>JAUIMM010000197.1:2517500-3970000 GCA_031769625.1 Taudactylus pleione
AGTGGGAGACGCTTCGTGCAGCGTGCAGACACGTGCAACCATTCGTGACAAAGCACACACACTGGGTGAACTTATTTAAGGTAAGACTTTTTTACATGTATGTCACTTATGTATCCTTGAAAAAAGGGCTGTATATGCCCTGAAACGTCGGAATAAATTAATCTTTTTTCATCTCAAGACCTTCAGTGCTGCCTACCATTTGTTTCTACATACCAAATACAAGGAAGGCACAGAGTCTGCATTAACTTTGTTTCTATGAGTGCTGGTCCTACTTGGATACTACAAAATTGGGGATTCGGTTTGAATACCCCCACGGGTCAAGGCACAGTTAACCATTTATTTACACAAGGTTTTTACCTTGCAGCAGATCAACACACAGCATAGCCTGTGAGAATATGGATCACCACAGTACAGCCACCATACCTCAGGCAACAGCAGGCTATACAGGCATTACCAAAGTGCATGGAGAATCCTATAGTTACACGGAGGATGAAGCAGATGGTATTCTTTTCACTGAACCGCTCTCATTGGGAGATATGGAAATTAGTAAGGAGGACATTTTCAGACAACTATTTAAAATGAGATGGAGAGAAATTGCTTTCCATCTACATGGCGTTTCTTTATCTGAATACTACCATGAAAAACGCATACCAAGAGGCTTCAGAGTAAAAAACGTGCCAACCATTGGCCGTTTTAACCCTGAGTTTTGTCGCAGATGGGTGGGGATCTTAAACAAATGTGGAATGGATTTAATGCTTCTCGTAATAGCAGGCAGAGAACTCAAAAAAACAAGAGACCAAATAATTGATTTTGAGTCAAATAATAAGAATATATTGGAGAACACATCAACACAGGAATTACATCAAAAGTTAAAACACCAATGTGATAATTATCGTAGGGATTTAATGAAGTTCAAACAAAATAAACATCAAATAGTGAAAGCGGATTACGATGAAAACAAGGTGTACCGCTGGCTGATGGGAGGGGAACAAAAAAGACAACTGTTCTTTAGATCAAAACAGAATTGGAGGAAAAGGAGAGATTACAACACCTCAGGTGATCAAGGAACATCGAACAGCGATAGTGACTTCGCGGCACCAGACTCTGATGGTCCAAGTCAAACAGCCCCTTTAGAGGCAACCATTGCGGCCACAAAAGAACCCATTGGACTCCCACCCGCCGCGGGGGTCAAAACGAGAGGACCCAAAGGACGAGGAGGCAGGAAGAAAATTTAGTCTACAATCTATCTTACAGAACTTTTAGTGACACAGAAATGCGAGTGCTGAATAAAGGCCTCTCATTTGTACCAACTACTCCCCACAATGAATTTCAATGGCAACTTGACCTGCACAATTTTTCACGTAAAATGAGGCTACGTGAATTTTTTCACAAATCAAGATCCCCTTAAGTTCTATAAATTTCTACAGCAGCGATCAACCTCTAGGTTTGATCCACAATCGCATAATTCTGCCATAAAAACCTATACAAGACTGCTCGACCACTCGGTGACCAGGTACAATATGGCAAAACCTGATATCCACTATAATCTCACTAAGGAGGAAAACAAAGCTTTACATCAACTAAGCAATTATAGGGATGTTATTTTCCATCCTGCGGATAAAGGTGGAGCTACAGTAGTTTTAAATCTGACTACCGGGACGAAGCAGCACAACATCTGTCTGATCTATTAACATATCAAAAACTCATGAAGGATCCTACAGCCCTATATAAGAGAGAATTGGATGATTTATTAGTAGTATCAGAACAGGAGAACAAGATTACTGATAAATTGAGATCAGCGCTTACTCAGAAATTTCCCATAGTACCGATCATGTACTTAGTGCCTAAGATACACAAAAGCCTTCAACACCCACCTGGACGTCCAATAATCTCTGCAAGAAATTCCCTATATCAACCAGTGTCTCAATTGCTAGACACCATCTTACAACCACTCCTATCCAAACAGCCCACAGTTCTCAAGGATACTACATCCTTTCTTCAACAATTAGATTCCATCAGACAGGTACCTGATCATACCCTCATCTGTGTAATGGATGTCTGCAACTTATACACCGTTATTCCACATGACCAGGGACTGAGGGCTGTTAGAGAATTGTATATCTTGGAAAATCTACAGGAACTAGATATTGAACTTCTCATGCAGCTTTTAGAATTAACCCTTAAGCGCAACTATTTCCTGTATGAAGGCAATTTCTATCTCCAAAACTATGGATGTGCAATGGGAAGCAACGTGGCACCGATGTATGCCAATATTTATATGCTACAAGAACAACAAATGTTCTTTGAAGATCCGGAAATTTCCAATCACATCCTATATTTTTGCCGTTACATAGATGTCCTTTATGTTTTGGACAGGAGGAGAAGAACGGTTCAAGTCCTTGATGTCTGACATCAATCAAAGATCATCACTGATTAAATTGACCTTTCAAACTAGTTCAACCACCCTCAACTACCTGGACGTTCAGGTTTCTCTGGAGAGAGGAGTCATAACAACTTCAGTGTACACGAAACAAACAGACAAAAACAGTCTGCTACTAGCATCCAGCCTCACTAAAGCGGGGACTACCGAAATCTCAAATGATGAGAGTGGCTAGGATAACTAGTGATCCCATTAAAGTGGATTCAGCCTTGGACCAGATTGTCTGCAAATTTAGGACCAGAGGCTATAGCCTCAAACTTTTGGAACAACAAAAGAAAGAAGTCAAGGGTCTTAGCAGAACATCTCTTTTACAGCCAACTATAAGGACCAAAGATCCAACTATTATGTGGAAACAACATTACTAAACATCTAGTCCAGTTTTACAAAGGGCCAGCAAAGCATTGTGGCCCATAGTAGCCACGGATAGTGAAACTACTAGTTTCCGAGGTATAAAACCCATGACTTGTTTCCTGAGAGGCCGTAACATCAGAGACCATATAGTCCATACAGACATCAGTGACTTTAAAACTAGGGAACGGGCAACCACTAGTTTTCTTACTAAACCAAATGGCTGTTACAAGTGATTACAGTGCACTACTTGTCATAACATGTTAACAGGTGGGGAATTTAAGCATCTGCACAATAATATGAAATTCAAGATCAATCATATACTTACCTGCACCTCCACGCATATAATTTATATAATTATATGCCCCTGTGGGCTTTATTATGTTGGTAAGACAGTAAGAACTATGCGGGAGAGAATGGAATTACATTGGACTGCAATTCGAACGGCAATTACTGGCACTAACAGTGGCCAACCGGTAGCCCGTCACTTTGCGGAAAGAGGTCATAGTTTGGCTACATTCCAACATAAAATAATTGATCATGTTCCCCCTAGTCTGAGAGGAGGAGACAGGGCTGGAAAACTGTTAAGAAAAGAAGCCAAATGGATAGTGAGACTCAACACCATAGCACCATACGGATTAAAGGATAAAATATACTGGAATACTCTGTAAAAATATTCATGTTGTCAAATAATTACATTTGTCAGGATCAATATTTATATATTTTTGAATGTTTATTTGATAGCACAATTGCTAACTCTAATAAGCACCTTTACTAATATTTATGTGCATGACCTTCTTTAGTAATTTTTGGATCTAGCTGCTTGTTTTTATATTCCCCTAGGTGATGGTCTCTATTCTTCATTCACGCTTTTCCTTTTCAGCAATTATTCACTTGTATTGTGTCTGGTTGTCTTGACAACCATGACAGCTGACCAAGTATGATGTCATCAGTGGGAGATGCTTCGTGCAGCGTGCAGACACGCGCAACCACTCGTGACAATGCACACACACTGGGTGAACTTATTTAAGGTAAGACTTTTTTACATGTATGTCACTTATGTATCCTTGAAAAAAGGGCTGTATATGCCCTGAAACGTCGGAATAAATTAATCTTTTTTCATCTCAAGACCTTCAGTGCCGCCTACCATTTCTTTCTATATATATATATACATATATATATATATATATATATATATATATACACACACACATACACTGCTCAAAAAAATACAGGGAACACTTAAACAACACAATGTAACTCCAAGTCATTCATAATTCTGTGAAATCAAACTCTCCACTTAGGAAGCAACATTGATTGACAATCAATTTCACATGCTGTTGTGCAAATGGAATAGACAACAGGTGGAAATTATAGACACCCCCAATAAAGGAGTGGTTCTGCTGATGTTTTGGTCACTTTTGAATGCTGGTGGTGCTTTTACTCTAGTGGTAGCATGAGACGGAGTCTACAACCCACACAAGTGGCTCAGGTAGTGCAACTCATCCAGGATGGCACATCAATGGGAGCTGTGGCAAGGAGGTTTGCTGTGTCTGTCAGCGTAGTGTCCAGAGCATGGAGGTGCTACCAAGAGACAGACCAGTATATCAGGAGATGTGGAGGAGCACTGCCAGAGCCCCTGCAAAATGACCTCCAGCAGGCCACAAATGTGCATGTGTCTGCTCAAACAGTCAGAAACAAACTCCATGAGGGTGGTATGAGGGCCCGACGTCCACAGGTGGGGGTTGTGCTTACATCCCAACACCGTGCAGGACATTTGGCATTTGTCAGAGAACACCAAGATTGGCAAATTCACCACTGGCGCCCTGTGCTCTTCACAGATGAAAGCAGGTTCACACTGAGCACATGTGACAGACGTGACAGTCTGGAGATGTCAAGGAGAAAATTCTGCTGCCTGCAACATCCTCCAGCATGACCGATTTGGCAGTGGGTCAGTAATGGTGTGGGGTGGCATTTCTTTGGGGGGCCGCACAGCCCTACATGTGCTCGCTACAGGTAGCCTAACTGCCAATAGGTACAGAGATGAGTTCTTCAGACCCCTTGTGAGACCATATGCTGGTTCAGTTGGCCCTGGGTTCCTCCTAATGCAAGACAATGCTAGACCTCAAGTGGCTCGAGTGTGTGAGCAGTTCCTGCAAGACGAAGGCATTGATGGACTGGCCCGCCTGTTCCCTAGACCTGAATCCAATTGAGCATATCTGAGACGTCATGTCTCGCTCCATCCACCAATGCCACATTGCACCACAGACTGTCCAGGAGTTGTCAGATGCTTTAGTCCAGGTCTGGGAGGAGATCCCTCAGGAGTCCATCCGCCACCTCATCATGAGCATGCCCAGGCATTGTAGGGAGGTCATACAGGCATGTGGAGGCCACACACACTACTGAGCCTCAGTTTGACTTGTTTTAAGGACATTACATCAAAGTTGGAGCAGCCTGTAGTGTGTTTTTCCAGTTTAATTTTGAGTGTGGCTCCAAAACCAGACCTCCATGGGTTAATAAATTTGATTTTCAATCATAAATTTTGTGTGATTTTGGTGTCAGCACATTCAACTATGTAAAGAACAAAGTATTTAATAAGAATATTTAATTCATTCAGATCTAGGATGTGTTATTTTAGTCTTCGATTTATTTTTTGGAGCAGTATATGTATATATATACTAGGGGTGAGCGGGTTCGGATTTCTGAAATCCGAACCCCCCCGAGCCCCCCCGATCCGAGTCAGGCTCGACTTTTCCCGCCTGACTCGGATCTGAAATCGAGGCAAAACGTCATCATCCCGCCTTCCGAGTCTCGCGGGTTTTGGATCCTATATAAGGTACCCGCGTCGGCGCCATTTTCTCACTTGGCTGTGGACAGTGAAGAGGGAGGGTGGGAGTTAGGGCTGTGTAGTGTAGTGTAGTGTAGTGCTGCTGTTGTCCACTACTTCAAAGTCCATAGGGGCTGGCTGTGTTGTGCTGTGCTGCTGTTGTTAATAGGGGCTGTGTCCACTACTTCAAAGTCCATAGGGGCTGGCTGGACTGTGTTGTGCAGTCAGTTCTCCATAGGGGCTGTGTCCACTCCAAAGTCCTGTGCAGTGTCCCAGTCCTAAAGGGGTGCTGTAGTGTTGTCCAGGGGGTGCTCTGTCCATCAGGGGTGCTCCCCCCAAGTGCTAAAAAAATAATATATTTTCTGTGTTTGTGAATTGTGTGCTCAGTAGCCGCACGTTCATCAACAAAGTAGTGCCAAGCGTGCGCCTGTGTCATAAGTAAAGGGCCGGCTGGCTTGACCGTTAAAGGGTGCTGTAACCCCCAAAGTACACTCCAGTCCAAACCAAAAAAAAAATTATTTTCTGTGTTTGTGAATTATGTGCGCAGTAGCCGCACGTGCATCAACAAAGTAGTGCCAAGCGTGCGCCTGTGTCATAAGTAAAGGGCCGGCTGGCTTGACCGTTAAGGGTGCTGTAACCCCTGAAAGTACACTCCAGTCCAAACCAAAAAAAAAAAATATTTTCTGTGTTTGTGAATTGTGTGCGCAGTAGCCGCACGTGCATCAACAAAGTAGTGCCAAGCGTGCACCTGTGTCATAAGTAAAGGGCAGGCTGGCTTGACTGTTAAAGGGTGCTGTAACCCCCAAAGTACACTCCAGTCCAAACCAAAAAAAAAAAATATTTTCTGTGTTTAGCCGCACGTATATATCAAATCGATATAACATAAATGGAGGACCAAACTTTCTCTGATAAAAATAAAATAGAGAAAGATCAAGAACCACTTCCTCCTAGTGCTGAAGCTGCTGCCACTAGTCATGACATAGACGATAACATGCCATCAACGTCGTCTGCCAAGGCCGATGCCCAATGTCATAGTAGAGAGCACATACAATCCCAAATGACAAAGTTCAGGAAAATGACCTTGAAAAAAACATTTAAATCAGCTGAAGAGAAACGTAAACTTGCAAATATGCCATTTACGACACGGAGTGGCAAGGAACGGCTAAGGTCGATCCCTAGTATGTTCATGACTAGTGGTTCAGCTTCACATGACGATGGAAGCCCTCCTCCCACTAAAAACATCAAAAGAGTTAAGCTGGCAAAAGCACAGCGAAGAACTGTGCTTTCTAAGAAGATATCACAAATCCCCAAGGAGAGTCCAAGTGTGGTGGTGGTTGCGATGCCTGACCTTCCCAGCACTGGACGGGAAGAGGTGGCTCTTTCCACCATTTGCACACCCCCTGCAAGTGCTGAAAGGAGCACCCACAGTCCACTTGCTGATATGCAAATTGAAGATGTCACTGTTGAAGTACAACAGGATGAGGATACTGGTGTAGCTGGCGCTGAGGAGGAAGTTGGCGAGGAGGATTCTGATGGTGATGTGGTTTGTTTAAATCAGGCTCCGGGGGAGACAGTTGTTGTCCGTGGGATGAAAAAGCCCATCACGGTCATGCCTGGGCAGAAGACCAAACATTCCACCTCTTTGGTCTGGCAATATTTCTATCCAAATCCGGACAACAACTGTCTTGCCATATGTACCATATGTAAAGGTGAAATAAGTAGGGGTAGGGACGTCAACCACCTAGGAACATCCTCCCTTATACGGCACCTGCAGCGCGTTCATAGAAAGTTACTATCAAGTTCAGAAACTTTGGCTAAGACCGTAAGCAGTCCAGGGACACCTAAATCCCGTTGTCCTGTTGTATCCAAGCACCTGCAAACCACACCGTCAACTCCCTCCTCGTCAATTTCCTCCTTAGTCAGGATCGGAAGTAGTCCTGCAGCCATGTCACTGGCATGACTGACTCTCCTATCCGGGATTCCTCCGGAGGATCCTGCATCGCTACGCCTACTGCTGCCGCTGCTGCTGTTGCTGCTGCTGGGAGTCGTTCATCATCCCAGAGAGGAAGTAGGAACACCACTACTTTTACTAAACAATTGACCCTCCAACAGTCCTTAGCGAGGAGGATGAAGTACGACAGCAGTCATCCTGAAGCAAAACGTATAACTGAGGCCTTGACTGCTATGTTGGTGTTAGACGTGCGTCCGGTATCCGCCATTAGTGCAGTGGGATTTAGACAATTGATGGAGGTAGTGTGTCCCCGGTTCCAAATCCCGTCTAGATTCCACTTCACTAGGCAGGTGATACCGAGACTGTACAGAAACGTCAGAAAAAGTGTCCTCAGTGTCCTGAAAAATGCCGTTGTACACAATGTCCACTTAACCACGGACATATGGACAAGTGGAACAGGGCAGACTAAGGACTATATGACTGTGACAGCCCACTGGGTAGATGTATCACTTTACGCAGCAACAGCAGCAGCGTCACCAGTAGCAGCATCTCAGAAACGCCAGCTCATTACAAGGCATGCTACGCTGTGTATCACCAGTTTCAGTAAGAGGCACATCGCCGACAACCTCTTAGAGAAACTGAGGGAAATCATCGCCCAGTGGCTTACCCCACTTAGACTCTCCTGGGGATTTGTGATATCTGACAACGCCACCAATATTGTGTGGGCATTACATCTGGGCAAATTCCAGCACGTCCCATGTTTTGCTCACACAATAAACTTTGTGGTGCAGAATTTTCTGAAAAGCTACAGGGGCGTGCAGGAGACGTTTTGGGTGGCCCGAAAAATTTCTGGCCACTTTCACCATTCAGCGACTGCGTGCCAAAGACTGGAGCGCCAGCAAACACTCTTGAACCTGCCCCGCCATCACCTGAAGCAAGAGGTTGTGACGCGGTGGAACTCAACCCTCTATATGCTTCAGAGGATGGAGGAGCAGCAAAAGGCCATACAAGCCTATACATCCACCTATGACATAGGCAAAGGAGGGGGTATGCACCTGACTCAAGCGCAGTGGAGAATGATTTCCATGTTGTGCAAGGTTCTCCAGCCCTTCGAACTTGCCACACGTGAAGTCAGTTCAGACACTGCTAGCTTAAGTCAGGTCATTCCCCTCATCAGGCTTTTGCAGAAGCAGCTGGAGAAAGTGAAGGAGGAGCTAAGACGGAGCGATTCCGCTCGGCATGTGGGACTTGTGGATGAAGCCCTTCATTCGCTTTGCCAGGATTCCAGGGTGGTCAATCTGTACAAATCAGACCACTACATTTTGGCCACCATGCTCGATCCTAGGTTTAAAGCCTATGTGGTGTCTATCTTTCCGGCCGACACAAGCCTGCAGAGGTGCAAAGACCTGCTGGTGAACACACTGTCAGCTGAACGGAACGTGACACGTCAACGGCTCCTTCTTCATTTTCTCCCGCAACTGGGGCTGCCAGGAAAAAACTTAGGTATCCTAAGCAACCCACTGGTGGTGATGCAGGGCAGGCAGGACCAAGTTTGTACATCTGGTCCGGACTGAAGGACCTGGCAACAATTTCTGACATGTCTACTGTCACTGCATATGATACTGTCACCATTGACAGAATGGTGGAGGATTACATCGGTGACAGCATCCAAGTAGGCATGTCAGACAGTCCATACCTGTACTGGCAGGAAAAAGAGGCAATTTGGAGGCCCCTGTACAAACTGGCTCTATTTTAACTGAGTTGCCCCCCCTCCAGTGTGTACTCCGAAAGAGTGTTTAGTGCAGCTGGGAACCTTGTCAGCGAAAGGCGTAGGAGGTTGCTTCCACAGAATGTGGAGAAGATGATGTTCATCAAAATGAATTATCAGCTCTTCCAGGGAGACCAGCCTCCAGAAGGTACAGAGGGACCTGTGGTGGTGGATTCAAGTGGGGACGAGTTAATACTTTGTGAGGATGAGGATGTACACACTGAAGAGGGTGAGAAATCGGTGGATGAGGAGGATGAGGATGACATCTTGCCTCCGTAGAGCCAGTTTGTACAGGGACACATTAATTGCCAGCTTGTTTTGTGGGGGCCCAAACGAACCAATCATTTCAGCCACAGTTGTGTGGCAGACCATGGCGCTGAAATGATTGATTTGTTAAAGTGTGCATGTCCTGTTTATACAACATAAGGGTGTGTGGGAGGGCCCAAGGACAATTCCATCTTGCACCTCTTTTTTTTCTTTGCATTATGTACAGTTTGGGGCCTAGTTTTTCTAACTGCCATCCTGTCTGCCACTGCAGTGTCACTCCTAGATGGGTCACGTGTTTGTGCCGCCCACTCGTGTTGCTTAGCATAGTCATCCAGCTACCTCGGTGCAACCTTTTGGACATAAAAACACTATTGTGAGGTGTGAGGTGTTCAGAATAGACTGGAAATGAGTGGAAATTAAGGTTATTGAGGTTAATAATAGCATAGGAGCAGAAAAACCTACAAATTCTGTGATTTTAGCTGTTTTTATGCTTTTTTTCAAAAAAATATAGATCCAAAACACAAAACCCAGAACCCAAAACACGGAAGGGTGGTTTTGGTAAAACCAATCCAGATCCAAAACACGAAGAAAGATCCATATCCAAAACACGATAAGTGGCCGGTGCACACCCCTAATATATACACATACATACATACATACATACATACATACAGTAAAGGAGGATTATAGGGAATTAAGGGTTTATCCTTGGTTGAGTAATCAATCTGGTAGACGGATGTGGAGACCCTCACAGGGGACTAGATGTAGAACTGAGCTAAAGTTTACTGATTTAGATTCACAAACCTCACAGAGCGATTCTGATCAACCTGGTACTAACGATAGAAAAAGTTTTTTAGGCAAGAAAATATACACCCGCAGCAAAGCTTTAGGCGGAAAAAAAAGCTGGCCGCAGAGGGGGCATCAGGCACAAGCGGAACAGGTGCAAGGGGCCCCAAGGGGGCAGGAAATAGTGGTATTTAATTTATCAGATTACTGTCCCACTGAGGCGGAGGCCTCAGTTTTGTCTAAGGGTTTGTCCTTTGTTCAAACTCATAGACAGAAACCATTTGACTGTGAGGTGGAATTGTTAAGTTTCACAGGCAATTAAAACTTCAAAAAAAAATTTCTAAACAGGGAGTATCACCTTCTTCCAGAACCCCATTTAAAGTAAAGAGTACATTCGATTCGCCATGTTCCAATGCCTCCATTGAGACCTTTATGCATCTTATTAAAGCTGATGTTCTGCGGAAAACACGCATGTATCATTCTAATCTCACAAATGAGGAGAGATTAGCGTTACAAAGCCTTCGCGATAATAATCTTGTCATTCATCCCGCCGACAAAGGCAGTGGCATTGTGTTGCTTAATTGATCCGATTATGTGAAGGAGATTATGAGACAGTTGTCTGATGAAACTTGTTATATGAAATTGATGTACGATCCCACTGATAAATATAAAAAGGAAAATCGATTCCATCATACAGATGGGCCTTTCCAATAACTGGATCGATGAAAACTGCCAAATTTCTTATACAAGATTATCCGAGGATACCTCTTCTACATGTTTTGCCTAAGATACATAAATCTCTGCATCAGCCACCTGGACAACCAATAATTTCTTCTATTGGCTCTTTGGGACAATCTTTATCCCAATATGTAGACTACTTTTTGCAGCCAGTCGTCAGAAAACAGAATATTTTCTAAGGGACACATCTGATTTTTTTAAAAAAATGAAACTAATTGGTAAGCCACCTGCCAATTGTCTGCTGGTGACTCTTGATGTCACCAGTTTGTAGACCAATATCAGTCATGAGGAGGGTATGCAGGCAGTCCGGGGGGTTGTTGGCTCCAGTCCACACTATAATGGTCCACCGATTGAATTTTTATTGGTTTTGATGGAGGTCAGATTACATAAAAATTATTTTTTATTTAATAATGCATTTTATTTACAATTAAGGGGCACAGCAATGGGGTCTAATATGGCCCAATCGTATGCGAACCTTTTCATGTATGCATATGAAAAACAACATATCATGACCCATCCCATTTTTTCTAAATTCATTAATTTTTACGTTCGGTATATTGATGACCTCTTTATGGTGTGGACTGAGGGCGAAGACTTGTTGGGAAAGTTTGTTGAGACCCACAACATGATCCCTGGTTCGATAAAATTTTCCAGCACATGTAGTCCCAGTCACATTGATTTTCTGGATGTGACTGTGATGGTGGAGTTGGACTGCTTCTCTACCAAAATTTTTAGAAAACCCACTGACAAAAATACATTATTGTTGGCATCCAGCTTTCATCCAAAGCCTTAAAAGAATGGTTTGCCATTTTCTCAGCTCATCAGAGCTGTTTGTATTACATGTGATCGCGAGCAGTTGCCTGAGACAGTAGACGTAATGGGACGCTGCTTCATTCAAAGGGGCTATCATTGTTCAGTAATAAAAAAAGCGATACAGAAATGTCTATGTCTTAATCATGATGAATTACTTGCCTCCAGTTGTAAAAAAGAAAGTAAAGAATGATTAGTATTTTCCAGTACTTATTTGATTACTTCTGGACTATGGGTATGTGACTACATGTGCTGGAATTTATGTATCAATTTATTTATTCATGTATATATGATAGTGCATTATTGGTACTATATTTTGCATTATTCACATATGTGTTTATATCATCCATGTCATTCTTGACATATAATGGATCTTTGATGTTATAATAGTCATTTAGTATTAGCTTAGTATTTTATGTGATTTTCATGTATTGTATATTTTGTAGATATGTGTGCACTTTTGTATATTGCGATCACCGTGGTTACTGTGCCATCACTTCTGTGTGTGCGTCAGCCTTAGCCTTCCCCCTGCAATAGACGACGTAGCTTGGTTCTGCTTTCCGGTGTCACTTCCAGTTTGCTGGACCATGGCTATGCTGTTCTATTGGATGATGTGCTGGGCAGCGCGGGTTGACGGAGGTGGGCACGCAGTGCGCAAGGTGCTAGATTAGGTAAGCATGCCACTTATATAAGTCTGTCTTTGCCTTCACAAGTTGGATGCTGCCTCTTGAAAACAGTGTTTAACTGAAATAGCTGTCGGGGAACGGCATGACAGATATGACATCCAGACTCATGGTTCAGTAGAATATGATTACTTGTCTGATGGTATACGATGTCCTGTTTTTGGGCTTGCTTCATAAGTATATGGCTGCTTTAATGGCATGTTATGGCATATTAAACATTTTGATCTTTTGCATCTATATTGGAGTGCTGGCATAATCCTTCTGTGGCAACTATAGAGGATTCATCTATTTATACCATTACTGTGCACCCTCCTGTTACTTCATAGTGAGTGCGGGCCCCTTCTTTTGCATAATACATATATACATACACACATAGAAATTGTATCCTCAAATGTCTCAGATGAAGGCACTCACTTTTAGAAAAATACTTTTTATTAAGACATAATTTCCAGAGATTAGTCGTACATGTCAGACACCACCTTTAACATGTCGACGTTTCGGTCTTATATAAGACCTTTTTCAAGACTAGTGTCTGCTACAATGAATCACAAAAATAGACATCATAAATCACACAAACGTGGATATCTATAGCTCACCAATGATGACAGGATGACCGCTGGAGACCATCATCTGCTTCTGCAGACCCCCAGCTGCCAGAGCCTCTCACACGTGGATTGCTAAACATGCTCCACTGATGTTGATCAAGAGTGTAGCCAGGGCAGTATTATTTTCTTCTAAGGGAATTGTATAGATTTCTGTTCTTTTATGAAAAATAATGTTTTATAGACTCCAATCTCATAAATAACTGAGCTGTCATGTGTCACTTGTTCAATCTGCAAACTTCAGACAATGATAAGGTCAGTAACACTGAGCATTGTAGATGCAATGGAATTTTTTTTGGGGGGGAGGGAGGGGGTTGGATAAGATCCTGATGTTTCCTTTTCACCGGGTATTGGAGTACACACACACACACACACACACAAAGAGCCTGGGTGCCCTAGTAAACCTGTGTTGAATAGCTCAGGTATGGCTGCCAAATTGCAGAATTGGAGATTGCCTGTCTCCAATACAAAAGCGGCTAAAACAGAGAAATACTGCAATGGCGCTATACCAACTAGAACAAAATATCAGACCAAATTAAAAAGTCATAATACAATATTTATTGAACATAAAAAGGTAGCATAGATAAATCACAATTACTCCCGGGAGCAGAAAAATTGCATATAGTACATAAAAACAGCACTGTTTAAAGTGAACATAAATGAATAAAATAAAACTTGAATGAAAAGTCAGAAAAAATTCCAACCAATTCCAATTCTGTTTTGAAATATATATATATATATATATATATATATATATATATATATATACACACACACATACACACACACACATACAGTCAGGTCCATAAATATTGGGACATTGACAGAATTTTCAACTTTTGGCCTCTATTCACCATCACAATGGTTTTGAAATGAAACAAACAAGATGTGCTTTAACTGCAGACTTTCAGATTTAATTTGAGGGTAATTACATCCAAATCGGGTGAACGGTTTAGGAATTACAACAGTTTCAATATGTGCGTCCCACTTTTTAAGGGGCCAAAAGAAATGGGACTATCAACTCAAAAGCTATTTCATGGACAGGTGTGGGCTATTCCCTCATTATTTCATTATCAATTAAGCAGGTAAAAGGTCTGGAGTTGATTCTAGGTGTGACATTTGCATTTGGAATCAGTTGCTGTCAACTCTCAATATGAGATCCAAAGAGCTGTCACTATCAGTGAAGCAAGCCATCATTAGGCTGAAAAATCAAAACAAACCCATCAGAGATAGCAAAAACATTAGGTGTGGCCAAATCAAGTGTTTTGAACATTCTTAAAAAGAAAGAACGCACCGGAGAGCTCAGCAACACCAAAAGACCTGGAAGACCATGGAAAACAACTGTGGTGGATAACAAAATAATTATTTCTCTGGTGAAGAAAAACCCCTTCACGACAGTTGGCCAAATCAAGAACACTCTCCAGTAGGTAGATGTATATGTGTCAAAGTCAACAATGAAGAGAAGACTTCACAAGAGTGAATATAGAGGGTTCACCACAAGATGCAAACCATTTGTGAGCAACAAAAACAGGAAGACCAGATTAGAGTTTGCCAAACAACATCTAAAAAAGCCATTACAGTTCTGGAACATCCTATGGACAGATGAGACAAAGATCAACTTGTACCAGAGTGATGGGAAGAGAAGAGAAGGAAAGGAACTGCTCATGATCAAAACCCCACCACCTCATCAGTGAAGCATGGTGGTGGTAGTGTCATGGCGTGGGCATGTATGGCTGCCAATGGAACTGGTTCCCTTGTATTTATTGATTATGTGACTGCTGACAAAAGCAGCAGAATGAATTCTGAAGTGTTTTGGGCAATATTATATGCTCATATTCAGTCAAAGGCTTCAGAACTCATTGGACGGCGCTTCACAGTGCAGATGGACAATGACCCGAAGCATACTGCAATAGCAACCAAAGAGGTTTTTAAGGCTAAAAAGTGGAATGTTATGCAATGGCCAAGTCAATCCCCTGAGCATGCATTTCACTTGATGAAGACAAAACTGAAGGGAAAATGCCCCAAGTACAGGCAGGAACTGAAGACATTTGCAGTAGAGGCCTGGCAGAGCATCACCAGGGATGAAACCCAGCGTCTGGTGATGTCTATGCGTTCCAGACTTCAGGCTGTAATTGCCTGCAAAGGATTTGCAACAAAGTATTAAAAAGTGAATGTTAGAATTAGGATAGTTTAGTTTGTCCCATTACTTTTGGCCCCTTAAAAAGTGGGAGGCACATATAGAAACCGTTGTAATTCCTACACCTTTCACCTGAGTTGGATGTAATTACCCTCAAATTAAATCTGAAAGTCTGCAGTTAAATCACATCTTGTTTGTTTCATTTCAAAGCCATTGTGGTGGCGAATAGAGGCCAAAATATGAAAATTCTGTCAATGTCCCAATATTTATGGACCTGACTGTATATGTATATATATATATATATATTAGGGATGTGCAGGCTCGGTTCTACTCGGTTCCGTTCGGTTCTTTTTACCGAATCTTATTAGCTATCCAAAACTCGTGACAGCTGAAACCCAATAAGATCCGGTAAAAAGAACCGAACGGAACCGAGTAGAACCGAGCCTGCACATCCCTAATATATATATATATATATATATATATATATATATATATATATATATATATACACGCACATACAACTTTTTTTTAAATAAATTTTGATTATCACCCACTTTTTATTATTTGGCTCACGTTTGTGCACAGCTGAATGCGGATTCCAGATTATAGAAAATCTGCCCATGTGTAGGTCCCATTCTGCAACTGTGCAGAATGTGTCTTGTTTATATAAATGCATTCCCTTTGAATCCTCTGTTTGGTTGACAGGCAGAGGCATTTATGTTTTTTTTGTGACGGTGCAGGCTGGAGTTCCTTCAAACGGGCGTGTGGCCACCCTTTTTTCCAGCAGTGGCAAGGTCCGTTTTATCATGCTGGCCACTCTGAATAAGTTGAGGCCTACTCAACTGGCTGGCGGGCCTGGTGCCATCCACCATCCCAACCAACATTTGCTATAGTAATCCCAGCCTATGAGCTTTGGCCTTTCAAATGTGGCAAAGGGTGTCCGACACATCTTGCACCATTTGCAAAGTTTCATATTTTAAATTTGAGAACTGTGTGTACCTTTATTTAAAATAATGTGTACTGTTTTTACATCATGTATTAAAAGTTGTGTAGTGTAATGTGTTTTTATTTACTGTGTGTATTGTTAATATATACTCACTTCTAATCTATACTACACGAACATATAAGAATTACACAACACATGATGCAAAGCAAAAACATTTTTTGTTAAATCAATAAAGAAAAATTTGAAGGGCCCTCCATATGCGGTCAATGGAATCATCCATAAGCTGAACATAGGTGATTTACAGGTCCAGCTCCCTGCTGAACACATCATCATGTACAAATGCAAACAATTGCATACATTAAAAAACAAATCACAAGATTCTTTAAAAACTGCCCAGTGTGTATCGTCTATATACAAGTGCTCCTGCACATTGTCATCCAAATTGCCCACTGGAGTCTGCTGCAAAGCATCATTGCACAGAATTAACTTTTTTGGCAATTTAAAACTAGGTAATTCCATGATCTTTTTTGAGCTTTGGTCTACTTTGAAATTTGGACATTATTGTCCATTTGGTACTGGTATCTTTCCATCACGTGTTGGGTCTGTTGAAGTTCTTTTGGATGTCATTGAATTTATTTTACACAGAAATGTTTTCACTTTTGATGATACATTTTTCTTATAGATCCGAGGAACTGCGATGGATGCGGCTTGCGCGCCCACATATGCCAACTTTTTACTCAGATGGTGGGAAGGAAATTGTCTTTAATGAGACCAATGAACAGTATAACAGCTACACAACTACTTGGCTAAGATACATTGATGACATTCTCTTGATATGGCATGGGACTCAAGATAACCTACTCTCCTTCATCCACAAACTAAATGAAAACTCAATCAACTTAAAATTAAACCATACCATCAGCAGAAATGATTTGACATGATTTTGGATCTATATCTGTTCACTAATAGTGAGGGATATTGCCATCTATTGCCCACCTGGGCTAACCCAACAATTTCTGGAACATTTTTCTGCCTGGCTCCCTTCACTTCCTATCCTCTGACATCCCCACCATCATGGGTGATCTCAATATCCCATTTGACAGTCCACAATCTCCTTATAACTCCAAACCTCTCTCTCTCTCTAACCTCCTCTCTTGGTCTCTCCCAATGGACTGACTCCTCTACTCATCAGGAGGGCCACTGCCTTGATCTTGTATTCACCAGACTATGCTGTTTCTGAATTCACTAATGCACCTTTCCCTCTCTCATATCACAACCATATCACCTTGAAATCAACCAAACCCCCTCAAACCAACTATCCACCACTTTGCAACAACTACTCTCACCAATTTCACATTTACTTCTTCTGAGACTGCTGTATCGCACCTAAACCAGACTCTAAAAATAGCCCTTGATGAATTGGTTCCAGCTACCCATCAAACTCCACATATACTTAGATGTCAACCGTGGTATTCTAAATTATGACACCTACAAAACTCACGTAAAGTAGAACATCAGTGGCGTAAATCTCATACTCCATGTGACTTCCTCACATATAAGGCCATCTACTACTCTTATCATAATGCTCTGGACAATGCCAAACATATTTCCAATCTCTTATTTATGCCCAAGCCTGTAACCCCAAGCACATTTTTAATACATTTAAATCACTTCTTACCCCTCCCTCAACCAATCCACCTGCTACTATCAGTTCACAAGATCTTGCTTCCTATTTCAAGGACAAGTTTGATTCCAAAATGAAATGGTATGCTCTTCCTCAGCAAGATACTTGCTCAATTCCCTACCTGAATCCTTTGGTACATTCTCTTCATTTGACTCCACAAATGAAGATGATATTCACTCTTGTCATCCTCCTACTCTACTACCTATCCCATACTTTTGCTATCAATAAATGCTCATCCCAACCTTAACTAAAATCTGTAATCTGTCTCTACTGGTATCTTTTCCATCACTGTTCAAGCATGCAGTGATTACTACTTCTAAAAAAGAAAATTCTGCACCCAACACTTTCAAATTACCATACCATCTTCCATGACCTCCAAGCTACTTGAGAAACTTGCCTACACTGACCTCACATGCTTTATTAACTCACAACTTATTGGACCCACTTCAGTCAGGCCTTCTTCTCCCAACACTCCACAGAGATAGCACTAACTAAGGTAGTAAATGATCTGGTCACTGCCAAGTTTAAAGGCTATTACTCACTTCTTTTGCTCTTTCACTGTTAATTTTTCTGATTCTGCCTCCTCTACACTACCTCTATCAGTTGAAGTACCACAAGGCTCAGTCTTGGGTCCTCTGATTTTCTCAATCCACACCACCTCTATCGGCAAACTAATCAGCTCTTTTGGATTTCAGTATCATCTGTACACGGGCAATACTCAAATCTACTTATCATCCCACAATACAAACATACAAAATTAAAACCCCATCTCATTTTAATCTTAGCAGTCTAAAAGGAGAATACATCACTACATTTGAAACCTTAGTACAAAAGGAATTAGAAAACATGAAAATAAAAATGTACAAACAAGAAAATAAGGCATAAAAATAACCTCAAAAACAACAAAAAAAATAGCATTGCCACAACTAGAAAGAAAAAGATATTATAACCAAACCAGCATACAATGGTGGAGGTATTGTCATTTTAAATAAAAAAAAGACATCACAGAATCACAAACTATTACAAGACTATGAAACATACTGAATGCTAAAATCCAATCCAACAGGACAATTTCACAAGGAACTCAGAACTATTGAAAAAGGGACTAGACACAGACCATACTTATGAAACAAGAATATGATTACATTAACATCCTACACCCAGTCATACAAGTTTTTTTTTTACAATTTGCCTAAAATTCATAAGGACCACCATAACCCACCTGGATGACTCATCATATCAGGGATCAATTCACTGACAGCCAACTTGTCCCAATACGTACTCATTTTTGCACAATGTTGTGAAAATACAACCAGCTTATATCAAAATATACAACCAATATACTACAGACCCTACAGATTCATAGTTTGAATACACTGTCCTCTAAGGCACATAATGGGTCCATAGGTCCCCATTGCTTCCATTAGGTACAATACTATTGTTTTTCTGATACAACAATCTGCACCATCATTAAGTTGGGAGTACCCCACCACTGTGTGGAAAACCTGCCTTGTTTTTTAATTGTTTTTTTTTTAATTTTGGAATGTGTGTGTGAAAGTTATACATTTGTTATTCGACTATTTTTGGTGTCCTTTAAACTAGAACATAGCTGTAAATGTCTAAGGTTAAAAACTTTTGCTTTAAACAAATGTATGTATAATTATTTGTTCAACTGACCATTGCTATGTTAGCCTCTATGTACTGTATGTATGGGTCTAAAGTCAGAAGCATTGTTTTTTTTGTTTTGATTTATTTTTTTAACATAAACATTGAAAAACACAAATGTACAAATACACAAATTATAGAACAACAAAATAAATACATTCTCTAGGATGGAAAGGGAGGTTTTGATTGGTGAAATATGGGAGCAGCACAAAAATGCCAATGCTGCAATTTTTTTGGCTTTTTGGACCTAGGCTTAAGGGAAGTTTTTGCACCAGTTGACTGGCGTGTTCTACACTGACTGGCCTGGCATGAGGTGGATGGGATAGGGTTGACCTTGGCCATAGGGTCGGGGTTGGCGGGCATCGATGTGGCTGCTTGAAGGGAGGTTCGCACCCGCATGGCATCCCTGTTGATGAGGTTGTCCTGCTCAAGGGCCATGGCCAGAAATTCCTTGGCCCCAGCTGTCCACTCCTGGGCCTCGCCCATTCTCACCAAGCCTGCCTCTAGCTTTTGAAAGATGGCGGTGTTCCTGTGGGTTTCATCCAAAAGCTCGGTGAGAATGACCTCAGGCCTCAGGAGAGGGGTGTCTGGAGTGGGGTTTGCAGGGATCAGCAGTAGTTAGTGTTGATTCATCCCCTGCAACACTCCAGACAGGCTGGGCCGAGAAATAGACTCTGGAGCAGGCTCAGCATTACGTGATTCTGTTAAAAAATAGAAATAAAATTAACAATATTGACCATATTAATGTTGGACCAAAGAAATGTTACAATGTGAAAATTAACATACAAAAAATTTTGGAAAAAATATCCTCGACACCATGCGGGGCTGCAATGTGAGGCATGTCAGTGTCCATGTTGGACACGCCTATCACCTCCTCTTCTTGAATACACCCCAGAGCCATTTCCTCTATTGCAGTGTATTCGAGGGACTCTGGGGTGGGCCCACCACCTGTTCCCCTGGCATGGGTCTCCCTATCCGCCATCTTTCCCTTCAGCCTGTACTTGAAGTCGGTCCATCTGTGAATGTTTGTAAAATACATTTCTTAAAAGCTAAGTTCAAAAATGTTGACTTTACTTTGTAACAATTTACT
Source organism: Taudactylus pleione (assembly GCA_031769625.1). Lineage (NCBI taxonomy): Eukaryota > Metazoa > Chordata > Amphibia > Anura > Myobatrachidae > Taudactylus > Taudactylus pleione. The sequence goes on from JAUIMM010000197.1 coordinate 2,538,243, forward strand.
GACTTGGACAAACTTACCATCTCTTGACTTCTCTAGTACTCCAGACGATGGGCCCTCCAAGTTGACAGCATTGGCAATCTCCGCCCAGATGCATTCTTTTTGTGCTGCCCCCATATTTCTAGGCGCATGGACTATGCCGTCCATGGCCATACCAATTAAAACCTCCATCTCCTTTCTAGAGAATGCCAGTTGCCTAAGCCTTCTCCTGTGGCAGCTAGTCCATGCCCCTTCATCTTGCAAAGTATTCTCCACATCCTGAGCTTACATGACAATGATCATTGCTCTGAATATTATTCAAGAATAACAACCATTAGTATGGTCTCATTTACTCAATTCTCCAGGAGTCTTTGAGAGCTGTTCTGTGGGCTCCATTTTAAATTAAATGACACAGTAACATCATCTGTAGAAGCATACGCAGAAATATTTATGGATGCAAACGCATCACTGCAAGGGCGACAGCACCAGCTGCATACACTTGGCGAATTTGTCACATGCTATTTAAGGGTATGTTTTTTGGGGCAGGTAAGTCATTATGTGGCCTCTCTCTTGCAGCTCCCTTAAGTCAAGGCGTGCATGCATGCATGCCAGAGTTACATATTGACTTTTTTTTCATTTCTATTTGTGCTTATTTTTAGACAAAACTTCAAGAATGGCCAATGCAACCCCAGTAAGATTATTGAAAAAAACACTAAAGATAAGTTTGCATTTGTAATGTACATTTTGAAGTTCACCAGGGATTGTTTTCAAACAACATATGGTCAAATGATATACTGCATACTTTCACACTCCTACCAATCTGCCCACCTCCAAGGCAAAGGCATCGTAGGCATGCAAGGCCCCAGATATTGAGAACACGTGTCACCCTGCTTGGAATGCCTGACATTGTTTTGTGCCAATATCGTCTACCGCCCCAGGTTATCCTAGATACTCTCTCGATAATAAAGAGTGATCTAGAAAGTCAAACAAAAACATTCCTACAGCAATACCAACACTCACCCAGTTGTTGTCAGTGTTACAGTTTTGTGCCTCACGGTCCTTTCAAACCACTGTGACTGTGGTGAGTGGGATCTCCCAGCCATCATTTTCTAGGATCCTAAGGCATGTATTTCTGGCTTTTCTTGGTCGCATAAGCCAATTTATAAGTATGCCTTTGGATATGGAAACCCTTAGTGTCTTGAAGCAGCAGTTTATGGTTATTGCTGGCTTCAACCACATGGTAGGGGTAGTGGATGGCACTCACATACCACTTGTGCCTCCAGCTGCCCAGGAGAAAATGTTTAGAAAACGAAAACACTTCGTTGAATGTAATGGTGGCATGTGATGCCTCCCTGCAGATCCTTCCCTGAATTAAAAGTTTGCAGGCAGTGCACATGACTCCTTTGCCATCCGACAATCAGTGATCTGGCATAAAATATCCATGATGCAATGCATGCAATGGTGATGATGCTTGGCTTCTGGGTAAGTATTTTAGTTTTATTTGTTTTTGTTTTTTATTTTATTTTAAATTTGAAAAATTAAATTGTAACCATTTTTTTTTCAAACAATGCAGGAGACAGTGGATATCCTTGCACACCATGGATTCTGACTCATTATGTTACCCCCACACCAAAACCACAAATGCAATATAATGGCATGCTTACAGCCACCAGGCAGGTTAAAGAGCGCTGTATTGGCCTATTAAAAGGACTGATTTTGTTGCCTACACCGGTCTGGTGGTGATCTTGGGTATTTGCCGGCTAGGGTGTTTGAGATAGTGGTCCTGTGTGGGATATTTCACAACATCACCATAAAGAGTCAGGTGCCTTTCCTGTCTGAGGATGATACCCCTGAGGTAGGTGGTGTGGAAGTGCGGAAAGGGATTTTCTGCAACCAAGTTGTTTCCAAATATTTAATGTAATATGAACTATTTAATATGTGACTTTTATAGTTTCTTTTTTTACTGTGCTTATTGTGTTGTTTCTTGAAAGTCTAACTATTAATACTTGTTTGACAAATGTCTGCCAAATGCCACCATTATATTGCATTGGTCCAATATTATGCTTCTAATTGTTATTTTGCTTCTACATGTTTTTGAAATATGGATTTGGATGAATAATCCAACCCTGTTTTGATGTTACAAGTTATTCCAGTTGAGTTTGTTGTTTTTTAATTTTGTTGTGTTTTAATTTTGAATTTCCCAAACCAAATAATTATTCTTTTGTTTTCTTCTACATAAATTAACCTCTGGCTGTAAGTAATAAGCTTTTTACCCAAAAATGTTCTGAGATTTTTATGTAAAATGGGCGTAATCGCTAACATTTTTTTCCATGTAACAATTTGATAAATTTTGTCTGTTTCAAACCATATAATCAATTGTAATTTGCTCCCATACATTAGCACATTTTCTATAATATATATATATATATATATATATATATATATATATATATATATATAGATGCGAACGCATCACTGAAAGTGCTACAGGACACTCTCTCTCTCGGATCACGTGATGCACCCAGAGTCCTCTATGAGAGAAATAACCTCAAGATGACAATTTATCCACCATACCTGGCAGCGGATATGACGTGATGCATACCATTTGTGTTCCAACCCCGCAATTAGATGTCTTATATCTAGTGTAATGCTCTCTTTTCTTTTTTTTGTCCAGTTCATTTAAAACGCTTATTAGCGCTACGATTTTTATGTATATGTTACCAGTTCTTATGCTTCCATAGGGCTAGTTATATGATGATTCATGTGGAAGTTCATAGGAAGTGATGTTCTGCTATCACACCCATGTGGCCTCCATTTAAATCTAGTAACTGGCTATAAATATGTATAGTTTGCCCCATACATGCATCCCCTTGATGACATCTCTGTCATGAGATGAAATGTGTTGGGACCACCTATATGGACAGATAAGTCTGTTTTTATATTTTTCCTGTACATTTGCTACTTACCATATGCCTGTTGTCCGAATGTTTTTATTAAATATATAGTTTTAAAATTATTGTGGAGGTTTTATATGTTTGGGACCTAAGTGTTCCTAAATTATTTGCATATGTATATTATTCTATCCACTGGAAATTCTTTATATATGGTATACACTATGTGAGGTTTTATGATCTTCTTTTTCATATACATTCAAATGATCGTCAGGTGACCAAAGATCATTCCCTTATAAGATAAGTCTCTGGATCCTCTTGTCCCTTTATACACTTTATTTAGGCACTTTTAAATTGATTTTTACACTAGTATGCGCTCTTTTATCTGGTCAAAGAAACAATTCTACTTTACTTATCAATGACGACCTTGATAATGTTATGGAAAGACTTGAAAAACTTATAAAAGAAGGTAAAATTTGGTGGGAACTAGTGTCTTTGGAGAGATACTTATCTGAGGAATTGATTCCAAGAGGTCTTAGAATTGATCAAATTCCCTCGTTTAGCAATTCCCCTATATTTGTAAAAGAGTGGTTTAGGATATTGGATATCTGGCCCTGATTCAGAGGCGCTCGCAAGTGGCCGCTCATTTGTAGTCAGCCGATGTTGTCCAACCACACATGCGTCGGTGTAACAGTGAGCATGTGCGTATGTCTGATTGCGGTGATTTTTCAGTCGATCGTATACACAGCGAACAGGAAGTGACATGTGAAATGTGATAGACAGAACTGTCCATTTTGAGGTGGTGACGGGGGTGGAGATGGGAAAACGCAGGCGTGTTGAGGCGTTTTTTGGGCGTACATAAATTATCTTATGAGAGCGCCAAATGTGAACGGAACAAGTGATATGTCACTGTCTGATCCAATTTACATTAAGACTGCTCGCTCAGCTTGTGGTCTGGTATAGTCTACCACAATGACGATGGTCTCTTTGTACTTCCCTGGGCTCATTGATGGGGTAGCGATTTATCAATTGAGGCCACAAAACCAATCATCTTTTAATTGCTAAACTGCTTGTAAGGTGTTTAGCAAATAGACCTTTTTTAGTAGCTAAAAATCGAACGCAGGTGAACTACTCAGCTGCTAATTTCTGGGTCATACAATCAATTAGCTAACAAATGGATTTTTTTTTTGTTGGCTTTTAAAATATTTGTAAGTGTTTCTTTTTTAGGGAAACAATATTGTACGCATGTTTTTTTTCATATTTTTTTTTGGCCAAGAAACCAATCGTCCTTTTGTTTTTTGCTAAGTGTTAATTAAAACTCAAATTGTTTTTAACCCTTGTTTTTTTTTCGAAAAATGAAATGTTTCTATTTCCATTGTATTGTTTGTAAGTTTGTTTGAGGGATTACCTTTTAGCCACTTTTTGAATAAATCAACAATAGAATTTTGCAGATTTTGAACATAATTTTATTAAATGATTGTGTCCATTTTTGGATTTTTTTTTGTTTTTCATAAACATTTATTTTAAGGTAAAAAAATTTACAAATGATTTTGGCCACACACAAACAAAATAAGTGGCATTTGAACTAAAAAAATAAAAACAAATAAATACAATTCACAAGAAAGGAGAGGGAGGTTTTTGGCATGAAGGAATATGGGGCAAACACAGAGATGGATTGTGGGGAAATTAGCCAGTGCTGTCATCACCTTTTAGGCCATTTGGCCGGGAGTTGGAGGGAGCCTGAACGGGTCCGGGATCTCCTTCGGCTGGCCTGGCCAGAGGCAGATGTTGTGGCCTCTGGACTAGGCATAGGGCTAGGCACATTTGGAGGGATGGCTGTTGTTGTGCCAGGGGTGGAGGGTCCTGATATTCCAGCAGGAAGGGAGGCCGGCTCCAACATGTGCTGGCGAACGAGCTGCTCCAGGGAATTTGCAATTCTCACGTTTGCCGCAGCAGTTTCCTCCAGGGTGTCCACCACCCGTAGCAGATTGGTGTCCATCCTCAGCAGAATCTCGGTGTGCTGATCCATTTTAACATTGAGATCAGTGAGAAGGGCCACTGCCTGTGAGGGGGAATACCCTGGACTGTCTGCCACAGGGTCCCCAGCCGGATCTACTGCTTCCTCCCCTGCAGAGCCAGAAGAAATTCTGCGGCCAAAGCTCACCTCTGGAGCAGACTCATCCGCCTGTGTCTCCGTGAGAAAAAAGAGAAAAGAGTAAAATTATAATCTAGATATTTTCCAAAACACATTTCTGAGTTGTTAACATTACAACATTTACATGAGGAGCCGCAAAGTCTGGCATGTTGGTATCCATGTTTGACACGCCAAACACCTCCTCATCCTGCACACACCCCTCTGTGCCAGCAATTCCAAATCCGTGAGCTCAAGTGACACAGGGGTGGGACCCCCACCTGTCCCCACTGCATGCCTAGCCCTATCAGCCAGTTTTTGTTTAAGCCGATATTTGAAGTCGCTCCATCTGTTGGTTAAAAAGTTGGCATTATTACTGCAGTATTTGGACCTGTAAACACTTTTTAGTCAAATGTAGTTTTTATGTACCGGCGTTTGACCTCCCGGGTTGAACGTTCAAACTCACCCACCCCATTGACAGCACTGGCTATGTCGTCCCACAGTTTCCATCTCTGGGTTGCACCCATATTCCTTGGTGCCTGTGCCAGGTTGTCATTGCACATTTGCACCAAAACCTCCATCTCCTTCCTTGTGAATTGTGGCTGCCTTTTTTTTTTGGCCCTAGTTTGCCTACTAGGCCCAGCAGCCTCTTCCATGGCATCCTCCACACCTTTTTTTAAATGGTTTAAAAATTTTTAATGTAACATGTTTCAAAATGTAATGTTAAACATAAGCATTTTCCCATAAAAAAACAAATACTTACATGGCGCCTCTTGGCTAGTACTTTGCTGCTCTGTACTCATTGTGTTTTTTCTCAATGCAGCAGACTGATTTGCACCTTCAGTGAAGTTTTTATACATGCATCAGCATTATTCGGCCGAATCATTCATTGTGCGCTCCTATTGTCCGTCCTTAATTTCAGCGGGAAAATGTAGACTATTTATGGCTTGGTGTGACTCCATTCAAGGTGGCATTTTTTGATTGTTGGAGGTATTTCGGTGTGGAACGTGAAGGAGTTTTTTTTTTTTTTTTTATTACTTTCTTTGTTTAAGTTAGCATTTTTGCGTATCTTTATTTGCTATTTTTATTTATATTTTTGAGTAAGTATTTCAATAATTCCCATAAACATTTATTAATAAATTGTGGCAAAATTTTTATATTGTTTTTTTTTTTAAAGTTATTTTGGCTGGAACCCAAGTTACCTTTTATAACTTTTGATATTTGTCTGTTTTTGGTAAGTATTTTTGGTTTTATTAATTAACAAATTAGATGCGTTGGTCTTAGCATATGTTTCGCTAAGTAATGTGTGCTTGTTCTGTGTAAAATCATGTCTTAAGTCTAAATGTAGCATACTATTTTGCGAACTAATGTGTGCTTGTTCTGTGTAAAATCATGTCCTAAGTCTAAATGTAGCGTACTATTTTGCGAAATAAGGTGTGCTCCCTTCTCTAAATTTTAGAAAACTATATTTGGTTTAATTCCTAGTTTCTAAAATTAATCTTAAAAATATTTTCTCCTTTTGAAATGTAGGTGGATTTTCACATGACACTACCCAGGCCTGTAAGATTCTTTGGTTTTCTTTGAAAAGATAAGTATATTTTTCTTAACACATTTGTGTAAAACAATAACTACCTTGCTTAACATTTCAGGTTGATGTTAGTCGTATTCTCTTGGCCATGCCTCCAGATCCCGACCAACCGCAACTTCGTCCCAGGTGTAGGCCTCGTAGGCATGCAAGGCCCCAGATACACGTGTCACCCTTTTTGGAATGCCAGATGATGAGGTGTTAAGGCGCTACTGTCTGCCTCCAAAAATCATCATAGACACTCTCTCATTAATAGAGAGTGATCTTGAACTGCAAATTGACAGTCCTACTGCAATACCACCACTTACGCAATTAATGTCGGTGTTACATTTTTGTGCCTCAGGATCCTTTCAATCCACCATGGGAATAGTCTCAGGTATCTCCCAATCCTCCTTTTCAAGGATAATGAGGGCAGTGATGGATGCACTATTTAAACACATCCATCATTTTATTAAAATGCCATTGGATATGGGTTCCCTTAATGTGATAAAGGTTACATTTTACCAAATTGCTGGCTTCCCACACATCGTAGGGGTTGTGGATGGCAATCACATACCACTTCAGCCTCCAGCAATGCTGGAGGCAATATTTAGGAACCGAAAACACTTTCATTCGATGAATGTAATGGTGGTATGTGATGCCTCCCTCCAGATCCTGTCCCTGAATGCCAAATTCCCAGGCAGTGCACATGATTCCTTCGTCATCCGGCAATCAGGGATTTGGCACAAATTAAACAACCTACAAGCTGGTGATGCGTGGCTTCTGGGTAAGTTGACACCTTCTGTTGAAACCAATGCAAAGCTTGGTACACAATGGTCCTGATGTTGTTTTTTATATTTTCACAGGAGACAGTGGTTACCCTTGCACGCCCTGGCTGCTCACTCCTTATTTGGTTCCCACACCAGGGCCACAAAGGCAGTATAATTCCACACTTACAATCACCAGGCAGGTGGTGGAGCACTGTATCAGCCTTTTGAAAGGCCAATTCAGATGCCTCCACCGCTCTGATGGCTACCTCATGTATTTGCCGGCTATGGTTTCCAAAATTGTGGTCCTGTGTGGGATATTTCACAACATCGCCATAAGGAGTGGTGTCCCAATGCAGCCAGAGGATGCCTTGCCTGAGGACGGCCCCCCCGGGGTTGGTCGGAGGTCAGTATGTGGGGGGGCCATACGCGATCAAATTGTTGCCAGATTTTTTAGGTAATTATTTCCACAAAGTTATTTAATTGACACAATGTAGACTTGTATTATTTTAATGTACACTTTTAACTTTTTTTACATTTTGTTTTATTCCCTAAAATGACCATAAAAATCCATGCATACTACCTGATCAACACAAATTACTTTATGTGGACACATTGGATATAACTTTGGGAACAATGATTTCTTCTCCTCATTTGTGGATTCATGTTGGCATGCTACTTCTTCAAACAGTTCTTGATTATTTTTTTTGGGGGGGGGATTTTGGAATTTTTTGGTCTTTTGTGTGTGTTTTAACTGTGTGATTTTGTTTGGACAATTCACTTGGTGTTTATTATTTGTGTGCAATAAATTTATTTTTTTCATTAAACAACCATTTCATTTGTAAATTACAAACAAGTGAAACCTGCTCCAAAAAATACAAACATGCTTAATACCTAATACTATAATTTCTTAATTTCTAAACTTTTGTACCCTGCTTTGTGGCTAAAAACAAACACCAAAGGTATTATGGTGAATCAGTATGTTTACAATTCTAGGCCTAAGCAGGTTACTTTAATTTTTACATTACCACCAAAAATATTTAATCTATTTTTGACGTTAAGTCTAAAAACCTATTGGTATTGTTATGTGTTTAATGTGCAAGCTTACATACTTACTTGACCTTTCTACAAACAAATTGACATTACTTAAAAACACTGGGACAAATAGTAGACTTATGTAAGGTTCAACAATCTAAGATTTACAGACAAGGAATAAGACTTAAATAAATCAAAATAAACTTTTTTTTTTATTCTTTTTTTTTGTCAAAATACAAAAAATTATTGGCGGAGAATTGCCAAAAGCTGGTCCAAGGCCACCAGCATGCCAATTACATGGCCCCGGAGTTCCACCAATCCTCCTGCAATGGCCTCGTTACGCCTCTGGGCCTCTGTGGTGAAAAAAAATGTGCGGGTTACTAAAATGACACCTTCATTTAGAATGTTAAAACCCACAAAAAATTCAGGCTATACCAAAAAAAAAAACATGTCCAAAAAAAAAAAAGGAATGCCAAATGAAAGGATTTTCAAAAAATAAGGGGCCAAAAAGTAGAAATAACCTAAAAAAAATATGTCTTAAACCTAAGCAAAACTACGACATTTGTTGGTACCGTAAACATGAAAGACACAAGTGGGAGTGTTTGGACATGTGTCATATGTGTAAGGGGAAAACATCCTTGACATTGTTTCACAAAGAAATATATAAAAAACATTTGAACTACTTTACTATTTTGAACTGCACAGTCAAAAGGACATCATCAAAAAATTAATTTACACAATAAAAAAAAAAAAAAAAAACCCCAAAAACCCATAGTTTACAATGTAAACATACCAGCCACACTGCGGACTGGGCCTGGAGCCACGAAATCCTCCTCATCTGAGGTGGGCCAGTGGGTAAGTGAAGGAGGATGGGTTATGGCTGAGGGAGTGGAGGGTGTGGAAAAGTGAGGTGGGTTTTGAGGGGAGGGGGAAGTTGGAGGGATGGTCAGGTGAGGAGAGGGAGGGGACTGAAGGATGGCTAGGTCTGGGGTGGAGGGGGAATTTGGGGAAGAGTGGGCAGGAGATGTTTGGGTGGGAGTGGGGGATAGGGGACGAGCCACAGGTCGGCGCCATCTGACTATCCGCTCTGCCCCTAAATGATGGAGAAAAACATTTTTAATTACATTTTTTTTTTAATTTTGGGATAAAATAATAAAAACAGGGATATACTGTAAACAAGCACATGCAGGTATGACCAAAAACAAACAAACAGGGATATATTGTAAACAAGCACACGCAGGTATGAACAAAATAATAAAAACAGGGATATACTGTAAACAAGCACATGCAGGTATGACCAAAATAATAAATACAGGGATATACTGTAAACAAGCACATGCAGGTATGACCAAAATAATAAAAACAGGTATATACTGTAAACAAGCACACGCAGGTTTGAGAAAGAAAAAAGAAAAAAAAACAGACACAGAAACAATTACTTTGGCCAATCCTGCGCCGCAAAAGGGCCAGCAGGCGTGGTGATCGGCGCCTCAGATCTGACCACCTGCGTTCCAACTGGCCGATATTACGGTGATAGCCGAGGGAACACAGGCGGCGGCGCACCTCTGCGTAGGCCCTATGCTTTTGAAGATTGGTGATGGGGAGTGGATGGTCAGTAATGAGCTCATCCATGACCTCAACTAGCACCATTAGCTCCCACCTACAGAAAGCGTTGGCTCTCATGATGGCAATGATTTTTTTACACAAACCAGTTTTAATAAAGGTCCTAGAAAAAATTTGATTTTCAAATGTACTTTGTAAATTAACAGGAACAATTCTATCGGTTAGTGTATGAGTCATGTGACCTACACCCTCACAAATATAATGTGAGTTATGATAGGCTTGATGCAGTGACATGCGTAAGCTAATTTAAAAAAAAAGTGGAAAATCTGCATTTAAAAAACAAAACAAAACATTAGTAGCATTCAAACAAACTTTAACATTAGAAAAAGCATCCCCTTGGTCAAACCGTACGTATTCTTGCGAAGAAATGACACACACTAACAAGAATAAAGTTTATTGACATTGAAAAAAAAAACCAGGATTGCAAACATATGAAACAAACAATTAAGGTAATTAATATAGTGATTGCCAGTAATCGATTAAAGTATGTTTGCAGAATGAAATAGCAGGCAATCGAAACTGACAGGGCCACTTCCGGAATTAACTTGTGCGAGCACTCACTGCAACCAAAGAGGAGACAGACGCTCGCTATTTTGTCCGTTCGCTAGCTAGAGGAGGGGTTGGGAGAATATGAGGCGGAAGGTTAGCTATGAGTGAACATACGAGCGAGCGCTTGGATTTAAATATTTCCGCTCGTACGGTGGACGAGCAATCGGCCACTTGCGTATGGCTCTGAATCAGGCCCTCTGTTTCATGTCACAAATGAGATTAATAATATGAGAAAGAGGTAGAGAACTGAAAGTAGTAGAAACTGAGATAGAAGGGTTAAAAACCTTAATAGAACCATTCAAAAATGTAAATGAATTCAAAGAAATAAAACAGGAGAAAATAGATCATGATGAGAAAGAACTTATGATAACAAAACAAAAGAAATATATAAGAGATAAAACAGATTATAAAGAAGGAAAACAACACCTAATCACACGGAAAGAAAGAAAATTCTTTGACAATAAAAATACATTTAGTAGAGTACCCTATTTCCAACCCCCATCCGTTTAATAATTGGAGGAAAAATAAGAATTAAACATCCAAGTCTAATAAAGAAAACTTTGACCTCTATACACAATCGCGGCAAGACAAGCCCCTGGGATTGAGATGGACCCCTATACCCACTAAATATAATAGGCCAGACAGAAGGAAAGACATAACACAAAATATTGATAGAACACGGAATAATGGACACCACTTCTCACTGGCCTACCACTCTTGATCTAGACCCTCTCGTTCCAATCGTTTTCAAGTTGGAGAACAATGGTGAAGATTTTTTAGAACTGAGGCAGAGATAATCCGCCAAAACTTTAAGAAAAAATGGAAAAGGGAGGGACATGTCAATAAAAAGAAAAACAAAACCCATAAACATAAAATTAATAATAAAAAGAACACGCATTTAGAGGACAATAGGGTTGAAGAAACCAATAAAGAATACACAAAGATTTATAATTTAAGTGGTAATCCACTTACTGATCCAGAAAGGTGTCCTTCAAAAAGTACTTAAGTTTGCCCCGTCTAGTAGCATTGACAAATTTCAAGTTTTTATAGACATACAAAGGTTCGTCAGAAAACTGACTTACATTTTATTTTTTTTTTAAATATCAAGAAATGGAAACTATCAATATGGAGAATACCAGATTTAGACCAAAATCCATCTTTTTTCCGTCCCATAAAAAGGGATGTTTCATAGAAACTTTTGAAAAGTCAGTAAAAGAAGATTTGGAGAGGACCACCTTTAAACCATCCAAAGTAAATTAAAGCAAACAAGAACGAGAAGCATTACAAAATGTAAAAAATCTAAAAACTATTATTAAACCCGCAGGTAAAGACAGAAGGGTCGTAATCTAGAATACATCAGATTATAATAAAGAAATATTTAGACAGTTGGAGGATAAGGATACCTATAAAAAACTAAGAGGTAATCCTAGTAGCAATATTACGAAAAAACTGAGTATACTCCTAGAAAAATATAAGAATAATAATGTTTTAACAGACAGTGAGGGGTAAATTTACTAAAGTGAGAGTTTTTAGAAGTGAGTTTTAAAAGTGATGTTGCCCATAGTAACCAATTGGATTCTATTTAGCATTTAACTAGCACCTTCTAGAAGATAATAGCTAGGATCTGATTGGTTGCAATGGGCAACATCACTTTTAAAACTCACTTCTAAAAACTTTCACTTTAGTAAATTTATCCCAGTGAATGTAAGTTTATATTTATTAATACATTTTCAATTCCGGTTTTGTATATTTTACCCAAAATCCATAAGAATCAAGAACACCCCCCCCCCCGAGACAACCCCATGTTGAGGGTATGGAATCTTTTACATCCAATCTATCTATGTATATATATTATTTACTGCAACCTATAGTGAAAAAAACTCCTTCATATCTAAAAGACTCTCTACAAGTTATAAGGAATTCAAAGGAAATTCAATGGGATTTTGAGATGTTATTAGTGACCGAGAACGTACAGCCACTTTAATACATGATGCAGACAACAAATAGTTGGATACATTGACCATGCAAGTACAAAAATTACAAACGTGACATCGTTAACTTCAAAAAGGAGAAAAGGACCAAGGTTGATATGGACACCGTATATCGATGGACAAATAGAGATAGAGACTATAGGAAACCTTTTTTTAGGAGGAACCATATGAGGCAATATGATACAGATTCATCATATGAAAATAAAACTTCAGACAGTGAGAGTGAAAGATCCAAAAGACGGGGAGACATCAGAAACAAATTATAGCCTTTAGGGGTGACAACCAAGTCAAAAATAGGACGAGACGAAGGAGGAGACGAAGGAGTACCAGAAGGGGAGGCCAAAACAAAAGGAAAAGGCAGAGGTACGAAACCCCCACTGCCTCGCAAGACCTAATTGTCAATTTATCTTCCTATCAACTTACACCCATTGAAAGTCAGGTACTTAGCAAAGGACTTTCATTTGTCCCCACTGTCAAATTTGATCCCCTGCAGTGGCAGGTGGAACAATTCACTCTAAATAGACAACTTAAATTAAAAGAATTTTTTTCCAAAGTATACCATTGCAAAATACTAATATTGGGTATCAATTACCAGCAAAATTGTGGAAATTGCAGCCCAGATCATCCTTCGATCCGTTATCATCAAATCCCTCAATAAAAATCTTCATGAGATTGCTACACAATGAAGTAGAGGATACCATTAAAAAGTTGCCTAGCACACGGTACAATCTTTCTAAAGAAGAACACAAGGCAGTAATACAATTGTCTCATAACACTGACCTGGTCTTTCGCCCAGCTGATAAGTACAGAGGACTGGTTATCATGGATTTGTGTAAATATCAACAAATTATCGCTGACCATCTCAGCGATACAGTGGCATATAGATTACCGGTTGATCCAACCATGATGATCAAAAAAGAACTTACCGATATTCTTATATGTGCAGTAGACAATAAGTTTATTGATATATCATTAAAGGATGCACTGGTGCCACAATTCCCTATAGTCCCAGTACTGTAACCCTAAAATTCTTAAGGCTCCTATCGATCCACCTGGGAGACCCATTATTACAGCTAGAGGGTCCCTGCTGCAACCTATGGCAATATAACTCGATACCCTTATGCAACCTTGTATTCGTGATCACACGCTTTACCTGCTTGACACATCTTCACTGCTAAGAAAGTTGGACAAATTACTTGTATTTGAAGAAGACATTTGACCCTGCAGCATTGATGTTGGGAGCCTATATACCATCATACCCCATGAAGAGGGATTGTTAGCGGCTTCTCACAGGTCATCCATTATACACGGGACCTGACATTAATCTTGTTGTAGAACTATTGAAATTGATTCTGACCAGGAATTTTTTCTTATATGACAACAGATTCTACATTCAAGGAATTGGTTGTGCGATGGGATCCAGTGTGGCCCCATCGTACGCCAACATCTATATGTTTGCAGTTGAAGATGCATTATTTCTTGATAAATTGTCCATTACACAGTATGTCAGATTCTATGTGCTATACATAGATGACCTGCTGGTTTTCTGGGCAGGTCCGAAATAGAATTTAATCAATTTAATAGAGAGCCACAATTGGAGTGCCAGCCCAGCAAAGTTAACATATAACATTAGCAATGTATCTGTTTGTTTCCTGGACATTAAAATATTGATTGTGAATGGTCAAATCAAAACTAGCTTGTTTGCCAAGGATACTGATAAGAATAATATGCTTCGTGCCGATAGCGGTCACCCTAGATCTCTTATACAAGGTCTCCTATACTCTCAATTTCTTAGAGCTATATGAATAACAACTGATGCAGCATTAGCTGAATCTCAGATTGATGACATGGTGTTGAAATTTTTGGATAGAGGCTATGATGCTCAACATCTTGCTAGTGTTAAACAGCAAGTACTTAATCTAGATCGGGATGCTATTTTAAAACAGAAAACAGCCAAAACTAATACCCAAATGATACCTTGGGTTAATACATATAATCAGCATAGTAAATATGCGAATACAATTTCTAAGAAATTATGGACAATAATGCAAAGTGACATGGACTTAAAATTACAAGATACTCGAATCATGTCCTGTTACAAAAGAGGACATAGTATCCGTGACATCTTAGTTAAAACTGATCTATCTGGCCCTTATCCCAGGGCAGATACACCTAATATGGGTAGACTAGGATGCATTAGCTGCACCTGTATCACGTGTAGGTACCTTATGCCAGGTGACAGTTTCTACCATCCTTTATCTGGACAGAGATACCAGATACGATTTAAACTCACATTTAACTCCTCATTTGTTATCTATAAAATCATTTGTCCGTGTGGCTTGTCCTATATAGGAAAAACAGAAAGGTAATTTAAGGAGCGTATGACGGTGCATAAAAATGCCATAAGATCTGCCATTAATGTAGGCAATAGTGAACAACCTGTGGCAAGACATTTTGCCCATGCCAGACACACACTGTCATCCATTAAATATAGAATGATCGACCCATGTCCTGCCCTCCATTAGGGGGGGGTAACAGGCCACGCAGATTATTACAGAGTGAGGTTCGGTGGATTCACTGGTTAGGTACCATGTCACCGTGAGGACTCAATGAACAATTGGGTCTTGGAGCCTTTCTTTAATTCTTAGTATACTTTCAGTATGTCCTTGGTGATAGATATATAATCATAATATGAAGGTCAAAGCTATGTATGTGTTTTTCTTTGAAAATATGTGTGATGTATAGCGTAATTTGAGCATGGCATCATGTATATATTTATCATTGGGTTGCTACTTATAAATAAGATGCCCTGACGTGCTTTGGAATTGATAGATGTTTATTGCAGTATTCAATGTGTATGCTATTTAAAGTTAGTATGCTACTCATGCAGAGGTGAACTCTGGAGTTCTTAGATTCAATTTCCACTGTGCATGATTATGAGCATTAGTGATGGTATTATGATGCATGCTGGTGTCTTTGTTGCCATGGTTATGGTATTGGCTCACTTTGCAGTGATGTATTGATGTCACTGGTATGCGCCGACGAGCGGGAGGTTGGTCCCGCCTTGTCGAGGCAGTGTGTTCACTCGGTGCTTGTATATAAGGATGAAAATGCTGTGATGTAAAGCATTGAAACATTGACCACATTTAGCCTCGACTACAGCCATAGAACAGCCATCCATCGACGTTTCGGTCCAGTCCTTGGACCATCTTGACAAAGGTCCAAGGTCTGGATCGATACATTGATGGATGGCTGTACCATGGCTGTACTTTTAAGATGACGTAAATAAAACAAATCTTTTTGATATTTCTATGAAGTCTGGTGAGTGCACCCTCATGGAGATTATATATATATATATATATATATATATATATATAAACATTTTGATATGTTTAGAGATATTTATATTTAACTATAAGATCCATATCATAATTTATTCATGATTTACTGTTTTTAGAGTAATATAATGATTAGTATTTTAAAAAACTTATGTTTGTTTTTATGATGATATATATCTTACATGACAGCCATTATATCCATTAAGTTTTATAGTTTATAGCCTGTGACATGCACAGCCATATTAATTTGTGAGGCTGTTTCATTCAATGTATGACACACACACAGCCATGTTAGTCTGTGACATGCAGCCATAATGGTTCACGTGATCACCAGGACCCATGACCTGTGGTCCACCTGACCTGAGCCACCGTCTCCTGGATGGCAGTCTAATTTAATTACACCACTTTGTAACCTATGAAACAAGAGGAATACTCCCCCCTCGTGATGCGGGTTCCCTAGACTTTGGGGCTCGTGTCACAAGTTCAATCACGGCACTTCCGGTGGTTTCCCTGTGCATTCCAGGATATGGAATGCACATGAGGATGTATCACGATCCCCTACAGTTTAGGATAATTTACCCCTCCATACTCTAGGATGATGTCACTATGAGAAGGAGAAGGTATACTCACCCAGGGGGTACGTAAGAATGTGTTTTATTATGTGTGTTGGAAAGATTGTTTTATTGTTAATCCCGCCCCCATAAGTAGTAACTTCCTGTTTGGGGGTATTTAAGTCGGCTTCAGAACCCTGACCTATCACACCTTGAAAAAGACTTCTGTTGAAATGCATTGTCGGATAAGGGTTGAAGCATCACGGTGATAACACTAGGAGCTTGTGACCAACAGTGGGACAGTCTGGACTTTATTTTCCACTACAGGTCATATACTCTTTTTTTGGTTTCATCTTTTTACCTGATCTGTTGATCTGATCATTTATTATTAAATATTTGCCTATATTACCTGCCCCTGATGTGACCCCCTCTTCATTTCAAGTCACTATTCAGGTGAGGATACTGAATATGTGAAGAACCATTGGGAGGAGCCAAAAAGATACCATTATGGGAACATCTTCATACATTTCATTGTGAGTGGGATACACTGCCTTACTTATTTATGTGATTTAATCAACACAGATGTGCCTCATTGTTTACAATTTACCTGTCGGGACCTTGGACACTTAAAGATACCTTTATGGGAACTTTCCTCTGTAATACAGACTTCTCCCTCTTTTATATTTCTGTCACCCCATCCTGAGGATCATCTACACTGCTAACATGGAGTGACGTGCCATTTGGAGAGGACAACACTTATTAGAGGAAAGGTCCTCAGGAGAAACCCAAAGATACCTTTATGGGAATATCATTGTGTAAGGTATTTGACTGTGAATAGGTTACGCCCCTCTTGTCTATGAAGCATTGTTTGCACAATGGCATTTCATTTTTTTATTGTTAGCTTGGCATAAGCTCAATCACTTATAGATACCTTTGTAGTTATTTGCCTCAAACTTACTACACATCAGCTTCCCCTTTCCCTGTTTTTCTTGTCATTCTTTCCCGAGTCTCCTGATTCAAAAGACCTGATGAGTAGGAGGTGGTCTTGGGATCCAGACGGATTTCTCCACTCCATCACTAATGGACAAGGACATTGCTCCACATTACTGAGATTTGTATAGAGACAATCATCCCGATTATGTAGCAGTTATATCTTTTTGATTTCTTTTTGCCATGGTCCATCGGTTTTAATGGTCATGTATTTTGTATGTAAAGTGCTATATCAGAAAGGTTTTGAATAGTTTATCCCCGTATTTATATGTGATAGAAAGAGTGCAGTAGGAGTTACTTGTTTTTCCTTTAAACCCTATCTGGGTTGTGTGTTTATACTATTTTCTAAGTAACCCAACCCAGCTGGCAGCAAGGTCCGGGTGAGTCACTGATGTCCGCCTGTAGTGTTTGGCACAGTCTGATGACATCATCAGCGTGCCCTGCCAACGGGGACTGGATGGCCTGTCCTCTTGCACATTTGATGTTCTGTGGCTATTTAGGTAAGTGTTTTATGACATGTTTTTGATATTTGTCCTTGAAAACTGTTAAGTAAACTGAAACATCGGACCACATGCTGTGTTAGTGTGATTTTTTTTACCTGGATACAAGTCCTGTTAGTGCTGCTGTCCTGTCTTTAGAGTGTTTCTAACCCTGGGAAGGCACCTGAGCATGTTTTTTATACAGCTGGAGTACCATAACTTTGCTGAATTATACATTGGCTGGATTCGTTTGTGTACACTATCAGCTTCTTTCAAGGCACCAACTGCATCTGTATATTTATTGTGGCAAGGACTGTGCCAAAGGGGGATATTCATTCTCACTCAGACACAGATGCTGAGAATATCCTGTTTAAGGAGGACTTAAAACAAATCAGAAGGAAATCTATCACTGGAACAACTGTTCTTACAACTTCTATGTTTAAAAAAAAAAGTTTGATTTCTATTACCATGGTGTTACTCTCTACGACTATTTTAGAGAAAAACGAATTCCCCATGGGTTTAGAATAAGAAACATGCCCAACATTGGCCATCATAACTGAGTTTTTGCCATGAATGAATGGCAATTTTAAACTAGGCTCTCTTCAGTCTCATGCTACTTGTTATAGAGGAGTCAACTCATAAACTTGCCATTGCAAAAGAAACATACTCCATTCTGGAAAAATAAAAATGGATATTACTGCTAGAGATACTACAACCAACTGGCTCTTAAAGCTTACATTCTCAAGTCATGAAATGCAAGAAGGATTTTGTAAAGTTTAAAAGGGATAAGCTAGAAGCAGTCACCAAGGACTATGCTAAAAATCATGTATATAACTGGGTTTATAACTCTACCCAGCGTAACAAACCTCCTTATAGGAAATACCTTACTAAGAGCAGACATAAATTTGAACCTGATACAGTACCTCAAGTGCTGGAGCAACAACAGCAAGTGAATCGGAGGGTGCTACTACAAGTAAAGTAACAATGAAGAAACCACTTTAGTGGTAAATACAAGGGCAAAGAAAGGTATTGCCCCAACAAATACATCTGCAGAGGAAAACAGAGGTGAAGGTGGGCAAAAAGCCACACAGAATAGTAGGAAGTTAACTTCAACCTCTCCGCACATTCCTTGTCTGAAATTTCTGTTTTATCACGGCGTCTCTTATTTGTGCCTTCTGTCAGTCATGACAGCTTTCAAAGTAAGGTGGAACTTTATAAATTTGGTTGTGGTTTAAGACAAAGTTTTCCCAACAGCAAGATCTCCCTGTCTCACAGACAGAAGAGTTATGACCCTTTAGACCACACTCTAGTTTTGATCCCTTATCGAACAACTTATCCATCAAATGCTTCACCTGTCTGGTGGATGTATTAGTGAACGTGCTAAACCTGACTTTCAATCATGTCAACATTACTTATCAAAACCTGAAATGACCGCCTTGAAGAACCTCTCCATGTTTAAAGACATGTCATCCGCCCAGCTGACAAGGGTGGGGGGCATTTACGTTTTGGATATGGAATTTTATAGAAAAGACATTTACAATCAATTCGGGGATTCTGCTTTATATAAAAAACTTGGATCAGGATCCTACTGTCATCTTCAAGAGAGAAGTAGATTGTATCCTTCAGGAATCAGTCAAGAATAATACTACCACACAGAAATGTGCCAACGTACTTTCAGTAGATTATCCAGTTATCCCTGTTCTTTATACAATTCCGAATTTGCACAAAGATCCCCGCCATTGTCAGGGCAGACCCATTATCACAGGGATGCCGCCATAAATATGTGTCTCTCACCATCTACCATTATACCCATCTCTCACTGTCGGCTGTACAGCAGTCTCCTGGGGAACGTATGATATAGGCCGAGAGCATAGATCATATGGAGAGCTAGTCCCTGAAGGAGAAGCTGATCCCCCACAGTGAAATAGGGATAGAAGTATAATCATTCATATACCTGGTAATACTCTTACTGATAACCAGACAATGCTTTCTGTGGGGAACGTGTGAAAGATGCTTGAGAGCTGAGACCGCACAGACAAGCTATCCCTATGGGAAAAGCAGACTTCTCGCATCAACTAAAGAGACAAATACTAGCATCGTTTAGAAGGTGTCTGAGTAGAGGTAATAACCTGAATGATTTAATTTTCTGAATAAATACAGATATATATTTTAAAACTTTTGGATCAAGGTTGTTACTAACACCATATTGAAACACACACACAAGGTTGAATATTTGAGCATATTTCTTCCAGTAGAGTGTTAAAAACAAGCTAGTAAAAAGAAACTTGGATGAAAACGAAAAAATACTCCCAGAATAAAGGATTTTCACAGGTGTGGACTATATATGGCATGCAGAACAAATAAAAGCTTTCTATCCAAATATATTTATATTGAGGTAAATGGAACCACATACAAGATTAATCAGTTCATGACATGCAATACATATAATGTAATTTACCTTATTGAGTGTCAGTGGAAAAACTGCTAGACCGTTGTCAGCAAGAATGGGGGAATAACACATAAGGAATAAAAAAAGGCAACAGTTCCCAATTATATTCTGGAACATTTCAAGAAAGCCCACAACTGTTCATCCAATGGAATAAAAAGTTTTGTAGGAATTGAAAGCTTTAATGGCAGCTGGAAACAAAAAATGTAAAAACCAGGCTTGCAAAAACAGATAAAATTGATTTTTAATTAAAACACCCAACTAAATTCAAACTTTGAATTGAAGTGGTTTCTATAATTCTGAAATTGCTCATTCCCCGCCATCTCATCATGTGTCCTCTGGCTATTACTTGAATCAATTTTTAGCACATAGAATATGACATTTTATTATAGCTTATTGTCTAGTATGAGTATATTTTACAGTAGGTCCTTCTTACACTATATTTATTGGCACTATATGCAATTTCCTTATATATTTTCATTCAGGTTTGGTCCAAGGACAACCACATACATATGTACCATAAATGAGATCAACACTTTCCATTCCAATTATCACTTATGCATTTTACAGTTTTTTAATATCCACAATTTGGCATTTTATATTGTCCAATATGAACATGTTTTAGGTCTTCCTTATATTCTAATTTTTAAACCATATTTATTGGCACTATATGCACTTGTATATATCTATCCAGGATAACCATATACATATGTAACTTAAGGAAAGCTCATCTTAAATAAGACCAATAATGCACTTATTTTTTTCCCCTCATGGTTCATATTAACTGTGGGAACTCCTATAATTTAATCAATTATCCTGAGAAGGACCCTAATTTGCTCTTATATGGAAGAATAACATGGTTGTCAGGACTTTATATCTTATGAAACATTGCTGCCAGATGAAAAAAATTATGCAAAAGGTCATCTCTGGAGACAAAAATCACAGGGAAACACAGCCACAATGTCACTTCTAGCGGGAACTGGAAGTTCGAGTTGTGCGAAAAGATGATCCACCCCTGATAGGAAACCAAGGGAGGGAGATATATGGTTCTATATAGGAATGCAGGAGGACATTTGAAAACCAGAAATGATACCACTTTCTTTTTACAGAGAAATTGAGCATTTAGAAGATAAGTCCATAATACACCAATTGTTATTAAGTGATCCAAGCAATACACCATTTAAAAATACTTTAACAATTTTATTTTATGGCACAGACTGAAAATGTATCACTTCCTGTCCCATTTGGGGGACACAGGATAATAATCAATTAATCAATGATAATAACAATAGTTTATACATTTGAGATCACATAACAACAACAAGGAGAAAAATACACATTATATTTCATAAGAAATAAATTCTTACAAAAAAAGGATAAATTATAAATAGAAATGATTGAAAAGTTCATGGAGGCAGAATAGAGTAAGCTCCCAATGCATTTCGTCAGCTATATGACTTCATCAAGGGAATACATCTGGCAATGTATTCCCTTGATGAAGTCATATAACTGATGAAATGCATTAGGTGCTTACTCTATTCTCCCTCCATGAACTTTTCAATCAACTCTATTTAAAGATAAGCATATTATAATTTATCCTCTTTTTTAAGAATTTATTTCTTGTAAAATATAATTTTATGTGTATTTTTCTCCTTGTTATTATGTGATCTGAAATTTATTAATTGTAAACTATTGTTATTATAATTGATTAAATATATACTTTTTATTTAAGCATAAGTACTGTCCTGGATATATTATTTAATCACTAAGCAATTTATGTGAGACAATAAGTAATTTATTAATTATTTATTTAAATTTTATTAAGACACTTAGCACATTAACAATTGTTGATTTAAGGGAAATTGTGTATATAGCATCTTGGTCACTCACTTTCAACCCCTGTGTACACCACTTATAAGTTGTTTGTTTATTAATATCTCCCCTCTTATAGGGGTAACATATTTCATTGTTCACAACCCAAGACTTAACCGCAGGGGAGGGGGAATGGCTATCTGCTTTAGAAAACCACTTAAACTTAGGGTTCACCCAATGGAATTGACTCACTCATTTGAGTGCATCGCTGCTAGGAGTTTTACAGAATTAGGATTCAGAGTACTTCTCATTTACCACCCCCCCTGGAGATGGAAAGATATTTCTACAAGAATTTGCAGATATTGTTGCTGAACTAGTTCTGGAGCATCAAAGATGGCTGATCCTTGGGGATTTCAATGCATGGGTTGATTATGAGCTCTCACACTTTGGCCAAGATCTCCTGTGCACAATGAATGCTCTGGGCCTCACACAAGTCATTCCTTCGGCTACTCATATAAGTGGTCATACTATTGATCTCGTCTTCCAGATTGGATTAGATGTCTCTGACCTAAATATAAACCCAGTCACGTGGTCAGACCACCACTCAATTCACTTCTCAGTTGCAACCCCTCAAAATAGAACTTTACCCATGGAGTTGACAAGGTATCGTCCAAGGAGGGGCATGACTCCCCAGGCTCTTGCAGCAAACCTGGATCTTTCTGCTGTAATGGGGGCCTGTGAAGATCCTTGTTCCCTGGTCCATTACTATAACAGGGATGTGACAGCTGCAATGGATATTATTGCCCCTGTGCGTATACGACTCCTCATACCACACCGTCAAGCCCCTTGGTTTGACAATAGTGTTAGTGAACTCAAGAAAAGGGGGCGTAGACTTGAAAGACGATGGAGGAAGACGAACCTGGTAGAGGATAAGTTAACACTAATCAAACATATAAGAGAATATCAATCAACAATCACCCATAAGAAAACAGGAGTTCCTTTCAAATGAGATCAAGGCAGCAAACAATAGGCCGGTTCAGCTTTTCTGTACAGTGGAGATGCTTTGCAAACCAGCATGCCTGCAGCATGATGAAACCCTTTCCCAGTCAAGATGCAATGAGTTTGCAAAATTCTTTGCAGATTAAGTATCCTCCATCCAGGCTGGAATCCCCACAGTGCCATTAAAGGAGTGCCAAACTACCAAGCCTGCCAAGGTAAGCCACCTGTCTCCCTGGAACAGCTTTGACATAATGGATGTAAAAGACATTGCTAAAATTATCAGAATGTTGCGACCCACCACCTGTGATCTGGACCCTGCCTCAACCAAGTTTCTCATAGGGTGTATGGAAATGATTGGCCCTGTAATTGCAAAAATAATGCAATGCTCTTTGCAAACAGACATTTTTCCAGAACCACTAAAGGAAGCAATTGTTAGACCACTTCTTAAAAAATCTTGACCAGTATCAAACCTTCCTTTTCCAGGAAAAGTCATTGAGAAAGTGGTGGCAATGCAACTGGAAACCCACCTGTCTACCCATGATATTTATGATCCATTCCAGTCAGGATTCAGGAGAAGACATAGGGCCTGATTCAGAGCCGGACGCACTTAGCGCTCGCTCGTCCTGAAAATAGGGGTGGCTATTCAAATGAACCGTTCGCTGTTTGCGGTCTGTTCACGCCTCTAGGTCTGAACGAGCATACAAAACTTGCGGACGTTTTTTGGGAAACTACGCCCCCTGGCCGCTCGCATCCTACGTCATGTCCGCTATTTATTAGATTAATCGAGTACATCGAACAGGGTATGAACTGCTCGCTATTCTTGTGGTTGGTTTTTGCTACCACAATTTTGCGAGCAGTTCTGGCTTAAAAAAAACCCTGTGACGTGGTCAATGACGCTGCTGTTTTAAATATGCACACCCATAAAACGCCCGTTTTGACCTTTAAGCACGCCTGCGATCGGATCTCTACTCCCCGTTTTCAAGCACCTTCCCCTGTTACCACCCACATACGCCTCATTCTGTCACTCAAATTAGCAGGCATTCGCTATTTTGCGAGTACATGAATTTCGGCCGCACTGACTGGTTCGCGCATGCGTATAACGATCCGTACGCATGCGCAAACATCGCTCGGAGCAAACGAGCTGCCGCTTATGAGTGGCTCTGAATCAGGTCCATAGCACTGAAACAGCCCTGGTATGTGTGCTTAATGATCTTCTGATGGCAAGAGACAGAGGTGATTGTTCAATCTTAATCCTTCTGGATCTCTCAGCAGCATTTGATACTGTGGACCATGGGATTCTAATTGAGCACCTGAAAAATGTCTGTGGTCTGGATGGCACAGTCCTTAAATGGTTCAAATCATTTCTCACTGGCAGGTCACAGAGAGTTTCTTCTGGAGTAAACTCTTCATCACCAGTGCCACTTCCATGCAGTGTCCCACAGGGTTCTATACTATCCCCCATGCTTTTTGCAGTATACATGCTACCTTTGGGTGAAATAATCAGACGTCATGGCCTGGTCTACCACTGCTATGCAGATGATACACAACTGTACCTGTCCTTTGCTCCAGGTACAAAGGACCAAATAACAACCCTAAATGGCTGCCTAGTTGAGCTTCAGGAGTGGATGAGTGCCAGTTGGCTGCGACTGAACCCTGATAAAACAGATGTCCTTATGATAGGTCACAGGACAGGGCTACAGCATAGCCAACCAACAGGACTTACGCTTGGGGGTTCAGAATTACAAAACACTAAACAAGTGTGGAATCTTGGTGTTGTCCTGGATAGTGGCTTGACACTTAAACATCAGGTATCAGCCACAATCAAATCCTCATTCTTTCATCTGAGGAACATAGCCAGAATCAAGCACTTAATTCCCTCAGAAGATCTGCCTAAAATCATACATGCATTTATATCATCACGCCTAGACTACTGCAATGCCCTCTACATCGGTCTCCCAGCAAAAGAATTACACCGCTTGCAGATGGTACAAAATGCAGCTGCCAGGCTATTAACCAACCAGCCCCATTCCAGCTACATAACACCCATTCTCTACTCCCTTCACTGGCTGCCTGTCAGATGGCAAATTGCTGTCAAGATTGGATTAATAACTTACAAAGCCCTTCATGACCATGGCCCAGGGTACCTGAAACAGCTTCTGATTCCTTACTGTCCCACTCGATTACTGCGATCCATTGACGAAGGACTATTAACAGTACCTAGAATCTCACGGAATTCGTCTGGGGGTCGAGCTTTCAGTTTTGTGGTTCCAACCTTTTGGAACTCACTTCCCCGCACAGTTCGAGAGGCCTCCACTCTAGAATCCTTCAAAAATAGACTCAAGACTCACCTATTCACCCAAGCATTTCACTAATGTCCCTTGTTTAAGCTTATTTTGTATTTTGTACTGTAAATGTAAAGCACTTTGAGTCCTTTAGGAGAAAAGCGCTATATAAATAAAATTATTATTATTATTATTATTATTATTATTATTATTATTATTATTGTAGAAGTTGGAATCAGTCCTTGTTTTTGATGGTTTTTAATTGCTTCATAATACATGATTTCTGCATCGATTCATGCTTAAGTTTTATGTAATTTATATGCACATTATCTCATACCATTTTGCATTGTTTGAGAAACAATATTTAAATCCGTTTGCATAAGGAAGGCTTGGCTCCAAGAGAGGCTTTTTGAAATATTTTCTTTATTGGTTATGCATAGTCCTTATTTGGTTATAGGATATAAAGTCACTTAGGCTGTCGATTATACCATCAGTTCCAAAATAGAGTCCAATTCTCTTTATATTATGAAAACAAACAAATTTAATAAAAATTGTGTTTCAAAACATGATAGAACATGCAGCAAACTTGGAGCAGAATAGAAGAATCATGTAGATGACCTAATCAGCAGTGGGTGGGTGTGTGTGTGAGACATTTTTCCATTTGTCAGCACTTAACGATGATGCCAATGAAAGGGGCCAAAATCACCTGCAGCAATCTGGCTGACACAAACATGGCAGAATTAAAGGCTCCCCATATATCAACAATTGATTGCAGCAATCGTGCAATTTGCAATCGATTGTTTATAAAAATCTATCCCTTTTTCAATTGATTGCAGAGTTGCCACAATCTACAATCGATTTAAAAAGAGAAAGATTTTTATACACAATCAATTGCAAATTGCACGATTGCTGCAATCAATTACTGATGTATGGGGGACTTTAGTTCTGTGGTTGTGTACATTAGTTACATGGGATACCTTGGACTCTACCACCTGATTGAAAATGACCCAGGAGCAACAAACAGTGCAGGATGTGCAGCTTATTCAGTTACTGTGCAGCCTACGCAGGCCTAGGTTTTTTTTGTGGCCATTTAAATCTGAATGCAGTGTCTGATGTAGAGGTCACACAGATCTTCTGCCTTGAATGTAGCAATTTAATGCATCTGTATTACCTTGTCAAGAATCACTTTGACCCAGACACTGCACGGTTATGCGCAGTATCTGGGCTGCATATAATGTTGACTGTTATACACTTTTTTGCAACTAGCTCCTTTCAATCAGCCACTGGTAGAATCCTTGGTACCTCCCAGCACACCTTCTCATAATACCAGACCAAGGTCCTACCAGTGCTCATGCCTCTGAGAAACACCTATATCTGCTTCCCTAGCCAGGAGTAACAGTGGAATGAAGTCAGCGTTGCTTTTTAAAGTATCTCAGTCATGCCTAATGTCCTGGGTGCTATAGACTGCACAGACATTGAGCTGAGACCACCTTGGAATAGAGCTCATATCTATTTGAATAGTTGTTATGCCCATTCTACTAATGTACAGGTGGTGTGTAATACAAAACTGAAAATCATGAGTGTTGTAGTCCATTATCCTGACTAATGTCACTTGCCCTTATCCTCAGTCAATCATCCCTCCATAATAAATATGAGGCAGGGAAAATACCAGAATGATAGCTGCTGGGTAAGTGCACATTACGCTGGTCCTTTAATGGCAAGCCACTTTCCTATATGATTGTTGTTGTTTAACACCATTCACCTGCTATTGTGTCCTGGGCCTTACAGGCGATTCTAGATTTGGCTGTTGCTTCCAGATTCTCTTGCTGAGCCTAAGTATAACGATGCACACAAAGATACTAGATCCATGATAAAATGTACTTTTGGCCTTTTAAAATCTAGGTTACAGTGCCTGGTGGAAAATCTGGTGGCATTTTGTTGTACTCACCATATAAAGTGTGTGACATTGTGCTGAGCTGCTATGTACTGTGTTGCATAATTTGGCAACAGGGCAAAAGACAAAGGTCAAGATTACAGACAAGAATATAACTTAATAATAATAATAATAATAATAATAATAATAATAATATTATTACTTAGACTCAATCTTCAAAGTATAATCCTGAAAACAAGACAATTTTTAAATCCGCAAATTCCATCTTTCATTGTGTTTTTCTAAAGGACTTAATGTACAAGATATTTATATTCCTTTACAGATATTACTCTCTAGAGAAATAGTGTTGTGACATTGAGTGTCACAAGAAAAGCCTCTTCATTTGGTTGATAAGTGAACATGAGGAAGGAAATATGGTTGGATGTTTGTTATGACTCCGAGGTCTGACAGCCCACTAAAGCTTTAAAACTAAGAAAAAGAGCGGTTATCATTAGAGCTTAAGTCTGATTGAGGCTAAACAATTATCTGTCCTTACCTATACTTATCTTGTATTGGACAATAAAAGATTACAAAACACCACTGTTAGCCAGGAATAAATCTATCAATGCTCATCACACAACCTAATACCAAGCACCTTAGAAAATTATGCTGTGCATTTGCACAGGTGAAATTTTAGCTTTTTAGCCTCTCAAACATCTTGCTAGGTTTTGTCTTTTTTATACATCCTATATCACTTGCCCTTTTGCACAAAGTAATTTTGCTTTCTATTCTTGGTTCTTTTTAGACAATTCCTAGTGATATAATGGTACAGTATCTTATTAGAATTCCTAAGTACAATGAAACATCTTAATACCACAGCAACCATTGTGTTGTGGATAGAATTGCAATGATGTGTTTTTTACTCCGAGTACTGTGGAATTTTATGAGGTCTGATAAAATTAATGTGTTTCCAGAGCTTTGTTACTGTAATTTACTGCCCTTTTCATCCTGCTGCTATTGCTAGATAATTCTTTTTGACTTGGTTTCTGCCAGTAATTCTCAAGGTTAAGAGAAGGCAATAGGGTTTGCAATAAAAAAGGGCTTTCAATGTAACTTTACTGTATCTGTAGATTTGAGGAGCCCGGGGCTGCCTTGCACATCTAAAAGATCAACTATACAAAGTGTTTTGACAATTAGAAAAAGAAAAACAAACAAACAAAAAATATTGGTGGCCAGTAATACCATATGCACATAGCAGATTGCCAAGGTCCTCTTTCTGAAGTCACCGAGGAGCACTACTAAATTTACTAAGGATGGGAATGGGGGGGTTCTTGGAAGATAGTGATAATTTCAAATGTAATTCATTTTTTTTTTTTTTTTAGGAATTTTGCTCCAAAATTTAATGCTTACCCAGTGAATGGGTTTAAGCTCATCAGCATTATTTATGGTATTTGATTGACTGTTAATTCTATACAGTAAAAAAAATTAAACTAGCTTTTGTATATACTGTATACACAATTTTGCAGATTCAAGAACATAAGTAGCCTAATTCATTTGCAGTTTTAGACAGCACAAATGTGTAGTATAAAAGGTCTGATCATTAGATACATGGTTTGGAATTTCAACACAATCAAAATGATGTATTACGTTACTGAAATATGTGTTTCGACAAAGTTTCCATTTCATTTTAATCTGTGTTAATAAAACTTGATACCAAAGTCTCAATCGTTGCTGCTGTATTGTTGAAGCTGCAGCTGTTTTTTATTTTGGTTTTTATTCTACCACTTTTCACTCTGCTGTAAACAATTACTAGTATACGCTGTATATAACCTTGTTAGCCTGAAATAGCTAAATGAGAAAACAGGGTACAAACATATTTACCTAGAACACAGTCTAATCGGAAAATAGAGAATGCATTTACTTGACCTATGATTGCTGTAACATTAATAACAGAACAGGGTCCTTTTATGTGAAAGAATAAAAAAAGCATTTTGTTCATTTCAGAGTCACTGTACAACAAGATCTAGAAATGTTTCATAAACAGACTAATAATAAGACCTAGTACGGCAATGGGCTGAGCGTGGTCTGGACAGTATTTATATTTACAGCACAATAAAAAAAACCTCTGGTGTCTGTTGCGTAAAAGCTAATTTGCAACAATGTGAATTTTTATAAAAAAAATCATACCAAGAAGGCGCACATTTCCCCCCCTCCACAAAAAGGAATAACAAGCTGTTAAATTTTAGTGTTTTTCTTTTATATAACCTTTTAGCTTTTATCATAATTTATAAATGCATAAGCCATGTCAGTTTGGATAAACACTTATTTAGTAAAGGTAATAGGGTTCAAAGTAGACAAATGTCCCTCATTTCCATAAAGTTACAGTTTGTGTTTGTATTTTTTATTTAAGATAGATCCATAAAACGATTTATCACTTACAGTGTCTCCAATGCATTTCAGTAAATTTGAATAATGAATGACAATAAAACAGCACAAAACCATTTAAAGAATAAAAAAAACACTTAGGTTTTGGACTCTCCTTCCCAGGGCCCATATGCACGATTAGAAAGACGG
Source organism: Taudactylus pleione (assembly GCA_031769625.1). Lineage (NCBI taxonomy): Eukaryota > Metazoa > Chordata > Amphibia > Anura > Myobatrachidae > Taudactylus > Taudactylus pleione. The sequence continues at coordinate 2,568,114 of JAUIMM010000197.1, forward strand.
ACTAAGCAAAGTGCTTACTCTTACTGCTCTGTGTCAGTATAATTTAGCAGCCTTGGTGATATTTTCTGATGAAATTGCCACAAAATGTGTTTGTTTTTTTATCACTGTGATTGGGAACCTTTTTATAAATCTTCCCCTGAAGTCTCTTGCCCCATTCCTGTCACTGTGTCAGTCATTGCACTCCCTTATCCTGTCAGAGGCAAGTAATACCTCACCAGTTACTGGTTGTGTAATGTACTGTACCAGGGATTCTCTGTCTGCAAACCTTTCAAAACTATTATTACTGGTAAAATGGACCCATTCTGCCTGCCCACTCTGTGGCCCTACCCCTGAGTGTGATTGCTGCTGATCCCATCTCTTCACCCTTGTCCTCAGCTCTAGCTGTCTCAAACACCCCACAGCTTCTCTCCATCCCATCCCAACCTACCCCCTGCTCCCACGCTTACTCCAACCCCATTCCTCTTCTGCCACGCTAGGTCTGTCCCATTTTCCTTGACATGGGTGCCTGGATTCTGCTGCACTTGCATTGAGAAGGGATAGACTTATTAATATTATCATCATTTATTTATATGGCACCACAAGTGTTCCGAAGCGCCTTACAAAGTACATAAACAAATACCTGTAGGTTGACCAGTGACTTAGAGTACAATACAATACAGGACGAGGACAAGGATAATATACATTGCTACATTAGCAACCATGACACCCAGATAAGCAACAGAGCAAAGTAGCCAAGTGTTATGTGCCCTAGTGGGGAGTAAGAAGTAGAATAAAGTAAAGTAAGGAGAAGCACAAGAGGGTAGAGGGCCCGGCTCGTAAGAGCTTACATTCTAAAGGGGAGGGAAATTATTCTATAGATATGGAAAGAAGTGCATAGAGTACTGTTATTATAGCACTAAAGGGAAGGGAGTATATATTCTAGCTTTGGTTCCCTGCAATATTGAGGCATCCAACATTTCTGCAGATACAAACAAAATGTAATAAAATAAAAATTGAGTAAAATTGATAATTCATGATTGTGCTATTGTCAGAATAACTGCAAATCACCTACATTACAGGCTGAGTCCAGTCCTAATTAAAAGATTACCAAGTACTGGAGATGTACGACGTTGCTCAGCCTACTCACAAATCATAAAATCAATAGGTTTTAAAGGTAGTATTCCTCTTGCTTTAAAGGAAATGTTATAGCAAAACAATGCTGAAAACGGAAGTAGTTCATGATAGACTTGGATCATTATTCATAAACTTTAATATGAACAGTCTGCAGGATACAAATTTGTGCTTTATATGCATTATACTTGTTGGTGAACACAGAGCGGTTTATTATGAAATTAATTTTTTCCTAGGAACACAAGTTTATATTGTCAAACTTTAAACAGATTGCTACACCATAGTTTGACATCAATACACAAAAGAGCACCGTTAAATAAGTGTTATATGCATAAATGTACCCTGACCCACAGAAATCAGATGTTTGTTTTAATTTTCAAAATACAATATAGAAATCTCAGAATCTCATTGGTTACTATGGGTTATAACACAATTCTTCATAGTATGCACTAAAAAACAAAGTTTTGAGTAGAAATCAGTTTTTCTTTTTCTGAAGTTTATGATTTTCCTAAATGACCGGTAACTGGAAATGTGTAGGCATTCTTATACAAGATATCACAAAATTTTAATGATGCATCTTTAAATTGGGAGGACTTTAATAGTTCAGGGAAACTGAACTTTAGTATCAGATAATCTGTTAAGGTGCGTACACACACAACGATGTAAGTAATGATCAATTTTCATTCAGTTTTACCCTTGAAAATCGTTTTACAAAATTGTTGATATACTTTACTTAATAAACGATTTTCTGTGTGTTGAAGGAAAAATGTTGCAACTTCTATTGAAAATCATTCAGGTGGCCAGTCTGACTGAACTGCAAACTGCAATCAACAAACGTGAACGCGCATGAACGATAATCGTTCATCAATGAACGATTTTTAGAACGATTGAATGATAAAAACATCGTTAATGTTCCTATTAATGTTGTAAACTTTATCTATGGAATAAAGAATACATTTTGTGAAGACTGGTGAGTGCACCTATATATATATATAAAAATAGATAGATAGATGTATACATAGGTGGCTCTAACCTGAAGGTGATGCAGCTTGTCATTCCAGGGCACCGTAATCTACTTTTTTCTGTCTTTCATCATCTCCCCGGGATTGTCTCAACATTGTGAAGATTTGTGAGGAGTTCAAGTACTACACTATACTACAGGAGATTGGATGCTTTTTACTTCACATATAAATCCCAAGATGGAAAGCAGTACTGACACAATCAATCCATTTAACCATATTGAAGTGAGTGAAATTTTTAGCTTGTCTGATGTGGAGGCAGAAGCTATACTTTTTAAAGAAAAGTAATCTGATGAAAATTATGTGACACCAAAGGAGGATCTATATAAGGAGTGGTTTAGATTATACAAGAGGGAATTGTATTACCTCTACCATGGCATTTAGTTATCCAACCACTACATGGACAAACAAATTCCACGAGGCTTCCTAATCTGGAACATGCCAACCATCGGGAGGTATAGTGCCATATTCTGCCATAAATGGATATCCATATTAAACAAGTGCTCAATGGATCTAATGCTTTTAATAGTGGAGGAGTCATCAAAAGAGCTGAAGGACACAATAGAAAATATCACGTGCTTTGAGACAGCGCACAAAAGCACTTTATTACAGGATACGAATACTAATTGGCAGGAAAACCTACATCTACAAATAGACCAATATAAGAGTGACCTCATCAAATATAAAAAAGACAAATTAATTAAAGTTCAACTAAACTACTAACATAGGAGGATATACTCCTGGCTCAATGATACCTCAAGGATCAGTAAGCCTGGGCGAGACAGGAGGTTTAACAAACCGAGGTGGAGGCGGACACCACTCAGTGATTCCAGTACTTCGATGAGTGAAGTAGAGGCACAACCTGGCCCTTCCCAGCAGAAACCACATCTCCCCTTAGGACCAGGGACCAGACCCAATGTGGAAAGCCCCCAGGACGCTATACCAGAAGGTGCCAACAGAATAAGAGGAATGACCACCAGGAGACCCCCCCAGGAGAAAATGAATGAGGTTTTTAATCTATCAGAACCACCATTGACCATCATAGAGGAGAAGGTTTTGACCTCTGATCCATTTCAATGTAGAGTAGATTTCTTTACATTTGATAGGACTCTGAGATTAAAGGATCATTTTGGGAAAGACAAAAACATCATAGCAGTAGATAAGAGAGTTCAGGTTGAAATAGACATCCCAGAAGCATTATTAAAATTTAAGAAACGCTCTAAATTTGATCCAAATACAACCAACTTCTCCATCAAAACTTTTTCTAGAATGTTACAGCATAAGTTGACAATATCCCTAACAAAAGTTTTCAATTTAAAAACCTTACTAGAGAAGAACAGAAAGCATTACAGGCTCTTGGAAAAAGAACAGACACTGTGATCCGCAAACCGGATAAAGGTGGTTCAGTGGTTGTGCAGGATGTGGAGAAATATGATAAGGAATATATGTGACAGTTAAGTGATCAAGCTATGAGTTATTAGCAAGGGACCCTACAAAAAATTTTAAGAGGGAAATTGACAGCATTCTGAGAGTAGCACAGGACGAGGACCATATAATAGAAGAAATTAAGGAAACCAACAATGGATTTTCCTGTAACACCTATTTTCTATACTGTACCAAAGGTATATAAAAGGATACATGACCCACCTGGCCGACCTATCATCTTGGCCAACTTTTACAACCCACCGTTAATATTAACTCAAAGCCTCGGATACCGTGGGTCAATAGGTATACTACTAAAAGTAAAGAGACCACCAACGTAGCCAAGCAATTATGGCCGATAGTTAATACAGACCCTACACTCCCAAATGTACTAAATACGCACTTACTTCCATGCTATACTAGAGGACATCATCTAGTTAAACTAGACATAGGCAAATTAAAGGCAAAAAATAAGCCCAAGCATTTTTTAACCCAAAAAAAATGGATACTATCGCTGTTTGCATTTCCTCACCTGTAGATCGGTGATAGTAGGTGATACGTTCCATCACCCATATACAGGAGTAAGATTTACTATAAGGTTCTCTGTCACTTGTAGTACCACCCATGTAGTATACCTCCTGTCTTGCCCATGTGGTTTGCATTATGTGGGCAAGACAGAGGGGCAATTCAAAGAACAGATGGTCCTCCACAAGTTGGCTCGCCGGGCAGCAATTAATACAGGCAGCAGTGACTGAATGTATTATGTTTTAGGTTTCTTTGACAATGGGGGGATGGAACCTGGCAGTCAGCTCAGTCTGGATTGCGTGGCTGATGACGTCACCCAGAGTACGACACCATGGATGTGGGAGGACATGCGGGTGTGCAGCGCCAGCCAATGTTGTCCAGGCGAGTAAGATTGCAGGGTGTAATGAGGGTAAAGGGGGAGTAATTAAATGTGATCATGTTGATGTTATTGTCTTAGTCATGAAAACGAGTGAAAGCCCGAAACGTTGGATTAAAATGTACTTTGCACATCATAAGACGCTGTGTGCCGCCATTCCCTATTGATACATATTGGAAGCACATCCCTTGAAGGGCGGCCAGAGCACTAAATATATTGCAGGACATGAGTGCCGGGATCTCTGGATGTGTATAATATATATATACATACATACACACACAGTATATATACATATATACTTACATAGTACACACACAAAAAAGAGCCAGCACATCCAAATGAATGAAAAGTAGAACAAGTTTTTATGTCCTCAAGACATCCATAAACTGCACAAGCAATAAGTGCGTCATAGTATACACTGCATCAAGGCAGAAAGAAGGGAGGCTTTAAGCATCATAATAAGTCAGCATCAGCTCAATCAAATATGAGAAAGTACTCATTTCCATATGTAAATGCATGCCATCCCAGTAGTAGCCAGCCCAACAGCCTTTTCAGGGGTAACAACCACCTTCTTCAGGACTGGAAGCAGGAACTCATAACCATTATTTGAGATATTATGCACAGCGATTATACCCATTGTGCCTTTTTTTGGCATGTGCTGCCCTTAGCAACCTGTTTGTTTATATAGACACTATGTGCGCTATGGAACGCACATTAATTCCTCCTTCCTGGAACTTAGATGACACGCAAGCCACTTCTGCATTGTGTTGTCCTTTTGCTTTATTTGCAACCTCGGCTGCCGTAGTATACTGAGACCTCAGGTGGATGCAAGTGGAACGAGGCACCGGCGTGCGCTTCCGGTGGAGTGGGGTTTAAAAGACAAATGGCTGCTGTATGTCTAATACACCTGTGACTGGAGATACTGGTGTTTGGTCATTTCAGACAGGCATCTGTCATGTATGATGAAAGGACATGTTGGTGAGTACTTGGGTGCACTGTGCTTTGCTTTGAGATGTTGTTTTGTGGATGGCAGTTTGATAGAATCAATTGGTCATGGTTAAGCACTTAACCTTGGTGCTATTTTTAGAATATGGGTATATTTATTCCTAGATGCCTTTATTTGTACTAATTAACCATGTGCTCTCTATATGAGCACCATGTCTAAACTGCTTTACATTAATATTTTCACAGCTGAATGTATTTGAACTTGTTTACTTGTCCTTAGTATTATTGGGCCTGATTCAGACCCGGACGCAAATCTTTGTTCGCTCGTATGCATTAGATTTTTTGGAACCACGCATGCGTCTGGGTATCACTGCGCATGTGCGGCTGTATCTTTGCGGTCATTTTTCTATCGCTCGTATGCACAGTGAGCAGGAAGTGACCTGTGTAATTTTATTGACAGAATGGTCCGTTTATGGGTGATGACTGGGGTGGAGATGTGAAAACGCAGGCGTGTCAAGCCGTTTTTTGGGCATACATTCATTTTCTGCTGCGAGCGGAAAATGTGAGCGTAAGTAGTGATATGTCACTGTGTGATCCAGTTTCCATTCTGACTGCTCGTTCAGCTTGTGGTAGGGTATTGGATCTCGCAAAGACGATAGTGTCTTCGTAGCTACCTAAGGGAATCGATGTTTTTTTCTTTTTTTTTTTAAAGGCACAAATCCAATCACCTAATAATTGGTTAACTTACTGTATGTTGTTATTTGAAATGTACCTGTTGTATTTTCTAACATACGATCGCATGTTTTGTTTTTTTTTGTAAATTTTTTTAAAACCCAAATCCAATCACCTAATAATTGGATAGCTTGTTAAGATGTTATTTGAATGTTACCTTTTTTTTTTTATTTGGTTTAAGCACAAGTTCTAATAACTTCCAAATAATTGCTTAGCTTGTGTTATTTTTTACTTACCTGTTAACTTGCGTCCACATTTTTTTTTCTGGGGGGGGGCTTAATTTTTTTTGTGTGATTTTTCTTATGTAACATTTGTAATGTTTTTAAGTAGGTTTGATTGACAACTAGGTAAAAGTTACCCTATGAAATTTCATACAATTTTTAATATTTAATTTTTTTATTTGTAAATAAATTTTTGAAACCATGTTTTTTTCTGGTTTTTGGTAGACAATGTTCAAATTAAATTTTAAACTCAAAAGCAAATAAGAGACAATAGCCAAAAAAAAAAACAAGAAAGGAGATGGTGTTTTTTTTGGTGCACAAATATGGGGCAAACACAGAGATGGATATTGGGACATTTAGCCAGTGCTGTCAACGCCTTCTTGGGCGCTTGGCCTGTTGTTGGCCACAAGATGATTTAAGCATGTTCCTGCGGCTGGCCTGGCCAGAGGCAGATGTTGTTTCCACTGGCCTAGGTATAGGGCTAGGCACATTTGGAGGAATGGCTGATGTTGCGCCAGAGGTGGAGGGCCTTGATTGTCCTACAGGAAGGGAGGGTGGCTCCAACATGTGCAGGCAGATGAGCTGCTCAAGGGCAGTTGCAATTCTCCCATTGGCCGCAGCAGTTTCCCCCAGGGCGTCCACCACCTGCAGCAGATTGGCATCCATCCTCAACAGAATCTCAGTGTTCTTATCAGTTTTCTCATTGAGATCTGTGAGGAGGGCCACTGCCTGCGAGGGGGAATTCCTGGACTATCCACCACAGGGTCCCCAGGTGGATCTATTGGTTCCTCCCCTGCGGAGCCAGTAGATCTACTGCAGCCAAAGGTCACCTCTGGATCAGACTTTTCCCCTTCTGTGCCTGTAAGAAAAAGAAAAATGTTTACAATTTTGATCATTTTAAGCTTATGTTTTTAATCAAAATATAGATATTATACAACATTTACCTGTGGCAACATGTGGAGCCGCAAAGTCAGGCATGTCTGTGTCCATGTTGGACACGCCAAACACCTCCTCTTCCTGCACACACCCCTGTGCCAGCTCCTCCAAATCAGGCAGCTCAAGTGACAGGGGTTGGCCCACCACCTGTCCCACCCTGCATGCCTAGCCCTATCTGCCAGTTTTTGTTTGAGCCGGTATTTGAAGTTGCTCCATCTGTTTTTTTAAAAAAGGTGAATTAATTTTAAATTTTTCAGATAACTTACATTTGAAATTGGTTACTGCATTTACATACCGCCTTTTGACTTCTTTTGTCGACCGGTAAAAATCACCCACACCATTGACAGCACTGGCTATTTCCTCCCAAAGTTTCCATATCTGTGTTGCACCCGTATTTCGGTGTGCCAGCGAGAGGTTGTCTATTCACATTTGAACCAAAACCTCCATCTCCTTTCTTGTGAATTGTGGCTGCCTCTCTTTTTTGGCCCTGGCCTGGGTACTGGGCCCTGCAGCCTCCTCATTCTCAGCCTCAACAGATTAATTTTTTAGTTATTGTATAGTTTCCAATCATGGGCTAAACATTTCTGTGTACTTACTTTGAGGGACTGAATTTTGGCTTTGCTGCTCCTCCGTGGTCATTTTTCCACAAATGATTTTAGCAGACCAATTTTGGCCTGTCGTGACGTATTTATAGATATGTGTGCATTATGTGGCCGCATCATGCTTTGTGCGCGGCTATTTGGCGTCATTGATTTGTACGGGATAGTGAAGCCTATTTAAGGGTTATTTGTTTCAGCCTTTCGGTGTGCGTTGAGGTTGTTTGGTGGTGGTCAGAGTTTGTTGGTCGGAGTTTGTGTGCACAAAACTATTGTCTGTTCTCTTGAAGGTAGGTTTTTATTTAATTTTTTCAATAAAAATGGTGCTTATTTGTAAATTTTGTAATTCATGTTTGAACTTTGATTACATTTTGTGGTTGGATTGGTGAAGAGACTTTAGTTTTTTTCCCCTTGGAATTTGTTGTGTCATCTGGGTGTGGTAAGTAGATGTTCCTTATTTCCTTTTTTGTTGGTGTTTTTTAAAAGTATAACATATTTTGGTCATGATCAGCCTGTGCAGATTGTTGTGCCTAAAACCATGTTGGTTTTGCAAATAATGTTTAATTTGTGTTGACTATTTTTACAAGTGTTGAGCTTTTTTTTGGCGTAATCAAGTTGTGTACATTTTTGCGATCTCTTGTCTTTAGGTCAAGCATACTATAATGCGATAATAGGAATTGTGGCGAAGTATTTTTGCGATCTCATGTCTTTAGGTAAGGCGTACTATAATGTGATAATAGGAATTGTGGCGAAGTATTTTTGTGATCTCATGTCTTTAGGTCAAGCGTACTATAATGCGATAATAGGAATAGTAGCGTTGTTTTTTTGCGTTATGTCTTTAGGTCAAGCGTACTATAATGCGATAATAGGAGTAGTAGCATTGTTTTTTTGCGTTATGTCTTTAGGTCAAGCGTACTTTATTTTTTTTAATGTACAACATAACTTAACCTCATCTGTGTAGTGCATGCAGTGTTGTTGTTGTGGGTTTAGCTTGCTTTGATAATTCTTAAATATTCACTACCCTTTTGTTTGTTATTTAAAAAAAAAAAAAAAACACATGTAGGATTTCGTGAAGATGTCCCTGCCCAACCCTATCAGATTCGGCCAGTTTTTTGCTAAGATAAGTATATTTATCATTTTTAAAATTATGAATCTAACAATTTTGTTTGTCATCTCATAGTGGTGATGGTCCCAGACCCTGACCAACCTGGACATCCTCCTAGGTGTAGGCCTCGTAGGCGTGCAAGGCCCCAGATATTTCGAACATGTGTCACCCTTTTTGGAATGCCAGATGATGTGGTGTTAAGGCGTTACCGCCTACCACCAAAAATTATCCTAGACACTCTTTCATTAATAGAGAGTGATCTTGAAAGGCAAATTAACAATCCAATAGCAATACCACCACTAACGCAGTTTCTGTCAGTGTTACATTTCTGTGCCTCAGGATCCTTCCAGACCACAGTGGGAGTAGTGGCTGGCATTTCCCAGGCCTCCTTTTCCAGGACCCTGAGGTGCGTGATGGATGCCCTGTTTAAGCACCTCCATCATTTTATTCATATGCCATTGGATATGGGGTCCCTTGCTGTGGTTAAGCAAAAAATTTGTGAAATTGCTGGCTTCCCACACATCATAGGGGTTGTGGATGGCACTCACATACCACTTCAGCCTCCAGCAGTGCTGGAGGCTATTTTTCGGAACCGTAAACATTTTCACTCTATGAATGTAATGGTGGTATGTGATGCCTCCCTCCAGATCCTGTCCATGAATGCTAAGTTCCCCGGCAGTGCACATGATTCATTTGTCATCCGGCAATCAGAGCTTTGGCAAAAATTAAACAACCTACAAGCTGGTGATGCATGGCTTCTGGGTAAGTTGGACACATAATTTTATGACCTTACACTTTTTTTTGTATGTGTTTTGAATTGTGTTTATTTTTTCATGCAGGAGACAGTGGCTATCCTTGCATGCCCTGGCTGCTCACTCCTTATTTGGTCCCTAAACCAGGGCCACAAAGTCAATATAATTCTGCACTTACTGCCACCAGGCAGGTGGTGGAGCGCTGTACTGGCCTTTTAAAAGGCTGATTTAGATGCCTCCACCGCTCTGGTGGCGAATTAATATATTTGCTGGCTATGGTTTCCAAAATTGTGGTCCTGTGTGGGATATTTCATAACATCGCCATAAGGATCGGGGTCACAATGCAGCCAGAGGATGCCTTGCCGGAGGATAGCCCCCCTGAGGTTGGTCGTAGGAGAGTGTCTGGGGGGGCCATACGCGATGATGTCGTGTTGCATTATTTCAGTTAAGTTTATTTTTTCATTTTTTTTAATACATATATAAGAAGGAACTTAATGTGTTTTCAAATTCCAATGTTTGACTTTTTTTTTCTCATAGTTTATGTTTTTCAAACACAAAACAAAAACCTGCATACTACCTGAAAAAATCCGACTGACAATTATGATCCAAATTTGGACTTTGCCCCTGGACAAATGTGACTTTGGCCTGATTTTGGACAACATGTTGGCCTGCTACATCTACAACCAGTTCTTTATTTTTTTTTTGTGTATGTATTAAACCTGCTTTATTCAGTTGTGTGCATTAAAAATTTTATTTTAAAACTTTGCTTGTAATTATTCATTTTACCCAAAAATTATTATGCCAAAAAAATTAAATTGGCCATTAACTTTGAAGTTTGGGGCCTAATGTAAACTGATGAAAATAAATGTGCATGGTTTTTTTTGCCAATTTTTAAGCATGTTTACAAATTTTTAAAGACATATTTGTATTTAGAAAAACACATTTTTTTAAAAAAACTGCGACAACAATGCATTAACTACATATGGGTATTAGGGAGTACCAGTATGGAGTGAATGACAAATTCAACCATGATGTTTAATTGTATTGGTTAAAAATTAAAAGAAAAATGACCCAGAATGTATGTAAAGATATTGTTTTCAAAGAAACAAAATTATTTGGAAAATACTAAAACCTTTAAAAAACTTAAACAACATTGTTTGGAGTTTCAAATGATTTAGACCAAAAAAACCAATACCCATTTAAACACATTCAAACATATTGTTTGTCCTTGGTTTATAATGTGTGAGGCAAGGAATGAGAGTTTATTTCTTTAAACAAATTTATTTGTTAAACAAACAAAAACAAAAAATATAAAAAAAAATACGGATGTTGCATTAAGGCAATGAGATGGTCCAAGCAAACCAACATTTGGATCAAATGGGCATGCATCCGGTGCATTTCAGCCAATATGGATTCTTCCCGCATCCGTGGCTCTGTTGAAACAGAATTGTGTATATTAATAGACAATACAATATAATTTTTGGAAAAGGACAATATGATTAACCAAGAAGACATTTTCACATACCAAGTAAATTGTGTTTCCCATTTCTCAGTATTGTCAAAAATCTGCACAAAGCCCGTTTTTAAAAAAAAAAACATAACAGGATAATAATTAATTTAGTAAATTTTAAAAGGCATTACCTCATGATAAGAGTGGGTAGACCTATCTCTTTTGCATCAGAACTAAGCCTATCACAATTATCCAATTTTTGGTAGAAAAAACATGACCAAGCCACACAAGTCATGTATTGGGCTGTGTCATATGCAAAATGCAAAAACGTCACTTTATTTTTCAGAGTATTTTTTTTTTTAAATTGCAGATTTTTTAAACAATGTAATTTGGATGTACACAACAAAAAGATATTTTACATAAAAAAATGAGGGTCATATTTTTGGCAAAAATGAGGCGACAAAACAAAACAAAAACATTGTGAGTGCCTCCATGTGACCATTTCTTTAAAAGTAAAAACTCAATAAAACAAACAGTATGTATAATCAACTACCAAACAAAGTAATTGATTTTGAATGTCCTTAGATTTGAATACTGGATTCAACATTGTATGCATATAGGGCACATTTACTGTATTGACTTGCACAAAAGGCAAAAAAAATTACCTGAAGATTCCAGGACAGGGGCAGATTCTTCCTCCGAGAGGGACATCGGCAAGTGCAGGTTGGAAGAAGGAGGGGTAATTTGGGATGCTGACAAAGGGGAGGGAGTGGACAATAGGGATGGTTGATCAGCGGAGAGAGTGGTAATTTGGGATTGGGGTCCAGGGGAGAGAGTGGTAATTTGGGATTGGGGTCCAGGGGAGGGAGTGGTAATTTGGGATTGGGGTCCAGGGGAGGGAGTGGTAATTTGGGATTGGGGTCCAGGAGAGGGAGTGGTAATTTGGGATTGGGGTCCAGGAGAGGGAGTGGTAATTTGGGATTGGGGTCCAGGAGAGGGAGTGGTAATTTGGGATTGGGGTCCAGGAGAGGGAGTGGTAATTTGGGATTGGGGTCCAGGGGAGGGAGTGGTAATTTGGGATTGGGGTCCAGGGGAGGGAGTGGTAATTTGGGATTGGGGTCCAGGGGAGGGAGTGGTAATTTGGGATTGGGTCCAGGGGAGGGAGTGGTAATTTGGGATTGGGTCCAGGAGAGGGAGTGGTAATTTGGGATTGGGGTCCAGGAGAGGAAGTGGTAATTTGGGATTGGGGTCCAGGAGAGGGAGTGGTAATTTGGGATTGGGGTCCAGGAGAGGGAGGGGAAATAGTGATGGCCAGGTCAGGGGAGGGTGTTGAAATTTGGGAGGAGTGGGCAGGGGATGGCATTGGTGGAGTTGGGGGTAGTGGTCGTGCAGGCCTTCTGTGGTGTCTCAGTATCCACTCTTGCCCTAAATGATGCATATTTTTAATGAATACATAATTTTGAGTTTTGGAAACAAAAAACATAACATTCACATACTTATAATCCCAAAAGAAAAAAAAAAAAAAAACAACATCAAGGTCTCATTTATCAAAAAACAAGGCCATACTGCACACGCATTAAGGCTTATTTACATTTGCACATGCATTAATGCTAATTTACAGGTCCGACCATCGCCGCTCGAGTTGCCTGATGGTCCTGCGAAATCCCATGGAACACAGTTGGCGACGTACCTCCGCGTACGCCCTACGCTTTATGAGTTTGGTGATGGAGGGCAGCCTATTTGTCAAGCACTGGTCCATCACCTCGGTCAGGACCAGCAACTCTCGCCATGTGAATGCACTGGCTCTCATGATGGCAATGATTTTTTTTTTACCCAAAACAGTTTTATTACAGGTGCCAAAATAAACTGATTGGCTAATGTACTTTCATAAATAACATAGGAAAAATTATATTGGTTAATGTTTGAGTCATGTGTTCAACCCCCAAAAAATATATTAGGAGTTATGATTGGCTTGATGCATTTAGGTGCATAAGCAAAGTTAAGACCAAACAAATAACCATATATTATTAATTAAAAACAAAATAAAAAACCAAAACCATTAATACCAAAGAAACATTCTTAGGACTTAAACTAACAAACAGCTTTGTCCATAAATCCATATGGATTCAGCGGAGAAACTGGCAAACAAAACAAACAAAGTTTATTAACATTCAAAAAAAAAAAAGCTTGATTGAAAACATTTGACCAAAAATTTTGTAAATTAATGTAATGATTGGCAACAATCGATTTACGTATGTTTGCCGAACAAGGAACAAGGCAATCGAAAAATGACAGGGCTACTTCCGGAAATTACTTGTGCGAGAGCAATCATCATCAAAAGACGAGTATAGCGCTCGCTATTTCAGAAGCTCGCTAGCTAGAGGAGGGGTTGGGTGAATATGTGGCGAAAACCTAGCTACGAGCGACCACACGTGCGAACGCATTGTTTAGCATATTCCCGCTCGTACGTACCCTGGGCGAACAAAAATTTGTGTCCGGGTCTGAATCAGGCCCATAGTGCGCAGGTATGTGATGGCTTGCACATTTTATGTTTAGTTGGTGGTATTTCCATCTCTGCATGGCTATTATATTGTCACTATCTTGCTCATTTAGTGTATAGGGTATGGTTACCCATAATGTTGGCTTATTTATAGGTTAGCTCTAGTGAGTCGTCACATTATATGACATGGTATCTATGTGATTATGCATTCGTGTTTTCATGGATTATGAAGTCTGAGAGACTATGCTTATATGTTTGTCTTATATTTGCAGAGACTGTTGTTCTTATGTTTATTTGCAACAAATGTTTCATGTTTTTAAAATGTCCTGCAGAAGGTTCGTGGAGAACCAAAACATTGACATATAGACATTTTTCAATGGATATGATAATACAAAATGGCTTTGTGGCAATAACAAGCCCAAATAAAAATGATTAGACTACTCTGGAGAGTGCCCTTGTTCATTGCTATTGAGCAATTCATATGATATATTATTTGGATCTGTTAAACTCTAGTGGCACCGCCCTGGTGGTGTATTAAATAGATGAAAGTGGAAGATTATATTGACTATTTTTGAGATGCTGTTCACATTTAAATTTTTTGCATATAATCTGGTCATTGTCTGTTCGTGTTCACAAGGCTCAGGGAGGTGTTGGATTGATGAATGAGGGACTATTGTCCCAAGCGGAACAGGGAACAATATCATTCACTGATGATGAAATCGAGACGGTATTATTCGATAAACTAGACTTTGATGCTCTGCCTGCCAAAACATCTACAGATTTATTTTATAAATTATTAAAATTACGTAGAAGAGAGATTGACCTGTTGTTACATGGGCAATTCCTTTCGGAATACCACTGATGTAAACAAATCCCAAGGGGATTCCGGATTTCAAACATCCCCCCACTTTAGGATGAAACAATCCTGCTTTCTGCAGCCGCTGGTGCGGCATCTTAAATAAGTGTTCATTGGATTTGATCATTTTTGTTATGGAAGAGGCGGGAAGTGAGCTAAAAAAAGTGAATGTCGAAATTGAACAGCTGCATTTAACAACGTTACTGAAGACAAAAGTGCTAATTGGATAGAGAGGTTACAGAACCAAATTGATATCTATAAAAGAGACCTTACTACGTTTAAAAGAAAAAAGTTGTCTACTGTAACCACGGACTATCAGACCCATTCTGTATACAGGTGGTTGCTGGGGGACAATTTTCAAGGAAAGGGCTTTAAACAACCCTGATTACTTAAGCAGAAATGCCAGCCTCGCTTTCCTATAGACTCTGGTTCTTCTTTTTCTACCTCTGAACTGAATGAGAGAGCAGTATCTAGAGGGAGAGGTGTGTTTTTTAGAGCAGGGCATGCCCACGGAACCTCTGCTACCAGAATTTGGAGAACAAGGTGACCAAAGAATAGGAGACCCCATCCGCGGAGGGGGAGACACAAGAAGGTGGGTATGCAGAAGACAGATGTAAATGCTGTCTTCAATCTATCAAGCATCCCATTGGGTGAACCAGAGATGACACTACTAGCCAAGGGTCTCTCCTTTATTCTGACTTTTAAACAAGGAATCTCAGATTAAAAGAGCATTTTACAGATAAAACCATTACATCTGATGTCAAGCCCTTCAAGAGAAAATCAAACTTTGATCCTAACTCTACGAATGCTAGTCTTAAAACATATCTTCGACTAGTTGATAATGAAATAACGTCCACCAAGGAACCAAACATTTATGATAATCTCCCTGTGGAAGAAAGGGAAGCACTATGTAGACTTCGTGATAATCTAAATATTGTCATCAGATCAGCGGATAAAGGTGGGGCCATAGTGGTTCAAGAATGGGAGAAATATGATCTTGAGATCCAGAGACAACTATCTGATTCCTCTGTATATTTAAAGTTGTAGTCAAATCTGATTAATAAAATCAAATCGAAGGTGGACTGTATACTCTCCCAAGGGTTGCAACATGGCTGGCTGGATGATGATGAATTCAAATCTATGATGGTGGACAAACCTAGATGTCCAATTCTCTATACATTATTCAAGGTACACAAGTCTCTTGACCAGCCTCCAGGAAGACCCGTCATCTCGGCCCAAGGTTCTGTGTTGCAACCACTGGTGATTTTGATTGAACATGAATTGCAACCATATGTACCTGAAAACCAAAAGTTTCATATGAGACACGGGTGACTTTCTTAATCAATTAAAACAAATTGGTCCCTTGGGTGAGGACATATTGCTTGGAATGATGGATATAAATTCCTTGTATATGGTAATACCACATGAGGAGGGTCTTGAGACGATCCAAAGAGCCTTAAAGAACAGATCAGGAGCCCGCCTCCATACTGAATTCCTTATTGAACTTGCCACATTGTAAAAAAAAATATTATTATACAATACCAAAACATGTCTACTACATGCAAATCTCTGGTACGACAATGTGGTCCAATTTGGCCTCATCATATGCTAACATGTACATGACGAGATATGAAACTGAATAAAATTCTGCCACAGGATGGCGCTGAATATCACAAAGAAATTGAAAAGAAAGTTTTTATACTTATTCCTTTTTTCTAATGAGAAATTGAACCCAGTCTCCTGTTTTGTCAGTTCTCAGTTAGTCATAATGAATTCCATATGGTACATAAAAGAAAACACATAGTACAAACAAACTCTTAGTACATAAATATTATACTGGGTAGCAAATCAGTCCATATAATATTTGTTGTAAGATGGAGATCTGGATATGGTTCAATGGATGCGTACCAAGACTCACATGTCTAGATGCGAGTATAAGCTTATCAGGGTATCTTTAGCTGTTCAGAAGAACCACTTTTGCCAATAATACCTTGAAAAAGATCCACACAGGAGGATCGAAATGCGTTGGTACGGGATTTGCTGTGAGACTGTTTTACCTATTGACACTGGAGAAGATAGTAGATTCCGGACTCTACTATTTCCATCTACCAGGTCATCATATTTTTTGTATGCTTGTATTGTGTTCTTTTTATCTCAATAAACAATACCTTGGCTATACACTCCATTCTTCTTTTATTATGAGGATGGACCTTTGTGTTATATGAAGCTGAGGGAGAACTTTGAACACATATATAAAGAAACCCTGATGAGCACCTACAGCGTTTGCTGGATGTAAGTTAGGTACGAAGTACCTCCCTCCACATACATACGTTTTCCCATATTATTGGCAAAATTAGAATTTCTCATTAGAAAAAAGGAATAAGTATAAAAACTTTCTTTTCAATGTCTTTGTGATATCCAGCGCCATCCTGTGGCAGAATTTTATTACTGTTTTGTTGTTGTTTGAGAGCCTAGTGAGACTCTTTTTTTTCTCTGTATACACAGGGGCTGCAGGTTTTTGCGCAATTACATTTAGCCTCATTCTTCTATTCAATGAAACTGAATATATCTTACCAAGATATGGATCAAACATCATCTTCTTCTGTAGATTTATAGATGACATCTTTATCTTCTGGAAAGGGGATAAAAGCTATTTTGGTGAGATGGTGGATGAATTGAACCAACTACCTAGTCCCATCAAGTTTACATTCCAAATAGGCCCTCAATCAATTAACTTCCTTGATGTAGTCATTTCTAGTGTGAATGGCCAGTTGAGGATTTCATTATATAGGAATGCAACAGACAGGAATATGACTCTTATCCCCACTAGTTACCATCCACTGGCAAAAAAAGGAAAATTTTCCTATTTCTCAGTTCCTATGTGTCATGAGGATCAATAATGACCAAACCTTAAGGGATTAACAACTGGAGGAGATGACTTAAGATTCTGGAGAGAGGTTATAGGATGAATACACTCCAGCGATGTCAGAGTAAGGCACAGAAGATTTTTTCAGGATCCGCTAATGGCATAAGATGTACATGGCATAAGATGTGCATTGAAAACCCAGAGGCTCCTCAAGAAATGTTGGCCTATCGTGTCAAGTGACAGGTCATTGCCATTTAAAAACATGGGTCCACCAATGATGGCTTTCAAACGAGGCCCGAATCTTAAACATCTTTTAATGACGCTAAACATCTACCCTGGGGGCCAAAATAAAATCATAGAAGCCATGACATCTAAACCCGGTAGTTTCTCCTGTGGTAATTGTATCACATGCACATCTATGTTGGTAGGATCAATGTTTCCACACATCTGGTAGAAAAATCAGGATTCATCATCACCTACACTGTGCGTTGGACCATTTGATCTACATGCTGACATGCCCCTGTGGACTTTACTATGTGGGGTTAACCTCAAGGAAATTTAGAGATTGCATGTCCAACCACAGGGCATTGATCAGGTCAGCCCTAAATAAAGGTTCCACTGTTAAACCCATGGCCAGGCATTTTCTTGGGCAAGGACATCAAATTGCCAGTCTCAACTGCAAATTGATTGACTGGATACTGACTCCAAACATTGAAGAAACATGAGAGTTATTGGATTCATCAATTGGATACTGTGGCCCCCCAAGTCCTAAATGAATACAATCCCCTGAATGTATTCTTGTAAACTTAGTGGTGATTAATTGGTCCTGCACGAGGTAGCCCTGGTGACGTTTGGGCATGTTTTTATCGTTTTTTTTCCTTGTTCTTTTATTTACCTTCTAGTCACTCATTTGTGTCCAGTATATATGGGTCCATAGTAGGTGGATGTTTGGTTGTTATTTCCTAGCATATATTTTTTTTGAGAATACATCACATCACCTTTCATTGAATCCATGGTGTGGACTACATTGATGCTATTTCACTGTTGGTGTTCTTTCATCATATTTCATGCATGTTTACATGCTCTATGCATATACAATGTATGAATATTTGCATACTTTTTTTTTTCTTGTGGTGATTCTCTTATACACAAGGTGTTCTAAACTTTGGGCTCAGTTTTCTATTCCTACATGGTTATGAGTTTTGTGTATATTGTTTATTTATGTCTCTTATGTGTCTGTATGTAGGTTTTTTTTGTAAAAAAATATATAGGAAAAAAGATAAAAATAGAGAAATACATATATTATATATTTTTTTTTTTCCATTTATTTTTTCCTATTTTATTGGGTATACTTGGCCTTTGAGATTGGTCATCTTTAGTGGCACATTTATGGGTTAATTACCCTCTGTCAGTTTTTACATATATGCCTTGTTTCCCATATAGAATTCCCCTGTATATTATGTGTGAGCAGGTTCAAACTCCAGGCTTCATAATCATTATTTGAGATATTATACACAGTGATTATACCTGTTGTGGCTTCTTTTGGCATTTGCTGCCCTTAGCAACCTGTTTGCTTATATAGACACTGTGTGCGCTATGGAAGGCACATTAGTTCCTGCTTCCGGTACTGAGATGACATGCAAGCCGCTTCTGCATTGTGTTGTCCTTTTGCTTTATTGGCAACCTCGACTACTGTAGTATACTGAGACCTCAGGTGGATGCATGTGGAACGATGCGCCAGCGTGCGCTTCTGGTGAACGGGGTTTAAAAGACAAGGGCTGCTGTATGTCTAATACACCTGCGACTTGTCAGACCTGTATTTAAGCTATGGCTATAAATACAATGAGCTCAGAGACCCTCATTGCTTTTGTTTGCTGCAGCACAATGCTGTGTACACAGGAGAGATCTAAAAACATGACTGTCTTGTGTAGTGTGAAATCAATCTCTGGTTTAATGGCGCCAAAGCACATACATTTATAGTTTCTTAAGGACACATCTGTTTTCGATTACATTTAGAAAAAACCACAGGGCTAGGTAAAGATTTGGAATCGCATACCTTACCATATATGTACATATGCTTTTCTGTGAATATATGACTGAGTCTGCACACGGAATTAACTCTTTCCTGCCCTGTGCATTTACTTACAATGAATCCGTGGCATACTTGAAAAGACTTTTAGGATACAAAATTAATTCTATACTTCCACATTTTCCTCCTTTTCGATTCAAATCTTACATACTATTGGTTTTTTCTAACTTACCTAGCCATGACCCACCCCCTATGTATTTGGTCCCTACTTCACACAACAAGTTATCCCCCCTAACGAGGTAGCTGCATATGGCAGTGCCCATTCAAGACCATATAGGCGATGAGACTCTTAGTCCCTATAGTCCTGAATCTTCCTTTTCATCCGTATCATTGTAGAAGTCTTCTATTTTTGCCATACATTGTTCACATAAGTCTCTGCAAAGCAATGCTTCTCTTGTCTTGCAGATTACACAAAAGTTCTGGGCGTATTCATGTAGCAGGATCATAGTTGTCTTTGACATTTCTTTAGATGCTTTAAACCTAGAACAGTAATCAAGTGTAAGTATTTTCCTTATTAACCATACAACAAATCTAACAATAATATAAATGATTACTACTAATGCAAATCCTTTAGCTATTAACATGAGGATACCTGAAAGCCAACCTCCTATCCCCTTGAACCAATTTGCTGGATTCAACCATGAAAACCATCCATTACTATCAATATCATACTCTGGATCATTATGCATCTTCCTAAACTGCTCCTTCAATTCCTTGACTTTCTTCAAGTGTGCATATATTGGGTCAGTAAAATTATCAGCTATATAATTACAGCAAGCAGGTCCCACTATCTGACACATGCCCCCTTGTGAGGCTGTTAGATAGTCCAGAACCAGCTGATGCTGTCTGAGAATCTTGGTATGATACCTTAAAGTCTCATCAACTATTTCTAATACATCCAATATTTCATCTGTAACATTGTCAAATAATTTAGCTAATGCTTCTATATTATGAGCATTCTGTATACCAAGTCCGGATATTGATAAAGCTAGGCCCATTTTCTTATACCATGGGATATATACTAAATCATGAGCATGAGATTTACTTTTTATAAGATCCTTCCTTACTCGATGATTTGCTGGGCTATTGGTTATATCTATGGTTTCTGCTATCCATGAGGCGGGGCTCAGCCTTGCTATAGTGCAACTGACTGACCCTCCCCAGGGTAGAAATTTATATGCCTTATTACCACACATAAAATAATACCCTTCTGGTAGTAAATGCTGTCCAGTTTTAATTACTTGTTGAGCATGCCATAACAACCTTGAAGTATTTTTTACAGGGCAACTCTCTAGCACGTGATATATACCTTGGTCATCCGAAGTACATCGCATATCATTTGTGGTGTTATCCCAAACACTGGAATGATTGAGATATTGTTCCCATCTAGTATCGCTAGTGTTATATTCTATTAGTAATTGTTGTGTCGGTACCTCACCAATATAGCGAATTACTTGTTTAGCATAAAAGGTAACATTTACTTTAAAATTAATAGTTCCTAAGTTTAGGTTTGCATTTTTAGACCCTTCATTTTTAATATTAACACAGTCGTCTTGATAGCACATTTGGCCAAAATTGTTCCACTGGTCAAATGAACCATCACGTACTGCTTTCCAAAAGGGAGTTTGGGTCCACCCAGCCACAAACAATTGTACTGCTGAGTTGTTAAATGGCTCATGTGTCAATTTTATTGGCCTAGTCCAGGTGTCTATATCTTTACTTAATTCATCCCAACTTACTGGGGTTGCCACATATGGCATGGTTTTAGCTGAAATCGGGGAATGTGTACAAATCCAACAATCAGTGAGGTTAATACCTTGCATTAATCGATAGTGCATTTGCAAAAACTTGTTATCCCATATTTCATTAAGCTGTTCATGCAATTCTCTTTTAACTCGTACCAAGGATTGATTAGTTCCATTTGTACTGTTAAAAGCATCATCACCCCTGTTTATCAATTCCTCAAAATTCATTGCTAAAATAAGTATAATAACCATAGCAGAACATAGAATACATCCCCACAAGCCTCTATCAGGCTTGGGGCCTAAAAGCATATATTTATTCATTTTACTCCAACTCCCCTTGTGTAAAGATCTTGCAATGCGATGCGTGTATCCACGTATTTTTCTCTGCCACCTTCACCGCTGTAGGAGTTGTCAGGAGAACCTGGTAAGGACCCTCGTATCTGGGCTCAAGGACCTTCCTCAGATGTCTTTTGATGACTACCCAGTCTCCAGCTTGTGAGAACTACAGTCTGCGTTGGGATCTGGAATAGATGAAAACACCTGATGGTGGATTTGAGTTAGTTGTTTCTGCAACTGTATCATATAACCAGTCAGATCACCATGTAGATGTTGCAACTGCTGAGGAAAGTAACAACCAAGTTTGTATGGACTACCAAATAGTATCTCATATGGTGTCAGCTTAGTCTTTTTCAATGGGGTATTTCTTACAGAATGTAGAGCAATTGGAAGGCATTCTACCCAAGTTTTACTTGTTTCTGCCATTAATTTTTGTATCTTAAGTTTTAGGGTGCCATTTAATCTCTCCACGCGCCCAGAACTTTGGGGGTGGTACGGCACGTGAAGAGCGGAGACTATCCCTAGGTCACTCATTATGTGTTGTGCAATTTCACCTGAAAAATGAGTACCTCTGTCACTTTCTATTGTCTCTGGTACCCCATATCTGCAAATGACTTCTTGGATTAGCATTTTTGCTACTGTTTTAGCATTTGCTGCCCTACAGGCCCAGGCCTCAGGCCAGTGACTATAAAGGTCGGTTGCCACGAGGACATAGACATACCCAGAGCAGGGAGGCAGTTGGATGAAATCTATTTGGATTCTCTGAAAAGGAAAAAATGTCTGTGGGGTGCTTTTGAGTGGTACCTTGACAGCTTTGCCAGGGTTGTGAAGTGCACATACCACGCACCCGGACACAAAGGCTTGCGCAGCCTGGCCAAACCCTGGAGCATGCCAATGTTTTTTAACAGTGTTGATCATGGTGTCTCTAGACACATGCACCTTTCCATGCAGGATTTGTGCCATCACTGGGTAGAGGCTCCTGGGCAGGCAAGTGAGTCCTTTACATGACCATTCTCCTTGTATACATACAGCTCCTTGTTTCTGCCAGGCTTTCAACTCATCTGGAGAGGCCTGTTTTTGGAACTGTAAGAGACGGTCCTGACTCACTTTAGGGGATTCTATAGCTGATGCTATAAGAGCAGCTGATTGTGGTGACTGTTGTAGGGGCTTAAGGGCTGCCTCCTTGGCAGCAGCATCCGCACATGCATTTCCCTTTGCTTCTGGCGTCTGTTCCCTAGTGTGAGCTTTGACCATTATTACTGAAAGTTGCCTGGGAACCTGAAAGGCCTCAAATAACTGTCTAATCAAGTTTGCATGTTTTATTGGTTTACCTGTAGACCCTACAAAGTTCCTACTTTTCCAGATTGGACCGTAATCTTGAGCGATCCCGTAGGCATACCTGGAATCAGAGTAGATGTTTACAGTCTGTCCCTCAGCATAAAGGCATGCAGCCTTCAATGCCTCTAATTCAGCCTCTTGGGCTGACATGGTAGGTGGTAAAGGTTCTTGAATGATTGGCTCATGTGCAGTAGTAACTGCATATCCTGTATGTGGGTGGCCATCTACATAATACCTTGAACCATCTACAAACAATTCTAATTGTGCATTAGGAATTGGTATGTCTAATACAGGAGAGATCTGTGCGATTTCCTGTTCCATAAGCTGAATACAATCATGCTTGCAGCATGTGTCTGAAGAAAAAAGATTGTGATTTTCACTTTCCTTTCTGCTATCGTTACTGTCACTGGCAGCACTACTATTAATTAGCATATCTGGTGCTGCTAGAGTGTCAATGTCTCCTGTTTCTAAACTTCCTCCTTTTGAATCTTTCGGAAGTAATGACGCTGGATTCAATACCGTGCACCTGTGTATGTTTACATTACACGGGGTAAGTAAAGCTACTTCATATTTTGTGAGTCTAGCTGCAGATAAGTGTTTAGTCTGTGCCTGATTGAGTATTTCTGTAATGGCATGTGGCACTTGCAATATTAATGAATGACCTAACACAATATCTGCAGTTTTGTCTAGTAAAATGGCTGCCGCTGCTACCCCCCTGATACAGGTTGGGGCAGCTCTGATGACCGGATCTAGCTGTAGGGAATAGTAAGCCAAAGGCTTCTGCCTATCCCCATGTTCTTGTGTCAACACCCCTTGTGCGTGACCCTGGTCCTCATGACAGTATAGTGTGAAAGGTTTACTGTAATTAGGTAAAGCCAGGGCTGGAGCAGATATAATGTCTTTCTTTAACTCCTGAAACACCTGATTCTGCTCATCTGTCAATTTAAGAGGGCCTTGCTGCTTATCATCTTTTAGTGCATCATATAGAATTTGAAGCTTAGAAGATGCACCTGGGATCCAATACCTACAATATGTGATAAGCCCTAAAAAGGCTCTTAACTGTTTCAGTGTCTGGGGTGGATTTACATCTAGTATAATCTGTTTTCTCTCTTCCAGGATGTGCTTAGCCTGGTGGGTTATACAATGGCCTAGGAACTGTACCTTAGGCTGTGCAACTTGTATTTTGTCTCTTGACACCTTACATTGTGCTTCATGTAGAAATTTCAATAATGACACTGTCTCTTCTATGCACATTGTTTCACTATTGGTACATAGCAACAAATCGTCTACATACTGGATGAGCACTGTTTCTGGATCTATTGGTACCCATCCTTTTAATACCAGTGTCATAGCTTCTGAGAAGGCACTAGGTGAAGTGGCTCCTCCTTGTGGTAATCTTGGCCACGTGTATTGTTGACTTTTGTGAGTGAATGCTAACATTAATTGACTTTCTTCCGTCAGAGGGACTGAGAAAAAAGCATTCGCCAAGTCTATGACTGTGAAGTGTGTAGCAGAGGGAGGGATCTGATTTTGCAGCGTATGTGGATTTGGCACAATAGGACTATCAATTACCATACGCTTGTTAACCTCCCTAAGATCATGAATTAGTCTGTAAGATACAGGTTCATTATCCTTAGGTCATTTCTTAATTGGATACAACGGAGTGTTCCATGGGGATCTGCAGTGTTTTAACACTCCTGCTTGTACATATTGTTGTATCTGTGTTTCTATTGCCTGTATCTGGCCTTCGTTAAGGGGATACTGTTTCATTTTCACAGGCGTTGCTGTAGGTTTAATTTTGATTGTTACTGGATCTACTGGTAGGAGTCCTACATCCATTTTTCCCTTTGCCCATACCCCTGATGGTACCCTTGCCTCAATTACAGACAATAAGGGTTCCTCCTTTTGTTCAGAGGGTAAACATGTCATTAGGGATTGTGCAGTGTCATAGGCCATAGTTTGCAACAATCCTGCTGGTGTACTTAACATAGCTTCCCCATTTCTGTACACTATGCTAGCTTCCAGAGCTGCCAATAGGTCAGCTCCTAATAAATTCACTGGTGAATCTTTTGAAATTAGAAACTGGGTTGTTAGCACTACTCCTGAGTCTAATTCAATCTGTATAGGTTTGGTTTTAGGGAGGCTGATAACTTTGCCCCCCACTCCCACTACATTAGTGGAGCCTGATCCCATATACTTGGGATCTACTATATTTTCTTTCAAGAGACTTGTAACAGCCCCAGAGTCTATGAGACAGTTTATCTTTTTATTTCCCAATTTAACAGGTATCATAATTTGTGGTCCTGTTGGGGCATTACATGTTAAGGGACAAATTAGACTCTGGGGGCCTGTTTCCTATTGCTGACTAAGATTCTCCAAAAGGTCTTGGGTCTGGAGTTTCGTTAACTTGGGACAATTCCTCTTAATGTGTCCCTGCTCCATGCAATTGAAACAAAGACCTTTTTTCATGCATTCTTCTGATCTTTTAGATTGCTGACCACTAGGTCTGCCTGATGGCTTAGGTGGTCTATAGCCCTGTTCCTTGTTACCCTTCTGATTTAAATTAGGGTAAGTAAGAACATACATGGGCTTGGGCATGGCATCTTTTTTCCTATCACACTTTTCTTGCCTTTCCTTAGCATTATCTTCTATAGACCTAAGTATTTTGACTAGGTAATTTAGAGGCATGGAGGAATATTCTGGCCTACAGACCTTTAACTGTCACATTAATTCAGGAATCATTCCAGCAAACAAAGTTAATTTCAGAATCCTTACATGACCAGGGTCTTGTGTGTTAAACCCCTGGTCTGTATGCCTCTTAAGGAGTTGCTCATAATATTCCACCACAGATTGACCCTTAGCTTGGTTCTCTTCTATAGCAGGCATATTAGCAGCCTCTCTCTGGGCCCAAACTCTGCAACTAGCTACCCATTCGGTCCCGCTTTCTGCTGTTGTCTGGCCTGCTATGTTTGGTGGATTAAAATCATTATCACCATTTCCTGCTCTAGCCTGAGCTATTTCATTAGCTACATGTACTCCTGATGCTGTTTCAGTGAGATCATGCATATCTAACCAAGTGGCATTATGAACACTTCTAATCCTTTCCATATTCATGAGGAAACCCATAGGATTGTTTCTGGGGTCTGGTAAATCTTTTATGAACCCCATTGCTTCCACTGAGGTCCAAGGCTTATAGGAGGAGGTGGTACGTACTACATTACCATCATTGTCTCTTGGTTGTGAGACTGAGACTGGAAATAATGGTCTAGTGTCATAAGGTGGTGGGGCTGTAGCCCCTTTAGGTTCTTCAGTGAAAGGGTCTCTTCTATTACTTCTTAGAACCTTACAAGTAGTACATTGTTTATCTTGCCAATAATGGCAGACTCCACAGTCACATCTCCAAGTATATTTAGCTGGATTTCTGATGTGATGCAATATTTGTTCTGTAGTCAATGGGTTTTTTGGTCTTAAATTATCAATCAGTCCTAACCCACAGGTTGGACATTGTTCAGACCATAGGGCCTGACAATTTTTACATATTGTATCCCCTGGGACATTACAAAATCCACAGGCAAGACATGACCAATTTGGATATTTTTGTTGATATATTGCCCTTCTAGGTGGTATGGGTCTAATTGGAATGGTTCTGTTGACCCCTAGTGGGTCAATTAGTGACAAATGTTCCATCTGCATTTCAAGTGTGTCATCTGAACTGTCTGTTCCTAGTTTACTACATCTTTCAATCCAGTTATCTACTTCATCTTCTATACCCTGTTTCCTTATCTGCGATCTATGCTCCCTTCTTAAATCAGAGAGGTTTTTAGAATCAAACCAATGCTCCTCACCTAATCCTGCCTTTTTAAACACCTTCACAAAACTGTTGCCCTTTGCATCACCATATAGTTTCTTTATCACCTGCAGGGCTGTGCCCTGAGGCACTGACTTACTGTCAGTATTTCCCATTTGTTAAAACTGTCCCTCGTTCTAACAAGTTTATGGTCAAAATCCCTTATGACCTATATCTGTGGAACCTACTGGTCCCTAAGTATCCTGACTATATGTCTAATTTATGGACTTCCTTATTGTGAAGGGTCTATTGGCTAATTGGTGCAGTTAACTGAATATTATTCCCTCTAATTTATCTGGTTACTGTTACTTTTTATTAGGGTCTATCTCTTTGTTCTTTTGATAAATAGATATAACAACAGACTGTTCTAAAAATTTCTGATCCCTCTTGTCAAAACCCAGTGGGTGTTGACTGCAGATCTAATGGACTTTCTTTGGATTCTTCTATATCGTAACCTAACCCACTCAATGTTAAATCTATAGGATATACTAATGGTACTCTAACTACACATTTCTAAACGGGTTAAATACATTTTCATAGACGTACAAGACAAACAAGACACTTTTTTGACCTAGTATGCCTCATATGGGTCATAGATAGGAGCTGCAAAAAAGATAAGCATTCAGGCACCTGCCTTTATACAACAGGACTTCAAATCACCTGACATTACAGCACGTCCTTTCTCCCAAAGCATGCAGACCTGAGAATTGCCCCAGCATGATCCAGTATACACCGCGCAATCATGCCAAGGTTAATTCCCCCTTCTGCACACTCTGAGGATGAACCACCAACAATGTTCAGACAAACAAATTCACACAGACAAAATATCTCTCATACGTCAGTCAGGCCTAACATAAAACAACAAATGACAGATTGGTTAGTACATTTCAGAAAAATAATAAAAAAGCAGTGAGGGTGTCTATAAATACCCAGTGTGATCCCAGGACAGAACTACGTGTGATGAAAGGCAGAGGAATCAGAACTGAGTACAAAAATACTCACCACCCGGGATTGTTATTCTGATGTCTCTCCTCTCAGGCACGCTTGTTGTCCGTCCAGTGATCAGCTTGCTGGATATCTCGC
This sequence comes from Taudactylus pleione, assembly GCA_031769625.1. Taxonomy (NCBI): domain Eukaryota; kingdom Metazoa; phylum Chordata; class Amphibia; order Anura; family Myobatrachidae; genus Taudactylus; species Taudactylus pleione. The sequence goes on from JAUIMM010000197.1 coordinate 2,595,963, forward strand.
TGGGACCTCCAGTTGTCAGACCTGTATTTAAGCTATGGCTATAAATACAATGAGCTCAGAGACCCTCATTGCTTTTGATTGCTGCAGCACAATGCTGTGTACACAGGAGAGATCTAAAAACACGACTGTCTTGTGTAGTGTGAAATCAATCTCTGGTTTAATGGCGCCAAAGCACATACATTTATAGTTTCTTAAGGACACATCTGTTTTTGATTACATTTAGAAAAAACCACAGGGCTAGGTAAAGATTTGGAATCGCATACCTTACCATATATGTACATATGCTTTTCTGTGAATATATGACTGAGTCTGCACATGGAATTAACTCTTTCCTGCCCTGTGCATTTACTTACAATGAATACGTGGCATACTTGAAAAGACTTTTAGGATACAAAATGAATTCTATACTTCCACAGACTGGAAACACTGGAGTTGGTCATTTCTGCCAGGCATCTGTCATGTATGACGAAAGGACATGTTGCTGAGTACTTGGGTGCACTGTGCTTTGTGATGTTGTTTTATGGATGGCAGTTTGATAGAACCAAAGGGTCATGGTTAAGCACTTAACCTTGGTGCTATTTTTAGGATATGGGTATATTTATTCCTAGATGCCTTTATTTGTACTAATTATCCATGTGCTCTCTATATGAGCACCATATCTAAACTGCTTTGTATGAATATTTTCACAGTTGAATGTATTTGAACTTGTTTATGTGTCCTTAGTATTATAATGCGCAGGTATGTGATGGCTCACACATTTTATGTTTAGTTGGTGGTATTTCCATTTCTACATGGCTATTATATTGTCACTATCTTGCTCATCTAGTGTATGTAATTTAGCTCTAGTGAGTCATCACATTATATGATATGGTATCTACGTGATTATGCATTTGTGTTTTGATGGATTATGAAGCCTGAGAGACTATGCTTATATGTTTGCTTGTCTTCTATTTGTAGAGACTGTTGTTTCTATGATGTTTATTTGCAACAGATGTTTCATGTATTTAAAATGTCCTGAAGAAGGTTCATGGAGAACCAAAACGTTGACAGACATTTTTCAATGGATATGATAATATAAAACAGCTTTGTGGCAATAACAAGTCCAAATAAAAAATATTAGACTACTCTGGAGAGTGCCCTTGTTCATTGCTATTGAACAAATCATTTGATATGTTGTTTGGATCTGTTAGATTCTAGTGGCACCCCCCGGTGGTGTATTAAATAGGTGAGAGTACAAGATAATATTGAAAGAAATAAAAATAAAATTATATATATTATATATATATATAGTGTGCACCGGCCACTTTTCGTGTTTTGGTTCTAGATCTTTCTTCGTGTTTTCGATCTGGATTGGTTTTGCCAAAACCATCCTTCCGTGTTTTGGATTTTGGAACTGTATTTTTTTTTTTAAAAAGCATAAAAACAGCTAAAATCACAGAATTTGTGGGTTTTTCTGCTCCTATGCTATTATTATCCTCAATAACATTAATTTCCACTCATTTCCAGTCTATTCTGAACACCTCACAATATTGTTTTTAGTCCAAAAGGTTGCACCGACGTAGCTGGATGACTATGCTAAGTGACACGAGTGGGTGGCACAAACACGTGGCCCATCTAGGAGTGACACTGCAGTGGCAGAGAGGATGGCAGTTTGAAAAACTAGGCCCCAAACAGTACATAATGCAAAGAAAAAAAAAAAGAGGAGCAAGATGGAATTGTCCTTGGGCCCTCCCACCCACCCTTATGTTGTATAAACAGGACATGCACACTTTAACAAACCAATCATTTCAGTACCATGGTCTGCCACACGACTGTGGCTGAAATGAGTGGTTCGTTTGGGCCCCCACAAAACAAGCTGACAATTAATCTGTCCCTGCACAAACTGGCTCTACGGAGGCAAGATGTCATCCTCATCCACCAATTCGTCCCCCTCTTCAGTGTTGTGTACATCCTCATCTTCACAGAGTATTAATTTGTTCCTGCTGAAATCCACCACCACAGGTCCCTCTGTATGTTCTGGAGGCTGGTCTCCCTGGAAGAGTTGATAATTCATTTTATGAACATCATCTTCTCCACATTTTGTGGAAGCAACCTCCTACACCTTTCGCTGACAAGGTTCCCGGCTGCACTAAACACTTTCGGAGTACACACTGGAGGGGAGGCAACTCAGGTAAAAAAGAGACAGTTTATACAGGGGCCTCCAAATTGCCTTTTTTTCTTGCCAGTACAGGTGCGGACTGTCTGACATCCTTACTTGGATGCTGTCACCAATGTAATCCTCCACCATTCTGTCAGTGGTGACAGTATCATATGCAGTGCAGTAGACATCTCAGAAATTGTTGGCATGTTCTTCAGTCCGGACCAAATGTCCAAACCAGCCATTGACTTATGACACAGACGCATGCTTGGCACTGCTACTGTGTTGATGCATGTGTGGCTACAGCGCACACAAGTCACAAAGACAGAAAATAAAGAAGAATTTTTTATTTTTTGTGGAGCACACTTTGAGGGTTACACCACCCTTTAACAGACAGACGCACGCTTGGTGCTGCTGCTTGAGGATGCACGTACAGTGCAGACAATTCACAAACACAGAAGAAAATATTTTATTTTGTTGGAGTGCACTTTAGGGGTTACACCACCCTTTAACAGACAGACGCACGCTTGGCACTGCTGCTTTGAGGATGCACGTACAGTGCACACAATTCACAAACAGAAAAAAAATATATATATTTTGGAGTGCACTTTGGGGGTTCCAGCTCCTTTTAATGGATGAGCCAACCGGCCCTTTAATTATTGGACACAGGTGCATGCTAGGTGTTGCTCCTTTGTTGATGCACATCCATCCACAGTGCACACAATTCACAAACACAGAAAATAATTTTTTATTTTGTTTGGAGTGGACTTTGGGGGTTACAGCACCCTTTAACGGTCAAGCCAGCCGGCCCTTTACTTATGACACAGGTGCACACTCGGCGCTACTTTTCACAAACAGAAAGAAAAATATTTTTTTTGGAGTGCACTTTGGGGGAGCCCCCATCATGCACAGATCACCCCCTGAACAACACTACAGCACCCCTCTAGGACTACAGCCTTTAAGGGACACTGCACAACACAGTCCAGCCAGCCCCTATAGACTTTGGAGTGGACACAGCCCCTATGGACAACTCACTGCACAACACAGGCCAGCTAGCCAATATGACTGCAGCACAACACAGCCCAGCCAGCCCCTATGGACAACAGCAGTACAACACAGCCCACTCACCCCCTATGGTGTGAGTGGACACAGCCCCTATGGACAACAACAGCACAAGACGGCCCAGCCAGTCCTAGCTCCCACCCTCCCTCTTCACTGTTCACAGCCAGAGTGAGAAATGGCGCCGATGCGGGGACCTTTTATAGAATCCAAAACCCGGGATGATGACGTTTTGCCTCGATTTCAGATCCGAGTCAGGCGGGAAAAGTCGAGCCTGACGCGGATACGACTCTGATGGGGGTGTTCGTATTTCAGAAATCTGAACCCGCTCATCCCATATATATATATATATATATATATATACACACGCATACATACACACACACAAACATATATACTATGTATATACACACATACAGTCAGGTGCATAAATATTGGGACATTGACATAATTTTCAGATTTTGGCCTCTATTCACCACCACAATAGTTTTGAAATGAAAAAAACAAGATGTGATTTAACTGCAGACTTTCAGATTTAATTTGAGGGTAATTACATCCAAATCGGGTGAACGGTGTAGGAATTACAACAGTTTCAATATGTGCCTCCCACTTTTTAAGGGGCCAAAAGTAATGGGAATATCAACTGAAAAGCTATTTCATGGACAGGTATGGGCTATTCCCTCATTATTTCATTATCAATTAAGCAGATAAAAGGTCTGGAGTTGATTCTAGGTGTGACATTTGCATTTGAAATCAGTTGCTGTCAACTCTCAATATGAGATCCAAAGAGCTGTCACTATCAGTGAAGCAAGCCATCATTAGGCTGAAAAATCAAAACAAACCCATCAGAGAGATAGCAAAAACATTAAGTGTGGCCAAATCAACTGTTTAGAACATTCTTAAAAAGAAAGAACGCACCGGAGAGCTCAGCAACACCAAAAGACCCGGAAGACCACGGAAAACAACTATGGTGGATGACAAAAGAATTATTTCCCTGGTGAAGAAAAACCCCTTCACAACAGTTGGCCAAATCATGAACACTCTCCAGGAGGTAGATGTATAGATGTATATGTGTCAAAGTCAACAATCAAGAGAAGACTTCACAAGAGTGAATATAGAGGGTTCACCACAAGATGCAAACCATTGGTGAGCCACAAAAACAGGAAGACCAGATTAGAGTTTGCCAAACAACATAAAAAAAAACCATTACAGTTCTGGAACAACATCCTATTGACAGGTGAGACAAAGATCAACTTGTACCAGAGTGATGGGAAGAGAAGAGAAGGAAAGGAACTGCTCAGGATCCAAAACATACCACCTCATCAGTGAAGCATGGTGGTGGTAGTGTCATGGCGTGGGCATGTATGGCTGCCAAAGGAAATGGCTCCCATGTATTTATTGATGAAGTGTTTCGGGCAATATTATATGCTCATATTCAGTCAAATGCTTCAGAACTCATTGGACGGCGCTTCACAGTGCAGATGGACAATGACCCAAAGCATACTGCAAAAGCAACCAAAGAGTTTTTTAAGGCTAAAAAGTGGAATGTTATGCAATTGCCAAGTCAATCCCCTGACCTGAATCTGATTGAGCATGCATTTCACTTGATGAAGACAAAACTGAAGGGAAAATGCCCCATGAACAAGCAGGAACTGAAGACATTTGCAGTAGAGGCCTGGCAGAGCATCACCAGGGATGAAACCCAGCATCTGGTGATGTCTATGCGATCCAGACTTCAGGCTGTAATTGCCTGCAAAGGATTTGCAACAAAGTATTAAAAAGTGAAAGTTAGATTTAGGATTGTTTAGTTTGACTCATTACTTTTGGCCCCTTAAAAAGTGGGAGGCTCATATAGAAACCATTGTAATTCCTACACCATTCACCTGATTTAGATGTAATTACCCTCAAATTAAATCTGAAAGTCTGCAGTTAAATCAAATCTTGTTTGTTTCATTTCAAAGCCATTGCGGTGGTGAATAGAGGCCAAAATATGAAAATTCTGCCAATGTCCCAATATTTATGGACCTGACTGTATATACATTAATACATACATATATATATACAGATGTGTTCACCAACGCCTTTCTAAAAATAGTGCCATGGCACTCAATTTGGCATGACATCAATTCTCATGTGTTGCTGTGTCATGCTGTCTGCTGTTCAGCAGAGGTGCAATGCATACTTTCTTTACTTAAATGATTCTCTAGGATTAATACATTTCAGCTAATAAATTTCAGCTAAAAGATATTATACTGTACATACGATTTTGATATAAGATTCTGTTTCTTTTTTGAGGTTTATATATATTTTGAGATAAGAGGTGTCATTATGGCTATGTAATTTTTATTACAATAATTCTTATTACATATAATTATTCTTATATAACACTCATATTTTATGGATATTTTAATATCAGAGATATTGTGCACTTTAGTTTGTTTGCACAAAGCTATTGCACTTTATTCACTGTAATCATGTGATATGATTGTAATTGCAGTGACTTAGAAAATGTGTACAATGTACAGTATATGTTTTTAATGTGTTTAAGCATTAGCAGTAAGATGGTTTTGTTGATTTTGTTTCCATGGCAGCGCTGCTGGGTCCCGCAATGTCACTTCCGGTCTAGAGCTGGACAGACCGGAGCTGCGGGCAGCGCGTCCAGGATGCACAGATGGGAGGATCACTATTGGTAAGAGCACCTATTTAATGTTTCACTGTATTTATGTTTTACCATACTTGTCCTGAAAAAGGGAAGCACGTAAAGTGACTCATGCAGTAAAGTTTTCATGGTTACTTTCACTGAATTGAAGTGTCTGAGTGCCGCCTTATTTGTTTGGATTCATACATTAAGGGGTGCTATCCCCTGAGGAGGGCACCTAAGCAAGCAATCCCCTGGTGGGGCACTGGAGTGCTGAAGGTGTGGAGTTGATAGTGAAGTCTCAGGGTACCAAGCAAGTAAAAGATTACTCAAGGCACCTGCATTTATTTTTGATTACTTACTTATCGATTTTCCTATCTGTTTGGAGTTTTTATTTTTATTTTATATATTTTTTTGGATTTTGTGTGATGGTGCATTAGAAATTATTTTATATCACATTAGTGGTGATGGCTACTTCACAGCCAGATGGAGGGGATTTTACTTCCTTTCTCCTACAATGTGACAAATATGAAACTTAGCTTTACTGACATTGAAAACATTTTATATAAAGACCCTGCATTTGACAAGGACCTAAGTGTTTCCAATGAAGATATTTTCAGAGAGCTATTAAATCTTAGGAAAAGAGAATTGGATTATCTGTACCACAGCCGCACACTGTCAGATTATTTCAGGGCAAAACAAATACCCAGGGGGTTTAGAGTATGGGATACCCCTACCATCAGTCACTACAATATAGCCTTTGCAAATGCTGGGTTTCAATTCTCAATAAGTGCTCGATGGACCTCATGTTGCTGGTCATTGAGGAGTCAACAAAGGAATATAATCTCACTAAAGAAAGAGCTCAGAAGTATGAATTTGAGCATAAGGTCCATCTTGACTCAGACACTTCATCTAACTGGGTCACTAGGCTACAGTAACAGGTGGAGCAATACAAAAAAGAGCTATTAAGATACAAAAGAGAAACACTTCTTAAAGTTCAACAAGATTATACACAACATAAATTACATGTAGACAATTCCTAAACCAGTGGAGTTAAGAAACATGTTCCATTTTGTATGGGAAGGAAACCTAGTGTGAGATTTTCTAGCATATCTGCTAATGAGTAAGAAGATCAGAGCAAAAATTACAGCACCATCTCTCCATGTGAGACTTTTGGGGTAAGCACACAGGGCTGGGTTGTCAGTCCGGGGAGAAAGAAATTTACCAGCTGTGGGGGTCAGACAAGGAGGAAAGCGAGGACGCAAACTCCCAAAAGGGAAGAACTGTATTTTAACTTTTCTTCAAGTCCACTATCCACAGTTGAGATCAATGTATTGAGTAAAGGTTTATCATATATTCCTACCAACAAACCTAACGCATTCAAACGGAAAGTGGATATGTATAAACTAAACAGGACCTTAAAACTAAAAGAACACTTTGATAAACATCCCTCCCAGTCAAAAGAAGCAGTCCCCATAAGAATACGGAAATTGGGCCCAAAATCTCGTTTTGACCCTTTTTCATCAAACGCTTCGATTAAAAACTTACCGCAGTTTATTGGAAACATCGAGCCAACAGCATGATCCTCCTATTCATTATAATTTAACAAAAGAACAGTTAGCCCTTAAGTCCTTAGGAGATAGGATATGATTATTAGAGGTGCAGACAAAGGGGGTTTCATAGTGGTGCAGAACACATTAGATTATGTTGCTGAATGTGATCGCTTATTGAGTAAGGTGGATACTTATTGTTTGTTAGACAAAGATCCTACACAGAGCTTTAAACAGGAATTACAGGTGTTGTTGCAAGAGGTGGTACAGTCAGATATTATTTCGGTGAATATCTTTAATAAATTGTTTAATGAGTATCCTGTTGTACCCCTGTTCTATACAATTCCTAAAATGCATAAGGACGCACAGAGGCCACCTGGTAGACCGATCATTTTGGCACGGGAGGCTCTGTGTGAACCAGTCGCCATTTATTTGGCTATTTTACTTCAGCCGTGTGTTCAGAATACTTTCACACATTTAAAGGATTCCAACATGTTGCTGAGAAAACTGATGGAGATTAATATAGTTCCAGATTATATACTATTGGCGACATTGGACATGTCCAGCCTGTATACTTGCATATCACATATGGTGGGTGTACAGACTGTGAAACATCTAATTACGGGCAATATGCAATATACGGGCCCTGACAGACTTTTAGAATTTACGTTATCCTATAATTATTTCATTTTCAATGGCAGATTCTTTCAGCAAAAAACAGATTGTGCTATGGGTTCGGCAGTGGCACCATCATTTGCTAACACAAATATGTGGGAAATTGAACGCAAAGCTGTTTTTTTTAAAACAAAGAGGTAGAAAAATTGGTATTTTTTATACAATAGTTATATAGATGACTTGCTGGTATTTTGGCGAGGGGATGAAAACAGTTGGTGGAATTTGTGGATGGACAAAATTAGTCTGACAGTCCCATCAAATTATCTATTAGTTGCAATGAAGTTGACATTTGATTTTTGGATATACTTATCAGGGTAAATTCAGGAACAAGATATACCATCCTCTATACCAAACCAACTGATTGTAACACTTTGTTAAGTCAGGATAGTTTTCACCCAGTTTCCACGATTAAGGGATTCCCAATTCCTAAGGGTATGCAGGGTCACGAGTGATCAACAGGAAACAAAGACAATTGGATCTTATGGTGAACAAATTCATATATATTATACATGGAGCAGGAATATAAAAAACAACGATGAAGACGGACATCACTGGGTTCAAGAAAGCCCCTACACAATTTTTACGTCATAAAAATGGCTGCTTTAAGTGTTTAGGTTGCACTACTTGCAACTATTTGGATGTAGGTGGTACAGTGGTGCACCCACATCCTGGAAAAAATATACAATACAAGATAAATTGGCCCTTAACCTGCAGCCCGAAATTTGTAGTCTGCATTATTATATGCCCTTGCGGGCTATACTATGTACGCAAAACATATTGCCAGTTTAAGGTAAGGATAACACAACATAGATCAGCCATCCGAATAGCCTTACAGTCAGAGACAGGAGAACAACTGGTAGCAAAGCATTTTGCAGAATTTAAGTACAATATGGCCACTTTGAAATACAGAATTATAGATCATCAGGTACCTGAATCGATCTGAGGTGATAACAGAGCGTGTAAACTTTTACAATTAGAAACTGCTTAGGTGCGGTTAAACCTAGAGGGTTAAATGATTCTCTAGGATTGATAAATTTAATCTAAAAGATACTATTATACATATGCTTTTGATATAAGATTCTGTTTTTTATGAGGTTCAGATATAATTTGAGATAAGGTGTCATTATGGTTGTGTAGTTTTTAATATTACAATTATTCTTATACAACACTCATACATTATATATTTTATTGATATTTTAATATCAGATATGATATTATGCAATTTATTTTTTTGCACAAAGCTATTGCACATTATTCACTGTAATCATGTGATATTATTGTACACTCGCTGCTGGGTCCCGCAATGTCACTTCTTGTCTAGCAGTGAAGCTTTTCTGGAGGTGGACCGACCGGAGCTGCGGGCAACGCGTCCAAGATGCACACAGATCACTATTGGTAAGAGCACCTATTTAATGTTTCACTGTATTTATGATGTTTTACTTGTCCTGAAGAAGGGGAACATGTCCCCGAAATGTTGACTCATGCAATAGGAGTGACTACTTCAGAAGAAATCCATGGTGTATTATTGAAACATAAGAAGAAGAGGTAGATTTCCTATTACACGGCACCACGCTATCTGAATATATCAGAGAAAAGAAATTCCCAGAGGGTTCAGGTTACGGAACACGCCAACGATAGGGCGCTATAACAAAGAGTTTGTACGGCATTGGATAGCCGTACTGAATAAGTGCTCACTGGACCTTATGACTCTGGTAGTAGAGGAATCAGCGAGAGAGCTAACCAATGTGAGGCAGAAAATTGCAGATTATGAAACCAGCAATAAAGAATTATTTATACAAGATCATACATGTTATTGGCATGTTAAACTGCATTAACAAGTGGACTTATATACAGAAAAAGAGCTAGTAACTTTCAAGAAACAAAAAATTGACACTGAACAAAGATTATGAACAACTAAAAGTATACAGATGGCTATCGGGAGACACCCAAACTGCTTACAATGATAGACGGAAGTTTGGGAAAACTACAGCAACAAAAGCAGATTATTCAACAGGTGAAGTACTCACGTCTTCGGGTAATGAATTTAGCAATATCCAAAACCCCACTCCGATAGTACAAAAGCCCTGTTTAGGAATAAAAACCAGTGCAGAGTGTGGGGCCATAGGAATTACAGCAGAAAGGGTGGCCAGAGGTTCAGGAAAAAGATGCAGAGGCAGGAGCTGCAAGAACTGAACCTGATATATAATTTATCCCAATGGATTTTGACTCTGATGGAAATTGGGGTTTTAAATAAAGGATTGGGTTATGTCCCCACTAATGCCTTCAATTCATTGGAATGGAAAATAGACAACTCAAATTGAGAGGGTTTTTTGAGAACAAAAATCTCACCACCATGCCTAAATCCAGAGGTCCTTTTAAACAGAAATCTTCTTTTGACCCACCCTCCAATAATGTCTCAGTGCAGAGTTATGTTAATACTCTGGATGTCATGATTATGGGAAGTCAGGACCATCCCACCCCCTACAAAAATAACCTAAATCCGGATGAATGGAGTGCACTGAAAAATCTAAGTTCATATAAAGACAGTCATTAGATCAGCGGACAAGGGGGGAGGCATCATGGTCATGGACACCATCAAATATTGTGATGAGCCATATGGTCAATTATCCAATACAACAGTCTATAAACTCTTGAAGGAAAATCCAACGGATCAATACAAAAAGGAAATAGACAACATACTCAGCAGAGCACTCAACGATTGTATCATTGACAAAGAAATTCACAATTTCCTGATAATTGAACAGCCTAAAGTACCTCTACTCTATTCTTTGCCAAAGATACAAAAGAGCTTAAACCACACCTCTGGGATGATCCATAGTATCTGCTAGGGACTCATTATACAATAACATCACAAAATACTTAGACCATCACCTCCAGCCCTGTGTGCAGTCAGGTGATACTTATTTGAAAGACACTACAGATCCCCTTCTATGCTTGAAGGAATTAGGTACAATACCATCTAACACCTGGCTATGCACACTTAACATTACAAGTCTTTACACAAACATTCCCCATATAGGGGGTGTAGAGGCTGTAAGAGAACTTATATCCAACACCAATGAGTATAAAAGGTCCCAATATTGAACTATTTTTGACAGTTTTGGATCTGTCCCTTAGGAGAAACTACTTTTTCTTCAATGGTCAATATTTCCTGCAAAACACCGGGTGTGCCATGGGATCTCACGTGGCACCACGTACGTGAATATCTACATGGCCAAAGTAGAGAAGCTATTCTTTTTTAACAGAAATGTAAGGGACAAGATCCTCTTTTATTAAACACAACATCGATGAGGTTATACTCTTCTGGAGAGGTGGATATGGTGAATTTCAGGATCTTATGGAAGAGATCAATAAAAAATACACCACCCAATCAAATTCACGTACCATCTGAGTTTGGAAGAAATATAAAATTTCTAAACATTACCATCTCATTAAAAAACAACAAAAGTACCACAGGTTTATTTTTAAAATCCACAGATAGGAACACTCTTTTACGTGCAGACAGTTTTCATCCTCAAGCTACAATTAGAGTAAAAATAATTACCAGTGACGATGAAGTCTTGAATAGAGACTTGGATCAAATGATGGAGAAATTCAGATGCAGAGGGTACTCTGATAAAATTCTGGACATAGCGCATAAGAAAGTTGATCAGGCATCAAGAGCTGAAAGTTAAAAAAAAATCAAAGATTCTCCAAATACTCTTCATTGGGTACATTCTTTCATGACTGCACATAAAGGTGATCCGCAGTACCAGCAGAGACCTTTGGCAAGTCATCCAGAAAGATAGAGATCTTACCAGCTTGAAACATAGTAAGATCAGATCATGATTCAAGAGGGGTAAAAATATTTAAGACTGGGTGGTACATTCGGATGTCACTGAGGCGATGAAGACTTTGGCAACTAAACAGAGAAAAATCAATGGCTGCTTTAATTGCATGGGCTGCATCAACTGCAGCCATATGACCGTAGGCAAATTTTACCATCCACACAATGGCCGCAAAGATGAAATTAGACATTAGCTCACTTGTTCCAGCACATATGTAGTGTTTTTAGTCAAATGCCCCTGTGGGCTCTTATGTAGGAAAGACCATGTGTCTCTAAGGAGATGAAAAACATGTAGGGTAACTGTTTTTGATCCTAATTTGGTGACTACATCATTACGAATACATGCTTTAAACCTAAGGGTGAATCGTCCATGTTCAAATGTGGAACCGTGTAAACCTAATCAGCACTGTCTATAATTGTATTGGTAATCTACAAAATGTTTTTATTGTAATAAATTGTATTATGTTTTTATAAGGGTGTCAACAGCTTTTTGTCCACAAAAACTACTAGGTCTCCAGTAATATAAAAACTTTTACAAGGATGATGGATTGTTCTTTGAAAGAACAATTTTTGAAAAATAAGCAGACAAGATATAATCATTCTGGCCTTGAAAGAGGGGCGATAGGAGAATTGAAAAATAATAAATTGATCACCATTAGGCCCGCTGATAAGGGCAGGTCTGTAGTGGTGCAAGACACTGTTGTACAATGAGAAACTCCTGAGACATTATTGGACGATAGCACCTATAAAATGTTGGATAGTAATCCCACTACTAACTTTAAGAATAGATTGGATAATCTGCTTGTTATGGCTTTGAAAAATGGGTGAATAACTGAGGTTGAATGTGATTTTATGTTGACCGAGTTTCCAATATGCCCGATATTGTATTCATTACCAAAAATACATAAGTGCCTACAGAGACCCCTGGGCCAGCCGATAATTCAGACCCACTTGCGAGGACTGAGCACTCGCAAGCGGGTCGATGTTGGCCTAGTGCACATGCGCACGACGGAGGCGGCTCCATCGTGCGCATGCGCGAGACCCAAATAATGACGGCCAAGCCGTCATTATGGGTCTCACACCAAAGGGGGTGTGCTGTCGATGGTGATCGACAGCACGCGCCCTTTGGTGGGCATACCGGGGGTGTGGCTGCCCAGATGGAGGTGTTCCCGTGGGAACGCCTACCTTCAGGGGCCGGCCCCACTGACATCACTAGTGATGTCAGTGGGAGTGCTTTTGGTTCTGATAGAGCCAAAAGCACTCCAGGATGCATGCCTAGCCCTATCAGACAGTTTTTGCTTCAGCCGATATTTGAAATCGCTCCATCTGTGGGTTAAAAAGTTGTCATTATTCCTGCAGTATTTGGACCTGTAAACACTTTTTATTAAAATGTAGTTTATACATACCGGCGTTTGACGAGCTGGGTTGCTCGTTCAAACTCACCAATCCTATTGACAGCACTGCTATGTCATCCCACATTTTCCATTTCTGGCTTGCACCCATATTCCTTGCTGCCTGGGGCAGGTTGTCAACGTACATTTGGACCAAAACCTCCATCTCCGTTCTTGTGAATTGTGGCTGGCATTTTTTTTGGGTGGCTTTTCTTGGCCTGCTAGGGCCAGCAGCCTCTTCCATTACAGCCTCAACACCTTTTTGGAATTTGGAAATACAATTTTTAATGTAAAATGTACCTAAAATGTTGGTTCCACAAAATCCTTTAGGGCCAAAAAGACAAATACTTACCTGGCGCCTCTTGGCCAGTGCTTTGCTGCTCTGTAGCCATTTTTGAGTTTCAGGTCTCACTACAGCAGACCGATTGGGGTTTTCAGTGACATTTTTATACATGCGTCAGCATTATTCGGCCGCATCATTGATTGTGCGCTCCTATTGTCCGTCCGTAATTTGAGCGGGAAAATAGACTATTTATGGCTTGGTGTGACGACTCGAGGTGGCAGGTGATGAATGTTGGAGGTTTGACGGAGGAGGTGTTTGTTTTTTTCGAGTGTGATTTTTTTTTATTTTTCTTACTTAATTTTTTTACGTTCACTTTTTTTTATTGTTTACCTTTTCATTTTTGAGTTTTTGACTAAGTCTTTTTCCAAACCACCGTAAACAATAGTAATTAGTTAAAAAATGTTAGTACTTATGTTTTTTTTTTTTTTTTTACAGTTATTTTGGCCTTGCCCCTTGACGTTTTTGGACTTTGGGTTATTTGTCTGTTTTTGGTAAGTGTTTTTAGTTTCATGAAGTTACAGTTTCGATGTGTTGGTCTTCGCCTATGTTTCGCTAAGTAATTTTTTTTGAGTTGTAGGATCAATCATGTCTTCCCTCTAAATATAGCGTACTCTTTTGCGAAATATTGTTAGAGTTGTTTTTATTTTTAACTGAACGTACTATTTAGCGCACTAATGTCTCCTTATTGAACTGTAAAAGTAGCGTAATATTTAACGAACTCATGTGTCTTGTTTTAACTGTAAAAAATGCGTACTATTTAGCGCACTAATGTGTTTTTATTATTTCAGTGTAAAATCATGTTTGACCACTAAATGTAGAGTGTGTTTTTCTGAACTAATGTGTGCTCCCTTCTCTTTTTTTATGCCTAAAACAATGTGATCACAATCCAAGTTTGCCCAATAATAACTAAATATATTTTCTACTTTTGAAATGTAGGTTGTTCTACTCATGACAAGACCCCGGCCTGTAAGCATCTTTGGATTTCTTAAAAAAGATAAGTATATTTTTATTTTCAAATTTTTCAAAAAATAACTACCTGGCTTACCATTTCAGATCGATGTTGGTCGAATTATCTTGGCCATGGTTCCAGAACCCGACCAACCTCAACTTCGTCCCAGGCATAGGCCTCGTAGGCGTGCAAGGCCCCAGATATATAGAACACGTGTCACCCTTTTTGGAATGCCTGATGAGGTTTTACGATGATACCGTCTTCCTCCACAAATCATCCTAGACACTCTCTCATTAATAGAGAGTGATCTTGAATGGCAAATTGACAGTCCTACAGCAATACCACCACTTATGCAATTAATGTCGGTGTTACATTTCTGTGCCTCAGGATCCTTTCAAACCACGGTGGGAATAGTTGCCGGAATCTCCCAATCCTCCTTTACAAGGATCCTGAGGGCAGTGATGGAGGCCATTTTCAAACACCTCCATCATTTTATTAATATGCCATTGGATATGGGTTCCCTTAGTGTGGCGCAGGCCAATTTTTACCAAATAGCTGGCTTTCCACACATCACAGGGGTTGTGGATGGCACTCACATACCACTTCAGCCTCCAAGCAAGGCTGGAGGCTATTTATAGGAACCAAAAACACTTTAATTCCCTGAATGTAATGGTGGTATGTGATGCCTTCCTCCAGATCCTGTCCGTGAATGCAAAATTCCCCGGGAGTGCACGATTCCTTCGTCATCCGGCAATCAGGGATTTGGCACAAATTAGACAACCTACAAGCTGGTGATGCATGGCTTCTGGGCGAGTTGACACCTTCAGTTGAAACCAATGCAAAGCTTGTTACACAATGGTCCTCATTGTTGTATTTGTTTTTTCACAGGAGACAGTGACTACCCTTGCACGCCCTGGCTGCTCACTCCTTATTTGGCTCCCACACCAGGGCCACAAAGTGAGTATAATTCCACACTTACAGCCACCAGGCAGGTGGTGGAGCGCTGTATCGGCCTTTTAAAAGGCCGATTCAGATGCCTCCACCGCTCTGGTGGCGAACTCATGTATTTGCCGGCTATGGTTTCTAAAATTGTTGTCCTGTGTGGGATATTTCACAACATCGCCATATGGAGTGGTGTCCCAATGCAGCCAGGGGTGGCCTTGCCTGAGGATGGCCCCCCCAAGGTTGGTTGGAGGTCAGTATGTGGGGGGCCATACGCGATGATGTGGTGACCAGATATTTTAGGTAATTATTGTAAAACATTTAGTTAATTGACACAATGTAGACATGTAAGATTGTAATGGGCAATTTTCAAATTTGTCTTTTTTGTTTTTTCTTGTATTCCCTTAAATTCCACAAAAAAACGATGCCTACTACCTGATCCCCAAAATTGTCTTCATGTGGTCACATTGGATATAACTTCGGGAACAATTATTTCTTTGCCTCATTTGTGGATTCATGTTGGCCTGCTACTTCTTCCAACAGTTCTTGAGTTGTTTTTTTTTTTTGGGTGTTGGTTGTTTTTTGGCGTGTATTTTCACTTTCCGCTTATTATTTGTGTGTATTAAATTTTTGCTTGATGTTAAAAAGACTTTTCCTTGGTAAATTAAAAGCACGTGTAACCTGGGCCAAAAGGTGCAAACTTTCTTAATGGCTAATCCTGTAATGTGTTAAATTGTTAAGTATTTTAACATGCTTTGTGGCAAAAAACAAACACCAAAAGGTATTATGGTGAAACTGTATGTTTTATAAACTAGGCCTAAGCAGGTTTGAATTAATTTTTAAATTACCCACCAAAAAACTTAAAAAAAAAATGCTGGTAATTCTACAAACCTATTGGTATTGTTAGGTGTTTAATGTGCCAGCTTACATACTTACTTGCGCTTTCTACAATCTAATTTACCTTACTTTAAAAAACATGCTTCAATAGTCGACTTATGGAAGGTTAAACAATCTAATATTTACAGACAAGGAATGAGACTTGTTAAAATACAACGCAATTTTATTTGAAATAACATTATTTGGGGGGGACAAAAAACAAAAAATGAATGACGAAGGACCGCCGACATGTGGTCAAGGACCACAAGCATGGTGATGAGATGGGCCCGCAAGCTTTGCAATCCTGCCTGCATTGATTGCAGCCGCCTCTGGTCCTCTGTGGGAAAAAAAATGTGTGGATTAATAAAATGACACCTTACATTAGATGTTTGCCAACAACTTAAAAATCAGACTATAGTTTAAACAAAGATACACTTTATTTGAAAAAAACAAAGTAATGGCAAATGCACAGATGGTATAAATACAAACTATAAAAATTACACACAAAAAGCCAACCAAAAAATGGGCGAAGTACGCCAAAACCAAAAAAATTTTGGTACGGTAAAAAAGAAATACACAAGTATGAGTGTTTGGACATGTGTGATATGTGTCAGTGGTAAACATCCAAGACATTGTCTAGCAAAAATATATATCCCAACCATTATAAATACTTAAAAATTTGGAAATGCACAGGCAAAAGGACAACATCACCCAAAATCCAAAAAATGCCAAAGCAACCATAGTTTAAAAGGGAAACATACCAGTCATCTGTATGCCGGCTCTTGGAGCCCCTACATCCTCCTCCTCTGAGGTGGGCCAGTGCTGGGCCAAAGAAGGAGGGGAGATCTGGCTCAGCGAGGAGGGTGATGAAAAGAGAGGGGTGGGGGGAGGTGAGGGTGATGAAAAGAGAGGGGGGGAGGGCAGGTAGAATTTGGCAGGATGGGAAAATTGGGAGAGGGAGGGGCCTCAGGTACTGGGCGGTCTGGGGTGGAGGGGGAATTTGGGGAAGGTTGTGGAGAGGAGTTTTGGCTGGGACGCGATGCAGGACTCTGTGCTCAGACCCTAAATGATTAATGAAAAAAGTTTAGGATTTTTTTAGGGGGGGTTTGGGAACAAATGTACAACATCAAAAATGTTAAAACAGTAAAACAACTGGAAACATCCACACGCAGGCATGTCATAAAACAACAAACAGGGCTATACTGGAAACATGCACATGCAGGCATGTCATAAAACAACAAACAGGGCTATACTGGAAACATGCACACACAGGTAGGGCCGCAATAAACAAACAGGGCTATAATGGAAACATGCACACGCAGGTAGGGCCGCAAAACAAACAAAAAAAAAAACTTACTTGCTTGAATCTGCATCCGCAAACATGCCAGCAGATGTGGCATACGGCAGCGCAGATTCCACCACCTGTGCTCCAATTGCCCAATATTTCGGCGACAGCTGAAGGAGCGCAGGCGGCGGCACACCTCCGCGTATGCCATACACTTCAGTAGGTTGGTGATGGGGGAGGCTGGTTTGTAATCCTCCGGTCCATCACCTCGGTGAGGGCCATGAGCTCCCGCCTAGTAAACGCGGAGGCTCTCATGATGGCAATGATTTTTTTTATCACAAAACAGTTTTACTAAAGGCCCTAGAAAAAATTTGATTGGCTAATGTACTTTGTAAATTAACAGGAACCATTCTGTTGGTTATTGTATGAGTCATGTGTCCTACAGCCTCAGAAATATAATGTGAGTTATGATAGGCTTCATGCAGTGACATGCTTAAGCTAATTTAAATAAACAAATTAAAAAACTAAAATATGCCTCTCACAAACACAGGAAAACAATAGGATCATTCCTAAAAACATGTAATTTTGAAAAAGAAAACCATTGGTGAAACCGTACGTATTCTGTGGGAAAAATGACACACATTGACAACAATAAAGTTTATTGAAAACGCAAAAAAAAACGGATTGAAAACATGTGAAGAGCAATTAAGCTAATTAATATATTGATTGGCCTGAAACGATTCAAGTATGTTTGAAGAATGAAAGAGCAGGTAATCGAAATCTGACAGGCCCACTTCCGGAACGGACTTGTGCGAGCGTCCAAAGCAACCAAAGAGGAGACGAACGGTCGCTATTTTGAACGGTCGCAAGCTAGAGGAGGGGTTTGGAGACTATAGGGCGGAAAATTAGCTACGACCAAACTTACGAGCGAGCGATTGAATTTTAATTTTTCCGCTCGTACGGCGGACGAGTGAACGGCCACTTGCGTCCGGCTCTGAATCATACCTGCTCTTTCATTAGCTATCATCCAAAACTACTCAAAGAAAACCTCCCGATCTCACAATTCATCCGGGTTATGTGAAATAACTCGGATGATGAAACAATGGAGACAATTTATTGAGATGCAACAATCATTTTTGGAAAGAAGGTATCATCCAAGGACTGTGGAGAAGTGCTTATATAAAGCTAGAAACCCATATAAAGATAACAGGAAGAAAACTGAAAAAGATAAGAACTTTGACTACTTTTGATACTGGCAGCTATGCTACCAGGACAGATATCAAGAAGAATTGGGATCTAGTAACTACTGACCCCACTCTCGGTAAAACTCTCCCCAAGAAACCGATGATTGCATATCGGAGAGGACCTAATTTAACAGATATGTTGATGCATCCTAAATCAATAAAGGAAGATAATGATTGCTGATTATCCACCACGAAGACAGGCTGTGTCCACTGTTTAAACTGTATGACCTGTAGAAGTATGAATACAGGAAGTTTCTGCTCACATCCACATAATGGACGTAAGATGGATATCAAGTATCGACTGACATGTATGTCAGACTATGTTATCTATATACTAATATGTCCCTGCTCATTGGTATATGTGGGCAAAACAATTCGCCCATTTAGGGAACGTATCCTCGATTAGGTTGGCGTTGAAAACCGGTAACTCTGAAAAAACCCGTAGCAGGACCTTTCTTGCAAAATCAACATCAATTAGCATCTCTACAGTGTATGATTATTGACAGGGTCCCCCACTACTATGGGGTGGGGATAGAGCCAAGGCACTCTTACGCCAGGAGACCCATTGGATATATAAATTTGATACTGTATAGCCAAGGACCTTGAATGAGTCTATACATTTGAATATTTTTCCATAGGGCTGCATTCTGCTACATGGTGGCATAATATGAACACAGCATTGTGCCATATCCAGAAATTTCTATTTTTATTTTTTTTGGTATTTTTAAAATTTTTTAATTTTTATTTTTTTATATTTTTGGTGATCGTATACAATTGGTCCCCTAATGAATTCTTACTGTAGATATTGTTATGCTTGCTATGAGTATAGGTTTTTCTCATAATACACATGATAATTATTGTATATTTATTCCATATAGATTTGATTATAGTGGGGTTCATGTCATCTGTTATATTCTCACAATATAATCATATTTTGTTGGTTATTTTAAAATGGGTGTAATAGTCTTTGTAATACTACTATTAATGCCACTGCGGCTGCACTCAGTGGTCCACACAGTGGTCCACAGATCTTACCTTGTAACTTAGTGATAATTAATGTATGTGTAGTGGAGGGAATTTGTTTACCCTTAGTGCTATGGTAACTCGGTCATGACGCAGTGATGAGAGCTGCTCTAGTTGCTCGTTGATTTGCTACATTGGACATGTGATTGACTGTGGATCAGGTGATAGCAGCTGCTTCTGGCAGTGTGAGGTTCACCACTGGCACTGGTGTTTGGATTTGCAGTGAGTGGCATAATATATATAACCACTGGATAATGGATGTCTTGGAGATGGCATGTGACTCAATGCACATTGATATGCTACACCATTAGATCCGGATTCTGATCTATATCCATGTCTGTGTTTATATGTATGTTTGTTAATTGGATGTGGGATGGGTTGTGGGTATTTATTGCCTGTTAGCTACTTTAATGTATACCTTGACAAAGGTCCATAAGGGACCAAAATGTCGGTGTTACTACTTGTTGTTACAATGGAATAAAGCCTTTTTTTACTACCAACTTTAAAGACTGGTGAGTACACCAGAAAAAAAGTACCGAAATACGAACAACATGCAGTCAATTGCGCTCCTCCGGGGTACAGGGATTCCCAAAATACAGGCAAATTCCAGGAGCCCTTGTCCTTAAAAATATATTTCACAGTCCTCTTCAAAGACCTTCTCAACCTCTTTAAATAAAGTGTTTCTTCAAACGAATAGGTATTTTTCCTCAAAAAGAAGATATATTCACAATATAGTGAAGCATAGTTTATTCAAATTTAATACGTATATATATATATATATATATATATATATATATATATATATATATATACAAAAAATAACAATCTGATAAAAATAGCAGCGTAAAGAGATACTTTTGCTCGAAGCAAAGGCAGAGGGAAAGACAAATAATGTCTATATGGGGGCACTCTTGAATATAATATAATAGCATTAATATGATGATGTGAAAAAAAGTATAAAACTTAGCTTTTAATAAAGAACCTTAAAAGAGAAAAGAAGGGGAATCTGGAAATACACTGGTTTGACAAATGAATAGACAATTAACTAATTATCCTAGTCATGGAGTTAGTTAAGAAAAAAGAGGCAAATTAAACAAAGATATGTCCAGTGAAATCCATAATAATTGACATACACACTTAACACAAATAAGTATACGTCATCTTAATCAAGATGATAATAATCAAACTCGTTATACTTAAATATATAGAGACAAATTCTAGTCACATAAAAACATATTGTGACACACATATGATGACTCTGTTGTACAACAAGTGAAAATATATATATGAAAATAAGGAGTACATTTATCTCATATAGATTCAAATCATCTAATCAGAGTGATGATAATCAAATTCATGGTACCTTTCAACAAATTCTAGTCACAAGAGAAACAATTATTATGACACATATAATGACTCTGTCGCACAACAAATGTCAAAACATATCATAAGGCGAGAATATTACTGATGCGACCCTCAAAAAGACAGTTTGTATAGGTCAATTTAAATGATACCACACAAAAAAATGACATGTAATATGTAAAGTGCTGCGAATAGGGATCATACGCAATTTTGAAAAAATATTCAATAATAGATGTACTTTTGATTAATACATTAATTAATTAGTTTTGTGATCCCATTAACACATGTTGATAATCTAAACCAGAGGAAGAAAGTAAGACCTGGGATGAAATAGCGCATATACACTTCTACTGTCACCTGTCTATATCAGACAGGGGATGAGAGAGTGTCTGATGCGTTGGTCCCAGGTGAAGTGGAAGGCAATGCTTCTGCTTTCTGGGATATCTGAGTGTATCTCTCCTCTGATACAATGTGCATTGCAGAGGGAGTAACAAAAAGGAAACCCAGATGAGAGAGCTTGTTAGAGGGATAGATAAGATATGAAGATGTGTGCTATACTGCACCTGAGAATTTATGGTCTCATTAAATGAGCTAATAGACCATACTGGTATAGAATTTTGGATATTGTCACCAAAAATAGGGACTATGTATATGTGTAACTGATGTTTGACAAATAAGGGACACACATATTAAAGGAGACTAAATAAATAAAAAACCAGTCAAATGACAAATGTGTATTGGGAAGAAAAAAAGAAGTAAGTCTTGTGACCATAGAGAAGCGGGGCCCCCTCCAATGTCCCCAGTCTATATCAAATGGGAGACATGAAGAGGGGTAACCGTCAGGGTCACAGGAGAAAAAGAAGTGGCGCTGCTACCAGCAGAGATTTCAGCTGTGTCTCTACCCTGTTGCCATCGGGGGGAGTCATCCGCCAATGTCGTCAGTGTAGCGGTGCAGTGAAGAGATAGATAAGTACCTGTAGTCTGGAAGGTAAGGAGCAGCACGAGTGTGTGGAGGGCAGCATGCAGGTTACAAACGTAGGATGCACGTTTCTCCGGAGGGCTTGGTCACCTGATCGCTGAGCATTTTACAGCGTCTCCTGTTTAAGCTGTTGAATGACCAATCACTTTACTATAAGTTTGGAGTGACTGCGCCAGCAGCCAATAAAGTAAAGGCAGGTTAATCAGCCTATAAACAATGAGGGGAGGAGAAAGTATTATGGCAGAAGGGAATTACCATATGTAAACAAATAGCACCTCCTATGCAGGGTTATTTCAAAGACAAACTATCTTTAAGTATGTAGTACATAGATAGATAATGCATAATCGTAAGAAAGTAATGTAAGAGGATCATCATCCAAATGGATAGTTAACCCATTATGCTAGAGGGAAAAAGATATGAATAGAGCTATATATAGCAAAAATCCAAAAATTAATAATTAAAAAGATTTTTTTATTTAAGAAAATTAATTAAATGAGAGCATGGTATTGTTGAAAGTGATAATGTTGAAAGTATATATATCTCTTAAAATACAAATAATAAAGGGAAATAAACTTAATATTACCAAAGATTATATTTAATTGACACAATGTAGATATGTTAAATTTTAATATACACTTTTAACTTTTTTTTGTTTGTTTTTGTTTTATTCCCTCAAATGACCATAAAAATCCATGCATACTATCTGATCAACACAAATGACTTTATGTTGACACATTGGATATAACTTCGGGAACAATGATTTCTTCTCCTCATTTGTGGATTTATGTTGGCATTCTACTTCTTCAAACAGTTCCTGTTTGTTTTTTTTTGTGGGTGGATTTTGGTGTTGCTTGGACTTTTGTGTGTGTTTTCAATGTGTGAATTTATTGTGTCAATTCACTTGGTGTTTATTATTTGTGTGCATTAAATTTATTTTTTACATTAACCAACCATTTACTTCGTAAATGACAACCAAGTGTAACCTGTTCCAAAAAATGAAAACTTGCTTAATGCCTAATACTGTCATTTCTAAATGTGGAACCTTTTGTACCCTGCTTTGTTGCTAAAACCAAACACCAAAGGTATTATGGTGAATTAGTATGTTTTCAATTCTAGGCCTAAGCAGGTAGCTTTCATTTTTACATTACCCCCCCAAAAAAATTAATTTTGAGGTTAATTATACAAACCTATTGGTATTGTTATGTGTTTAATGTGCAAGCTTACATACTTACTTGAGCTTTCTCCAAACAAAGGTACATTACTTAAAAACTCAGGAACAAATAGTAGACTTATGTAAGGTTCAACAATCTAAGATTTACAGACAAGGAATGAGACTTAAATAAATATAAATACACTCTATTTTTTTGTTTTTTTTGAAAGAAAAAAACTTAGTGGCGCAGGATCGCCAAAAGGTGGTCCAATGCCACCAGCATGGCAATAACATGACCCCTGAGATCCTGCAATACACCAGCAATTGCCTCGTTACGCCTCTGGTCCTCTGTGGGTTAAAAAAATGTGCGGATTACTAAAATGACACCTTCATTTAGATTTTAAAAACAAAAAATTCAGACTATCCCAAAAATAAACATCAGTTACCAAAACAAAAGGAATGCAAAACGAAAAGATTTAAAACAAATAAGGGCCCAAAATGAAGAAATACAAAGGAAAAAAAAAAAAAACAAACTAAGGAAAACTACGACATTTGTTGGTAGCGTAAACAAGAAAGACACAAGTGTGAGTGTTTGGACATGTGTCATATGTGTAAGGGGAAAACATCCTTGAAATTGTTTCCCAAAGATATATATAAAAAACATTTTAACTACTTTACTATTTGGAACTGCACAGACAAAAGGACAACATCAAACAAAATATAAAAATTTAAAAAAAAAACATAGTTTAAAATGTAAACATACCAGGCACACTGCTGACTGGGCCTGGAGCCACGAATTCCTCATCATCGGACGTGGGCCAGTGGCTCATGGAAGGAGGAGGGGTCATGTGGGATGAAGTGGAGGGTGAGGAAAAGAGAGAGGGGTGGTTTGAGGGGTGTGGGAAGTTGGAGGGATGGCAATTTGAGTAGAGGGAGGGGACTGACGGTCGGCAATGTCTTGGGTGGAGGGGGAATTTGAGGAAGAGTGGGCAGAGGATGTTTAGGTGGGAGTGGGGGATAGTGGACGAGCTGAGTCTCCGCTCTGCCCATACATGATGGTGAAAATCATTTTTAATTACAAATTACCGTTTTTTTTTTTTAAATCCCCAAAAAAACCAAACGGGGCTACACTGTAAACATGCTCACGCAGGTATGAGCCAAAATAAACCAACAGGGCTATACTGTAAACATGCACACGCATGTATGAGCCAAAAAAAACCAACAGGGATATACTGTAAACATGCACGCGCAGGTATGAGCCAAAATAAACCAATAGGGATATACTGTAAACATGCACACGCAGGTATGAGGCAAACAATTAAAAACATACACAGAAAGACTTACTTTGGGCAATCCGGAGACGCAAAAGGGCCAACAGGCGTGGTGATCTGCACCACAGATCCGACCACATGCGTTCCAATTGGCCTATATTTCGGCGATAGCCGAGGGAACGCAGGTGGCGGCGCACCTCCGCGTAGGCCCTCCGCTTCATGAGGTTGGTGATGGGGGGACGGATGGTCCGTTATTCTCTGGTCCATCACCTCAGTGAGGACCAGTAGCTCACACCTACAAAAAGCGGTGGCTCTCAAGATGGCAATGATTTTTTTTTTACACAAAACAGTTTTAATAAAGGTCCTAGAAAAAGTTGATTGGCTAATGTACTTTGTAAATTAACAGGAACAATTCTATTGGTGACCTACACCCTCACAAATATAATGTGAGTTATGATAGGCTTGATGCAGTGACATGCGTAAGCTAATTTAAATATAAAAATTAAAGTATTAAAATCAGGCTATAAAAAAAACGCAAAACAGTAGCATTCAAACAAACTTTTAATTTAGATAACCATCCCCTTGGTCAAACCGTACGTATTCTGCGGAACAAATGACACACACTAACAAGAATAAAGTTTATTGACATTGAAAAAAAAACAAGGATTGCAAACATGTGAATAACAATTAAGGTAATTAATATAGTGATTGCCAGTAATCGATTCAAGTATGTTTGCTGAATGAAATAGCAGGCAATCGAAAACTGACAGGTCCACTTCTGGAATTGACTTGTGCGAGCACTCCCTGCAACCAAAGAGGAGACGGACGCTCGCTATTTTGAATGTTTGCTAGCTAGAGGAGGGGTTGGGAGAATATGGGGCGGAAGGTTAGCTACGAGCGAACATGCGAGCCCTTGAATTTTAATTTTTCCGCTCGTATGGCGGACGAGCGAATGGCCACTTGCGTCCGTGTCTGAATCAGGCCCAGAATCCCAAGAGGGCTCAGATTATTGAAAAATCCTACCTTCGGTCTGGACAAACCAGAATTTATGAGAAGTTGGGATGATATTTTACATAGATGTTCTATAGATTTAATGAAACTCATTATTGAGGAGAAGAAACTCACATTAAATACTCTAGAAAAAGAGATTAAAGAAATGGAGATACAAATGGAGGAAGTAAAGGAAAATGAAGAATTTAAGGAGAATGAGAAAGTGCTCATGAAAAAGATTGAGAGAATGGAAGGAGGAGTAATGAAGGGAAAAGAGAAGAAATTCATTAGGGACAAAAAGGATTATGAATCAGATAAAATCAAGAACTGGAGCAAATTCCGAGGAATAGAGAGGAACGGACAGAGACGAGACTCGTGGAGAGGACCAAGCTGGAGAGCAGCACCCACCATAGGGAAGTTTAATAACAGAAAAGAACAGGAAATCCGTACTTATTCTAAACAAGGACTAACTCACACAAGGAATAGATTTTCGGCACTTCAACGCCTGGAGTCTAACAGTGATAGTGACCTTTTTTTTGTCCCCAGGACAGGACACTGCACTCAGCAACAGAAAAACGATGTTCAAAGAAACAATACATCCGGCATCCCCACTAAAAAGAAGATACAAAGACGAAGAGGAAAACGGGACAATAGGAAGAAATATAAAAAGGAGGACCCTCCAGTAGACCTGAGGACTAAAACGTATCTTCAACATATCACAGCATAAACTCAACAAATCAGAAATATCCCTACTCAGTAAAGGATTAAGTTTCGCCCCTACTAACACTATGAATAAATTTGATGCACTTTATTTGATTAGCACTCTGCACTTTATATTTATCCCATAAAATCGTATATGGGATTCATATTGTTTACATAAAACCACTTTATATAAGCGGAACTGTCGCCTATAGTCAATCCCCCTGTATTATTTATCTATTTAGTAGTATATCACCTATACTACATTTATTGACATAAGAGCTGACGCCCTATTATAGTTTTGGGCTTTTCTGCAAACATTTATTTAAGTTTTGTATTATTCACTGTCACTTGGTATTACTGGCGCCGAATCCACGTCTCTCCCCCCTCTCCCTCCCCCCCTCAGGTTTGGGACTGTCGCCCCATGGATTCAATGAATACAATGCATTAAATGTTGTTTTGTGATAAAAAACAACCTTTGCAACATATATAGACTTTTTTTGCAATATATGAGTTAAAAAGATTTTTTCTTTAAATTAGTGCGGTATATAACGCACTCCCAACACTTATTGGGAATATGAGTATTCATATTTTTTTTTAAACATTTTTTTGCAGTATAGTATTTAATTTATTTTTTATATGTATTATTTTTGATCATATATATTGTCACTTGAGTGTTGGATTTTTTGTTATGGGTGTGTATTTTATTTTTGTCTGTATTAGTCTTTGTTTTTTCTATTTCACCTGCACCCCTCGCCCTTTATCAATTAGTGATTGGATATTTTTTTTTCTATTGAATCGAGCTATTCCACACATTGTGTGGAATATGCTGTAGTTGGTTGTGTCCATTTCCCACATTGATATTTACGGCACTCATTCCTTCCGGTTCTGTGATAGGTGGATATAGGTAATTGGCTTTAGATGGTTAGTGTGTGCTCTATGTTGTGAATCAGACAGTGATAGAGGTGCCATTGGTCACTACTTTTGTTGATTCAGGTGATCGGCTGCATTCATTATTGGGCATTGACGGTGGTTATATTGGCTTATGTTCGGTGGATCTACTTAGTTAATTAGCTCATTATGCTACTTGTGCGAAAGGGCCTGGGGGGTGTGGTCTCACTTGCTGTAGGTGTTTTGTTTTATTTGTATGTTGCTACCTGCTGGTTGTACCACCTGATTAAGGACTCTGAGTCCAAAAACGTTTGAGCATTGTATTACCTTTGCAATATGTGAGTAATAGCTAGCAACTTTATGTGCAAGAAGAACCTGGTGAATGCCCCATTTTTTGCAATTTTCTATATTTGTATCTGCGAGAGTGGATTTGGGAATACACCCCAGTTTTTGGTGAATTCAAGATGTGAGTGCAGCGCTACTATGGATATGGATATATATATATATATATATATATATATATAGTTAGATTTAATTTATAACAATTGGATAAGCCCATTCATGTCTCCTAGAATGCTGTTTATTCTATTAAAATATATATGACCTAGCAGCTATTGATTGTCAGGAAGTGATGATGTTCTACTACCAAGTATATATCTTTTTTTATGCATATTTAGTGACACGAAATTTCCGCGAAAGAAATATCTTTATTTCACATTTGTTAATATAGTAACATTTCCACATTTTCACATTTAGTTCAGTGATTTTTTTATATATCCTTTTCCCTTACACTATGGTGAAAGGTATTTTATACAGTGCACTTTTTCTTTTAGATCAGGTCTCCTTAGCGCACAGTAGCATCTATCCATTGCCAGGGTTACCATGCTTCCTAGGCAACCAGACGCCGGAAGTGACAAGCGTCACTTCCTGCCTGCACCGGAAGTTCTCTGAGCGGGGCTGAGTGCAACGGAGCCGGGTACGTCTTCCTGTACATGCGGTATTCACTGCTTCTCATCCTTTATAAGGTAAGACACAATGTTTGAGTTGTTTCACTCACCTTGACAAAGGGGCTACGGGCCTCGAAACATCGGAATCTTGCTGTAATGTATCTTTAAATACACACTGCTGACTTTTTCACAAGACCATGAGTGCCACTGTTTTCTTCATACTATGTAATCCATTCTCCAGAAGGCACCTGGGCATATATTTCCCAGTTAGAGGAGTGCCAGTCGGCATCTATCATTATATATATATATATATATATTTATATATATTTATATATATTTATATTAGGGGTGTGCACCAGCCTCTTTTCGTGTTTTGGATCTGGATCTTTCTTCGTGTTTTGGATCTGGATTGGTTTAGCCAAAACCACCCTTCTGTGTTTTGGGTTCTGGGTTTTGTGTTTTGGATCTGTGTTTTTAAAAAGAAAAAAAAAAAAAAGCATAAAACAGCTAAAATCACAGAATTCGTGGGTTTTTCTGCTCCTATGCTATTAACCTCAATAACATTAATTTCCACTCTTTTTCAGTCTATTCTGAAAACCTCACAATATTATTTTTTGTCCAAAAGGTTGCACCGAGGCAGCTGGATGACTATGCTAAGCGACACGAGTGGGCGGCACAAACACGTGGCCCACCTAGGAGTGACACTGCAGTGGCAGACAGGATGGCAGTTTGAAAAACTAGGCCCCAAACAGTACATAATGCAAAAACAGTTAAACTGTGCATGTCCTGTATAAACAGGACATGCACACTTTAACAAACCAATCATTTCAGTACCAGGGTCTGCCACACGACTGTGGCTGAAATGATTGGTTTGTTTAGGCCCCTACAAAACAAGCTGGCAATTAATCTGTCCCTGCACAAACTGGCTCTACGGAGGCAAGATGTCGTCCTCATCCACCGATTCTTCACCCTCTTCAGTGTTGTGTACATCCTCACAGAGTATTAATTCGTCCCCGCTGGAATCCTCCACCACACGTCCCTCTGTACGTTCTGGAGGCTGGTCTCCCTGGAAGAGTTGATAATTCATTTTTATGAACATCATCTTCTCCACATTTTGTGGAAGCAACCCCCCACGCCTTTCGCTGACAAGGTTCTTGGCTGCACTAAACACTCTTTCGGAGTACACATTGGAGGGGGGGCAACTCAGGTAAAATAGAGCCAGTTTGTACAGGGGCCTCCAAATTGCCTCTTTTTCCTGCCAGTACAGGTATGGACTGTCTGACATGCCTACTTGGATGCTGTCACCAATGCAATCCTCCACCATTCAGTGGTGACAGTATCATATGCATGGACAGAAGACATGTCAGAAATTGTTGGCACATCCTTCAGTCCGGACCAGATGTCCAAACCGGCCCTTGACTTATGACACAGGAGCACGCTTGGCACTGCTACTGTGTTGATGCACATGCGGCTACAGCGCACACAAGTCAAACAGAAAAAAAATAGTTTTTTATTTTTTGGAGCACTATGGGGGTTACAACACAGGCGCACGCTTGGTGCTGCTACTTTGTTGATGCACGTGCAGCTACAGTGCACACAATTCACAAAGACAGAAAAAAAAAAAAAAAAGAATTGTTTTTTTGTGGAGCACACTTTGGGGGTTACACCACCCTTTAACAGATAGACGCACGCTTGGCACTGCTGCTTTGAGGATGCACATACAGTGCACACAATTCACAAACACAGAAGAAAATAATTATTTTTTGGAGCGTACTTTGGGGGTTACAGCATCCTTTAACGGACGAGCCAGCCGGCTACTGCGCACACAATTCACAAACACAGGAAAAAAATATATGTATTTTTTGCACTTGGGGGGAGCACCCCTGATGGACAGAGCAGCACCTGGACAACACTACAGCACCCCTTTAGGACTGGGACACTGCACAACACAGCCCAGCCAGCCCACATAGACTTTGGAGTGGACACAGCCCCTATGGACAACTGACTACACAACACAGCCCAGCCAGCCCCTATGGACTTTGGAGGAGTGGACACAGCCCCTATGGACAGCAGCAGCACTACACTATACAGCCCAGCCAGCCCTAACTCTCACCCTCCCTCTTCACTGTCCACAACCGAGAGAGAAAATGGCGCCGACGCGGGTAACTTTTATAGAATCCAAAACCTGCGAGATCCGGAAGGCGGGATGATGATGTTTTGCCTCGATTTCAGATGCGAGTCAGGCGGGATAAGTCGAGCCTGACTCGATTACGACTCGAAAGGGGGGGGCTCAGATTTCAGAAATCCGAACCCACTCAGCCCTAATATATATATATATATATATATATATATATATTTACTAGGGCTGAGTGGGTCCGGATTTCTGAAATCCGAGCCCCCCCGATCCGAGTCAGACTCGACTTTTCCCGCCTGACTCGGATCTGAAATCGAGGCAAAACGTCATCATCCCGCCTTCTGGGTCTCGCGGGTTTTGGATCCTATATAAGGTACCCACGTCAGCGCCATTTTCTCACACGGCTGTGGACAGTAAAGAGGGAGGGTGGGAGTTAGGGCTGGCTGGGCTGTGCAGTGTAGTGTAGTGCAGAGTAGTGTTGTGTTGTGCTGTGCTGCGCTGTGCTGCTGTTGTCCACTACTTCAAAGTCCATAGGGGCTGGACTGTGTTGTGCTGTGCTGCTGTTGTTAATAGGGGCTGTGTCCACTACTTCAAAGTCCATAGGGGCTGGCTGGACTGTGTTGTACAGTCAGTTCTCCATAAGGGCTGTGTCCACTCCAAAGTCCTGTGCAGTGTCCCAGTCCTAAAGGGGTGCTGTAGTGTTGTCCAGGGGGTGCTCTGTCCATCAGGGGTGCTCCCCCCAAAGTGCTAAAAAAAAATATTTTTTCTGTGTTTGTGAATTGTGTGCGCAGTAGCCGCACGTGCATCAACAAAGTAGTGCCAAGCGTGCGCCTGTGTCATAAGTAAAGGGCCGGCTGGCTTGACCGTTAAAGGGTGCTGTAACCCCAAAAGTACACTCCAAACCAAATAAAAAAATATTTTTTCTGTGTTTGTGAATTGTGTGCGCAGTAGCCGCACGTGCATCAACAAAGTAGTGCCAAGCGTGCGCCTGTGTCATAAGTAAAGGGCCGGCTGGCTTGACCGTTAAAGGGTGCTGTAACCCCCAAAGTACACTCCAGTCCAAACCAAATAAAAAAATATTTTTTCTGTGTTTGTGAATTGTGTGCGCAGTAGCCGCACGTGCATCAACAAAGTAGTGCCAAGCGTGCACCTGTGTCATAAGTAAAGGGCCGGCTGGCTTGACCGTTAAAGGGTGCTGTAACACCCAAAGTACACTCCAGTCCAAACCAAAAAAATATATTTTTTCTGTGTTTGTGAATTGTGTGCACTGTGGCTGCACGTGCATCAACAAAGGAGCAGCGCCAAGCGTGTGCCTGTGTCCCATAAGTAAAGAGCCGGCTGGCTCATTTCTTAAAGGGTGGTGTAACCCACAAAGTGCACTACTCTCCAGCAAAAATAAAAAAATATTTTCTGTGTTTGTGTGCGCTTTAGCCGCACGTATATATCAATATAACATAAATGAAGGACCAAACTTTCTCCGATAAAAATAAAATAGGGAAAGATCAAGAACCACTTCCTCCTAGTGCTGTTGCTGCTGCTGGGAGTTGTTCATCATCCCAGAGAGGAAGTAGGAACACCACCTCTTTTACTAAACAATTGACCCTCCAACAGTCCCTAGCAATGAGGATGAAGTACGACAGCAGTCATCCTGAAGCAAAACGTATAACTGAGGCCTTGACTGCTATGTTGGTGTTAGACGTGGGTCCGGTATCCGCCATTAGTGCAGTGGGATTTAGACAATTGATGGAGGTAGTGTGTCCCCGGTTCCAAATCCCGTCTAGATTCCACCTGCATCCTCAAAGCAGCAGCGACAAGTGTGCGTCTGTCTGTTAAAGGGTGGTGTAACCCTCAAAGTGTGCTCCACAAACAATAAAAATATTCTTCTTTTTTTTTCTGTCTTTGTGAAATGTGTGGGCTGTAGCTGCACCTGCATCCTTAAAGCAGCAGCGACAAGCATGCGTCTGTCTGTTAAAGGATTACATCAGTGACAGCATCCAAGTAGGCATGTCAGACAGTCCGTACCTGTACTGGCAGGAAAAAGAAGCAATTTGGAGGTCCCTGTACAAACTGGCTCTATTTTATTTGAGTTGCCCCCCCTCCAGTGTGTACTCCGAAAGAGTGTTTAGTGCAGCCGGGAACCTTGTCAGCAAAAGGCGTAGGAGGTTGCTTCCACAAAATGTGGAGAAGATGATGTTCATAAAATGAATTATCAACTCTTCCAGGGAGACCAGCCTCCAGAACGTACAGAGGGACCTGTGGTTGTGGATTCCAGCGGGGACGAATTAATACTCTGTGAGGATGAGGATGTACACAACACTGAAGAGGGTGAGGAATCAGAGGATGAGGACGACATCTTGCCTCCGTAGAGCCAGTTTGTGCAGGGACAGATTAATTGCCAACTTGTTTTGTGGGGGCCCAAATGAACCAATCATTTCAGCCACAGTCGTGTGGCAGACCCTGGCGCTGAAATGTTTGGTTTGTTAAAGTGTGCATGTCCTGTTTATACAACATAAGGGTGGGTGGGAGGACAATTCCATCTTGTACCTCTTTGTTTTCTTTGCATTATGTACTGTTTGGGGCCTAGTTTTTCAAACTGCCATCCTGTATGCCACTGCAGTGTCACTCCTAGATGGGCCACGTGTTTGTGCCGCCCACTCGTGTCGCTTAGCATAGTCATCCAGCTACCTCGGTGCAGCCTTTTGGACATAAAAACACTATTGTGAGGTGTGAGGTGTTCCGAATACACTGGAAATGAGTGGAAATTAAGGTTATTGAGGTTAATTATAGCATAGGAGCAGAAAAACACACAAATTCTGTGATTTTAGCTGTTTTTATGCTTTTTTTAAAAAAAATACAGATCCAAAACACAAAACCCAGAACCCAAAACACGGAAGGGTGGTTTTAGCAAAACCAATCCAGATCCAAAACACGTAGAAAGATCCAGATCCAAAACACGTAAAGTGGCCGGTGCACACCCCTAATAGATTATATATATATATATATATATATATATATATATGATAGAGAGAGAGATAGATGGATGGATATAGATATATAGCTTGAACTGTGTTATATTCCCCATGATAAAGTCTCCATAAAGACAAAACACTTTGGGAGTTGTATTGAACCTGGCTGTCAATATTTTCGATGTCATTTGTACGTGTGCTACTATTTTGTATTCCTGTTAAAATCAAAGTACTTCTGTATTGTCCCATTGAGTGTGCATTTATGTGAATAAACAACTTTCTGAAGCTAAAAATAAACTGTGTTTTTTAAATCTGCGTCTTGTCACCAGTAATGATTCTTTTTAAGAAACTTCTCTTCCTTGGAGTATCGGTCCAATTTTTGTTTGCAGATGTCCAAACGCTTCTGTTTGTGCTCTTCCGTGAGTTGTTTCTGTACCCATATCGCACAAACCTTTGGAAACCTAAGTCTGTCATGGATTACTGCATAGGCAGAGCCATGGGTGATTTACAGCATAAGCTACTGTCACTCGTCTATACAACAGAATCTGTTCACATGCATGCTCAATGTTTTCATCAGACGTGGACGGGTGTACAGCTCCTTCTTCATGGCTGACACTTTTGTATGACATACTTTTAACTTTTCTATCCATTCATAAACACTTCTTTGTGGCAAAACACTTTTTCCATACTGTGCACAAAGTCTTCGATTAATATCGGCACCAGACACACCCTCAGACCACAAAAAATGCATCAGGGGCAGAGTTGCCGGCCCCCGTCACTCACTTTTATGCGGTGCGGGGTAGTAGTGGGTATTGCACCTGTAGGATCAGGGTGCCTGGTCACTCTTAATTCAAGGTGGTGGTAGCGGGCGCTGGTAGGAGTGGAAGGGCCACCCCCTCTCACTTTATTGAACAGCCCCTGCTCTCCGTCTGTGTCCCTGGGCCCTGGACACTAGTACCGGCAGTCCCCCCCTGATGGCGGCTCTGCTTACTTACAACCTTGCATTCAAATCACTTCTACACATTTAAGAGATAGATCCACTCTATTGAGACAACTGGTGGCAATTGAACAAATACCTAGTAATTTAGGGGATCTGGGGCGATCCGACCCCTGACCAGAGGCAAAACACCGCCACAAGTCAAGTCTTGAGGTTTTGTTTTCAGCGGGCTTAACGCCGATTGGCTGGAGAGACATCTGTCATGGCTCTCAGCCAATCAGCGTAAAGCCCATTGAAAACACTACAAAGAAAAAAAGATGGCGCTCGCCATACCTCGCCGCTTGACACCGCCGACACCACCGGCGCCCCCACTGGCAGCGTCCCCCGCTGTCGACTCTCCTGCATTGCTGCCCAACATACTGAGGACACTTAGTGACCCCCACACTGCCGACACTCCCACAGTGAGGACACCACCAGCACCCCTGCATTGCCGACACAGTCAGCAAACCTGCACGGAGGACACCGCTGGCACCCTGCACTGCTGACATAGCCAGCAAACCTGCACTGAGGACACACCACTGGCACCCCCACTCTGCCAACACCTTGCATTGAGAACACCCTTGCACTGCCGACACAGCCAACAAACCTGCACTAAAGACACCGCTGGCACCCCCGCACTACCGACAGCCAGCAAACCTGCACTAAGACACCGCTGGCACTCCCACACTGCCGCCACAGCCAGCAAACCTGCACTAAGACACCACTGGTACCCCCGCCCTGCCAACACAGCCAGCAAACCTGCACTAAGACACCGCTGGCACCCCCGCCCTGCCGACAGCCAGCAAACCTGCACTAAAACACAGCTGGCACCCCCGCCCTGCCGCCACAGCCAGCAAACCTGCACTAAAGACACCACTGGCACCCCCCCCATTGACGACATCACCAGTAAACTTCACTGAGGACACTGCCAGTACCGCAGCACTGCCATTCCATGTACTGAGGGCACTGCCATTCCATGTACTGAGGACACCATCAGCAACCCCGCTCTGCCGACACTGCTGACACAGTAAGTGCACTATTGGTGTATCCAACCCACATTGTATAACACACTGTATCCGTGTTGGAAATTAGAAACTGAACTGCCACATGTTAGTGCCGCCCACTGTGTCACTTAGCTTAGTCAGCCAGCTAGCTGGATGCAACCTTTTGGCGTTAACTAGATGAAGCAAATAATATTGTGTGGTGGTCAAAATTGATTGGAAATTACTGGAAATAAAGGTTGAGGTTAATTATACTGTAGGAACAAAAACAGGCCCATATGTGATTTTAGCTGTTTTTATGATTTTTTAAGAAAAAAATCCAGATCCAAAACATGGGAGGTGAGGTTTTGGCAAAACCAATCCAGATCCAAAACCAGGGTAGATCCATATCCAAAACATGGGGGTCGGCGCACATCCTCTACTAGTAACACGTTACTAGCTAGTATAGATATCTCCAATGTATGCACTTGCATTCCCCACTGAGCAGGGTTAGTAGTGGTCAAACTTCTAATTACCAACAATTCCCTGTACCAAGGGCCTCACATTGAATTTTTCCTAACAGTTTACATTGACACAACTACTTCCTTTATGATAATAAATTTTTATGTGCAAAGTACAGGTTACACAGTGGGGTCTTGTGTGGCCCCATCTTTTGCCAATACATATACAGTACACTGTGGGAAGTAGAAGGTGATCTTTTCTTCAATAATCCAGAAGTTTCCAAACATCTATTTTTTTTTTACCAAAAAGTATATAGATGTACTTTCATTCTGGATGGGACCAGAATCAGATCTCCTGACACTAAGACACACAACTCCTTAGGAGTCCTATTAAATTAACCATTTCTACAAATCCTACTCAAATCAATTTCCTTAATGTACACAATGAAGTTAATAATGGATTTATATCCGCATCTTTATACAGTACTTAAAATTCACGGACCGAAATACAATACTCAGACATGATAGCTTCCACCCACGGGCCACGATTAGAGGGCTTCCATATTCACAATTTATGAGGGCACAATGAATTACTAGTGACCCCATAGAAATTGAAAAACTAGACATTATGATGGATACACTTATTGAATGGGGTTACCAAGTACATGGATTGAAGAAAGCAAGAGCTAATATTCTTAGTTTAGACAGGGAGGAAATCTTACAAACATCCATTAAAAGAATGCCCACTAATGTCATTCCTTGGATTAATAAATTCAGCAAGTACACACACTAGTAAACAACCTAAACAACTTTGGCCAATCGTGAAAACTGATCCGGACCTTACTGTTATATGACACCAGACTAGTGCCTAGTTATACACATTCGTAATATTAGGGATATAGTGGTGAAGGCTGAGGTGTCCAATTTCAGTCCACTCACCCCACATTCTCTACAGTGCAAAAATGTGTGCTATAAGTGTGTGGGGTTTAATACATGCAACTATATAATACGGGGATGCACCCATACACATATAAACATATAAAATTAGACATCCCATGACCTGCAGTTCTAAATTTGTCATAAATTTAATGTCTTGCCCATGTGGGTTACACTACTTGGGAAAGAGAACAACAATTTAAAGAAAGGATGGCACAGAGCAGCCATCAGTTCGGGCACCGGTGAGCAACCGGTGCTCAGCATGTCATTTCTGCACAACACAACATGACCACTTTACAGTATAGTATAATCGACCAAGTTCCTAAACTCTTGAGGGGAGGGGATAGATCAAAGAAATTGTTTTAATTAGAGATTAAATGGATTAATGTGCCTAATACATTACAGTCTAAAGGATTAAATGTTTCTCTGGATATGAGTTGCTATGAGAATGTTAGTCAAGTATTATTCAAAGAGTATTATAAGAGCAGTTGGCATTTTTTTTCTAGCTCGCTATGCTCTTTAGTTTATTCTATGTATTATCTTCTGTTTATATTGTGTATGAGCATTATTTTTACTTTTCTGTTGTATATTTCACAGCCCTTCACACTTGGAGTGAAGTGCGTCTTATTCAGTCATGTTTATTACCTTTGAAATTGTAAGGACATTTAGTCACATCACATTTGTATGCTCTTAAAATTCATGTACAGCTCCATGATTGTTGCCACGGTCACTGTATCCACAGGACCCTCACCATGCCCTGACTTGTTTCACTTCTGGACAAGTGCATTGGAGCAGAGACCAGAATAAGGACAACCCAGCCAGACAGGAGTGGATGATGGCGGCTGGAGAGATCCAGATACCAGGTATTTTAGTCACAGTTTTGTGCACTTTTCACTTGTGTTGTCCTGAAGAGGGGATTAGGTCCCCCGAAATGTTGACCAGTAAACACGTTTGTTTCACCAACCTTCAAGTCTCCGAGTTCCGCCTTCTATCCATTGTGCATACACAACACAAATTATATATATATATATATATATATATTATACTGTATATAATGTAACAGAAAATCAGAGTGGCACTTGGAGGCTTGAAACTCGTGAAACAGTCCGTGGTTTATTATGTAATTTTGGGGTACGCAACCCCTTCATCAGGATACAACCAAAAGGGCCATACAGTGATAAAAACTTAAATACTCTTACCTAAAATCTCCCCATGATCACAGTAACCATGCCGGGCTCACTTCCGGTGTCTACATTTCCAGAAACGGATAGTTCCGGGAATTGGTGTGTGCATATGTTTCTCATGTACGCTGGTTTGGCAGCTGAGTGGGATTATCCAAGGCACCAAGACTTTTTATATTATTCTCAGGATCCTTCAATATCTTTGCATCACTGTGTGTGGCACTTGCACTTTGTGGATGTTGGGACTTTTAGTACCATATGATGGCATCTTCAGAAGGTGATCTACCTGAGGCAATTGCCTATTACAGTGTGACAATTATGACACACTTAGTTTTTCTGATGCAGAGGCGGAATTTATTTTACATAAGGATTCTGCGTTTGATGGGCAGGCGGTATTGTCCAATGAAGATATCTACAGGAAGTATTTCAAATGAAAAAAAAGACAGCTTTATGTTCTGTACCATGCTCGTACTCTGTCGGACTATTACAGGGGGAAACATATTCCGAGGGGATTTAGGTTACATAATATGCCCACTATCGGCAGGTACAGTATCCTGTTTTGCAGACGGTGGATCTCTGTACTGAATAAATGTTCCATGGACTTAATGCTCCTGGCTATAGAGAAGGCTACACGTGAAATGAATCCAACAAAAGATAAATTGAAAACATGTGAAGAGATATTTAAATACATTGAATGGAGACCCTACGGTCAAATGGCTTGATAAGTTGAAGATGCAAGTGGAAACATACCGCATTGATTTGTTGAAATATAAAATAAGAAAAATTTGTTAAGGTACAACAAGACTACGGACAGCATAAGGCCTATTGCTTGGCTGAATCAGTCTAACACAGCCCATTTGAAGAATCGAGTACCTTTGCTTAGGAGATGCAGACAGGGTCCTAGATTATCCAGTATCTCAGCTAGTGAGATGGAGGATCAATCAGGGCTCACTACATCATTCCATCAAGTGAATACTCCTTTAGGGGTGAAGACCCGGTCAAGGGGGACCAGCCAGGGTCAAGACCTATGAGGAGGGGGGTCAAACATGGTGCCAGAGGAAGAACCAAACCCCCAAGGGTGAGACTGAGTCTTTAACTTGTCTAAGGCCACCTTATCACTGGGGGAATTACAGGTCCACAGTAAAGGACTCTTTTATTCCAATGAATTACCATGATGTATTTGGATGGATGGTGGATTCTTACAAGTTCTATAGGACACAAACTCAAGGAACATTTTGGCAAATTACAACCCCTTGCAACATCCAACAATATTCTGGTGCCATTGCAGAAGATTGGCACCAGGTCACAATTTGATCCAATATCGGTCAACGCATCACTTAAAACAGTTTATCGGATGTTAGATGCGTTCCTATTGGAACAGAAATCCAAAACGTATAGCAATTTTTCTCATGATGAACATATTGTGTTAAGATCTCTTAACAAGAGAATATATTATTGTGCGCGGGGCCGATTGTCGTGATGGACCTTGATGACTATAAAACGGAATGTATACATCTGTTGAGTGATGTAGCTACTGTCTCCTTGAACATGATCCAATGTATGCATATAAATCAGAGCTTGATTCATTGTTGCAGCAAGCAGTTGTAGATGGTATCATTTCTGAGGCCATTTGTGGTAAATTGATTAATGCTTTTCCAATTGTGCCCATTTTTTATACCATTCCTAAAGTACATGACGATGCACAGAGGCCTGGGGGTCTCTGTGTGAGCCAATTGCGATGTACTTGGATGCATTTTTGCTGCCATGTATTCAAAATACACTTACACATCTCAAGGATTTGAACATGCTGTAGATAAAGTTGATGGAGATGAATTCTGTACCGGTTGACACTTGGCTGGCAACTCTTGATGTTTTCAGCCTGTATAATTTTATCCCTCATACAGCCATAATTAATGCTGTGAGACATCTTATTACTAAAAATCCAGCCTATGAGGATCCAGATATTGAGTTTTTGATAGGACTGTTGGAATTTACACTTACCCACAATTTATTTCTGATGGTAAATTTTACTGCCAAAAGGAAGGGCTGCACGATGGGCTCATAGATAGCTCCATCCTTTGCAAATTAATATATTTGGGAAGTGGAAAGTGCCATAGTTTTTGAAGCAGAGAACGTATATCCAAAGATTAGGTTATTTTATAGATACATTGATGACCTGCTCATTATTTTGGAGTGGCTCTGATAAAGAACTTGAGGAAATTTTTAACATCCCAAAATAAATCCTCTAGTCCTATTAAAATTCACTTTAACTATGGATAAGTACAAGATACATTTTTGGATATTTGCATCTCGGTGACAGAGTCTCAGATTAAAACCTCATCGTACACCAAACCCACCAACCGTCACATCCTCTTGGGGTATGACAGCTTTCACACAGACCCATCAATTAAGTGACTGCTGTACTCTCTGTTTCTGAAGTACAACATGAGCGTATGGTAGAAAAATTCATGGCTTGAGGGTACCCTAAGTCGATATTGAAGAAAGCTAAAGCAAAAGCGTTTTCTAAAACCAGAAAAGTGTTTTTAAATTATATCCGACATAAGGAATTGGGTAAGAAAATTCCATGGGTGAATCAGTACAATACTCAGTGCAAATATACTAAAAAAATAAATAAAAAAAAATAAAAAAAAAGAGCTAAACAACTGTGGCCCATGGTCTCGACAGATGTTGATTTACCTTTGTTATATAACACAAATTCTATCGAGTTATTCCAAAGGGAGGAACCTCAGGTATATTTTGGTTAAAACAGATATCACTGGATTTAAGGAGTCACCCAGGCATTTTTTAAGTAAGAAAAATGGCTGCTATAAATGCTTGGAATGTATAATAGAAATCCTAAGTTTTGACACACCTATGGGCTGTAGTGAGAGAGTCAATTTGTAGTTGGAGACCAGTGTGGGCTGGGAAGCCACTAGTGGCTAGGTAGCTGGCTTCAGACCTACAAGAGGTAGGGAGAACCCTAAAACTCCAAAAGACTGTATGACAGTGGCTGAGCTGCAGGCTGAGGATGCCAGAGCCTATATCTGTAGGAGACAGGGAAGGCCACCAAGAAAGACTGTTACACTGCTGGAAGCAGATTATGAGACTGCAAGCAGGCCAGGAGCCTGAACGTGAGCAGGCCAGAGCCTGTGAGAATACCTGTCAGAGACAGGACTGGGACTTTGACTCAGAGACTATTTGCAGTTTACAGTAGCTGCACATTTATAGTTAGGGTTGAAGAAGTGAGTTAGTTGCCCTGAAAAAGGGGATAGGCATTTATTATTTTCTGTTCATTTGTGCTGCACCTGATTTATGCTTAAAAGTAATGCACCATTCCATTTATTACCTGAAAGCTATGTTGGATCCTGATTGAGCATCTTAAACACTGCACCACTGACACCCATCTACCAGCTAATTACCCCAAGTCAGAGCTAAAAAAAAATTATATATAAAAAAAAATAAATATATATATATATATATATATATATATACATACATATACACACACACACACACAAATATATATATATATATATATTATACATACATTATTGGACTAGTGTTGTATTATTAGGTTGTAATAGTACATGCTCTAGTTTAGTGTTCTGTAATATTACTTTGTGAATTTTATTTTGAGTTACCTATGACTCTGAAGTACAGTAGACAGTCATTACTTCAAGGAGCACTACAATTAACATACACTGTATTTCATTTAATCAGGATGGAAAAGCAATCTGATGCACTTTTGGAGATTTGAGATACAGAAAGAAGGACCTACTTGTTTCCTAATTGAATCAAAAAGGATATCACCTTTAACTATATGAATGAGTAATGAATAAGGATCTTTTTTTTCACAACCTTTAGGTACAAAATCAAATCCAACACCAGTGGGAGAAAGTGCACTTAAAATCCTATCTGAAAAACAGATTGTTAATAAACAAGCTGGTAAGGGAAGATAAGTGGTTGTATTATAAACAAGGAAAATGATATTACTGTTAAATAATCACACAATATTTGTGGAGGAACTTGACTTCGTATTAACAAAAGGGTTTGAATTAATTACTTGAATGGAATACAACAAATCTTTACATGTTTTACTATCAAAACTTGATGAGAGAAAATTGTGGGTAAAAAAGTATTAACCAATCAGCTCCTAACTGTTATTTTTCAAACACAGCCTAGAAAATGTAAGTTAGAAGCGGATTGGTTGGTGACACTATAATCTTCTAAATCTGTGGCATTATCCACACTATTACAGATAAATTTGAAGCTCTGCTGGTCACCTGTTGTGAATAAGTTGACTATTGTTTATATGCATTCCTCAATTTTAATTGATTTTTGATACGTGTTGCTGTTATAAAATATCCTCAAATATGAAATTTTTTAATTGCACTTTGTAGCATCTCCTTCTTGCTTCCTGGTATATCATGTCTGGGGAAAGAAGGGTCTAAAGGCCCCCATACACGGTGTGTTAGAGCAGGCGATCAGACATATTGGAACAATATTGCTGCTATATCGTTCCATGTGTGGGTATGATATCGGCCAGTGCACACTATTGTGGGATCGTGCATGTTCAGTTGATCTGGGGGAGCGATGTACGATCCCATGCATCACTATCTGGGTGGGTAAGGGGGGTGCCAACATATCGGGCTGTCGACAACCCGATCGCTCCATGTGTGGGAAACGCCCGATATGTCGGCCATCGCATCACAAGGTGCATATCGCACCGTGTATGGGAGCTTTAAGAGAAAAGGGTAGCCACAGATCTTGTAAGATCTTAGTGAACCTGCAATGTGGATAATTGTCATATATACTGGGACGACTTCTGTGCATCCATATTAAATGAACATATACATAACACTTAATTTATTGATACACTGTTTGGAAATAGAGTGCAGCATACCGATACAGTACAAAATATCTTATAGTTTGCAATAATGTTTATATCCACTTTCTGGGGGCAAATGTAATACATTTTAAAAGCCCCCAGCTATAACATGGCTTTAATGAGTTGTGCGTGGACCCTCGTTTTTTGGTTAAACCATCCTCAAATGTTTTGGTTTTTTATTTTTTTTTAATTTATTAAAAAAACAGCTAAAATCATTTAATTTGGATCTGTTTACAAGCAACTCAAACTTGAGATCTGGTTTGGGATAAGAGATCCTAACTTTTGTTGGTAGACCCGAACTGGGACTCAGAACTCCAATAGTGATCCGAAACAGGATTCTGTTTGATTTGGAACCTTAAAGTCCCAATGTGTTTGGGTTTTCAGCAAAACCAAACCACTCATCTGTACTTTGAACACTGACCAGGACATGTGTTTTTTTTGGTCTGTGTTTTTTTTTTTATTCACTACTATTTTAATTTTTTTTCCTGCTGGTGGCTTCATCTAATACAGTCCCTTCTAATAGCTTCATACAGCATAAAGAAATCTACAGCATTATAAATTAAATACCCTTTATTCTAATTAATATACTCAGATATGAACAGAAACCAGTTCAAACCTACAGGTTTATTTGTTTTTCTGACAAATAATAAAACAAAAAGCTTTAGTACTGTAAATCTGTGTGCTGTACACTCGCAGCCTCAGGGAAACAAAGTAACTGCATTTTACCTACTATAATAAGATCAATTCTAGATTTTGAAGAGGAAACTGCACTCAGCAGGCATAACAATACTTTTTAGGCGTGCAGTAAACAAACCTCACTGCTGATTTACAAAGAGAAACTATTTTCAACTCTAAAATCCCTATACAAATAATTTATGAAAGAAATGAGTCTAGTATGTATTATGCAGCCTCCGTATCATGCAAGTAAAGAGGGAGCATAAATAAATGTTATGGAAAAAGGTGTTTCTAGGGCCATGTATAGTTATATAAATAAGCATATACTGTATCACACATCAGGCAAATACTAGATTTATACACTTGGCTGAATGTATACTTGTAGTGAAAGTTCTATTTTAACTGGATATGTGGCCATGTATTCTCTCAGGCTCACTAGTGGTTTAGT
This sequence comes from Taudactylus pleione, assembly GCA_031769625.1. NCBI lineage: Eukaryota > Metazoa > Chordata > Amphibia > Anura > Myobatrachidae > Taudactylus > Taudactylus pleione. The sequence continues at coordinate 2,639,856 of JAUIMM010000197.1, forward strand.
GCATCACATTTTTGGCAGTTTAATATAGATTTCTTTACCTTTCTTCACTTATTGTCTCTCTCCCTTTTCCATTTTAATCCTTGTTTCGAACATACCAAAGGATCTCACACATCCTTAGTCTGCGTATACACTTGAAAGATCCGATGAGCTACTGATCACCCATACGCCGATATATAGCGTCAGCATAAACACCGCACGGTCTGCCGTACAATGACAATATATTGTGAGCGGAGAACACAAACACCTCGCATCATCCCATTTCATGTGCAGATCATCAGATGGGAACATGCGACCGCACAATTCACACCATGAATTGTGTGTACACACTAAATGGTTGTGCAGAGTGGTTGCAGGTACTATGATCGCCAGAGCTCTAACTAGACTTTTTGGTGTCCTCAGCCAGAAAGAGCATTTGTGCCCCCCCCTTCCCCATTTTTCAAATAGGGACATAAGACGCACTCCCGAAAAAGGGGTTTGGTCTCATGGGGAGGGGCCATGACAAATTTGATTTGTCCCATATGATGATGAAGGGGTACCAATCCAATTGTACTACTGTTATTCAGGTGACACTGCCAAATACACTATGAATCCAATGGCTGCAGTGATGTAGCACAATAATGATTATGCAGTGTAACTCACCAGCTCTAGATGTAAGAGAGCACTGGTGACGCTGCACCTGCAGCAGGATTTGTCTGTAAGAAACAGCCGTGCACAATCCTGGAGCTGGCAGCGTAAATCACCACCTGAAGGTATACAAAGAGTGTAACGTGTAGTGTATATGCAGCAAATATCAGCGGCGGGAAGATCGATGTATGTACCACTGTGCCAGCAGCTGAACTCACCTGCAAGGGTACTAGGTGTGCTGGTAACACCTGGGTTGGGAATCGGTGGCTGTATTCAGGGCTGCCATCAGAAATTATGGGACAGCTGTGTGTGTGTGTGTGTGTGATGGGACAGCTGTGTGTGTGTGTGTAATGGGACAGCTGTGTGTGTGATGGGACAGCTGTGTGTGTGATGGGACAGCTGTGTGTGTGATGGGACAGCTGTGTGTGTGTGTGTGTGTGTGTGTGTGTGAGATGGGACAGCTGTGTGTGTGATGGGACAGCTGTGTGTGTGATGGGACAGCTGTGTGTGTGATGGGACAGCTGTGTGTGTGTGTGTGTGTGATGGGACAGCTGTGTGTGTGTGTGTGTGATGGGACAGCTGTGTGTGTGTGTGTGATGGGACAGCTGTGTGTGTGTGTGTGATGGGACAGCTGTGTGTGTGTGTGTGATGGGACAGCTGTGTGTGTGATGGGACAGCTGTGTGTGTGATGGGACAGCTGTGTGTGTGATGGGACAGCTGTGTGTGTGTGTGTGATGGGACAGCTGTGTGTGTGTGATGGGACAGCTGTGTGTGTGTGTGATGGGACAGCTGTGTGTGTGTGTGTGATGGGACAGCTGTGTGTGTGTGTGTGATGGGACAGCTGTGTGTGTGTGTGATGGGACAGCTGTGTGTGTGTGTGTGATGGGACAGCTGTGTGTGTGTGTGTGATGGGACAGCTGTGTGTGTGTGTGATGGGACAGCTGTGTGTGTGTGTGATGGGACAGCTGTGTGTGTGATGGGACAGCTGTGTGTGTGTGTTATGGGACAGCTGTGTGTGTGTGTGTGTTATGGGACAGCTGTGTGTGTGTGTGTGTTATGGGACAGCTGTGTGTGTGTGTGTGTTATGGGACAGCTGTGTGTGTGTGTGTGTTATGGGACAGCTGTGTGTGTGTGTTATGGGACAGCTGTGTGTGTGTGTGTTATGGGACAGCTGTGTGTGTGTGTGTTATGGGACAGCTGTGTGTGTTATGGGACAGCTGTGTGTGTGTGCGCTATGGGACAGCTGTGTGTGTGTGTGTGTGTGTGTGTGTGTGTGTGTTATGGGACAGCTGTGTGTGTGTGTGTGTGTTATGGGACAGCTGTGTGTGTGTGTGTGTGTGTGTGTGTGTGTGTGTGTGTGTGTGTTATGGGACAGCTGTGTGTGTGTGTGTTATGGGACAGCTGTGTGTGTTAAATAAAAGATCTGAGTGAAGGTGCTTGGGAAGGTGGCCACATGGAGGTTGAAGAGGAGGAGGAGCTACAAGTGAGAATGATCATAAACAAATATTGACAGGCCGACACAGCACCCCCTGTCCTGCGGTGCCCTGTGCCATAGTACGTCGCACCACCCTAGTTACAGTCCTGATACTTGCACTACATATTGTGTAGTGTGTACTTGGCTTTAGTTATGTAGGGTCAAACTGCATCTTTATATTCACAAGAAAGTTCACTTTCCTAAAATGTACGTATATTCATGTATTAATGTATAAAGCATTGACCTCTATTACTCTATAACAATTTATGAAGCATCAACATATTACATAGCTCTGTACATAGAAGGAATTCATGATATAAAAGTCATATGACATCATCAGAAGGTAAAGATGACCCTGCTCAAAAGAGCTTACCATCTATGAGGTGAGGGAAACAATTGACGCAAGGCAGTGCAATAACTATTGTAGCTGGTGGTGGTGAAAGTGTGTAAAGAGAGATTGGGAGGGGCATCTGCCTACCACACTGCCAGTTGTATCTCTGAATATGATCTGTTGGTCCATGCTACTTACATCGCTACTCCTAAGTGGTGCTCACAGGGGGGGTTCTGAGTTTCCAAATAACTCCCATGATGGACTTTTTTCTTTCACTAAAACAGAGCCCCCGAGTGCATAATGCTATGATTTGCAGGTTCATGGGGAGGGGACGGGGCCAATATGCACTTTGTGAAGATACTGGCTGCCGTTGCATGCAGAGAGGAAGTGAGGTGGTGAATGGGAGGCTGCACTGCTGGCTAATATTCTATTCTCTTCTATCCAGAAGCTGGCTTTGTTGCACAGTTTGCTGCTTAGCCAACAGCGGCATATTGAGCCCAGGGTAAGCGGAGCAACATGTTGGGGGCTGGAGGCGCAAATGTTGCTTAGGTGATGCTCCTCATTATCAGAAGTTTCTATGGGTTCTAGAACCCAAGCTGCCCTTGTCAGTGTGTACAGACAGAAGCTATAGTAAGTAAATACTGGAGTGCATCTGTAGAGAATGAATACTTTAAAGGCAGCTATGGACAATGAGCTTGTTGAGGAATCTTTATTTAATTGACGTTTTCCCATGTATAGTATTTTTTTTTTCTCTTTTCCCTTTTGTTCTCCCCTTTCCTCCCTCACCTTATTCCCCCTGCATGGGCCTTGTTTACGTGTCGATATTTGTTTATTGCTCTCGATACCAAACTGCATCATATTTGCAGCATTTCATTGTAGTTTGTAAGACTGAGTTTTCTTTGGTGCGCCAGGCTTTAACAGGGTTGAGTTCCTGTTGTAATTGTCTGAGACACAGGTTTTCTAGATCATGTACTGTATTGCGCTCGAGGCCTCTGTTTGAAAATTGATATGATTAAAAACAAAATGTCATGGCAGGGAAGTCGTGTTTTATACTGCCATGTTCCGATCCAGTTAAGAATAACTATACATTAAATATAAAATTTTTCTCTTAACTTGGCAGGAAAAAAATGGGCCCATGCTAATGTGTGGCCCAAGCCTCCCCTATTTACAAAGGCTGCCCAGAGATTCTCAGCCAATGTCACCGGGGATGGCATTGTTTTTTGTATTGCCACTGGCTATTAAAGTTTTAGAACAGATACCTGGAAGTTCTAACATATTTGCAAAACTATAACATAGTTTAGACCTCCATGGGGTGCCAAAATCTATATTGGTTGGCTTTGATGCTGTGACAATTCCTTACAGAATAGACACCGTGAAAATGTGATTACTTTGCTTATAGTGTTTGACTATATTGACCCCCGGTCTTAAGTACCTTGTGCCCCCCAAAGCTTTAATCAGACCCTGTGTGTGTATAGCCATAAAAAGTAGCATTAACAGTTGCTAATATTAAAGTATCCCCTAAGAGCAGCAGCTAGATCCCAGGATAGTCATCTCCCATCAGGATCTGAACATACATAATACAAAGTATATAGGTGTCTGCAATAAATATTTTTAATCAAGGCCCTGAGTGTGAGGGTGGGAATCCAGTATTGTAATCAGTGTTTTCCAATATTTGTTTTTCTGCACCGCAAGATTACAATATATCATGGAAAAAGTGTCCAATATTGTAACCACAAACAAGCGATTTAGACATTGAAAATGGGCAGAACACAAACACAAGATACACATTCAGGGGGCATGTAATAAAACCAGTTACATTATTTTTGACATACTGTAACATTGTCATACAAACTGGGCTGTCCTGTCTCTCAATTTCATTATTCAGTGCATGTTAGCACTAAGCTACTCCATCTCCATAGTATTGTCTCATAGATCACTATAATCCCCAATGCAATTGGTCCTGCTCTGTATCTTGATTAGAACAGAAGATTAATAATTCCACAAGGGATATATTTTGTGCTGTAAGAGCAGCAAGAATCACAAGGCTGAATAGTTAAAGGATAATTACCTCTGAGACTGATTCTGAGCTGTAACTTTGCACATGGAACTAATCATGTTGGAATGCATGGGGTGCAAATACATTTATTATGTTGCATGCATGGTAAATATCGGCTGCTGTTGCATATGGCCCACAAAATCTGCGCAGCTTTCTTTTTACACTGCAAATTAGAGTCTGTACACTCTCCTCTCATATCTAAATCCCTCTGCACATTTGAAACCTGTACTACGTACAGTGCAGCAGTGTTTCGCCAATGTACAGCTTTGTCCTTTTGCGTAACCACCACTTCCATCACCCCCCCCTATACAGTACATTGATCCTTGTAAAACTACTAAATAAAATAGTACATTGGTAATATACTCAACTATTTCTCCATCTGATGTGGAAGTTCATTATTGTTTTAGTGACCTATACATCAGTGTGCATATTCTAGAAAGAGAAAAAATATGTACGCAGTTGCAAAATCTGAATGGTGTAGTATACTCATTACTTGTATTTCACAAAAGTGCCAATTTTAATCAGTTGTGATTCGTTTCAAGATAAAACAGATGCATGCTGCATTGGGATCAAACACAAAACACTTTACACCAGAAATCAAGAGAAATCTCCATACAAAATGAAAGTTCAAATTTCTGTATTCTGATATTTCAGTTGCTGTAGGGGACTACAGTACACATCAAATATAGCCAAACTCAGTGGTTTGTGAGTATACGGAATTAGCACATGTAGGGAACATCAGCTGTTCACTGAGACCGTAGCTGAAGCTATCTTAGATTCATCTGTAGTTTCTAAGTTCTGCACATGTAACTGTTAAACATTGATAATTTATCCCTGAAGCTTATTTTGTAGCAGCTGATCATTGTCTTTGGCAATCTCATCATATAATGTTTGTTTTCTCTTTCCAACACATGCTCTTTGCCCCATTCACTAGCAATGACTGAACCAGAGCCCTGCTGCTGAGAGGCATTAAATAGGCTGACTTGTCATTAGCAGAAACAGCTGATTAGAGGCCCAGTCTGCAGGTTAACTCTTTAGCTGCCTGAATACTCAGAAACTAGTTCTTAAATTGCAATCATAACGCTACAGAAAGATGAAAGCATTACTAGTCACATAGCAAGTGTGGCTTGGTGGAAATATTATAGAAACTAGACTCTACAGCAGGGACTCCCAACCACGGTCCTCAAGGCACACTAATACCTCTTTTCCACCAAAAACCCAGGTCCGACCTGGGTTTTTGGACATGGTTCCAACCCTGGTCAGACCCAGGTCAGACCCATTTACACTGCACCTTTGATCTGGGTTACTCCCAGGTCAGCCCTGTTCACACTGAAATCAGGTCTGCCCTGCTAAACCTGTGAGGTCATAAAAAGTGGGAGGTGAATGCTCCACAACCACCAATCCGCTCATTTTAAGCATGATCCAGGTCAGATAACCCGGGTTGCACCGTTTACACTGCACCATTACCTGGGTACATCCTGGGTCCAACCCTGGTAGCTACCTGGGTTGGATTGCAGGGTCACTTGACCCAGGTTATTTTTCAGGGACCCTTTTACACTGAGCTGCGACCCGGGTAGACCCAGCAAAAACCCAGGTTTTTGCTCTGGTGTAAAAGTGGTATAACAGTCCAGGTTTTAAGGATAGCCATACTTGAGCACAGGTGTGTAAATTAATACTTTAGTTATTTTGAGTGTATATCTGTGCTCAAGCATGGATATCACTAAAACCTGCATTGTTAGTGCACCTTGAGGACCGAGGTTGGGAAACACTGCTCTACAAGAAGCAGCATAAACATAATTGGGAACATTGTTAAAAGTGTTCTGGGGCAAAAGAAACAGACCACGATTAAATGATATTTTAAGTTGTCTCAAAGTCAAACATATTAATTGAAAATCAGGGATTACAGTAAGTGTTAAAGACGATGAAGGCACATACAATCCTTCTAGTGCCAAGATAAAGAGTGCACTTGTTTTGAGGCTGCATCATTGAATGCCATAGATATTGTCTTGTATGCCTATGACATCAGGATTACAAGACTTGTTCATGGTGTGTGTCAGGAAGTTCTTAGTAAATATGGTGCAAAACAACATAGCCTCCAACGTGACCCCTTCCACCAGGTACAAAATTCTCTGCTCTTAGACTTCACTCTTAATTGATTATTTCTGTCACCTGTGCTGAAACACCCTTCACATAAAGTAATCAGTTTAACACAGGTGACGGCAATCATACATTAAGAGGAAAGTCCAGGTTCAGAACATTGTGTACCTGGTGGAAGGGGTCATGAAAAACTCTACACCAAAGATATTTTAAGAAATGCATATCTGTGTTTATTTTCTGTCATAACTACTAGTTTGTAGTTCACCAAACAGGTACCCCAGCACGTTCAGTGTAATAACAAGTAAATGTATAGAGGAGCACAGCTATAGTACAGCAGTTCATGTACAGTACAGCGGGCACAAATGGTTGGCAGTAGACCAGTGTTTTCCAAACCTGGTCCTCAGTGCCCACTCACACAAGTACTAAGGATATCGTTGCATGAGTGCAGATGGATTACCTCAGGTGATAAACCATTTCTTGAAGTTTTTGACAAAAAGGGGTTAGTTAAGCTTCCGTATTGAAGCCGGTTTGTAACTGTGAAGCCTGTTGGCATCTTATCTACAGACAAAAATCGGTGCTTTGTCTCTTGTCAAAATTGTCATCTGTTAAAAAATGTCATTTGAAGATGAAATTATATACACTGTGGCATCAGTCACACCAAACAGTCCCTCGGAGCACCAGGTCCCATGTGACTCAGCTGCGCCAAGTGTCTTCCTTGCTCAAAATGTGAATCACATTTGCATAAATAAAGCAACTGGAAGAAACAAAACTACTCTGCCACATTACACTTATCAATTTGATGTGCGACATTGTGAGAGTCTATAATAATTTATAGTGTTTATTTAAAACATACTGTATGATTCATCAGAAAAAGCCATTTTCCTTTACACAAATATCATGAGATTGAAGCACATTACGGTATACTGAACGAGCAGTTACAAGACAACAGCAGCTGAAGGATCCCAGAATAGGATACTAAGTCTGGACACTGTGAAAAAAATACAAACTGAAGATGCATTGACACATCCTATGTACTTGTTAAACCAATCATATGTATTCTATTCTATTCTATTAAACTATTTTTGGCAAATGTTTGTGACAGCAGTTTTCTGAACTTATAAAAGTCGGCTCAAAGAGGATGTACCTGTGAGAGCTAAGTGCAATTCATCACAGATTGTGTTGAGTTTCCTTATCTTCCCCGCCGGCTGTAAGGAGAATTGATAAAGCACCGGAGTAGTGTTTTGCATACCGTGATCCAGTGGTAGGAAGCCTCGTCACCCCAACAACATCTGTACATCTGTGTGTGACCAAAGGAGTAGCGTGGAACCATGGTGCCCGGAGAAAGTGCATGTCATAGCGCCCTTCCCCCTACCTTCCCTGTACTGAACTGTGAAAGTAGGGTATGGCCAGCCTGCAGGGGAATACTGAAGTGAAGAGAAAAACAAAACAGAAAACAGGGGCAGTATCATCCTCAAACTCGTACCTTAAAAGTGAAGTTTAGGATTGTACCTCAGATGTTTCACTTTAAGTCCATTGAAGCACAATGAATGAATGAGGAGAGGAGGGAAAGTATCAGAGAGGAACGGCCAGTGACAGGAGCCAATAAGAAAAGGAGCGGAGAAGGGTGTTGACAGAAGCCAATAAGAACAGAGAGAGGAGGGGCAAAGAGTCAATCAGATGGGGGTGGTGACAGAAGCCAATAAGAAAGGAGTGGACAGGGGAAAAGAGCCAATCTCATGGTAGAGAGGGGATGGAATTAAAGAGGTTAGAACTGAATGCAATCAATCTGACAGGAAAGGGGAGGTGACATAAGATAATCACAGATGAGGGGGGGCCAGAGGGCAGGCAATCTGGGCAGCTTGAGGGGGTGTGAAATGTAGAAACAGATCTCCGATCCGTAACTTATTTAGATATAGAGAAAAAAAACCAACATAAAACTAACAGGCGGCTGTCATACTGTGCATCGCCGCATGAATTCTGGAACCCTTCATTTTGGTGCCTGGAGCACATGCTCCACTGGAACCACCCTCGCTACTCCCCTGTGTGTGACTGAATCTGTATATGAAGTGCTACGATGCAAAGGGCGCCTGTTTCTCATGCCAAATTCTGTTGTGCTTCATGTGCAACTTTGAACATGTCTAAAACTAATTCCTGTGCTGTAAGTTTGCAGGCCAGAGTATTTACTACACTATCAGTGATGTTTTGCTGCATCTGCGATGTAAATAAGATGCAAAATGTAAAGAAGGATATTGTCACTACACCTCTTGGATGTGGATAAGTTTCACCGAGCACCTTGTGTCATAAGGTGTATAGACGCTAGGTGTATGAGGACACATCTGTGCAAAACTAAAGTCTTACCACCAGCTGTCTGACGTAACTTGCATACAACTATGATTTGCATCAGCGCTAATCTGATGCGATACTGGGAGACAACAGATCGCTGAAGGGGTTTGCAAAATATCACTTTGACACCCCATGGTGTCTGACACTCCCTTCTGCACTTGCGACGTCGCAGGCTGGCACAACCATTGTGATCATCGGTCGTGATGGTGGACAGCGCCGGCCTACTAAGAAAGCCTCAGCTTGCGCAGGCTAGCCAGCTCGTGAGGCCAGGAGATCGCATTCCTGTTTCCAGGTATGCCGGCCATCCCCACCCCCCTGCACTCCGTACAGTAAATTCCTCTGCCTGTCAATCAGGCAGAAGTATAGCATCATGTAGGACCCATTCTGCACATGCGCAGAACAGATCCTATGCACGCGCAGGTTCCCGATAATTGGGGAACTGCATTCAGCATTGCACTTATGTGCAGTGCTGAATCAGCCCCTAAAACCTGTTACTAAGCTATAACATAGACACATAATCCAAAGGGGGAGTTAATAAAACTACTGTATCTCATAAATGTTATAGGAAAAGATGACTATGGGGCATATTTATAAAGAAAATGCTATTTGTACCCCCCAAAAAATGTAACATTCCTTATTGCTGCATATCTCTTAATGTTATCAAAAAACCTATTCTATAGCTCTGAATATAATTATAATCTGGCCAAGGACACTGATGTAATCTTATTGGACACAGTCAAAAGCTGTAACATCGCATTGGCCACTAGTAAACCAAATAAACGCGCAACAAATATAAGTCATCAATAATACTTAAAACTAGAGAAAAATAAATAATAAAAGAACAGTAATATTTCCAAACAACAGTACATGTATGTACTGTACTGTAAAAAATAAATAATATTCAGAAGCTTTGACATTTTCTAATGTTTCTGGAATTCTTTTACATCTTCTAGTTATACTTTTACATCTTTTTTCTATAATTATTTTTATTGAAAACTCATATGATCAAATATAAAGATTTCAAAGACATCATGAGTTATTTATTAGCAGATATCATACCAAAAGCACTGAAACTGAATTAATAATCTCTTGGTAGATTGTTTACTACAATAATAGCAGTAAGTATTTTATGGTAGGGGTTTGTCGGTTCCACAGATACATTCACAATTATGCTTCTTCTACGTAGGTCATACACATAACTTAAATAGCAATTGTGGACTATTACACAGCCACATAGAAACTGGTCCACAAAGCTCAACCTCTATCGATGTCCACCTGTTTTACTGTGGTTTTGTGGTGTTTGTTTCTAAAGTTTTTTGAAAAAAAAATACCATAAAACTGCCAAAAAACTGCCACATCTACATAGCCAATCAGAAGGTGAGGAATCACAATACACTTGCAATTAGGGCGATTATTACGTATTAAAAAAACAGGAGGCAGATAATATTAATTCCCTTATTGGGGAAATATTATTAACATATTAGAGGGGAAAATTACTGTTTAATTTAATTAAGTGAGCAATATTATTTATAAATTATATTAATTAATTGTTAAACGGTGTATTCAAATCTTTTTATGACCAAAGGCAATATTTATTATTTTATGGCTATATAAAGGGTCCCCACAGCATAAAATTATACATTTTGCTTTCACCTTAATAACATGAAAAAATCATTATCCCCTAATATATTACTAAAATAATATTTTCCCCATAGGAGTATTATCAATGTTATCTGCCTCCTTTTTTTTCAATACATAATATTTGCCCTCATTATAAGTGTCTATCGTGATTCCTCACTTCCTGAATGGCCAGATAAATGCAGTGGTTTTAGGTCAGTTTCATGGCACTTTTTTACATAATGATTGTCTTCTTTCTAAGTGTATGCTGTTTGAGCTATCTCATATGTGACAACACACATGTATGCAGACCACATGATTTTGGTTCTAATTCGTGTTTTGGTTTTGGCAAAACCACCCTCAAGTCTTTTGGTTCAGATTCTGTTTTGGTTCGGTTTTGGATTCATTTGAAATCTATACCAATTGATGAAAAATCTATAAAACAGCTAAAATCATGTCATTTTAACCTGTATACATGCAATGCAAAACCCAAATTCATTTTTTAATACGAGTTCCAGACTTCCAGCAGAACTGAGAGCCTGATTCAGAGCCGGTCGCTATTTGCGCTCGCTCGCCCAGAAAATAGGGGTGGCTATTCAAATGAACCGTTCGCTGTTTGCGGTCTGTTCACGCCTCTAAGTTTGAACGAGCGTACAAAACTTGCGGTCGTTTTTTGGGAAACTACGCCCCCTGGCCGCTCGCATCCTACGTCATGTCCGCTATTTATTCGATTAATCGAGTACATTGAACAGGGTATGAGCTGCTCGCTATTCTTGTGGTTGGTTTTTGCTACCACAATTTTGCGAGCAGTTCTGGCTAAAAAAAAACCCAGTGACGTGGTCAATGACACTGCTGTTTTAAATATGCACACCCATAAAATGACCGTTTTGACCGTTAAGCACGCCTGCGATCGGATCTCCACTCCCCGTTTTCAAGCACCTTCCCCTGTTACCACCCACATACGCCTCATCCTGTCACTGAAATTAGCAGGCATTTGCTATTTTGCGAGCACATGAATTTCGGCTGCACTGACTGGTTCGCGCATGGGTATAACGATCCGTACGCATGCGCAGTTTGGCAAACATCGCTCGGAGCGAACGAGCTGCCGCTTACGAGTGGCTCTGAATCAGGCCCTGAGCCGGGACTCGGTTCTACCCGGAACCCCAAAGTGATCCCAAACTGGTACTCGATTCGACATGGAACCTCAAAGTTTGGGTGTGTTTGTTTTTAAGGAAAAACGAACTGCACATCTCTAGTCACAACCACCGGATTATTTTTCGACAGGTTTGTATGAGGGTTTGCGGCAGTTTCTAAACCCGCTGCTTAGTAAATCTTGGGTTAAAAACATTGATGCTGCTCCAATGTTTAATTGTATTCTACTGTAAAGTGTGGTATGTGTGGTTGGCATTAATAAATTGGTGGGATGCAATCCAGCCAGTAAACTGCTGAAAAGCTGGAGATAATGCAAAATTGACGCTTAGTAAATATTTATATAAATATAATATATTTACTATATAAATAGTATATATTTATTTTAATATTTTATTAAAAGTAAATATATTCTCCTTTGTTTTCTGTATGGTCCTAGGTACAAAGTGTTTTAGATTAAATCTTCATGTTGACCGCAAGTATATTTATGAATAATAATTATTTTTTCCATAGTAAGTAAACCAATATATTAGGTTTATAACTAAATCCTTGCCATATTTATTATTTTAAGAGGTTGCCAAATCTACCTTTGCACCTCCTTGTGTTCTCCTATCTCCTTCTTCCTATGTGATGTCCAAACTAAATCTCATGTTCAAGATTTTGTCTAACTAGTAACTTATACAATTTTAATACTCTGTTTGCTTCACAAGTAATTATCCCCCTTCTTAAGCATCCCAGGATTGTATTTGACTTTGCAAAAATAGCCTAGCACTACATGTTTCTAATTCCTACACAAGGAAGAAATACAGGTGTACAACTCCAAATTAACTGATTATATATAAATAAATACATTTTGCAGTAAATACAATAGAGGTTTTTGGCATAATCTTGGTTATGGGCCTGCCCACCATATACGGGTAACCTCTTATCGGGCAGGTCCCAAACATACTAAGGCTCAAATCCAGAGTGCATGACACCCCCAAACTATCCCAGCCAAACCACCCCAAGGCACCACTCTAATAAGAAAAGTGAAGTGTTAAGAGCAGCCGCTGGCCGCATATAAAGCATAAAAATAAAAAAGTGAAATACATATATATATATAAAAGAAACAGACAGTGAGGTATTAAAATGTGTTAAAGGAAAATGTGTTATAATGCGGTGCCCTGAAGCAGATCAGCAAAGCAATCTAGGGGGACCCACACCCCAAAAATGAACCAAAGCTGCACTACACAGTCTAAATATTAGCAGGACTTACCTATTATTGTGCCTCTGACTGGTGTGCATATTACATTGCCAGACTCCTGCCCGACAAGAGGTTACCCAGATATGGTGGGCAGGCCCATAACCTTGGCCAAGATTATGCCAAAAACCTCTATTGTATTTACTGCAAAATGTATTTATTTATATATAATCAGTTAATTTGGAGTTGTGCACCTGTATTTCTTCTTTGTGTGTATATTAATGGTCTCCACAGGTAGCACCTCCAATTATATATATATATATATATATATATGTCCAGAATGTGCAGTCTGAGATCCATTTTCTTTGTAAACTAATTAGTGCATTGATTTGCACACCTGGGAAGCCTGAGCCACTTCCCACTCAGACTAGCACTTCTACTACATTGGTTACAGCATGAAGTCTGGCAATGTAATATGCACACCAGTCAGAGGCACAATAATAGGTAAGTCCTGCTAATATTTAGACTGTGTAGTGCAGCTTTGGTTCATTTTTGGGGTGTGGGTCCCCCTAGATTGCTTTGCTGATCTGCTTCAGGGCACCACAGTATAACACATTTTCCTTTAACACATTTTAATACCTCACTGTCTGTTTCTTTTATATATATGTATTTCACTTTTTTATTTTTATGCTTTATATGCGGCCAGTGGCTGCTCTTAACACTTCACTTTTCTTATTAGAGCGGTGCCTTGGGGTGGTTTGGCTGGGATAGTTTGGGGGTGTCCTGTGCTCTGGATTTGAGCCTTAGTATGTTAGGGGCCTGCCCGACAAGAGGTTACCCAGATATAGTGGGCAGGCCCATAACCTTGGCCAAGATTATGCCAAAAACCTCTATTGTATTTACTGCAAAATGTATTTATTTATATATAATCAGTTAATTTGGAGTTGTGCACCTGTATTTCTTCTTTGTGTATATGTTAATGGTCTCCACAGGTAGCACCTCCAATTATATATATATATATGTCCAGAATGTGCAGTCTGAGATCCATTTTCTATGTTTTTAATTCCGCATTCTGGCATCTAGAATTCCATCAATATTTTCCAAAATTTTATTTCATGTAAAGTTTAAGTAGCATAGTAATTCTTATGGCATAGGTGCAATGCACTGTGTTAATAACATTCCTAAGATGTGTCCTCACTAACCTATTCAGTGCCATGTCTAATGTGCCATACCATGTACTTAGTGTGCATCTTCGCACCATGAATGTGACAAAAGTACAATGCACAAGTTCTCTGAATACTGCCACTGGTTTTGCATGCAGCAGTGCTGTGCTACTCAGAAGCTAACTCGGGAAGAAGACAAAAGACCAAGGGCCTCATTCAGCTTTGGAAATAGAGTGAGATTTAGCACTTAACTAATCATCTTGGTGAAACCATGTTGCACTGCAGGGGGGGTAGATTTAAAACATGCAGAGAGATTTAGATTTGGGAGGGAGGTGTACAAACTGACATCTAACGTGCAGTGTAATAAGAAAACTGTGCAGTATTTGTGGGCTACATACAAAAGCAGCCAGTATTTACACTATTTACAAAAATATGCATTTACACCCCTTGCATTGCAACATGGTTTGTCCAGGTACACAGTTAAGTGGTAATTCTCACTCTGTTCCCAAAGCTGAATGAAGCCCTAAGGACCGATATGAATGAGCTACGCCATGCATGACACCATGCAGCATTGTCCCTAATCTGCAACTTTATACTAACTTGACTGCAACACTGCAACAAACATACACATCCTAGGCACTCAGTACACTGCATTTTGGGTGCAGCTGCAATGTGACACCGATACTAACTTAAGACATAGGTATGAAAGATCAAGAATCGCTACTGTACCCATGGCAGTGTCTAAGTCTTGTGCCATATGGCTCAAAAGGAATGGGTGAATGAGAACACATCTGTATACAGCTTAGTATCATCCGCAAATATGGACACCTTACTTTTCCAGACAAAGTCAGGACATTCCAAAGTCAAGTCTCTGTTACATATGCAATGGGATAGAGGTTCTAAGCCTTGGAGAAAGATACATTTATTTCAAACACATCCTATAACATGACAGTGCTTACTGTATGGTACTTAATCTCTCTGCACTTTATCTCTCTCCAAGGCTTGGTACATCTCCCCCTCAGGGGTGTAACTAGATATTTGAAATTTCCATAGCAATAGTCTTTAAGGGCCTCTATGTACCACCCAGTGGTGAAAAATGTAAATAACACATGTAACTTCGACAAAGAAGATGGGCCACCTCTCAGCCCTGGGCCCCATGGCAGCTGCACCCCTTGCACCAATGGTAGTTACGCCCTAGCCCCCCCTATATCATAAAACTCTTCCAACATTCTTAATTCTAGTTCACCTATTTTATTTTGAAGACTTCAAACAATTATTAGTTTACAAAATATGTTTTTGTTGCCACATTATATTATGTTTCCTATCTACACTATATTGCACATTGCTGTTATATACATTACCCATATATGCTCATTTAAAATCTCTACCTACTGTATCATCTAGCCCCTTTATGCCCCCAGAAAAGCTGCATACCAACTATCGAAGTGCAACTTAGCTCTATTACAAAACCTAAAGTCGAGAGACAAATTAATCTAGCTTTCCAAAATTTTCAAGCACTTCTTCCAAGGCCAACTTCTCAGCCACATCTTTAATTCTCTACATCCCCCCTGTCATTCAGGTATGCCACATAGCACTGCTACTGTGGTGTTTCAGAAAATACTGCCCTGGAGGTTAAGTTTTACTGCCTAAAGAAATTGCTTCAGAGTCATTATAGAATGTGTTTGGGTCATTGGCAGCAAAATGTGGTGAGAGAGGTGGTACATTGAAGATGGGACTATCTTAGCTGTCCAGATGCAGCAATGCTGGCCCTGATGTAAAGGGTGCAGAACTGACAGTGACATGATGTGTATTAGACAGGAAGCTTTCTACTTCTCACTGGTCCAGAGGTTTGGGATGCTCCATGCGGGGTGGCCCAAGATGCATATTTGCCCTATTATGGCCATACATACACAAGTTAGAGAACTTACTGGTGATTCAGTCCTATGTATCTTAGCAATATCTCATTTGCAACCTCATGGATTTAATTGTGTCTTATTTGAGGCGAGTGTATGCAGAGATCTGTCTGATTTCAGAAAGAACTGGTTCATCATCTCATTAAAGACTATCAAATGAAATCTTTGATATAAGAATTTTGATGTTATAGTTTCTGGTGCCAATTTTTGCTCCTTTTAATCTTTTATCTGCCTTTAAATTAAAGAGAGATCAAAAAACATCAGAGCCAGTCATTCTTAGCATGGAAGGCATATAAAACAGTTATGGTTGGCAATGCTTTGTTAGACTAAATACTGCAATTCAAAGTACTGTAACTGGAAGAAAAACCCCAGTTATAATGCAATTTTCAAACTTACATTATTTTTCCAACTGCCGTAATGGGCAAACAAACTTATTGAATAATCTAAATATCTGTGCAATAATAAGTCTCAACAAGAATTATTATTTCCAAATTCCATGCTTGTTAGCCATAAGACCTGCATACTCCTGACAGGTCACTTGAAGGATAGATTGCGCAAATAAAAGGATCCCCATTAACAAATGCAATAACTGTAAAGCATAAGGCTGGTCTCTTCAGACATTGGATTTAAGGAAGCAAAATAAGAAAACATTCTGAAAGCCTCATACATGTCAATAAATGTAACCCATTGCTTTTTACCTAATGGGCAACTGATCAATAAGTCCTCTGTCCAAAATGCATAGATATTTAGAAAAAAATTGTTAAAAACATCACATCCCTTCTTCAACAATTATTTTGCTTAGAACAAAAATAAACTCCCACTGACCCAAAGTAATGCCCTTTAATTTTTATATTTATCCCTACATGTTGGCACAAAGAGAAAATGACCCAAAATAAAAGTAAAAACTCTCACTAATTGTGCTCAAAGAAAGAGTACATAATGCAAAAATAGTCATATTGATGAATCACTAAATATTTTCAGATTCATAAGGTAAAAAAGACAAGCAACTAGCACAGCCCCCCACCAAAAAAAATTAATAAAAAAAAAATAGCATTAATATTTTACTGATTAGAGACATCTAATGACCATATTGCTGTACTGCTTGTTATCTTAAAATGTTTATTAAGAACTGCGATGGTGGATTAAAAATTCATACTAATTCCAATATTGTAACATGGAGGGAAGCTAAATCACAGGACTTATATTAGAGGAAATAAAAAGTTAGGAAGTGTTTCAGTAAATAACCTCAGAAGACACATTCTGTACTTTTACAGACTTAAGCTTTTTTTATAACTCATTGCACGAAAATAAGCTATTATGTTGATTTTAAATTATAGTTCTCTATAAGACATGTCGAATAAGTAAACACATTCTGAGCAGGCATATAATTTCCTCTATAATCAGTTATTGTCTTACATGGGGAAATTGCATTACTAATTTAATGGGAATCACAGGCCTTCTGCAATCTCTGAAACATATTTTTTGTACAATTTAGGATTAGGTACATAATTGGACGGTAACATTGGTGGATGCATTCAATGTGTATTGTCTAGATAAGAAATATTATTGCTATAGTGTGTCTGCCCTTGCAGTTCCTTGTGAATAAAATGTCATTTCTATTTCAGTAATAAACACTCAAGAGTAGCATTTTGTGCTTACCTATATATATTATATATTAACTTATTTATAACGAGACATGTACATTCGTAGGAAAATAACTGGAAAGAACTTACAATATCTGCCATTCTGGAGGTTGTGTCTTTAGTACGGGTGAATGTTAAATTTTCTCAATTTTGAATATAACATTAAATAAACATTGTACAGTAAATGAGCACAGCAACACTGTAAATTAATTCTCATGTTTATTACTATTAGAGATGAGCGGGTTCGGATCTCAGAGATCCGAACCCACCCGAATTTCGGGGATTCGGGGTGATCCGAGCGCAGCCAGCAAACCTGCACTAAGACACCGCTGGCACCCCCGCACTGCCGACACAGCCAGCAAACCTGCACTAAAGACACCGCCGGCACCCCCGCACTGCTGACACAGCCAGCAAACATGTACTAAAGACACTGCTGGCACCCGTGCACTGCCGACATTACCGGTACCCTTCACTGAGGACACTGCCAGCACTGCCATTCCATGTACTGAGGACACTGTTAGCAACCCCCCTCTGCCGACACTGCTGTCACAGTAAGTGAACTATTGGTTTATCCAACCCACACTGTATAACACACTGTATCCATGTTGGAAATTAGAAACTGAACTGCCAAATGTTAGTGCCGCCCACTGTATCACTTAGCCTGCTAGCTGGATGCAACCTTTTGGCCTTAACTAGATGAAGTAAATAATATTGTGAGGTGGTCAAAATTGATTGGAAATTACTGGAAATAAATGTTATTGAGGTTAATTATACTGTAGGAACAAAAACAGGCCCATTTTATGTGATTTTAGCTGTTTTTATGATTTAAAAAAAAAAAATCCAGATCCAAAACCAAAACACTAAAACAAAACACGGAGGTGAGGTTTTGGCAAAAACAATCCAGATCCAAAACCAAGGTAGATCCAGATCCAAAACCAAAACAAAGGGGTCAGCGCAGATCTCTAATTACTATATTCAAATAGTGCTTTTTCCCTATGAAAAACAGTATTGGCACTCAGAAAAAGAAGAACTGAAAGCTCCATAAGCCTGTTAGACCACAAGGATAAGGACTGACCTACAGTATGTGCTGGTCACATGTTTGGTATTTAGCATGACTTATTCCTGCTGTTTTAAGGCCCAGACCTCTTTGACTGGGGAAACTTACCCACCCACCTTCTTCTCTTTTGTGCTTGGTTCGTTTTAGTAGAGATGTGTTCAGATCCCCGTGTTTTGGATCTGGAATGATCTTCGTGGCTTTGCAAAACCACCCTCAAGTGTTTTGGTTTTGGATTCAGATAAAAATCAATAAAAAAATTGATTAAGAATTTATAAAAATCGATAATAACAGAGTTCGGTTTTGAAATCTAAGTTCCGAACTGGCAACAGACCTTAACAGGGATTCGAACTGGGTCACAAAAGTGAATCCGAACCTTGACCTGGTTCTACTCGGTACCCCTAAATTCATGTGTATACGGATTTCAAAAATCCAGACCTGCACATCTGTAGTTTTTAGGTAGCTTTGTTGGCTATTTTGATGGAAAAGAACATAGACCATTAACCTGGGTGCAAGTTTATTATTTAGGTGCACTCACCTTTGTTGACTGGTTTTATGGGCTGTACCAGCTTTATGGGGCAACAATACCACCCTTATTAGATGAGTTAGCAAAGATTAGAAGGGATAGTTAGATACCTTGATTTGTGTTGATTAGGATACCTTGGATGTTCTCCACCTGCAATGAATGTTTCTTGTTTTTTAGTGATGCATTGATGGGCTACGTGTCCTTACTTCACCACCATATGGTTTTTAGTATATTACTTTATAAATAAATAGCTGATCTTTATCAGCCAACTCAAGTGTCTGAGTCTTTATTATTATGTTACGTCTTTGATATGTGGCACACACATGACACGCTTCAACCGACAAGAGGAGGTATCCAAAGTAACAACTTGATACAATATTTACGTTAGCTTTCATACTATGGACAATTCTTTTGGCTTTTACATATTTTTATCTCTTTTTTTTAGAAAGTAATTTAATTTATTTATTACTTCTTTTGAAATTATTTAAACAAAATAAAAATTCTACAAGAAAAAGGTACCCATTTCTGTGAATGCTGAGTACCATCAAACATTTAAAGCACTGTGTACAAAGTAATATAACATTTAGAAACATTTGAAACATTTTTAGTTATCTAACCTTCTATTGTATTTATATTCCTTCTCCAGTTCCTTTAGTTGGCAAATGAGAGCCAGAATATAGCTCATGGTGGTGGTTTCAAAAACTGCCAGGTAAAGTTTATTTCTTTTGTTAATTAGAGATGAGTGGGTCCGGTTCTCCGAGAACTGGACCCACCCGAACTTTGAGATTCGAGCCGAGATCCGAATACGGCTCAAGGTTTCTCGCGTGACTCAGATCTCAAAACTAGGCAAAACGCCATCCTCCCGTTGTCGGATTCTTGCAGGTTTTTGATTATATAAAGGTCCCCGTAAACGGTGCCATTTTCACTCCGGCTGTGGAGAGAGAAACTGTCAGTCACTCAGTGTGTGTGTCCAGTAGGGTACTTGGGCTAAAGGCTGCTGCTGTGTTGTCCATGAAGGGGCTTAGGCTGCAGTATATAAAGGAGGGCTTCCTTCAGTGGGTGCTGCAGCTGCTGTGTCACTTGTCTTGTCAATTAACTGTGGCTGCTGCTGTGTTTTTATCCTGTCCATCAGGCTAGGGTTGCAGTCCATAAACGGGTGCTGTGTTGTCCGGGGGGGGGGGGTGCTCTGTCAATTAGGGTTGCTCTTCCCCAGTGTAAAAAAAATAAAAGTTTTTTTTTGTGTGTGTGTGTGCTTTAACAACTTAGCTGCGCTATTATTGTTCAGTGGCATTGCCGCAGTTTATTGTCCACGTATTTGTGACTCGGCAAGTGATCTGTCTGCACTCGGCAGGGGTACTTTGTTGTCCATAAAAAAGGGGTGCTGTCTGTGTTTTTCATCAAGGGGCTGCTGCCTCGTTTAGGGGTGCTCTTCCCCAGTGCAAAAAAAATAAAAGTGCTTTTTTGTGGGTGTTAGCTGCAGAGAAACAAAAAGGAAAGGATAAGGCCTTGGCCTATATGTATGACTGTTGGTTCTGCATCTTATGATGATGTAAGCCCTTCTCCCTGTAGTGTAAAAAAAAATTCAAATTGCTAAGGCACATAAACCAACTCTGTGCTCAGAAAAGTCACAGATCCCAGAGGAGAGTCCAAGCGTATCTGTGGTTGCCATGTGTGAGCCTGACTTTTCTTTTTTTAATAATATTTTATTAAAGCAATGAGTATTACATTGTAAAACAAAAGATATGCAGGTAATACATACAGTAATCACCAATGAGTACAATTCTTTGGTAAAAATAAAACATATTTTTTCAGTATTAATTTCTATATCTTTGTACACAAAGAATTAACACAGTATATTAACAAAAACATTTTTTTCCACAAAACAGAAAAGCCAAGAAAATAGAGATTTGTTCGCACACCTCAACCCCTCTCCCCCCGATCTCAAGTAGTCCCCCATGTATGTGCAAAAATGGGTTCTTGTGATATAAAATTATATAGCTATTGGAGGGTCATTATCTACCATATGAAGCATATAACATGTGGGATTTGACCGCTGAGGAAAGTGTCGCTATCTAGCTTTCCCATACTACAAAAAAGTGTTTGACCTTCATCTCTCTTTCTAGCGTAGTTCCTACCCATTCCATCCTGAAAAGATAAAAAAAGCTTGGCCTTGAAAAGGCTAATAGAGGGGGGGGTTCAGGATGTATCCAGGTTTGCAGTATGGCTTTTCTTGCCACTGCACTTACTGCCAGTAATAGCTTTTGACACACTTTGGTAATGTGTAAGTCCTGGGAGATGATTCCAATATGTGTCCATTCTGGTGTTAAGGGTAGATAGTTAGCTAGGTGTCTCACAGAGTATGTATGAACATGGACCCAGAATTGACGAATTACTGTATGGGACAAGTCCAAAGACAATGAATCAGATCTGCTTGAGGAGCTCCACATTTAAAGCAAAGATCCGACGTGGAAAGGCCAATTTGAAACCTTCTGTGTGGTGAGAAGTATATTCTATGAAGTATGTTGTGGAACATCTCCGTGTACATTACAGGAGATAGCCTGACCTTTTTAATACTGTAGTTGAAGAGGATCCTCCTTCCACCATTTGTATGCCCTCTGCAAATGTGGGGATGAGCAGCACAAGTCAACATGCTGATGTAGAAATCGAGAATGCTTATGTGGAATTGCACCAGGAGGATGATGAGGATATTTCTGTTGTTGGCGCTAACGAGGATGTTGATGATGAGGAAGTTTATGCCAAGGATGTTGTTTGTGTAAATCATGCAAAACTTGTTGCCCATGGTATGAAAAAGCCCATTGTCATGCCGGGGGAAAAGACAAAAATATCCACTTCTCATGTGTGAAATTATTACCATCCAAATCCGCACAACGGTTTTCAAGCCATCTGTAATGTTTGCCAAGCAAGAATAAGTAGAGGTAAGGACCTTAACCATCTTGGAACCTCCTCCCTGTTACGTCACTTGCAGTGCATTCATCAAATTTCAATGTGTGCAAATTCAGAAACTTTGGCTAAAAGTATAACAATCAGTCCAGCGTCACCTAGCTTCTCCCGTCTCTCTGTTAGAACCAAGTGCCTGCAATTTCCACCACCAACAACTGCATCATCAACATCCTCAATCGTGATCGGAAGTAGTCCTGCATCCAATTTCATAAGCATGACTGACTCCTCTTCTATTCATGATTCCTCAGAAGAATCCTTGAGTGGATCTTCATCCCAGAAGGGGACCAGGAAGAAGACTACTTTTAGTAGTTTAACAAAACAATTGACTGTCAAACAATCCTTTGCATGGGGGAACAAATGTGACAGCAGTCCACCAGTTGCACAGCGGATTACTGAAGCCATAACAGCTATGCTGGTATTAGATGTGCATCCAGTATCTGCCATTAATGCAGTGGGTTTTAGACAGTTAATTGAAGTCCTGTGTCTCCACTACCATGTCCCTTCTAGATTCCACTTCTCTAGAACAGCAATTCCCAGTCTGTACAAGGACATTAAAATAAACCTTATTAGTGTCCTCTGAAAGCCATTGTACCCACTGTCCACTTAAACACAGATAGGTGGACAAGCGGGACAGGGCAAACTAAAGATTACATGACTGTGACAGCCCACTGGGTTGTTGTATTGCCTTCAACAGTTCAAACAGCAACAGCAGCAGCATCTAACAAATGCCAGCTCATTCAGAGGCAGGCTTCTCTGTGTATCATCCATTTCACTAAGAGGCATACTTCTGAGAACCTCTTAGAAAAACTCAGGGAAATTATTGCAAAATGGCTTACCCCATTTGGACTCTCCTCGGGATTTGTGATTTCTGACAATGCCACCAATATTGTGAGAGCATTACATCTGGGCAAATTTGAAAACATCCCATGTTTTGCTCACACAATTAATTTGGTGGTGCAACATTTTAAAAAAAATGACAGGGGCATGCAGTAGATGCTCTCTGTTTCGACATTCAGCAACTGCATGTCGAAGATTGCAGCACCAGCAAGTACTGTTGAATTTTCCCTGCCATCAGCTGAAGCAAGAGGTAGTAACTAGGTGAAATTCTGGATGGAGGAGCAGCAAAAGGTCATTCAAGGCTACACAATGGCCTATGACATTGGGAAAGGAGCGGATATGCACCTGAGTCAAGCGCAGTGGAGAATAATTTCTATGTTATGCAAGGTTCTCATACCCTTTGAACTTGCCACATGTGAAGTTAGTTCAGACACTGCCAGCTTGAGTCAGGTCATTCCCCTAATCAGACTTTTGCAAAAGCAACTGGAGAAACTGAAGGAGGAGCTGAAATGCTGTGATTCCGCTAACTATGTCGGACTTGTAGATCAAGCCCTTCATTTGCTTCACCAGGATCGAAGGGTTATTAATCTCTTACAATCAGATATATTTCGGTGACCATACTTGATCCTAGGTTTAAGTTATACCTTGTGTCTTTCTTTCCGACGGACACAAATAGGAATAGATGCAAAGAGCTGTTGGTGAAAAAATTGTCAGCTCAAGCGGCATGTGACACGGCAGCATCTCCTCCTTCAGTTTCTGTGGCTGCCAGGAAAAAACTACATTTTCCTATGAGAGCCACCACTGGTGGTGATGCAGATCAGTTAGCACAACCTAATGACACCTGGTTGGGTCTGAAAGAACTGCCTACAATTAGTGACATGTCTACTGTGACTTTGTCTGATACGGTCACCATTCAGAGAATGGTGGATGATTATTTCAGGGATAGCATCCAAATAGGCATGTCAGACAGTCCATTTCACTACTGGCAGGAAAAAGAGGCAATTTTGAGTCCCTTACTCAAACTGGCTATGCTATACTTAAGTAGCCCACCCACCAGTGTGTACTCTGATAGAGTTTTCAGTGCAGCCGGGAACCTTGTCAGCGATCAGCGTAGGAGGTTACATCCCCAAAATGTGGAAAAAATTATGTCACATCAAAATGTATTACAAATACCACGAGGAAGACCTTTACCAGCTATTAAGTAAAAAAAAATACAGAGGTGCCTGTAATGTAATACTAGCGGGGACAAATTAATATTGTGTGAAGAAGAGGATGTACACACTGATGGGGATGATGATGATGATGATGACAATGATGACATCTGATCTTACCTTTGTTGTAAAGCCAGTTTGTGCATGGGATCATTGCCACCAATGTTCACTGCACATTAGCAGCTTGTTTTGTGGGGGCCCAAACAAACCAATAATTTCAGCCACAAGTGGCAGTCCCTGTTTAACAAACTGTGAATGTCCTGTTTCATATATACAACATAAGAGTGCACCTCTTTTCTTTGCATTATGTGCTGTTTAGGGCATTTCTGCCTGACATTTTTAAATTTATAGTTTATGAATGTTCAGAAATTGTAATGGCCACAGACAGCATCTCCTGTATGCCCCTTTCATTTTTTTTTTAATCTAAACCACCAAGTTGATGAAGTGGGCAAATATGAGCAGCAGCAAAAAGCATCTTCCTGCCAGGATGTGTTCAACAGTGGCATAACTAAGTGGGGTCGAGCAGGGCGTGTCCCCTGGGTGCTGTATGACTGGCAGCGCGGAGGGCACTGTCGGCCACGTTACCAGCCAGCCCTAGTTAGGCAGTGTAGCACCGACCACACTGTGTGCGGTCAGCGCTACGCATTTGCACAGGACTGGCGATAGACTTCCCTGCGCCCAGTGCCGGTCCTGTGCTGCACAGCTGAGCCCCTTGCCTTTCCCTGAGCGCTTACCCAATAGCGCCAGGAGACGGGCTCAGGCTGTGCAGTTTAACACACGCATCGCCACCAGCGCAGCAGCGATGTGTGTGTTAACCACAGCCACTGAGAGTCAGATATGCTCTCATTGGCTGCTGCTGCACACACATCACCGCCGTGCGGCAGTGATAAGTGTGTTAACCAGCAGCCAATGAGAGTCAGGCAGACTATCATTGACTGCTGTAGCACCCACTGCAAGAGCCGGGCTGGAGCTCACTCATGAGCTCCGCCTTCCGGCTCTTTCAGTGGGTAATGGGGGAGACATCATGATGTCTCTCCCATAATGCAGAGTGCACCAGCCCGGGAGGACTGATGTTTGGCGGCAGGAGCAGTGGCTGGAGCGTGGATTAAGGTAAGTGTGTTTTTTTTATTTATTTTTTACTTGTGTGTCTCCACTATGGGGGAGGGCACCATTACTGGGGGGGACCTCTATTGGGGGTGGGGCACTACTGGGGACTACAACTGGGGGGGCTACTACTGGGGGCACTGCATCGGGAGGGGGAACCTATACTGGGGACTACTACTGGGGGAAAAACTACTACTGGTGCACTATATAAAGGGCTTACTACTAGGGGCACAAGGGAAACCACAACTGGGGACACTATGTAAGGGGCTTATACTAGGGGACCACTACTGGGGGCACTAAATAGGGAGGACCACTACAGGGGGCACTGTATAAGGGCACTGGATAGGGGGGATCACTACTGAGGGCCAGCATAAGGGGGACCTCTACTGGGGGCACTGCATGGGGGGACTACTGCTGGGGGCACTAAATAGGGAGGACCACTACAGGGGGCCCTGTATAAGGGCACTGGTTAGGGGGGATCACTGCTGGGGGCCTGCATAAGGGGGACCACTACAGGGGGCACTGCATGGGGGGACTACTGCCGGGGGTACTATAGAGAGGGCACTGCATAGGGGGTACCACTACTGGGGGCACTGCATATGGGGGACTACTACTGGGGGCACCATATAAAGGGCACTATATAAAGGGGAACACTACTGGGGGCACTTCATAGGGGGGACCACTACATGGGGCACTGCATAAGGGAGACCACTACTCGGGGCACTGAATAAGGTGAACTAATGAGGGGCTGCATAAGGGGGGCCACTAATGGGGCTACTGTATAAGGGGCACTACTATAGGCCTGCATAAGAGGGACCACAACTGGGGACATTGCATACTGGGGGTACTGTATAAGGGGCACTACTGGGGTTAAGGTGCATATGGAAAGGAATGTTCAGAGTGACGATAAAGGGGTGTGTGTCATTTTGACACATCCCATTTTTAAGTGACCACGCCCATTTTTCACATAGGGGGCTTCATTTTAAAATTTGCCCTGGGCTCCAAATACCATAGTTACGCCACTGGTGTTCAATAAAGTGCAAATACATTTAATACAAAAATTAGTTGTGTATATTGGTCACATACATACAGTACATATTTACATGGTTCATACAGTGCATAAAGCAGGCTGCGGTAACCTGAAGCATTCCACCTGTTGTTGACAAATAACTTCCAGTAGGCCCAGCAAACATCACAGATGCTGGGAGTTCTAGTTCAGCTGGAGAACTACAGGCTTTTATCCATTATCCATAACAACCTCCCGAAGTAAATAGTAAACATCTGTTTACAGTATGTTCTAGCAGCACCTCCACAAGCAAGGCCACCTCATTTCGAATAGATGTATAAAAAAAAAATTAAAAACCTCCTCCAGATCAAAGATGTCTTTTAAGAACTGAAGAACTTGGTCCAAAATTGATCTTCCCTCATAAAAAATTTTAAGAATCAAAACATTAAAATAAATAAATTAAAATCTAATTAATCCTTCTGTCCTTTCCCTGTCTTCAGTCCATAAACATATTTCAACTCCGTCGGGCCTCTGACCTAGTTAAGGAAAACATTCTTGATTTTTAAACTTCCTAGGGGTCGTATAGGTTATTAAACTGCCATCCTGTCTACCACTGCAATGCCACTCTATGCCATGTTGGAAGTTGAACTGCCACATGTTAGTGCCACCCACTGCTGTCACTTAGCTTAGTCAGCCAGCTAGCTGGATGCAACCTTTCAGGCCCTAAACTAGATGAAATCAATATTGTGAGCTGTGAGTTGGTCAAAATTGACTGGAAATTACTGGAAATAAATGTTATTGAGGTTAATTATACTATAGGAACAACAACAGGCCCAATTTATGTGATTTTAGCTGTTTTTATGATTTTTTTTTAGAAAAAATACAGATCCAAAACCAAAACACGCAAGGGGTGGTTTGGCAAAATCAAATCCAGATCCAAAACACGAGGAGATACAGATCCAAAACCAAAACACGGGGTTGGCGTACATCCCTATTTTTAATACAGTCACTTGCTCAGTTTGTTTACAATGTTTCCTTAATTCCATCTATTCATACATGGGAAAGTTACAAATTTACCGTTGCTATAGATACAGGAGCTGATTCTGAGTCAGATGCTGCTCTTTTCAACTTCACAAATAGCGGGTTTTAGCTAGAGATGTGAGGTTCAGTTCTCCAGGAATGTGAATCCACCTGAATTTTCTGAATCTGTACAGATCTGAATCGTGGTTCTGATCTTCCTGTGGTTCAGAATTCAAATGTTAAATCTGAATTTCGATTTATAAATTGCACAAATTACATGATTTAGCTGTTTTTAAAAATGTTTTATAATTTTTTTTGTAAAGCAACCTAGATCCAAAACCAAAACTAAAACACTAGGGGGTGGTTTTGCAAAACCAAAGCTAAAACATGAAGATGAATCCAGATCCAAACAAAAACACCGGGGTCAGCACACATATTTAGTTTTTGCATACAGAGCATATGCAGAAGCTAATTTACTCATTTTTGCATACCTAAATATGAGTCTGACTGACCTTTGCTGGATCTCACTTTGTATGAAATGGATGTTACAAAGAGGTACCTGTGCAGCATCCATTGGAGCACATGTAGGAAATCTGTCTCGTCAGTGTCATGAGAGTATTGTGAGAGTGTCGTTGACGTGTATCTGGAGTTCTGTGCTATTCTGAGTCTAATGTAGAGAGAAGGGAAGCCCGCTTCTGACAGATCTTGTGCAACTAGCATGCGGCTGATGCAAGTGCTAAAATGCTGATACTAATTATGAAGGTTGCGGCTGTGAGCGAAACGGCTTCCGGCTTAAAATCCCATGGAATCTAATATTAGCTCTACAGAAACTTGAATTAACATAATCTAGTAAATCTGGCTTCCAAAGCATCATAGAAAAACAGGCACTTTGTGTCAGAGTTCAGCCTGGGATCAGCTGTTACTCCCCATGGCGCTGGTTTCCCCTGACTAGCAGTGCAGTCAGATGCCTGGTGTGGCAGCGGGTGACACATTGAGTATTCTGGCCGGGGCCCATGTGACTTCCATGAGTTCCTGTGGAGGCGGTCATAGACGCAGCCATGTTTGTTTGTATCACCTGACTGTCTATCATCCAACTGTAGCCCTGGCAGCTCAGCTGACTGTCTCCTCCTATGGACAGCTACCTAAGGGTACAGACTCCAGGAACAGTAAGTTGCCTGAACAACTTTGCTACTTCCACTGATAGTTTGCTGTGGCATCGTTCCAAGTTCCACGCTGCATCTACCAGTGATTACTCCCTGTGATAATCACTAGTGTTTACTCCTGTCTTTTCCTAAGTACTTTCTCTAGTGTTACTCTGATGCTATTCTGCATCTGATTCTTCAGTGCATACTTCAATACATTCTCCAAGTGTTGATTCCTGGTGTTCCACTCCATCGCTATCCTGAATCTGGTTCATCAGTCTATAATCCAGCTAGTCCTCAGTGCTTAGTCTGTGAGCTGATCTCCAAGACTACACTCCAGTACTTATCCTGCATCTGGATACTTCAGCTACAGTACACCTCAGTGCATAGTCCATGAGCCAGTCTCCCGTACTACTCTCCAGTACTTATCCTGTGTCTGGATAGTTCAGCTACACCTCAGTGCATAGTCCATTAGCCAGTCTCTAAGACTACTTCAAGTACTTATCCTGCGTCTGGATACCTCAGCTATAACTCAGTGCATAGTCCGTGAGCCAGTATCTAGCACTACTCTACAGTGCTTTCCCTGTCTTTGTATACTTCAGAGCTTACTTCATTCTTCTTGCTAGTTCTGGGTACCTGACCAAGGGGCTGCGACCTGCTTACTGTGTGCAGCAAAAGCCGATATCCCAATTGGAGGGGTCACTGGCGAAGACCTTCCAGTAAGTAAGAGTCTGCGCCTTTGGTCAGGTTTCGCCAACATCCGGATCTAGCTGATGAGGAAGACTTATATACAACCCTTTCGATTAATGTTCTCTCCACATCCTAGTACCCTGACTTCCTGCCCTCCGACTGAAACCCCCAGAGTCCGATCCTGACACTTTGCATCCGACTCAGCCACACAGCCTCCTCAATGCCAAATATCAAAAACATACTTATTAGATGTATAAACCGAATGTCCTCAGTGTGGCAGTAATAGTAAGCATGATGGGTAAGTATAACCATTATTAGACCAAGGCAGTAAGAAATACCCTAAAGGTAGCAGGACTATTTTAGATTGACTACTAGTGCAGAGAGGCTTTTGGAAAATCTAGTGACTTCACAATGACATCACCATACAATCACTCCCCCCAATTTTACTCAGGTGATATGGGACAGACCAATCTCTTCCTCACATTTGTGCACCTGTGCAAGATATGTCCTCCCAATTTATTTAATAGCTATCTACCTAATCACTAAATTAATTATGCAATACTATTTCTTTAATAATTCATCCCTTTATAAAGTCTATCCAAAAATTACGCAGAACTTTGCGTTTATATTCCAAACTGCACTAGAACAGTTATGGTAGTATTCTGCTATGACTTTTTATTGTGCAACATTTCTTGTCTACTGAATAAATGAACTCGGTTTTCCCACTAAATACGGATGGGTCAGTTTTGGCCCACAAATCGCCTTGGCTTTAAGCCTCATTTAATTTAAATGAAGCTCACAGCATCAATATACACATTTTGATGTAAATCCATACACTAATATCTAAAATCAAATAAGATTTTGACCTACAGAACTCTTTTGAAAAACAGCTGTACTCTGGATAAACCTGTTATGAACATGTAGCTCATTCAGTTAGTTCATAGGTCACATATCATGAAATTCATAGCATTGACTCTCCACTTCTTTTGAATTGCTATGAAATAAAAAAAAATAAAAAAATAAAAAACTATGGTTATTGCAGTTGAAAAGCTGGAGAATTATGTTCAAGATGTGTAGTGTACAGGGTTTCACTGTAATATTACTAGAGAACAACTATTTTATATAAAGGAAAATTATCCCCACTAGGACAAGATACAGTCTGCTAAGTAAGAATGCCAACTGATTGCTTAAAATAAATTCTTTGAAATACTATAATTTGTATTTGTGGAACGGTAAATATTCGACAGGAAATGATATCTCAAGTATTTTATTTTTACGCTTTGAGGGCTTGCAGGTGTTGCACTGCATCTATTGCTGATTATTTTCTTATTAAATACAGTACTGATATATTGAAATTGTAATGTCATAAGTAGGCTCAAAATGTTACTTCAGTGTTGGGACAATAGTGCAGATTGCTGTTTTAT
The DNA here is from genome assembly GCA_031769625.1 of Taudactylus pleione. Taxonomy (NCBI): domain Eukaryota; kingdom Metazoa; phylum Chordata; class Amphibia; order Anura; family Myobatrachidae; genus Taudactylus; species Taudactylus pleione. The sequence continues at coordinate 2,670,421 of JAUIMM010000197.1, forward strand.
AGGATTAAACACTGACGTATAAATAGAAGACCTTCAATCAGAGAAAGTTACACATTATTGGAGCTTATACAGTCATATACAGGCCAATGTTTGGGGAAGGCAAACAGAGAAATTTCTTGCAGCCCTGGCCTCTCTTGTACATACCGAGCCTTATGTACTGTGAGCCTCATTCTGAGATGTACACAAAACTGATGGTTTGCACGATTCTCCAATGGTGAGGCGCATGAGCAGGACCCATTCTGCGCATGTACAGAATGTATCCTGCGTCATTACATGCAGTGCCTTTTGAGCAGCAGCCTGATTGACAGGTTGCAGCAGTTTGGGGGGTGGGGAGGGGCAGTGCTGGCCTCCATTCCAAGAAACAAGGGTGCATCATCCCTGTTTTCTGGGAACACAGAGGCCAGGGCCTGTATATTCCGACCCAGACTTCCTGGCCTTGGCTACAGAATAAATCTAAAGATACAGGACTTGATTCAATAAATCTAAAGATACAGGGCCTGATTCAGATATACCTACTGTATCTAATCGCTCTTTCACTGTTCATTTCTCTGAATCTACCTCTTCTTCGCTACCTCTATCAGTTGGAGTACCGCAAGACTCACTCTTAGGTCCTCTGCTTTTCTCAATCTATACCATTTCTCTTGACAAACGCATCAGCTCTTTTGGATTTCAGTATCATCTAAACGTGGATGATACTCAAATGTTCTCCAGATTTGTCACCATCTGTATTGGTCCTTGTCACTGAATGTCTCTCTGCCATTTCATCTTAGTTGTCATCTCGCTACTTTAATCTATATATTTCCTAAACAGAATCAATTATATTTCCACCGGCCGATAGTAGTTACCAACCTGATATCTCTATCACTGTAACTCGACAATCAAACCCACCTCACAAGCCCGCTGCCTAGGTATCGTCCTTGACTCTGAACTGTCCTTTGTTCCCCACATTCAGTCTGTTTCACAATCATGTTACATACATCTAAAAACAATTAAAAATACGACCATATCTTACACAAGACACTGCACAATCTCTAATCCATGCACTCATTATTTCCCGCATTGACTATAGCAAAGGTCTCCTGACTGAGTCTTCCCAATAACAGACTCTTACCACTACACTATATTTTTAATGCAGCTGCAAGGCTGATCTTCCTCACCAAATGTTCATCGTCAGCTGATCAACTCTGTCAGTGCGTCCATACAGTAGGTTACCGATAGGTTACCGATTTTCTGCAATATTTAATACAAAATACTTTTACTTACACATAAAGCTATTGTAACCCTGTTTACTTTATTCTATCTTAGAAGTGGGTTACCTTATAGCAGATGATTTCTATGGTCCTCCGGTAGTGAATGCCTCCACCCAAGCTTCCTCTCTTGTATCTCTTCCACCAAGGGGCTTGTTTGGGAAAGCCCCTAAGCCTAGGGTAAAGGTCTTATTTGTGGGAAACTAATTACGCTCAGTGCCCTATGTTTTCTAATACACAAATACATTACCTGAGATCTGATTAACTGTGGTCACAGAAACACAAGTTTTATTATGCAGGATACCAGAAGCAATGAGAGTTATTTCCCTAAGGGCATACATTTATATATTACATTTCAGCCAATGTAATTTCCCTTATAGATTATAAAGAAATATGTTATGCTATTTTCTGCCACATATATACATGGTTACTTGGAAAATTCTAACAGTTTGAGAAACAACATATTACATCAAAATGTACTCACTGGACTCCTTTAGGTTAATTTAGAGCACTATCATTGACAATAACATTACAATTCACATACATGAAACACATTTCAGATAATATACTGAAACCCCACACTTATAACCACTTAGCAAGTCATACTTGGCAAGTTTACTTGTTGGTGAACACATTTGATAGTTGCAAACCTTAGTTTGTGTTGGGTCCTGTTAGTTTTTTTTATAAAGTTATGTTCCCTATAAAGTTTGCTGTCTTTCCAATATAATAGTACTAGCATCGGCACCAATAGTACTAGCATCTGCACCAATAGTACTAGCATCTGCACCAATAGTACTAGCATCTGCACCATGTAACTGATGGTAATATGAAGTAGTTCCTGTAACTACAGTGTTTGTGTAACACTTTGCTTTTTATAAAGCAGCCATATGCAAGAATATGTCTTCCACTTTCACTACTGTAGTATTGCTGTAATCCCAGGGAGACAGAGTGCCGATAAGTATTTTTCTGTATAACTCTTTATTAGAGCTGATTCTCTCTCACATTGCCAGAGTTAATATACTGAAATGCTAGAAAGTTTTAGACCTTGCTAAATGTGGCCATCTCTTGACTACTCCTTATTAAATTGTCTCCAGCAGGAAAAGGGGTTATACCAGTCACTTGTAAGAAGGGTCTTCCATTATTTGGCAATAGAGCTTGCATTAATGAATACAATAGCAATATGCTTAGTCATATGCTCGAATATCACTTAATGGGCTTGAAGTATATGTATACAGGTGTTTAGCTAATAAGTAGTCTGGGTCCTGAGGCGTGCTGAATTGATAATTGTCATAAGAACGTACACACCTTGATTTAGGTCTCAGTCAGGAAGCTGGCACTGGTCAGTACCTTTGTCCTGATCAGCTCCTGTACCCCAGCCCCTTCTGGCTGTAATAAGACAAAACTCTGCTCTATGGTGTGTTGGTGGGATGTCTCAGGCTCTGTGACTACCCTGCTTCTATCTCACTGTGATGAATAGCTGCAGCTGCTCCTGACAGACTGACACTGCACCTTCCTCACTGATAGGCTAAAGCACTGTCTCTCCTCACTGTCTATCCTCACTGCGGGGTCTATTTATCAAGCAGTGAAAAGTGTGGAGATGTAAACCAGTGGAAAAGTTGCTCACAGCAACCAATCAGCTCCTACATATTATTTTATAAACTGTACTTGATAAATCCTACTTGAAAGCTGATTGGTTGCTATGGGCAACTTCTCCACTGGTTCACTTATCCACACTTTTCACTGCTTCATAAATAGACCCCTGTTTCTCCTCTCTCCTCAGTGCACCTGCTCTCTCCTCACTGTCTCTCCTCAGTGCACCTGCTCTCTCCTCACTGCTCTCTCTTTTAGGTAATCTCACTCTGTCTATATTGTTTGTGCTGTATGGGGCTTAACTCCAGCTCTCTGTCCTTTTATTGGCTCTAAAGAGATGCAGCTTTAACTATCCTCCTCTCACAGTCGGCTCATCCTCTTCTTCTCATTCTTAACAGCTCCCCACTGTCTGCCACCCCTCCACTATAGAGAGCACGGGCTCCATCTCTCTATCAGGTACCTGAAATTGCTCAACTCCTTCCTCTTTTAGCCGTTACCTCAGTGCTATCCCCACTCTAACTAACTCCTCCCCCCAACTGGGACAGTCTGCAGCACTGCCCCAACCAGTTCTTCGCAGCCTGAACCCTCACGCAGACCCTGGCCCACACCACCAAAACTACATGAATCCACAGTACTTGTGTACTTTACGGACTCATTGCAGAGAGAACCCAATGAATGTTTTAAATGGTACTTGTGTACTTTATATACACAAGCACTAAAAGTTGTCCCCACCTAAAGAAGAAAGTTGTCCCCTCGCGGGCTCGGTGGCTTGCTACACTCACCACAAGGTTATAATGCCCCTCAATGCCCACTTGGATGGTAGGGAATGACGCTGGACACTGGGAATGATGCTGGACACTGGCTGATGATGTTGGGGTCCTCTCCATGAAGGGGATTTAGACATTACCATGATTAATAATAATAATGAGCGTAGGACGCTTGGGTTCTCTCTGCAATGAGTCCATAAAGTACACAAGTGCCAAATCCACCTATCAACAACTTTTCCTGGGACATACGATAAAAAACAGTGTGCCCAACCTATTCTCTTTATGATCATTTACCTCTTATCCCCACAGATATACTAAATACATATATATATATATATATATATACACTGTATATATAATTTGTTTTCATTACTTGTTAGGATAGCTAAAATACATAACATCTGTTGGTCATAGGGGTTACACTATTAATTATTATTATTATTTTTATAATCCTTTATTTATATGGTGCCAAAGTGTTCTGCAGCACCTTACAGAGTACATAAACTAATAAGTGAACAAGAAACGATTAACTTACAGTACATTATAGTGCAGGACAAGGACATGGTTTATATATATTGCTGCAATAGCGATTAAAGCAGTCACAATAAGCAGCAGGGAATTATCAGTCACATGTTAGGTGCCCTTGTGGGGAGTAAGGAGTATAAGAAAGTGTAAGGAGAAGCACATGAGGGAAGAGGTCCCTGCTCATGAGAGCTTACATTCTAAAGGGGAGGGGCAGACAGACAGGCATGACACAGAATGGGTAGATAGGGAGGAAAGAGCATGAAGTGGGTTAGGATGAGGTCTGGAAGGCCTTGATGAAGTAGTGGGCGTTGAGAGCCTGTTTGAAGATTTGTAGAGAGGTGGAGAGTCTGATAGGGAGAGAGAGTTCCAAAGGTAGGGAGCAGCATGGGCAAAATATTGGAGGCGTGAGTGTGAGGAAGTAATCAGTTGGTAGGAGAGATGGCATGCATTTGTTGAGCAAAGTGGATGGGTCATAGTGTGAAGAGAGATGAGGTCCGAGATGTAAGTGGGAGAGGATTGTGTGAGGGCATTGTAGGCGAGTGTAAGAACCTTGAATTGGCATCTGAAGGGGGAGGCAGATGTAGAACATTTGGAAAGGAAGATCAGCCAAGCAGCAGCATTGTGGATCGATTGTAGTGGAGAGAGGTGTGAGACTGGGAGGCCAGCTAGGAGAAGGTTACAGTAGTCCAATCTGTAGATGACCAGTGAGTGGATGAGGATTTTAGTAGCATCCAAGGTGAGGAAGGGTCTAATCCTGGAAATATTTTTGAGATGGAAATGGCAGGACTGCGAGAGGTGCTGAATATGTGGTTTGAAGGAGAGGGAGGAGTCTAGGATTACTCCAAGACATTACACTTTGGGGCTAGAGGAGATAGTTGTGCCATCAATAGATAATGAAATTGTGGGAAGTGAGGTAATGGAAGAGGGTGGGAAGATGATCAGCTCAGTCTTAGACATGTTAAGCTTAAGAAAGTGCTGGGACAACCAGGGAGAGATAGCAGCGAGAAAGTTACCACGCAAACATACATCTCTTCGCTTATCTCAAAATATCTCCTGACTCAGCCACTCCGCTCTGCTCAAGATCTGTATCTCTCATCCACACACATTACTTGTTCCCATGCATGGTTACAGGACTTTTTTCAGACTGCACTCTGTGGAATGCCCTCCCATGCACAATAAGACTTTTCTCTAGTCTCCAAAACTTCATGCATTCCCTGAAAACTCACCTCTTCAGATAAGCTTATCAGATTCTTGAACCACCCACATAACCATCTACTGTAATTACATTCCCTCTTACAGTTCACCCATAACCTCACATATTTCCTCTCGCTTCACTTTCACATCCTCCTGACCCTTGGACAACATCCCTGTATGACTATATCATGCAGCCCATTAGGAACCTTTGCAATCTGGCTGGATCATTGTACAATAGGCAGAACCTGTCCTTGTGTATTAATGCCTATTTCCCTATAGGTTGTAAGCTTGCAAGCAGGGTATTCCTAACTCTATGTCTGTCTATCATTGCCCAGTTTTGTTCTATTTGTGTTATTTCCAATTGTAAAGCACTACAGAATATGCTGCATTATATAATAAACTGATAATAATAATAATACTAATAATAATAATAATAATAATATGATCCTTTATTTTTATGGATATTAGGCTCAGCACCAGACGTAGTTTGGCATAATTTGCTCCTAAGAGCTGAAACATGCTCTGTTATATTATGTATACTTTTTTTAAATTCCTCATCATACTGTAAGTATTAGCGGAAACTTCCTTTGTAGTTGTTCTCTGATTAAGAGCTGAACCTGGGAGCTATACTGGCATATAATGTATAATGTCCTCTATTTCGGCTCTGTAAGACATTAATGTAGCTGTCAATGTGGTATTAGCAATTTGATTGGTAATTTGACTGCTCAATATGACTGTCAAATTCACCAATACACTGATTGTGTCTCACCATGATGATTGCTCAGGACTTCATTGTGAGAAAAATTGGCCCTGTTAGGCATAAAAATGTTTGCACCCTAAGGGACTGATTCCTAGTCACAATGTTGAAATTGGATGCAGCTGAGCGATTTTTTTCTACTGTCGCAGTTGTGATTGAGGCTCACATTCACATAAATGTCTTAGGTCTTACTGGGAGGTGACTTGGAGATGGCTAATCAGATGCACAGAGATGGTCATCCAATGAGCGTGTAATAGAAGCATCACAGGCATGTCACTGAAAAGGTTGTGTACACAGAGGCATAATTGCTCACATTGAAGATCATAGTCTGAAGGACAAAATACACCTAGCATGGGGCTAGTGCAAGTTTCAATGATAGCATCTAAAGACACACCATCTAAACATGCTCAAAGTGGGCATATCACACGCATGGCTGTACACCGTATTTGCATAAAGTCGCACAAACAATACCAGCAAAAGATGCACACACACTCAGAATCAGACCTTAAATCTTGCAACTACTTTACCAAAAATATTCAACTTGCCACTCCCATCTTGGTGCAGAATATATTGCAAGAGCCCTGCACAATTCACCCTGTTTGACAATTGATTGTTCTCATTATTACATTTTAATTGTCTTTGTTTTTAAAAGTATAACACTGGCAAATTGTACAGGATGGACCCTTCTTTCCGCCTTTGCAGTCCTAAACCCAGAAATCTCAATGTCAAATGTGACCATGAATATAATTCATGTGTACATTATTCTGTGACCTGTGCTGTTATAATTGGCCTAGTTACTGTTATGTAGGCTTTAGGATGTCCTATCCAGTTTTCAGAATACTGTTTGGTTTTCAGCATACACGTAATACTCTTACATAAATTTTTTTTGTAATACATTTTCTTGAATGTTGAGTTAAAGTAAAATTATTTTCTATTATGGCAAAGAGGGCAGGGAATAACTATATATGGAGCATAGGATATTTCAGATTAGATTATGTCATCATAATTTAATAAGTTTCAATGAATACAGTTTGGCATCGGTTTCATAAACAATTATCTGAAATAGTCTGATTCATTACTTTGGGATTACAGTTGGCCTTTTCTGTAATTCAATAGACGCATAACAAGGTTTGGAAATAAAATAATGTTGTGTTCTGAAATATCATTTAAAATCCAAAGTCAGAACTGCGGGAAGATCAGAACCACAACTCAATTTATCCGGATCTCCTCCGGAGATTAGAACTATGACTCGGATCTGTCCGGAATTCACGAAAATTCAGGTGAATTTGGATTTCTTGAGTACAGAACCGCATATCTCTAGTTTTTACTAGTGTAAAATATAGTCTGTGGGTCAAACAACCCTTACTTTCAATCTTTTTTCATTATAACTGTGTAATATTTCAATGTTCGTCTCTTGCATGCTTATGGTACATCGCCACAAAATAAAAGGTGCAGTATGGGCATTAAATAATTTTCTTCCCAATTTTTCAGTTAAAAAATGCTGCATGCTAAAACCAGATGAGATGGAAGAACATTTAATAAAATTAAAAAATTAAAAATGAAACAATCCAATGTCCACAGAGAAGGCATATGTAGGAACCAGTGAAGAAGAAGGTGTTTTTTTAAGAGAAAATTATCCTGAAGCACTGTAGGTTTCTGGTTCCCGAAGAGATATAGTGAAGTGTATCAGAAAGGTTAATCTTGACCTGACACCCCCAAAAATATATGATTATGCTATAAATATGCATTACCTAAATCAGGTTTAGGGATAGCTTTGCTGCAGTGGATAAGTCTACTAACAACTAGGTAAAGATGAAAAATGTTTCAGTAAAGATGAAAAATGAGCGGTTTGGATTCCTTGAAATCCAAACCCGCCTGAACATTGGGAATCTGAGTTGATCCAAATGTAGTTTGGAAGCGACGGTCTAAATGCCTACCGCCGGCTTCCGGACTTTCTAATCCCGGTGTGGTACTAATGACAGGCGTCGAAAACTTAATGCCTGTCATTAACCAGGCGCTGGAAGACCGACGCCGGGCATACCGAATGAAGGTAAGCTGGGTGCCGGGCGTGGGCAGCCACTGGGGAGGGGAGGGTTAGGTGTAGGGCTACTGGGGGGACTTAGGGCTAGGCACCCCCCCGGGAGGGTTAGGTTTAGGCTAGGGGAAGGGGGGTTAGGCACCCCCGGGGGGGAGGTTAGGGTTAGGCACCCCCCCGGGAGACTTAGGTTTAGGCTGCGAGGAAGGGGGTGTTAGGTTTAGGCACTTAGAGGGGGGGATAGGCACCCCTAAGGGAGGGGGGGGAATTAGGTTAGCGATACTTACCTTAGGGACGATCGGGATTTTCACCCTTGCCAGGCTGCCGCTGTCAGGATTTGAACTGCTGGCCATGCGTCTGGTGGTAATACCTACTACACCCTTCCCTGACGCGGATTCCACTTTGAGTCAAGATGTCATCCTCACAGCTTCAGATTCTCGCAGGGTTTTGGATTCTACATATGGCATCGTGGAGTCGGTCGGGCGCCATTTCCTTGTTAAGCATGCTGATGTATGCTACACTTAACTCTACTGTACTGCTTAGTTAATGTGTATATACTGTAGGTACATATAAAAGCCCTGTGACTCCAATCCATGTTGTTTGAATAGAGTTGCACCTGCGACAGGAGTGGATTGGGCCACCAGGACGTAGAGACATTTCCCACAGTGCTGGGCCTGAACAAGCCCCCCCACACCTTACCCCCCTTGCCACCCCGCAGGCCAATTCATAGCTGCCATGATTGGAGCACAGCACCTATCGGGCAGCTTTCAGAGCTTCTGCACAGAAGCCCATTGCAGGGGTGGAATAACAAATGGTGCAGCTGGTCTGTTGACATCAGTGCCACCAGTAAACTAAAGCAAATGACCCGGACCAGCAGCCAGGACAGCCGCAGCACACACATATCGGGCCATATGACATTGCTTCACAGTGGCCACTTGCCCCTCCCCAGGGACCAGCTAACCTACCATGGGACTCAGAGTAGGCTGTGTGTATCAACCCTATTCTTCCTGCTCCTCCAGGCACTGATGTGTTGTGCTCACTGGACTGTCTGTGCCACACTACTGCCTCCCCAGTCCTCACCACTCTGTCCTGGCTCTCTGCTCTGTACAGGATCAAGAAAGCCAGGTAATGTACCAAGAAGCTTCTGGTTGCACTGGGGGTTATATGGGGGATTGGGCTGTGCATACTGCAGTATAATATGGGGGAGCTATGTGTACTGGGGATGATATGAGGGGAGAGGGCTGTGCATACTGCTGTGTAATATGGGGGTGCTATGTGTACTGGGGGTGATATAAGGGGAGAGGGCTGTGCATACTTCAATGTAATATGGAGGTGCTATATGTACTAGGGTACTATGTGGGGCTGTATACACTGGAATGTAATATGTGGTGCCCTATGGGGAGGACTGGGCTGTGTACACTGGAATTTAATATGTGGTGCCCTATATTGGAGGACTGTGATGTGTACACTGTAATAAAATATGGGTTGCTTTATGGAGGAGGGGAGGGCTGTGTCTTATGGAATGTAATATGGGGTGGAGTATGGGGAGGGGTTGGCTGTGTATACTGGAATGTAATATGGGGTGCGGTATGGGGGAGGGGTGTGCTGTATATACTGGAATGTAATATGGGTTGTTGTATGGGAAAGAGTGGGCTGTGCATATTGGAATGTAATATGGGGTGCGGTATGGGGGAGCCATGGGCTGTGTATACTGGAAGGTAATATGGGGTGCAGTATGGGGGAGGGGTGTGCTGTGTATACTGGAATGTAATATGTGGTGCAGTATGGGGGAGGGGTTGGCTGTATATACTGGATTGTAATATGGGAAGCGGTATGGGGGAGGGGTGGGCTGTGTATACTGGATTGTAATATGGGATGTGGTATGGGAGAGGGGTGGGCTGTGTATTCTGGAATGTAATATGGAGGGCAGTATGGGGGAGGGGTGGGCTGTGTATACTGGAATGTAATATGGGGTGCGGTATGGGGGAGGGTTAGGCTGAGTATACTGGAATGTAATATTGGATGCGGTGTGGGCTGTGTATATTGGAATGTAATATGGGGTGCAGTGTGGGGGAGGGGTGTGCTGTGTATACTGGAATGTAATATGTGCTGTGGTATGGGCTGTGTATACTAGATTGTAATATGGAATGCGGTATGGGGGAGGGGTGAGCTGTGTATACTGGAATGTAATATGGAGTGCGGTGTGGGCTGTGGATATTGGAATGTAATATGGGATGCGGTGTGTGGGAGGGGTGGGCTGAGTATACTGGATTGTAATATGGGGTGTGAGGGGAGGGCTGTGTATATTGGAATGTAATATGGGGTGCGGTATTGGGGAGGGGTGGGCTGTGTATACTTGAATGGAATATGGTGTGCGGTATGAGGTAGGGTGGGCTTTGTATTATGGAATGTAATATGGGGTGCGGTATGGGGGAGGGGTGGTCTGTGTAAACTAGAATGGAATATGGGGTGTGGTATGGGAGAGGGGTGGGCTGTGTACACTGGAATAAAATATGGGTTGCTGTATGGGGGAGGGCTGTGTATACTGGAATGGAATTTTGGGTGCAGTATGGGGGAGGGTGGGTTGTGTATATTGGAATGTAATATGGTATGCGGTATGGGGGAGGGGTGGGCTGTGTATACTTGAATGGAATATGAAAGGTAGCATGCAGGAGGAGGTGGGCTATGTATTTGCTCTCTCACAGATCCAGCAGCAACAAGGTGGCTGGCACTGCTTTTCTAACTGCATCACACAGAAATGATAAAGAGCCTTATTCAGAGATGGACGCAATACTGATTATACAGTTGAGCGATTATTGCCAATCTCAGCATGCATCACAGTTCTGCGCACGTGCGTCGATTAATTACCAATGACAGTTGTAATGAGAACATCAAAAAGTGATTCATAGGCAGATGGGAGATAGAGATTACCTCTCCCGTGGCAACGGGGAGTGGCAGTAAATACACAGGTGTGACGCAACTGTTTTGGGGGCCTGCGATTCCATAAGCAATGAACATGGCATCTGCATCTTAGATCCAGTTGCCATGCTGCATGACCATAGGGCTACTCAGAACTTTGAAAATCAACTGATCTGTGATCGGTACTGCATCGACTTATGCAGCCCCTGGGATTAGCATATTTTTGCGCAGTATCTGAGTACACATTCACAGCTGCATTCGTGTACACCTCTGAATCAGGGCCACAGAGAGGAAAAATTGTATAATCTAGTATAGATAAATAATATTCAACATATATGTACAGTATATCTCCAGGGTAGTTTGCACACTCACGTAAATGTAATCCAACATACGGGTGCTTTTTATCCTCCAAGGTAAATCCGCTGTACATGTTCAAGATTAATAATATATATAAAATTATATATATATATATATATATATATACTGTATATATATATATATATATATATATATGATGCACAAAGCATGTTTGCAGCATCTGTAGACACTAAAAGTGGGCATCTGGGTCCTTGCACATTCAGATGCTCAATGTACACCAGGGAAGGGCTTTGTAGTCTCATTAGCATACAGTCATAGACACAACTGCAGCAAAAGATACAAGGAAGGCCGTGACTGCCTCTAACTCAGAATCAGACCCCATGAGGAGGGAGTATACAAAAAGCCATTCCTCCGCTAACCAGGATGTTAGAAAAAAACTAATAATTGGCCTACAAAATGCCAATGTACCCACTGTCCACCTAACCACAGATATGTGAACAAGCGGTAGTGGGCAAACTAAAGTTTACATGACTGTGACAGCCCACTGGGTGGGTGTTTCATCTTTGGCAGCAGCACCAGCAGTATCTAACAAACAATACCAGCTCAATCAGAGGCAGGCTACTCTGTATATCACCCGCTTCCACAAAGAGGCATACCACTGATGACCTCTTAGAAAAAGCACGGTATGTCATAGCAAAATGGCTTACCCCATCCTCAGGATTTGTGACTTCTGACAATGCCACCAATAATATGAGAGCGTTACAGCTGGATGAATTCCAACATGTCCCATGTTTTTCTCACACTATCAACTTTGTTGAACAGGGTATTCTTTAAAAATGACAGGGGCATGCAGGAGATGCTGTCTGTGGCCCGAAAACTGTTGGGACATTTTTGCCATTCAGCCACAGGATGCAGGAGATTGCAGCAGCTACAAGAACAGTTACATTTGCCCTGCCACCAACTGAAGCAAGAGGTGGCAACCAGGAGGAATTCCCCCCTTTTATATGCTTCAGTGTATGGATGAACAGCAAAAAGCCATCCATAGCTATACAATAAGCCATGACATTGGGAGAGGAAGGGAGAGTGTTCCTTAGTGCAGTACAGTGAAGAATGCTTTCTGTCTTGTGCAAGATGCTCAAGCCCTTTGAAATAGCCACCCGTGAAGTGAGTTCAGACACTGCTAGCTTGAGTGAGGTGATTCCCCTAATTAGGCTTTTGGAAAATCAGCAGGAGAAATTGAAGGTGGAGATTAAACAAAGCAATTCTGCTAGGTATGTCGGACTTGTAGATTAAGTCCTTTGATTGCTTTGTCAGGATCCAAGCATTGCCAATATCTTCAATCAGTTTACTACATTTTCGCGACTGTACTTGGTCCTAGGTTTAAGCCATACATTGTGTCTTTCTTTCCAACTGACCCAGATCTTAAGAGATGCAAAGAGCTTCCTGGTGAGCAAATTGGCAGCTCAAGTGGTACATGAAGACATCTCCTCCTTCAGTTTCTCATCAGCTGTCAGGAAAAAACTCAGCTTTCCCAAAAGACACAGTGGTGATACAGAGGAGTCAACACAACATTGTTACATCTTGTTGGGTCTAAATAAATTGCTGAAAATTAGTTACACCACTACCGTGACTCCATCTGAATGAGTCACCATCCAAAGAATGGTGGAGGATTATTTTCATGACATCATACACATAGACATGTCACAGAGTCCCTTTGACAACTGGAAAGACAAAAAGGCAATTTTAAGGCCCTTATACAGACTGGCTTTGCATTACCTAAATTGTCCACCCTCCAGTGTGTACTCAGGGTTCCTGGCTGTGCTGAAAACTCTTTCTATCAGTGATCCACCTAGGAAGCTACTTCCTCAAAATGTGGAAAAGATGATGGTCATCAAAATAAATGGGAAATTTTTGTGAAAGAACTTAACAGCCAATTACGTAAATAAAAGAGGAATGTGTAAGGGTGGATTCCAGCGGATATAAAATAATACTGTGTGAGGATGATTTATACATTGATGAGGGTGAGGAATCAGTTAAAGAGAATGACCTCTTCCATTTCCAACTGTAGAGAGGATTAATAACAATACTGTTAGCTGCCTTATGCCTATTGGTAGCTTGTTTTGGGGGGCCCAAACAAACCAATCACTTGCCACAAGTGGCAGACCCTGTCGTTGAAGTTATTGGATTGTTAAACTGTGCATGTCCTGTTTAATATATACAACATAAAGGTCGGTGGAAGGGCCCAAGGGCAATTCCATCTTGCACCTCTTTTCTTTGCATTATGCTCTATTGACATTTTTATAGTTTATTAAACTGCCAACCTGTTTGCCACTGCTGTGTCTGTGGCAATGTTTCATATTATGTCCTATATTTTTTTTAAATGCCATACATTTGTGCCACTTAGTTTCATACTGTATTTATTTCAACAAAATCACAAATAGATATACTTGCAAACTATTCCGGCTTTTTTCAACCTTGATTTGTAGATACCAATCTGGTTACCTTTTTTCTTAAACTCTCATTCCAATATGTAACAACAGATGGGCTTGGCTTTCCTTGATCATAAAAGCCATGTTTGGTCAGATGCAACTCAAGCACCAAATGGAGAGGATATTTTGTGATGTATCTGGAGATGTCTCCCCCCTCCCCTCCCAGCCTTCTAATACATAATCCCAGAAGCACGATGATGAGAGATGTTTAGTACCAGATATTAATAATACCTCTGCCCCCTTCCTGTTCAGAGCTTCCATTTTGTTTGCTGCCACATTAATAGTTCTTCCCCCCATTCAAGAATTGAAATAGGCAGGTGTGACATCGACATTACTCCCATCGGTGGGAGGGCCCAAATACAATTCCTTATTGCACCTCTTTTCTTTGCATTATGCGCTGATTGGGGCATTGCTGACTGTCTTTTGTGTAGGTGACAACATATTATTATAGTTTAATAAACTGCTATCCTGGCTCCCACTGCAGTGCCATTCTCTTTCCTAGATGTAACATGTTGGTAATTGAACTGCCATAGTCACTGAAATCTTCTACATGCGGTTGATGAATGCCAAAATTATCGAGAAATATGGCCACAGACAGCATCTCCTGCATGCTCCGTTGTTTAAAAAAAAATTCTGAACCACTGAAGAGCTCAACTGGGGAAAGGACTGATGTGATTGATTAAATATTTTTTGTTAAATGCCTCCCCTCCTCCCTCATAAATTTGCTTTGGAATCCAAAACTTAATTGAATTTTAATATGAATCAACCCTTCCTCTCCCTGTCTACAACTAGTACATACTGTACATACTTGATCTACCACAAGCCTTTTGATATGAATGCCAAAAATGTCCAGAAATGTTTATGGCCACAGACAACATGTCCAGCATGCCTTTTTCATTTTTAACAAAATTCTGAACTACCAAGTTTATTGGGTGGGCAAAACATGGGACATGTTCACCCAGTTGTAATTATTTATTAATTTCTGCCCCTAGTGTGAGCTGTCCTTCTAGTGGTCCTGTGTGAAATGGTACCCAAGCTCTTCCAGCTTTCTATATTTATTTAGTTATAAGGAAAGAGAATATTTTTTGGAAGTTTCCTTTTAAGATTATGGTATTGGATGAGAAACATTTAAATTCATTATTTAAGGAAAAATGTATTAAAAATTGAGTAAGTTGTGACTGAACTATAGAGTGACGAAATGTGGATGGTATGATATTGGGTATAAGAAAGATATTTGATTTTGAACATATTTTAGATCAGCCTTTCTCTGACAACTGGAAGAATCCTGTAGTCTGGGCTGATGCCATGGAGAAGTTTTTTTTTTTTTCAAAATATTCTATTGGTGAACAGCACCATATAAACACACATAATTTGTCTACCAACCGCTACAAAATGATCGACTGGATCCCACCTAACCCAAGAGGGGGTGACCGCAATCGAGTACTTTTACAAAGAGAAGCCTGGTGGATACACAGTCTACAGACTGTGAATCCACATGGATTAAATGAGATCCTGTCATTTAGTAGTTTCCTATAATTTCACTAGGTCTTAAAGTGCCTAGATAATGGAGACTACAACATCTAGAGGAGTCACCTTCAGTTTGACCTTCTCTTATGTTCAGTCAATATGGCCCTTTCACTTAGGGACATTATTGGTTCTCCCTATTATAGAGTACAACCTTCAGCATTCATGCTTTATTATTTGTCTACAATTCGCTCTTACACTCATTGCGTCTGACAGTCTAGGAGTTCAGCAGTTCATTTTTATTTTTCATCATCTTCGAGTCTATGAATGTGTGATAATTTCTTTATTATATACAGATAGTGTCTCCATCATATTGTTATTGATTAGCTTTATGCTTCTCTCCAGCACAATACTTAAGTGATGCTGTTACACGATCTGTCTGTAGTAGAGCGTTCCCTTTTATTATTGTTTTTTAACAGTCACTATGGTGATGGTACACGTCATAATAGCCACGCCCCCTGGAGACGCCGAGACGCCGGCGCCACGGCGCCACACGTGACGTCATCGGGTCTCCACTGGGATTCGAGGCAGCAGGAAGAAACGACACGAGGTGAGCACTATTAAAGGTATGTCTTTTTCATTGTACATTTGTCTTGATAAAAGGGTTTGCGCCCTGAAATGTTTACCTATACTCCAGTCTCTGGGGGATTCTTTCCAGCATATACGAGACCTAGAGTGCCATCCATTTGATGTGGACATATTACTTTTTTCAGGATAGGCACCGGGCAAGCCGCATTATAGTACTGGAGGAGTGTCGGACATCATTATGCTTATATATATATGTATTAGGGGTGAGCGGGTTCGGATTTCTGAAATCCGAACCCCCCCGAGCCCCCCCGATCCGAGTCAGATCCGAGTCAGGCTCGACTTTTCCCGCCTGACTCGGATCTGAATGCGAGGCAAAACGTCATCATCCCGCCTTCAGGGTCTCGAGGGTTTTGGATCCTATATAAGGTACCCGCGTCAGCGCCATTTTCTCACTCGACTGTGGACAGTGAAGAGGGAAGGTAGGAGTTAGGGCTGGCTGGGCTGTATAGTGTAGTGTAGTGTAGTGCAGAGTAGTGTTGTGCTGTGCTGTGCTGCGCTGTGCTGCTGTTGTCCACTACTTCAAAGTCCATAGGGGCTGGCTGTGTTGTGCTGTGCTGCTGTTGTTAATAGGGGATGTGTCCACTACTTCAAAGTCCATAGGGGCTGGCTGGACTGTGTTGTGCAGTCAGTTCTCCATAGGGGCTGTGTCCACTCCAAAGTCCTGTGCAGTGTCCCAGTCCTAAAGGGGTGCTGTAGTGTTGTCCAGGGGGTGCTCTGTCCATCAGGGGTGCTCCCCCCAAGTGCTAAAAAAATAATATTTTTTCTGTGTTTGTGAATAGTGTGTGCAGTAATCCCCAAAGTACACTCCAGTCCAAACCAAAAAAAATAAAAATTTTTGTGTTTGTGAATTGTGTGCGCAGTAGCCGCACGTGCATCAACAAAGTAGTACCAAGCGTGCGCCTGTGTCATAAGTAAAGGGCCAGCTGGCTTGACCATTAAAGGGTGCTGTAACCCCCAAAGTACACTCCAAACCAAAAAAAATTATTTTCTGTGTTTGTGAATTGTGTGCGCAGTAGCCGCACGAGCATCAACAAAGTAGTGCCAAGCGTGCGCCTGTGTCATAAGTAAAGGGCCGGCTGGCTTGACCGTTAAAGGGTGCTGTAACCCCCAAAGTACACTCCAAACCAAATAACAAAATATTTTTTCTGTGTTTGTGAATTGTGTGCGCAGTAGCCGCACGTGCATCAACAAAGTAGTGCCAAGCGTGCGCCTATGTCATAAGTAAAGGGCCGGCAGGCTTGACCGTTAAAGGGTGCTGTAACCCCCAAAGTACACTCCAGTCCAAAGCAAATAAAAAACTATTTTCTGTGTTTGTGAATTGTGTGCGCAGTAGCCGCACGTGCATCAACAAAGTAGTGCCAAGCATGCGCCTGTGTCATAAGTAAAGGGCCGGCTGGCTTGACCATTAAAGGGTGCTGTAACCCCCAAAGTACACTCCAGTGCAAACCAAATAAAAAAATATTTTCTGTTTTTGTGATTTGTGGGCGAACTAGCCGCACGTGCATCAACAAAGTAGTGCCAAGCGTGCGCCTCTATCATAAGTAAAGGGCCGGCAGGCTTGACCGTTAAAGGTTGCTGTAACCCCCAAAGTACACTCCAGTCCAAACCCAAAAAAATTATATTTTCTGTGTTTGTGACTTGTGTGCGCAGTAGCCGCACGTGCATCAACAAAGTAGTGCCAAGCGTGCGCCTGTGTCATAAGTAAAGGGCTGGCTGGCTTGACCGTTAAAGGGTGCTGTAACCCCCAAAGTACACTCCAAACCAAATAAAAAAATATTTTCTGTGTTTGTGAAATGTGTGCGCAGTAGCCGCACATGCATCAACAAAGTAGTGCCAAGCGAGCGCCTGTGTCATAAGTAAAGGGCCGGCTGGCTTGACCGTTAAAGGGTGCTGTAACCCCCAAAGTACACTCCAGTCCAAACCAAATAAAAAAATATTTTCTGTGTTTGTGAATTGTGTGCGCAGTAGCCTCACATGCATCAACAAAGTATTGCCAAGCATGCGCCTGTGTCATAAGTAAAGGGCCGGCTGGCTTGACCATTAAAGGTTGCTGTAACGTCCTAAGTACACTCCAGTGCAAACCAAATAAAAAAATATTTTCTGTGTTTGTGAATTGTGTGCGCATTAGCCGCACATGCATCAACAAAGTAGTGCCACGCGTGCGCCTGTGTCATAAGTAAAGGGCTGGCTGGCTTGACCGTTAAAGGGTGCTGTAACCCCCAAAGTACACTGCAAACAAAATAAATAAATATTTTCTGTGTTTGTGAATTGTGTGCACAGTAGCCGCACGTGCATCAACAAAGTAGTGCCAAGCGTGCGCCTGTGTCATAAGTAAAGGCCCGGCAGGCTTGACCGTTAAAGGGTGCTGTAACACCCAAAGTACACTCCAGTCCAAACCAAATAAAAAATATTTTCTGTGTTTGTGAATTGTGTGCGCACTAGCCGCACGTGCATCAACAAAGTAGTGCCAAGCGTGCGCCTGTGTCATAAGTAAAGGGCCGGCTGGCTTGACCGTTAAAGGGTGCTGTAACCCCCAAAGTACACTCCAGTCCAAACCAAAAAAAATTATATTTTCTGTGTTTGTGACTTGTGTGCGCAGTAGCCGCACGTGCATCAACAAAGTAGTGCCAAGCGTGCACCTGTGTCATAAGTAAAGGGCCGGCTGGCTTGACCATTATAGGGTGCTGTAACCCCCAAAGTACACTCCAGTGCAAACCAAATAAAAAAATATTTTCTGTGTTTGTGAATTGTGTGCGCACTAGCCGCACGTGCATCAACAAAATAGTGCCAAGCGTGCACCTGTGTCATAAGTAAAGGGCCGGCAATCTTGACCATTAAAGGGTGCTGTAACCCCCAAAGTACACTCCAGTCCAAACAAAAAAAAATTATATTTTCTGTGTTTGTGAATTGTGTGCGCAGTAGCCGCACGTGCATCAACAAAGTAGTGCCAAGCGTGCGCCTGTGTCATAAGTAAAGGGCCAGCAGGCTTGACCGTTAAAGGGTGCTGTAACCCCCAAAGTACACTCCAGTCCAAACCAAATAAAAAAATATTTTCTGTGTTTGTGAATTGTGTGCGCAGTAGCCGCACGTGCATCAACAAAGTAGTGCCAAGCGTGCACCTGTGTCATAAGTAAAGGGCCGGCTGGCTTGACCGTTAAATGGTGCTGTTACCCCCAAAGTACACTCCAAACAAAATAAAAAAATATTTTCTGTGTTTGTGATTTGTGTGCGCAGTAGCCGCACGTGCATCAACAAAGTAGTGCCAAGCGTGCGCCTGTGTCATAAGTAAAGGGCCAGCAGGCTTGACCGTTAAAGGGTGCTGTAACCCCCAAAGTACACTCCAGTCCAAACCAAATAAAAAAATATTTTCTGTGTTTGTGAATTGTGTGCGCAGTAGCCGCACGTGCATCAACAAAGTAGTGCCAAGCGTGCGCCTGTGTCATAAGTAAAGGGCCGGCAGGTTTGACCATTAAAGGGTGCTGTAACCCCCAACGTACACTCCAGTCCAAACCAAATAAAAAAATATTTTCTGTGTTTGTGAATTGTGTGCGCAGTAGCCACACATGCATCAACAAAGTAGTGCCAAGCGAGCGCCTGTGTCATAAGTAAAGGGCCGGCTGGCTTGACCGTTAAAGGGTGCTATAACCCCCAAAGTACACTCCAGTCCAAACCAAATAAAAAAATATTTTCTGTGTTTGTGAATTGTGTGCGCAGTAGCCGCACGTGCATCAACAAATTAGTGCCAAGCGTGCGCCTGTGTCATAAGTAAAGGGCCGGCTGGCTTGACCATTAAAGGGTGCTGTAACCCCCAAAGTACACTCCAGTGCAAACCAAATAAAAAAATATTTTCTGTGTTTGTGAATTGTGTGCGCACTAGCCGCACGTGCATCAACAAAGTAGTGCCAAGCGTGCACCTGTGTCATAAGTAAAGGGCCGGCTGGCTTGACCGTTAAATGGTGCTGTTACCCCCAAAGTACACTCCAAACCAAATAAAAAAATATTTTCTGTGTTTGTGAATTGTGTGCGCAGTAGCCGCACGTGCATCAACAAAGTAGTGCCAAGCGTGCGCCTGTGTCATAAGTAAAGGGCCGGCTGGCTTGACCGTTAAAGGGTGCTGTAACCCACAAACTACACTCCAGTCCAAACCAAATAAAAAAATATTTTCTGTGTTTGTGAATTGTGTGCACAGTATCCGCACGTGCATCAACAAAGTAGTGCCAAGCGTGCGCCTGTGTCATAAGTAAAGGGCCGGCTGGCTTGACCGTTAAAGGGTGCTGTAACCCCCAAAGTACGCTCCAAACCAAATAAAAAAATATTTAATGTGTTTGTGAATTGTGTGCGCAGAAGCCGCACATGCATCAAAAAAGTAGTGCCAAGCGTGCGCCTGTGTCATAAGTAAAGGGCCGGCTGGCTTGACCGTTAAAGGGTGCTGTAACCCCCCAAAGTACACTCCAAACCAAATAACAAAATATTTTTTCTGTGTTTGTGAATTGTGTGCGCAGTAGCCGCACTTGCATCAACAAAGTAGTGCCAAGCGTGTGCCTGTGTCATAAGTAAAGGGCCGGCAGGCTTGACCGTTAAAGGGTGCTGTAACCCCCAAAGTACACTCCAGTCCAAACCAAATAAAAAAATATTTTCTGTGTTTGTGAATTGTGTGCGCAGTTGCCGCACGTGCATCAACAATGTAGTGCCAAGCGTGCGCCTGTGTCATATGTAAAGGGCCGGCAGGCTTGACCGTTAAAGGGTGCTGTATCCCCCAAAGCACACTCCAGTCCAAAGCAAATAAAAAACTATTTTCTGTGGTTGTGAATTGTGTGCGCAGTAGCCGCAAGTGCATCAACAAAGTAGTGCCAAGCGTGCGCCTGTGTCATAAGTAAAGGGCCGGCTGGCTTGACCATTAAAGGGTGCTGTAACCCCCAAAGTACACTCCAGTGCAAACCAAATAAAAAAATATTTTCTGTGTTTGTGAATTGTGTGCGCACTAGCCGCACGTGCATCAACAAAATAGTGCCAAGCGTGCGCCTGTGTCATAAGTAAAGGGCCGGCTGGCTTGACCGTTAAAGGGTGCTGTAACCCCCAAAGTACACTCCAGTCCAAACCAAAAAAAATTATATTTTCTGTGTTTGTGACTTGTGTGCGCAGTAGCCGCACGTGCATCAACAAAGTAGTGCCAAGCGTGCACCTGTGTCATAAGTAAAGGGCCGGCTGGCTTGACCATTATAGGGTGCTGTAACCCCCAAAGTACACTCCAGTGCAAACCAAATAAAAAAATATTTTCTGTGTTTGTGAATTGTGTGCGCACTAGCCGCACGTGCATCAACAAAATAGTGCCAAGCGTGCACCTGTGTCATAAGTAAAGGGCCGGCAATCTTGACCATTAAAGGGTGCTGTAACCCCCAAAGTACACTCCAGTCCAAACCAAAAAAAATTATATTTTCTGTGTTTGTGAATTGTGTGCGCAGTAGCCGCACGTGCATCAACAAAGTAGTGCCAAGCGTGCGCCTGTGTCATAAGTAAAGGGCCAGCAGGCTTGACCGTTAAAGGGTGCTGTAACCCCCAAAGTACACTCCAGTCCAAACCAAATAAAAAAATATTTTCTGTGTTTGTGAATTGTGTGCGCAGTAGCCGCACGTGCATCAACAAAGTAGTGCCAAGCGTGCACCTGTGTCATAAGTAAAGGGCCAGCTGGCTTGACCGTTAAATGGTGCTGTTACCCCCAAAGTACACTCCAAACAAAATAAATAAATATTTTCTGTGTTTGTGATTTGTGTGCGCAGTAGCCGCACGTGCATCAACAAAGTAGTGCCAAGCGTGCGCCTGTGTCATAAGTAAAGGGCCAGCAGGCTTGACCGTTAAAGGGTGCTGTAACCCCCAAAGTACACTCCAGTCCAAACCAAATAAAAAAATATTTTCTGTGTTTGTGAATTGTGTGCGCAGTAGCCGCACGTGCATCAACAAAGTAGTGCCAAGCGTGCGCCTGTGTCATAAGTAAAGGGCCGGCAGGTTTGACCATTAAAGGGTGCTGTAACCCCCAACGTACACTCCAGTCCAAACCAAATAAAAAAATATTTTCTGTGTTTGTGAATTGTGTGCGCAGTAGCCACACATGCATCAACAAAGTAGTGCCAAGCGAGCGCCTGTGTCATAAGTAAAGGGCCGGCTGGCTTGACCGTTAAAGGGTGCTATAACCCCCAAAGTACACTCCAGTCCAAACCAAATAAAAAAATATTTTCTGTGTTTGTGAATTGTGTGCGCAGTAGCCGCACGTGCATCAACAAAGTAGTGCCAAGCGTGCGCCTGTGTCATAAGTAAAGGGCCGGCTGGCTTGACCATTAAAGGGTGCTGTAACCCCCAAAGTACACTCCAGTGCAAACCAAATAAAAAAATATTTTCTGTGTTTGTGAATTGTGTGCGCACTAGCCGCACGTGCATCAACAAAGTAGTGCCAAGCGTGCACCTGTGTCATAAGTAAAGGGCCGGCTGGCTTGACCGTTAAATGGTGCTGTTACCCCCAAAGTACACTCCAAACAAAATAAATAAATATTTTCTGTGTTTGTGAATTGTGTGCGCAGTAGCCGCACGTGCATCAACAAAGTAGTGCCAAGCGTGCGCCTGTGTCATAAGTAAATGGCCAGCAGGCTTGACCGTTAAAGGGTGCTGTAACCCCCAAAGTACACTCCAGTCCAAACCAAATAAAAAAATATTTTCTGTGTTTGTGAATTGTGTGCGCAGTAGCCGCACGTGCATCAACAAAGTAGTGCCAAGCGTGCGCCTGTGTCATAAGTAAAGGGCCGGCTGGCTTGACCGTTAAAGGGTGCTGTAACCCACAAACTACACTCCAGTCCAAACCAAATAAAAAAATATTTTCTGTGTTTGTGAATTGTGTGCACAGTATCCGCACGTGCATCAACAAAGTAGTGCCAAGCGTGCACCTGTGTCATAAGTAAAGGGCCGGCTGGCTTGACCGTTAAAGGGTGCTGTAACCCCCAAAGTACGCTCCAAACCAAATAAAAAAATATTTAATGTGTTTGTGAATTATGTGCGCAGAAACAGCACATGCATCAAAAAAGTAGTGCCAAGCGTGCGCCTGTGTCATAAGTAAAGGGCCGGCTGGCTTGACCGTTAAAGGGTGCTGTAACCCCCCAAAGTACACTCCAAACCAAATAACAAAATATTTTTTCTGTGTTTGTGAATTGTGTGCGCAGTAGCCGCACTTGCATCAACAAAGTAGTGCCAAGCGTGTGCCTGTGTCATAAGTAAAGGGCCAGCAGGCTTGACCGTTAAAGGGTGCTGTAACCCCCAAAGTACACTCCAGTCCAAACCAAATAAAAAAATATTTTCTGTGTTTGTGAATTGTGTGCGCAGTTGCAGCACGTGCATCAACAATGTAGTGCCAAGCGTGCGCCTGTGTCATAAGTAAAGGGCCGGCAGGCTTGACCATTAAAGGGTGCTGTAACCCAAAAAAGTACACTCCAAACAAAAGAAATAAATATTTTCTATGTTTGTGAATTGTGTGCGCAGTAGCCGCACGTGCATCAACAAAGTAGTGCCAAGCGTGCGCCTGTGTCATAAGTAAAGGGCCGGCAGGCTTAACCGTTAAAGGGTGCTGTAACCCCCAAAGTACACTCCAGTGCAAACCAAATAAAAAAATATTTTCTGTGTTTGTGAATTGTGTGCGCAATAGCCGCACGTGCATCAACAAAGCAGTGCCAAGCGTGCGCCTGTGTCATAACTAAAGGGCTGGCAATCTTGACCATTAAAGGGTGCTGTAACCCCCAAAGTACACTCCAGTCCAAACCAAAAAAAATTATATTTTCTGTGTTTGTGAATTGTGTGTGCAGTAGTCGCACGTGCATCAACAAAGTAGTGCCAAGCGTGCGCCTGTGTCATAAGTAAAGAGCCAGCTGGCTTGACCGTTAAAGGGTGCTGTAACCCCCAAAGTACACTCCAAACAAAATAAATAAATATTTTCTGTGTTTGTGAATTGTGTGCGCAGTAGCCGCACGTGCATCAACAAAGTAGTGCTAAGCGTGCGTCTGTGTCATAAGTAAAGGGCCGGCAGGCTTGACCGTTAAAGGGTGCTGTAACCCCCAAAGTTCACTCCAGTCCAAACCAAATAAAAAAATATTTTCTGTGTTTGTGAATTGTGTGCGCAGTAGCCACACATGCATCAACAAAGTAGTGCCAAGCGAGCGCCTGTGTCATAAGTAAAGGGCCGGCTGGCTTGACCGTTAAAGGGTGCTGTAACCCCCAAAGTACACTCCAGTCCAAACCAAATAAAAAAATATTTTCGGTGTTTGTGAATTGTGTGCGCATTAGCCGCACGTGCATCAACAAAGTAGTGCCAAGCGTGCGCCTGTGTCTTAAGTAAAGGGCCGGCTTGCTTGACTGTTAAAGGGTGCTGTAACCCACAAAGTACACTCCAGTCCAATGCAAATAAAAAAATATTTTCTGTGTTTGTGAATTGTGTGCGCAGTAGCCGCATGTGCATCAACAAAGTAGTGCCAAGCGTGCGCCTGTGTCATAAGTAAAGGGCCGGCTGGCTTGAACGTTAAAGGGTACTGTAACCACCAAAGTCCACTCCAGATCAAACCAAATAACAAAATATTTTTTCTGTGTTTGTGAAATGTGTGCGCAGTAGCCGCACGTGCACCAACAAAGTAGTGCCAAGCGTGCGCCTGTGTCATAATTAAAGGGCCAGCTGGCTTGACCGTTAAAGGGTGCTGTAACCCCCAAAGTACACTCCAGTCCAAACCATATAAAAAAATATTTTCAGTGTTTGTGAATTGTGTGCGCAGAAGCCGCACGTGCATCAACAAAGTTGTGCCAAGCGTGCGCCTGTGTCATAATTAAAAGGCCGGCTGGCTTGACCGTTAAATTGTGCTGTAACCCCCAAAGTACACTCCAAACAAAATAAATAAATATTTTCAGTGTTTGTGAATTGTGTGCGCAGTAGCCGCACGTGCATCAACAAAGTAGTGCCAAGCGTGCGCCTGTGTCATAAGTAAAGGGCCCGGCAGGCTTGACCGTTAAAGGGTGCTGTAACCCCCAAAGTACACTCCAGTCCAAACCAAATAAATAAATATTTTCTGTGTTTGTGAATTGTGTGCGCAGTAGCTGCACGTGCATCAACAAAGTAGTGCCAAGCGTGCGCCTGTGTCATAAGTAAAGGGCCGGCTGGCTTGACCGTTAAAGGGTTTTGTAACCCACAAAGTACACTCCAGTCCAAACCAAATAATAAAATATTTTCTGTGTTTGTGAATTGTGTGCGCAGTAGCCGCATGTGCATCAACAAAGTAGTGCCAAGCGTGCGCCTGTGTCATAAGTAAAGGGCCGGCTGGCTTGAACGTTAAAGGGTGCTATAACCCCCAAAGTACACTCCAAACCAAATAAAAAAATATTTAATGTGTTTGTGAATTGTGTGCGCAGTAGCCGCACATGCATCAAAAAAGTAGTGCCAAGCGTGCGCCTGTGTCATAAGTAAAGGGCCGGCTGGCTTGACCGTTAAAGGGTGCTGTAGCCCCCAAAGTACACACCAAACCAAATAAAAAAAATATTTTCTGTGTTTGTGAATTGTGTGCGCACTAGCCGCACGTGCATGAACAAAGTAGTGCCAAGCGTGCGCCTGTGTCATAAGTAAAGGGCCAGCAGGCTTGACCAATAAAGGTTGCTGTAACCCCCAAAGTACACTCCAGTCTAAACCAAATAAAAAAATATTTTCTGTGTTTGTGAATTGTGTGCGCAGTAGCCGCACGTGCATCAACAAAGTAGTGCCAAGCGTGCGCATGTGTCTTAAGTAAAGGGACAGCTGGCTTGACCGTTAGAGGGTGCTGTAACCCCCAAAGTACACTCCAGTCCAAACCATATAAAAAAATATTTTCTGTGTTTGTGAATTGTGTGCGCAGTAGCCGCACGTGCATCAACAAAGTAGTGCCAAGCGTGCGCCTGTGTCATAAGTAAAGGACCGGCTGGCTTGACCGTTAAAGGGTGCTGTAACCCCCAAAGAACACTCCAAACCAAATAACAAAATATTTTTTCTGTGTTTGTGAATTGTGTGCGCAGTAGCCGCACGTGCATCAACAAAGTAGTGCCAAGCGTGCGCCTGTGTCATAAGTAAAGGGACAGCTGGCTTGACCGTTAAAGGGTGCTGTAACCCCCAAAGTACACTCCAGTCCAAACCATATAAAAAAATATTTTCTGTGTTTGTGAATTGTGTGCACACTAGCCGCATGTGCATCAACAAAGAAGTGCCATGCGTGCGCCTGTGTTATAAGTAAAGGGCCGGCAGGCTTGACCGTTAAAGGGTGCTGTAACCTCCAAAGTACACTCCAGTTCAAACCAAATAAAAAAATATTTTCTGTGTTTGTGAATTGTGTGCGCAGTAGCTGTACGTGCATCAACAAAGTAGTGCCAAGCGTGCACCTGTGTCATAAGTAAAGGGCCGGCTGGCATGACCGTTAGAGGGTGCTGTAACCCCCAAAGTACACTCCAAACCAAAAAAAAAATATTTTCTGTGTTTGTGAATTGTGTGCGCAGTAGCCGCACGTGCATCAACAATGTAGTGCCAAGCGTGCGCCTGTGTCATAAGTAAAGGGCCAGCTGGCTTGACCGTTAAAGGGTGCTGTAACCCCCAAAGTACACTCCAAACCAAAAAAATATATATTTTCTGGGTTTGTGAATTGTGTGCGCAGTAGCCGCACGGCATCAACAAAGTAGTGCCAAGCGTGCGCCTGTTTCATAAGTAAAGGGCTGGCTGGCTTGACCGTTAAAGGGTGCTGTAACCCCCAAAGTACACTCCAGTCCAAACCAAAAAAAAAAGTATTTTCTGTGTTTGTGAATTGAGTGCGCAGTAGCAGCACATGCATCAACAAAGTAGTGCCAAGCGTGTGCCTGTGTCATAAGTAAAGGGCC
Source organism: Taudactylus pleione (assembly GCA_031769625.1). Lineage (NCBI taxonomy): Eukaryota > Metazoa > Chordata > Amphibia > Anura > Myobatrachidae > Taudactylus > Taudactylus pleione. Next base: position 2,697,285 of record JAUIMM010000197.1, read on the forward strand.
GGCTGGCTTGACCGTTAAAGGGTGCTGTAACCCCCAAAGTACACTCCAGTCCAAACCAAAAAAAAAAAATATTTTCTGTGTTTGTGAATTGTGTGCGCAGTATCCTCATGTGCATCAACAAAGTAGTGCCAAGCGTGCACCTGTGTCATAAGTAAAGGGCCAGCTGGCTTGACCGTTAAAGGGTGCTGTAACCCCCAAAGTACACTCCAAACCAAAAAAAAAAATATTTTCTGTGTTTGTGAATTGTGTGCGCAGTAGCCGCACGTGCATCAACAAAGTAGTGCCAAGCGTGCGCCTGTGTCATAAGTAAAGTGCCGGCTGGCTTGACCATTAAAGGGTGCTGTAACCCCCAAAGTAATCTCCAGTCCAAACCAAAAAAAAAAATATTTTCTGTGTTTGTGAATTGTGTGTGCAGTAGCCGCACGTGCATCAACAAAGTAGTGCCAAGCGTGCGCCTGTGTCATAAGTAAAGGGCCGGCTGGCTTGACTGTTAAAGGGTGCTGTAACCCCCAAAGTACACTCCAGTCTAAACCATGTAAAAAAATATTTTCTGTGTTTGTGAATTGTGTGCACAGTATCCGCACGTGCATCAACAAAGTAGTGCCAAGCGTGCGCCTGTGTCATAAGTAAAGGGCCGGCTGGCTTGACCGTTAAAGGGTGCTGTAACCCCCAAAGTACGCTCCAAACCAAATAAAAAAATATTTAATGTGTTTGTGAATTGTGTGCGCAGAAGCCGCACATGCATCAAAAAAGTAGTGCCAAGCGTGCGCCTGTGTCATAAGTAAAGGGCCGGCTGGCTTGACCATTAAAGGGTGCTGTAACCCCAAAGTACACTCCAAACCAAATAACAAAATATTTTTTCTGTGTTTGTGAATTGTGTGCGCAGTAGCCGCACGTGCATCAACAAAGTAGTGCCAAGCGTGCGCCTGTGTCATAAGTAAAGGGCCAGCTGGCTTGACCGTTAAAGGGTGCTGTAACCCCCAAAGTACACTCCAGTCCAAACCATATAAAAAATATTTTCAGTGTTTGTGAATTGTGTGCGCAGTAGCCGCACGTGCATCAACAAAGTTGTGCCAAGCGTGCGCCTGTGTCATAAGTAAAGGGCCGGCTGGCTTGACCGCTAAATGGTGCTGTAACCCCCAAAGTACACTCCAAACAAAATAAATAAATATTTTCTGTGTTTGTGAATTGTGTGCGCAGTAGCCGCACGTGCATCAACAAAGTAGTGCCAAGCGTGTGCCTGTGTCATAAGTAAAGGGCCGGCAGGCTTGACCGTTAAAGGGTGCTGTAACCCCCAAAGTACACTCCAGTCCAAACCAAATAAAAAAATATTTTCTGTGTTTGTGAATTGTGTGCGCAGTAGCCGCACGTGCATCAACAATGTAGTGCCAAGCGTGCGCCTGTGTCATAAGTAAAGGGCCAGCTGGCTTGACCGTTAAAGGGTGCTGTAACCCCCAAAGTACACTCCAAACCAAATAACAAAATATTTTTTCTGTGTTTGTGAAATGTGTGCGCAGTAGCCTCACGTGCATCAACAAAGTAGTGCCAAGCGTGCGCCTGTGTCATAATTAAAGGGCCAGCTGGCTTGACCGTTAAAGGGTGCTGTAACCCCCAAAGTACACTCCAGTCCAAACCATATAAAAAAATATTTTCAGTGTTTGTGAATTGTGTGCGCAGAAGCCGCACGTGCATCAACAAAGTAGTGCCAAGCGTGCGCCTGTGTCATAAGTAAAGGGCCGGCTGGCTTGACCGTTAAAGGGTGCTGTAACCCACAAACTACACTCCAGTCCAAACCAAATAAAAAAATATTTTCTGTGTTTGTGAATTGTGTGCACAGTATCCGCACGTGCATCAACAAAGTAGTGCCAAGCGTGCGCCTGTGTCATAAGTAAAGGGCCGGCTGGCTTGACCGTTAAAGGGTGCTGTAACCCCCAAAGTACGCTCCAAACCAAATAAAAAAATATTTAATGTGTTTGTGAATTGTGTGCGCAGAAGCCGCACATGCATCAAAAAAGTAGTGCCAAGCGTGCGCCTGTGTCATAAGTAAAGGGCCGGCTGGCTTGACCGTTAAAGGGTGCTGTAACCCCCCAAAGTACACTCCAAACCAAATAACAAAATATTTTTTCTGTGTTTGTGAATTGTGTGCGCAGTAGCCGCACTTGCATCAACAAAGTAGTGCCAAGCGTGTGCCTGTGTCATAAGTAAAGGGCCGGCAGGCTTGACCGTTAAAGGGTGCTGTAACCCCCAAAGTACACTCCAGTCCAAACCAAATAAAAAAATATTTTCTGTGTTTGTGAATTGTGTGCGCAGTTGCAGCACGTGCATCAACAATGTAGTGCCAAGCGTGCGCCTGTGTCATAAGTAAAGGGCCGGCAGGCTTGACCATTAAAGGGTGCTGTAACCCCCAAAGTACACTCCAAACAAAATAAATAAATATTTTCTATGTTTGTGAATTGTGTGCGCAGTAGCCGCACGTGCATCAACAAAGTAGTGCCAAGCGTGCGCCTGTGTCATAAGTAAAGGGCCGGCAGGCTTGACCGTTAAAGGGTGCTGTAACCCCCAAAGTACACTCCAGTGCAAACCAAATAAAAAAATATTTTCTGTGTTTGTGAATTGTGTGCGCAATAGCCGCACGTGCATCAACAAAGCAGTGCCAAGCGTGCGCCTGTGTCATAACTAAAGGGCTGGCAATCTTGACCATTAAAGGGTGCTGTAACCCCCAAAGTACACTCCAGTCCAAACCAAAAAAAATTATATTTTCTGTGTTTGTGAATTGTGTGTGCAGTAGTCGCACGTGCATCAACAAAGTAGTGCCAAGCGTGCGCCTGTGTCATAAGTAAAGAGCCAGCTGGCTTGACCGTTAAAGGGTGCTGTAACCCCCAAAGTACACTCCAAACAAAATAAATAAATATTTTCTGTGTTTGTGAATTGTGTGCGCAGTAGCCGCACGTGCATCAACAAAGTAGTGCTAAGCGTGCGTCTGTGTCATAAGTAAAGGGCCGGCAGGCTTGACCGTTAAAGGGTGCTGTAACCCCCAAAGTTCACTCCAGTCCAAACCAAATAAAAAAATATTTTCTGTGTTTGTGAATTGTGTGCGCAGTAGCCACACATGCATTAACAAAGTAGTGCCAAGCGAGCGCCTGTGTCATAAGTAAAGGGCCGGCTGGCTTGACCGTTAAAGGGTGCTGTAACCCCCAAAGTACACTCCAGTCCAAACCAAATAAAAAAATATTTTCGGTGTTTGTGAATTGTGTGCGCATTAGCCGCACGTGCATCAACAAAGTAGTGCCAAGCGTGCGCCTGTGTCTTAAGTAAAGGGCCGGCTTGCTTGACTGTTAAAGGGTGCTGTAACCCACAAAGTACACTCCAGTCCAAAGCAAATAAAAAAATATTTTCTGTGTTTGTGAATTGTGTGCGCAGTAGCCGCATGTGCATCAACAAAGTAGTGCCAAGCGTGCGCCTGTGTCATAAGTAAAGGGCCGGCTGGCTTGAACGTTAAAGGGTACTGTAACCACCAAAGTCCACTCCAGATCAAACCAAATAACAAAATATTTTTTCTGTGTTTGTGAAATGTGTGCGCAGTAGCCGCACGTGCACCAACAAAGTAGTGCCAAGCGTGCGCCTGTGTCATAATTAAAGGGCCAGCTGGCTTGACCGTTAAAGGGTGCTGTAACCCCCAAAGTACACTCCAGTCCAAACCATATAAAAAAATATTTTCAGTGTTTGTGAATTGTGTGCGCAGAAGCCGCACGTGCATTAACAAAGTTGTGCCAAGCGTGCGCCTGTGTCATAATTAAAAGGCCGGCTGGCTTGACCGTTAAATTGTGCTGTAACCCCCAAAGTACACTCCAAACAAAATAAATAAATATTTTCAGTGTTTGTGAATTGTGTGCGCAGTAGCCGCACGTGCATCAACAAAGTAGTGCCAAGCGTGCGCCTGTGTCATAAGTAAAGGGCCGGCAGGCTTGACCGTTAAAGGGTGCTGTAACCCCCAAAGTACACTCCAGTCCAAACCAAATAAATAAATATTTTCTGTGTTTGTGAATTGTGTGCGCAGTAGCTGCACGTGCATCAACAAAGTAGTGCCAAGCGTGCGCCTGTGTCATAAGTAAAGGGCCGGCTGGCTTGACCGTTAAAGGGTTTTGTAACCCACAAAGTACACTTCAGTCCAAACCAAATAATAAAATATTTTCTGTGTTTGTGAATTGTGTGCGCAGTAGCCGCATGTGCATCAACAAAGTAGTGCCAAGCGTGCGCCTGTGTCATAAGTAAAGGGCCGGCTGGCTTGAACGTTAAAGGGTGCTATAACCCCCAAAGTACACTCCAAACCAAATAAAAAAATATTTAATGTGTTTGTGAATTGTGTGCGCAGTAGCCGCACATGCATCAAAAAAGTAGTGCCAAGCGTGCGCCTGTGTCATAAGTAAAGGGCCGGCTGGCTTGACCGTTAAAGGGTGCTGTAGCCCCCAAAGTACACACCAAACCAAATAAAAAAAATATTTTCTGTGTTTGTGAATTGTGTGCGCACTAGCCGCACGTGCATGAACAAAGTAGTGCCAAGCGTGCGCCTGTGTCATAAGTAAAGGGCCAGCAGGCTTGACCATTAAAGGTTGCTGTAACCCCCAAAGTACACTCCAGTCTAAACCAAATAAAAAAATATTTTCTGTGTTTGTGAATTGTGTGCGCAGTAGCCGCACGTGCATCAACAAAGTAGTGCCAAGCGTGCGCCTGTGTTTAAAGTAAAGGGACAGCTGGCTTGACCGTTAAAGGGTGCTGTAACCCCCAAAGTACACTCCAGTCCAAACCATATAAAAAAATATTTTCTGTGTTTGTGAATTGTGTGCGCAGTAGCCGCACGTGCATCAACAAAGTAGTGCCAAGCGTGCGCCTGTGTCATAAGTAAAGGACCGGCTGGCTTGACCGTTAAAGGGTGCTGTAACCCCCAAAGAACACTCCAAACCAAATAACAAAATATTTTTTCTGTGTTTGTGAATTGTGTGCGCAGTAGCCGCACGTGCATCAACAAAGTAGTGCCAAGCGTGCGCCTGTGTCATAAGTAAAGGGACAGCTGGCTTGACCGTTAAAGGGTGCTGTAACCCCCAAAGTACACTCCAGTCCAAACCATATAAAAAAATATTTTCTGTGTTTGTGAATTGTGTGCACACTAGCCGCATGTGCATCAACAAAGAAGTGCCATGCGTGCGCCTGTGTTATAAGTAAAGGGCCAGCAGGCTTGACCGTTAAAGGGTGCTGTATCCTCCAAAGTACACTCCAGTTCAAACCAAATAAAAAAATATTTTCTGTGTTTGTGAATTGTGTGCGCAGTAGCTGTACGTGCATCAACAAAGTAGTGCCAAGCGTGCACCTGTGTCATAAGTAAAGGGCCGGCTGGCATGACCGTTAGAGGGTGCTGTAGCCCCCAAAGTACACTCCAAACCAAAAAAAAAATATTTTCTGTGTTTGTGAATTGTGTGCGCAGTAGCCGCACGTGCATCAACAATGTAGTGCCAAGCGTGCGCCTGTGTCATAAGTAAAGGGCCGGCTGGCTTGACCGTTAAAGGGTGCTGTAACCCCCAAAGTACACTCCAAACCAAAAAAATATATATTTTCTGGGTTTGTGAATTGTGTGCGCAGTAGCCGCACGTGCATCAACAAAGTAGTGCCAAGCGTGCGCCTGTTTCATAAGTAAAGGGCTGGCTGGCTTGACCGTTAAAGGGTGCTGTAACCCCCAAAGTACACTCCAGTCCAAACCAAAAAAAAATGTATTTTCTGTGTTTGTGAATTGAGTGCGCAGTAGCAGCACATGCATCAACAAAGTAGTGCCAAGCGTGTGCCTGTGTCATAAGTAAAGGGCCGGCTGGCTTGACCGTTAAAGGGTGCTGTAACCCCCAAAGTACACTCCAGTCCAAACCAAAAAAAAAAAATATTTTCTGTGTTTGTGAATTGTGTGCGCAGTATCCTCATGTGCATCAACAAAGTAGTGCCAAGCGTGCACCTGTGTCATAAGTAAAGGGCCAGCTGGCTTGACCGTTAAAGGGTGCTGTAACCCCCAAAGTACACTCCAAACCAAAAAAAAAAATATTTTCTGTGTTTGTGAATTGTGTGCGCAGTAGCCGCACGTGCATCAACAAAGTAGTGCCAAGCGTGCGCCTGTGTCATAAGTAAAGTGCCGGCTGGCTTGACCATTAAAGGGTGCTGTAACCCCCAAAGTAATCTCCAGTCCAAACCAAAAAAAAAAATATTTTCTGTGTTTGTGAATTGTGTGTGCAGTAGCCGCACGTGCATCAACAAAGTAGTGCCAAGCGTGCGCCTGTGTCATAAGTAAAGGGCCGGCTGGCTTGACTGTTAAAGGGTGCTGTAACCCCCAAAGTACACTCCAGTCTAAACCATATAAAAAAATATTTTCTGTGTTTGTGAATTGTGTGCACAGTATCCGCACGTGCATCAACAAAGTAGTGCCAAGCGTGCGCCTGTGTCATAAGTAAAGGGCCGGCTGGCTTGACCGTTAAAGGGTGCTGTAACCCCCAAAGTACGCTCCAAACCAAATAAAAAAATATTTAATGTGTTTGTGAATTGTGTGCGCAGAAGCCGCACATGCATCAACAAAGTAGTGCCAAGCGTGCGCCTGTGTCATAAGTAAAGGGCCGGCTGGCTTGAACGTTAAAGGGTACTGTAACCACCAAAGTCCACTCCAGATCAAACCAAATAACAAAATATTTTTTCTGTGTTTGTGAAATGTGTGCGCAGTAGCCGCACGTGCACCAACAAAGTAGTGCCAAGCGTGCGCCTGTGTCATAATTAAAGGGCCAGCTGGCTTGACCGTTAAAGGGTGCTGTAACCCCCAAAGTACACTCCAGTCCAAACCATATAAAAAAATATTTTCAGTGTTTGTGAATTGTGTGCGCAGAAGCCGCACGTGCATTAACAAAGTTGTGCCAAGCGTGCGCCTGTGTCATAATTAAAAGGCCGGCTGGCTTGACCGTTAAATTGTGCTGTAACCCCCAAAGTACACTCCAAACAAAATAAATAAATATTTTCAGTGTTTGTGAATTGTGTGCGCAGTAGCCGCACGTGCATCAACAAAGTAGTGCCAAGCGTGCGCCTGTGTCATAAGTAAAGGGCCGGCAGGCTTGACCGTTAAAGGGTGCTGTAACCCCCAAAGTACACTCCAGTCCAAACCAAATAAATAAATATTTTCTGTGTTTGTGAATTGTGTGCGCAGTAGCTGCACGTGCATCAACAAAGTAGTGCCAAGCGTGCGCCTGTGTCATAAGTAAAGGGCCGGCTGGCTTGACCGTTAAAGGGTTTTGTAACCCACAAAGTACACTCCAGTCCAAACCAAATAATAAAATATTTTCTGTGTTTGTGAATTGTGTGCGCAGTAGCCGCATGTGCATCAACAAAGTAGTGCCAAGCGTGCGCCTGTGTCATAAGTAAAGGGCCGGCTGGCTTGAACGTTAAAGGGTGCTATAACCCCCAAAGTACACTCCAAACCAAATAAAAAAATATTTAATGTGTTTGTGAATTGTGTGCGCAGTAGCCGCACATGCATCAAAAAAGTAGTGCCAAGCGTGCGCCTGTGTCATAAGTAAAGGGCCGGCTGGCTTGACCGTTAAAGGGTGCTGTAGCCCCCAAAGTACACACCAAACCAAATAAAAAAAATATTTTCTGTGTTTGTGAATTGTGTGCGCACTAGCCGCACGTGCATGAACAAAGTAGTGCCAAGCGTGCGCCTGTGTCATAAGTAAAGGGCCAGCAGGCTTGACCATTAAAGGTTGCTGTAACCCCCAAAGTACACTCCAGTCTAAACCAAATAAAAAAATATTTTCTGTGTTTGTGAATTGTGTGCGCAGTAGCCGCACGTGCATCAACAAAGTAGTGCCAAGCGTGCGCCTGTGTTTAAAGTAAAGGGACAGCTGGCTTGACCGTTAAAGGGTGCTGTAACCCCCAAAGTACACTCCAGTCCAAACCATATAAAAAAATATTTTCTGTGTTTGTGAATTGTGTGCGCAGTAGCCGCACGTGCATCAACAAAGTAGTGCCAAGCGTGCGCCTGTGTCATAAGTAAAGGACCGGCTGGCTTGACCGTTAAAGGGTGCTGTAACCCCCAAAGAACACTCCAAACCAAATAACAAAATATTTTTTCTGTGTTTGTGAATTGTGTGCGCAGTAGCCGCACGTGCATCAACAAAGTAGTGCCAAGCGTGCGCCTGTGTCATAAGTAAAGGGACAGCTGGCTTGACCGTTAAAGGGTGCTGTAACCCCCAAAGTACACTCCAGTCCAAACCATATAAAAAAATATTTTCTGTGTTTGTGAATTGTGTGCACACTAGCCGCATGTGCATCAACAAAGAAGTGCCATGCGTGCGCCTGTGTTATAAGTAAAGGGCCAGCAGGCTTGACCGTTAAAGGGTGCTGTATCCTCCAAAGTACACTCCAGTTCAAACCAAATAAAAAAATATTTTCTGTGTTTGTGAATTGTGTGCGCAGTAGCTGTACGTGCATCAACAAAGTAGTGCCAAGCGTGCACCTGTGTCATAAGTAAAGGGCCGGCTGGCATGACCGTTAGAGGGTGCTGTAGCCCCCAAAGTACACTCCAAACCAAAAAAAAAATATTTTCTGTGTTTGTGAATTGTGTGCGCAGTAGCCGCACGTGCATCAACAATGTAGTGCCAAGCGTGCGCCTGTGTCATAAGTAAAGGGCCGGCTGGCTTGACCGTTAAAGGGTGCTGTAACCCCCAAAGTACACTCCAAACCAAAAAAATATATATTTTCTGGGTTTGTGAATTGTGTGCGCAGTAGCCGCACGTGCATCAACAAAGTAGTGCCAAGCGTGCGCCTGTTTCATAAGTAAAGGGCTGGCTGGCTTGACCGTTAAAGGGTGCTGTAACCCCCAAAGTACACTCCAGTCCAAACCAAAAAAAAAAGTATTTTCTGTGTTTGTGAATTGAGTGCGCAGTAGCAGCACATGCATCAACAAAGTAGTGCCAAGCGTGTGCCTGTGTCATAAGTAAAGGGCCGGCTGGCTTGACCGTTAAAGGGTGCTGTAACCCCCAAAGTACACTCCAGTCCAAACCAAAAAAAAAATATATTTTCTGTGTTTGTGAATTGTGTGCGCAGTATCCTCATGTGCATCAACAAAGTAGTGCCAAGCGTGCACCTGTGTCATAAGTAAAGGGCCAGCTGGCTTGACCGTTAAAGGGTGCTGTAACCCCCAAAGTACACTCCAAACCAAAAAAAAAAATATTTTCTGTGTTTGTGAATTGTGTGCGCAGTAGCCGCACGTGCATCAACAAAGTAGTGCCAAGCGTGCGCCTGTGTCATAAGTAAAGTGCCGGCTGGCTTGACCATTAAAGGGTGCTGTAACCCCCAAAGTAATCTCCAGTCCAAACCAAAAAAAAAAATATTTTCTGTGTTTGTGAATTGTGTGTGCAGTAGCCGCACGTGCATCAACAAAGTAGTGCCAAGCGTGCGCCTGTGTCATAAGTAAAGGGCCGGCTGGCTTGACTGTTAAAGGGTGCTGTAACCCCCAAAGTACACTCCAGTCTAAACCATATAAAAAAATATTTTCTGTGTTTGTGAATTGTGTGCACAGTATCCGCACGTGCATCAACAAAGTAGTGCCAAGCGTGCGCCTGTGTCATAAGTAAAGGGCCGGCTGGCTTGACCGTTAAAGGGTGCTGTAACCCCCAAAGTACGCTCCAAACCAAATAAAAAAATATTTAATGTGTTTGTGAATTGTGTGCGCAGAAGCCGCACATGCATCAAAAAAGTAGTGCCAAGCGTGCGCCTGTGTCATAAGTAATGGGCCGGCTGGCTTGACCATTAAAGGGTGCTGTAACCCCAAAGTACATTCCAAACCAAATAACAAAATATTTTTTCTGTGTTTGTGAATTGTGTGCGCAGTAGCCGCACGTGCATCAACAAAGTAGTGCCAAGCGTGCGCCTGTGTCATAAGTAAAGGGCCAGCTGGCTTGACTGTTAAAGGGTGCTGTAACCCCCAAAGTACACTCCAGTCCAAACCATATAAAAAATATTTTCAGTGTTTGTGAATTGTGTGCGCAGTAGCCGCACGTGCATCAACAAAGTTGTGCCAAGCGTGCGCCTGTGTCATAAGTAAAGGGCCGGCTGGCTTGACCGCTAAATGGTGCTGTAACCCCCAAAGTACACTCCAAACAAAATAAATAAATATTTTCTGTGTTTGTGAATTGTGTGCGCAGTAGCCGCACGTGCATCAACAAAGTAGTGCCAAGCGTGTGCCTGTGTCATAAGTAAAGGGCCGGCAGGCTTGACCGTTAAAGGGTGCTGTAACCCCCAAAGTACACTCCAGTCCAAACCAAATAAAAAAATATTTTCTGTGTTTGTGAATTGTGTGCGCAGTAGCCGCACGTGCATCAACAATGTAGTGCCAAGCGTGCGCCTGTGTCATAAGTAAAGGGCCAGCTGGCTTGACCGTTAAAGGGTGCTGTAACCCCCAAAGTACACTCCAAACCAAATAACAAAATATTTTTTCTGTGTTTGTGAAATGTGTGCGCAGTAGCCTCACGTGCATCAACAAAGTAGTGCCAAGCGTGCGCCTGTGTCATAATTAAAGGGCCAGCTGGATTGACCGTTAAAGGGTGCTGTAACCCCCAAAGTACACTCCAGTCCAAACCATATAAAAAAATATTTTCAGTGTTTGTGAATTGTGTGCGCAGAAGCCGCACGTGCATCAACAAAGTTGTGCCAAGCGTGCGCCTGTGTCATAAGTAAAGGGCCGGCTGGCTTGACCGTTAAATGGTGCTGTAACCCCCAAAGTACACTCCAAACAAAATAAATAAATATTTTCAGTGTTTGTGAATTGTGTGCGCAGTAGCCGCACGTGCATCAACAAAGTCGTGCCAAGCGTGCGCCTGTTTCATAAGTAAAGGGCCGGCAGGCTTGACCGTTAAAGGGTGTTGTAACCCCCAAAGTACACTCCAGTCCAAACCAAATAAATAAATATTTTCTGTGTTTGTGAATTGTGTGCGCAGTAGCTGCACGTGCATCAACAAAGTAGTGCCAAGCGTGCGCCTGTGTCATAAGTAAAGGGCCAGCTGGCTTGACCGTTAAAGGGTGTTGTAACCCACAAAGTACACTCCTGTCCAAACCAAATAATAAAATATTTTCTGTGTTTGTGAATTGTGTGCGCAGTAGCCGCATGTGCATCAACAAAGTAGTGCCAAGCGTGCGCCTGTGTCATAAGTAAAGGGCCAGCTGGCTTGAACGTTAAAGGGTGCTATAACCCCCAAAGTACACTCCAATCCAAATAAAAAAATATTTAATGTGTTTGTGAATTGTGTGCGCAGTAGCCGCACATGCATCAAAAAAGTAGTGCCAAGCGTGCGCCTGTGTCATAAGTAAAGGGCCGGCTGGCTTGACCGTTAAAGGGTGCTGTAGCCCCCAAAGTACACTCCAAACCAAATAAAAAAAATATTTTCTGTGTTTGTGAATTGTGTGCGCACTAGCCGCACGTGCATGAACAAAGTAGTGCCAAGCGTGCGCCTGTGTCATAAGTAAAGGGCCAGCAGGCTTGACCATTAAAGGTTGCTGTAACCCCCAAAGTACACTCCAGTCTAAACCAAATAAAAAAATATTTTCTGTGTTTGTGAATTGTGTGCGCAGTAGCCGCACGTGCATCAACAAAGTAGTGCCAAGCGTGCGCCTGTGTCTTAAGTAAAGGGACAGCTGGCTTGACCGTTAAAGGGTGCTGTAACCCCCAAAGTACACTCCAGTCCAAACCATATAAAAAAATATTTTCTGTGTTTGTGAATTGTGTGCGCAGTAGCCGCACGTGCATCAACAAAGTAGTGCCAAGCGTGCGCCTGTGTCATAAGTAAAGGACCGGCTGGCTTGACCGTTAAAGGGTGCTGTAACCCCCAAAGAACACTCCAAACCAAATAACAAAATATTTTTTCTGTGTTTGTGAATTGTGTGCGCAGTAGCCGCACGTGCATCAACAAAGTAGTGTCAAGCGTGCGCCTGTGTCATAAGTAAAGGGACAGCTGGCTTGACCGTTAAAGGGTGCTGTAACCCCCAAAGTACACTCCAGTCCAAACCATATAAAAAAATATTTTCTGTGTTTGTGAATTGTGTGCACACTAGCCGCATGTGCATCAACAAAGAAGTGCCATGCGTGCGCCTGTGTTATAAGTAAAGGGCCGGCAGGCTTGACCGTTAAAGGGTGCTGTAATCTCCAAAGTACACTCCAGTTCAAACCAAATAAAAAAATATTTTCTGTGTTTGTGAATTGTGTGCGCAGTAGCTGTACGTGCATCAACAAAGTAGTGCCAAGCGTGCGCCTGTGTCATAAGTAAAGGGCCGGCTGGCATGACCGTTAGAGGGTGCTGTAACCCCCAAAGTACACTCCAAACCAAAAAAAAAATATTTTCTGTGTTTGTGAATTGTGTGCGCAGTAGCCGCACGTGCATCAACAATGTAGTGCCAAGCGTGCGCCTGTGTCATAAGTAAAGGGCCGGCTGGCTTGACCGTTAAAGGGTGCTGTAACCCCCAAAGTACACTCCAAACCAAAAAAATATATATTTTCTGGGTTTGTGAATTGTGTGCGCAGTAGCCGCACGTGCATCAACAAAGTAGTGCCAAGCGTGCGCCTGTTTCATAAGTAAAGGGCTGGCTGGCTTGACCGTTAAAGGGTGCTGTAACCCCCAAAGTACACTCCAGTCCAAACCAAAAAAAAAAGTATTTTCTGTGTTTGTGAATTGTGTGCGCAGTAGCAGCACATGCATCAACAAAGTAGTGCCAAGCGTGTGCCTGTGTCATAAGTAAATGGCCGGCTGGCTTGACCGTTAAAGGGTGCTGTAACCCCCAAAGTACACTCCAGTCCAAACCAAAAAAAAAAATATTTTCTGTGTTTGTGAATTGTGTGCGCAGTATCCTCATGTGCATCAACAAAGTAGTGCCAAGCGTGCACCTGTGTCATAAGTAAAGGGCCAGCTGGCTTGACCGTTAAAGGGTGCTGTAACCCCCAAAGTACACTCCAAACCAAAAAAAAAATTATTTTCTGTGTTTGTGAATTGTGTGCGCAGTAGCCGCACGTGCATCAACAAAGTAGTGCCAAGCGTGCGCCTGTGTCATAAGTAAAGGGCCGGCTGGCTTGACCATTAAAGGGTGCTGTAACCCCCAAAGTAATCTCCAGTCCAAACCAAAAAAAAAAATATTTTCTGTGTTTGTGAATTGTGTGTGCAGTAGCCGCACGTGCATCAACAAAGTAGTGCCAAGCGTGCGCCTGTGTCATAAGTAAAGGGCCGGCTGGCTTGACCGCTAAAGGGTGCTGTAACAACCAAAGTACGCTCCAAACCAAATAAAAAAATATTTAATGTGTTTGTGAATTGTGTGCGCAGAAGCCGCACATGCATCAAAAAAGTAGTGCCAAGCGTGCGCCTGTGTCATAAGTAAAGGGCCGGCTGGCTTGACCGTTAAAGGGTGCTGTAACCCCAAAGTACACTCCAAACCAAATAACAAAATATTTTTTCTGTGTTTGTGAATTGTGTGCGCAGTAGCCGCACGTGCATCAACAAAGTAGTGCCAAGCGTGCGCCTGTGTCATAAGTAAAGGGCCAGCTGGCTTGACCGTTAAAGGGTGCTGTAACCCCCAAAGTACACCCCAGTCCAAACCATATAAAAAATATTTTCAGTGTTTGTGAATTGTGTGCGCAGTAGCCGCACGTGCATCAACAAAGTTGTGCCAAGCGTGCACCTGTGTCATAAGTAAAGGGCCGGCTGGCTTGACCGTTAAATGGTGCTGTAACCCCCAAAGTACACTCCAAACAAAATAAATAAATATTTTCTGTGTTTGTGAATTGTGTGCGCAGTAGCCGCACGTGCATCAACAAAGTAGTGCCAAGCGTGTGCCTGTGTCATAAGTAAAGGGCCGGCAGGCTTGACTGTTAAAGGGTGCTGTAACCCCCAAAGTACACTCCAGTCCAAACCAAATAAAAAAATATTTTCTGTGTTTGTGAATTGTGTGCGCAGTAGCCGCACGTGCATCAACAATGTAGTGCCAAGCGTGCGCCTGTGTCATAAGTAAAGGGCCAGCTGGCTTGACCGTTAAAGGGTGATGTAACCCCCAAAGTACACTCCAGTCCAAACCATATAAAAAAATATTTTCAGTGTTTGTGAATTGTGTGCGCAGTAGCCGCACGTGCATCAACAAAGTTGTGCCAAGCGTGCGCCTGTGTCATAAGTAAAGGGCCGGCAGGCTTGACCGTTAAATGGTGCTGTAACCCCCAAAGTACACTCCAAACAAAATAAATAAATATTTTCTATGTTTGTGAATTGTGTGCGCAGTAGCCGCACGTGCATCAACAAAGTAGTGCCAAGCGTGCGCCTGTGTCATAAGTAAAGGGCCGGCAGGCTTTACCGTTAAAGGGTGCTGTAACCCCCAAAGTACACTCCAGTCCAAACCAAATAAAAAAATATTTTCGGTGTTTGTGAATTGTGTGCGCAGTAGCCGCACGTGCATCAACAAAGTAGTGCCAAGCATGCGCCTGTGTCTTAAGTAAAGGGCCGGCTTGCTTGACCGTTAAAGGGTGCTGTAACCCACAAAGTACACTCCAGTCCAAACCAAATAAAAAAATATTTTCTGTGTTTGTGAATTGTGTGCGCAGTAGCCGCATGTGCATCAACAAAGTAGTGCCAAGCGTGCGCCTGTGTCATAAGTAAAGGGCCGGCTGGCTTGAACGTTAAAGGGTGCTGTAACCACCAAAGTCCACTCCAGATCAAACCAAATAAAAAAATATTTTCTGTGTTTGTGAATTGTGTGCTCAGTATCCGCACGTGCATCAACAAAGTAGTGCCAAGTGTGCGCCTGTGTCATAAGTAAAGGGCCGGCTGGCTTGACCGTTAAAGGGTGCTGTAACCCCCAAAGTACACTCCAAACCAAATAACAAAATATTTTTTCTGTGTTTGTGAAATGTGTGCGCAGTAGCCTCACGTGCATCAACAAAGTAGTGCCAAGCGTGCGCCTGTGTCATAATTAAAGGGCCAGCTGGCTTGACCGTTAAAGGGTGCTGTAACCCCCAAAGTACACTCCAGTCCAAACCATATAAAAAAATATTTTCAGTGTTTGTGAATTGTGTGCGCAGAAGCCGCACGTGCATCAACAAAGTTGTGCCAAGCGTGCGCCTGTGTCATAATTAAAGGGCCGGCTGGCTTGACCGTTAAATGGTGCTGTAACCCCCAAAGTACACTCCAAACAAAATAAATAAATATTTTCAGTGTTTGTGAATTGTGTGCGCAGTAGCCGCACGTGCATCAACAAAGTAGTGCCAAGCGTGCGCCTGTGTCATAAGTAAAGGGCCGGCAGGCTTGAACGTTAAAGGGTGCTGTAACCCCCAAAGTACACTCCAGTCCAAACCAAATAAATAAATATTTTCTGTGTTTGTGAATTGTGTGCGCAGTAGCTGCACGTGCATCAACAAAGTAGTGCCAAGCGTGCGCCTGTGTCATAAGTAAAGGGCCGGCTGGCTTGACCGTTAAAGGGTGTTGTAACCCACAAAGTACACTCCAGTCCAAACCAAATAATAAAATATTTTCTGTGTTTGTGAATTGTGCGCGCAGTAGCCGCATGTGCATCAACAAAGTAGTGCCAAGCGTGCGCCTGTGTCATAAGTAAAGGGCCAGCTGGCTTGAACGTTAAAGGGTGCTATAACCCTCAAAGTACACTCCAAACCAAATAAAAAAATATTTAATGTGTTTGTGAATTGTGCGCGCAGTAGCCGCACATGCATCAAAAAAGTAGTGCCAAGCGTGCGCCTGTGTCATAAGTAAAGGGCCAGCTGGCTTGACTGTTAAAGGGTGCTGTAGCCCCCAAAGTACACTCCAAACCAAATAAAAAAAATATTTTCTGTGTTTGTGAATTGTGTGCGCACTAGCCGCACGTGCATGAACAAAGTAGTGCCAAGCGTGCGCCTGTGTCATAAGTAAAGGGCCAGCAGGCTTGACCATTAAAGGTTGCTGTAACCCCCAAAGTACACTCCAGTCTAAACCAAATAAAAAAATATTTTCTGTGTTTGTGAATTGTGTGCGCAGTAGCCGCACGTGCATCAACAAAGTAGTGCCAAGCGTGCGCCTGTGTCTTAAGTAAAGGGACAGCTGGCTTGACCGTTAAAGGGTGCTGTAACCCCCAAAGTACACTCCAGTCCAAACCATATAAAAAAATATTTTCTGTGTTTGTGAATTGTGTGCGCAGTAGCCACACGTGCATCAACAAAGTAGTGCCAAGCGTGCGCCTGTGTCATAAGTAAAGGACCGGCTGGCTTGACCGTTAAAGGGTGCTGTAACCCCCAAAGAACACTCCAAACCAAATAACAAAATATTTTTTCTGTGTTTGTGAATTGTGTGCGCAGTAGCCGCACGTGCATCAACAAAGTAGTGTCAAGCGTGCGCCTGTGTCATAAGTAAAGGGACAGCTGGCTTGACCGTTAAAGGGTGCTGTAACCCCCAAAGTACACTCCAGTCAAAACCATATAAAAAAATATTTTCTGTGTTTGTGAATTGTGTGCGCAGTAGCCGCACGTGCATCAACAAAGTAGTGCCAAGCGTGCGCCTGTGTCATAAGTAAGGACCGGCTGGCTTGACCATTAAAGGGTGCTGTAACCCCCAAAGTACACTCCAAACCAAATAACAAAATATTTTTTCTGTGTTTGTGAATTGTGTGCGCAGTAGCCGCACGTGCATCAACAAAGTAGTGCCAAGCGTGCGCCTGTGTCATAATTAAAGGGCCGGCTGGCTTGAGCAATAAAGGGTGCTGTAGCCCCCAAAGTACTCTCCAAACCAAATAAAAAAATATTTTCTGTATTTGTGAATTGTGTGCACACTAGCCGCATGTGCATCAACAAAGAAGTGCCATGCGTGCGCCTGTGTTATAAGTAAAGGGCCGGCAGGCTTGACCGTTAAAGGGTGCTGTAACCTCCAAAGTACACTCCAGTTCAAACCAAATAAAAAAATATTTTCTGTGTTTGTGAATTGTGTGCGCAGTAGCTGTACGTGCATCAACAAAGTAGTGCCAAGCGTGCGCCTGTGTCATAAGTAAAAGGCCGGCTGGCATGACCGTTAGAGGGTGCTGTAACCCCCAAAGTACACTCCAAACCAAAAAAAAAATATTTTCTGTGTTTGTGAATTGTGTGCGCAGTAGCCGCACGTGCATCAACAATGTAGTGCCAAGCGTGCGCCTGTGTCATAAGTAAAGGGCCGGCTGGCTTGACCGTTAAAGGGTGCTGTAACCCCCAAAGTACACTCCAAACCAAAAAATTATATATTTTCTGGGTTTGTGAATTGTGTGCGCAGTAGCCGCACGTGCATCAACAAAGTAGTGCCAAGCGTGCGCCTGTGTCATAAGTAAAGGGCTGGCTGGCTTGACCGTTAAAGGGTGCTGTAACCCCCAAAGTACACTCCAGTCCAAACCAAAAAAAAAATTATTTTCTGTGTTTGTGAATTGTGTGCGCAGTAGCAGCACATGCATCAACAAAGTAGTGCCAAGCGTGTGCCTGTGTCATAAGTAAAGGGCCGGCTGGCTTGACCGTTAAAGGGTGCTGTAACCCCCAAAGTACACTCCAGTCCAGACCAAAAAAAAAAATATTTTCTGTGTTTGTGAATTGTGTGCGCAGTATCCTCATGTGCATCAACAAAGTAGTGCCAAGCGTGCGCCTGTGTCATAAGTTAAGGGCCAGCTGGCTTGACCGTTAAAGGGTGCTGTAACCCCAAAAGTACACTCCAAACCAAAAAAAAAATTATTTTCTGTGTTTGTGAATTGTGTGCGCAGTAGCCGCACGTGCATCAACAAAGTAGTGCCAAGCGTGCGCCTGTGTCATAAGTAAAGGGCCAGCTGGCTTGACCATTAAAGGGTGCTGTAACCCCCAAAGTACTCTCCAGTCCAAACCAAAAAAAAATATATTTTCTGTGTTTGTGAATTGTGTGTGCAGTAGCCGCACGTGCATCAACAAAGTAGTGCCAAGCGTGCGCCTGTGTCATAAGTAAAGGGCCGGCTGGCTTGACTGTTAAAGGGTGCTGTAACCCCCAAAGTACACTCCAGTCCAAACCAAAAAAAAAATATTTTCTGTGTTTGTGAATTGTGTGCGCAGTATCCGCACGTGCATCAACAAAGTAGTGCCAAGTGTGCGCCTGTGTCATAAGTAAAGGGCCGGCTGGCTTGACCGTTAAAGGGTGCTGTAACCCCCAAAGTACACTCCAAACCAAAAATATATATATTTTCTGTGTTTGTGAATTGTGTGCGCAGTAGCCGCACGTGCATCAACAAAGGAGCAGCGCCAAGCGTGCGCCTGTGTCCCATAAGAAAAGAGCCAGCTGGCTCATTTCTTAAAGGCTGGTGTAACCCACAAAGTGCACTACTCTCCAGCAAAAATAAAACAATATTTTCTTTGTTTAGCTGCACGTATATATCAAATCGATATAACATAAATGGAGGACCAAACTTTCTCCGATAAAAATAAAATAGAGAAAGATCAAGAACCACTTCCTTCTAGTGCTGAAGCTGCTGCCACTAGTCATGACATAGACGATAACATGCCATCAACGTCGTCTGCCAAGGCCGATGCCCAATATCATAATAGAGGGCACATACAATCCCAAATGACAAAGTTCAGGAAAATGACCTTGAAAAAAACATTTAAATCAGCTGAAGAGAAACGTAAACTTGCCAATATGCCATTTACGACACGGAGTGGCAAGGAACGGCTAAGGTCGATCCCTAGTATGTTCATGACTAGTGGTTCAGCTTCACATGACGATGGAAGCCGTCCTCCCACTAAACAAATCAAAAGAGTTAAGCTGGCAAAAGCACAGCGAAGAACTGTACTTTCTAAGAAGATATCACAAATCCCCAAGGAGAGTCCAAGTGTGGTGGTGGTTGCGATGCCTGACCTTCCCAGCACTGGACGGGAAGAGGTGGCTCTTTCCACCATTTGCACGCCCCCTGCAAGTGCTGAAAGGAGCACCCACAGTCCACTTGCTGATATGCAAATTGAAGATGTCACTGTTGAAGTACAACAGGATGAGGATACTGGTGTAGCTGGCGCTGAGGAGGAAGTTGGCGAGGAGGATTCTGATGGTGATGTGGTTTGTTTAAATCAGGCTCTGGGGGAGACAGTTGTTGTCCGTGGGATGAAAAAGCCCATCACGGTCATGCCTGGGCAGAAGACCAAACATTCCACCTCTTTGGTCTGGCAATATTTCTATCCAAATCCAGACAACAACTGTCTTGCCATATGTACCATATGTAAAGGTGAAATAAGTAGGGGTAGGGACGTTAACCACCTAGGAACATCCTCCCTTATACTGCACCTGCAGCGCGTTCATAAAAAGTTACTGTCAAGTTCAGAAACTTTGGCTAAGACCGTAAGCAGTTCAGGGACACCTAAATCCCGTTGTCCTGTTGTATCCAAGTGCCTGCATACCACACCGTCAACTCCCTCCTCGTCAATTTCCTCCTTAGTCAGGATCGGAAGTAGTCCTGCAGGCCATGTCACTGGCATGACTGACTCTCCTATCCGGGATTCCTCCGGAGGATCCTGCATTGCTACGCCTCCTGCTGCCGCTGCTGCTGTTGCTGCTGCTGGGAGTCGGTCATCATCCCAGAGAGGAAGTAGGAACACCACTACTTTTACTAAACAATTGACCCTCCAACAGTCCTTAGCGAGGAGGATGAAGTACGACAGCAGTCATCCTGAAGCAAAATGTAAAACTGAGGCCTTGACTGCTATGTTGGTGTTAGACGTGCGTCTGGTATCCGCCATTAGTGCAGTGGGATTTAGACAATTGATGGAGGTAGTGTTTCCCCGGTTCCAAATCCTGTCTAGATTCCACTTCACTAGGCAGGCGATACCGAGACTGTACAGAAATGTCAGAAAAAGTGTCCTCAGTGTCCTGAAAAATGCCGTTGTACACAATGTCCACTTAACCACGGACAAGTGGACAAGTGGAACAGGGCAGACTAAGGACTATATGACTGTGACAGCCCACTGGGTAGATGTATCACCTTACACAGCAACAGCAGCAGCGTCACCAGTTGCAGCATCTCAGAAACGCCAGCTCGTTCCAAGGCAGGCTACGCTGTGTATCACCGGTTTCAGTAAGAGGCACACCGCCGACAACCTCTTAGAGAAACTGAGGGAAATCATCGCCCAGTGGCTTACCCCACTTAGACTCTCCTGGGGATTTGTGATATCTGACAATGCCACCAATATTGTGCGGGCATTACATCTGGGCAAATTCCAGCACGTCCCATGTTTTGCTCACACAATAAACTTGGTGGTGGGACTTGTGGATGAAGCCCTTCTTTCGTTTTGCCAGGATTCCAGGGTGGTCAATCTGTTGAAATCAGACCTCTACATTTTGGCCACCGTGCTTGATCCTAGGTTTAAAGCCTATGTGGTGTCTCTCTTTCTGGCCGACACAAGCCTGCAGAGGTGCAAAGACCTGCTGGTGAATACACTGTCAGCTGAAGCGGAATGTGACACGTCAACAGCTCCTTCTTCATTTTCTCCCGCAACTGGGGCTGCCAGGAAAAAACTTAGGTATCCTAAGCAACCCGCTGGCGGTGATGCAGGGCAGGCAGGACCAAGTTTGGACATCTGGTCCGGACTGAAGGACCTGGTAACAATTTCTGACATGTCTACTGTCACTGCATATGATACTGTCACCATTGACAGAATGGTGGAGGATTACATCGGTGACAGCATCCAAGTAGGCATGTCACACAGTCCATACCTGTACTGGCAGGAAAATGAGGCAATTTGGAGGCCCCTGTACAAACTGGCTCTATTTTACCTGAGTTGCCCCCCCTCCAGTGTGTACTCCGAAAGAGTGTTTAGTGCAGCAGGGAACCTTGTCAGTGAAAGGCGTAGGAGGTTGCTTCCACAGAATGTGGAGAAAATGATGTTCATCAAAATGAATTATCAGCTCTTCCATGGAGACCAGCCTCCAGAACGTACAGAGGGACCTGTGGTGGTGGATTCAAGTGGGGACGAGTTAATACTTTGTGAGGATGAGGATGGACACACTGAAGAGGGTGAGGAATCAGTGGATGAGGAGGATGAGGATGACATCTTGCCTACGTAGAGCCAGTTTGTGCAGGGACAGATTAATTGCTAGCTTGTTTTGTGGGGGCCCAAACAAACCAATCATTTCAGCCACAGTTGTGTGGCAGACCCTGGCGCTGAAATGATTGGTTTGTTAAAGTGTGCATGTCCTGTTTATACAACATAAGGGTGGGTGGGAGGGCCCAAGGACAATTCCATCTTGCACCTCTTTTTTTTCTTTGCATTATGTACAGTTTGGGGCCTAGTTTTTCAAACTGCCATCCTGTCTGCCACTGCAGTATCATGCCTAGATGGGTCACGTGTTTGTGCCGCCCACTCGTGTCGCTTAGCATAGTCATCCAGCTACCTCGGTGCAACCTTTTGGACATAAAAACACTATTGTGAGGTGTGAGGTGTTCAGAATAGACTGGAAATGAGTGGAAATTAAGGTTATTGAGGTTAATAATAGCATAGGAGCAGAAAAACCTACAAATTCTGTGATTTTAGCTGTTTTTATGCTTTTTTAAAAAAAAATACAGATCCAAAACACAAAACCCAGAACCCAAAACACGGAAGGGTGGTTTCGCAAAACCAATCCAGATCCAAAACACGAAGAAAGATCCAGATCCAAAACCAAAACACAAAACACGAAAAGTGGCCGGTGCACACCCCTAATATATATATATATATATAATCCAAAAAGTCCTGCACTCACACCTTTATCCAAATTTTTTTGTTTATTGTGCACTTCAAGACAGAAAGTCTGTAATATATAAATCGTATCCTCCAATATCGTTGGATGAAGGCACTCACTTGAAAAATATAATTTTATTGAGTCATATTAGACAAAAAATTCAATATATTTGTTTATGTCAGACACCACTTAATTTGTGTCGACGTTTCGGTCTAAAGACAGACCTTTTTCAAGACAAGTGTCTGTAGCAATGTATCGCACAAAAAAAGCATCATAAGACCCGTGAACTCAAAAAAGTATAGTTCACCATCAAAAAGGGAGTCACTGGAAATTGATGTCTGTATAAACAAAGTTCCAGTCATACAGGCAGTCCGCGCGGGTGTCGCTGCCCGATCGTGACGATCACCAGGATCACCTAATATATTTGGACGATCACCAAATATATTTAATTTTTTGTCTAATATGACTCAATAAAATTATATTTTTTTAAGTGAGTGCCTTTCTTCCAACGATATTGGAGGATACGATTTATATATATATATATATATATATATATAAATAACATTGCAAATGGAGAAGAAACAAACATACATCCGGATAAATCAGACAACAGTTTGAGTGAGAAATCTGCATGCGCAAGATTAACAATCTAATAACCACATATAGCAACTAAAAATAAAACTGATGAGTAGGGGCCCAAAGGGTCACTCTTGAGAGGACCGTTATTTTCAGGAGGGTGACCTAAGGAGAGCACTTCTAGATTATACCAAGAAGTCAAAGCAACCTGCCATGGAGAAGTTTTAATTAAAACACAGCTCAATGTAAATTTGTTGATAAAGTTGAGTGAATAGTCATCATGATTGTTAGTGCCATCCAAATGACTTTAATGACATATTTTCCGGTAGATATTATCGATTAAAATATTAAAACGGTGATACTTAATGTCTCTTAATGCCACCAACAGAGATGAGAATCTTGGAAGCTGCATGTTTTCTGGATGTGGGAAAAAATAAAATTGATGAGTAGGGGCCCAAAGGGTCACTCTTGAGAGGACCGTTACTTTCAGGAGGGTGACCTAAGGAGACGACTTCCAGATTATACCAAGAAGTCAAAGCAACCTGCCATGGAGAAGTTTTAATTAAAACACAGCTCAATGTAAATTTGTTGATAAATTGAGTGAATAGTCATCATGATTATTAGCGGCCATCCAAATGACTTTAATGACATATTTTCCGATAGATATTATCGATTCAAATATTAAAACGGTGATACTTAATGTCTCTTAATGCCACTAACAGAGATGAGAATCTTTGAAGCTGCATGTTTTCTGGATGCGGGAATAAGGTGGTTCTACCAATTCCAACCCTTCTGAGGGTTGGAGTTGGTTGGAACAGAGCTGGATCGGTTTAAGACCGATAGTAATGAACTGGAGTTCTGAGTTGGTTGGAGACCGATGATATTTATTAAAGTTCTGAATCAGTTTGATGATGTTGAGTTGAGATCCTGGAGTAGTTTGAGATTGATGATGATGAAATGGATTTATAAATTGGTTTGGGGCTGATGATGAATGTATTGGATGGGACCGATGTTTGAAGATGACGGATGACATCAATGTTTGAAGATATTGCATGAGACCAATGATTGGAGGTATCAGATGGTACCGAAGATTGGAGTTATTGAATGAGACCTATGATTGGAGGTATTGAATGAGACTGATGACTGGAGGTATCAAATGGGACCGATGATTGGAGGAATCAGCTGGAAATGATGGAGGCAGTTAAGAACAAGTCTCAGTGTTAAAACCAGACTGGAGTGCAAGGTGGAGTATACCAGACTTGGAACTGGATATAACAGACTGGGATCTTTCATATACTGAGTATCTGGGAGCTGAGCACAGAGCTGTAACTTCCATGACTTTGTGCTGGCAATGAGGGCCAGTCAGGGAATGGAATTTATAGGGCTGGATCCCCAGGGATAGGATGCTGCTATCAGCTGGTCTGGGAGATGCCCTCTGAGTGGAGGAAGAGCGTCAGGTGACAGAGTCCAACATGTGTGCGGTAAGTATGCCATCATGCTGGGGAGACATACTTTGAGCAAGGTACTGCGGAGAGCCATCTCCATGCTTAGTGACAGGACACAGACCGGACAGGGCAGGAGCAGTGCAGGTAGACCTCAGCACCAGCCGGGAGCAATGTGCAGGTGAGTGGACCTCAGCGCTAACCTGGACAGGCACCGGTAAGGTAAGAAAGAGGTTTTAAGTGTCAGGAGCATGACATTGGAATAGGAGGGATTGATTTATACAAAACAATGTTTGACTAGAATTCTGCTATATAGTTATAACCGGCTATTAGTTTTTTAGATTTAATTATTTTTTTCCCTTTCAACTGACAAACATGACAACATGCAGCACTGCATAATATTTATATTTATGTATAACAGAGACTAGGTGGTTGAGTGAACTGATTATAAATCATACAAATATGTCATGTAACATTAATATTATGAGAATTGTTGGAGCTCATGATTAAAATTTAAATGCAATCTCCTTGTAATTTTGGAACCCAGAGAGTTTATGTTTTTTTTCATTTCCAATAAATGAAAACAAAATGACATATTTTATTTTGTTTGAAAAACATAAGAACTGTATACATAGTAATGGCTGAACTGTGTGGAAGGTTAAGGAAATATTAAGAAACAATAAGACTGTAATAACACCACTCCATTGTGCTTCAACAGTAGTACAGCATGATTAAACATGGATGATGCAATTAACCAACTGTGAACAGGTCTACCATTTGTAAAGCCCAATGTATGCAAACCTGTATAATCCAATGAAGTGTGTAAATTGAAAAATAACTATTGGCTATTCTGGAGTTAGCTATACATTACAAGGGGGAGATGTATAAAAGTTTGGATAAAGATGAAGTGGAGAGAGATAAAGTACTACTCAATCAGCTCCTAACTGTAATATTTCAAGCACAGCCTATAAAATGACAGTTTGGCACTGATTGGTTGCTAATTTATCTCTCTCCACTTAACCTATCTGCAAGCATGTAATACATCTACTCCAGGGTTTACGTTTAGGAGCACAGCATAGGATTGGATGGGAGTGGGAAGGATGGAGAGTAATTACAACTGTTGGTGATTATGAGAGGCCTTCAGACATTCTTTGTTGGCATCATTTATTATTATTATTACATTTTATTTATAATGTGCCATAAGTGATCAGCAGCACCGTATATACAGCAACAGTAGGACAGTACAGGGTACACAGAACATTTCATTACAATTAGAGATGTATGCCAACTCCCGTGTTTTGGATCTATATTAACTTCATGTTTTGGTTTTGGTTTTGACAAAACCGCCCTCACTGGTTTTGGTTTTGGATTTGTACTTTTTTTTAAACAAAAATCATAAAAACAGCTAAAATCACATAACTTGGGCCTGTTTTTGATCCTACAGTGTTATTAACCTCAATAACATTAATTTCGAGTCATTTCCATTAAATTTTGACCACCTCACAGCTCACAATATTGTTTTCATTCAGTTTAGGCCAAAAAGTTGCACCAAGCTAGCTAGCTGACTAAGGGCCTGATTCAGAGCCGCTCGTAAGCGGCCGCTCGTTCGTTCTGAGCGATGTTTGCCCAACTGCGCATGCGTACGGATCGTAATACGCATGTGCGAACCAGTCAGTGCCGCCGAAATTCGTTTGTTCGTTAAATAGCGAATGCCTGCTATTTTCAGTGACAGGAGGAGGTGTATGTGGGTGGTAACAGGGGAAGGTGCTTGAAAACGGGGAGTGGAGATCAGAACGCAGGCATGCTTAAAGGTCAAAACGGGCGTTTTTTTGGTGTGCATAATTAATATAGCAGCGTCATTAACCACGTCACTGGGTTATTTTATATTCAGAACTGCTCGCAAGATTGTGGTAGGAAAAACCAACCACAAGAATAGCGAGCAGTTCATACGCTGGTCAATGTACTCGATTAATCTAATAAATAGCGGACATGACGTAGGATGCGAGCGGCCAGGGGGCGTAGTTTTCCAAAAAACGACCGCAAGTTTTGTTCGCTCGTTCAGACATAGAGGCGTCAACAGACCGCAAAGAGCGAATGGTTCATTTGAATAGCCACCCCTTTTTTCTGAACGTACGACCGCAAATAGCGTCCGGCTCTGAATCAGGCCCTAAGCTAGTTGACAGCAGTGGGTTGCACAAACATGTGGCAGTTCAACTTCCAAAGTTGCACATCTAGGAAAGATGTCACTGCAGTGACAGACAGGATAACAGTTTAATAAACTATACGACTCCATAGAAAGCAATATTTTTTTCATTAATCAAGAACTATATCAGAGGCCCAAGGGAGATGAAGTTGTATGTAGTTGAAGGCAGGGGAAGGAAGGATTGATTGGTTTGTACATTTTATTAAATTTTTGCATTCCAAAGCAAATTTATGAGGGAGGAGGTGAGCCGTTTATAGAGAAAATTTTCCCAATCACATCATGCCCTGCCCCATTGCAGCTATTTAGTGGTTCAGAATTTTTTTTAAAAATTAAAGGGGCATGTAGGAGATGCTGTCTATGGCCATAAAAATGTCTGGGCATTTTCTGTATTCAGCAACAACATGTAGAATATTTCAGCGGCTGTGGCACTTTAACTTCCAACAGTTGCAGACAAGATGGCAGTTTAATTAACTATACAAATGATTACTATCTATGCAAAAAAACAGTCAGCAATGCCCCAAACAGTGCATAGTGCAAAGAATAAAGGTGCAAGATGGAATTGTCCTTGGGTCCTCTGATCCACTCTTATATTTTATATTAAACAGGATATGCACAGTTTAACAAACCAACACTTCAGCAACAGAGACTACCACTTGTGGCTGAAGTGATTGGTTTGTTTGGACCCCCACTAACTAGCTGTCAATAGGCAGCTGGCAATTATCTCTATGTACAAACTGGCTCTAAAGAGGCAAGATGTTGTCACCATTATCATCCTCACCCTCATCAGTGTGTACATCATCTTCACACAATATTAATTTGGCCCCACTGGAATACACCATTATAGGTGCCTTTGGACTTTGACGTAATTGCCGGTAAAGGTCTTCCTTGTGGAATTTGATCAACATCATCTTTTTCACATTTTGAAGAAGTAGCCTCCTACGATCACTGACAAGGTTCCCGGCTGTATTGAAAACTCTTTCTATGTACACTCCAGAGGGTGGGCAGTTTAAGTAAAGCAAAGCCAATTTGTGCAAGTGCCTCCAAATTGCCTATTTTGTCCAGCAAGTAGTCAAATGGACTGCCTATATGGATGCTATCATTAAAATAGTCCTCAACAATTCTTTGAATGGTGACCATATAAGTTGGAGTCACTGTAGAGGTGTCAGTAAGTTTCGGTAAATCTTTTAGACCTGACCAGATGTGAAAATGTTGTGTTGACTCATTTGCATCACCAGTGGTTCTCTTAGGAATGCTGAGCTTTTTCCTGGCAGATGCAATTGTCTGAGAAACTGAAGGAGGAGACATCACCATGTAATGTGCCGCTTCAGCTGAAATTTTTCTTGCCAACAGCTCTTTGTATCTCTTCAGGTATGTGTCCATTAGAAAGAAAAATACGACATATGACTTAAACCTAAGATCAAGCATGGTCGCCAAATGTATTGATCCAATTTCAAGATGCTGACAACCCTTGGAATCGCAAAGTGAATAAAGGACTTGACCTACATACTTAGAGGAATTGCTTAATTTCAGCTCCTCCTTTTGTTTCTGGAGCTGCTTTTCCAAAAGGCTAATTAGGGAAATCACCTTACTCAAGCTGGTAGTGTCTGAACTCTCTTTACAGGTGAAAATTTCGAAGGGTTTCAGCACATTGCATGACAGAGATAGTATTCTCCACTGCGCTGGAGAAAGATACACTCTCCCTATGTCAAGTCTCACTGTGTAGCTTTGGATGGCTTTTTGTTGTTCCTGCATCCACTGAAGCATATGGAATTCCACCTTGATACTACCTCTTGCTTTAGCTGCTGGCAGGGCAAATTAAACTGGTCTTGCAAATGCTACAATCTTGTATGTGCAGCTGCTGAATGCTGAACATATCCCAACATTTTTCAGGCCACAGACAACATTTCCTGCACAACCCCATTATTTTTAAAAAGAATCTGCACCATCAAATTGATTGTGTGAGCAAAACGTGGGATGTGTTCCAAATCACTCAGCTGTATTTGTGGCATTGTCAGAAATCACAAATCCTGAGGAGAGTCCGAGTGGGGTAAACCATTATACAATGACTTCCCTGAGAGGCTGACTCTGGTATGCCTCTTAGTGAAGCCATTTATACAAAGAGTAGCCTGCCTCTAAATGAGCTGGTGTTTGTTAGATGCTGCTGCTGCTGCTGTTGGTGCTGTTGAAGGCAATACACCCACCCAGTGCGCTGTCACAATCATGTAATCATTAGTTTGCCCTGTTCTGCCTGTCCACATATCTGTGGTTAAGTGGACAGTGGGTACAATGGCTTTTTGGAGGGCACTAATTAAGTTTTTTTAATGTCCATGTACAGTCAGGGAATTGCTTTTCTAGTAAAGTGGAATCTATATGGGATTTGGAAGCGGGGACACAGGACTTCAAATAACTGTCTAAAACCCACTGCATTAATGCCAGATCTTGGATGCACCTCTAATAGCAGCACAGCTGTTATGGCGTCAGTGATTAGCCATGCAACTGGGTGATAGCTGTCAAACTTGCTTCCACTATTAAAGGATTATTTAACAGTCAATTGTTTTTTTTAAACTAGTCATAGTCTTCTTGGTCCCCTTTTGAGATGAAGTTCCACTCCTAGCAGCAGCAGGCCTAGTGCTCAATGATTCTTCTAAGGAATCCTGGATATGGAAGGACTCAGTTAGCCATATCAAATTGGATGCAGGACTACCTCCAACCATGATTGAGGATATTGATGATGAAGATGTTGTTGTTGGATATTGCAGGTGCTTGGATCTTGCAGATAGAAAGGAGCTAGCTGACGCTGGACTGCTTGTTACTTTTTTAGCGTAAGTTTCTAATTTTAACAAAAACTTCATGCACGCACTGCAAATTATGTAACAGGGAGAAGGTTACTAAATTGTTGTCTGGATTTGGGTAAAAATAATTCCACACATAAGAGGTGGAATTTTTTTGTCTTACTCCTAGTTATGACAATGGCCTTTTTGTTAACAGAAGAAGGAACTACTTCTACTGGTGTCTCACTTACAGAAAGATTATCATCATTAACATGCTCATCATCAGCATCCTCATTAGAGTCTGCATCAGCTACACAAATATCCCCCTCATCCTGTTGCACTTCTACCGTAGCATCCTCAATGTCTGTCAGCAACGTATTGACTTGTGCTGCTCATCTACACATTGGCAGAGGGTGCAGATATGAGTACAGAAAGGTTAGGTTCACACATAGCACTCATGGAAACACTCAGACTATCCTCGGGGATTTATGACATTTCTGTTTCTGAACACATTGTTTGTTCTACTGCCTTAGTGGTTTTCATGTTTTTGACCCCTCTTCTAGAGTGAAAAGGTCTTGCATCATAATGAGAGGCAGAAGAAGATGTCTCTCTGACTGTTGCAGACCCACCACTCATAAATAAAGGCAGAGAGGCCTGAGGGCCTGATTCAGGGCCGGACGCTCTGACCAGAGCGCTCGCTCTGAATCAGGGCCCTTCTACCTCAACTTGGAGCGGCCTCTTGGAAGCTCACAGAGCTGTGGGTTACCACCCACAGCTTATGCGAGCATCCATGATGATGGTCGCGATGGTCAAGACCATCGCGACCATCGGGCTTGCAACGAGACCCTGCGGTAGGGTCTCGCTGCCGCAAGCCCTGGAGTGATTTTGGCTCTATCAGAGCCAAAATCACTCCCACTGACACCACTACTGATGTCAGTGGGGCCAGACCCAGACGGTAGGCATTCCCATGGGAACGCCTCCGTCTGGAAGCCACGCCCCCGTGGCTTTCAGTCACCATTGACAGCACGCCCCCTTTGGTGCAAGACCCCGAGCGACGGCTACCCCGCCGCTCGCCGGGTCTCGCGCATGCGCACGACAGAGCTCCCTCCATCGTGCGCATGCGCATTAGGGTACCATCGACCCGCTCGCGAGCATCCTGCGGTCGCGAGCGGGTCTGAATTAGGCCCTGAGTCTTTCCTTGCCACTGCATGTGGTGAATGGCATGTTGCCAATTTTCTGTTTTTCTTTTCTAAACTTTGCCTTTAATAGAGGTGCTTTTTTCATTACCACTGTAAATATTGTTTTTTTTTAAAAAAATTGATAAAAACTGCTAAAAATCATCTCATTTGGGTCTGTGTTTGTTCCAGTAGTATAACTAACATCAATAACATTCATTTCCAGTCATTTCCTGCAATTTTGACCAATCTTGGCACCTGAAATCATGAGGGAGGGACTTAAATACAATCCAAAAAATGTGAGATCCATTTTATGATCTGAGCCAGGACTCGGTTCTACTCGAAACCCGAAAGTTATGTGAATCAAGACTTTGTTTAACTGGAAACACCAAAGTTCTGGTGTGTTTCAATTTCAACAAAACCGAACCAGTCATCTCTACTGTTAATGAGGTTGCTTCTTCTTCTTCTTAAAATATACTATACAGTACAGTAGAAACAGTGAGTAGGGTTTCTGAAAAGTGTTTTGAAGGATATTCTAGCACCAATCCACTTTGTTTGCTATTTTTAGGACTGCACATGCTCCATAGCCAAGTGTACGCATCTTTTGGAGATTCAGGGGTTTATTTATCAAGCAGTGAAAAACTCAGTGAAGCGGACCAGTAGGGAAGTTGCCCATGGCAACCAATCAGTTTGAGGTAACATTTATTAAGTACAGTCTATAAAATAATAGGTAGGAGCTGATTGGTTGCCATGGGCAACTTCTCCACTGGTTCACTTCTCCACTGGTCTGTTTCACTAAGTTTTTCACTGCTTGACAAATAAACCTCTCAGAGTCTCCTGCCATCAGCTGAGACTACAATGTTATATCACTTAAAAAGAAAAAAAAAGTTCTATATCATCAGTGTTATTCTTTCTGTCGTGCCTCTGAGTTTTTTTTATGAGGTCCCCACAAACTAGTCTGTCACTTGTATGCCTAATGTTTTTTTGCAACCCTATGTATTGCCTTCGCTTGATTATTCCCTATATGCTGGTTTCTCTGAAATGAGAGACCTTGGAAGAAACTCTCTAGTCCCTGTTTGTGGGACTTCTGTGCAGGGACTTCTGTGCAGGGACTTGGTGGAGGTGGAACTAGTTCCACCTACCATTAGAGGTGACGGAACTCAGTTCCTCCCCATTCCTGCCCACTTTAACCCCTGCTTACAACCATGCCATGTTAGTGCCCAATTTAGAGATGGATACAAATCTCATCTTGACTGCATCTGTGTACGCAGTAGCTGTGCCAAAATATGCAAATGTTGCAGCCACTGAGATTGTATTGAGATGCCAAGCGGCAGCTTTGCAAATCCGAATGCTTGCATACAAAGACGCAGCATTAGATGCAGAGCAGTCTATTATCAAAGTTCTGAGTAACCCGATGGGCAGTGGCAGGCTGGGCCGGGGGGCAGGGTGCCATATGCCCCCCGGGCCGGTAGACTTTTGCCTCAGTGAGGGCCGGTATCACTAGTGCACAGGCATGACTGACGGCCGGGTGACAGGCAGAAAGTGCTCTCAGTTGCTCCGACTATAGCAGCATCAGAGCGGCTGGGCAGCATTCTCTGCCTGTTACCTGGCTGTCTGTCACCCTATGTAGCTTGTTGCTTCACACTGAACAGCACTCCTTCCGAGGCCGCTCCGCTGCAGGGGCTGTGCACCTACTTCTGTGTCCTCTGTCCCTTACCCGGGCTCCTTCCTCTCCACGGCTAAGGCTTCGCCCCCTCTCCGGAGGCCCCGCCCCCTCTCTTTTCCTGTCTGACTATATTAATCTATCTCCTCCTGTCCCCTGCTGAAGGCCCCGCCCCCTCACCCCGAGCCTCCGCCCTTTATTTAGTCTATCCTGTCTGTGTCATCTCTTCCTGTACCCTGGAGCTCCGCAAGGACCAGAAACAGAGCAGCCTTCCAGGCAGGTAAGTGCCAGTGGAGGACTACATGTTTACATGAGATTTGAGAGGGAAGGGGGGGGTGTTGGAATACTTATGCAATGGGGGGCTATAGTTATTTTTAACCTTTGGGGGATGGGGTGTTTTAATACTGTCAGTGCTGGGGGTGATGTAGTAATGTGTGTGAATGTGGGGGGGGTAATATTATTGTGTGTGAGGCCTACTCTATACTCAGAATACACTGATGATTTCTGCATAATCTGGTGATTACTGCGTTATCTGGCAGCCATTACAACGCTCCCTGATCTGATGGTCCTTGCAAACCTCTCTGCATTATATGGCAGTCACTGCGACACTCCCTGATCTGATGGTCCTTGCAAACCTCTCTGCATTATATGGCAGTCACTGCGACACTCCCTGATCTGATGGTCCTTGCGAACCTCTCTGCATTATAGGGCAGTCACTGCGACACTCCCTGACCTGATGGTCCTTGCGAACCTCTCTGCATTATAGGGCAGTCACTGCGACACTCCCTGATCTGATGGTCCTTGCGAACCTCTCTGCATTATAAGGCAGTCACTGCGACACTCCCTGATCTGATGGTTCTTGCGAACCTCTCTGCATTATATGGCAGTCACTGCGACACCCCCTGATCTGATGGTCCTTGTGAACCTCTCTGCATTATAGGGCAGTCACTGCAACACTCCCTGATCTGATGGTCCTTGCGAACCTCTCTGCATTATAGGGCAGTCACTGCAACACTCCCTGATCTGATGGTCCTTGCGAACCTCTCTGCATTATATGGCAGTCACTGCGATGCTCCCTTATCTGGCTGTCACTGCAAACCTCTCTACATTATTTAAAGCACACCCACATTAGGCACACCTAATTAGGCTATTATAATGTATCTTTTCTCCATTGCAATGCACTGGTGGAGAAATCGGGCCACTTACTTGTGTCTGCCCCCCAGGCCAAAAGTTGCCATCCAACCCCTGCCGATGGGTACTCAAAATGGTCATCAGAAGTGAGACACCAGGGCCTTCACAGATGCGTATGGGATCGCAGTCGCAGGCTGAGGCACACCCCGGAAATGGGTGAGACAGGTCTGCTTTTGAATCGCAACCCACCCACCCTCGTTGCTGCCCACAAACAGTTCCTGCCTTTCAATCCCTTGGTGAATAAATCCGTTCTATGAGCACTATCGCAAGACCATTGCAGCATATGCGCACTTCCACCCCGACACGCGCTGTACAAAATATATCGCCAACTTGCAGAAACGTCTGAATTGCATCCATCTCTTAATCTGGCAAATTCAGAGATGTACGTAATGCTAATTTTTACGCAGAAAGAGCGTTTGCCAATGTGCATGCGTGTCAGCCGCACTGTGCATGCGCAGCGATTGTTTTGTGATTACACCCACACAGAGGATCCATTCCCAAAGTTAGTGACAGGAATTCACTGTTTGGGGGAGGTACCGGGGGTTGGCTAAAAAAACGCAGGCGCGTAAGACCGTTTAAATTAGGGATGTGCACCGACCCCCGTGTTTTGGTTTTGGATCTGTATCTCCTTCAAGGTTTTGGATCTGGATTTGGTATTGCAAAATACCCTCAAGTGTTTTGACTTTTGTCCAGGAATGATGATGTTCGTCCATGTAAGATGACGTTTTGCCTCTTTCTGAGTTCCGTTTTTTTGGAGGGAAAAATCCGAACTCCACGTGCAAACTCGAACCTATCCGAGCCTGCACATCCCTAATATTAAATATTAAGTATCACCATGATATAACAAGGAGGACCCTCCATTTCCAACAGCAAAAGCATCCCCCATAGGTTTCTATGGGGCTGCTGTGCTGCCAGATTTATCAAGTCATTAGTGCCATCTCCAGGTGGCCTTTGGGCTATATTCACAATTTTTTTGGGTGGTTCTCAGTCACTTGCACATACACCAATATCCGTTGGCGCATACGCAGCAGCGCAGTTAAGGGGGCAAAGCAGGAAGTAATGTGATCACTGTACTTCTCACTGATTGCTGAGACAGGTTCCTATCAGAGCCCCTGCCTGGTGACTAAGAAATTATACAGTACATCCTACCAAAAAAAAATTCTTTAGTGTCATGAATTGCGGCGATAAGGAATCTTTATTTTCAGGGGCTGGCTGCAAATAATAATAAATATGCCCCTAAGAATTTAATAACATAGAACATTTTTATTGCATTTTGGGGTTATCATTGTCTGATTTATAGTTCAGCAGGTTATGTTTATACTGTATACGTTTTGTCCATCATTTTACATTAAAGGTAATAGATTTTCATTTGGCTATCATAATGTAACCCTGGGATACTGTTGACCTTGAATTTAGCACTTATTTTGTACAATAATGGTACATTTCATGATAGCGAAAATAAAGTTTATGATATATATGTGATCTATTGCCTGTCTCCTAATGCTTTTTTTCCCCCATACCATACTTTAGTTTATCACACTTGAGCTGTTTGTTGCTGAGTGGACAGATGGTTTTTAAAAAGATTAGGTATGGTCTTTGTACACTCTATGTTGTTTCCACAGAGTATATCACGCAGCCTGGTATAAATCCATTTTTTCTATAAGAGTAATACTGCCATTAGGATTATTCACCTCTACCGTAAATCACTTTTTGTCATGGGACAGAGTATTTTGAAAAATTCTTGAAGCATTAGATGGCAAACAAGAAAACACAACACCGGATTCCCTGAGCGTTTCTTCTATGCCAGATCTAATATTATCATTTCAAATTCAGCTTTCTAACAAAAATCTTTGATTACCTGTTAAAAGCAAAAATAAAATATTCACAATAATAAACAAAATAAAGTGGTTTAGCATAAATTCACAAAAAGATTTACTTTTTGTTAATAAGTAAATGTTTTTTCCCATGATGCAGAGGGTCCTCAAATGTTTTGAAGTCTGGAGAGATGAAACAAATTGTATTTCCAAACAATATGATTTAAAGATTTATTGATTTTAATTTTGATATTAACATAAAAATACTGTAAATATTTAGCTTTATATTCTAGAAGCTGTCTTCTTGGTACCTGGGCGCAGAGTAGCAAGTAAGAGTCTCATTCTGATTTGGATGTAAGTGGCAATAGGGACTAGAGATGTGCGCCGATCCCGTGGTTTTGTTCTGGATCTGTATCTCCTTTGTGTTTTGGATCTAGTTTTGCCAAAACCACCCTTGCGTGTTTTTGTTTTGATTTTGGATCTGTGTTTTTTTCTAAAAAAACCCTAAAAACACCTGAAATCACATAATTTGGGCCTGTTTTTGTTTCTACGGTATTAGCAACCTCAATAACATTCGTATCCAGTCCGTTTTGACCACCTCACAGCTCACAATATTGATTTCATCCAGTTTAGGTCAATAGGTTGCACTGAGCTAGCTGGCTGACTAAGCTAAACAACAGCTGTGGGCGTCACAAACATGTGGCAGTTCAGCATTCAAAATGGCACATCTAGGAGTCAGTAGCACTGCCGTGGCAGAGAGTATGGCAGTTTAATAAACTACTAAAACACAACAAGGGTACAGCCTGTGGCATCACAGTACTTATGTTATGGATACACAGTGGGGTATGACCTGAGGCATAACAGTACTTAGTTGCCCCAGGGCCCCCCACAAACCTTGATTTGGCACTGTCTATGCTTGCTGACACAAACTATTACATTGCTGTTGTGTTATTATATTTTGGGGAGACACACTGATAGTGTATGTCAGCTAGCATAGACAGAGTGTGACCTAATGTATCTTTATGTGACACTGTTTTTCTTTTTACAACCACCCAAGTAAATTTAAAAATCAAACAGTTCCTCCACTAATTCCAAAAATGTCTAACCTTATTGGTTTAGGAATATTGAAGGGGCTCTATCCACTACCATTGGCTTAGGCCCCTAGCTTCCCGCTGACCTGACATCACCACTCGCTGCAGCTGCTGCTGGCAACTTTGTGCTCAGCAAGTTGCAAGTCCAGTCACCCCCACTCCCCGCCTTCCCCCCAGGAAAGACTGTCACATCGGACCTTAGAAGGGAGCAGCCTGTGGTAAGTTCCTCCCGTGTCATGTCACAACTTATTCCGGAAGAAGGAATCAGTGGTGCTGTAAGAAGCCCGCTGTTTGCTGCATACCGCCGGCTGTCTGCCACACACACAGCCCGATGCACATCACCTGCCGCTCACCCTTCTGTATGTAAAAAAACAGCGCCATTTACAAGGGTTAGACCACACCCTCCCACAATAGTGGGTGTGGCCATAAATCACCGGGGCCCACTGGAGAATTTCCCAAATCCCTGGCTGCCCAGTCCAAGCCTAAGAAAGGCTCTGCCTCACCTTACTGCACATCACTGATGGATACACACTAAGGGCACTGCCTGCGGCATCACAGTACTTGTTTTATGGATACACACTAAGGGTGTGGCCTGCAGCATCACCGTACTTGTGTTATGGATACATACATGGAACATCAGGAAAAAAATGTTTTTATTATTCAAGAGGCCTGAGGGAGTAGGGGAGGGGAGAAAGAGGGATGGCATTTACAAAAAATATTTACATCATTCACATTAGTCTTTGCTTGCCTCAGAAGAATCATTGAGCACTACACCAGCTGCTGCTGCTGCTGCTGGGAGTGGATTTTAATCCCAGAAGGGGAACAGGAAGACTACTAGTAGTACTTTGAAAAACAATTGACTGTTAAACAATCCTTTGCAAGGGGGATCAAGTATGACAGCAGTCACCCAGTTGCATAGCGGATCACTGACACCATAACATCTATGCTGGTATTAGATGTGCGTCCAATAACCACCAATAATGCAGTGGGATTTAGACAGTTAATTGAGGTCCTGTGTCCCCACTACCAAATCCCATCAAGATCCAACTTCACTAGAAAAGCAATTCCCAACCTGTACAGAGACATTAAAAAAAATGTAATTAGTGGCCTTCAAACTGCTGTTGTACCCACTGTCTACTTAACCACAGATATGTTGACAAGCTGAACAGAGCAAATGCAAGTTAAAAGATTTAAGTCATACGTTCTTTCTTCCCAACGGACACAGATCTGAAGAGATGCAAAGAGCTGTTGGTATGCAAATTGTCAGCTCAAGTGGCACGTGATGCAGCGACGGCTTCTCCTTTAGTTTCTCCAGCAAGTGCATCTGCTGAGAAAAAAACTAAACTTTCCCAAAAGACCCACTGGTGATGCAGATGAGTCAACACAAAACATGAAAACTTTTTGGATGGATGCGCTACAGATGACGTAACAGGGAGGACATTCCTAGATGGTTAAGGTTCCTACCCTCTACTTACTATGGCTTTACAAAGGGTACAGGTGACTTGACAATTGTTGTCCAGATTTTGGTAAATAATTCCATACATAAGAAGATTTTTTTGTCTTGTGCCCAGTCATGACAATGGACTTTTCCTTATCATGGGCAATAACTGTTTCTTCCACTGGTTCCTGATTTACACAAACAACATCCACATCAACAACATCCTTATTAGTGTCAGCTACACAAATATCCTGCTCATCCTGGAGCATTTCCACAGAAGCATCCTCGATTTCTATGTCAGCATGTTCACTTGTGCTTACATCAACATAAGAGGCAGAACCACCAGCCAAAAATAAAGACCAAGGCCTTAGCCTTTCCTTGCCACTTCATGTGGTGAAAGGCATATTGACAATTTTATGTCTTTCTGCAGCTAACTTTCCCTTTGATGTTTTTTTCTTTACCACTGTAAGACATTGGTTCTTGATTTTAGATGCCATGACTTAAGCCCTGTATGCCCTTCGACATCGGCTTTAGTAGATGATGTAGATGGACTAGTATCGTCATGACCTTTGGCACTGGCAGCAGCTCCAGCACTGGTATGTGATTCCTGATCTCCACTCAATTGATCATTCTCCATATAAAAAACCCCAAATGAAGCAGGGTACAGCACACAAGTCAAATTGTACTAATTTTAATTATTACACTGCGGTATTAATCACCTACAGTGTCACAAGATTTTTTTTATGAATAAGAAATGAATAACACACTGCACTGCCACTTAGTGTCACAAGATTATTTATGGATAAGAATAACACACTGCAATACCACTTACATTGTCACAAGATTTTTTCTGAATAAGAAGAGAATAATACACTGCTCTACCACTTAGTGTCACAATACTTTTTTATGAATAAGAAAAGAATAACACACTGTGCTGCCACTTACAGTGATGTCATTATGTTTTATGTATAACACATGTCATTTAGCACTTTGTTGTGGTCTTGTAGTCGGCATGTAGACTAATCATTTATTCACAATTGAGGAAAGAAGTGAAAAGTTGAATATTAGACTGTGCTACCACTTACAGTGTCACAAGATTTTTTATGAGCAAAACACTGTGCTACCACTTACAGTTTCACAAGATTTTTTATGAATAAGAATAACACACTGTGCTACGACTTATGGTGTCACAATACGTGGACAATAACTGTGGTCTGGCCAGCAGTGTCACCAAACAATAACAGCGCAGCTAAGTTGCTAACGCACACACACATATAAAAGCACTTTTATTTTTGTTGACACTGGGGAAGAGCACCCCTTAATGAGGCAGCAGCCCCTTGATGAACACAGCCGGAGTGAAAATGGCACCGATCTCGAGGACCTACATATAATCCAAAACAGTGCTCGAAGTGGGAATTTAGAGGTGGGGGTATGGCAAATTAATCTCTCCCCCCCCCTCCCCTTGGGCCCCTGCTTCCATATCACCCCATTGTATGTCTCACCCCCCCCCACCCTGCTCTCCCTGCCTGCTCCCCTCTCTCACACCCTGTCCTTCTCACTAATTCCCTCTCTGTCACCCACTACAATACTAACTGCCTGCCTCCCTCTGTCTGCCCCTCTCTCTCTTCCATCTCACATCCTCCCCTCTAACTATTCCCTCTCACTACTTACCTCTGTCCTGCGCTCAGTGCGCTGCTGGAACGGAGCTGCCAGGACTCAGGAGCACCGGGTCCCACGTTGCTGGTGCAGTTGGCAGCTTCTCATTGGCTGGCGGCCGCGAGCCCTGTGATTGGCTGGCTGCCGTGAGTCCTGTGATTGGCTGGTGCCTGCGAGCCCCGTGATTGGCTTGCGGCTGCGAGCCTTGCGATTGGCTGGTGGCCAGTGTGTGCTGACTGTAGCCAGGACCAGATGCTTTGTCCCGGCTACATGTCAGCGTGTCTGCTGCCGCCGATCGAGATGTGTCCCCTGCAGGACACATCTCTACACATTTCCACCATTGTTCCAGCGCTGGGATGCCATACTGCATCCCAGCGCTGGTGCATTCTTTTCTGCGGCTAAAACGAAGTGGGGTCGGGAAGTGGCGGTATGTCATACCGCCGTACACCGCCCCACTTCGACCACTGATCCAAAACCCGCGAGAATTCTACAGTGGGAGGATGACTTGTTTTACCTTGTTTTTCGGATCCGAGTCAGTTGGGAAAAACCCGAGCCTGACTCGTATTTCACCTCAGAACACGAAGTTCGGGTGGGTCCAGTTCTCCGAGAACCTAGACATGTGAGAAGTGTAGTATATTCTTGTAGAAATAGTGAGATATGGATTATCTAAGTTACAACTATTAATCACATGTTGAGCTCTATGTTTTAAAAGCTGCAAAGGTAATAAATTAAACTGTTAAACCACTGGACTTTTGTCATCATTCTGGTAAGGTCCAGCTCTTGGGGTGTTCGACCATTGCAGTCAAACCCCTCACAACCATCCTGATTACAGCGGGACAGTCATGTTTTTCAGGCACTGTCCCGCTATTCCACGCATGGGCTGGGTGGCTGAAGTGTCCCATGGGCGGTCTGGAGGTTGGGGACAGGTTGGGGGCAGGTGCCGATCTGCTTTGCTAAGCAGAGCACGGCGGTGCCAGAGAAGCTGAATGGATGCAGGGAGATGCATGCAAGCTCAGGGGGCATCCCAGCTGCTGATGGAGTGTTGGGTTTGGCCCCAGCCTGATGTGAAATGGGAGGCGTGCCATATGGAGGGCATGGCCTACGGTATTAATGGGCCATGGGCCGTGTCTAGCACAGGGCGCATATCTTCCTGGAGCCTGTCCTTATCCTGGTCATACGTATATACAATATTTCTATGTTCTCCAACATTTCTTTCCTGTAGGACTCATTGGAATTTGGGGTTTAGTAGTACTTTAACTGATAAAATAAATGGACAGAACCATCATTTTTTATATCCTGTTTTTATGACAGAAATCTGCCTATAAGCCCGAGGAGTGTAAACTTTGAGGCTGGGTGGGGTTGGGTCTGATGGCATGCTAGAGGCATTTTTTTAGTTTTTGGCTTTTATTATGGGCAGTGGTTTTGGGTAAGGGGTTGTTAGTTTATGTATAGGGAATTATGTAATTATGAGGTTTATACATGTAACACCCCTTTGGTACACGCCTTTTGGGTGAAGTCGTGTACATGTGATGTTTATGCAACATCACTCTTCTTGTTGTCTCTCTGTTTAAATTTTGGCAGTGGCTCCACCTGAATCTGAACTCAGGGGTAATGAACTTGTCTTCCATCAACCAGAGATCCATACAGGAAACCTCTGCCCCTACACCACTAAGTTTCTGTACTCCACCAGCATAAACCACACAATGATCCTGATTCAGAGTTGTTCCCTGTCAGTTCTCAATTGACCAATGTTTTGGGGAATGCGCATATGCTGGGGCCGAAGTGCGCATGTGATATGATGCCACTGCAACCCCGGTCGCAGTGCATTGGACGCTGCTGCCTCATTGACAGGCTACAGGAATATGAGAGTACAGATGTGTTCATCTAGAAGTCGTGCTATAGTTATACATAACGTGTGAGTGCAACTGATGGTCGCGATGGTTGCGACTGTGATCCAAGGTAGCGTCTATGGATCACAGATGCAGTTAGGAGGTGTCTAATTCCTACAGACACCTCCTGCTGCATTTACATTTAGCTGGACGGTATTGCACAGCCATTTCCTTGCTGCTGTGCTCTACCGTCCATCTCTGAATCAGGCCCAATGTCTCTTAAAGAAAGAAAAGTTTTTTTTGAATACTCTTAATACACTTTGGATACTCTCAATGCACTTTGGATACTCTCAATGCACTTGGTATACTCTAAGTACACTTGGTATAGCGAATTACTTCTGCAATACTGTCCTCAACTAGTAGAAATACGTAGTTGTCACTGGAAATATGCAAATGTAACAAAGTCACTTGGTAAAGAAACTTAAAACAGCAATTGTTACACCTTTCTTGATTGAACATGCCCTCTGCACCATTCACCCAGGACCAGAGTCTCTTCAGTCCAGTGACTAGTTTGTAAATGTCCAAATCCGCAAATACTGGCCTGGCTCCCCCAAGGGGTCAGTATCAGTTTTGCTCAGTAGGGATGCATGGTAGGGATGTCTGTGGCTCCCCACTACAGCCTGCTGTCCAGCCAAACAGGGAATGCTCTGTGGACCAGCACCCCAACATCTGCCTTTCTTTGGTGCCAAAACACCTCATTTTATCCCTTCTGGGGCACACACTCACTGCTCCTCCTCATGTCTCTGGCTGCTAAATCACTTCCAGATGGAGCGATGGGTCCTCTAGTAACCATCTGTCTTGGAGAAGCCCATACTGGAAGCCACCATTTTGGATGAGTCCATTCCCATAAAGCTCCTGTGGTCTCCCAGAGGACTAGGCAGCTACATAAAATTAAATTCCGGCAGGATTTCAGTTTCTTTGTGAATTGGAGGGAGATGTATCAATTGAGAAGTTGCCCACAGCAACCAGTCAGCTTCAAACCATCATTATATATAGTGTACTAGATAAATGATAGCTAGTAGCTGATTGGTTGTTATGGGTAACCTCTCTACTTGTCACTTGCCAAATAACCCCTCTTGTAGTGCTAGGTCCCAGGTGATACACAGCCCAGCCTCTCTAGTACACTGTGATTGATGTTTAGCTAAGTCTGTGATGGGCATATAAGATGCAAAATGAAAAAATAAATCTGGTATGCTCCTATTGCAGTGTATCTGTCACACCATGTACATGCCATATCATTAGGTGTATCTATGTCAAAACTCAAATCTAAATTGCAGTGTAAGAATAAAGCTGTCCAGCATTTGCTGGTTACTTGCAAAATTAAATTAGCCAGTTCAGTATCTACCCTGCATGCAAACAAATAAATAAATAAATAAATAAATAAATAAATGCATTTGTACCCCTTGTAGTGTAACATGGTTTGTCCAGGTGCACAGTTACTTGCTCTTTTGCTTTGCTCCCATGACAGAAGTCTAAACCATCATCAGCCGATAAGGGGTTTAATCAAAAATTAAGACTCCAACTAGACAGCTTCCATATTTATGTTATAGAATGTTCGATTTTTTTTTATTTTTTGATGATTGTTGGAATTTGCAGAATATGCTCTTGAGGAAGCTGGATGGATCTCTACCAGTGAAACGCGTTGAGCCTATTCACTCCATTTGGAGATACCCATTCCTGTCATTGGTGATCATTTACCTGGACTTTAACACACCTGCTGACTTTGGTGATTTTGCTTCAATTCTGGAGGAGGTTGACAGCCCCATCTTCATCTATATAGGACACTGCATGTGCCCAGGGACTGTGGCATTAACCCTCATCTATCATTCTCTGGTAATCCTTTCACCTAAAGGGAAATTTCAGTCCTAATTGACTATTTTCAGCCCATGACCTTGCTATATTTGGGAGGAGGTTCCATAAGGATTAATCAGACATACACTTTTGGTACTAATATGTAGTTATAACCTACTTTTATCTTTATTATATATGCATTTATTCATGTGTTTTCTTCTTATATTGTATTAAATTTGTGATTTTTATGATTTAACTGTCCATTGGTATTTTCACTCTAGCGCTGTTTTCTTTTTTTTTTCTTTTTTTGGTTTTGCAGAATATGTCTAGTCAAATAAGCCTAGTGTCTGTTCCATAATATGGGAGCAGTGCTGTCCCCAAAACTCATAAAGTCTAGTATCTGCCATGGGTGTCCAGGCTCTGTAATGAATAACTAGTTGCTATTGAAGCAAGACGCAGTGTTTGGGGCAGCTGCCTGCAGCGAGGTCACTTTGCCTTCTTGTAACATAAGGATTTTATTTTTGACATGTATTATCATGTTCCTTATACTATACTGTACAGTTACTTTGAAAAGATATCCAGCTCTAATAAAGCCTTGTGAAATGGTAAAGATGCCCCTGTTTAGTCATGTCTGATAAAATATAATGGGGAAAAACAGATATCCCCTGTAATAAGGATGTTGGATTGCTACAGGCAAGGCAATTAGGGGTCATTAATTCCTCATCAAATTACTATCACTATGCCATAAACTGTTTCATTACGGCAACAGATTAACAGAATAGTCAAGTAATGAACTCATCAAGATCCCAGGCGGTTCTTTTTAAAAGCGCTATAAGTATTTTCAGCCAAACATAAAAATAGACATTAGACTTGACTATACTATAATATACTGTATATACGAGTATACA
Organism: Taudactylus pleione; assembly: GCA_031769625.1. NCBI lineage: Eukaryota > Metazoa > Chordata > Amphibia > Anura > Myobatrachidae > Taudactylus > Taudactylus pleione. The sequence goes on from JAUIMM010000197.1 coordinate 2,740,660, forward strand.
GTATATATATATATATATATATATAGAGAGAGAGAGAGAGAGAGAGATGTGCGCTGACCCCCCGTGTTTTGGTTTTGGATCAGTATTCATCTTCGTGTTTTGGTTTTGCAAAACCAACCTTAAGTGTTTTGGTTTTGGAGCTGGGTTTTTTGTTAAGAAAAAAAATTCTAAAAAGATTTGTAAAAACATCTAAATTCATGTCATTTTTGCAATCCGAAAAACGAAATTCAGATTTAAAACCTGAATTCAGAACCGCATCTCGGATCTGTCCAAATCTTTTCATGAGATCAGAACTGTGATTTGGATCTGTCCAGATTTAGAAAATTCGAGTGGAGTAGGATTTTTGGAGAACCAAACTGCACATCTCTAATATATGTAAAACCATCAACCATAACAATAAATCAGCCTGTCTAATATTGTGTAGGTCCCCCTTGTGCTGCCAAGACAACTCTAACCCTGTTAGGCCTGGACTTCACAATAGCTAGGATCAGTATCGGGACAATTTCCCGCTGGACCGGCTCAAATGTGCCCCTCCTCCAGGGCTGGTCACTATTACTCAGTATCCCGGGGCCGGGCTGCATGTAAGCAAGCGCAGACTAACACTGGCTGCGCTGGCAGCACCACGGCAGTCTGCATCTCTGCAGAGCTTCAGAGGCTATGCAATCGGGAAGCCGGCGGACCTAATCCCGACAGCTGGCTTCCCAACTGTCATATCCCGGCAAGGGTCTAAAGACAGGCATCGATATGCCAACGCCTGTCATTAGACATACGCCGGCATTCCGATTGAAGAGGTACCGAGCACGGATAGCCGATGGGAGGATTAGGTTTAGGGTTCCCGGGTGGGACTTAGGGTTAGGAACCCCCCCCGGAGGTTAGGTATAGGCTAGGGGAAGGGGGGTTAGCATTAGGCACCCCCGGGGGGGACTTAGAGTTAGGCACCCCAGTGGGAAGGTTAGGGTTAGGCACCCCTAAGGGAGGCTTAGGGTTAGGGGGTAGAATTAGGTTAGAGAATGCTTACCTTGGATGATCGGGATTTTCTCCTCTGCCGGGATGCCGCTGTCGGGATTCCAACCGCCGGGCATGGGTAAATCATACCGATTCCGCTTCAGAGGGCTGGTGCTAACTCCCGGGTAACCGGACCTGTCTGCTGAGTGAGTGGGGGGAAGAGTTCCACTCTCCTCTTTCTGCATTGAAGCAAGGAGACACACAGCCCTGTCCCCTGCCTTACAAGCCTCCATGCAATGGGAGCGGCATTTGGGATGCCCATAGGAATCTGTGTGACAGGAAGGGGAGGAGCCAGACAGTATCTGGGCTGGGGGTCTCAGATCCAGTTCCAGCTGCAGCATAGAGAGGGAATGAATCTTCTCATCTTCAATGCCGGCAGCCTGGCAGCATCATGACTTTGGCTGGTGAGTGAGTCCAGTCAGTATATAGGTGCTGTGCTATATACAGCTGTGTGTCAGTATATAGGGATTGTGGTGTTATATATAGGGGTGTGCACCGGCCACTTTTCATGTTTTGTGTTTTGGTTTTGGATCTGGATCTTTCTTCGTGTTTTGAATCTGGATTGGTTTTGCAAAAACCACCCTTCGGTGTTTTGGGTTCTGGGTTTTGTGTTTTGGATCTGTATTTTTTTTTAAAAAAGCATAAAAACAGCTAAAATCACAGAATGTGTTGATTTTTCTGCTCCTATGATATTATTAACCTCAAAAACCTTAATTTCCACTAATTTCCAGTTTATTCTGAACACCTCACAATAGTGTTTTTATGTCCAAAAGGTTGCACCGAGGTAGATGGATGACTATGCTAAGCGACACGAGTGGGCGGCACAAACACGTGGCCCATCTAGGAGTGACACTGCAGTGGCAGACAGGATGGCAGTTTGAAAAACTAGGCCCCAAACAGTACATAATGCAAAGAAAAAAAAGAGGTGCAAGATGGAATTGTGCCCCCACCCACCCTTATGTTGTATAAACAGGACATGCACACTTTAACAAACCAATCATTTCAGCGCCAGGGTCTGCCACACGACTGTGGCTGAAATGATTGGTTCGTTTGGGCCCCCACAAAACAAGCTAGCAATTAATCTGGCCCTGCACAAACTGGCTGTACGGAGGCAAGATGTCGTCCTCATCTTCCTCATTCACCGATTCCTCACCCTCTTCAGTGTTGTGTACATCCTCATCCTCACAGAGTATTAATTCGTCCCCGCTGGAATCCACCACCACAGGTCCCTCTGTACGTTCTGGAGGCTGGTCTCCATGGAAAAGTTGATAATTCATTTTTATGAACATCATCTTCTCCACATTTTGTGGAAGCAACCTCCTACGCCTTTTGCTGACAAGGTTCCCGGCTGCACTAAACACTCTTTCGGAGTGCACACTGGAGGGGGGGCAACTCAGGAAAAATAGAGCCAGTTTGTACAGGGGCCTCCAAATTGCCTCTTTTTCCTGCCAGTACATGTACGGACTGTCTGACATGCCTACTTGGATGCTGTCACCAATATAATCCTTTAACAGACAGACGCAAGCTTGTCGCTGCTGCTTTGAGGACAGTATCATATGCAGTGACAGTAGACTTGTCAGAAATTGTTGGCACGTCCTTCAGTCCGGACCAGATGTCCAACCGTTCCTTGACTTATGACACAGGCGCACGCTTGGCGCTGCTACTGTGTTGATGCACGTGCGGCTACATCGCATACAAGTCACAAACACATAAAAAATAGTTTTTATTTTTTGGAGCACTTTGAGGGTTACACCACCCTTTAACAGACAGACGCACGCTTGTCGCTGCTGCTTTGAGGATGCAAGTGCGGCTACAGCCCACACAATTCACAAAGACAGAAAAAAAAAGAAGAATTTTTTATTGTTTGTGGAGCGCACTTTGAGGGTTACACCACCCTTTAACAGACATACACACGCTTGTCGCTGCTGCTTTAAGGATGCAGGTACGGCTACAGCCCACACATTTCACAAAGACAGAAAAAAAAGAAGAATTTTTTTATTGTTTGTGGAGCACACTTTGAGGGTGTCACCACCCTTTAACAGACAGATGCATGCTTGTCGCTGCTGCTTTAAGGATGCAGGTGCGGCTACAGCCCACACAATTCACAAAGACAGAAAAAGAAGAAGAATTGTTTTATTGTTTGTGGAGCGCACTTTGAGGGTTACACCAACCTTTAACAGACAGACGCACGCTTGTCGCTGCTGCTTTAAGGATGCAGGTGGAATCTAGACGGGATTTGGAACCGGGGACACACTGCCTCCATCAATTGTCTAAATCCCACTGCACTAATGGCGGATACCGGACGCAAGTCTAACACCAACATAGCAGTCAAGGCCTCAGTTATACGTTTTGCTTCAGGATGACTGCTGTCGTACTTCATCCTCCTCGCTAGGGACTGTTGGAGGGTCAATTGTTTAGCAAAAGTAGTGGTGCTCCTACTTCCTCTCTGGGATGATGAACAACTCCCAGCAGCAGCAACAGCACTAGGAGGATGTGGTTCTTGATCCTTCCCTATTTTATTTTTATCGGAGAAAGTTTGGTCCTCCATTTATGTTATATTATTGATATATACGTGCGGCCAAGACGCACACAAACACAGAAAATATTTTTTTTATTTTTGCTGGAGAGTAGTGCACTTTGTGGGTTACACCACCCTTTAAGAAATGAGCCAGCAGGCTCTTTACTTATGGGACACAGGCGCACGCTTGGAGCTGCTCCTTTGTTGATGCACGTGTGGCTACAGTGCACACAATTCACAAACAAAGAAAATATTTTTTTATTTTGTTTAGAGTGTACTTTGGGGGTTACAGCACCCTTTAACGAACAAGCCAGCCGGCCCTTTACTTATGGGACACAGGCGTACGCTTGCCGCTGCTCCTTTGTTGATGCACGTGCGGCTACAGTGCACACAATTCACAAACACAGAAAATATTTTTTTTTGTTTGGAGTGTACTTTGGGGGTTACAGCACCCTTTAACGGACAAGCCAGCCGGCCCTTTACTAATGAGATACAGGCGCACGCTTGGCGCTGCTCCTTTGTTGATGCACGTGCAGCCACAGTGCACACAATTCACAAACACAGAAAAAATATTTTTTTTTTTAGCACTTGGGGGGAGCACCCCTGACGGACAGAGCACCCCCTGGACAACACTACAGCACCCTTTTAGGACTGGGACACTGCACAGGACTTTGGAGTGGACACAGCCCCTATGGACAACTGACTGCACAACACAGTCCAGCCAGCCCCTATGGACTTTGAAGTAGTGGACACAGCCCCTATAGACAACAGCAGCACAGTGCAGCACAGCACAGCACAACACTACACTGCACTACACTACACTACACTACAAAACTACACTACACTACACAGCCCAACCAGCCCTAACTCCCACCCTCCCTCTTCACTGTCCACAGCCGAGTGAGGAAATGGCGCTGACGCGGGTACCTTATATAGGATCCAAAACCCGCGAGACCCGGAAGGCGTGATGATGACGTTTTGCCTCGATTTCAGATCCGAGTCAGGCAGGAAAAGTCGAGCCTGACTCGGATCGGCCTCGGATCGGCCTCGGATCAGGCTCGTTGGGGGTTCGGATTTCAGAAATCCAAACCCGCTCACCCCTAGTTATATAGAGCTGTGTGTCAGCATATAGGGGCAGTCGTGTTATATAGAACTGGGGACCTCATTCAAAGCTGGACGCTATTTGCGCTCGCTCGTTCAGAAAAAAGGGGTGGCTATTCAAATGAACCGTTCACTCTTTGCGGTATGTTCACGCCTCTATCTCTGAACAAGCGAACAAAACTTGCGGTCGTTTTTTTGAAAACTACGCCCCCTGGCCGCTCGCATCCTACATCATGTCCGCTATTTATTAGATTAATCGAGTACATCGACCAGCGTATGAACTGCTCGCTATTCTTGTGGTTGGTTTTTCCTACCGCAATCTTGCGAGCAGTTCTGACTATAAAATAACCCAGTGACGTGGTCAATGATGCTGCTGTATTAATTATGCACACCCATAAAACGCCCGTTTTGACCTTTAAGCATGCCTGCGTTCGGATCTCCACTCCCCGTTTTCAATGACCTTCCCCTGTTACCACCCACATACGCCTCCTCCTGTCACTCAAAATAGCAGGCATTCGTTATTTAGCGAATTAACGAATTTTGGCCGCGCTGACTGGTTCGCGCATGCGTATTACGATCCGTACGCATGCGCAGTTGTGCAAACATCGCTCGGAACGAACGAGCGGCCGCTTACGAGCGGCTCTGAATCAGGCCCAGTGTGTCAATACATAGGGGCTGTGGTGTTATATAGAGCTTTGTGTCAGTATATAGGGGCAGTGGTATATACAGCTGTGTGTCAGTATATAGGGGCTGTGGTGTTATATTTAGAGCTGTGTGTCAGTATATATAGGGGGCTATGGTGTTATATAGAGCTTTGTGTTGGTGTTTACAGGCTGTAGTAAGTGTATATCACTAAGGGGGCCGCAATGCTGTATGTCTGTGCTTTCTCCTATTGGTCTGTATCAGGGTGTGATGAAACAATTAAATTCCCCTATCTCCTGTCTAAAGTGACAGGAGATCGAGATGCTATATTCAATTGTGTTTTGGTGCCTATGCATATCGTACATGTCACCACCAAATAGACTGGATTTAGCCATGTAATACAGCTAAACCCATCTATAGTCCTGCTTTGAGCGCCCAAATGGATGATTTATCGCACATTTCTGCTCGCCTGCCTGGGGGGCTGCATGCAGAAATGAGTGCTCCCACGGCTGTATGTTTCCCCCGGACAGAGCAACAATTGAATTGCTCTTTCGGGTGCCCAGCACTATCAGCCATGGGTGGAAAGAATTTAATTTCCCCCATTATGTTGTTATGTTTTTGTGCTGTAACTATCTGCTGTGTCTTGAGTTCTGGATTGTTAGATATCTCCAGGGGCAGTATCCAGTGCTCCCTTCATGGCTTATCATAGCTGCGACTCTCTCGCGATCGGATCTCAGCTCGGCCAAAGTCCGGAGCTTATGCGCATGCACAGAGGCTCTATGTATGGTGTTAATTAAATGGTAGTGGGGGAGCTGCTGTGCATGCCCAACCACAGCAGCTCCTGCCATGGGCCTTTTCTAAACTCTGTGAGTCACTCCCAGTGACGTCATGCGGGCGGTGCGTGCCGCACCTGGGTGTCACCTGCCGAGGGGTGACACCAAGGTGCAGACTCCCCCTCAGTGACAGGACCCGAGTGCTGCACTGTATAATTAAGTGCAGCACTCGGCTCCTGACACTGTGAGGGAGCCGGCCGGTACTGCACAGGGCAGTCCGCACCTCCGGCACCCCCCTACCCCCCAGTAATAAGGCAAACTCAGTGGTTCGGCAGCCAGGCCCCGCCCCTTCCTGCGAGGTCACGCCTCTTTTTGGTGGCTTTTTACCCTTAAGATACTGGAGGTGTACTGAAAAAAAATAATAGGTGTACATTCTAAATACTGTATAGCCACGTCTGCTATATTATTTTGATGCAGATGTCCAGTTGCCCTGAAGGCAACAAATGTGTTCTGCCTTTGTGTAAAGGAGCATTGGCTGCATCTGTCCTATTACAGGCGACATATAATCAATAGGCTGATGGGTCCTGAGGGGTCCGCCGCCACCCCCCCTCCCTCACAGCAGCTTAGCACACAGCATGTGCTGAGCTACAGTGGGACTGCTCAGCACAGCAGCCACAGCAGTCTCCTATGCCTGTGGGATGGATCGATCACACTGATCGTGCCCCCCCCTGGCTTTGTGCCGGGCTGGTGAGCTCACAGCGCCCCCATCCCCAGCGTGCAGTGCTGTTTTTTTTTTTTTCTCAAAGTGGCGTGGCCACACCTCCCGCGATTAGGCCATGCCCCCTTCTGCACCTGGGCCCGGCAGGGCTCTCTACGCCCCTGCACGGGTGTGCTGGTAAAAGTGGTTGCATACAGAGATGCTGAATCGTTTACAAAAGAAAAGGGAACAAGCGCGCTTCTACAAATACTTTGCACTGAGGGCTGCTATAGCTCAGTAGGTCACCCCACCTACATATATATATGTGAATGTAAATAGTGCAAAGAGCTAGCGCTCACTCGTGTGATAATAAGCAGACACAAATTGTCACATTCTATATCAATTTATTGAATAATGAATAGATAAAAAATTCCAATAAAAATTAGCAATAAGAAATGGAAATACTATTGCTTGCCAGTTATAGGTTAAAAGGGGTTTCTATTACCGGTATACAAACATTAGACAATACAAACATAAAGCATACATAGAAAAATTAAAAATTAAAAATTGATTCAATGTCATACTAATAAGGAAAAACCAGCAAAGTGGCAAAGGTATGTCTATATATTGTTAGTTGGCACTTGATAGTAGATCTGAATTAAATACTTTTGTTCACCTACGGTGCTTCTCACCCGACATGGCAGAATCGTTTACATTGGAGTTTATCTTCAGATGTATCTACTCCTAGCATAGGGCTGGTGCAAGTTTTGATGGTGCAACCTATGGTGGTGTGTTGCACATTCGGACGCATGGCTGTACACGATGCAAAGGGTTTGTATTGACCGCAACTATGTCCGACTCAGAATCAGGTCATATGGGGAGGGAGTATTCCGTCCCTCCACAGACCTCACCCCCATTAGGCCTTCTTACTGAAACTTTGCAGGCTGGTTTTCCATCCCAATCCACACCTGTCTCTGAAGGTGTTATGTGGTGTCTGGCACAAAGAGGTTAGCTGCAGATCCTTGAAGTCATGCAGGTTGTGAGGTGTGGCCTACATGGCTCAGACTTTTTTTCCAGTACATCTCACAGAAATTTGGATTGAGATCTGAGGAATTTGGAGGCCAAGTCAACAACTTGATGTCCTGGAGGGAGATGTACTAAGCTCTGGAAAGTGAAAAAGTGATAAACTACCAGCAACTCAGCTCCTAACTGTCACGCTACAGTGTTTGAAAAAATGACAGTTAGGAGCTGATTGGTTGGCAGTTTATCACTCTCCAATTTATCTCTTTCCAGAGCTTAGTACATCTGCCCCTTTGTCATGTTTCTCAGTCCATTCCTGAACATTTTTTTTTTCAGGGCACATTGGGCCGGATTCAGATGTGGACAGTATTACACAGTACACAGTATTGCACAGCTGTGCAAAACCATCCAGCAAATATTTAAATGCTGCAGGAGGCGTCTACAGGAAGCAGACACCTCCTGACAATATTTGCGATCCTGCTGCAGTTTACGTAAGTGCTGCATCGGATCCCATGGCAGCAGCACCGGACAGTCTGAGTAAGCTTCAGCTTACCTACGCTGGCAGCTTGTGATGCCAGGATATCTGCTTCCACAGATGCAGACCCTGGCCTCTGCACTCCAGGCATGACCCTGCTCCGTCCTCCAAATGCCACAGCATCTCAATCATGCTGAAGTTTGGGGGATCTGCGAGCGAGATTGCAGGACGCGTTGTCCCCATGCGTAGAACAGATCCTGTGCATGCGCAGGCCCCAAACAATCAGATTCATTTGTAAACCATTGGGTTTATGTACTAATCTGAATAAGGCCAATTATCCTGCTGAAATAGACTATTGCCAGCAGTGAATACCATTGCCAAGGGATGTATCGGTGTTCAACAATGTTTAGGTAGGTTGTAAATGTTATAGTAATATCCAAATGATTGACAGGACCCAAGGTTTCCTAGCAGAACACAGGTAAGAGCATCACGTTGGTCCGCCGGCTTGCCTTCATCCTGTAGTGCAACCTGGTGCCAACTCTACCATCGGTAAACAACGCACACGCACCCGGCCGTCCACATGATATAATAAAACGTTATTCATCAGACCAGACCACCATCTTCCATTTGCATCATGGTCCAGTTCTGACGCTCATGTGCCCAATGTAGGCACATTCGGTGGTGGACAGGGGTCAGTATGGACACGCTGACGTTCTGCAGATTGGACTAGTTGGGCTCCCAAGGCGCATCAATGAGCATTGATAATTAAAATATAACTCCTGAATTCCCGTTCCATTGCTGAATATCAACTGCACTAGATCCCTACCAATGCCTTTATAAGATCATTTATGAATCAGGAAAACATGCAGATGGAAATATTTCTTATGGTCCCTTGTGAGCATTCAGTGCATGTCCACATTCCACATTTGGGATGCACTGTTACTGTAGGTGACCCTTTTAATTAAATAGAACTTTTTTTTTATTATGTTGAAGCCTAATTTGTACCTTAGGTTAGGAGAGTAATTAGTCTTTGGGGCTATATGTACACTGTTTTATGTGCCCCTAATGTGCATTTGAATGTTTTTAATATATTGTGTCACTATCCTGGTTGACACCAGGTGAGAACCCCTTGGCAAGGGTACCTATTAGAGGCAGAGCATGTCTGGCTAAGTTGCTTAGTCCTGAGAGAATGGGTCGTGAGGGATGAAGCCAAAGTTGATGGGTTAGAGAACGTCGGAAAATTATGCCCGAAGCCGAAGTAGGCAAACAAACACGTGTCTTTGAAGTATCAATAGAGAACTGCAATTCTACACCTTGCTTGTTTACAGTATTGTAAGAGTGAGGGCTTTATAAAGGCTCCATAAATATGGAGTCTAGTTGCAGTAATGCTGATTGCAGTAAGGCAAAAAGAGTGTGCATTTGTCATTGTTAATGCTACAATGCAGTGCCACCTATCATCTGTAGCTGGTATTGCAATGCATCCTTACAGTGTCAATGTTGATAGTGCACTGCCATCTGTGGTCAATACCTTGCATTTCAGTGGATCCTCACATGTTTTTTGCTTACATACATATACTATATGTACTGTATCTGTGTTCAAAATTCAGCTGGATGATGCAATGTCAGGCAGCCATATAATGCAAAAATCAAATAGTGTTGCAGGGTGAAATTAATCTGTGGATAACAATTACATTTGTAGTATATTTTCCCACCAAAATGCAATCTTCCTGCAACATACACAAATACTTTCACACTAGTCAGTTAAAAAGCTGCACTGAGGGTTGAGAATATTCAGAGGATTGTCTATTCCTGGTCACCTACGGATGAAGACTCTTAACAAAAAATATTCATTAGCCTCTACTAGAGAGTGTAACTTACCAACAACTACACAGGATAAGTACTGTACACTATGTATACAAATGTGACTGAACACCCCCATGCAAGCAAAATGCATACCATTGCACATGAGTTCCAATTGGCCACTAATGTGGTGGTTTTGACAAGAACACCTCGTAGGGAAGCCCATTCACTTAAAGTTCTACGGAAACAACAAATGTTTTTATCAGGACAACAATGCCACCTGACATGTTTCCTGGGCGACGCTGGACTGGTATATAGAAAACTTGGTAACCTGGATGGACTGACCAGCTCAGAGTCCAGATCTTGACCGAATTGAGAGCCTCTAGGACGATTTGGAGCTACCGGTGCATTCTAGGCCAACTTGACCTTCTTCAGTGTGACAGTTGGTCACTGTACTTAAGGCGGAATGGTAAAACACACAGTCTGCTGTTAACCAGGAACTTTTGGACAGTTTGGCAAGAAGGGTGTCTGCAGTAATCACTGACGTCAATAATATCTCGTTGATCTATTTGCTGTCAGTCTCCAATCAGTTGTGTCTACATAGTGTATTATATTTGCAAAAAATCCAAAAGAGCAATTATCATTTAATATTTGTTTTTTGCATTAATGGATTAAACTTTTAAGTATGGGTCTAGATCAATATGTTTACAAGTTTCATTTAGATGTTAGTCAAATGGCTCATTACGAGTCACTATATATTTATGCTATTGGCAGAAACCAATGATTTTATTTAAACAGCAAATCTGGGTAGAGGTAATATATATCTTTTTCAATGTTCTTGTTCTTTTCATGGATTAGTGTAAATGACGCCATAAAAATGCTATTAGCTTTTTCCTTTTTTGAATGGACTAATCCATTCCCTAATTATATTCCCAAGGAGGCAACTTCTATAAAATGTAACTATGGAACATTTGTGTGTGTTTTTTTGTGTCTTTTGTTTATTTGTTTAATAATCAGACAAGATTAGGTGATCATTATCACTGGAAGGATGTTACTTCATTTTTATTCCCCTTTTGTGATCGTTTTATTAAAAATTTACTTTCCCTTTCTAAGTAATGGGAAAAGAAACATTACAGTAAGCTTTCCTTCTGTAGTCTGTTTCATTTGTGTAATTAGTTTAATTATCACTAAAACCTTAATGATTGAAACATTGTCTGTTGAGAAATGCTAGATGTAATACTGTACATCATGCTGTGTACTACATTACCCTCTGGTTTTAAAGGACTCAAACTGCTAAGCTTATATTATCTTCTTGTTTATTAGCTTTATGTTGTATTTGTTTTATATATATTTTTTTTAATTTTAGTACTCATTCAGTTCTAGGAAAGCAGACCTGGGTCCTTGGATGTCTCTTGCTTTAGATGTCTCCTTTTCCCAGGTCTACCATGAAAAATGTTGAGTTCCTGTATTTAGAGTAAGGGATGTGGCCAATTGTGTGTGTGCCACCCTGTGTAAATGGTGTGCCACATTGCTGAATGGGGTGTGGCCCCACCATCTTATGGATGTGTCTATTTGGAAAGCCTGGGCCCCCCAGACGGTCCTGTATACTTTGTACCGACACCAAATTTAAAAAATACTAAAGTGAAAGAATGACTGTCTCAATCCAGACAAATAATTGAACATTAGGAAACTAAGAGCTGAAGATGCTCAGTGATAGACCAGGAAATGAGACACCCCTTACGCGGTGCCCCCAGTAGTAATAATGCCCCCAGTAGTAATGCCCCTTAAAGTAATGCCCCCTGTAGTAGTTCCCCCAGCAGTAATAATGCCCCCTGTATTAATTCCCCTAAAAGTAATGCCCCCTGTAGTAGTGCCCCCAGTAGTAATGCCCCCTGCAGTACCCCCAGTAGTAATGCCCCCTGTAGTGCCCCAGTAGTAAAGGCCCTTGTAATGCCCCCAGTTGTAATGCCCTTGTAGTGCCCCCAGTAGAAATGCCCTTGAAGTGCCCCAGTAGTAAGGCCCCCTGCAGTGCGTGCCCCCAGTAGTAAGGTCCCCTGCAGTGCGTGCCCCCAGTAGTAAGGCCCCCTGCAGTGCATGCACACACCACATACATACATACATATATACATTAAAAAAAAAAACCACTTACCTTAAACCCCGCTCCAGTGCCTGTTGCCGTCCGTCCTCGGTGCCCGCTCCTGGGAACTATGAGAGTGACGTCATGACGTCCATCCCATAGTGCGCTGCGGGACCCGGAAGACGGAGCTCAGGAGTGAGATCCATCCTCCGGCTGGCGTCAGGAGGCGGGGGGAACGGGAGGGGGGGTAGAGAAGGAGCCGGGTGCCCGCTGGTAACACAATCTCAGTGGGCACCTGGCAAATGGGGGGTGATCGGAGGGCCGGGTGCCCTCTAGTGGCCGGCGCCCCTAGGAAGCTGCCTAAGCTTGCCTAGTGGAAGCGCCGGCCCTGAGTGGGTGGCACTAACATGTGGCAGTTCAGCTTCCAACATGGCACAGAGTTTCACTGCAGTGGTAGAAAGGATGGCAGTTTAATAAACTATACGAGCCCTAGGAAGTTTAAAAACCAAGAATGTTTTCCTTAACTAGGTCAGAGGCCCGATAGAATTGGAATATGTTTATAAACTGAAGACAGGGAAAGACAGAAGGATTGATTAGTTCTTAATTTATTTATTTATTGTAATGTTTTGATACCTTTTTTTTATTTTTTGTGGATTGATATTAATTTTATTTCACTTTTATTTTCTTTACACTGGGGAAGAGCACCCCTGAACGAGGCAGCAGCCTCTTGATGAACAACACAACCAGCACTCCTTCTCTATGGACAGCAAAACACCCCTGCCGAATGCTGTCAGACCACCTGCAGTGGAGTCACAAATACGTGGACGATAAACTACGGTCTGGCAGGCTGTGTCACCAAACAATAATAGCGTAGCTAAGTTGATAACGCACACACACAAAAAAAAGAAGAAAAAAGCACTTTTATTTTTTTTTACACTGGGGATGAGCACCCCTGATTGACATAGCACCGCCCCCTGGACATCACAGCACCCCTTTATGGACTGCAGCCCTAGCCCCTTGATGGAAAGGACAACAACACAGCAGTAGCCCATATGTATAACACAGAAGCAGCCCCTTCATTGACAGGACAAGTGACACAGCAGCTGCAGCACCCACTGAAGCCCCCCCTTTATATACTGCAGCCCCTTTATGGACAACACAGCAGCAGCCTTCAGCCCCAGACCCCGATAGGACAAGTTGGACAACACACTGACACAGACAGTGACAGCAACACGTCTGTTCAGTTCACCATCCACACCCAGAGTGAAAATGGCGCCGATCACCTGGACCTTTATAGGATCCAAAACCTGCGAGAATCCGACAGCAGGGGGGTGATGTTTTGCCTCGTTTTGAGATCCGAGTCACTGCCGATTGGCTGCTGGTCCGCGAGTTCCTATTGGCTCGCAACCGGCTCCGGATTAAAAAAAACATTGGCACTGTACTTGACTATAGAAGATGCAGAAGGTTGCTTGCTGGGCCGACGGGCCCCCTAAGCCACCAGGCAAGCACACCCCTTGCACCCTTTATAGTTACGCCATGCCTGTTAGCATGAAACCAAAACCAAATTTTGGTTTCTAAATCTGAATTCCAAACCATGGGAAGATCCGAACTTGGACTCAGTTCGACTCGGGAATTGAGAACTGGACCTGTATTATTCTTAGTGTTTAGAGTGTGCACCTGCATTTTCTTACAAGTCTCAGGAAGGTAGCACCTCTTATTATGGGTGTGCAGTCCAGCCCCCTTCCCTTTCCAATATATCAACAACCCAACATCCTCAGAATATCTACATATCTGACATGTCGGCATGTGAAATCCCAATATTCTCAGAATGTTGACATTAGGCTTGAGGTGCAGTATGGGAGGGTTACGGTTGGGCACTGTGGGGGGGGGGTAAGGTTAGGTTGATGGGGTGTAGGGTTAGGCACTAAGGGGATGGTTAGGGCTAGAAAAGGGGATTCGATTTAAGAATAGAGGGAGAATACTCACCAGAAAAAAACGCTCCGTCAGATGTCTGCTTCTGAACTGCTTCACACGTAACAGGGTTGTAAGTTCATGACTAAATAGACAGTGGTGCCTCCCATGGCCCCAGTCGCTCTGGCTTGTGCATGTGCTGACATCAGGTGCTACCATTGTGCATCACATTACTACAAAGTCATATTGTAAGGGTATATATGCTGAGGAAATAATTATTGAGGTATAAAAGAGTAGGTAATGATGTTACTGTAAATAACTTCTGGACAAAGCACCTCCCTCCCATACCCCACACTGTGCTCCCACCTCCCTCCCATACCCCACACTGTGCTCCCCTTCCCCCTCTACATTCCACATTGTGCTTTCCTTTGCCAATTGTACACCCCTGCTCCCCCATACACATGCTTCACTGTGCTCCCCTACCCATCACACATGCCTAAATGTACTCCTCTTCCTCCTCATGCTCCCATGTAAAATGCTTTTCATCTTAGACACTCATCATCATCTCAAAGCCTTAAGGAAAATTTCCCCCCCCATCTCCAATTGGGATGCACTTGACTTATCTCCTCCATACAACTCTGGCTGGAAAGGTTACCCTTGGTTGCTGCTGCTGAGTTGTACTGAAGAGGTTCAGCAGTGAGCACTGAGGTGGGGGTGGAGATTCCTGATGACTACTCAGATCTCTCAGCCAGTGATTCGAGGAGTCTGATGTAATGGATAGTTCAACTTACTTCAGACTCCTCGTATCACTAGCTCAGAAATGCAAGGAGTGATCAGGCTGCAACCTGGCCCCCACCCCAGTGTTCTTCCTCTGGGGCTCACTTCAAACAGCTGGACGGATAAGGGGAAGGTAACACAAAACATGAGGTGGCATGGGTGGGGAGGAGTCCTTTGTACCCTCCCTGACAGCTGATACCCAAAGGCCAATGCTTTTATTGCCTCCAGGAGTTACAGCACTCTGTGCAAAGCACTTTCCAGGGTGCAATTGAGCCTATTCCCTGGTACAAAATAGAATGAATTCAGAGATAACCTAGCCCTCCAAATTTGGTTCTCCTGCCAAATTTCAGAACACAGAATGTGGCAAAACATCATCTTTCATGGACAAAAGTTCATGAAAGATGATGTTTGTCCATGAAAGATGATGTTTTTCCTCATTCTGAGATCTGAAATTTGGCTGGAAAATCCAAACAGAGACTGCACATCTCTAGTCAGAACAGGTGAAAATTATTTAAATATATATTATTAACGCACCTGTGCATGATTAAAGAAACCCACAAAACCTGACCTGTTGTGAGGACTGGGGTTGATAACCACTGTAATACAGTATGGGGGTGTTATCTTTGTCCTGTCCAACAGGTATACTGTAATAGTTTGTTCACACTTCACTCACGTTCATACACGTATATGATAGCCCAAATGACATGATATTATTTTTTTACTATCAAAATCAATTGTTTACTAAGTTGTGTGGTGATTTAAAACATGGTATTGGGTAATTGGAAATATCATATTCAGTTTATTTGACTATAGAGAGCCAAGTACTAAAATTATGCTTGTGCATCTAAAAAGCCTTCATTCAATATATGTGCACTAATTAGCTTTGAATTAAATAATGCTTTTCCTCCATTCTTATTGATCGCGCTTTATGATTTTGCCGTTATAGATGCTTCCCATTTTCCCATTAAAGTTAGAGCATTTTTATTTGCTGTCTTACTCTGAAAACTTATTGCCACAGAATCCAGCACCAGAGATCATGTGCAGTTTGCAAAATGTGGGCCTGCAATGCCTCTTTATGTGAGCAAACACTCTAACTTACTTTGTGAACACGCAGATAAAACAGTCAAGGCGGTGGAAACTGCAAAAATGTTACATTGCAGTGCGGCTTACTACAAGTAGCAGATGTTAATATGAGTAAATGGCACAAATGATTGGGGCCTAGAACAGTAGGGATCCCAGTTCTGTAATTGGAGGGAACAATAAGCGCAGTTATCCCCCCCTTTTTTGCCACAATGTCTTGTAGAATAGGGGTAAGACTGACCACAGCAAATCATTATATAGAAAATATGCCATGACAATAGGGGCAGCATAGTGGTTAGCATTACTACATGTCAGCCCTGAGGTCATGACTCATGATCAAAGCACTATATGTGGGGAGTTTGTATGTTCTCCTGGTCTGAAAGGAAATATAGATTGTAAGCTCCACTTTGCTCATGGACTGAATGATTAAATATTTTGTGTACAGCATTTTATTAAATGTGCGCAAAATGAATAATTATATATATATATATATATATATCATGTGGCAGAGTTAGCACAGAACTGACAGGGATATAAGAATGCAGGATGTCAGATCCAGGCCAGATATTATGCGTGCAAGTCTGAGCAGCAGGCTTTACTGCAAGCACCTGTCATTGGCTGGTAAAAGAGCTTCAGACACAAAGAACAGAGGGCCTGATTCAGAACCGGACGCTATTTGCGCTCGCTCGTTCAGAAAAAGGGGCCGGCTATTTAAATTGAGTGCTCGCTCTTTGCGGTCTGTTGACGCTAGGGGTGTGCACCGGCCACTTTTCGTGTTTTGTGTTTTGGTTTTGGGTCTGGATCTTTCTTCGTGTTTTGAATCTGGATTGGTTTTGCCAAAACCACCCTTCCGTGTTTTGGGTTCTGGGTTTTGTGTTTTGGATCTGTATTTTTTTTAAACAAAGCATAAAAACAGCTAAAATCACAGAATTTATAGGTTTTTCTGCTCCTATGCTATTATTAACCTCAATAACCTTAATTTCCACTCATTTCCAGTCTATTCTGAACACCTCACACCTCACAATAGTGTTTTTATGTCCAAAAGGTTGCACCGAGGTAGCTGCATGACTATGCTAAGCGACACGAGTTGGCGGCACAAACACGTGACCCATCTAGGCGTGATACTGCAGTGGCAGACAGGATGGCAGTTTGAAAAACTAGGCCCCAAACTGTACATAATGCAAAAGAGGTGCAAGATGGAATTGTCCTTGGGCCCTCCCACCCACCCTTATGTTGTATAAATAGGACACACTTTAACAAACCAATCATTTCAGTGCCAGGGTCTGCCACACAACTGTGGCTGAAATGATTGCTTCGTTTGGGTCCCCACAAAACAAGCTGGCAATTAATGTGTCCCTGCACAAACTGGCTCTACGGAGGCAAGATGTCATCCTCATCCTCCTCATCCACCGATTCCTCACCCTCTTCAGTGTGTACATCCTCATCCTCACAAAGTATTAACTCGTCCCCACTTGAATCCACCACCACAGGTCCCTCTGTACCTTCTGGAGGCTGGTCTCCCTGGAAGAGCTGATAATTCATTTTGATGAACATCATCTTCTCCACATTCTGTGGAAGCAACCTCCTACACCTTTCTCTGACAAGGTTCCCGGCTGCACTAAACACTCTTTCGGAGTACACACTGGAGGGGGGCAACTCAGGTAAAATAGAGCCAGTTTGTACAGGGGCCTCCAAATTGACTCTTTTTCCTGCCAGTACAGGTATGGACTGTCTGACATGCCTACTTGGATGCTGTCACCGATGTAATCCTCCACCATTCTGTCAATGGCGACAGTATCATATGCAGTGACAGTAGACATGTCAGAAATTGTTGCCAGGTCCTTCAGTCCGGACCAGATGTCCAAACTTGGTCCTGCCTGCCCTGCATCACCGCCAGCGGGTTGCTTAGGATACCTAAGTTTTTTCCTGGCAGCCCCAGTTGCGGGAGAAAATGAAGAAGGAGCTGTTGACGTGTCACGTTCCGCTTCAGCTGACAGTGTGTTCACCAGCCGGTCTTTGCACCTCTGCAGGCTTGTGTCGGCTGGAAAGAGAGACACCACATAGGCTTTAAACCTAGGATCGAGCACGGTGGCCAAAATGTAGTGGTCTGATTTCAACAGATTGACCACCCTGGAATCCTTCCAAAGCGAATGAAGGGCTTCATCCACAAGTCCCACATGCCGAGCGGAATCGCTCCATCTTAGCTCCTCCTTCACTTTCTCCAGCTGCTTTTGCAAAAACCTGATGAGGGGAATGACCTGACTCAAGCTGGCAGTGTCTGAACTGACTTCACGTGTGGCAAGTTCGAAGGGCTGGAGAACCTTGCACAACACGGAAATCATTCTCCACTGCGCTTGAGTCAGGTGCATACCCCCTCCTTTGCCTATGTCATAGGTGGATGTATAGGCTTGTATGGCCTTTTGCTGCTCCTCCATCCTCTGAAGCATATAGAGGGTTGAGTTCCACCGCGTCACAACCTCTTGCTTCAGGTGATGGCAGGGCAGGTTCAAGAGTGTTTGCTGGTGCTCCAGTCTTCGGCACGCAGTCGCTGAATGGCGAAAGTGGCCAGAAATTTTTCGGGCCGCCCAAAGCGTCTCCTGCACGCCCCTGTCGCTTTTCAGAAAATTCTGCACCACCAAGTTTATTGTGTGAGCAAAACATGGGACGTGCTGGAATTTGCCCAGATGTAATGCCCGCACAATATTGGTGGCGTTGTCAGATATCACAAATCCCCAGGAGAGTCTAAGTGGGGTAAGCCACTGGGCGATGATTTCCCTCAGTTTCTCTAAGAGGTTGTCGGCGGTGTGCCTCTTACTGAAACCGGTGATACACAGCGTAGCCTGCCTTGGAATGAGCTGGCGTTTCTGAGATGCTGCTACTGGTGACGCTGCTGCTGTGGCTGCGTAAGGTGATACATCTACCCAGTGGGCTGTCACAGTCATATAGTCCTTAGTCTGCCCTGTTCCACTTGTCCACATGTCCGTGGTTAAGTGGACATTGTGTACAACGGCATTTTTCAGGACACTGAGGACACTTTTTCTGACGTTTCTGTACAGTCTCGGTATCGCCTGCCTTGTGAAGTGGAATCTAGACGGGATTTGGAACCGGGGACACACTACCTCCATCAATTGTCTAAATCCCACTGCACTAATGGCGGATACAGGACGCACGTCTAACACCAACATAGCAGTCAAGGCCTCAGTTATACGTTTTGCTTCAGGATGACTGCTGTCGTACTTCATCCTCCTCGCTAAGGACTGTTGGAGGGTCAATTGTTTAGTAAAAGTAGTGGTGTTCCTACTTCCTCTCTGGGATGATGAATGACTCCCAGCAGCAGCAACAGCAGCAGCGGCAGCAGGAGGCGTAGCAATGCAGGATCCTCCGGAGGAATCCGGGATAGGAGAGTCAGTCATGCCAGTGACATGGCCTGCAGGACTACTTCCGATCCTGACTAAGGAGGAAATTGACGAGGAGGGAGTTGACGGTGTGGTTTGCAGGCGCTTGGATACAACAGGACAACGGGATTTAGGTGTCCCTGGACTGCTTACGGTCTTAGCCAAAGTTTCTGAACTTGACAGTAACTTATTATGAACGCGCTGCGGGTGCCGTATAAGGGAGGATGTTCCTAGGTGGTTAACGTCCCTACCCCTACTTATTCCACCTTTACATAAGGTACATATGGCAAGACAGATCATAGAAATATTGCCAGACCAAAGAGGTGGAATGTTTGGTCTTCTGCCCAGGCATGACCGTGATGGGCTTTTTCATCCCACGGACAACAACTGTCTCCCCCGGAGCATGATTTAAACAAACCACATTACCATCAGAATCCTCCTCGCCAACTTCCTCCTCAGCGCCAGCTACACCAGTATCCTCATCCTGTTGTACTTCAACAGTGACATCTTCAATTTGCATATCAGCAAGTGGACTGTGGGTGCTCCTTTCAGCACTTGCAGGGGGCGTGCAAATGGTGGAAAGAGCCACCTCTTCCCGTCCAGTGCTGGGAAGGTCAGGCATCGCAACCACCACCACACTTGGACTCTCCTTGGGGATTTGTGATATCTTCTTAGAAAGCACAGTTCTTCGCTGTGCTTTGCCAGCTTAACTCTTTTGATTTTTTTAGTGGGAGGAGGGCTTCCATCGTCATGTGAAGCTGAACCAATAGTCACGAACATACTAGGGATCGACCTTAGCCGTTCCTTGCCACTCCGTGTCGTAAATGGCATATTGGCAAGTTTACGTTTCTCTTCAGCTGATTTAAATGTTTTTTTCAAGGTCATTTTCCTGAACTTTGTCATTTGGGATTGTATGTGCCCTCTATTATGACATTGGGCATCGGCCTTGGCAAACGACGTTGATGGCATGTTATCGTCTATGTCATGACTAGTGGCAGCAGCTTCAGCACTAGGAGGAAGTGGTTCTTGATCTTTCTCTATTTTATTTTTATCGGAGAAAGTTTGGTCCTCCATTTATGTTATATCGATTTGATATATACGTGCGGCTAAACACAGAAAATATTTTTTTATTTTTGCTGGAGAGTAGTGCACTTTGTGGGTTACACCAGCCTTTAAGAAATGAGCCAGCCAGCTCTTTACTTATGGGACACAGGCGCACGCTTGGCGCTGCTCCTTTGTTGATGCACGTGCGGCTACTGCGCACACAATTCACAAACACAGAAAATATTTGTTTTTTTGGTTTGGACTGGAGTGTACTTTGGGTGTTACAGCACCCTTTAACGGTCAAGCCAGCTGGCCCTTTACTTATGACACAGGCGCACGCTTGGCACTACATTGTTGATGCACGTGTGGCTACTGCGCACACAATTCACAAACATAGAAAATAATTTTTTTTCTGGATTGGACTGGAGTGTACTTTGGGGGTTACAGCACCCTTTAACGGCCAAGCAAGCCGGCCCTATACTTATGACACAGGCGCACGATTGGCACTTCTTTGTTGATGAACGTGCGGCTACTGCGCACACAATTCACAAACACAGAAAATTATTTTTTTTTTTGTTTGGACTCGAGTGTACTTTGGGGGTTACAGCTCCCTTTAACGGTCAAGCCAGCCAGCCCTTTACTTATGACACAGGCGCACGCTTGGCACTACTTTGTTGATGCACGTGCGGCTCCTGCGCACACAATTCACAAACACAGAAAATATATTTTTTTTTAGTTTGGACTGGAGTGTACTTTGGGGGTTACAGCACCCTTTAACGGTCAAGCCAGCCGGCCCTTTACTTATGACACAGGCGCACGCTTGGCACTACTTTGTTGATGCACGTGCGGCTACTGCGCACACAATTCACAAACACAGAAAATAATTTTTTTTTGGTTTGGACTGGAGTGTACTTTGGGGGTTACAGCACCCTTTAACGGTCAAGCCAGCCCTTTACTTATGACACAGGCGCACGCTTGGCACTACTTTGTTGATGCACGTGCGGCTACTGCGCACACAATTCACAAACACAGAAAATCATTTTTTTTTTGGTTTGGACTGGAGTGTACTTTGGGGGTTACAGCTCCCTTTAACCGTCAAGCCAGCCAGCCCTTTACTTATGACACAGGCGCACGCTTGGCACTACTTTGTTGATGCACATGCGGCTACTGCGCACACAATTCACAAACACAGAAAATATATTTTTTTTGGTTTGGACTGGAGTTTACTTTGGGGGTTACAGCACCCTTTAACAGTCAAGCCAGCTGGCCCTTTACTTATGACACAGGCGCACGCTTGGCACTACTTTGTTGATGCACG
Source organism: Taudactylus pleione (assembly GCA_031769625.1). Classification (NCBI taxonomy): domain Eukaryota; kingdom Metazoa; phylum Chordata; class Amphibia; order Anura; family Myobatrachidae; genus Taudactylus; species Taudactylus pleione. The sequence goes on from JAUIMM010000197.1 coordinate 2,762,293, forward strand.
TGCGGCTACTGCGTACACAATTCGCAAACACAGAAAATATATATTTTTTTGGTTTGGACTGGAGTGTACTTTGGGGGTTACAGCACCCTTTAATGGTCAAGCCAGCCGGCCCTTTACTTATGACCCAGGCGCACGCTTGGCACTATTTTGTTGATGCGCGTGCGGCTCCTGCGCACACAATTCACAAACACAGAAAATATATATTTTTTTGGTTTGGAGTGTACTTTGCGGGTTACAGCACCCTTTAACGGTCAAGCCAGCTGGCCCTTGACTTATGACACAGGCGCACGCTTGGCACTACTTTGTTGATGCACGTGCGGCTACTGCACACACAATTCACAAACACAGAAAATATATTATTTTTTTAGCACTTCGGGGGAGCACCCCTGATGGACAGAGCACCCCCTGGACAACACTACAGCACCCCTTTAGGACTGGGACACTGCACAGGACTTTGGAGTGGACACAGCCCCTATGGACAACTGACTGCACAACACAGTCCAGCCAGCCCCTATGGACTTTGAAGTAGTGGACACAGCCCCTATTAACAAGAGCAGCACAGCACAACACAGCCTGCCCCCATGGACTTTGAAGTAGTGGACAACAGCAGCACAGCACAGCACAGCACAACACTACTCTGCACTACACTACACTACACAGCCCAGCCAGCCCTAACTCCCACCCTCCCTCTTCACTGTCCACAGCCGAGTGAGAAAATGGCGCCGACGCAGGTACCTTATATATGATCCAAAACCCGCGAGACTCGGAAGGCGGGATGATGACGTTTTGCCTCGATTTCAGATCCGAGTCAGGCGGGAAAAGTCGAGCCTGAATCAGATCGGCCTCGGATCGGGGGGGCTCGGGGGGGTTCAGATTTCAGAAATCCGAACCCACTCACCCCTAGTTGACGCCTCTATCTCTGAGCAAGCAAACGAAACATGCGCTCGCTATTTTGTAAAGACGCCCCTGGCCGCTCGCATCATACGTCATCTCCGCTATTTATCTGATTAAACGAGTACATCGAAAGGCATCTGAACTGCTCGCAGTGCTTGTGGTAGGTTTATCCTACCGCAATCATGCGAACAGTTCAGGCTAAGAAACAACCAAGTGACGTGGTCGATGACGCTGCTTTGTTAATTATGCACACCCTTAAAATGCCCATTTTGACCGTTTGGCACGCCTGCGTTCGGATCACCACTCCCCGTTTTCAAGCACCTTCCCCTGTTACCACCCACAAATGCCTCATCCTGTCACTCAAATTAGCAGGCACTCGCTATTTTGCGAGCGCTCGATTTCCGACCACAATGACTGTTTGGCGCATGCGCATTATGACCCATACGCATGCACAGATGTGTGAACATCGCTCGGAGCGAACGAGCAGCCGCTTACGAGCGGCTCTGAATCAGGCCCAGAGTTCCTGACACTGGACAAGTCGACCAGGCAATAGGCTGGGGGTTTGGGCTAGAATAGGGACCACAGGTACTCTGTACCAACTTTGCTAAGAAGATTGAAACCTGTTAAGCTGTGACCTGTGTTGCTGTTTGAAGACATTGTAAACTGCCTGTAATACTTGACCTGTGAAACCTGCATTGTCCTGTGCAACCTGCCTATGCTATGTTGGAGAATAAAAGTGAGTTGGATTCTACTCTGTCTATGTGATCCTTGTCACAATATATAAATTATAAGGACACAGTCGTGCCCTTATATTAAGGCTGACTCCAAAAAAAAGCTTTTCTCCATAGACAATTCCGGAGGGGGGGGGACACATGGTTTTTAAGGGGCTACACCTCAAAAGCTATTGGAGGTACCGAAGTGAAATTTCAGGGCATAAAAATAAAAAATTAGGACTTGAGAGTAATCTAAAGTTCCAACTGTCAGTTTTTTCTGACACTCTCAGTTAGGACCACTTCTTTGCTGTTCTCTATGGGGGATTTTTGGGAAGGCATAACTCAGGGTAGGGGGAAAATTTAGACATGGGGTTTGTTTTATTAGGTAGCTCTTGTTCCAGGGTAGGGCCTTTTGGGGTTTAGGTAATTGAGAAAGTTACAGTTTTTAAACTATTACCTCACAATTGCGCCATTATAGAGCTAGGAAGCTTCAACTTGTTGCGCAGCCTCCCTATGTGCCTTCAGAAGGTGTACTCACTGTGTCTTCACTTGGGTACACCAATATGGCTGGCCAGTGCAGGCGGTATTGGCGGTGGGACCCAGGGGAAAGAAGTGGCCGTTAGCTGCAGCTAGGACCGGGGGTGTGTGTAGCGGGCATTAGCAGCAATAGTGTAGTTGTCAGTGAGGGCTGCGGGACTCGGTGGCGGTGCGGGCGGCAGACAGATGCAGCATGCATGGATCTGGTAGATCCGTGATGCCTGCATCTGTGTGTGATAACATTAAACACAGATGCACGGACGGGATCAGTGATATCCGCCTGTGCTGCTGTGTTTAAATGAAAGTGTTAAAATTAAAAAAATAAAATGGACTGCCCCACCCCCCAAAATGAACAACCAGCACCGGGCTTTGCAGACCCAGTTCTAGTGTTGCTAAATACAGGGGACAAATGACGTAAGGGTCCCCTGTATTAAGCACAACCGACACTGGGCTCTGAGCCGGTCCTGGTTCTGGAAGTACAGAGGAAAAAATGCGTAGGGTCCCCCTGTATTATCCAGAACCAGCACCTGACTTTTTCTAGCGGGGGCATAATGCCACAGCCAAGGGAGCCCCCACTGCTGCCACTACCCCGCACACCTGCAGCCTCCACCCTCAGCCATCTCTCCCTCTTTACCACTGAAACACCTCTTGTGTGCTGGACCCTCCACCACCAGTGTTAGTTTACCATATTGTTGCCACCCTGCAGGTGGCCTGGTTTGCTGCTCACATCCCTGATGGTTAATACATTTTAAAAAGCAATGAAATTACATAGACAAAAAACCTTAGTTTCACATGTCTAATTAAGGATTCTTAGACAAACTTAAAAAAGCAAAGAAATTCTGATCATTAAGGCTGACTCCTTAATGGATGTGTTCCTTGCTCAATACAGATATGGCATGCCATCACACCCTGTGGTTAACTGCAGATTAAGCACCATCACAGAGTGAGATTGCTGTCACTCACAAAATGCTGGAGCTGCTAATTCACAGAATTGTGTGCTCATTGGAATACACACATGCAGTCTATGCAACTGAGGTCTGAGCAGAAGATTGAGCTGCACAGATGGGATAAGAGTGGTGTGGATGGGGGGAGGAGACAAAGTGGCATGGATGAGTGAGACAGAAAGGCATGTAGAGGGGGGAGATTAAGCAGTACAGAAGGTGGGGAGCCAAAGTGATGCAGATCGGTGGAAAACAGTGGTGCAGATGGGTTGAAAAAAAGAGTGTAACAGTCTGGAGGGACAGAACGACATGGATTGGGGGTACAGAGTTGCATGAACATGGGGGGACAGAGCAATGCAGATTGGTAAAGACAGATTGGTGTGGATGAGAGAATTCAGATGACTAGCACAAATGGGAAAAGACACAAAAGTAGGGATTGGGGATGACAGATTGGTGTGGATTGGGAGGAAGACAGAGTGGTGCATGTGCGTGGGGAGACAGAGTTGCATGTTTGTGTGGGACAGAGTGCCACAGACGAGTGGAAGACAGAGCAGCAAGGCTGTTGGGAAGGCAGTAGTGCAGAAGGAAACAGAGTGGCACGGATGCAGGGTGGTGCGGTCTGGGAAAGACAGGTTGGTGCTGATGAGGGAAAAAAGACTAACACAGTTGGGAGACCACACAGCAGTAGGGATTGGGAAAGATATAGCAGCATGGAGGCGTATAGGGAAAGAAAGTGTACATGCATAGACAGAGTATGATAGTTTTAGCAATTAGGGAGCTGAATGTGTATTCTGACTAAAATGGAGTGAGAAGGATGTTGGAACCCAGTGGGATTGTTATGGTAACCAAATGGGAAGATCGTGGCCACTGAGTGGAAAGTGCATGCCACATGACTGCTCAGACCTCAGTTGCATAGACTGCATTTGTGTATTCCAATGAACACACAATTCTGTGAATTAGCAACTCCACCATTTTGTGAGTGACAGCAATCTCACTCTGTGAGAGTTCTGAATCTGCAGTTAACCACAGGGTGTGATGGCATACCATATCTGTATTGAGCAAGGAACATGTCCAGTACGCTATCAGCCTTAATGATCAGAATTTCATTGCTTTTTTAAGTTTAGGTTTTGTGGAATTTCAGATCATGTCTTAATGGGATATGTGAAACTGTAAGGTTTTTTGTCTATGGAATATATATATATATATATATATATATATGTGTATATATATATATATATATATACAGTGTGTGTATATATATATATATATATATATATATATATATATATATATATATAGTGTATATATATATATATATAGTTACTAAATTACTGAAAAGGTTGGCAATGGGAGATATATATGCCCCAGGTTTTTAGCTCCTGTCTATTAGACAGAAGCAGATTAGCAACGATGATTGCCGAACCACCTGTGAGAGGCTAAAAAAGGGCTTGTTAGTCTCTATAGTCAATATAGATGTGCACTGACTCCTGTGTTTTGGATCTGGAATCTGGATACATCTTTGTGTTTTGGTTTGGTATTGCAAAACCACCCTCTTGGTTCTTAGTTTGGTTTTGAATGTGGATGTTTTGTTTTTTTAAATGATAAAAAGTGTTTTAAAACAGCTAAAATCAAGTCATTTTTGCAATCCAAAACCCAAAATTTTGATTTAAAATCCAAATTCTGAACCACTAAAAGATCAGAACCGCGACTCAGCAAATATCTGGATCTCCTCAGGAAATTAGAGCTGAGACTCTGATCTGTCCAGATTCATGAAATTCTGGTGGATTTGGATTTCTGGAGAGCCAAACCGCACATCTCTAGTAGTTAACCGCTCACTGCCTGGGGAATAGGTCAGACGTCTGTTGAGAATCATTGCAGTTACTGAATATAAATGCCGTGCTAAAGATTTCTGTTTTGTGAGAGGGATCATAGGTCCCTCCATTCTGAGAAAGGAAGTCATTTTATTTAGTTAGAGCCGGAGAGGCCAGGATTTACTATTATGTTTTGTTTACTCTTGTGCTGCTAATAAAACTAGCTGCAGTTACTTGCACCAAAGCTTTGGACTGGTGTACTACTACTTGGCTGCTGCTAAGTGCAACCATTTACCCAAGGAGACGGCACCCTTACCCTGATCTTGCCACTATATCTATCTATCTATCAATCTATCTATCTATCTATCTATCTATCTATCTATCTATCTATTATATTAACATATGCAGATATGTATATATATATATATATATATATATATATATGAAAAACAAAAGGGTGGAGAAAAGGGAGGATAATCGAAGGTGCAGCACCTTCTATTATCCTCCTGATGAAGTCCACAATCGTTTTAACGGACGAAACTCGTTGAGGTGGTGTGTGGTATGATGATCCTCTACCAGTGACATTCTTATGCAGATAAGCTTGAACCTTTTAAATTTCATGTACGGGCATTTTGATATGCTTATTTTCTGTTGAATAAATTTGTGTGTATAGAATTACATTATGGTCTATCTATTTTTCTCTATGTGTTGATGCACTTTGGTCTATATGGAGGGAAAAGCCTGAGGGTTTCCATAAGTTGGACAAATAAGGAATCATTGTGATTGTTCTTGCTGTTGAATAAGTAAGTGGTGAATTCCACTATATAAGGTACACCCCCATCTACACAGAGGGTGATTATCTTTGGTGATGGTTACATCATTTACATATTTAATGCACTAGGAGGCGCTCTTTTCTCAACCCTTTTGTTTTTCAGATTTTGACGCTGCTTGGGCAGCAGTATATGGGAGTAGGAGCAGCCACCCTATACGTGTGGGGAGTGCGTCTTTTGATGAACTGATATTGCTTTGGGATATCATTAACTTTTTCAGGACTCAGCGCCGTGTACTACCTTTTTCTGAATATATATATATGTATATGTATATATATATATATATATATATATATATATTTTTTTTTTTTGTATAACAAATATAGGAGGAGCAGGAAGATCCTGGGGACCAAATAGTTAAAGTTGAAGCAGCAGCACAGACTCATCCTCCCCTGCAACACACCCCCTGCCTCAAGTAGCCAATTAATACTAACAAGCTACTAAATACTAACAAAGGACAGGGAGTAGGAGGAGAGGAGGAAAGGACCAGGCACATAGAACCAGTCACAAAAAGGGGCAGAACCCTGTGGCTTAAATGTGTGCTCGAAACCAACCACTAGGCAGACAGGGGCATAAAGGCAGGCGCCCAGTGTCCCCTATGGACTCAGAGAAAAGGATTTTACAAGCAAGAACAAAAATCCTGTTTTCTCTTTCCTTTCATCAGGGAGACTGGGGACCATGGGATGTCACAAAGCTGTCCACTTATGGGAGGGAATGTTCCTGTGCTGCAAAGAGGACCCATCACCAATACTAGTACAGGTTGTCTCCCATATCCAAAATGCTTGGGACCAGAGGTATTTTGGATAACGGAATATTCTGTATTTCAGAATATTTGCTTATCATAATAAAATATCTTGGGAATGGGACCTCACAGAATGCATTTATGTGTTATATACACCTTATACACACAGCCTGCAGTTAATTTTATACAATATTTTCAATAAGTTTGAGATTCAAGCAAAGTGTGTGTACAGAAATGAAATTCATTTATGTTTCATGTACACCTTATACACACTGGAGCTCATTCAGACCTGATCGCAAGTTGCGGCAGCTCGCTGGCAAAAAAGGGCCAGATGTTTAAATAAAGTGATCGCACTGCATCGCGGAAGGATGCCCGCTATGTTTTAGCGAGCTACGGCAAAGTGTGCTCGCAAGTGTATAACAATGCCCCCTTGCCACTCGCAACATACGTCATCTCCAGAAAATGTAGGATTAAACGGGACCGTCGAGAGCTATCTGAGCTGCTCGCAGCCCTTGAGGTTGCCTTAACCCGCCGCAAGCACAGCGATCAGTGCGGGCTGAAATACAGGCAGGTAACATATTCAATGACGCTACTTTGTTAATTATGTACGCCCTTTAAACGCCGTTTTGGCTGCCTGACACGCCTGCATCCGCAACACCACTCCCCGTTTACAAGCACCTTCCCCAGTTACCACCCACAAACGGCACTATCTGTCACTCAAAGTAGCAACCAGTTAGTGGCTTACAAGCAACCAAAAACAGTTTGCAAAGACTGGCTTGCGCACGTGCACTGTGAATTATACGCATGCGCAGGCGGGCGAAAAATCGCTCAGAGCAAGTGAGCGAGCTCAACTTAGCGACCGGGTCTGAATCAGGTCCACAGCCTGAAGGTAATTTTATACAACATTTTTAATAATTTGTGCCTTAAACAAAGTTTGTGTATATTGAACCATCAATAATCAAAGGTTTCATTATCTCAGTCATGACAAAATTGTTCCCTATTTCAGAATATTTGGATATGAGCGACTCAACCTGTATCTCTACAGGTGAAAGAGTCCAAAATGAATAATGAGATGAATGCAACAAGCAGGGGGCCGGCCTTAGTTGTTCCTCATATCTATACATTTCTAATAAAGTTTTACTTTGAAAAGATGTTATTCAAAATTATGTCTACAAAACAGTAATAACCTGAGCTAATATACACTAATCATATGTTACACATAATTCCTATGCTACAGTATGTATGTCTTTCTAAACCTTGGGCCTGATTCAGACCCACTCGCGAGCGGCTGTCCGCTCGCAAGTGGGTCGATGTTATGGACTGAGCATGCGCACGACGGAGTGAGCTCCGTCGTGCGCATGCGCCAGACGCGACGAGCGAAGGAAAGTCCTTCGCTCGTTGTGTCCGATCAAAGGGGGCGTGCTGTCAATGTTGATTGACAGCACGCCCCCTTTGGTGGGCGTGCCGGGGGCGTGCATCCCTGACGGGGGCGTTCCCATGGGAACGCCTCCCGTCAGAAGCCGGCCCACTGACATCACTAGTGATGTCAGTGGGAGTGATTTTGGCTCTGATAGAGCCAAAATCACTCCGGAGCTTGCGGTTGAAAACCTCAACCGCAGGCTCCGGCTCGCAAATTCGATGGTCGCGATGGTCTCGACCATCGCGACCATCACAATGCACGCTCGTATAGCCTGTGGGTGGTGACCCACAGCTATACGAGCGTCCAGGAGGACGCTCCATGAAAATGGAGCCCGGCCCTCATTCAGAGCGTGCGCTCTGCTCAGAGCGTACGGCTCTGAATGAGGGCCCTTGTATTTGTTAGAAACAATAATATGTAAAACCATGGGCTGTTAATAAAATTATTATTATCGTCCGAGGGAACATATGTGCAGTGGGCCCCCTCCGCTGATCAGCCCCCCCCAACAACCAGGCATCTTACCTTGCTCCTGCAAGAGGGTCTCTACTCATCCATGGCGCTATCTTCCTAGTGATATTTGGGAAGATGGCGCAAGCTCACTAGAAAACAAGGGCTCTGGCACAGTGCCAGTCTTTGCTGTGACTTGGAAATTTGCAGCACGGAGCAAGAGGGACCCACTTGCTGGAGCAAGGTAAATATACCTTGCTCGCAGGGTATGCAGTTTGGGGCCCCAGGGGCTCATGTGCACCGAACACTATGCACCCATTCTAAATTCGTACAGTATATGACAGTAGTCCATGATTGCTTCACTACAGTGCCAGATTATATACTGTAATATTAATTGAAGTGGCAGGAGCACAATTAAAATGACAAATCACATTTGTATACACTACATTACAGTAAAGCCCTGTACACACTTGATGACTTATTTGAATGATCTGAACGATAACAATATATTTCAATGATATATCGTTCAAATCATCCAGAGTATATGCACTTACTGGCAAATGATGCACTCTCCCGTGGTTCATTAACAATATCCGCAGTTGTCTATTGTCGAAGCCGGATGATTGGCTGAGACAGAATCTGTTAAAATTAAAATCTGCACAAAACCATGTTGCGAATGGCAACAAGACGCCATTTTGCGAATGGCCGCCCAATGCCATTTTAGCGAATCTCACATAATATCAGTACATACGGCAATGGTATTATTTAGCGTCGTGCATCTCCTATGCAATAGAACACTGTTAAAAGCCCTCATGATATAAATACATACATTTTACTAAAACATATAATATGAACAACCCTGCAAAACACATACCACGGTGTACTCCACAAACACATAGATGCACAATGCTAACTAGCGTCTTTTCTCAATATCCTTATACTTACACATTGCACACTTACATAGAAAGGTTCCCCAGCGTTAAGGTTAATATCCAAGGTTATATTCATTATTAATTATGTTATGAAGTGACTGTATTTAAGATCTAAGGTTTAGTACATGATAAGCAGGCCGTGTTTGGTGCCATTCTGAACCACTGTTTATTTGCAGATTTCCGGTTCCATTGGCAAGGCGATCGAAACATGCGTCTGCGAATTATGGATCATAGAGAGATAGGAATTGTAATGTACTCTGTAAATGTCATGTTATTAGCCAGTTTAGACTTGTTCTTCGGTGGGAAAACGGACACAAAGAGCTGTTGGAGGCTAAACTATTACAATACAAACTGACCTATGAACTGTATCCTAACAGAAGAACCAGGAAGAAGAACCAATGGGATTATGCCAATTTATTCTATTGTATTGCCTATCTCTGTAAGGGTACATAAGCAGGCACTCTGAATCTGGGAGTGAGTCATCTTTCTTTTCTGTTGACGGAGGTTTCATAGTTGATGCCGGAAATCTGGATCCAGAGCGCATGCGTATGTATTGACTGTACCTTGTGATTGTATAATTCATTTGCGCTAATTGTATTTAGATCACAGCATGTGGTATAAAATCGGTAAACCGGCTGGCTTAATGCCGGCAGCCTGATTCCCGACAGTCATATCCCGGCGAGGGTGAAATGCCGGGTGTCTAGATGTAGACACCTGACATTTCCCCGACATTGGGCGACGAGTGCCCAGCATCCTGATCGAAGGGATGCCGTGCGCCATGAGCGGGGGGGAGGGTTAGGTTTAGGGCACCAGGGGGGAATTAGGGTTAGGCACCCCCCCGGGAGGGTTAGGCTAAGGGAATGGAGGGTTTAGGGTTAGGCACCCCCAGGGGGGACTTAGGGTTAGGTACCCCCCATGGGGCAGCGGGGAAGGGGGGGTTAGGGCTAGGCACTTAGAGGGGGGGATTAGGGTTAGGCACTTGGGGGGAGGTTAGGGTTAGACACTCCTAAGGAGGGTTAGGGTTAAGGGGTTAGGTTAGTTATTACTTACCTTAGCGACAATCAGGATTTCCAGCACTGTCGGGCTTCCACTGCCAGGCTCTGCTCATCTGTCGGCCAGGCGCTGTCAGGAATCGAACCGTGCGGCGGCAATTTTCAGCATGTAACTAAATGCTTTTTGTTGAATAATATCTTTTTGTGCTTTGGAACCAAAATCAAAGTCTGGAAAGCAATTATTTCTTGTGTGACATACAACGCTAAATAGCGACATTTAGGGTGTACAGATCATTAGGTATTCATACTGTACACGCAGGCCAATCTGGGAATATCGTTACCACCTGCATGCGCCATCGTTGCCAGCATCGGCAAGTCTGTATGCATCCGACATCACTGGGTACACACATGCTCTAGTGTGTACCCAGCTTTAGGAAGTCTAGAAATGCTGCAATATTGTTTAGCCAATTGATTATTTGTAAAATGTTGGTTAACAACTCTATAAATCACTTAGTGGTTATGGGATGCGATTATAATTCCGACTGCAGGGATCCCAGCACTCAGAATGCCGGCACCGAAATCTGACACCTGTCAGAATCGCGGAGCCGGCATCCCAACCGCCAGAATCCCGAAGGTAAGTAGCTGGGTTAGGGGAAGGGTTAGTATTAGGGTTAGGGATAGGCACTTATGGGAGGGTTAGGGTTAGGCACAAAGGGGGGAGGGTTAGGTTGAGGGTGCATAGAGAGGGAGGTTAGGTTTAGGCACTAGGGGAGGAGGTTAGGTTCAGGCATCGGGGAGGGAGAGTTAGGTTTATGCACTAGGGGGGAGGTTAGGTTCAGCCACCGGGGAGGGAGGGGTAAGGTTACATGACGTGCGGTGAGTTAAATGGTGGCACTGGCTAGTATCAGAGCCAGATTTACACATACATTTATGAACCTGAGGGTTCATGTGGGCATTATACAAAGGTGCAGCAGTATATTATGCTGGAAATTTGTTTTGATCTGGGAACTGCGGAAAATATTGATAGGGGAGGCAATGCCTCACCTGCCATAGACTTTTTACTGCAGAGTTTTGACTATAAAAATTATTAGAATAATACAACAAAGATATTTAGAATATTTTCTTTAATTTTTTGTTATCATTTTTATAATCAAAACTTTGGAGTAAACCTAAGTATGACAGGAAAGGCTCTGCTAACCTACCTCACATGACCGCACATCGCAATCCTAACCCTGTTGGGATGCAAGTTTAGGGATTCTGAATGCCAGGATCCTGAACGCCAGCATCCCGTACCCAACCCATGGTGACCTCTTTGTATGGCTTCCTATGCTAACATTAAGAGAAATTAATTTCTCAGCTATTCCACATTATCCTCCCAACTATCCTGATATCAGCGGGACAGTGACAATTTGAAAGGATCATGCCTCCATTCTGCAGTCACACTGTTGTCCCCATTCATTAGAAGTTAGAAGGTATATCCCCACACTCACACTTACAAACAGCTCCTACCGCAGGAGAAACAAAGTAGTGAGTCACGGCCAGGGAAAACGTAGTAGAGACGGGGCCTGGAAGTGGTTTGAGGTGAAATTATTGGCTGAAAGTAGATATTACATGAGCTGAAGCAAAAATTGCAAATGTCACAGTTGCCTCTATGAGGGGCCAATACACTTGCGTGTCTATCTGTTGGTGCAACACTGACTTTGTAAGTGGTTCTGGACTATTGTTATTAGAGATGAGCGGGTTCAGATCTCAGAGATGTGAACCCACCTGAACTTAGGTGATCTGAGTCAGATCCGAGTCTGCTCGGGTTTTCCCGCCTGTCTCAGATCTCAAAATGATGCAAAACATCATCATCCCGCTGTCGGATTCTCACGGGTTATGAATTGTATAAAAGGTCCCATGATCGCCGCCATTTTCATTCTGGCTGTGGAGAGTGAAGAGGAAGGAGGGGGCTGTGCTATTGCTGACTGTGTTTAAGGGGCTGACTACTGTTGTCACTTGTCAGGGGCTGGCTGCTGAATAGGGGCTGGCTGGCTGTTGTCACACTTGTCATATGGGCTGTCTGTTGTTTACTCCATACTAGGGCTGGCTGTTGTGCTGTGCTGTGCCTGTGTTACCCTATCTGCTATATCTACTATACTAATAGCTGTGCTACTAGAAGGGGTGCTGTCTGTGTTTATCAAGGGGCTGCTGCCTCATTATGGGGTGCTCTTCCCAACCCCCCAGTACAAAAAAAAATAAAAGTGTGTTTTTCTTCTGTGTGTGCATTAGCCACACTTATCAGCAAAGTAGCTGAGCAGGAGACAGTGCTGCCTGTGTTGTTTATCAAGAGGCTGCTGCTTCATTTGGGTGCTCTTCCTCCCAAGTGCCCAAAATAATTTAATCCAATCAATCAATCAATCAATCAATCAATCAATGTGTTTTTTTTGTGTGTGTGTGCACGTTAGCCACACTTACTACCAGCAATGTAGCTATGCACGGGTGCTGCCTGTGTCATTTATCAAGAGGCTGCTGCCTCGTTCAGGTGCTCTCCCTCCCAAGTGCACCCCCCAAAAATGAATCCAACCAATCAATCAATGTGTTTTTTTTTCTGTGTGTGTGTACGCGTTAGCCATGGTATCACAAACACCTCTGCTGAGATTTGCATAAACATTTTCAAAGGTGAAAATATAGGATATGGTTGAAAAAATGGAATAAAGCAGCTGAAACTGCGTTCTTTGATTATAGTGTCCCTACTCCCAGTCTCTACCCATGGCCCCTTTACCTGAATTTCAGCAAAGCAGAGAGGCAACTCCATGCAACTGTATTCCAGAGTGCAGCTGCTCCTTCTGTAGCCAAGGTCAGAAGATGAGTAGGGGGTGTGGTGATGATATGGACTAAAATGGAGCTCACATCCACTAAAGTGGACAATGAATGCCCAATCTAACTGGGAGTGCAGCTGTAATTTATACACAACACAGGATGGGATGACGATATAGGCTTGGGTGATGGTATAATCTGGGATGATGCATACATCATCGTATTCACACAATAATAATTTGTCCCTGCTGGAATCCACCATTGCAGGCACCTCTGTCATTTTTGCACGTAATTGACGGTAAAGGTCTTTCTCATAGAATTTGTAGTTCATTTTGATGGGCATCATCTTTTCTACATTTTGGGGAAGTAGTCTCAGGCCGAGCACTGACAAGGTTCATGGCTGTGCTGAAAACTCTTTCTGAGTACACACTGGAAGGTGGGCAGCTCAAGTACAGCAAAGGCAGTATTGTGTAAGGGCCTCCAAATTGCCTCTTTTTCCTGCCAGTAGTTATTTACATCTCTTCAGATCTGTGTCCGTAGGGAAGCCGAAAGAATGTATTCATCCCTTCTGGGATGAAAATCCACTCCCAGCAGCAGGCAAGGCACTCAAGATTTCTCATGAAAGAAACAACGTAAGACTTAAACCTTAAATCTGAAATGTTGCATTTGCTGCTCTATTCCACTTGTCCACATATCATTCTGCTCTAGTTAAGTGGACAGTGGGAACAATGGCAATTTGAAGGCCACTAACTAACTATGTTTTTTTAATGTCCCTGTACAGGTTGGGAAATGTTCATGTGGAAGCTTTGCAAAGGATTATTTTACAGTCAGTTGTTTTGGAAAGCTATATTCCTGGTCCCCTTCTGGGATGAAAATCCACTTCTAGCAGCAGAAGTTGGAGCAAGAAAGGCACAACATAAGACCTTAAGGGGTAAATTTAATTTACTAAAGTGAGAGCTTTTAGAAGTGAGTTTTAGAAGTGATCTTGCTTGCCCATAGCAAATAATCAGATTCTAGCTATTATCTTCTAGAAAGTGCTAGGTAAATGTTGTTAAGTAGAATCTGATTGGTTGCTATGGGCAACATCACTTCTAAAACGCACTTGTAAAAACTCTCACTTTAGTAAATTAAATGTAACCCTTAATCTTAAATCTGTGCTGGTTAAGTGGCAGTTTGGAGGCCACTAACTAACTATGTTTTTTTAATGTCCCTGTACAGGTTGGGAAATGCTTTTTCATATGGAAAGCACTACAAGAAGTCTTCCTGGTACCCTTCTGGGATGAGAAAATCCACTCCCAGCAGCAGCAGGCATGGCACTCAAGGATTATTCTGGGGCAAGGACTGGTGTGAATGAGTAAAATATTTTTTGTAAATACCTCCTCCCCTCCCCTTCTCCCTCATAAAATTACTTTGGAATTGAAAAATGAAATTACATTTACTACCAATCCACCCTTGCTGCCCCTGCCTTCAACTACATACATACTCCAACTCCCTCAGGCCTCTCTTGCATGATAAAAACATTAGATTCCTGATGTGTCATGTTGGAAGTTGAGCAGTGAGGTGGTCAAAATTGACTGGAAACGAGTGGAATTAAATGATATTGAGGTTAATAATACTGTAGGAACAAAAACAGGCCCATTTTATGTGATTTTAGCTGTTTTTATGATTTTTTAAGAAAAAAATCCAGATCCAAAACCAAAACAAAACAAGGAAGGGAGGTTTTGGTAAAACCAATTCAGATCCAAAACCAAAACCAAAACACAGGGGTCGGTATTAGAGATGAGCGGGTCTGGTTCCCTGAGAACCAGACCCACCCAAATTTCAGGGTTCCGGGGCGATCCGAGCGCAGCTCGCATCTCCCTGCCTGCCCCAGATCCCTGATTTGAGGCAAAACCTTGCGACACCTCTGTCGAGTCGCGAGGTTTTGTTTTCAGCAGCTTAACACTGATTGGCTGAGAGAGCTGTCTGTCACGGCTCTCAGCCAATCAGCATTAAGCCCATTGGAAACACTACAAGGGAGGGAAAAAAGATGGCACCTGCCATCCCCCACCACATGACACTGCCGGCACCCACCGCTGCCGACACTGCTGGCACCCCCACTGACAGCATCCCCCACTGCCGACACCACCGCTGCCAACACTCCCTGCACTGCTGCCCACCATACTGAGGACACCGTCTGCGGCCCCCACACTGCTGACACTCCCACAGTGAGGACTCCACCAGAACCTCTGCACTGCGGACACAGTTGGCAAACCTGCACTGAGGAAATTGCTGGCACCCCCACTCTGCTGACACAGCCAGCAACCTGCATTGAGAACACCCCTGCACTGCAGACACAGCCAGCATACCCGCACTAAAGACACCGCTGGCACCCCCGCATTGCCGACACAGCCAGCAAACCTGCACTAAAGACACCGCTGGCACCCCATACTGCTGACACAGCCAGCAAGCCTGCACTAAAGATACCACTGGCACCCCCGCACTGCCGACACAGCCAGCAAACCTACACTAAAGACACGCTGGCACCCCCGCACTGCCGACACAGCCAGCAAACCTGCACTAAAGACACCACTGGCACCCCTGCTCTGCCGACACAGCCAACACAGCCAGAAAACCTGCACTAAAGACACCGCTGACACCCCCGCACTGCGGACATTACTGGTACCCTTCACTAAGGACACTGCCAGCACTGCCATTCCATGTACTGAAGACAACGTCAGCAACCCCGCTTTGCCGACACTGCTGTCACAGTAAGTGCACTATTGGTGTATCCAACCCACACTGTATAACACACTGTATCCGTATTGGAAATTAGAAACTGAACCGCCACATGTTAGTGCCGCCCACTGTGTCACTTAGCTTAGTCAGCCAGCTAGCTGGCTGCAACCTTTTGGCCTTAACTAGATGAAGCAAATAATATTGTGAGGTGGTCAAAATTGATTGGAAATTACTGGAAAAAATGTTAGAGGTTAATTATACTGTAGGAACAAAAATAGGCCCATTTTATGTGATTTTAGCTGTTTTTATGATTTTTTAAGAAAAAATCCAGAACCAAAACCAAAACACGAAAACAAAACACAGAGGTGCTGTTTTGGCAAAACCAATACAGATCCAAAACCAGGGGAGATCCAGATCCAAAACCAAAACAAGAGGGTCGGCGCACGTATCTAGTTGGCGCACATCTCTAATTGTGATCCATGATTGCTGCAACACAAACTATTTTAATAGACTGCTTGAGCAATTGTGTGAGAAAGCAGATCAACAGCCAAAGAACACTATTAGAATCATATACTACAGTTTTACAACTGAATACATCTACAAGCCATTTCTCTTATTTGGATTTTTTATGAATATTGTTGGGCTACACAGCTAATGGGAGAAGATTACGTAGGGGCTTATTCAGAGGTGGATGCAATGCTGATGCTTTAGGAGTTGAGCAATTTTGTTTGTATTACACATGCATCTGAGTCAAAATGCGCCAAGCGTGATCACCGACGGCGGTCTCAGTGAGGATTTGTGTGCAGGATGATTGAGGGCGGTAACGGGGGATGATGAGTGAAAAGCATGTGTGATGCAACCAGTGGCGGCTCCAGAGGTGGGACTGCAGCACAGTCTAAGATTCAAATAGGGGAGCCACACCAACAGACATTTCAAACACTGCCAAACATCGCTGGCTGGGACTCACTGGCAGTTAGTGTGACTCCCCTATTTGAATCTTGGACTGTGCTGCAGCCCCACCTCTGGAGCAGCCACTGGTTGCGACTGTTTCTGAGGCGTGTCTATGCCTGCAATGCATCTTCTTACGCATGCAAAGTTGCTCCGAGGGCTTCCTTCCAACACACATTCTGAGTGACCATAGGGTAGCTCAGATGTTTAATATTGAGACCGATTTGCGAACGATGGTGCCCAAATGCCGTATTTTAGGTGCAGCCAGTTTGCATTTCTGTACAAAGCCAAGAGGCTGCGGCATTTGCATATTTTCGTAGAACCGTTGCATACAAAGTCACAGCCTCAATGGCATTAGAGTCCATTTCTCAATCAGACCCTTCATTATTATGCACAAAGTAGCACAGTTTTTATGGACTGGTAAGGTGACAGATTTTACAGGCTGGCAGGGTGGTTTCACTCCTGTTTACCGATGAACTTTGCCAAGACTTCTGGTGCTATAAGAATAATTTTTGTTTATCCTATACAGGGCCTGATTGCCTGATGGTTTGCCTACTACTCCAATAATCGGCAGATGTGCAGGAACCGTACTGGGCATGTGCCACTCGCTGACAGCAGCAGCCCCCCCTAAATCGCAGTGTTGGGGGCATTGCTGTCAGCCTACCCAGAAAAATGGGGTGTGTCAGCCCCGTTTTCTGTAAGTTCCAAGACCAGTATCTGCATCTGTCGACGCAGATTTACTGGCCTGGCAAGCAGGCAGGGTGTGGCCATTCTGAGTAAGCTTAGGCATACTCAGACGGCCGATGCCACAATACTGATCTGATCCTGCATCTTCGGATTCAGGCATCGGATCTAAGATTCTGCCTGGAGGCGTCTTTTTCCTGCAAATGCCTCCTGCGGCAGTCCAAAGACGCAACTGCTGTGTGCCTAAGCGTACAACGGAATCAGGCCCTGATTCAGAGCCGCACGCTCTGACAGAGCGCTCGCTCTGAATCAGGGCTGGTCTTTTTTTTCAAGAACGGCCTCCTGGCCACTCGCATAGCTGTGGGTGACCACCCACAGCTATAGCGAGCGGCCAGGAAGATGGTCACGATGGTCAAGACCATTGCGACCATTGGGCTTGTGACGAGACCCTTGTGGTAGGGTCTCGTTGCCGCAACCCCCAGAGAGATTTTGGCTCTAACAGAGCCGAAATCTCTCCCATTGACATCACTCGTGATGTCAGTGGGGCCGGCCCCAGATGGAGGTGTTCACATGGGAACGCCTCAGTTTGGTCAGCCACTCCCCCGGCCTGCCCACCAAAGGGGGCGTGCTGTCACTCAACATCGACAGCACGCCCCCTTTGGTACGAGACCCGAAGCGACAGAGTGCCCGTCGCTATCAGGGTCTCGCGCATGCGCACAACGGAGCCGGCTCCGTTGTGGGCATGCGCACTGGGCCACCATCGACCTGGTTGCGAGCACTCAGCTCTTGCAACCGGGTCTGAATCAGGCCCTCAGTCCCACAGTACATAAATGAATAGAGGGCCTGATTCAGACCCGCTCGCGAGCGCTGGTGGGTCGATGGTGCCCAAGTGTGCATGCGCACGACAGATTGCGGCTCCGTCATGCGCATGCGCGAGACCTGAATAACGACGGCCAAGCCGTCATTAAGGATCTCGCACCAAAGGGGTGCCGAGGGCGTGGCTGCCCAGACGGAGGCGTTCCCATAGGAACGCCTACCATCTGGGTCCGGCCCCACTGACATCACTAGTGATGTCAGTGGGAGTGCTTTTGGCTCTGATAGAGCCAAAAGCACTCCAGGGCTTGCGGCAGCGAGACCCTACCGCAGGGTCTCGTCGCGACCATCATATTGGCCGCTCGCTATAGCTGTGGGTGGTAACCCACAGCTATGCGAGCGGCCAGGAGGCCGCTCCAAAATGAAGGAGGGACGGCCCTGATTCAGAGTGAGCGATCTGTCAGAGCATCCGGCTCTGAATCAGGGCCAGAGGCCCTTCCTGGCAAGGCAGACAATAAACATTGTCCAACTCTTTGTGTCATGTGATCAAATAAGCTGTTTTTATCATCTTATGACGCTTTGACTGATTGTCTTACTCCTGGTAACTTTCTATCCTTTTATGACAGGAGCAACTGACTTTTCTGCATAACATACGACGTTGCAGATTAAAAGTGGCAGGTTGATTTGCAAGTAGCTTTGAGGATTTCTCTTTTTTGATATTTGCCTGAGGCATTATACAACCCAGTGAACAAAAAGCTTGTTCAAGTTCAATTTCCTTTTTTCCATTCTCAAAATCTTTGTGTTTTTTTTTGTCATTATCTAGTCGAAATGTATTCAAGTGAGACACAAAAACAACATTTCAGATGGAACATAAGGAAGAGAATTAAACTTGAACGTCTTGGACAAAATAAAGCTGATTGGATTATTTTCCATGGTCTCTTTCACTGAATCATTTCAAAGGTCAACTGTCTTTAAATTTACATTTGCAATACATATAGCTTGAAAATGCCTGTTTAAATCTGATCAGAACCATTAGACCCTAGACATTAAAGGGTGATCAGGCA
Source organism: Taudactylus pleione (assembly GCA_031769625.1). Taxonomy (NCBI): domain Eukaryota; kingdom Metazoa; phylum Chordata; class Amphibia; order Anura; family Myobatrachidae; genus Taudactylus; species Taudactylus pleione. The sequence continues at coordinate 2,781,575 of JAUIMM010000197.1, forward strand.
CTAATATAGTTTTTTAGTAATGCATTTAATTTCCTCTGCCAGAATATAGTTTCTAGACAAATATTGTGTGATGAATCTCCTTAGATATTCTTCTTGTCCCTATGAAAACCGATTATTACCTTCTTACACTGCGCTTGCTCACAGTCTCTATTTTATTACAAGTAATGTGATTATGTGACATGAAACATCAGAATAAAGATTCTTTACACGCCATAAATAATAATAAATTGAATTGTTCATTAACAAACTGGATTGCAATATAAACAGTGTATATATATATATATATATATATATATATATTAGTTGCAGAGGCGCGCTGTGCATGCAAACCTTACCATTCGCGATCTTCTTTGTTCAGGCGGATAGGACGTGCCCCTGAGTGTCTCTTATTCCTCTTTCACACTGCCGAAATAACCCAGGTTATTGCCAGGTTGACCTGGGTCGTGGCTAAGTATGGAAGGGTCTCTGAAAAATAACCCATGTCAAATGAACCGGGAATCCAACTATGGTAGTTACCAAGGTTGGACACAAGAACGATCCGGGTCACGGTGCAGTGTAAATGGTCCTACCCGGGTTATCCGACAAGGGTCATGCCTGAACTGAGCTGATTGGCGGTTGTGGAGCAGTCACCACCCACTTTTTAAGACTTCACAAGTTTAGCAGGGAAGACCTGGGTTCAGTGTGAACGGGGCCTACACAGATATAACCCAGATTGAAGGCGCAATGTAAACAGGGTCTGACCTGGGCCTCATCTGGGACTGACCCGTGTTCCAAATCCTGGGTCAGACTTGGGATTTTGGTGTGAAAGGGGTATTAGAGAAACTGTGCCCCAGACATACTGGTGCCACATAAAACAGCTGTGTTGCCATCATACACCATTGTGCCCGTACCGTTGGCCACGCTATAAGTACCACTGCCACCACTGTATGTACTTGCAGGTGTGCACTACAAACTAGAGATGTGTGCTGACCCCTATGTTTTGTTTTTGTTTTTTTGTCTATATTCATCTTCATGTTTTGGTTTTGCAAAACCACCCCCAAGTGTTCTAGTTTTGGATCTGGGATTTATTTTTAAAAAATTGATAACAAGTTTTTAAAAACAGCTAAAATCATGTAATTTTTGCAATCCAACACCTGAAATTTGCATTTAAAAGCCGAATTCCGAACCGCTGGAGATCAGAACTGTGACCCAGATCCATCTGGATTTCCTTAAGAGATTAGAACGGAGACTCAGATCTGTCCAGATACATGAAATTCGGATGGATTTGGATTTCTGCAGAACTGAACCGCACATCTCGCCTACACACACTGCATATCATCGGCATTAACCCACTCCTGGCTGGATCTGTCTCCCATTGCATGTGCTGCATTAACCCTGTATTGTCTCGCATGCTTCTGTTTTACCTGATTAATAAACCAATCCCTGGTTAAGCTATTCATTGTGTGGACTGACCTCCATCACACTCCAGTGACATCTATCAATATACGTTCTGCCAATAATTTTTACACTAATTTAAAGTTTCACCAGTAAAAAAGAGTGTTATCTAATGAATGTATAGTTATATCATGTCTTCTCAGGCCCAAAAAGGAACTTCTCTTAGGGCAAATACCAGATACAAAATATATCCTGATCACACAATATAAATATGAATATAGATAATAAAATTAAATAATAAAGGCTTTTTTTGGTTATGGACACACAGGCATATTTTTGTCACAGTTCTACAGGAAATTATGGATCGGGTGCAATGATGATGATGCTATCACTCAGAATTTGCCCTACTAGCATCAAGGATACGGAGTACAATACACTCACGGTATTCACCAGGGACCCCTGCAAGGAGGTTTAGACTTTACTATACCCCCTGTGTTTTGTTTTGGATCTGGATTAATCTACGTGTTTTGGTTTTGGATCTTTATTTAAAAAAAAAAAACAGCTAAAATTATGTAATTTTGACCTGTTAGCATGCAATCCAAAACACGAGTTCCGAACCACGGGAATATCCGAACCGGGACTCAATCATCTTGATTTGGGAAATATACATTTCTAATAAAGTCCAGGTTGACTCACTATGCTTGACCATCTGATTTTGGATCATGTAGGCTTCACAAAGAGAATGCTTGAACTTAGAAACAAATCGTAACCCTTGGTCTAAAGCTCTCTACAATTATTCAAATGAGCTCTTAAGACCCACTACTTCATTAAAGCCTTCCAGCTCTCATCCTAACTTGCTGCTACATCTTCCTTCTTCCCCAACCTACCCCATCTGTATCACTCCTGTTTGTCTGCCCCTCCCTTAAAGAATGTAAGCTTTTTCGAGCAGGGCCCTCTACCCTCTTGTGCTTCTAGCTACTGTAATATAATTTATCTCTTACTCCCCACTAGGGCAACTAACACTTGGCTGCTTATGTGGGTGTTAAGGTCGCTAATATAGCAATGTTTACTTTATTATATGTCTGTTTCCTGCATTGTATTGTACTGTAAGTCTCTGGTTACTTATTTGTTTATGTACTTTGTAAGGTGCTGCGGAGCACTTGTGGCACCATATAAATTATTAATAATAATAATAATAAAAAACATTCTCTTGTGGATACTCATGCAGATGAAAGACCTCCTTCAGGACATGATGAGCAAGTTTAAAGGTAAAAGGCACTGTAGTCATTCAGGGAAATAAAATGAGCAACTTTTGAGAACTGATCCACTATTACCCAGATGGTGTTATAGTATCTATATGATGGCAAGTCAGCAACAAAATCCATAGAGGTGTGTGGCCAAGGATAAGTGAATATAGTATAAGTAATGCACCTACAGCTGGACTAGGAGATGAATGCTTTGTACACACAGAACATGTAGAAATAAAATCCTTGTCATCCATCCACAAAGTTGGCCACCAGTTGTAAGAAGGCAATACTTTTGGTTATACCAGTATATCCTGCAAAAACTAATGGAATGGGCTAAATTAAGCAATTTGGACTTAAATTTTGGAGGAACTAAACAACATTTTGGAGATGAAGTTTGATGTACAGAGGTAAATTATACCATACAGGAGGGATCAATGATGGGTTTGTTTTCTTACCAAACGTCTCAGTCCCCGGTTAAAAAGATTGAGATCTTGCTTCTAGGGTGATATGTAAAAATTATATTAAATTGTCCATAAAACAAAGATCATCTGGCCTTTATGGGGTTGAGACTGACCATTTTGCAGATAGAGAAGGTTCTTATGGTCAGTAAAGACTGTCACTGGGAGATTGGCTCCTTCCACTAAGTATCACCATTATCCTAATTTAATGACAAGCAGCTCTTTGCCCCCTATTGAATATTTTTTCTTGACAGTTGAGAACTTTATTAAGATTTCCTACACTGATGCAAATTTAACACTAAGCAAAGTAAGGTCTTCAAGATTTGTAAGCAAGTCTCTGGATATAAGCTGGTCTTTGACACGTTATGGAAGTCCATGACAAAATGCAGCTATAAACGCTTTATCTTTCCAGCATAGCAAAGTTCTAAATTCAACTACATTTTGAACAACCGACTCAATGCCTTTTCTATGATGCAGAATGCTTGAGGCAGCAGAAGAAACTCATCCAGGTTCATCAAAAATCTTCTTAAATGGCTCCACATTATGATGCACTGCAAATGGTTTGAAATAGACGGGATATCACATTAGCCCCTATCTCACAGGGGAATATTTATTAGAGTGCGGGTTTTTAGAAGTGGAGATGTTGCCCATAGCAACCAATCAGATTCTAGCAATTATCTTCTAGTGGGTGCTTGATAAATGTTAAGTAGAATCTGATTGGTTGCTATGGGCAATATCTCCACTTCTAAAACCCTGCACTTTAGTGAGGGCTGACTCAAGGCATATTCGACCAGTGCGGTTGAACAGGGGCACCACCCTGTAGAGGGTGCACCCTTCCCAACAATTCCCGATTTCAGCGGGACAGTCCAATTTTTCGGGCACTGCCCTGCTGTTCAATCCATGATGCAATGTGTCCCACTGGTAGTCAGGTGGTTGGGCACCTCCACTGCTGCAGCCATGTGGTGGTGCCGGCTCCGGAGAAGAGGAATGGATGCGGCATCCATTCAGTGCAGGAAGAATGCTGAGGACAGCCCAGCTACTGACGTAGTGCTGGGCTCGCCCCCAGCCTGACAATAACGGATGGCCTGCCACACCCCCATTTTCGACTGCACGCGGGCTTGAGGCAATGAAATACTGTCCTGCACAGGGCACAGCTCCCCATGGAGCCAGCCTCGACTTTAGTAAGTATACCCCTAAGCGCCTTCTGCTGTTTGGCAGCCACACTGTCAGAGTTCAGCTGGGGATCGGCCGTCCCTTACCGTCCCGCTGGCTTCCTCTGACTTCCCGGGCAGTCGGGCGGCTGGTGCGGCGACGTGGGAGGTGCTGAGCATTCTCCCTGATGCTGGTGTCTCGGGCGGCCTGGTGCACGGGGATTGGAGTTCTTGTCATGGGCGCCGCCATGACACCTCCTTCTCTGACTATCCTTCCTTCCCTGACAGTCTGGCCGGTCAGCTGATGCTGTGGACCAATCAGTGGGCTTCCAGGGGTATATATCCGGCTCCTGTGTATCAGGTAGTTGCCTGAACAACCATTGTCGCTGCTAGTGTTACTAGTGGTCTCTCGTTCCAGGTTCCCTTGCTTCCAGTGATCTATTCCTGTGTGCAGCTATATCATTCATCTCATCAGTGCTTTACCATCTCAGCCTGTGTACAGCTATATCATTCATCTCATCAGTGCTTTACCATCTCAGTCTGTGTACAGCTATATCATTCATCTCACCAGTGCTTTACCACCTCAGCCTGTGTGCAGCTATATCATTCATCTCATCAGTGCGTTACCACCTTGCCTGTGTGCAGTATACCTCCATTCCACCAGTGCGTTACCACCTCCGCTTGTGTGCAGTATACTATCCATTTCACCAGTGCTTTACCATTACAGCCTGAGTGTAGTTATATGTACCCACCTCTCCAGCGTCATAATCTCTGGCTGGCTCCAGTACCACTACCCACCTCGTTACTGGACTCTGTGGTCCCCACCTACGTGTTACAGTATTGCACCGTGGTGCACTCTTTCTAACCGGCAACCCGGTAGAGTGTGTCCACAGTGCACACTTCCTTGTACCTCAAGTACAGTGTCCCTACGTGCCCCTTACTGGCACAGACCCTTTGGGCCATGAGTGTCCGTCCCTCCTTTTTCCCGCAGGCTTTGGTCACCTAGTCAAAGGACCGCGACCTGCTTACGAGGTGCAGCTCAAGCCCATATCCCGATTGGTGGGGTCACTGGCGAACACCATCTCGTGGGTTAGATTCCGCACCTTTGACTAGGTCTCGCCAACGACCAAGACCCGTGGATGCGGAGGTCATACATTCAGGCCCCTCACCTCTGTTTCCTCCCGCAGCCTCAGGCCTCAGGTTCCAGAAAACCACCTCCCAGCGTAATACACACCATGCAGTACAATGAAAGGTTGGTTGCTAGTGCAACCACGCTGTTAGCTGTCAGTTATCATAGCATCAGTGCACTATTCCAACTTCACTGACTACAGCCTGCACTGAAATTGCAAATGGCACCGAATAAAGGACCTTACAAATAGCATTCTGTTTTTTTTTTTCTAATTAAGAGGAAGATTACTTTTTAGAATTTGGAAGTTTGCAAATTGGACCTCAAACCAGGCAAAGTCATTTGATTCTTAATAACATTTTATTATATCCGATTAAAGCCAATTTCCTACAAACTTTGACATGAACACAGACTTTATTCTGTACACCTTGTCTTGCTTTGCCATCTCACGCTGTTTCTTATAAATATTGATTTACTATGGAGCTAATTTTCTCTGTTGTTATTATGTTTTTACTATTATTGCTATCATAAGTATTATTATAGTTATGCTAAAATAAATGTTCAACTATTATACTGCAAACTGGCATGTCATGTAGTTTTGGATTATTATTGTACATTCCCAAATGCCAACTGATTCTCTAATAACTGATTTTTTTTTTAATAGTGAAACATTTCTGTAATGCAAATGAAATTAAACATGTATTATTTCTTTCATTGCCATACTGTACTTAAAGAGCTACAGACATGTTTTACACACACAGGCCCTAACAGGAGGTAGTATTAGACCGGCGGGAGGGGGGCACCTCCGGGGGGATTTAAGGTTAGGCTAGGGGAAGGGAGGTTAGGGTTAGGTGCCACTAGAGGGAGGTTAAGGTTAGGCACCCACCCAGGAGGGTTAGGTTTAGAGTGTGGGAAGGGTTTAGGCAACCCCGGGGGTACTTAGGGTTAGGCACCAACCCTGTAGTTTTAGGGTTAGGAACCACCAAGGGAGGATTAGGAGAGGGAGAGGGTTAGGATACTTACCAGCCCCAGTTAGGATCTCCTCCTGTCAGGCTTCCACAGTCGAGAACCGGCGGCTGTCCCATTCCCCACTAATGGTTCGTATGGGGTCAGTAATAACCAGTCCTGAGGTCCTACAGTTCAATACCAACAGATTAGAGGTATTGTATAAATTAATACTCTGGACAACTGGACATCTGCTGTAAATACAAATAATCAGACTGGAGGTTTTTTTTCTACAGCATGATGGTGTTTCTTCTCGCTCCCTGGTTACATAATCTCATACCTTCCTCTGGCCTCATCCTTTCTTTGTCCGAGATCCCCGGGATTGTCTAGCATTTATAAAGAACCCATCCCAGGCTGCCCTTCAACAGTTTATCAGTGGCGATTATATTAAAGAGAAATCCACATCCTCCGCCTAATCTCGATTATGGGCTGTAAAAATGACTGTGAAGAGTAATAGCTTCTATTGGTCCATGTGGTCGCAGTCCTCCTAGGATGTGTGCATGGCTCTGGCTTTTCCTAAAGCTGAGCTTGCAGGTTCATGCAATCAGGGTGACTGCATGGACACACATACAGTAATCCTAAATTGCCTGTGCAGAAGATGAGACACAGGGGCCTATTCATCAACACTAACTTAAAGTTTTTAAGGACATTTTCCTTAATTACCATTATTTTAGTATCCATGAAGAGACTTAACACAGGAGATATCACTGATATCTCTGGTTAAGTCCCCCTGCATTAATTTCCACACTCCCCATACTGTAGTACATTAGCATGGGGATATGGAATTTATGGTATTCATCAAATTACGAAAATTATGTATTTTCAGAAATTGATGGAGTTACTATCCGCCACTGTCACGTGACGAATAGCAGGTGACACTTACCTGCTTTCAGCTGAGCAGGTCCCCCAGCGTCTTCCTCCGTCGCTGTGGACCCTCCGGTGGCTGCTCGGACACTGTGTTCTCCCAAGAGAACACAATAAAGTTTAGAAAAAAAAAACCCTTTTTTTTTTTTCTAAACTGTACTGTGGTATGCTGGGAGAACACGTGTCAGACCAACCACCTGAGCCAGAGGCGCTGGAGCGGGCAGGTAAGTCAGGGACGGGCAGAGGTATGCGGAGGGGGGTGTTGGGGACACACACAAAATTACCGCAGCTGTAGGCAGTGCTGTGCATGCACTGGCTTTACGAATGTAACAGCGCATGCGCAGCACTGATTACTGCTGCGGTAAGGTAGAGTAGAGAGGGAAAACTATCTATTTCCCGAAAAGCGGTCATCACAAAAATGACAGCCTTATGAAATAGTTATAGAGAGGAGGCATGATGAATTCCTCCGGCAATTAGGTAGAACTCCATGCGAGTTCTAAACTTAATTACCTCCAGAGAATTTTAAGTTATGATGAATAGGCCCCACAGAAACTGAGATTCTACTGTTTGACCTTTCTAAAAAAGTGCAATCTAATGGTCAACGAATTTTCTTTAAATTTCATACTTCATATTGAGATTCCCCATATATACTAGACATCTGATTGGATAAAATGGATTCAATAGTGAACTGCAGTTCAATAAAACATACACACATGTAACAAATAATTGTTAAAAATTATTGCCATGAATGATACAAACAACCAGATGATTGAGGTGGTTAATACAGAAAAATTGTATCCAACTGTTCCCAACGGCTAACTTGATATCCAATGAAGCAAAATATGCAATTGACAATATTTTGTGCAAAAAGGGCTGCCCAATATTAGGAATAAGGTTCTATAGCTGATCAGTGTCACAGGACGCTCCCACATCCCAATAAGTAAAGTCCGTAGACTACAGCTCCTTACCCCACAGAGGCTCGCTGGAGAAAAATGCAACGGCAGTGATGTTCAGCTTAGTCGCGCCGTTAGGCGACTCCTGCCTGCACTTGGGTGGATATTGGAGATCCGTTAATGAGAGGTGCAACGTGGTGCACAAAGGGTGTTGATGTAAAGCTGGACAGTGCTATTGGAGCAACTCCTGTACACACCGTAGGTGGATGGGCACCAGCCCGTGTGGAGAGGACACCGCGGCACAGGAGCTCCAAGAGAAGACGGAGCTTGCCTTTTGAGAAAACCCTTGTATAGGGGAGAAACGCGTCAAGGAACCAGTGAACTGCCGACTACATCATACACTCCCTATACACTTTGATTAAGCGTTTGCTATCCGGGCTCCTCGTTTCAAGCCAGCTGGATCCCCATGTGCTTAGCTCTCGGCAGCCGCCAATACAGCACCCAGCGGCTATTTGACTCTATCCCATTCAGCCGCCTGGCTCCTGCGCTTGTCAGGACGGACACATGCCTGCTGATTACTGCTGGGGTCCGTCTTCTCTTGGAGCTCCGGTGCCGCGGTGTCCTCTCCATATGGGCTGGTGCCCATCCACCTACGGTGTGTACAGGAGTTGCTCCAATAGCACCGTCCAGCTTTACATCAACACCCTTTGTGCACCACATTGCACCTCTCATTAACGGATCTCCGATATCCACGCAAGTGCGGGCAGGAGTCGCCTAACAGCGCGACTAAGCTGAACATCACTGCAGTTACATTTTTCTCCAGCGAGCCTCTGTGGGGTAAGGAGCTGTAGTCTACGTACTTTACTTATTGGGATGTGAGAGCGTCCTGTGACACTGATCAGCTATAGAACCTTGGGCCTGATTCAGACCCACTCGCGAGCGGCTGTCCGCTCGCAAGTGGGTCGATGGTATGCACTGAGCATGCGCACGACGGAGGGAGCTCCGTCGTGCGCATGCGCGAGACGCGACGAGCGAAGGACTTTCCTTCGCTCGTTGTGTCTGATCAAAGGGGGCGTGCTGTCGATGTTGATTGACAGCACGCCCCCTTTGGTGGGCGTGCCGGGGGCGTGCCTCCCAGACGGGGGCGTTCCCAAGGGAACGCCTACCATCAAAAGCCGGCCCACTGATATCACTAGTGATGTCAGTGGTAGTGATTTTGGCTCTGATAGAGCCAAAATCACTCCGGGCCTTGCGGTTGAGAAACTCAACCGCAGGCTCCGGCTCGCAGTGGCGATGGTCGCGATGGTCAAGACCATCGCGACCATCAACCTGCACGCTCGTATAGGCTGTGGGTGGTGACCCACAGCTATACGAGCGTCCAGGAGGACGCTCCATAATTATGGAGGTGGGCCCTGATTCAGAGCGAGCACTCTGGTCAGAGCGTCCGGCTCTGAATCAGGGCCCTTATTCCTAATATTGGGCAGCCCTTTTTGCACAAAATATTGTCAATTGCTTATTTTGCTTCATTGGATATCAAGTTAGCCGTTGGGAACAGTTGGATACAATTTTTCTGTATTAACCACCTCAATCATCTGGTTGTTTGTATCATTCATGGCAATAATTTTTAACAATTATTTGTTACATGTGTGTATGTTTTATTGAACTGCAGTTCACTATTGAATACATTTTATTTATATTTGTTCTACTATAAAGGTGTCATATGTATATATAATTACCAGCGCAGATACCTCATTTCTCTCTTTTCTATTCTATTTTGACGGCATAGTGCAGAAGTCCCTCTGGTGTCAGCTGCAGGTTTTTATATTAGACAGCAACTGAACAGTTAGCGCACCTATTTGTTTTTCTCCACATCAGATTGGATGCCTGTTTTATACACTAGCCACCAGATTATAAATCTGCTTTATATACTAGTTATCAGTGATGGGGTGATATATATTTCCCTTCACTACATCTATGATACATCCTCTACAATGGTAAGAAACTAGTGGTTCAGTGGTTGCATGGATGGTCTCTTTATTGGGCCCTAGGTACAGACTATGGGCCTGATTCAGCGATGTATGCTAACCCGATGGTTAGTGTATATCTCCGATGTTAAGGGGTCTGCACAGGCCCCGTTCTGTGCATGTGCAGAACGAATCTTGCAATCTCACTCACAGTGCCCCCTAGCTGCAGCATGACTGACAAGCTGTGGCATTTGGGAGGCAGAGCTGGGGCATGGTTTTGTCTTGTAAATAATTGTTGTTTTAAAACCCGCCAATGTCTGCTGCTCACTATTACATTTGCACCCTTGTCTCATACAGTAAAGTACTAAAGGATGGTTTAATAACATATTTATTTATACAGCAAGTTCCTTGTTAGGTTACACAGGATGGTTAGATGATCTGACAACTGTATGTAATTAGTGTACAATGGGAATCAGGGTATACCGTTATGCTATCCTGCTAAGGTGTATGGCTAATAATGTAAGAGAGGATGTGTTTCCCCTTTAGCTACCCCCTCCCCCCTTTGGATCCTCTGAACATAATGAGCTACAGTAGGTTGTCTGGATGCAGCCTGGTATTGGCCTTTACTCACTGCTGAAATGGTGTCTTTAGGCTCTGAGGCATTCAGATGCCAGTTGTAGTGATGAGTTATGGCTGAGTTTTCTCCCCAGGGCCTTCTAGGGCTTCCATGAGTGCCTCCTAGTTCCCGTGGTAGCGGGCATGGGCTCAGCCATGTTAGTTCATATCACCTGATCAGTTTACCTCCAATGGCAGTCCTACAGTCTGTCAGCTGATCTCATGATCCAATGACCAACTGCCTAGGGCTATTTAGGTCTGACTCCTGCAACAGGAAGTTGCCTAATCAAGTTCGCTGTTAATACAGAATGCTGCTGTTTCCTTGTGACATCCTTCCCATATCCCAGTGGCTATATTACCTTCCTCAGCATTCCTGGCTTCCTGTTGTCTGCTGCAACCTCCATGTGTTCACCACATGTGTCTCAGTGCAAGTCGCTGAGCACTCGCAAGCGGGTCGATGTTGCCCCAGTGCGTATGCGCACGATGGACCCGGCTCTGTCGTGCGCATGCGTGAGACCCCGGATAGCGACGGGCAAGCCGTCGCTATGGGTCTCGCTACAAAGGGGGCATGCTGTCGATGGTGAGTGACAGCACGCCCCCTTTGGTGGGTGTGCCAGGGGCGTGGCTGGCCAGATGGAGGCGCATGCGCATTCGCCCAATATCGACCCACTTGCGAGCGTCCTTTGCTCGCGAGCGGGTCTGAATGACCCCCTTAGTTCCCATGTTTCTGTACAAGTTCATTGCACTCCCCATGTGTCTTTAGTAGCATCTTTGTGTACTCATTACCCAGACGTCAGATAGTTTATGCCTACACCTTCAATGCATCGCTACTGCATCTTTGTGTAATAATTACTCAGATCCCAGCACCAATTTACCATTGTATGTTCAGTACGTCCACAGTGCATCTCTGTGTACAAATTACCCAGATGTCAGTTCAAGTTCACCATTGCATTCCCAGTACTTCCTTAGTGCACTTTTGTGTACTCAGTACTCAGACCTCAGTACAAGTTTTATCTGCACCTCCGGTCTGGCTCAAGTGTATTTCCAAGGTATCACCCCGGCGAATTTAAACCTTACAAGTTTACGTCAAGAGCTTCAGTGTGTTATAAGTACAGCTCCGAGGTTCCAACCAGTGTTTCCCTGTGCAACCCTTTATCCAGATTATCCTCTCCCAGTGTTTCTAGCTCTTATTTGTTATGGTTTTCTGTCACTCCTGGGTACCTGTCCAGAGGGCCAGGACCTGCTCACTTGGTGCAGCAAAAACCTAATCTCGATTGGAGGGGTCACTGGAGAAAACCACCAAGTGAGTTAGACTCCGCGCCTCTTGGCAAGTCTCGCCAAACCTGGGTTTGGCCACAATTAGAGGATTTAATCATTAACTTCCCTGTCATTTGCTTCACGGTTATCCTAACCCCCCTGGCTCTCGACCTACAGAGAGGTATTCCTAGTACCCAGGCGTGATATAGGTATTCTACTCTTGGATGATGTCACCAGACTTTATGGCACCTTTAACCCCTGGAGTTAATGTTCAAAAGCAAGGAACTATGGGCCTGATTCAGAGCCGGACGCTCTGACAAGAGCACTCGCTCTGAATCAGGGCCATCCTACCTATTATTGGAGCAGCCTCCTGGCCGCTCGCATAAGCTGTGGGTGACCACCCACAGCTTATGCGAGCAGCCAAAATGATGGTCGTGATGGTCAAGACCATCGCGACCATCGGGCTTGCAACGAGACCCTGCGGTAGGGTCTCGCTGCCGCAAGCCCAGGAATGCTTTTGGCTCTATCAGAGCCAAAAGCACTCCCACTGACATCACTAGTGATGTCAGTGGTGCCGGCCCCAGATGGTAGGCGTTCCCATGGGAATGCCTCCGTCTGGGCAGCAACGCCCCTGGCACGCCCACCAAAGGGGGTGGTGCTGTCACTCACCATCGACAGCATGCCCCCTTTGGTGCGAGACCCATAGGGGCATATTCAATTTCACCCGCGGCTAATTGACAGACTAAAGTCCCGCGACGCTGGGTTTAGCTATTCAATTAAAATAGCTATATCCCCGCGTCATTACACCGGGACTCTCACGCAAAAAAAAAACACTGATTCCGCGAGAACTGCGGAATCATTGTGTTTTACCTGCTCGCGCGAGGCCGAATAGGCCGGCCTCCCGCGGCTAATTGAATATGCCCCATAGTGACGGCTTGGCCTAGGGCACCATCGGTTCGCTTGAGAGCACTCAGCACTCGCGAGCGGGTCTGAATCAGGCCCTATGTTTAAAGCTTACAGTAGCTCCCAATGGGGGTGGTGATCCAGTCCTGCACATGATGAATGGATAAAGGGCTGTGTAAAGCGTGCATACCTAGCAATTATGCCCTAAGATAATTGGCATTGAAGTTGCAACTTTGGCCAAATCCAGCAGGGAAGACACTGTTGTATCACTGTGTGAGATTACTAATACTGAGCAGAGGTACAGGGCTGTGGGATCAACAATCATTGCAGAGAGACTAGGATATTCTGGTACAACTAAGTACTCCAATGAATGTATCCCATGGATGTTGTGGACTCAGTGTACCCCATAGATGGGGGATGCCCCCAGTCCCCACCATCCAGGATCAATAAGTCACAAACCACCTGAGCAGAACTTCACACATTGGGACATTGCTCAATGGCTTCCACCTTAGCTGCATTTTCCACTGTCAAGGTGGGTAAGCATGATACAGTTACATGATACAGTTATAAGCATGATACAGCTACTGACTGAAGGCTATTTATGTAGTATATGGTTGTTTTGTGTGATATGTAAACTAACGGTATACTGTACCTGCGCTATTGTGTCTATCCTCTATAACAGGGTACTGTGTCTGCTACACACAGACACTTTTGACACAGTGGTAGGGCAAGATGCTTAGATGTCCGTGGAGCAAATAGAGGCAGCTTCTGGTCTGGCTTGTGCAGCCAATTTAAATGCAGGGGTTCTCTACTTTCTCCTTAGTGAGCACACAGTATCACAGTATCCAACCGGTTTCACCCATCTGGGCTTGTTATTTGTGAAACAATTTTATGAATACTTTGCTATAGAATAAATAGATATATTTTTTAGCCATTTAATCAGAGCGGGAATTCTCTCATTCTTTATACTTTTCTTCCTTATACTATCTTTGTTTTAATTAATTATCTTTCTTCCTTCCTTCTAATCTTAAAATGTTTTAGCGCCATAAGCATGGCTGTAGTTTAGACTTTAGCTTTTTCTAGCTTTTATCCTGTTAACTGGGAAGGGACCCAGGTTGCTTAAACGGCTGCTGAACATATAACTGCTTACCCCAAAAGGTCTTGCACAGATAGTCTCATTTGTATATAGTCTCATTTGTATAGTAGCAGCTATAATATGAAGTGGGCTACTTATAATAGCGAGTGTTGTGGTGATGATGTGTTGGTCAAACCTGGATGTGTGTGACTGACATTTCTTTAGCAAGAAATGTGACCTAATATGATTTGGTCTACGGGATGTAGTTATGAGTGCGGCCGCCGGTCTCACAACCGATATCGGAATCCCGGCAAGGGATTTAACATAGGTGTCAAAATACTGATGCCTATGTTAATCCCGATGCTGGAATGGTGAAAACGACAGCCCGAACAAAGATAAGTCCGGGGTGCCCTTAGTATTAGCCGTGGGGGGATGGGGGAGTTAGGATTAGGGAGTCTAGTGGGGTTAGGGTTTGGTTTGTGGGGGAGAGATTGGGGTTAGGCACCCCTAGGTGGGAGGGTTAGGCACCCTCTGGGAGAGATTAGGGTCAGGCACCCCCCCAGAGGGTTAGGTTTAGGGAGCGGTAAAATGGGGTTAGGGTTAGGCACTCCTGGGGCAAGTTAGGATTAGGCGCTAGGGGGGGAGGTTAGGGTTAGGCACCACTAAGGGCACTAGCGCATGCAGGGGGGATTTCTGAGTACCTAGAAACCTCCTTGACAGAGGGGAGAGCAAGCACCACCATGTTATTAAGCCCCACCCCTCATGTCAAATTGGCACGACCCACCGGTCACTGGGAAGGAGGCGGAGCCAATATGATGCAATATAATCAGAATTTAATTATTTGGCTCCACCCCTAAAAATTGCGTGGCATTTTGCCATGAGGGGGCAGGGCTTATTGACATGGCGCCTGGTCCCGTCTCCATCTCCAACCTACTGCATGGTAAGTGTGTAATGTATGTGTGACATGTGTGTGTGTATATGTATGTATGTATATATATTGTGATAGAAGCACTGGAGAAGTATGGATGGCATGTATTTGTGTCCCAGATTCCTGTAATATGTGTTTTAACCCCCAGGAAGAGTCTATTTTACAAACAGATCTGAGTGCCGGCTTTTGGTAAAATCCGGAGAATGGGTCCTGCGGGTGTGGATGTGAGAGAGAAGGGAGGGTTCCATCCACAGGGCCGTTTCAGGTGTTAGGCCTTTCAGCCTGAGAGCAGGCTGATGAGTGATTAAACCTGGAAGTGGCTCATAAGAGCTGTGTAATGTCTTGGTGCAGTGTCTCACACACCTTGGGGAGAACAGACACTGAGGTTTTGTTCTGAGACACTGTGACATTGGTATGTACTATGTTTGTGGTAAGGCAGTAGGCCCTGCCACATGTAGAAAGGGAGTTACCTGTCTAGTTAGAGCCCAGACGGGCTAGGGTTTATTTTTATGTTTTGTTTGTTTGATTATTGGTGTCACACAATAAAAACTTGTGCCGACCAGCTTGCACCAAACCCATGATTAGTGCTGTTTCCTGGCTGCTTTGTGTAAGGAGGTGTCCATCTACCCCAGGAGAGGGACACCTGCCCCAATCATATCACAATATATATATATATATATATATATATCATACTAGAACCCCCCCTTAAAAATCCTGTGTTTGCCCCTGACTAAAGGAGGGTTAAGGGGGGTTAATGTTAGGGTACTTAAATGCCCCAGTCGGGATCTTCATCCTGTTGGGCATAAACTGTCGGTATTTCAATCCCATGCCTTGGTCTATAGCGTAATAGGAATGAATTATAAAACATCCTTTATTTAAAATGAAAGTGAAAATCTTGTTTATCTGTATATGCAATTGTAGTGTTTAGTTTTTACTATGGTACTAACACCCACTGTGTGTATTATACTAGCATTGTAGAGATTTACACAAAGAAGAATAAGCACCAATATTAAGTTTTTATTGATACTCATAAGACTGAAATGATATTGCTGCACAGGTGACTTCCTAAAAAATACAACTCTGATTAAGCAGCAGCAGATTTGTTCCCTATGGTGGTAAAACTGGGGCTTGAACTGGGGGTTTACAGCAGGTCTCTGAAAGTAATTGTTTCATAGTGAATGTACTATAACTTGAAATGCTTTAGGCAAAGGGTTTAGAAGATATTGAGAATGATTTGTCTTCTTCTGCATTGTTCGTATAGATCCGTGTCAACCCTGTGACAGTCCCTTTTAAGGAAGATGAAATGTAATTCAGTTTATGGTTTCCTCAACTGTATCAGTATCAGTCACCTTACTGGTCTTTTCTCTGAACAAAGAGTGTGGGTCTCGCAGATACTGAATTATGATGGCAGTAACAGCTAAAATGCAACTGTTCAACCAATATCCTTTATGAACACACCAGCAAAGAATTTCACTAGCAACCACAAAATACATTTATTTAAGGGAAAATCATCCATTGGACTTGGTTAAAATAAAGTTTGTTAAATAAAAAAGACCAAACAATGTTTAACATACAGTGGTGCTGGAAAGTTTATGAACCCTTCAGAATTTTCTAAATTTCTGCTGAAATTTGGCCTAAAACCAATTCAGATTTTCACACAAGTCCTAAAAGTAAAAGTACATAAAGAAAACCAAATCAAACAAATGAGACAAAAATATACACACGCACATAATGTGCATTCTAACTATCAGGGCCATAGCTAGTGTAGTGCGGCCTGTGCTATGGCACAGGACACCGAAGGCAGGGGGCGCGGTTTGGGTCTGTAAATTTTTTGCTTTTGTCATTCTCACTTGTAGCTTCCTCTTTTATCATCCCCAGCATCTCCTGGCCTCCCCTATCTCTTCCCTGGCCTTTCCCCATGAGGCCATTCCCCTTGTTTAGATGCATTATGTCCCAATGCTCTTTCTGTCACAGGGCACCAAAAAGTTTAGTTATGGCTCTGCTAACTATATCTATCTATGAGGTGTATAGTAATGCAGTAGCATGAATTTATGCTAATGCTGCAGTATACCCACCAGCTGCGGTACCAGCAAATGTTGCATTTGGTTGGGGGCTGGCACAGGCAGAAGTTTTGCCTAGGGTACCTAGAAGCCTTGCACCAGCCCTGGATCTATCAAAGTCTGATATTCACAACACATGTTTGTGGAAGTGTATCATGCCACAAAAAAAGGAGATTTTTGAGGACCTCAGAAGAAGAATTGTTGCTGCTCATCAGGCTGGATAAAGTAACAAAACCATCTCCAAAGAGTTTGGACTCCACCAATCAACAGTCAGACAGATTGTGTACAAATGGAGAAATTTCCAGACCCTTATTACCCCCCCAGGAGTGGTCAACCAACAAAGATCACGCGCCAAGAGCAAGGTGTCTAATAGTTCACAAGGTCACAATGGAACCCAAGGTAACCTCTACTCAACTGAAGGCCTTTCTCACATTCACTAATGTTAATGTTCATGAGTCCACCATCAGGAAGGCACTGAATAACAAGGGTGTACATGACAGGATTTCAAGGAGAAAGCCGCTTCTTTCCAAAAAGAACATTGCTGCGCATCTGCAGTTTGCTAAAGATCGCCTGGACAAGCCAAGAGACTATTAGAACTCTGTTTTGTGGACTGATCAGTCCAAAATAGAGTTTTGTGGTTTAAATGAGAAGCGTTATGTTTGGAGAAAGGAGAACACTGCATTCCAGCATAATGGTATCATGGCTTGGGCCTGTTTTACTGCATCTGGCACAGGATGACTTGTCATCATTGATGGGATAATGAATTCTGAATTATATCAGAATATTCTAATGGAAAATGTCAGCACACCTGTCCATGAGCTGCACATCAAGAGAACATGGGCCATGCAGCAATACAACGACCCAAAGCACACAAGTCATTCAACAAAAGAATGGTTAAAGAAGAATACATTTAAAGTTTTGGAATGGCCAAGTCATAGTCCTGACCTTAATCCAATCCAAATGTTGTGGAAAGACCTGAAGCGAGCAGTTCATGGGAGGAAACCCACTAACATACAGTAACAGAGTTGAAGCTGTTCTGTACGGAGGAATGGGGTATTCCTCTAAGCCGATGTTCAAGACTAAACAAGAATTACTGGAAACATTTAGAAGCAGTTATTGCTGCAGCCAGCACAAGGGGGTCATACCAGATACTAAAATCAAAGGTTCACATACTTTTGCCACTCACAGATATGTGATATTGGATCATTTTCCTCAATAAAAAAATGAGCATGTCTAATTTATTTGTCTCATTTGTTTGATTTGGTTCTCTTGATCTACTTTTTAGGACTTGTGTGAGAATCTAAGGTAGTCTTAGGCCAAATTTCAGCAGAAATATAGAGAATTCTGAAGGGTTCACAAACTTTCAAGCAACACTGTACATTTAGACAGAAGATTGAAGCTGACAGGTGAAATCATTCATGGCTATTGAAGTTTCAAAACAGGGCAGCTTTGTTTTTACACTGAGATTTGGAATTAAGTAGGACACACTGTTCCAAATTAAAAAGCAAGGTACACACTAGTGACGGGTACCACCAATACAATTAATGATCCAATCAGATAGAGCAATTATTGGATCGCTGCGCACTGTTGGAAATGTGTGTGCGGGTGTTGATACTTCAGAGTTTTATATAGGCAAATACCAGCAGATGACTCAAACTATGAATAGCCCAGTCACTCAACCAGTTTTGTCAGCTTATTGAAAGATAACAGGTACAGCCGTTCTCACTGTTACTGTATACTGTTACTGGTTACTGGTAATGGAGCGTGGCTTGAGCAGACTTGGGTCCTATACAGCTCACCAGCTGGTGAGTGTATGCTGCAACCAGGTAGTGATGCTGGAAAGCTTTATATCAGGTAATGATCAGTTCTCTCACATGAAGTTTAGCAGGAGACTACTGTTTCCCACCATGTCATTCTACACAGTACTAAGATGACTGCAGTCACATGTGCTTAAGCACATAAGACTGGAGGACGGACCTCCCTGCAGACTTTGTGTCCTAGTGCCCAGCATATATGCACAGTGAGGAGACAGTACAGGAGTGCACTGTTTTCTAACACGCACCCATACACATGGATCAATTTCTTGCTCAGTGTGTACTTCTTTGATCTCTTGAATGGGATTGGTTGGATCAGGTATGTAGCACATAAGATGCAACCTTCTGATCCAACAGTGTGGAGGAGTGTTTAAAGTTTTTTATCAGCTATCACTCCTGCATACACACTACAATTATTGGGCCAATCATACAATTATTGACTGATCGGCCTGATAATTACATAGTATGTACTCAGCTTAAAACTCCCTTCTCCCTGCACAATTTAATTCTGTGCCACCTACAGTGCAACATGGTTTTAACTAGGGGTGTGCACCGGCCACTTTTCGTGTTTTGTGTTTTGGTTTTGGATCTGGATCTTTCTTCGTGTTTTGGATCTGGATTGGTTTTGCCAAAACCACCCTTCCGTGTTTTGGGTTCTGGGTTTTGTGTTTTGGATCTGTATTTTTTTTTAAAAAAGCATAAAAACAGCTAAAATCACAGAATTTGTAGGTTTTTCTGCTCCTATGCTATTATTAACCTCAATAACCTTAATTTCCACTCATTTCCAGTCTATTCTGAACACCTCACACCTCACAATAGTGTTTTTATGTCCAAAACGTTGCACCGAGGTAGCTGGATGACTATGCTAAGCGACACGAGTGGGCGGCACAAACACGTGACCCATCTAGGCGTGAAACTGCAGTGGCAGACAGGATGGCAGTTTGAAAAACTAGGCCCCAAACTGTACATAATGCAAAGAAAAAAAAGAGGTGCAAGATGGAATTGTCCTTGGGCCCTCCCACCCACCCTTATGTTGTATAAACAGGACATGCACACTTTAACAAACCAATCATTTCAGCGCCAGGGTCTGCCACACAACTGTGGCTGAAATGATTGGTTCGTTTGGGCCCCCACAAAACAAGCTGGCAATTAATGTGTCCCTGCACAAACTGGCTCTATGGAGGCAAGATGTCATCCTCATCCTCCTCATCCACCGATTCCTCACCCTCTTCAGTGTGTACATCCTCATCCTCACAAAGTATTAACTCGTCCCCACTTGAATCCACCACCACAGGTCCCTCTGTACCTTCTGGAGGCTGGTCTCCCTGGAAGAGCTGATAATTCATTTTGATGAACATCATCTTCTCCACATTCTGTGGAAGCAACCTCCTACGCCTTTCGCTGACAAGGTTCCCGGCTGCACTAAACACTCTTTCGGAGTACACACTGGAGGGGGGGCAACTCAGGTAAAATAGAGCCAGTTTGTACAGGGGCCTCCAAATTGCCTCTTTTTCCTGCCAGTACAGGTATGGACTGTCTGCCATGCCTACTTGGATGCTGTCACCGATGTAATCCTCCACCATTCTGTCAATGGTGACAGTATCATATGCAGTGACAGTAGACATGTCAGAAATTGTTGCCAGGTCCTTCAGTCCGGACCAGATGTCCAAACTTGGTCCTGCCTGTCCTGCATCACCGCCAGCGGGTTGCTTAGGATACCTAAGTTTTTTCCTGGCAGCCCCAGTTGCAGGAGAAAATGAAGAAGGAGCTGTTGACGTGTCACGTTCCGCTTCAGCTGACAGTGTGTTCACCAGCAGGTCTTTGCACCTCTGCAGGCTTGTGTCGGCCGGAAAGAGAGACACCACATAGGCTTTAAACCTAGGATCGAGCACGGTGGCCAAAATGTAGTGGTCTGATTTCAACAGATTGACCACCCTGGAATCCTGGCAAAGCGAATGAAGGGCTTCATCCACAAGTCCCACATGCCGAGCGGAATCGCTCCGTCTTAGCTCCTCCTTCACTTTCTCCATCTGCTTCTGCAAAAGCCTGATGAGGGGAATGACCTGACTCAAGCTGGCAGTGTCTGAACTGACTTCACGTGTGGCAAGTTCGAAGGGCTGGAGAACCTTGCACAACACGGAAATCATTCTCCACTGCGCTTGAGTCAGGTGCATACCCCCTCCTTTGCCTATGTCATAGGTGGATGTATAGGCTTGTATGGCCTTTTGCTGCTCCTCCATCCTCTGAAGCATATAGAGGGTTGAGTTCCACCGTGTCACAACCTCTTGCTTCAGGTGATGGCGGGGCAGGTTCAAGAGTGTTTGCTGGCGCTCCAGTCTTCGGCACGCAGTCGCTGAATGGCGAAAGTGGCCAGAAATTTTTCGGGCCACCCAAAGCGTCTCCTGCACGCCCCTGTCGCTTTTCAGAAAATTCTGCACCACCAAGTTTATTGTGTGAGCAAAACATGGGACGTGCTGGAATTTGCCCAGATGTAATGCCCGCACAATATTGGTGGCGTTGTCAGATATCACAAATCCCCAGGAGAGTCTAAGTGGGGTAAGCCACTGGGCGATGATTTCCCTCAGTTTCTCTAAGAGGTTGTCGGCGGTGTGCCTCTTACTGAAACCGGTGATACACAGCGTAGCCTGCCTTGTAACGAGCTGGCGTTTCTGAGATGCTGCTACTGGTGACGCTGCTGCTGTTGCTGCGTAAGGTGATACATCTACCCAGTGGGCTGTCACAGTCATATAGTCCTTAGTCTGCCCTGTTCCACTTGTCCACATGTCCGTGGTTAAGTGGACATTGTGTACAACGGCATTTTTCAGGACACTGAGGACACTTTTTCTGACGTTTCTGTACAGTCTCGGTATCGCCTGCCTAGTGAAGTGGAATCTAGACGGTATTTGGAACCGGGGACACACTACCTCCATCAATTGTCTAAATCCCACTGCACTAATGGCGGATACCGGACGCACGTCTAACACCAACATAGCAGTCAAGGCCTCAGTTATACGTTTTGCTTCAGGATGACTGCTGTCGTACTTCATCCTCCTCGCTAAGGACTGTTGGAGGGTCAATTGTTTAGTAAAAGTAGTGGTGTTCCTACTTCCTCTCTGGGATGATGAACGACTCCCAGCAGCAGCAACAGCAGCAGCGGCAGCAGTAGGCGTAGCAATGCAGGATCCTCCAGAGGAATCCCGGATAGGAGAGTCAGTCATGCCAGTGACATGGCCTGCAGGACTACTTCCGATCCTGACTAAGGAGGAAATTGACGAGGAGGGAGTTGACGGTGTGGTTTGCAGGCGCTTGGATACAACAGGACAACGGGATTTAGGTGTCCCTGGACTGCTTACGGTCTTAGCCAAAGTTTCTGAACTTGACAGTAACTTTTTATGAACGCGCTGCAGGTGCCGTATAAGGGAGGATGTTCCTAGGTGGTTGACGTCCCTACCCCTACTTATTTCACCTTTACATATGGTACATATGGCAAGACAGTTGTTGTCCGGATTTGGATAGAAATATTGCCAGACCAAAGAGGTGGAATGTTTGGTCTTCTGCCCAGGCATGACCGTGATGGGCTTTTTCATCCCACGGACAACAACTGTCTCCCCCGGAGCCTGATTTAAACAAACCACATCACCATCAGAATCCTCCTCGCCAACTTCCTCCTCAGCGCCAGCTACACCAGTATCCTCATCCTGTTGTACTTCAACAGTGACATCTTCAATTTGCATATCAGCAAGTGGACTGTGGGTGCTCCTTTCAGCACTTGCAGGGGGCATGCAAATGGTGGAAAGAGCCACCTCTTCCCGTCCAGTGCTGGGAAGGTCAGGCATCGCAACCACCACCACACTTGGACTCTCCTTGGGGATTTGTGATATCTTCTTAGAAAGCACAGTTCTTCGCTGTGCTTTTGCCAGGTTAACTCTTTTGATTTTTTTAGTGGGAGGAGGGCTTCCATCGTCATGTGAAGCTGAACCACTAGTCATGAACATACTAGGGATCGACCTTAGCCGTTCCTTGCCACTCCGTGTCGTAAATGGCATATTGGCAAGTTTACGTTTCTCTTCAGCTGATTTAAATGTCTTTTTCAAGGTCATTTTCCTGAACTTTGCCATTTGGGATTGTATGTGCCCTCTACTATGACATTGGGCATCGGCCTTGGCAGACGACGTTGATGGCATGTTATCGTCTATGTCATGACTAGTGGCAGCAGCTTCAGCACTAGGAGGAAGTGGTTCTTGATCTTTCTCTATTTTATTTTTATCGGAGAAAGTTTGGTCCTCCATTTATGTTATATCGATTTGATATATACGTGCGGCTAAACACAGAAAATAATTTTTTTTTTGGTTTGGACTGGAGTGTACTTTGTGGGTTACAGCACCCTTTAACGGTCAAGCCAGCCGGCCCTTTACTTATGACACAGGCGCACTCTTGGCACTACTTTGTTGATGCACGTGCGGCTACTGCGCACACAATTCACAAACACAGAAAATAATTTTTTTTTGGTTAGGACTGGAGTGTACTTTCGGGGGTTACAGCACCCTTTAACGGTCAAGCCAGCCGGCCCTTTACTTATGACACAGGCGCACGCTTGGCACTACTTTGTTGATGCACGTGCGGCTACTGCGCACACAATTCACAAACACAGAAAATAATTTTTTTTTTGGTTTGGACTGGAGTGTACTTTCGGGGGTTACAGCACCCTTAACGGTCAAGCCAGCCGGCCCTTTACTTATGACACAGGCGCACGCTTGGCACTACTTTGTTGATGCACGTGCGGCTACTGCGCACACAATTCACAAACACAGAAAATAATTTTTTTTTTGGTTTGGACTGGAGTGTACTTGGGGGTTACAGCACCCTTTAATGGTCAAGCCAGCCGGCCCTTTACTTATGACACAGGCGCACGCTTGGCACTACTTTGTTGATGCACGTGCGACTACTGCGCACACAATTCACAAACACAGAAAATAATATTTTTTTTGGTTTGGACTGGAGTGTACTTTCGGGGGTTACAGCACCCTTAACGGTCAAGCCAGCCGGCCCTTTACTTATGACACAGGCGCACGCTTGGCACTACTTTGTTGATGCACGTGCGGCTACTGCGCACACAATTCACAAACACAGAAAATAATTTTTTTTTGGTTTGGACTGGAGTGTACTTTCGGGGGTTACAGCACCCTTAACGGTCAAGCCAGCCGGCCCTTTACTTATGACACAGGCGCACGCTTGGCACTACTTTGTTGATGCACGTGCGGCTACTGCGCACACAATTCACAAACACAGAAAATAATTTTTTTTTTGGTTTGGACTGGAGTGTACTTTCGGGGGTTACAGCACCCTTAACGGTCAAGCCAGCCGGCCCTTTACTTATGACACAGGCGCACTCTTGGCACTACTTTGTTGATGCACGTGCGGCTACTGCGCACACAATTCACAAACACAGAAAATAATTTTTTTTTGGTTAGGACTGGAGTGTACTTTCGGGGGTTACAGCACCCTTTAACGGTCAAGCCAGCCGGCCCTTTACTTATGACACAGGCGCACGCTTGGCACTACTTTGTTGATGCACGTGCGGCTACTGCGCACACAATTCACAAACACAGAAAATAATTTTTTTTTTGGTTTGGACTGGAGTGTACTTTCGGGGGTTACAGCACCCTTAACGGTCAAGCCAGCCGGCCCTTTACTTATGACACAGGCGCACGCTTGGCACTACTTTGTTGATGCACGTGCGGCTACTGCGCACACAATTCACAAACACAGAAAATAATTTTTTTTTTGGTTTGGACTGGAGTGTACTTGGGGGTTACAGCACCCTTTAACGGTCAAGCCAGCCGGCCCTTTACTTATGACACAGGCGCACGCTTGGCACTACTTTGTTGATGCACGTGCGACTACTGCGCACACAATTCACAAACACAGAAAATAATATTTTTTTTGGTTTGGACTGGAGTGTACTTTCGGGGGTTACAGCACCCTTAACGGTCAAGCCAGCCGGCCCTTTACTTATGACACAGGCGCACGCTTGGCACTACTTTGTTGATGCACGTGCGGCTACTGCGCACACAATTCACAAACACAGAAAATAATTTTTTTTTGGTTTGGACTGGAGTGTACTTTCGGGGGTTACAGCACCCTTAACGGTCAAGCCAGCCGGCCCTTTACTTATGACACAGGCGCACGCTTGGCACTACTTTGTTGATGCACGTGCGGCTACTGCGCACACAATTCACAAACACAGAAAATAATTTTTTTTTTGGTTTGGACTGGAGTGTACTTTCGGGGGTTACATCACCCTTAACGGTCAAGCCAGCCGGCCCTTTACTTATGACACAGGCGCACTCTTGGCACTACTTTGTTGATGCACGTGCGGCTACTGCGCACACAATTCACAAACACAGAAAATAGTTTTTTTTTGGTTAGGACTGGAGTGTACTTTTGGGGGTTACAGCACCCTTTAACGGTCAAGCCAGCCGGCCCTTTACTTATGACACAGGCGCACGCTTGGCACTACTTTGTTGATGCACGTGCGGCTACTGCGCACACAATTCACAAACACAGAAAATAATTTTTTTTTTGGTTTGGACTGGAGTGTACTTTCGGGGGTTACAGCACCCTTAACGGTCAAGCCAGCCGGCCCTTTACTTATGACACAGGCGCACGCTTGGCACTACTTTGTTGATGCACGTGCGGCTACTGCGCACACAATTCACAAACACAGAAAATAATTTTTTTTTTGGTTTGGACTGGAGTGTACTTGGGGGTTACAGCACCCTTTAACGGTCAAGCCAGCCGGCCCTTTACTTATGACACAGGCGCACGCTTGGCACTACTTTGTTGATGCACGTGCGACTACTGCGCACACAATTCACAAACACAGAAAATAATATTTTTTTTGGTTTGGACTGGAGTGTACTTTCGGGGGTTACAGCACCCTTAACGGTCAAGCCAGCCGGCCCTTTACTTATGACACAGGCGCACGCTTGGCACTACTTTGTTGATGCACGTGCGGCTACTGCGCACACAATTCACAAACACAGAAAATAATTTTTTTTTTGGTTTGGACTGGAGTGTACTTTCGGGGGTTACAGCACCCTTAACGGTCAAGCCAGCCGGCCCTTTACTTATGACACAGGCGCACGCTTGGCACTACTTTGTTGATGCACGTGCGACTACTGCGCACACAATTCACAAACACAGAAAATAATATTTTTTTTGGTTTGGACTGGAGTGTACTTTCGGGGGTTACAGCACCCTTAACGGTCAAGCCAGCCGGCCCTTTACTTATGACACAGGCGCACGCTTGGCACTACTTTGTTGATGCACGTGCGGCTACTGCGCACACAATTCACAAACACAGAAAATAATTTTTTTTTTGGTTTGGACTGGAGTGTACTTTCGGGGGTTACAGCACCCTTAACGGTCAAGCCAGCCGGCCCTTTACTTATGACACAGGCGCACGCTTGGCACTACTTTGTTGATGCACGTGCGGCTACTGCGCACACAATTCACAAACACAGAAAATAATTTTTTTTTTGGTTTGGACTGGAGTGTACTTTCGGGGGTTACAGCACCCTTAACGGTCAAGCCAGCCTGCCCTTTACTTATGACACAGGCGCACGCTTGGCACTACTTTGTTGATGCACGTGCGGCTACTGCGCACACAATTCACAAACACAGAAAATATATTATTTTTTTAGCACTTGGGGGGAGCACCCCTGATGGACAGAGCACCCCCTGGACAACACTACAGCACTCCTTTAGGACTGGGACACTGCACAGGACTTTGGAGTGGACACAGCCCCTATGGAGAACTGACTGCACAACACAGTCCAGCCAGCCCCTATGGACTTTGAAGTAGTGGACACAGCCCCTATTAACAACAGCAGCACAGCACAACACAGCCAGCCCCTATGGACTTTGAAGTAGTGGACAACAGCAGCACTACACTACACTACACTACACAGCCCTAACTCCCACCCTCCCTCTTCACTGTCCACAGCCGAGTGAGAAAATGGCGCCGACGTGTGTACCTTATATAGGATCCAAAACCCGCGAGACTCGGAAGGCGGGAAGATGACGTTTTGCCTCGATTTCAGATCCGAGTCAGGCGGGAAAAGTCGAGCCTGACTCGGATCGGACTCGGATCGGGGGGGCTCGGGGGGGTTCGGATTTCAGAAATCCGAACCCGCTCACCCCTAGTTTTAACACACTGTGGAATAGCCATTCGACAGAACAGTGAAACACGTGGAACACAGCAATTAGCACCTCACAGCACTGGAGTCTTGTCTCCACCCACCAACTCCCTGTCTGTGTGGAGTTTTTATATACTCCCTATGTTTGGATGAGTTTCCATCATTTGCCCGGTTTCTTCTCACAAAGTACAAAAACATTACGATAGGTCCATTTTGTGAGAAGCTAATTAACCTATGTGTGTGTTTTTTTGTCTGTGGTATGTGATAAGGAATTTTAGACTGTAAGCTCCAATGGGGAAGGGACAGATGTTAGTGATTACAGCAGCTGAGTATGCCCAAGATGGCTGTGCCACTTTCTGCAATAATGTAAAGAACTTTAAGACTTATTGACAGAGAGGGATAATAATAATAATAATAATAATAATAATAATAATAATAATAATAATAATAATTAATTATAAAAAATATTATTATTACTACTACTACTAATATGAATAATATAATAATAATAATAATAATAATAATAAGCAACAACAGAAAAATTGGCTACATTTTTTAGGAAATCAATGTTTTTTGTATAAGCATATTTTTTGAAACTCAAAACATTGGAAATATTACTTTAGGCTGTAGAGGAGACCTTGGACTAACCTTTTCAAGAAAGGATCATATAGTATATACAAGATAAAGTATCTGGATTCAAAATGGTATTAATAAAGAAATATGTATTGTTTATTTTCTAAATATGTGCTAATACACATTTTTATCACTATAATTTAATGTGAGTATGTTTATGTAATTTTTCTCCAGCTTCCATTGAAGCCTCATTTGATTACTTTTCAAAAAAAAAATTGTTTTTATTGTGTACGTATCAGCCATTTACTTTACTTCCCCTATGGGACCCATTATAATATTGGAATTTTCATAAGTAATTACATTTTATTTTGCCTCCTAGCATATTTACAGTATATTATATTCTTTATACAATTATTTTTATTTTACTTTTCCAATCAAACACCTTTATAGAGAGAATTGAGGCATTTGTAAAATGTTGGTCATTGTGTTCTCCAGTAACATATAGATGTCCATTAATATTTTCCACCTTGTGTTCATTTGTCACAACAGACCAATCACAGCCCTGTGTTCGCCACAACCTAAAACTATGGCTAATGAATTGCTCAGACAGAGTGTTATGCACCGATGGGCTGCACCATGAAAGTGTATAATCAAGGATACAACCCTTTTTAAGTAAGAGTTGAAACACGTAGGGCGACCTAGGGCTGTTTCACAATCTTTCAGTCATAAGAATATTGCTTCCAGTTTATTGAAGAGCTACTGTATGAGCCAGATGCTCAAGCCAAATAATTAAACTATATCCCAATATCTTGGCTTTCAGTTAAGTCTGAACTACTGTAATTATTTGGGGCACATATTCTTAAGTATAAGGCATAATAAAAGCAATAGCTTTAAATACACATGAGCCGCCACTTATGCATTTATTTTATTACTTTTTTGTACAGCATACATAGAACTTTCCTGCAACTGTAACAGAGTGGGATGTTGACCACCAGATGAAAAATATCTCCTTTCAATTCAGATAAGTAGCTTTTATCGTTCAATTAAATACATTATTTAATATTTTCCTTGTTATTTAGTACACAATTAATCATTTGGATTGTCTCATTCCATTCTAGAGATTGAAGAACAACACCCCTACCTCTATATCACCAGTTGTGGAGTGTTTCCTCTAAAGCTGCCCATCCACTAGCAGACCTCAAAACGACTGCACGATTATGACATTGTAATCATACAGTCGTTTGTCAGTCTGATGTGCCTACACTGAACGAGCAGTCGTTCAGTGTAGGCACATCAATAATCTGCAAACATGCTGAACCTGACATTATAATCAGGTTGTCCAGCATGTTTGCTCGATGATAGATGTCTAAACAAACAGCAGGAGCACGCATCGCTGGTCGTTTTAGACATCTTTTAAACAATCTGCAAAGTATTTTCAAACAATTATCGAACAATATCGTTATCGTTCAATTTTATCCCCTAGTGGATGGGCACCTTAAGTGATAGCAGGTCCTGTGTGGAATCTTCTTCTATCAGATAACAGCACTATTTATTTTCCATACAAAACACAATGGTCATTACTTTTAATTGATTCAAATTTAATATACAACACTATCAGCTCTCTCCTATTTTCTTTATTGCAGTACTTTTTGTTAGTTTTTACAGTATGCTACTATTTTGTTGAAATTATGTTTTAGAATAATAACTTTATTTGTTGTGTATTTGTCATTTCTTTGCAGAAAATACAGCTGTGCCAGATGGCTTTCTTTGTGATTGGAAAACTTAAGGTGCCTACACACATAGCAATGTTTTACCCGATTTGGCCAATTTCGACGAATCGTGATGACAAATCGTGTAAAATATGGCCAAATCGTGAGTTTCCATTCATGATCATGATGCCAATGCGCGTCCCTGCTCGTCGTACATCGCATCTTCAGATCTGCCATGCTGTAGGGCAGATTTGCCAATATGGGACACTATGTGGTGACGATCGTGAGTACTTTTTACTCACGATGTATCTCACGATTCATCGTACTTCGCAGAATTTGCTGGACAGGACCCTGTACACGCCCATCTGCCATCTTGTGCCGCATCGTGGATAGAGGGAGAAGGAAGCATGATTGGGAACCTGCACACACCTGAAGTTTGGATTTCAGCACTTTGGTGAGTATTGGTACTGTATTAATGCAACCCTACTGCCCACCCATGTGTGCCACCCACCTATCAACCAATGTGTGCTACCCACCTATAAATGCATGACCCAGCCACCGCCCACCAGAATGAGGCTGGCGGTGGCTGGATCATGCATCAACCTCCCATGCCCACCAATGCGTGCCACCCACCTACCCACCAATGTGTGCCATCCACCTATAAAAGCATGACCCAGCCACCACCTGCCGGAATGAGGTGGGTGGTGGCTGGGTCATGCATCAACCTCCAATGCCCACCAATGTGTGCCACCCACCTACCCACCAATGTGTGCCACCCACCTATAAATGCATGACCCAGCCACCACCCACCAGAATGAGGAATATACAAATAAAAACACATTACATTCCTGTAAAAAAAAGAAAACATTACAATACAAATAAAAACACATTACATTCCTGTAAAAGAAAAAAACATATTACAATACCATAACAAACATATTAAAATCATGTAAACGAAACATTAAAACATTTAACATTAACAACATTAAAAATAAAAAAACTATTTACAATAATACTTAAATATTCATATGTACTTATTTTTTATTCTTCCTAGGAATGTCAATGGATAGTGAGCGCGAGTTTGTGAAAAGAATGTCTATGGCGGATAAGCTGTAGACAATAGCATAATAAGTCTCACAAATTGGCAGCTTTAGAGGTGTTGTTGGACTACACTAAAAAGTTCATTGCGGATGCTGACCTGAAAACAGTCCGCTAGAAAATCCAGAACCTGTGTATGGTCTACATCAAGAAGAAAAAGAAAGTGGACGATTCAAAAAGGTCCGGAGCAGGCACCAACTATGTGTATCATCCAACGTTGTGGTACTATAATTTGATGAGCTTCATCAGTGATCAGGAGCCACAACGTCAGTCTGTCATCCTGATGGCTGAGCGAGAGGTATAAGAGGAGGCGGCAGAAGTGAGTGGACCATCTGCAGAGATTTTTGTAAGTTGCAACACAGTTCATAAACCAAAATCTTCTTCTTTTTTTAGAATAATCCCAAATGTCCACTGTAGTCAGTTAGTTCACAGACAGTCCTCTTGCCATGGCACTGCACCTGGTCTGTTGAAATAGGCCATATACTCCTACCTCATTTCTTTTGCATGTGCGGTTGATGTTGTTGAAATTGGTGGTGCAGACACTGATGTAAACTGGGCAATCTCCTCCGGATATCCTGCATCTTCTGGTCTAGCTGTGACTGGTCCTTGTTTGGTAGTTTTTCTTCGCAGAAAGTTATGCAGCACACAGAATACCATCACGACCCAGTCTATCTTGTCCACACGCAGGTTTATGGTGGTGTGGAAAATGCGGAACCGGTTGCTCAGCATTCCAAATGCATCTTCCACAATGCGCCATGCACAGGATTGATGGTAGTTGTAGATCCTCTTCTGTCTGGTCAGGCCCCTCTGTGCAAATGACTTCATCACATTTTCATGTAAAGCATAAGTCTCGTCTGCAATGAAAACATAATTTAGGCGATGCTGTGTCTCATCCAGTGACAGCAAGTTGAGGGTTTTGTTGGTGAGTATCTGGTAGAATGCCGTCTGTTTGAAGGACCCACCATCTGAAGCACGGCCATTCTTGCCAATTTCCACAAACAAAAATTTGTAGTTGGCATTCACCACTGCCATGAGAACGATGCTGATGAAGCCTTTGTAGTTGTAGTAATATAATCCGGTGTAGGCAGGTGGGTTGATGCAGATGAGTTTTCCATCGATGGCTCCTCCACAGTTAGGGAACCTTGTTCAAACTCTTCAGCGATCCTCTTCCACTCCTCCATGGTGTTTGGAGACTAGAAAAATAGTACAAAATGGGTTAAAACATGACTATTATATTTTTTCTCCATTCTTTTTCCTATATAGACTCCCACCCAAGAGCCTGACATGTCCTCCACGCTGGACCTAAGTTTGATCGGGGACAGCGAGGTGGAAACTTTTTCCCCAGTGCCAACAAGCATTCAACCCCCCCATTATGTTCCGCACCTCCCCAATGAAAAAAAAAAAGGGGAAAAAGCAGCAGCAGTACTCAGTCCAGGAGGACATATTTCTGCAACAAGTGGAACGCATCCTTCAGAAACCGCCGGATGACATAGATGATTTCACAACGCATATTAACAGTAGAGTGTGAAGAATGGATGACCCAACTAAGAAAAATGTCCACAGGCTCGTTTATGAGCTATTAATAAGGTCACTCAATAGCAATTTACATGACTCAACTTACAGTGCAGACCCACTTCTATGTTCGCCTGCCCCAACTGCATATGTGAGGCCCCCGCAGCCCAGTTGGAGGTTACTCCCCCACCCAGTACACCACCCACAAGCCAGACCATTTATAGTGCTCTGCTGCAGGCAGAGGAAGATTTGCCCCGTTACTCGTAATATTTTTTTTTATTGTTGCCTGTACTATCACCAAATGTTATCACTCCCAATAGGTGCTGCTGTATGGTATACGGTGGTGATTACGCTGATTGGACAAGGTCACTACACACATGGCGCAAGTACAGATTGATGGAAGCCGAGGCTACAATCTATACTTGTGCCATATGTGTATTGGCCTGTTCAAACTGGCGTCTGAACCACCGTATAACATACAGCAGCCTACCTATAGGGATTGTTAAAATTTGGTGATAATGCTGTTTTCTACATTTTATATACATAATGTAAAATTGATAAATATAAAAAAAGACAAATAAAATGTTATTTAATACTGTGCAGTGTTGTTGGTCTTGTTAATGCAGCTTTATTGGCTGTCAACACAGTTATATAAAGAGTTAAAAAAAAAACTTTTTTTCTTTCACAAGAAACAAATGTGTGGTGTTTTTTTTCTTATCTTGCAATACTGGTACTGCAGCACTTTAACGATAGCCTTGCAGGTCTCTGGAATGATGACGCCCAAGGACTGAGGGGAGATGAGGGTCCTAAACTTCAGGTCTTCCAGTGAACTTCATGTAGCCAGGTACCTCAGGGTAGCCACCAGTCTCTCTTCAGCAGGGATTTCCCTCCACCGCTTTGTGTCCTACCTCTGGATGTGGGAGGTCACCATACTCTGCAATTCCTGGAAAGTGGCATCATCCATGCACATGTAGTTGATGTAGTCATCCGTGTTGTTCTCCTTGATCTCCATCAGCAGGGACATGTGAGAGCAAGTATCCCTTTGCAGCAGCCACTCCTTGGTCCAGCATGCTCTTCTCCTCCTTCTTTGGGCCCTCTCCTGGATCACCTTGACCCCAGCTTGGACAAGCAACACTTTATATTGATAAAACAAAGCAGAGCACAGTAGCAATGTACAGGATTCAGCAGGTATACACCTAGCCTCACTAGTAGCAGAGCAGAATGTGCACAGGACTAAAATGGCACCTGCTTTTTATACCCCCTAGCTAGCCCAGTCCATTATTTATTTTTCCCACCAATCGTGAAGATCCTCGTGTTTTGTTTAGTAAACTCACGATCTATCGGGCACGATCTTATGATTTGATCCTCAGACACATTGCATGATAGATCGTGGAATCATGTGTCAAATTGGCAGCTTTTTTGACCTAATCGTGCTCACGACTGCTGGGGAGCTCCCGGGGAGAGTTCAGGGGAAATCATATACATCGTGGGATTGTGAGCACATCGCTATGTGTGTAGGCACCTTTAAGGTGAGTAATGAAAACCACTACCAATAATATGAGTTTATATAGTTCCCATGTTCTGCTCTTTTGCTGCTGAATATTAAACAACTGGGAAGGCAAAATACACCAAGATATTAGAGAATCTTAGCAATGTGCAAGGAAAAGGTTAATATATCAAATAAAATTATGTTACACGAGTGTTATTAACATCTGTTAAACATTATCCTATCATTATCAACATTATGCTATTTTGTTAGCCTCTGACATAACTCAACATCAAAGATAATATCTTATGCTACAGTAGCTATGTTAGGAAATTCTGGTCCATATCCATAGACTGATAAAGATAATAATTCAAATTTGTTTATATACTGAGTATGAACAATAACTACAGTTCATTCCTTATGAAATACAAGTTTCAGTAATAAAAACAGAAAAACTCAGTATTCATATATTAACATATCATTTAGCGGCATGTAGTTATGAGACTGGCAGCCGCATGGCCGCCGGTCGCAATCCCGACAGCGGAATCCCGGTAAGGGATTTAACATAGGCGTCGAAATACCGACGCCTATGTTAATCCCGATGCTGGAACGCCGAGGACGCCAGCCCGAATTAAGGTAAGTCCGTGATATATTAATGTTGGAAGTCTGCGGTTCATCCGTACATAAGCAATAATACAATGTCCACTCAGAGAGACTCCAGAAACTATAATCAGTGCAGGGAGACTTTTGTCTGACCTGCCATCCTGCAGGCAGACAGCCAGTGAGAGCTGTGTGGGGAGGTGGCACGGGGCTTGACCGAGACAGACATTAGATCAGCTGAAGGTGGGATCGGGTAGGCTGCAGGGGATGGTAGGCTTGCTGTCTACTGTCTGGAGAGATGGGAATCAGGATTAGATATGTTGCCATAGAGCTGTGAAAGGAGGTGGCAGGAGCTATGTTCTGGCAGGCAGCCAGTGACAGCTATGAAGGGAGGTGGCACGGGGCTGTGTCCTGGCAGGAATGCAGCCAGTGACAGCTGTGAGGGGAGTTGTCAGAGGGTTGTGTCATGATGGCAGCCAGTGAGAGCTGTGAAGAAAGGTGGCAGAGAGCAGTGTCCTGGCAGGCAGCCAGTGACAGCTGTGAGGGGAGTTGGCATGGTACTGTGTCCTGATGGCACCCATTCAGAGCTGTGAGGGCAGACAGCCAGGGAAAACTGTGTAGGGAGGAATCAGGGGGGCAGATTCTCACTGGGCAGCCAGTGAGATCTGTGAGGGGAGATGACATAGGGGCTCTGTCTTGGCAGGCATCCAGAGTGAGGTGTGAGGGGAGGTGGCTGGGTACCAGACCGTGATATACATTAGGTCTGTTATATTATAGATAACAAATCCTATGTACCTTTCTTTTGTTGTAATTCCAGTGTGTAGCTATTCATTGTATAATTCTGCATTTTGAGTCTTTGAAACTACATGGATTAATTTATATTTTAATTAACTTAATTATAAGGTCCCAAATGCTAATTTACACCTCTCTGTTCTTGAAATCATTATTCATTTCAGTTACTTCTCATGGAGTGTTAGACTAGTATTTCTTTGTGAACCCGGTATCTGATATTCGTCTGTGTTGGTGTCTGGAGGCGTGTACAGAAAGCTGTCAGGCCTAAGGACACCTCCTTGGATGCAGTGAATAACACTTCCCTGACCGGTAATCGAACCCGGGTCTCGGTGGAGAGATGCCATATCGTACCCATTAGACCACCAGGGACGTCGGTGTTGAAGACAAGTTGTTATGTGCAATCAGAGAAAAGTGTGGCAGTAGATTGACCAGGCTGATACTGGATTAATACTGTAGATATATATTAAAATGCTATTCTTATTGTAACCGGAATGCTGGAGTGGTAGATCTTGGCAACGTATTCACCAGGCTGAAACTGGGTTGTCGCTGTAGTCCAGGATCCAGGAGCACTCAGATGGTAGCAGGACCGGATGCAGACACTACACTGGAATGTGTAGTAGGTGATGATACCAGGAACGGCATCAAATGGAGCAGGAACCAGGAACACTCACCATGTAGTGAGAATGGTATACACAGGCAATTTGTAGGTTTGGATAACTTGAACAGGTAGGTATTCTCTGTGCAACTAGTGGGATAGCTGCTTCAGGCATAGACAGAACCGGATGCTGACTGGACACTGGAATGGATAGTGGATGCTGATACCAGGAACGGCACCAATGGAGCAGGGAGCAGGAACCAGGAACACTCACCATGCAATGAGAATGGTATACACAGGCATGTTGCAGGCTTGGATAGCTGGAACAGGTTGAGATTTTCTGTGCAGTCAGTGGAATAGCTGCCCCAGGTGTAGATCACTTGCAGGAATCCTTATAGCAGAAGGAAGCAAAACTGCACAAACTGGATACAAGTAAGCAACAGGAGCTCAGTATAGCTCACTCAGTAGGAATTGAGGTTAGACATTGTACTGGCAATTAGGTAGAGTCAGCAGCTGGGATATATACCCCTGGGTTACCTGGGATAGGCTAAGCAGAGACAGGTGGTACGGTGAGGCTCAGGCTATCACTTGACTGGCTGTTGCAAACAAGCGATCAGGACTTGTCACTGCAGTACTCTATAGCATGCTATAGCATGCTTAGCACTAGCGCACACAGGGGGGGTTTCTGAGTACCTAGAAACCCCCCCTGACAGACCAATTTTTTTTCCAGAGATGGAGACAGCCTTGTCTCCATCTCTGCACCAGCCGCGGGCCACCCTCCAACGATCTGAGCTGCTCGGGCACTGCCTACAGTTCTCCCAGAGCAGGGAGTGTGGGAGAAGGAGGATCACCCAGCAGCCCGGCAGTAACACAGGCAGCCTGCATTCCTCACCTTTCACTTCTCCAGAGTCCCGTTCAGCCCGGCTAGCTGACCGAGTTATGAATGATTAACTCCTTGGATGAAGCTGTGGGGGACACGGTGTGTGCTGCTGCTGTATGTGACAGGGGAAGGTATGAATGGGGACTATAATTGCTTAATTGTTTGTGTTGTCCTGGTCGGAGTCTGAGATAGACTTTATCTCTGTTTATGTGCAGCTGGGGTTAAAATATGACCTGTGTACCAGCATGCAGCTTGGAGTTTCCACTGTGTGAAGTGACAGCAATGGAAGTTCCTATACACATAACATTATCTCCTTCTCCCTGTTCAAAAAAACAATATGCTTTTTGGTCATGATAGACTATGCATGGAATATATATATATATATATATATATATAGCGTGTGTGTGTGTGTGTGTGTGTGTGTGTGTGTGTGTATATATATATATATATATATATATATTTACAATGTGTATATGTATATATATATATATAGATAGTTGTTGTTTTTTAATCAACCGTTTGGAAACCCCCCTTTTAAATTCCTGCGTTTGCCCCTGCTTAGATCTTGCTTGATCTAAACACTGAAGCCTGTGCATCTGGGACGTGATAGAGAATGTTGGCAGAATTGGTAAGTGACCAGGCGGCAGGGGAAACAGACCTGGGTTGTGACATGGAGTTTCAATCCTGTTTCAAAACTTTTGCACCATTTGCAAAAATACATAATAATAATAATAATTTCCCTTGCAGACAGCAAAATCACCAAGTTAATACTTTAAATAGAACAAAACAGATATGTTCCCTGTCTCTGACAGACAGACATTTTATCTGGCAGCCTGTCAGCCCGCAGATGTCGGCGGCATAAACCGCAAGATATCTCACAGTCTATTAGCCCCGCCCCCCCGGGGGAGGAGACATTTCCCTGTTCCTTCCATGGAAAGGAACACAGGAAATGTCTGTCTGTCGGCCGCGGCTGGGCATACACTGCCCGATGCGGCCATGTTCAAAATGACAGTGGTACAAAAACCATGCGCCTAACAGCAGCCCGTGATCATAAAGGTTTAAGAAAGTGTCACTCCCACTTCACCAATTGGAACATGCAAAGAAAATATTACCAAAATAATCTTCAGGCACTTTTATCTAACGCCGAGCTTTCAAGAATCAGTCCTTTAAGCGATACCCTAAGACTCAAACAAAAAAACAACAAAAAAATCCCATTGTGTCTTATATTTGGGATTTTCCACTTAGTATTACACACAGTGTGCCACCATCCTTTGAAGTCACTCTAAGCTCGTACCAGAAGTGGTGGTCTTCTATGGATAAAGTAGACAATACAGCATAGGGTTATGAGATTTGTATATCTCCTTCCAGGGTAGGGACTCCTCTTCCTCCAAATGCACAATGACCCCCATCATATATATAATGGAAAAACAGCTCCAAATAGTGTAACTCTATTTTCATTTCCATACACAGAATTAAACAGTCATTAAAAATTGCAAGTGAAAGACAAATGGACTCTCACCAGATCATGTGCTCTATAATAGAAGTAGACAACAAACACATAAATCCAAACACCAGGCGTCCCCGGAAGTTGTTATAAGGATTTCACTGGAAAGCGTCCAAACGATCCCCACTCAGCTCCTCCACCTCTGGCATGCCCGACCGAGCGATTTTTAACAATTTTTCACCCGCACTCACGCTACAATTATCGGGGTGATCCGCGGATATAGGGCGGCTCACCCCGATAATCGTAGCGTGTATGGCCAGCATTAGGGTTATAATGTGTAAATAAAGTTGGAAAAAGGTTTGATTTCATTTATTATTTTTCCAGGGTGTAATGTGATAAGAGGTAAGGATTTTGACAGGGTTTGTTGATTTTCTATAGGAACTGTACTGTATGTCCATTGGGGTATTTATCAAGTCTTGGGCAGAGATAAAATTGTGAAGATAAACTGTCATTTTTGAAAAACATTGTAACATGTAAGTTGGAAGTTGATTGGTTGGTACTTTATCTCTCACAATTTTATCTCTCTCCAAGCTTAAATACACAATAATGTGCATTACTGAAATAGAAAATGATAAAGAATAAACAGAATGTAAAA
Organism: Taudactylus pleione; assembly: GCA_031769625.1. Classification (NCBI taxonomy): domain Eukaryota; kingdom Metazoa; phylum Chordata; class Amphibia; order Anura; family Myobatrachidae; genus Taudactylus; species Taudactylus pleione. Next base: position 2,819,854 of record JAUIMM010000197.1, read on the forward strand.
CTGAATGTACATAAAATGTACATGTTGAATGACTCAACTTTGATCCACAAGAATAGGAAAGTAATAACGTTGATAGAAACAAATGATGTGGAATAATATTGACTAACATATTTATGTCTAAACTAGCCATTGTGTGGAATAAAAATCTTCATGTAGTTTTATGTGTATTTTCTGCATGGTGGGTTAGTACAAAATAAAAAGTAAAGTAAAAAAAAAACTCGGTGAGCTAAAAATTTCAAGCAGAGTTCTTTGTATCAGTAACCAATTACCAATTCACTCCCTACTGATGTTATGTGAAGTGAAACCTTGTGCCCTCCAGGGACCATTGTTTTATCCATGTGATTTTTTTCTGCAGTTTTTAGATATCCAGCACTGTGAAGTAATGACTGCAGTTCAAAACTATGTAAAGATTTATATAAATTACTCCAAATTCGCTCCTCTACAAGTAACTCACCATGCCATATAGTATCCTAATTTTTTACAAAGCTGTACTCACACATTCACTTTCACGGTTTAAAACATTTTTTTTTGTCTGGATAAAGTCACTTTTTTATTGCTGCAATGAAAAGAACTAACCACTCAAGACAAATATGACATCTGATAGGGCTTACAAAAGATGAAAGGTACATGTATAGCAAAGGTTAATTTAAAGGCAGTAGATACCCCTGGCTGATTTGAGAAAGTTCTGAGCAATGGATGTGAGCATCTCATGGTCAGCTGCTTTATTATTTTCTTATAATCATTTATTATTATTTTGCTATTTTTGCTTGATTTTTTTATGGCCAATGAACACAAATTTGAGTAACCTGGTATTAGATTAAAATTGCAATAAACATTGTTGTAATTCACCTAGATAAATTACAGTAAATGAACACTGTGTTCAATTGTTCAACTTTCAAATTTGTCTGCCAAATTCCAAAAGCTTCTAACCAAAACAACACAGTAGAATAATTAGACAACCATTGTCCCAGGTTTATTCATAGACAATAAATTCTCCAAAATATGAATACATACAAATAGTGTGCCAGCAAGCTGCAATCCTCAGCTCATGGGTCTCTTTGCTACCCATGTGCAATCCTCAGCTCCTCTGACTTATTGATACTTGTCTACATTCCTGCCAGTCTGTTACATGTCCCCTGTTCAATAAAGATCGCTAATATGTTTCACATATTCGTATCAGCACCTCTTCAAAGTGTGCGTTCATGCAATTGGGAGCCATTGACATATCTATAATGGGTGCAAGGTGTGCGGGGCACACGGTCATTCAGGTCAAGGGGGGCCCACACCCTGAACCATATTTAATATTTATCTCTCAAGAGTCCCGCATTGGCACTTGAGCAGCACAAATCACAGTGAAAATGGCACAGTGACCAATTTCCAAAAGTTTTGTGCATGTGCAGTAGAGAAGTCTCCGGGACCATGGTGTGTTTGACAAGTTACCGGAGACCTTCGCATGCGCTATAGACTCTGGCATAATCTTCAGCATTCGTACAAAGAGGAGAGAAAGCAGACTCTTTTTTATGGGGCACTTTTATTGATTTGTATGATTCAGCTAAAATATAACCTTTATTAATGTATTAGTTAAAATGAATGAGACATAAAATTATTTAGACAAACTCTGTTAATAATTATGCTCGGGGTATGCACAGCAAAATTTTTTGTTCAAAAAACATCAGATCCGCAAATATCACTTGACTTGAGTTTAGTTTCTCATAAATAATGTGGCTACCCATTTCTGCCACTCCTACTAATCATCAAATATATACAGTAGGTAGGACATGCAAGCAACAGCGAATTTTGAGTTCCACATTAATCCACCAACATTGCATATTAATTGCAAAATAGAAAAACTCAAAAGAAAAAACCTTTAGTGCAAAACCCTTCAGTTCAGCACTAAATAATATAGGCCAACAGAGCAGGTCTGATTTATATCATATCACAAAACCATGTAATGGACACTTAGTTCCAACCCGGTTTATCACATTCATTAAATATACCCTGTGACTTTTTATACTTGTGACATGTACCACTTTTGCTGGTAACTGAATAACTAGTGTTCTCAGTATATTATCATATGATTAAATCCTGTTTATAGTAACACAATTACCACATCCATATATCCATTACAAACATGAGCTGCGGTGTTAGATCTCTGAGTACCAGTGTCATATGTATCAATTTATACAGAGAAAGCATGTGTTTGTGCGTCACTGTTAAATCTTCCAACTACTGTCCGTATATCAATTGCCACAATATTATTAGTAAGTGAATAAAGGAAAAAGGAAATAACAACCTCCACTCTCATGACATCTGATCTAATCTCAGCATGCCCGTAGATATAAACATAATGTCAGAATATAACACATCAAACCACACATGCTAATGAGTGCTCTAATTGAGATAGGACTCTCAGAGCTCTCAGTTCCTTTATCACATGAGATTAATGCTCGTTTAGTGGATGTAGGTATTGGAATAAATGCATATCACCGTCTAATAAGTCGCAGTGTCTGCAGGGCTGGTTCCCGTGTCGGCTGGTCCCGCCTAAGGTAAAGGAAGACGATCGTTTCGCCTGAGCAGCTTGCTCACTTCCTTCCTTTTTGAACAAAAAATTTTGCTGTGTATACCCCAAGCATAATTATTAACACAGTTTGTCTAATTTTTTTACTCATTCATTTTAACTAATACATTAATAAAGGTTATATTTTAGCTGAATCATACAAATCAATGAGTGCCCCATAAAAAAAGAGTCTGCTTTCTCTCCTCTTTGTACGAATTTTTTGTATTCTGACTCAGAGGGAGCACCACCAACACTTAATTTAATACAGGTTTTCTGTATATGGAATACTTTGAGTTGGTTTTTGTGTAACAAATACTTATATGCCAATTATAGGCTCATCTGTATAGACCAATATATTTTTTCTAGTGCGGATTCAGGGCCTGATTCAGAGCTGCTCGTAAACGGTCGCTCGCTCGCTCCGAGCGATGTTCGCAGATCTGAGCATGCGTATGGGTCATAATGCGCATGCGCCAACCAGTCATTGCGGTCGGAAATTGTGCGCTCGCACAACAGCGAGGGCCTGCTAATTTGAGTGACAGAATGAGGCGTTTGTGGGTGGTAACAGGGGAAGGTGCTTGAAAACAGGGAGTGGAGATCCGAACGCAGGCGTGCCAAACGGTCAAAATGGGCATTTAGTGGGAGTGCATAATTAGCAAAGGAGCGTCATCGACCACGTCACTTGGTTGTCTTTTAGCCTAAACTGCTCGCAGTGATTGCGGGAAGTAAAACCTACCACAAGCACTGCGAGCAGTTCAGATGCCTTTCGATGTACTCGATTAATCTAATAAATAGCGGAGATGACGTATGATGCGAACGGCCAGGTGGCGTCTTTACTAAATAGCGAGCGCATGTTTCGTTCGCTCGCTCAGACATAGAGGCATCAACAGACCGCAATGAGCGAGCGCTCAATTTAAATAGCTGGCCCCTTTTTCTGAACAACCGTTCGCAAATAGCGTCCGGCTCTGAATCAGGCCCTCAATTCCTTGTTGTTGTGTGATAATCTACAGCATTGCAGAGAGCAGGGGGCCTGGACGGAGTCTGCACACAGGCCCCCTCCTCTCTTAAAGCGCCTCAGTTGGGAGCACATGTGTTTGTTTACAATTGTTCTCTGTTTTTTAGGCAAGACTGGGAGTCGTTTCTGCTTGCCTTAATTAGGGTTAACAGTTTAATTGAAGCCTATTATCAAATACTTTTATTGCATATATATTTACACATGGGTTCACATATGGGTGCAAGTAGCATATAATTGCTTATGATGTTTGTATAAACCAGATGCATATGCTAATGCTGCCAATTTGAAAGCATCTCAAGCTCTGCATATGGGCGGGTAAATGTGTTTGTGTGCGCATTTTTAAAAAGTCATTTTTTTTTTACTTTTTTTTTTTTTTAGCAAATTCTGCATCAGCCCATTAGCTGCCATCTTTTAGAAATACTGTAATCAATAAACCAACAGGTAAACTCTCCTATTTGTACATTACACTACACTACAGGTTGAGTGTCCCTACACAAAATTATTGAAAATATTGTATAAAATTACCTGCAGGCTGTGTGTATAAGGTGTATATAACACATAAATGCATACTGTGTTTAAATTTGGGTTCCAATCCCAAGATATTTCATTATGTATGCAAATATTCCAATATTCCTATACCTGTATATGTAAGTTCTAGGTACTGTATGATTTCATATTAGGGAGGGGCACTAGACAGCACACCCTAACTGTAATATATAGGGGCCTATCCATCATCACTTATTTTTCACAAATGCATGTGAAAATTAACATTTTCACATACTTTTCTGAAAAAAAAGTGTCAGGTCTATTCATCAAGTTCCAAAAAAGCATTTTTTTCGTAATTTGATGATGATACTGATCGCCACTCTGAGATGGTGTTCAGCCCCTGATAACCTTCACAGGCTGCTGTTTACACGGCGGGTATTGAACACCCGTGGGGGGTGGTGACAATAGACACCCGAGGAGGGGAAGGAGCGGTCATCGTTCTCCCGTGCAGGGGGAGGGAGGGCAAAAACCTGCGGGGGGCATCAGACACCCACGGAAGGGGGGCCGGATTGGACACCGGAGGCACTGCGGTGGGAGGAGGTGAGCCAGTGGGGGAATTAGAGGGGGGGAGATCCATGCAGCAGTGAGGAAATCCTTGTGGATACCTCAGCTGCATGGGTAAAGTATCACTTTCCAAAAGCTGGCTCTGCAAAAAGAGTAACTTTTCGGAAGTTATACTTTTGTTAGGGAGGTATGATGAATGCCTCCAAACCAGTTTTTAAACTCGCAGCGAGTTTAAAACATAATTATCACTAGTGATAATTATGTCACGATGAATAGACCCCCATAGTGAGGTGCATTTGCACACTCTGTAATAAATTCTACAATCCAAGTCAAATTGAGGTACTTAGCATAATTTTGGCCAAAAATATGGGCCTGCCTACCACGTCCAGGTGACCTCATTAGGCAGGTAACATTGCTATAGTACAAGTCAAGAGCACTTAACCCCTAAGGTCAACACAACCAAGCCCCCCAAGTCTTATATGTTTGAGAGGTGGTAATAAGGGTGTTAAAAGTGTTACATAGAGAAAACAAAGAATACTGAAATAAGTGTTACATTATTATGTCCCTGAAGTGGACTCTCCCCCATACTGTTTTCATTTTTATGAGGTACATGCAATACCGAGGCGTCACCGGATATGGTGACCGCCGGTGCACACTCCATAGCTCTGCAGTGTGCGCCAAAAAAGGGGTGTTGACTAACATAAGGAGGCATAGTCTATTGTAAACCCCAATTGCATCACTCAGGGGGTGTGTCTCACCCAGAGACGCTAGGCTGCCCCAAGAGACTAGTTCCTGCGATGTCGGCTCCTCCTCTGTGACAGGAGCCGAGTGCTGCAGGAGAATGGCACACTGCAGCACTCAGCTCCTGTCATTGGGGAGATACCAGCATTTTTAGTCACCCCCCTAGAGGGTGACACCCTGGTGCGGCCCACACCCACAGCACCCCAATAGTGATTCCACTATTGAAATATAATGTCATTTGTAGTAGAAATATATATAGATAGTAAGTGAATGTATAACATTTTTATGTATTTATTAACATTCATGTATGTATTACCAGCATATTACGGTGTGCAAGCAATTATCTAATTGGCATATCAAATACCACAAAATAAATGTTGTTTTTACATTTTTCAATTTTTAATGTAGCAGAAAATAAAACCTATGTGAATTACTGGCACTGAATTATCAGCCAGATAGATTGATAGGTAGGTAAGAGAAAGAGGTTAGAATAGATAGATGTGAAGATAAATAAGATAAATGGGTCATTTGGAGATATAATTATGGCTTAATAGATTACCCAGTGTCTTACTTTAAAAGTATTAATAATGTATTTACAGCCCTAATATAAAAGCTCTCTGACCATCCAGCTACAGCCATAATTGGCAAGGAACAGCTTAGATGAATTCATTTTAGTGCCCTTTTTGCTCTTCTGTTCAGCAGCATTTGACAGTCAGAAAATATTTCATCAAACAGCTCTACTTTTTTTTTTTTTTTTTTACAATTTAGCCTTTTTATTCTGTATAACAACTGTTTGCTGCAGGTTTCATTTATTCATGGCTACTCTAAAGCATGTCTTACTAATAAAAAAAAGGTTTTAATTGCTGATGTTTTGTAAATCCCACATATATATGATAAATGTCATAGGGAGGGATGTATCAAGCTTCAAAATGCGGTAAAATGCCTTAATACTGATGTTTTATGAGGTTTAGCGTAATGCATAGGGGTCCCCAAAAAGGTCAGATATCTGCTGCAGATGTTTGGTACAGCAGTCCCCATTGGCTTCATTGGGGCTGTGATGTTACCACATGCAGCAAGCTCCGGAAAGCGTAACGAATAGGCAACACTGTAAATGGATGGTTTTTGCCTATTGAAGCCTTTGGGCTACTTTTTGAAGCCTTCCACTCCGTACCCTGTGCATTTGGACTCCTGGGTCATAAACCTTTAAGTCTTTTCATTGCTCGGATAGCTCTATAACAGAAGAGCTTTCCTGGCGGGTAAGTACACCTGCATACCGGTGATAAAATGTGGCGGTATGTTGGTGCATAGGGATGGGATGTATCGCAGTGTATTTGCGATACTTGATACATCCCACCGATAATATTTTATTGGCAACCTTTATATAGTGCCAAATGGCTGACAGCATTGGCTGACAGAGTGCCTTTACAGAGGTAATTTTAAAAATAACTCAACCCACCTTAATGCTTAGAATTGTGTACAGTTTAAAAAGTTAAGATATAATTCCAAAATGTGTGAATTTACAAAAATGGTGTTGAACGGAATTCCATAGAAAGGCAAAGCAAGAGTGATACCCGAACATTGCACCTTTTTATAACTGTCACATGAAATTTCACTTTAAGTTCACTCATCTCTATTCAAAGAAAGAGTCCACCTTTGACCTTCCAGTCAGTACCTTCCTAAGCAATATTTTTTTTATATCTATTTGTGCACCTGTGGTCTTTCAGTTGACTTCATATTCTAAGTCGCCCTGGAGTCAAACATTCCAGAAATTTTATATGAATATGAACATTACTTCCATCCTGTCTGTGCTCGAAGGTCATTCCACCACAGAGTCACAAATGCTGATTGGCAGAGTGGGGAGCAGTTAGAAGAGGTTGCAAACATCTCTGAACTGGATCAAAAAGAGTCCAGGGCAGAATAATCATTAGATGGTCTGTTTGCAAGACCTAGGTCTTCTTGGCTCCAGAGACTCTATGCCATCCCTCACCTAGCATCCAAAGCTGCAGTGACTGGCATATCACAGAGAAGGTGACACACCTTGGGTGATAAGCCAATCACTGCAGCTTTGGTGGGGTTCCTCCACCTTTGTTGGTGCTGTCCGAGACTCGAATCCCTCTGGCAGAATATTTGGAGCTTAACTCCCTTTTGAATATTGATATTTCACCTTTTTCTAAACATTCCCTTCTCCCTCTAAATATTCTTTCTGTGGCCCTGCACCAATATAGGCTGATCAGATGTACAGGGGTATATTTACTAAAATGCAGGTTTTTAGAAGTGGAGATAATACCCATAGCGACCAATCAGATTCTACTTAACATTTACCTAGCACCTTCTAGAAGATAATAGCTAGAATCTGATTGCTATGGGCAACATCTCCACTTCTAAAAACCAGTACTGCATGCAATGCCGATATTCACACAGTTGGCCGATGTTGGAATTACTGTGAATGTGCATGCATCCTGATGGTTACCGCCGGGAGTGAATCTGGATGCAGAAAGAGGCAATTTTGGTGGGTGTTTCTGGTTGGTTTCAGGGGTGTGGGTTGCCAGATGTGGGCATGCCAAAAGCATGTCACAGTCAGACACTGTGGCAAGAGAGGCTTACGTCCCAAATTATTCCCAACATTTGATTTATGTACTGACAACTTACACAGAGTGGGAAAATAGTCTATTGAAATGTTCTCAGGAATTAATGGGAATATTAATTAAACATGATCACTTGGTTCTAGATGAATGTACTAAAGAAATTGAAAAATTAGGCCAAACATTGGAACAATGGGAACAAAACCCTACATTTCAAAATATCTTTATCAAAATTAAAAAGGACTTGGAGGAATATGATAAAACAATAATCGAATGCAAATGCAATAAGTTCAGTAGAGATAAACGCAATTTTTCCACAGGAAACATTTTTCGCTGGAACAAACCACAGAGAAGAAGACAAACGGACCCTTCAAATCACACACCTTCGTCATCAGAAACAGATATTTCTGATACGGATGAATTCAGTAAGTGTAATCCTCATTCCAGGAATTCACTAGCTCAGAGGAGTACCAATTCTTTACATCTTACGTCTTTTTTAGACGAAACCAGGGGTATCCTTGGATGCCCCCCAAATCCAAAATGTGGTGGGGGAGCAAGAAGAAAAGAAAGGTGGGAATCTCAATCACCAAGTCAGTGCTCACCAAGGATCAACAAGAGATAGAAATGCCAACCTCTAAACTTAAGATTATCAACCTATATCAGAACACATTCTTACTGAAGCTCAATCACAAGTCCTGAATAAAAGTCTCTCCTTCTCACCAACCAATCATTTTAACAGATTCAAATGGGAAACTAATTTAAAACTTTTTGGGAGGAAACTTCTGCTGAACAAAGGGCCTGATTCAGAGCCGGACGCTCTGACCAGAGTGCTCGCTCTGAATCAGGGACCTCCTCCATGAAAATGGAGCGTCCTCCTGGACGCTTGTATAGCTGTGGGTCACCACCCACAGCATATACGAGCATCCAAAAAGATGGTCGCGATGGTCTTGACCATCGCAACCATCGGACTTGCGATGGAGACCCTGCGGTAGGGTCTCCCTGCCACAAGCCCTGGAGTGATTTTGGCTCTATCAGAGCCAAAATCACTCCCACTGACATCACTAGTGATGTCAGTGGCGCTGGCTTCAGATGGTAGGCGTTCCCATGGGAATGCCTCCATCTGGCAGGCACGCCCCCGGCACACCCACCAAAGGGGGCATACTGTCAATCAACATCGACAGCATGTCCCCTTTGGTGCGAGACCCGGAGCGATGGGAAGCTCGTCGCTCCCCGGGTCTCGCGCATATGCATGACGGAGCTCCCTCCATCATGTGCATGCGCAGTGGGGAACATCGACCCACTTGCAAGCATACTGCCGCTCGCGAGTGGGTCTGAATGACCCCCAAATTCCACAACTCCAAATTCAATCACCCTGAAGATAACAACATTACCTCCAATATGAAAGACGTTTCTCAATTGGAAGCTGAAGCACTTCTAGCTTTGGAAGAACTAGCCCAAGATACTGAAATACAACCTGTTCATCAGAGACCTATATGCAAAAGACATTCAACTTTTTTTCCATCTGAGAATATATGCCCTGAGGTTGGTGTTTTCCCCAAACTAGTGTCCAAGGATTTTGATAACATCTACAAACAACAAACATACCACAAACCAACTGAGAACTTCAGCTTACCACTTAGAGCTACCATGGAAGAAATCAGAAACTGGGATGATGTGGTAATAAAACCATCAGACAAAGGTGGAAATATTGTCATCTGGCCACTCACAATGTACCTAAAGGAAGCTAACAAACAACTACAGGATGCCTCATGTTATCAAACAACTTTGTTTGATCCTACTGAGAATTTTAAAACTTGGTATTCCAGAATAATAGATAAAGCTTTCTATATAGGCACTATAACTAAAATGGAGTACGAATACCTATGGGTATCACACCCAAGAACCCCGACATTTTACATTCTACCAAAGGTCCATAAAAACCTGGTGGACCCACCAGGAAGACCAATAATGTCAGGAAATGGAGGACTCTTAGATAGAGCCAGTTACTTTTTAGATATCCATCTGAGACAGCATGTGCTTAGTCTTCCATCTTATACTAAGGGCACCACCAATGTCCTGCAAAAAATACACAACATCGTTCTTGATGACAATCATCTTCTTGTTAGTCTTGATGTGGAGTCCCTTTATACCTCCATTATTCACGATTTAGGGATTCAAGCAGTCAAATACTTTCTTACAATGGAAGGATTGGGAGAATTCCAGGAGTTCCTTTTACAACTCCTGTATTTTGTCCTACATCACAATTACTTCACCTTTAATAATCATTTTCATATCCAAACTAGATGTACAGTGATGGGGCAGCTTGTGCACCGACATACTCCAACCTTTTTTTAGGCTGGTGGGAGAGGGAACATGTGTTCCAAGATCATAATGAGTCTCATACTCAACACATCATTATCTGGATGCGTTACATCGATGACATCCTGATGATCTGGGATGGATCAAAGATTGAATTGGACAATTTCATTGTCAATCTTAATGACAATGATATCAATCTAAACTCACATGTGAAAGCAGTAATACCAGTATTTCATTCTTGGACCTTAGAATCTTTAGAGGAGAAAATAATAAAATCTACACAGAAATCTACAGGAAAGAGACCTCTACCAATAGTGTACTCCACAATGATAGTTCTCACTTCCCCCCCACTATCAAAAACATCCCTAAAGGAGAATTTTTGAGACTGCAACGGAACTGCTCAAATGAAAGTACATTTGAGACCCAGAGAAAAGACCTCACCACAATATTGCAAGAAAGTGGATATAGTAAAAGATTGATAAAGAGAGCTAAAAATTAATTCTCAAAAACCAAAAGAGAATCCCTCATCTTCAGTGATAAATCTCAAAGAGAAAATACCAACATCATCAAGTTTATAGGGGATTTCTATAATAGTTGGAAAGAGGCCCAAATCACACTACAAAAGCACTGGCATATTTTACTATCAGATGCCGATTTAGCCAAAAGTTTGGATACTAAAGTTAACATGAGCTGGAGGAGGACACCAAATCTTAAAAATCGACTAGTGAGAAGTCATTTTACTCTGAACCCTAAAAAAACCCTTCCACCATAGGCAGATCCCTGTGGAGGCTGTAAAGTATGCCCACACATACAAAATATCAACATGATAAAAGACAAATTTGGTAAAATAATAAAAATTAGAGATTTCTCCAACTGTAGAAAGAAGAATGTTATTTACTGTATCACCTGTACATGTGATATGAAATATGTTGGTATGACGTCAAGAATGATTAAAATCAGAATCCCGGAACATATAGGTAATGTGCGGAATGCTGATGCAGACCCTAGAAAACTGAAACAACTTACTACAGTGGCGAAGCACTTTCATCATGTACACTCTGGAAGGACACAAGATCTGAAGGTTTTCTGTTTAGAAAAAGTCAAACTATATCTTAGAGGAGGAGATTTGAATAAAGCCCTCCAGAAAAAAAGCGAATGGATCTTTCATTTAGGAACATAGGGCCTGATTCAGACCCACTCGCGAGCGGCTGTCCGCTCGCAAGTGGGTCGATGGTGTGCACTGCTCATGCGCACGAGTGATGTCAGTGGGAGTGATTTTGGCTCTGATAGAGCCAAAATCACTCCTGGCCTTGCGGTTGAGAAACTCAACCGCAGGCTTCTGCTCGCACTGGCGATGGTCGCGATGGTCAAGACCATCGCGACCATCATCCTGCACGCTCGTATAGGCTGTGGGTGGTGACCCACAGCTATACGAGCATCCAGGAGGACGCTCCATAATTATGGAGGTGGGCCCTGATTCAGAGCGAGCGGCTCTGAATCTGGGCCATTGATACCTGGTGGTCTCAATGAAAATATAAACTATAGTGTGTTCCTGACTGACTAATCACTCTACTTTCTCAATATTCCTAACTTGTTATATCTCTATAAACATTTTCCCACTGTCCATACTAGTATAATTTCTTTATATATCAAAAGGTATATATCTACTGATATATATTTCAATAAGTCTTCATCGTCATATTTTTTATTCCTTTATATATTATCATTTTTTTCACTTTCTTACATTGAATTTTACGTCTTAATATTTATTTATTTATCTTCTATATAGCAATGTTATCTACTCCTATTCTTACCAACCGATTCTACAGATAATATACAATTAATCACTTCAATTTTTCCAATATATCTTTTGACCTTTACACATATTCATCAATAATTTGGGTTAATACACCCATCATAACCAAGCACCCATTTTTTTACAATTACACAATTTTTTAGCTCTATTGACTTTTTTTAGAGCTTCTCCTGCACCCCTATATCACTTTTCCATATCAGTTATTCTCCAGCTACCCCAGCACTCAATTTTTCTTTTTCTCCATATATTATTATTTTTTCATAATCTATCTTTTACACTGTATACTATGTTAAATTTATTAACTTCTTTAATATTTATTTGTAGATAACTTCATCCTTTTATATTTTTACATTATAGTCACTCACATCACTTCACACCTTTATTATATTGATAAATTCATAAGTGTATATTTTTACTATAATTAATATATCCTCTTTAAAAATATTTTTTCACATACTTTTATTTGATACTTATGTTTTATGAACAGTTTATGCATGAATTTCATAAGATTATCGTTATTTGTTCATTTGCACTATGACAGTGCATTATCCAGTGTTTGTGTGTCTTCAGACACACATAATCTCTCAGTTTGTTTACATATGCTAATTTTGTTCTTTGGATACACCCCTTCTTTTCCTAACCGTAACATGATGATCTGTTTGACATCCCCTGGTCATTGGTCGGATGTACAGCCACTCAGTAACAAAGCCCTATGATTGGGCAGACTTTCTGTAAAAGGCAGGAAGCCAGAGCAAAGTCTGGTGATCAGGTGACCAAGCCTCCTGGCAAAACACGTGTCCTGTCTCTGCCTATGCTCATTTAACATACTGATCTCTGAATAACCACACCAGCAGCTCTGACCCACGGACGTTCCCTGTGAGGTATCTTTCTATTGCTCTCCTGTGCTCTCTCATCTGAGTCCTAGTCTGTGACCCCCCTGCAATGCCTGAGAGTAACAGGGGCGCGACTTAGTTCTATTCTCAGACAGCAGAAGCGCTGTCTGTTGTTTCCCCTGGAATAAATGCTGTAGTCACTCTCTCATCCCCTGTTTGATGTAGACAGGGGAAAGTAGAAGAGATTCCACGTTACTTTATTCCAGGTCTTACTTCCCTCAGCTTAAACCCTTTTATATATATATCTATTTATGCTATATATGTCAAATTCTATGTTTTCATTTAGTACATGTGCAAGTTTTTTTTTTACACTGACGAGTGTCACTACTCAGTATATATAATATTGCTTCTCTTTGTTCATTAATATTTTTTTAATTATTATCAATGATTTTTTCTTTATATATTGTAATTCATCTTATGCATTGACTTACCCTTGTGTTGTGATACATAACCCTGTTTTTTCAGGGCACATCCTTATTACATATGTACACAAATATGTTGCATATGTCCATGGTTTAGGTTGATTTTCAGTACAAGTATAATTTTATCTGTTATTATTTTTCTTTATTGCACTGAAGACAGTGTCATTATTCAGTACATGTAACACTGTCATTGTGTACTTACCATTATTGTTTGGATTTTTTTCTTTTTTTCCTTTTTTTTTCTTTTTTATATATATATTTTCTGTTTTGGGGTATCACTTTGCTTCTCATAGTGCAAACTCTGCTGATATTATATGGCAATTTAATATATGCATTTATCACTACTCCAAGGTGTACTATTCTTTACCTAGCATATCTGCTAAAACCAATATGAGTTAAAATACTTGGGATAAAAGTCCTCCCAAGCACAATCCTCTTAGTTATATGGGGACACGACTTTATCACTATCAGCAATGTCAATATATGTGTACTGATATTTAATTACAATATATATCCCTCACTCATCTACAGGCGACACAGATTTCAAAACTGCTGGATTATCCTAATAAGTCATCTTTCTTAGTTATCATAGTGTGGTTTCTTACAATATATAATTGTTTCTGACTGACTATCATTTATGTATATGTCGATCACAACAGAGATCTAATTAAAAACTACTATAGTGCGCCAGATATGTACTGTATGAAGTAATCATATATGCCTCCCTGTAGATTGAATTAGGGTTAATTAGAATATTCATTACCCTTAACAGGAGCTGATTACTCATTGAATTTTTATCAATAATAAATAATAATACTCATTTACACTTCAAAGGACGTTTATATTGTTCTTTTTTGTCCTTAGTAGATTTCTATGTTACATCTACACATCACCCTCTGGGGAGAACTTCCTTTTAAAGGTGTATATTAAACGTTAAGTTTATTCATACTAATCATTCCATCATCATCCATATATAAACAATTATCTGTTATAAGAGTGCCCCTACAAAGGCATATTTGTATTTTTCCTCTGCTTCTTGCAGAAAGTACTTTTAACTGTGGAAAGAGACACAGGCAGCCATGTTTAGATGGAGAAATTGCACCTCCATAAGGCTAGTGCAATCTCCGATGGTGCGACCGTGTGTGCTTCTCAATATGCACAGCGATAGATTAGCGCCACAGCCAATGGGTATCTCAATAAGAAGCTAAACTGCTGTGGTATATGAATAAAGATGCAGTTGCACTGCATAATAAGATGTAGCCAGACCTGCAACTGCACCCACCTCTGTACTCTTTGCCTCTAGGACAGAGGTTCCCAAACGCGATCCTCAAGGCTCCCCAACAGTTCAGGTTTTAGAGATATCCATGATTGAGCACATGTGTACCTCAGTCAATTTGATTTAACCACCTGTGCTCAACCAAGGATATCTATAAAACCTGAACTGTTGGGCAGCCTTGAAGACCGCGTTTGAGAACCTCTGCTCTAAGAGAAAACCTCTATCTCAAACTATTCATGATATACAGTCCAGGTCTTGGCACACTTATCAGAAGGAATGTATGACGAGTATCATTTGTGACTCGAAGGGGTAAATTTACTAAAGTGACAGTTTTTAGAAGTGAGTTTTAGAAGAGATGTTGCCCATAGCGACCAATCAGATTCTAGCTATTATGTTCTAGAGGGTGATATTTAAGTGTTAAGTAGAATCTGATTGGTTGCTATGGGCAACAACTCTTCTACAACTCACTTCTAAAAACTCTCACTTTAGTAAATTTACCCCTAAATCTTTTCTAAAGGTCTTGGAACTCTCAATCTCATTTCATAATCTGCAGTTCTGTACCTTTTTCTTGAACATAATAGTGATTGTCTTTTAATTTCTGTATTCTAATCTGCTATGTTTTATATTTTCTTTCTTGATCTACTTGGAACCCTATTCTTTTTCCACCTCTCTTTTTCTCTTCTTTAATGATTGTCTGCTATCCTGCCAACACCTACCCAGAGCCATAACTAGACTTTTTATTGCCCTGTGCCAGAAAGAGCATTGGAGCCCCCCTCATTTTTCAAAGGGACATAATGCACCCAAAAAAGGGCCATGGCTTCATGGAGCAGGGCCAGGTAAGAGATAGGAGAGGCCAGGAGATGTTGGGGATGAAATAAGAGGAAGCTACAAGCAAGAATGATAATAAACAGAAATTTGACAGACCCAAACAGCGCCCCCTGACCAGTGGTGCCCTGTGCAATGACACCGGCCGCACTACCCTAGCTACGGCCCTGCACCTACCCACCCCTGTTCCTCAGTTTACTGTTAATATTGATTTTTTTCTTCAACTATTTTGGGTACTGTGTTACTGCTCATCTCTGTGTGTTTTGTCTGTGTTCATAATGAATGTGCACAACCCCCACCTCTCTCTTTCTCTTTCCTCCTTGTGATTGCACCCTGACGATGGGGCTCTGTGTAGCCCAGACACGTTGGTAACATGATTCTGCAATAATAGAAATCCATTTTTGCTAAATCCTGTGAGTGCTGTGCCAGGTTATTCCCCCCTGAAAATACTCCAGCAGGTTCTCTACGTGGTGTCTGCACAGGACAGATTTTAAATATCTCTCTACTGCAGCCTAGGTGACTAGTGATTAACACTCTGCTGCTTAATTGGGATTATTTCAATAGCTTAGTTTATGTGCTGCCACTCGGGCCATTATAATTAAAAAAATGACGTTTACGTGCTATGCATTAAGGTGCATTTGACAATCCATTGCTCTCCTGTTCTGTTTTGTGACAAATGAAGAGTCAAATACTAACATACAGTCAGGTCCATAAATATTGGGACATTGACAGAATTTTCAGATTTTGGCCTCTATTCACCACCACAATGGTTTTGAAATGAAACAAACAAGATGTGCTTTAATTGCAGACTTTCAGATTTAATTTGAGGGTAATTACATCCAAATTGGGTGAATGGTGCAGGAATTACAACAGTTTCAATATGTGCCACCCACTTTTTAAGGGGCCAAAAGTAATGGGACTATCAACTCAAAAGCTATTTCATGGACTGGTGTGGGCTACTCCCTCGTTATTTCATTATCAATTAAGCAGGTAAAAGGTCTGGAGTTGATTCTAGGTGTGACATTTGCATTTGGAATCAGTTGCTGTCAACTCTCAATATGAGATCCAAAGAGCTGTCACTATCAGTGAAGCAAGCCATCATTAGGCTGAAAAATCAAAACAAACTCATCAGAGAGATAGCAAAAACATTAGGTGTGGCCAAATCAACTGTTTGGAACATTCTTAAAAAGAAAGAATGCATCGGAGAGCTCGGCAACACCAAAAGACCCGGAAGACCACGGAAAACAACTGTGGTGGATGACAGAAGAATTATTTCCCTGGTGAAGAAAAACCCCTTCACAACAGTGGGCCAAATCAAGAACACTCTCCAGGAGGTAGATGTATATGTGTCAAAAAGTCAACAATCAAGAGAAGACTTCACAAGAGTGAATATAAAGGGTTCACCACAAGATGCAAACCATTGCTGAGCCACAAAAACAGGAAGGCCAGAATAGAGTTTGCCAAACAACATCTAAAAAAGCCATTACAGTTCTGGAACAACATCCTATTGACAGATGAGACAAAGATCAACTTGTACCAGAGTGATGGGAAGAGAAGACTATGGAGAAGGAAAGGAACTGCTCATGATCCAAAACATACCACCTCATCAGTGAAGCATGGTGGTGGTAGTGTCATGGTGTGGGCATGTATGGCTGCCAATGGAACTGGTTCCCTTGTATTTATTGATGATGTGACTGCTGACAAAAGCAGCAGAATTAATTCTGAAGTGTTTCGGGCAATATTATATGTTCATATTCAGTCAAATGCTTCAGAACTCACTGGACGGCGCTTCACAGTGCAGATGGACAATGACCCGAAGCATACTGCAAAAGCAACCAAAGAGTTTTTTAAGGCTAAAAAGTGGACTGTTATGCAATGGCCAAGTCAATCCCCTGACCTGAATCCGATTGAGCATGCATTTCACTTGATGAAGACAAAACTGAAGGGAAAATGCCCCAAGAACAAGCAGGAACTGAAGACATTTGCAGTAGAGGCCTGGCAGAGCATCACCAGGGATGAAATCCAGCGTCTGGTGATGTCTATGCGTTCCAGACTTCAGGCTGTAATTGCCTGCAAAGGATTTGCAACAAAGTATTAAAAAGTGAAAGTTTGATTTAGGATTGTTTAGCTTGTCCCATTACTTTTGGCCCCTTAAAAAGTGGGAGGCACATATAGAAACTGTTGTAATTCCTACACCGTTCACCTGATTTGGATGTAATTACCCTCAAATTAAATTTGAAAGTCTGCAGTTAAAGCACATCTTGTTTGTTTCATTTCAAAGCCATTGTGGTGGTGTATAGAGGCCAAAATATGAAAATTCTGTCAATGTCCCAATATTTATGGACCTGACTGTAGAACTCACTGTAGTGATGCTGGGGAAAAGATGAGTTTTGTGCATGCAGCCACTGTCAAAGACCAGCGCCACTGCATAGATATAAAAGGTAATCAGTGAAGAGCTGCTTTATGAAAAATCCAGGTACACTACTTTAGGCAGTGTCAGGGGCAGCTCAAGGGGTGGGCTGCCAGGGCTGCAGAGCCTTGCTACCCAGAGACACAGTCGTAGTGCTGTCTGTTAGAGGTGCACTCCACGCTGTCTCCATATACTGCCAGCCAACAGCTGCTGAGCACTAGGACCCAGAGGCTGTCCACAGAGGCACAACCTCCCACAAGCACATGATTTAGAACCTAAACCTAAGCACATCTCTAATTTTAATATTACCCATTAGCAATAAGTGTGCCCCAGAGAGCTTTCTTTTTGTGTCCTCTATTCTGTATGTTTATCCTATTAACTTTATGGAGCACCACCTACTTACATTACAAATGGATTTATTAATACTCAATAATTAGTCTGTATAAAAATATACAATAAATCCACTTTATTTCAACTTCAAAACAAGCCACTGTATAATGTTAATTTGAAGGATACTGTATCTATCAAAATATTCAAGTACTGTAAACATACTTTCTTCAAAAGCTGGAAGGAGCAGACTTTAAGCAGATTGTTTCTGAGGATCCATCCAGGATCAATACTGAATGTGGTTGCCACACTGTTTTGGGGTCCTCTAGGGCTGTACTCAATTTTCCATGTGCAACACAGTGCAATTCACATTTGAACATTTTTGGGTGAATTCAATTGTTTTATCTGCAATCTAAAATGGTGGGAGCAATTCAATTGTTTATTGCCACTGGGCACAAGTGCCACAGGAGCTCATCACTTATCATGGATGTTGCGCCCTAAATGCAGGGGATTAGACACATTAAGCGGCTTCTCCCTTCTAAAGAGACAGGTAAGGCATCTAAAAGATGGGCGTGATGTGGTTAAGGTACCAAAAAGCCCTACAGTATTTTAGGCAGATTTCTGCTCGCACCTCAAGAGGGTCCAAGCAGAATTCCGCGATAAGTGCTGGGCACCCTTGGCACTCGCGCCCAATAGCACAAATAATTTTATAGTTACCGTCACTTTGGCTTTGGCTATGATGAAACAATTCAATTTCTTTCTTTATTACTTTTATTCTTTTAGTGTCTGTGCACATAAAAATACACTTTCCAACATATTTGGTTTGTTCAAAGTTATGCCAGTGATTGTAGTGTAGGGTACAGAGGGCTTATTAATGTAGTGCAGGGAATAGAGGGGTCAGTAATGTAGTGTAGGGTATATAGGGGTGAGTGATGTAATGTAGGTTATATAGGGGTAATAATGTAGTGTAGGGTATACAGGGATCAGTGATGTAGAATATAGAGGAGTCCAAAATGTAGTGGAAAGTATAGAAGGGTCAGTAATGTGGTGTAGGGTATAGAGGGGTCAGTGATCTAGTGTAGGGCTCAGTAATGTAGTTTAGGGTAAAGAGGAATCAGTGATGTAAGGTATATAGTGGTCCATAATGAAGTGACTGATATAGAGGGGTCAGTAATGTAGTGTATGGTATAGAGGGGTCAGTGATGTAGTGTAGGGTTTCTGGGTCAGTAATCTAGTGTAGGTATAGAGGGATCAGTAATATAATGTAGGGTATGGAGGGGTCAGTAATGCAGTGTAGGGTATAGAGGGGCCAGTGATGTAGTGTAGGGTATAGAGGAGTCAGTAATGTAGTGTAGGGTATAGAGTGGTCAGTAATGCAGTGTAGGGTATAGAGGGGTCAGTAATGTAGTGTAGGGTATAGAGGGGTCAGTAATGTAGTGTAGGGTATAGAGGAGTCAGTAATTCAGTGTATGGTATAGACGGGTCAGTAATGTAGTGTAGGGTATAGAGGGGTCAGTAATGTAGTGTATGGTATAGACGGGTCAGTAATGTAGTGTAGGGTATAGAGGAGTCAGCATAGGAGTAGCATGTAGCTAGGGCGCCCGGAGCACATGCGTGCTCTGGTGCTCCCTCACCCCTCCCAGTATTCCAGGGAGGAGGCATGTCCCACAAATGGGGTTAAATTAAAGGGAAGTTAATCCTAAACATTAGGGGAAGTATCGAGCTGGGGCATGGAGAGATAGATATATTATATTCCAACTCCCTAAACTAATTCCACTAAAAAAAGACACTCCAGCATGCTGCCACTCCAGCCTTCAGCCCCCTGCCACTCCAGCCTTCAGCCCCCTGCCACTCCAGCCTTCAGCCCCCTGCCACTCCTGCCTTCAGCCCCTTACCACTCCAGCCCCCTGCCACTTCAGCCCCCTGCCACTCCAGCCTTCAGCCCCCTGCCACTCCAGCCTTCAGTTCCTTATCACTCCAGCCTCCTTCCACACCAGCTTTAAGCCCCCTGGCACTCCAGCCTTCATGCCCCTGTCACACCAGCCCCCTGCCACTCCAGCCTTCATGCCCCTGTCACACCAGCCCCCAGCCACTCCAGCCTTCATGCCCCTGTCACACCAGCCCACAATGTATATCAGTGTCACCAACCCCCTCCCCCAATCTCTTATAATACCCATTATTACACCCCTCATTTTGTGACCACATTATCTCAGTGCTCACTCCTCACTGAATATAGCAGACCAGCCCACAACCTTTATAAAACCAATCAGCCACTGACAGTATTAAATATAAGTGCTCCCCCCTGACCCTGCTCCCCACTGATTTTAGCAGGCCAACCCAATCTCCTATAGAAAACCCTCAGCCACTGACAGTATTAAATATATAAGTACCCCCCTCAATGACTATAGCAGGCAAGGCCCCATCCCCTAACAAAACTAACACCTACTGACAGTATAAAATATATATGCTCCCCTCCCTCACTGATTATAGTTGGCCAGGAGCTATCCCCTATAAATCCCATAAATCACTGACAGTATTAGATATAAGCGCAGCTAGCACTCACCTCTTATGTTATGACTTATATTCTCTTTCTTTTCTATCTTCAGATGCATCCAAGCAAGCCCGGCTCCTCTGTCCGTGCATGTGAAGTCATGACATCACACGCCCAAGCTGAGGCTGCAGAGGACGGAGCGCCCCTGGAGCTGGCACCCAGCAAGCTGTCAGTAGATAGCCGAGGGATAGACTTAAGCCAGTGGGTGCAGCCCGCGGCGCTGGGCGCCCTCTGAATTCTTTTTAATTGGTGCTTGCGCTCCATCAGAGCCATCCTCCCTTAGCCCCTGGGGGTCAGTAATGTAGTGTAGGGTATAGAGGGGTCAGTAATGTAGTGTAGGATATAGAGGGGCTAGTGATATAGTATAGGTTATAGAGGGATCAGTGATGTAGTGTAGGGTATAGAGGGGTCAGTAATGTAGTGTATGGTATAGAGGGGTTAGTGTTGTATTGTTGGACATAGAGGGGTCAGTGATGTAGTGTAGGGTATAGAGGGGTCAGTGATGTAGTGTAGGGTATAGAGGGGTCAGTGATGTAGTGTATGGTATAGAGGGATTAGTGACGTAGTGTAGGGTATAGAGGGTTCAGTGATGTAGTGTACGGTATAGAGGGATCAGTGACATAGTGTAGGGTATAGAGGGGTCAGTAATGTAGTGTATGGTATAGAGGGGTCAGTAATGTAGTGTAGGATATAGAGTGGTCACTAATGTAGTGTATGGTATAGAGGGGTCAGTAATGTAGTGTAGGGTATAGAGGGGTCAGTAATGTAGTGTAGGATATAGAGGGGCTAGTGATGTAGTATAGGTTATAGGGGGATCCGTGATGTAATGTAGGGTATAGAGGGGTCAGTAATGTAGTGTATGGTATAGAGGGGTCAGTGTTGTATTGTTGGATATAGAGGGGTCAGTGATGTAGTGCAGGGTAAAGAGGGGTCAGTGATGTAGTGTAGGCTATAGAGGGGTCAGTGATGTAGTGTATGGTATAGAGGGATCAGTGACGTAGTGTAGGGTATAGAGGGGTCAGTAGTGTAGGGTATAGAGTGGTCACTAAAGTAGTGTATGGTACAGAGGGGTCAGTAATGTAGTGTATAGTATAGAGGGGTCAGTAATGTAGTGTAGGGTATGTAGTGGTCACTAATGTAGTGTATGGTATAGAGGGGTCAGTAATGTAGTGTATGGTATAGAGGGGTCAGTAACTGTTATGTTCTGGGTTGTTTGTGGACCCGGGGTAGTAGCAGGAGCGATCACAGTAGAAGATTTGAATATAAAACTAGGTTTTTTAATAGGTGCTTGAGTAGACATAAAATATGGCAGTAAATAAAAGTCCAGGTATATATAAACGTGCACTAGAGTTCTGTAGTGGGAGTAATGGGTTAATGTCCAAGTAGAAACAATTAGAACTGTCCAGGTGTGCAGGTAGCGAGACTGGAATAATCAACCAGGTATGCAGGTAATGATGCAGGAAAATAATAAGCCAGGTATGCAGGTAGTGAACTAAGGCAACTAGCAGGATGTCAGCAAGCTCAGGCACTCAGGTATGGGCAAGGGTATTGCAGGAAGCGGGGTAGTCCAGCGGAAGCTAGGAGCTGACTGGCTGACAGCGAATCTCACAGGAACAGGATAAGCACAGAGAACTCCCTCTCAGCTAGGCTGAGATACACATTGCACTGGCAAAGAAGGAAGGCACTGAACCTTCCTAAAATCCCCATGCCGTGCTGTTACTGGCCGGAGGGAACATGTGACTCACCAGGATTGGCCAGCCGCATCACATGGCCAGAAGGCAAAATGGCTGCGCCCATGCCTAACAGAACGGAGGCGCCGCCAGGCCTTACCAGTGCAGAGTGACAACAGGCCCACACAACAATGTGCGCAGCCAAAGTCCCCGCCAGACATCAGCTCCGCCACCAGACAGCCCACGCCACAACGACCTCATAGGTAACACCCGCCTAGCGCCATGCTGAAATACCCTGGCCGTGACAGTGCCCCCCCTTTTGGGGTGGCCTCAGGACACTCACCAGGCTTCTCCAGATAGGCAAAATGAAATCTCCTGATGAGCGTGGGAGCGTGGACATCACGAGCATCGGTCCAGCAACGTTCCTCTGGACTGTAACCTTTCCAGTCCAGCAAATACTGTAAATGACCTCTGCGTTGACGAGAGTCCAAGACCTGGGCGACCTCAAACTCAACTCCTCTCTCTGTCTGAACCCGAGGAGAAGCAGGTAGAGCATTGTGGAACCTATTCAGAACCAGGGGCTTTAATAAGGAAACATGGAAGGAATTAGGAATTTTTAGGTATGGGGTAACTGTAAATGATAGGCCACTGGATTAATGACTTCTGTTATGGTGAAGGGACCAATGAAGTTTGGTGAAACTCTTAGACGAAGTTTCCGGGTAGACAACCAAACCTGGTTTCCAACTTGCATGCGTGGAACTATTCTACGCTTCTTCTCGGCCTGGGTCTTATAGCGAGAGGATGCCTTCAGCAAATCAGACCGTACTTGAGTCCAGATGGCAGCAAAATTCTGCACCGTGTTCTCCACGGCCGGAACATCAAAAACAGGCAGGCTTCGGAATTCGGGAACACGAGGATGAAGGCCATAAACAACCTGAAATGGCGTTTGGTTAGTTGACGAGTGGTAGGAAGAATTATGTGCAAACTCGGCTCATGGCAGCAAGGCAGCCTAATTGTCCTGGGAGGATGTCATAAAGATTCTTAAGAAAGTCTCTAGATCTTGATTAACTCTCTGGGTGGAGCCGTTGCTTTGCGGATGGTAGGCCGTGGAAAAGTTTAACTTCACTTGAAGAACAGAACACAAAGCCCTCCAGAAATTTGCAGTAAATTGCACACCACGGTCAGAGACAATTTCAGCAGGAAGTCCACGAAGACGAAATATGTGTTGAACGAACAACTGTGCCAGATCAGGAGCAGAAGGTAACTTCTTCAAAGGTATATAGTGGACCATCTTAGAGAATCAATCTATTACAACCCAGATAGTATTGAAGCCTTGAGAGACTGACAGGTCTGTGATGAAATCCATGGAGAGATGCGTCCACGGATATGATGGAGTAGGTAGTGGAAGCAATTCCCCAGCTGGAGCTTGTCATGATGATTTATGCTGGGCACAGGAGGAGCAGGAAGAGATGAACTCCATTATATCTGCCTTCATAGAAGGCCACCAATAGTGTCTTTTCAGGAACTCCAAGGTCTTCCGAGTGTCTGAGTGCCCAAGTGAGAAGCCGCTTCCTTAATTCCGGGGCCACAAATGATTTTCCTGTAGGAGGCTGAACCTGTAATGCGGCGAAAACTCTTGATTCCAAGACAGGGGTATTGCTTTGATTTTCAGATTGATCATCATAGAGGAGAGATCTCGATAGGGCATCAGCCTTCCGAATAAGTGCTCCAGACCACAAGGTCAGGGTGAACTGAAACCTGGCAAAGAATATTGCCCAGCGGGCCAAACGAGGACTCACATAGAAGATTTTTGAGAAATAGGAGATTTCTATGGTCCGTAAATACAGTAAATGGAAACTTAGCGCCTTCTAGCAAATATCTCCATTCCTTCAATGCCAACTTTTCAGCTAGTAGTTCTTGCTCACCTATGGTGTAGTTCCTTTCGGCAGGTGAGAATTTTTTTAGAAAAGAACCCACAAGGATGGACTCGATTGTCCTCATAACGTTGAGACAGGACTGCTCCCACAGCTTCAGATGATTATTATTATTATTATTATCCTTTATTTATATGGCGCCACAAGTGTTCCGCAGCGCCTTACATAGTACATAGAACTAATAAGTGAACAAGAAACAAGTAACTTACAGTACATTACAGTGCAGGACAGGGACACAACTTATATACATTGCTGAAATAGTGATTAAAGCACTCACAATAAGCTGCCGGGAGTTGGCGGTCCCGTGTTAGGTGCCCTAATGGGGAGTAGAGAGTAGAAGAAAATGTAAAGAGAAGCACATGAGGGAAGAGGTCCCTGCTCATGAGAGCTTACATTCTAAGGGGATGTGTCTACTTCCAACAAAAAAGGCCTGTCCAGATCTGGTTGTCGAAGAACAGGTGCTGAGATAAAGGCCTGTTTTAGAAGATGAAAAGCAGACTCTGCCTCAGGTGACCCTTGGGCAGGATTAGTACCTTTGCGGGTCAATGGCTGTAATGGGAGCCAGCAATGTAGAAAATCCCTTAATGAAGCGTCTATAATAATTGGCGAGGCCCAACAATCTCTGGATGGCTTTCAGTGTCTGAGGCCGGGTCCAATCCAGAATTGCTTGTACCTTCTTGGGATCCATTTCCAAACTGGAACCAGAAATAACGTAGCCGAGAAAAGGTACACTGGGCACACCAAAGACGCACTTATCCAGTTTGCAGTAAAGGTGGTTCTCTCTCAAACGGGTCAAAACTTCTTTAACATGTTCATGATGTTTAGCTACAGAGGATGAAAAAATCAGTATATCGTCCAGATAGACAGCAACCGAAACATATAACAGATCCCGGAAAATCTCATTAACGAAACTCTGAAAGACAGCAGGGGCATTGCACAATCCAAAAGGCATTACTAAATATTCGAAAAGTCCATCTCTGGTATTAAAAGCGGTTTTCCATTCATCGCCAGCTCGAATACGAATGAGATTGTAAGCCCCTCTCAGATCTAATTTAGAAAAAATGACAGAGCCCTTGACCCTATCAAACAACTCGGTAATCAGGGGAAGAGGGTATCGATTCTTTACAGTAATGTCATTAAGGCCTCGATAATCGATACATGGTCTTAAACCACCGTCCTTCTTGCCAACAAAGAAAAATCCAGCTCTGGCAGGTGAAGTAGAGGTGCGAATGAACCCCTTTGCCAGGTTGTCCCGGATGTACTCTGTCATGGCTTGAGTCTCAGGCAAGGACAGCGGATAGGTACGTCCACGAGGTGGTATCTTATCAGGTATCAAATCAATTGGACAGTCCCATTTCCTTTGAGGAGGTAAGATATTTGCTTGCTGCTCAGAGAACACGTCGGCGAACATCTGATATTCCTTCAGAATGGCAGAATAAACAAATGGAACTGTCTTTCTTACAGGTCGAATTTTAGGAAGACTGGATTTCTGACAGTCCATACCCCATGACAGAATCTGCATAGAACTCCAATCTATCCTGGGATTATGTTGACACAACCAGGGTAGGACAAGAACAATTTCTTGAGAGGCCTCTGATATCACCAGGAATTTTAAGGACTCAGAAGAGCCCCAATTCGGACCAATACTGGTTGAGTCTCCTTGGTGACTATCCCGTTAGTTAGAGGTCGTCCATCTATAGAGGTCAGAGAGATGCATGGTTTAGAGACAAACAAGGGATCTGAAATATATCTATGAAACTAGACGTTATGAAATTTCCGGCTGCTCCCGAGTCAAGTAGAGCAGTAACAAAGACAGGTTTGGGTTTAAGATCCAAAGCTAGGGTAATCGTGAAATCTTTAATTTTTGGAGACGGGCTCATAACTCCTAACTTGATGTCTCCAGGGTCAGTTAGGATTTGGCATTTCCCGGTTTACGGGGGCAGGAGATCAGCAGGTGACCGGTCTCTCCGCAGTACGGACAGAGGTTCTTTTGCATTCTTCTCTGACGTTCTTCTTTGGAGAGGTGTGTATGATTCACCTACATAGGCTCCTCTTCAGTAGGAGAAGGAATGGGACGAGTAGAAATGGAGGGGGCAATTGACCTTTGCCGGTCAGTTCTGTGTTTTTCAGCCTGACTTTCCCTGAAGCGTAGGTCAACTTTGATACACAACGAAATCATGTTGTTCAGATTAGTAGGAAGTTCTCGAGTGACTAGATCATCCCTTAGTCGGTCTGACAACCCATGCCAGAAGGCCGAGGTGAGAGCTTCCTCATTCCATTTGAGCTCTGATGCTAAAATTTTAAATTGCACGGCATATTGACTGACAGGACGGACCCCTTGTCTCAGTGTCAAGATGTTTGATGATGCTGATAAAGTACGCCCAGGTTCATCGAAAATCCTCCTGAAGGATGACACAAAGCCTGCGTAATTATCCAGCAGCGGATCTGAGCGCTCCCAGAGTGGGGAAGCCCATTCCAAGGCCTGGCCGGATAACAGAGAGACTATATAAGCCTATTTAGTTCTTGCAGTTAGAAAGTTGTCAGGCTGCAAGGGTAAAATGTATGTCACACTGATTTAGGAATCCTCGGCAGAGTTTAGGGTTGCCGTAAAATTTACTTGGTAAAGGAAGATGCAAGCGGGGAGATGATCTGCCTCCTATATTCCCAGACACTGATGCGGATGTAGTTGCTGGTACTCCAGGGGTAGAAAAGGAAGTTTGTAAACTATCCTGTCGCTTAGACATCTCTTGCAGGAATTGAGCCATATGATGCTGCATGTTTTCCAGATTTTCTAAACAACCAGAAATGCACCGAAACATATCCACTCCTGACTCCTGATCCGTGGCCAGCTCCATGGGGCCAGTGCAAACTGTTATGTTCTGGATTGTTTGTTGACCCGGGGTAGTAGCAGGAGCGATCACAGAAGCTGGTTTGAATATAAAACAAGGTTTTTAAATAGGTACTTGAGTAGACATAAAATATGGCAGTAAATCAAAGTCCAGGTAAATATAAATGTGCACTAGAGTTCTGTGGTGGGAGTAATGGGTTAATGTCCAAGTAGAAACAATTAGAACTGTCCAGGTGTGCAGGTAGTGAGACTGGAATAATCAACCAGGTATGCAGGTAGTGATGCAGGAAAATAATAAGCCAGGTATGCAAGTAGTGAACTAAGGCAATGAGCAGCATGTCAGCAGGCTCAGGCACTCAGGTATGGGCAATGCTGGTGGAGGAAGCGGGGTAGTCCAGCGGAAGCTAGGAGCTGACAGGCAGACTGGCAGACAGTGAATCTCACAGGAACAGGATAAGCACAGAGAACTCCCTCTCAGCTAGGCTGAGATACATGTTGCACTGGCAAAGAAGAAAGGCACTGAACCTTCCTAAATACCCCATGCCGTGCTGTTACTGGCCGGAGGGGACATGTGACTCACCAGGATTGGCCAGCCGCATCACATGGCCAGAAGGCAAAATGGTGGCACCCATGCCAAACGGAACAGAGGCGCTGCCAGGCCTTACCAGCACAGAGTGACAACAGGCCCGCACAACAACGCGCGCAGCCAAAGCCCCTCGCCAGATACCAGCTCCGCCACCTGACAGCCCGCGCCACAATGACTTCACAGGTAACACACCTAGCGCCATGCTGAAGTACCCTGGCCGTGACAGTAATGTAGTGTATGGTATTGAGTGGTCAGTAATGTACTGTATGTTATAGAGGGGTCAGTAATGTAGTTTAGGGTATAGAGGGGTAAGTAATGTATATTTTAGGGTATAGAGGGGTCAGTGATGTAGTGCAGGGAATAGAGGGGTAGGTGATGTAGTGCAGGGAATAGAGGGGTCAGTGATGTAGTGTAGGGTATAGAGGGTTCAGTGATGCAGTGTAGGGTATAGAGGGGTCAGTAATGTAGTGTATAGAGGGGTCAGTGATGTATTGTAGGGTATAGAGGAGTCAGTGATCTAGTGTATGGTATAGAGGGGTCAGTGATGTAGTGTAAGGTATAGAGGGATCATTGATGTAGTTTAGAGTTTAGAGGTGTCAGTGATGTAATGTAGGATATTGAGAGTTCACTAGTGTAGGGAATAGAGGGGTCAGTAATGCAGTGGTGGGTATAGAGGGGTCAGTAATGTAGTGTAGGGAATAGAGGGGTCAGTAATGTAGTGGTGGGTATAGAGGGGTCAGTAATGTAGTGGTGGGTATAGAGGTGTCAGTAATGTAGTGGTGGGTATAGAGGGGGCAGTAGTGTAGTGTATGGTATAAAGGGGTCATAAAAATACTTACCACACTATTATTGAATTAAAAGCAAAATTCAGGAAAAAGAATGCAATCTGGGTAAAATAAAGGTCCGACATGAGTGATCCACTCCATGCCTTGCACCAAGTATCGTTATGCTTTAACTGAGATACTCATTTTTGCATGTACTGTATATGTGTGTGAGGTCGGGGAGCGAATAAAGGAATTTTTTTCTGCTTGTTACAGTAATTTTTCATCATTATCAACTTTCTCTTGATCTCAAGTATGAAGCTCTGGGGATGTGCTCTGCAAAATGTTTTGAATTTGCACCACTGTGGCTAAGCTGTCTCCCAAATGCACTTCAAGGTGCACATATGCCCTCCTTTCTTGAAAGACACACCCTGCTTGTTGCTAAATTTGTCTTTTTTCAGTCTTTTCTCATGCAGCTGCTTTTTTATCCATATATTTGTGTGTTTGTTGTTCTAATACTTTTAATTAGAGATGAGTGGTTATATTAGAGATGAGTGGTTCGAACACACCCAAAGTTTGGTGTTTCAAGTCAAACAGAGTCCTGGCACAGGTCACTTGGGGGGTTTCAAGAACCTAACCCCGGCTCGGGTCTTCACGCAAGTCGGAAGTAAACACCGATTTCGTGTGGTTTTGATTGCATGTAAGTCCCTTGTGTTTTCAGGTGCCAAAATTGGTCACAATTGCCTGGAAATTACAGGAAATGTTATTAATGCTATATGAACAAAAACATGTCCAAATGACTGATTTTAGTTTTCAGCAATATTTTAAAGAAATCCAAAACCAAAAATCAACCGTAAGACTTCAGGGTGGTTTTGCCAACACCAAAACATGACGATGATTTAGAACCAAAACCAAAGCACATCTCTAAGTTTAATATTATCCATTAGCCATAAGTGTGCCCCAGACAGCTTTCTATTTGTGTCCTCTATTCTGTACGTTTATCCTATTAACTTTATGTAGCACCACCTACCTACATTACAAATGTATGTATTACATTTTCTGGTTATATATGAATACATATGAGCCAGCGGTAACAACAAATGATGTATACAGTAGCTCTTTACTTCTGCAGATTTGGATGACTCATATCTCAATTCAGTTTTCCAACACATTAATGTATATTTGGTAATCGACCATCAGCAACGTTTGTCCATATCAGTCACAATTGCAGACTGAATGCTGTGTCTGTGGGACAATGTCAGATTGTGTATCTATATCTTGTGTATCTGTCCTGTTTCCTGTCATTCTGTCATTTCAAAATCCATAGAATGATATGTTTACCAGTAATATCTCTACTGTACATCAGTATCGTTGAAGACTAAAATGGTATATTCCTCGAATTATCCTCATAGGTTACAGTATGACATTTTACATAGATTCTTGTTTAGTAATTCAACCATTATTATGTACTTTTTGTAGATGTTTGAAAAGGTCAAATAAATATAGCTCTCCAATCTCCATGGGACAGCACCATAAAACATAATCATTATAGAAGAAGGTTTTTTTAATTTGCTTTATGTTTTCTTTTCTGAATATAGAGTTGTGAGCATACATCAGTTTTCTCAATAATTGTAACTGCTCCTTCACAGGAACCACTCTAGTGACTGATATACAATAAAGATAGCATTCTAGTGACCTGCACGCAATACTATTTTAGATAGGAAGTAGAGATAGGAAGTATTCTTGTGATTCATATACAATACAGGGAACATTTTAAGTTTTACAATACATAGGTGAGTGGTTCCCAAACTTTTTCAAATCATGGCACCCTAGAGTATCAGCATTTTTTCCATGGCACCCCTGGGCCAAAATTTTCTTATTGAGAAATTCGGCAGAAATTAAATGAAGTATATTGTGCTCATATGTCACCCTTAGGGTTAACTATGTGGTGGTTTACAGGGCTGCACTTCTTTTTGTCCATATATTTATTTATTGGCAGCAATTAGCACTGGTTTTGCCTATCACACTGATAAAAATAATTTTATTTGGCATTGGACCACCAATCCGAAGCACCCCTGCAAGTGCATAGTTAATTCTAGTGACCAATATTCAATACAGGGAGCATGCTAGAGATTGATGTACAATACAGGGAGTATTATGATGAGAAATATACAATACATGCCATGTTTCATAGACTAATATACAAAAGCATTCTCGAACATATTAATGACCTATTAATAATACAGAGAGAATTATAGTGACTAATGTACAACACATGGGTTATTCTAGTAACTGCTTGTAAATACATTATACATTCTAGTGACTGATGCAAAATACATTGAGATTCTAGGAGCACTACACTGTTCTATATACAATACATGGTGTTTTCTAATGATTCATATCCAATACAGGTAACATTACAGTGACCAATATACAATACAAGCATTCAAGAGTCCAATATACAACACAAAGTGCATTGTAGTGACCAATATTCAATTCAACGAGCATTCTAAAGTCTGATATACAATAGAGAGCGCATGACAGCATTAGAGGGAGCATGACTGATATAAAATACACAATGCCTTCTCTTCTCCCTCTATACCTCTTCTATTGGAGTACTGCATTAACCTCCAATACCACCTATATGCTAATTACACCCATTTCTACTGTACATCTCAAACCTGTATCTCTCACACAGCTTTTCACTCCCACATTTTCAACTGTCTTTCTGCCATCTTCTCTTGATTGTCAAAATTGTGCCAGAAACTTAACATTTCTAAAACTGAACTCCGTTCTTTCCCCTTTCCAAAGTCCTCTTCTCTCTGTGCATCTCTCTCTCCAATTATAACATTTCTCTCTCCTCCATATCCAAGGTCTGCTTTTTGGGTGTTATCTTTGACTGCAAACTCTCAAATGCCCACCATAATCAATCCCTTACCCAATCCTGACACCTTTTCCTCCATAACATTCCCAAGATTTGCCCTTTTCTCACCCTGAAAGCCACCAAAACAATCATTCATGCCATTATCATCTTCCACATTGATTAATATATTCTCCAGTTCTCTGGCCTGCACCTCCCGTGCCTCATACCTCTTCAATACATCTTTAACATCATTGCTCATCTCATTTTCCTCACTCACCCTTTCTGCCCCCCTATGTTATCAGACTCTACACTGGCTCCCTATACTACACCCAATCAAAGGCATACGCCTCTCACTCAATAAACAACCTCATCTCCACTCACACTCCCTATTGCCTAATCCACTCAACCAATCAATGTCTCCTTTCCTCCTCCTCCCGTTTATTTCTTCTTACTCTCACCTTCAGGACATATCCCAAGATGCTCCCATCCCCTGGAATGCTCTCCACCAATCAATCAGATTTTTACATAACCTCCTGGCATTTAAATGTGCCCTAAATACTCACCTTTTCCCTGAAGCCTACTACACCTCATCTTAACTCTCCAAACCATGAACCCCACTGCTTTGCTCTTCATGCTCACTCTGTTGCAAACCCCCATTATCCTTGCAGAATGTATGCTCTTGGGGTCCTCTTGCCACATCTCATTACGTAATTATGCATTCTGCGGATGGTAATTATGTATCAATGTCAATTTGTGTACTCTCTGCATATTGTTCACTATACACCCATGTAATCCTGTATGTTGTTTCATGACTAACAACTGTAACATGTAGTTTATGCAGATTGCTTGGTTAGGGAACATGACACGACACCTAGTCAAGACTAGAGATGTGCGCCGACCACCGTGTTTTGGTTTTGGATCTGGAACTCCCCTGGTTTTGGATCTGGATTGGTTTTGCCAAAACCTCACCTCCGTGTTTTGTTTTCGTGTTTTGGTTTTGGATCTGGATTTTTTCTTAAAAAAAAAAAAAAACAGCTAAAATCACATAAAATTGGCCTTTTTTTGTTCCTACAGTATTAATAACCTCAATAACATTTATTTCCACTCATTTCCAGTCAATTTTGACAACCTCACAGCTCACAATATTGATTTGTTCATCTAGTTTAGGCCCAAAATTTGCACCAAGATAGCTGGCTGACTAAGTTAAGTTGCAGAAGTGGGCGGCACAACCACATGGCAGTTCAACTTCAAACATGACACATCAGGCCTGAGGGAGTTGGAGTATGTATTTAGTTGAAGGGAGGGCAGGGACAAGAAGGGTTGATTGGTAGTAAATTTTATTTAGTTTTTTGATTACAAAGAAAATTTATGAGGGAGAAGGGGAGGAGACATTTACAAAAAAAATGTGATACAGTACATTTACATCAGTACTTGCCACAGAAGAATCATTGAGCATGGCTGCTGCTGCTGTGAGTTGATTTTCTCATCCGAGAAGGTGACCAGGAATAGTGCTTTCCAAAAAAAACAAAACAATTGACTTAAATAATGCTTTGCAAACCTTCTATAAAGGCATTTCCCAACCTGTACAGGGACATTAAAAAAAACATAGTTAGTTAGTGGCCTCAAGGTGCCACTTAACCAGCACAGATATGTGGACAAGCTTAAGATCTATGATTTAAGGGCAAGGGTAGCCAACCCTGGTTCTCGAGAGCTACCAACAGTGCATGTTTACCAGGTCTCCGCACAGAATCAAAACTATAATAATTAACTCCACCTGTGGATCTTTCTAAATGTTTTGGTGAGTAATGAATACACCTGTGCACCAGCTTGGTCGTCTGGAATACATGAGCTCTCAAGGACCGAGGTTGGCTACCCCTAATTTAAGGCCTTACGTTGAGTCTTTCTGAGAATCCTGTGCCTGCTTCTGCAGCTAGGAGTGGTTTTTTATCCCAGAAAGGACCATGAAGAGTGCTTCCAAAAAATAATTGACTTACTGTAAATAAACCTTTGCAAACCTTCTGTAAAGGCATTTTTCCAACCAGTACAGGGACATTAAAAAAAGCAGATTTAGTTAGTGGCCTTAAACTGCCGTTGTTCCCACTGTCCACTTAACCATATGAGATATATGAACAAGTGGAACAGAGCATTAAATGCAACATTTCAGATTTAAGGTTTAAGTCTTACGTTGTGTCTTTCTTGGGAATTCTTTATTGAGCGCTATGCCTGCTTGCTGGGAGTGGATTTTTTTCATCCCAGAAGGGGACCAGGAAGCATGCTTTCCAAAAATACATAAACAATTGACTTAAATAATCCTTTGCAAACCTTCTGTTCTGTAAAGGAATTTCCCAACCTGTACAGGGACATTAAAAAAAACAGAGATAGTTAGTGGCCTTCAAATTGCCTTTGTTCCCACTGTCCACTTCTTAGATGTGAATATGATGTTAGAATGTAGAAGGCCAAAACTTGGGTGGGCCACACATGGCTGATTGATCAACCATGGTGACTGGATTAGTGTCATAAGGAAGAGGAGGCTGCAAATTGGGTGTCATGTTATGAGTTGGCCACATGGGGTGTGTTGCTGTTAAGGGATCAGGCTGATTATCATTATAATTTATCAGTGGACACATTATTATTATAGTTGTTGTTATTTTGGGTTGCCATCTCCTGAAGGGTGTTTAGCAACAGACAGAGACTACCTACCTATCAGCTTAGGCATAGACACTTCCTGAGGAACAGAGCTCTGTTCTCTGGATAGAAGCCAAATAGGTGGGAGCCCCTGTTCCAACATCTTAAGCTCTTATCTCTCCACATCATCTATTATAGATGAAAAAAAATTACATTGGGGACATCAAGCTCCTCTTTCTGTACCTTGCTCACCCTTTTTGGACAGGAAGTCCAGGATGGATAGTTTGGAAGAAGAAGGCTTAACAACAGATCGGGATGGTCATTATCAAGACATGGTCCCCCCAGTGGGTGTAGTCTGGCAGGTATTGGTTGTCATGCAGGCAGCGGAATAACAAAGGCCTCCATGTTGTCTGTGCTTACTATTCCGTATTTCAGTTTGCAATTCAGGTAGGAATAAAGTCAGATAAAGAATACATTGACAAATTCACTGGATATCTTAGTGCATTCAGGCCAAATACAATCCATGAATTCCCAAATTCCGGACAGATGAATCCTTTGCTTGTAATAATCTTTGGTAATTCCTGGCACAGGTGGGTGTTATAGCCAGACACTTTGAAGGCTGTAACTTTGAACTGATTTATAGAAAACATGTGAATGAAACCTTTCCACACGGCAGAACATGATGGAGAAATCCCTTGAAAGTTCAGCACCTAGAGCATCTTTTTTCATGTTCTCTGAGGCCTCTCCTGACTATGAAGAAAGATTCTCCACACTGTAGTCTTCCATTCTGACATTTTAATGGTTATTTCAATGTTGTCCACTGGCTGAGATCCATCTCATCTGAGGGTTGGGTTTTCCCCATGCAAATGAGACAATTCACATCCAGAAGGTGACTCTTATATTTAGCCGTGGTGTCAGTCTCTCTTTTGGCAGAATTTGCACAATCTTTGTCTTGGAGGCACCATGATGAATAAGACAGATCCTCCAGGGTAAACATCTGATCTGGTCTTGTATCTATTTCTATTAAACCTTTGTGTGTGAGTTTAGTCATCTGCAGATTGTGGTGGAGCTCTTGTTCTGCTTTCTAAATGATCTCCAGACATAATGTAAAACTTAAACCTTAAAATTAAATGTTGCATTTAATGCTCTGTTCCTCTTGTTCTAATAACACACTAGACATAATCTTTGCTTTTGTTTACGATTTTGAATAGAACTATTTTAGAATTTAGGATGTCTACTCTATATAGGTTTGTAAATAAATATAGGCTTTAGTTTTTTAGAGCATATAATTTTATAAGCTGTTAGGATAACATTTCTGCTATGTTTAAGATTAAAAAAAAAAAACTTTTTGTAACCCAATAACTTAGAAAAAAAGTTTTCATTGCAATATTCATGCAGCCCCTTGACAGACACGAGCAAAGCACCCCTGCGCACTTATGCCGATGACAGTGACAGCCAGGTGTGGCTGCCACGCATACAAAAAAAAGTTGACAAAAAAAACAATATTTTTTTTTTTAGCTCCAGAACTTGGGCCCAAAGCACAGATTGATCACAACTGGAATCGGGCAGCACTAGGTTGCAACTTGCATTGCTGGCTGGATCTTGTGCGGTTAAGCCTAACACGCATACACACAGACAGTACAAGATCAAAAAAAGACAATTGTTTTTAATTTTTTTATGCTCCAGAACCTAGGCCCAGGGCAGCGATTGATCACGACTGGAGTGGGGCAGCACTAGGATGCAACTTGCATTTGTGGATGGATACACGCACACACACAAACAGTAAAAGATCAAAAAAAATATATAGTTTATTTTTATTTTTTTTATGCTCCAGAACTTGGACCCAGAGCAGTGATTGATCATGACTGGTGTCGGGCAGCACTAGGTTGCAAGTTGCGTTGCTGGCTGGATACATGCACACACACAGACAGTAAAAGATAAAAAAAAGACAATTTATTTTTATTTTTTTTTATGCTCCAGAACTTGGGCCCAGAGCACCAATTGATCACAATTGAAGTCGGGCAGCACTAGGTTACAACTTGCATTCCTGGCTGGATCTTGTGCGGTTAAGCCTAACACGCGCACACACACACAGAAAAATACTACACTAAAAGGCACTTTTTTTTTTTTTTTTTTTACAATATATATATATTTTTTTGGGAGTCCAGAACTTGGGCCCAGATGGACATAGCAGACAGCAGAGCGCCAGCACAGAAAGGATCAGCACTGCAGCACCCCAGGACACAGCAGACAGCAGAACACCAGCCCAGAATGGATCAGCACTCAGCAGCACCAGCCCAGAATGGATCAGCAGTGCACCAGCCCAGGACACAGGCACAGCACCACTCTGCCAGCCCTACACTACCCACCCTCCCTGTTAAGTCTCCACAGCCGGAGTGAAATGGCATCCGCAGCATGGTCCCTATATACTACATTGATCATAGAGACGTAAGCTTGCGAATTGTGAGATTTCCGACTCTATGGTTTTGCCTCGGTTTCGAGATCTGAGTCAAGTGGTAAACTCCGCCTGCATGGATCCGGCTCGGATCTGCAGAATTCGGGTGGGCCCGGTTCTCTGAGAACCGAACCCGCTCATCCCTAGTCAAGACAAATCGTCAGTCAAGCGATTTGATCTACAGTATACTCTCCTTTCATTTTTGCTCTGATGTAAGTATGTTTTTCACTTCAAATCACTTTACATCATGTTCCATTTAAAAGACCAAAAGACAGAAGCATTGCAACTTGCCATGAGCAGCTGGCAAGATGAAATGTTATGGCTCTTGTATGCAACAATTCATTTATGGACTGTACCGTAATGCTGTTATGTGTAGCAAGATTGAGAACGAAATCCACAATCAGTGTTTAGCTTTTTTAAACTTATTTAGTCTTTTAAAATGTTTGAAACTGAAAATGCACATAAAGCAATTCTTCTCAGGTGACTGTAACCTAGGGGTGGGCAATAAGTGACCCCCGCCTGCTGTTGTAGAACTAACATCCCATCATGCACTGCCACAATTTTGTAATTATATATTAGTCTAAATTACATGTATATTGTATCTCTTCTTTGCAGTCCTTTTACTTTTGAAGGTTTCTTGAAGGTAACTTTGCATGTTCTGTATTGTCTCACATTTTTGTATCTATGTTATATACTCATTAGAGATTTGCGCTGACCCCCGTATTTTATTTTTGTTTTTGGATTTACCTTCCGTGTTTTGGTTTTGGTTCTCGATTTATAAAAAAAATAATGGTGAAACATTTTTAAAAACAGGTAAAATCATGTAATTTTTGCAATCCAAAACCGGAAAATCAGATTTAAAATAGGAATTCCGAACCACTGGAAGATCGGAACCGAAACAAGTACGACACTGAGGCCAGTGGCACTGGCTGTGTAAAAGAGATAGTTAAGAGCAGCCACAGCTGCATATAAAGAATGAAAATAAAAAAGGGAAGTACATATATAATAAACAAACAGTGAAGGGTTAAAATGTGTTATAAAATAAAAATGTGTTCTAATGCGGTGCCCTGAAACAGGTCAACCAATGCAATCCAGGGGGACCCACGCCCCAAAAATGATCCAAAGTTGCACTACATTATATAACATCTAGGACTTACCTAGAATTGTGCCTAATACTAGTGTGCATATACATTACCAGACTCCATACTTTTAAACCAATAAGGTAGGGGTGCTAATCCAGACTCCTTTCCCTCTGGTGTGCAAGAAAGCACATTAAATGTAGTATACGGGAAAGATTCCTGGACTGCACACCCTGAATATATATATATATATATATATATATATATATATGTATATATATAAGACATTGGTTGTTTGCAACCAAATCTCCATATTTGAAACAGGTCCTTTGTGAGGTGTCTGTCTGTGGATGCCAGGGAAGCCCTCCTAATCAATGGCCCAGCATAGGAACACAGAGGGATGGCTCAATATGTTGCCCTATTGTTTTACCGTCCTTAGGAAGAAATGTAATGAACAGCCTGGTTTTGCATTTAAACACTTTACAGGCTAATATATTTAAAGGAACGGCAAATTATGTAAACCATAGCTATTTAAACATGATTCAATATACTTTTATTACCAAATATTAAGATGTATTAATAAAATTTTAGTGAATCAGGTTTTTAAATATCTGTTATATACATTACTTTATAAAAAAAAATAAAACTGACAATTTTGTGGGCACTTTTAGACAAAAAAGTTTTATACAGTTAAAAAAAGACTACTGCTGACTGGGGTAGGGGTAGAAACTGAGGGGAGACTGGACTGAAGTGAGTACTGGGTGGTAGGATCACTGATTACAGCCAGTGACTATAGCTGGGGGAGAATTATGGGCAGCTGCAGCTGCCTAGAGCCCGCTGAGTTCGGGCTGCAGGAAGATTGTCTTCCTGCA
The DNA here is from genome assembly GCA_031769625.1 of Taudactylus pleione. Lineage (NCBI taxonomy): Eukaryota > Metazoa > Chordata > Amphibia > Anura > Myobatrachidae > Taudactylus > Taudactylus pleione. Next base: position 2,858,328 of record JAUIMM010000197.1, read on the forward strand.
GCTGCAGGCTTCTGAACCTTGGCTGGGAGGAGGAGACTAGGAGGAGGAACCTGAGAGCGATGATGGGCCAGCTGCGTGTGCTGCAAATGTGTCAGGGAAGGCCCAGTTTGGCATAGTCACATCTGATTTGACCACACCAGGCAAGTGGTCGAAAAAATGCTACTTTAAATTCTGCTGTAAAAAATTACCAATATTCAGCATTGTTTTTTTCAAATTACTGTTCATTACATTTCCTAGTTACTGTAAGATGGAATGTATTGTATAAGTGACAATTTTTATATAATTTGACTGCAAGAATTAAAATGGCACTTTCTTTTAAAGGTACAACCAACCTGGATTTACCTTTAAAAATAACTTCTTTAAATCTCAGGACAAATTGCAGAAGTATTGTTATGCTTACTGTATTGTATTCCCCTCTTAGTTTTTGTTGCAGATTAACCCTGCGTCAGGCGCACCTCTGGGACTCCCAGGTTCGGACGCAATGCGCCTGACAGGCACCTGTTATCATCAGTAGCACCTAATTAACTCGATTCTAATGTTCTTAAAGTGATCAGTGACCTTCATTAGGATGTACAAAGAGAGAATATATGGAAATCTGATTCGCAAAGGTGCAGTGAGTCTAAGAGGCCACCCTGGACAAACCTACAATTTTCCACAAAATACCCACAACCTTTCTAATTTTCATTCATAAAATGAGCAGAATACACAAAATTGTGAGAAAATAAAAGTACATACGTACCTTGAAAAGTCGGACAAGTTCGGGCACAATGAGCCTGAGAGGCCGGGAAGGTCACTACTGCACTCCATGCTGGCAGTGGGAAAACTGACTAGGGAGGTTTTAAACAGCACCTAGAGATAGGAAGGTACTAGGAGGGGTAGTCACCTGCGCCCCTTTGCGGCGTAGAGGTGAGCGAGAACAGCTTTGTGGTGCAAGTCAGGCCAGGTGCGCCTGACGCAGGGTTAAGGGACCTATTTATCAATGAGTTTTATCATATACAACTTGTTGCATATGATAAATGGTTCTCCAGCCAATCAGCTCCCAACTGTCATTTTTCAAACAGATGACAATTAGGAGCTGATTGGCTGGAGCACCATTATCATACACAAGCATCTTTATCACTTGTTGGGTATGATAAAACTCATTGATAAATAGGCCCCTTAATGTTATTTATTTAGTTAGTTTTGTTCCAAAAATTAAGCATTTAGTAATCCCTTCTAGAAACCCTGTGCTTGCCTCTGTTTTTCCCCAACAATAAGATTTCCTTATTGACTGACACAAACCTTTTATGTTGTATTCAGGAAATCCTCTAATGTGACAGAGTTATGAAGGCTTTTGAAGGACATGCCGAGCTCCTCACTTAAACAATTACATTATTTTTGCAAACATGGTTCTACACATAGTAAATTGTTATTCTTAGTTAATAATTATATGTTGCGTGAACGCGGAGTTTTCTGTAAAATGGTTATCCTTTTAAGAGCTTTGGCTTGAGTGTTTGCAAAGTGATTGCACCTGGTTTGGCTCTGTATAGTGAATGATAACTATATAATATAAACATCCTACATAATTAATGTGCAACAAAAACAGCAACACTATAAATCAGTGAATTCAGGAAACATAATTGTATCTATCCATGAAGCAAGAAATGTTTCCTTCAGCAAACTCTTAATTTTCGCCTGCTTGACTAAATTTCAGGCATATGAAAAAGCAGTTCCAGTAATTGAATATAATGATTGAACATAATGATATATTTGTCAGTTAATTTTTAGTGTAAATATTTACCTTTAAAGAGTGAGTAATGCCCCTATTATAAATCAATATACTGTATGTCAAAAAAAGTCTATTACTGAGCTAAATAATATTTATGAAATAACTGTTGTGCTTATCTATACAGAGTATAAAATAAAGTCTCTGGTAGGCGTCTGTCTGTTTGTTTGGGCTAATCTCGAGAACCACTGGATGGATTTTGATGCAGTTTTCACTATTCTATAGAGAATTTGTCAAGGAAGGTTTAGGTGTATGAAACCTGAGTGTATGACAAAAGGGAGCTGAGCAGTGATGATCTTAGTGAAGCAAGTCGATGAAAAAATGGACATCCGAGCGCTTTCTTGGCTTACGCTGGCTAAACCACTAAAGAAATATCACAATTAGGGACTTTATTTTATACCATGTAGAGACTGCTATTGTACGTATTATACCGTATCTCCAGAAAAATGTATGTACATGGCCCTTCTGTGTGTCCCGTCAAAACTAAGGACCTGATTCAGACCCGCTCGTGAGCGCATAGCGCTCACAAGTGGGTTGATGGCCGGGAAGTGCGCACGCGTGAGCCCGGTAGCGAGTGAATTTTCACTCACTACCGGACTTACTACAAACAGGGCGGCTGTTGATTGTGATTGACAGCTCACCCCGTTTTGTAGGCATGCAGGGGGGGGGGGTGGCTGGACAAACGGAGGTGTTCCTGAAGGAACGCCTGCCGTTTGTGGGCAGCCCTACTGACATCACCAGTGATGTCAGTTGTGAACTTCCTGCTCTAGAGCAGGAAGTTTACTAGGGCTTGCGGTGGATGAGACCCTACCACAAGGGTTTCATCGCAAGCCCGATGGTCGCGATAATCGTGACCATCACCAGGCCTCCCACACACAGGACCTCATTCAGAGTCGGTCGTTGCGGCCGCACGGTCGTACATATACAATGTTTTTCTTTCTGCACCTGCGCACGGCTAGCAGTGCGCATGTGCGTACGAGCTCTACCGATCAAAAATACTGACGGTTGTAGGGCTTCCGACACGGAAGTGGCTTGCAAAAGTTGATTGACAGGAAAGACCGTTTGTGGGAGTATACGGGGGTGGTGGTCTGGAAACGGAGGCGTACTTTAGCGTTTCCAGGCATTTTAGGGGAGTGCATAAATTACCAGCTTCGTACGACCAAGAATTGCGGATGCATGAAAACGTCACTCTACGAACAGGCTGATCATCCAGGCTAAGGTAGGCAAGAAGCGTCCGTAAACCACAACAGTACAATCGTTAATCTGATGTTACCTGCGATGTTTCGATTTGGAACCACACAAACCAAGCAGCTAAGATTGCTGCATTGTAACTATTAACAATGCTAATTACCTTGTAACTCATTTCACTTGCGTGTGCATTAGGGAATTCGTAACACAAATGTTTATTTGTGCTTTTTAAACAGTTTTTGGATAAAACAGTTTTTAAAACATCTAGCATTGTGTTTTGCGTAGCAGTCTTTTCATATACCACACTTTTTAAACCTTGTATACATTGATATAGTTAAAGATAGACATTTTTGGAATGAAATTTGTTTATTTTGTTGAAATTTGCCTTTCATCACAATGTAAATAATAATTGTTTCGGCAACATTTGCATATAATTAAAATAATGTTAAAAAAAAACAATTTTTTTGTTAAAAAAAATAAAAGAGCTTGAGACATTGGTGACAAGAAATATGGGGACTGGACAACAGGTGAGGGAGGAGATATCCAGGGCTACTTGCGTCATTTGGGCCGGCTCGGAGGAAGAGGTAAGCTACGGACAGCTGACTGGCATGTAACACGCCGGGCTGCCAGAGGTGATGGTCCTGGGAGGAAGGGAGTCTCGCTCCATCATGGCAGGTGGGTTGGCCTGCTCCTGGGTATTGGCCAAACGATCTAGGGCCCCAGCAATGGTCTCCAGGGCCACCGCCACCCTCACCAGAGTGGTCTCCATCCTCAGAAGATCACATCTGTTCTCCTGAGTTTGGGAGACCAACCTGGTGAGGAGAGGCACTGCTCGGCCTGATGGTTTCCCTGGAGTAGACTTCACAGGGTCCCCAGATGGAGTACTTGGATCCTCCCCTGCAGAGTCTCCATCTGTGCTGGACCCAGACCTGACCTCAGGAGCAGGCACTACCTCCTCTGAGTCTGGAATATAAAACAAAAATTTTTATTTGTTTTTCCCCCCAAAAAAATGTTTCAGCTTTATACTTTTTGTTTAACAAAATTAAATTACCTTCTTGCACATGTGGAGTGTTGAAGTCGGCCATGTCAGTGTCCATAGTGGACACGCTGGCTATCTCCTCTTCCGTCACACATCCCTGAGCCAACGTCTCCAACCTTGTCAAGGCCAGCTCCTCAGGGATGGGACCACCACCTGTCCCCGCAGCATGGTCCACCCTACTCCGTAGCTTCCTCTTCAGTTGGTACTTGAAATCCGTCCAGCTGTCAATGTTATTTTTGAAATTTAAAGTGTTCGTTTTTTAAATAAGATCAAGCTTTGGACTTCAGTACACTCACAATATCATTTTCTTACCGTTTTTTTACGACTTACTGTGTTCTGTAGGTTGTCCCCACACCATTAATAGCCCTGGATATCTCCTCCCAAATCCTGTCTTTGGCTCCAGCCCCCATATTTCTGGGTGCATTGACTAGGTTCTCCATTGTCATGGTCACCAATGTCTCAAGCTCGATCCGTGAAAATGGAGGGTTTCTTGGCCTTGGCCTGCTTGGGCCCGCCTCCTCCTCCTCCTCTGGTGGACTTTGATTCCCAGCACTTACAACAATTTTTAAAATAGTAAAAAATGTTAACTTTTTTTAGGGAAATATGACCAGTTCTTGTGTTGTGTAAAAAATGTGATTTGCACTTACTTGGCTCAGTTGGCCTCTGCTCACCATGCTCCTCGGTTGACATTCTGCTAACCTGTGAGAGAGCATGAAGAATATGGCTTGTGCAGACTTTTTTTTATAGATGTGATCGCATCCCTGGATTAGTCACCCATGCATCCTTATTTTCCTAACTACAAATGCACACCTTTCCTGCATTCCGTAATTGCTGTGTGGGTTGTGCTAGATGTGAGCGCATCCCTGGATTGGTTACCCGTGCATCCTTATTTCCCTAACTACAAATGCACACCTTTCCTGCATTCTGTAATTACTGCGTGGGTTGTGCTAGATCTGAGCGCATCCCTGGATTGGTTACCCGTGCTTCCTTATTTCCCTAACTACAAATGCACACCTTTCCTGCATGTTTCAATAATTGGGGTTTGGTTTCTTTAGTTAAGGCAAAGCCAAATGTTCCCTTACTTGTAGGTTGTAGTTGGAGTGTTTGTTGGTGCAGGAGATGCTTGATAGTACTTAAATAGTTTGAAGTTGATTGAGAGGTGCTTGTGTGTGTTTGAGAGGTGCTTGTGTGTGTTGTTTGAGAGGTGCTTGTGTGTGTTGTTTGAGAGGTGCTTGTTTGAAGTTGATTGAGAGGTGCTTGTGTGTGTTGTTTGAGAGGTGCTTGTGTGTGTTGTTTGAGAGGTGCTTGTGTGAGTTTTTTTTTTCTTATTTTGGTTGTGGTTTGTTTTTTTGGGGGGGTTTATTTAGTTTTTTTGGGGGGTTGTTTTTTTTGTGTTCCTTTCTTTTTGGTGTTTGTTTTTTGTGTTCATTTCTTTTTGGTGGTTCTTTTTTGTGTTCCTTTCTTTTTGGTGGTTCTTTTTGTGTTCCTTTCTTTTGTGTTTGTTTTTTGTGTTTATTTCTTTTTGGTGGTTCTATTTTGTGTTCATTTCTTTTTGGTGCTTCTTTTTTGTGTTCCTTTCTTTTTGGTGTTTGTTTTTTGTGTTCATTTCTTTTTGGTGTTTGTTTTTTGTGTTCATTTCTTTTTGGTGTTTGTTTTTAAAAAAAAAATTGTGGTGGTGGTTTTTGTGTTCCTTTTTTTTTGGTGTTTTGTTTTTGGTGGTGGTTTTTGATTGACAAATTTGATTGGTTCGGACTTTTAACAATCCCTGTTAATTGTTGTGCTTGAGCCAGTTACTTGTTTGGTTTGGTTGGCCGGGCTTTTGTCTTCTTCCAAAATCCAACGTTATTCGAAGAATCAAGTACGTGTGCCAGCCTACTCCATTTTGATTTTGTTTTTTTTTGGGATCAACAATCATAAAAAAATTACATTTTTTGATACTAATTTTTATATTTTTTAAAATATTTATTAAAGGTGTTTATCACTCCATTTTGGACTTGAATCAGGTAAGTGTCTATTTATTCAAACCTACACTTATTTATATTTTTGCTTTAAATTTTTGATAAAATTTTACTTGGAATATTGTTTATTGATCTATTTTTTAAATGTAAATTTGTACATTTAACAACAATTCATATTGGCGATTTTAAAACTTAAGCATGGTTTTAACACTAAAAGTAGTAATATTGGTTTGACCTCAAAAAATCTAATTTTTTTTTATTCCCTCTAATTTTAAAAATGTACAACAAATACACATGTAGTGATTTCTGAAGATGGCACTGCCCGACCCTGTAAGAATATGCACCATTATTATAAAGCTAAGTATTTTTGCACAAATAATCAAAAAACACTCTGTAGAACCAATTAATAATATAAATTTAACTTTACAGAGCGATGTTGGACAGCTAATAGTGGCCAAGTTGACCCCGACCAGCCTTCCTCAGCCTCCTCCTGGGCGTAGGCATAGGAGGGGTGCTAGGGCCAAGATATATAGAGCACGTGTCACCCTTTTTGGAATGCCTGATGATGTGGTTGTAACCACTTATCGCCTGCCTCCAAATATTATCCTAGACACTCTTTCAATAATAAAGAATGATCTAGAAAGTCAGATTAACATTCCTACAGCAATCTCACCACTTACACAGTTGTTGGTGGTGTTACATTTCTGCACCTCAGGGTCCTTCCAAACCACTGTGGGGCTGGTGGGTGCCTCTCCCAGCCCTCATTTTCACGGATCCTGAGGCGTGTGCTAGATGCATTTTTCAATCATCTAGCATATTTTATTAGTATGCCTTTGGATACAGAAGCCCTTGATGTGGTAAAGCAGAAGTTTTTTGAAATTGCAGGCTTTCCACACGTCATAGGGGTAGTGGATGGCACTCACATAGCAGTTCAGCCCCCTGCATGCAGGGAACAAATATATCGGAACCGAAAACATTACCATTCCCTAAATGTAATGGTGCTATGTGATGCCTCCCTCGAGATTCTCTCCCTGGATGCAAAATTCCCAGGCTGCAGCCATGATGCATACATGATCCAGCATTCAGGGATTTGGCCAGAATTAAGCACACTGCAAGCTGGTGATGCGTGGATTCTTGGTAAGTAAAAATCCAGTATGTATTTCTAGAAATAGTGTAAACAGATTCTCATGGTAAAAGTATGTATCTTTTGGTGTCCCATTTCCATCAGGTGACAGTGGATATGCTTGCACGCCGTGGCTGCTGACTCCTTATTTGACTACCACACCAGGGCCCCAAACTCACTATAATGCCATGTTTACTGCCACCAGGCAGGTGGTGTAGCACTGTATCGGCCTTTTAAAGGGCAGGTTCTGGTGTTTCCATCACTCTGGTGGTGCACTCATGTACTCGCCGGATATGGTTTCTCGCATTGTGGTCCTGTGTGGGATTTTACACAACATTGCAATAAGGAGTCAAGTACCCATGCAGCCAGAGGAGGCCTTGCCAGAGGATGGCCCCCTGGAGGAAGGTGTTGTGATGCTGTTGGGGGGGCCAGACACGATGATGTTGTTTCACGTTTTTTTAGGTAGGCATATTTAAAAAAAATTTAAATTAAAATAACATTTTTCAAAATGTATTTTAATGTGTACCTTTTTCTTTTGTTTTCTTTTCCTACCAACTAAATCACAACACTTTCAAAAACCTGCAAAAAAAATGGAACCCATTGGCAATACCCGGTATGTTTTTGGACAACTAACACATTTTGCACAGATATCCCTCAACATGTTTAGTTAATTTGCCTTTTGTTTTAGTAATTTCTATGTTTCCCAATCAAAAATCAGTTTGTTTTTTACTATAGTTGTTTATGTTTGACTAAGCCAGATGTTTTATTTGGCCAAACCATGAGGACATTTGTTATGTGTGAATCTGTTTTACATTTTTTTTTACCAGTAAAAGCCTGTTGGCAACATGTTTGTTATTTAATAAATGTTTTAAATGAAATACAAATGTTGTTTTTTGTTTGTTTTAAAAAATTGAAAGCCATTTTGAGGTGGATAATGTATGCCAACCCATAATTAAAAAATATACAACATTACTGCAAATGTTCTTAAGGTTTACTAATACATTTTTAAAGTTCTTTTAGTATGGAAAGGCACCCACCTTTGGTCCAAAAATTTTTTACATGCAGAATTACACCCTTTAATGTGTGGCAAAAAAGAGGACAAATGTTTGAAATACAAAAACTTTATTTTTTTTTTAAAATGTAAAAAATTGAAAACAAACAAACTACACATCCTCCAAATGCCTCACTAATCTTTGTAGGTAGCATTAGGCCTGCATTAAATAGCCCGAGGTCTTTCTCAGCTCCTCCTAAATTTCCCTCAGGATGTGGGTTAGATCTGTGGAAAATTAAAAAATTTTGAGGATTAAATACTTCATTAAAATTAGAAACATTTGAACATTACACATTATTCAATGTACCAAAAGTGTTTAAACACACTGGTGTTACGGTGTGTTTGAAAGTATCAGACACACAACATTATTAATAGGTTCTACTTTTATGTTGTTAAACTAATTTGAAACCCTAACTATGTGGCATAAGCAAAAATCCACTATGATGATGTTACAAATAATGGGAGGTGTATTCTTAAGTCTTGATGGCCATATCATTAAAACACAATGCACATATTCACTTCTAGAATGTTGTTGATAAACCAAAAATAGAATGTGTTTGTTTGCTATGGAAAACATCACTTTGCCTAAGTACATTAGTACATTTTAAACAGTGTACACAACATCAACAAGGGTAGTCTGGTTCCTAGCATCTTGCCAAGTTTGGTGACATGTTTTTTTACATTGTAAAATACTAATCCAAATGTAATCATTATTTTCTAAAACTCCAAAACATTTTTAAAACACCACTAAACCTATATTTTTGTGGTCCCCAATAAAAAAAGGGCCAGCCACTAAACATAAGGTCGTAATTATGAAAAACAGCATTACTGCACAATGATGTTGAACCCCATACAGCAAATTTTTAAACCAACAAAAAAAGGTCAGAAATTTGTACAAATACATGGATAACAACAACACCCCAAAAAAAAAACATACCCCCAGAGTGTTCCGACACAGCAACAGATGGTGCCGGAGATCCTTTGGGTGAGGGAGAATATTCGGGAGTGGGGGGAATGGTTGAAGGGGAAATGGAGCAGGAAAGATCACAGGGAGGGGAGATTTGAGACATTTGGGATGAGTGGGCAGGGGAGGGAGGAAGACTTGGGGAGTATTGGAAGAGGGAGAGAGGGTTACTGGGGGAGTATGGTGGTGGGGAGGGAGGCCTGGGTTGAGGAGATGCAGGTGAGGACTGCTGGTTTCCATCAGCATGTCTTTGCCTTCTGCGTGCCCTTCTCTGTCTCCGCTCTGCTTCTAAAATGTAAACATAAAATCCCAAAATAAAAATATTTTAGAATTTCGGCTACACAATACAAGTACACTTTACACATTCTGGACAATAGGGACAACATACAGGAGGGAATTTTAACATTGACTAAAATAATTGGCAAAGGAACATACATTTTTAACAGTCCACTAATTATTACTTTTAAACAAACGCATACTTACGTCTGCGTATTTGCGCCCGCAAATTCATGAGGAGCGCAGGCAACCGGCGGCGCAGGTCCGACCAGCGCCTCTCTAACTGGGCAATATTGCGCCTATACCCCGCTGATCGGAGGGCTCGCCTCACCTCCGCATAGGCCACCCGCTTTATGCAGTTGGAAATGGGCGGCTCTGTGGACGTAATCTGCCTGTCCAGTATGTTTACCAGGATAAGCAACTCTCTCCTGGTTTAGGCTGCGGCTCTCATGATGGCAATGGCCGATTTTACAGAAAACATGAAATATACATGGGATACAAAAAATATGATTGGCTAAAATATTTACACTTTCCTCAAAAAAAACACTATTGGCCAATCCTTTAATCATGTGTCCCGAAAAATAAGATCACATTTGATTGGCTACAACACACAGTGTGCAATTGCAAACATAAGAGTGCAAATGATCCTAATGCAAAATGCACATGCATTTATAAAGTTAACACAATTAGCAAACGTACATTCACAGTTAATACACCTTACTTTGTTTTGAAAATTGTGTGAAAATAAAAAAACGGAGAAAACAACCACGAAATGAACAATAAAGTTTATTGACACATGATAAAAAACTCATTTTAAAGAACAGCAAGAGTTAAACACTTACTTAGATAATTGCCAACAAGCTAATAACAAGCTGATCGATAGTCCATGTAAACATGACATGTGACCATCAAAACAGCACATACGGCCGCAACCGTCAGAACATAATTAGCATACAGCGACTGACAGCGCCTGACTACGATTGACTCGTTCGTTCGTTCAGATCAGTCGGTAGCTAGAGGAGGTGCAGTGCTAACGAATGGGCGTCACTTTGTTTACGATCGCCCTGCCGTACGATCAGATTTTGCGGTCGTTGGTCGTACGACCGTGCGGCTGCAACAACCAACTCTGAATGAGGTCCACACTGTGGGTGGTCACCCACAGCTGTGTGAGCGGCCTGGAGGCCAGTCAAAAAAAGATCGGCTCGCCCTGATTCAGAGCGAGCGCTGGCAAATAGCCAGCGCCTCTGAATCAGGGTCCAAATCTTTTGGTGTTGACGTCAGGGAGAAAACCGACTAATGTCGTCTAAGCAATCTAGGCAATCTTATAAGACCTCAGTTAAGAAAGACGATTACCATAAAATCAAATTTGCTTCCGTGCGAAGCCAGGGCGGGCGGCTAGTATTTACTAAAACAGTATGTCCAACTTGTTTTTTTTTACTCCTCTGTAGCCCTGTTAAGCGGATTTGTCTGTGACTAAAAAGGAACAGTGTGAATGACAGCATTGCAGAGTTGTTGTACTGTCTGCCTGATTCAGAGATTTACGCTGTAGCACAGTCACTACGTCTTTGTAGCAACTGTGTTAAAATATGCAAAAGCCACAGAAGGCATCTTAAGTAAAAATACGCCCCTTGTCGGCTTCTCTGATCCGATGTTGTGTCCGATTGGTTACCTGTTACAGGCGGCCACGGCAGTTAGAGCGAATACTATTTAAAAATGAAGATGCTGCTGTTGTTAGGCATGGAGATTCCAGCAAGGTTATCGGAGAACCTCTGCTTGGATTCTAATATTTGATATGAGTTGAACCTGAAGACAAGTGTTTTTAGTGAAGACATTGTCTGTTAATACAATTTTTTTAATCTACTATGGAGAGACCCATCTTTGTTTTGTTTTGAAATAAATAGAGAAGATCTGGAAATGTTAAGGTTGTAATGAGGACTTTTTAAAGGGTATGTTCATATACAAAAGTGTCCTCATACACCTATGCTCCAATCGCACCTATGCCACTGCATGCATCCCGCCACAGAGTAATGTTCCAAACTGACATTTAATTTGCATCACTACAATGCACTGGCACTGCAAGCAGTAGCAGTGTGCAGCTTAGATGTTAACCTGGTTAAAGAGGGAAAAGACTAAGTCCAATGCAACAATAATACTAATCTGAAATAGAGATGTGCGCAGACCCCAGTGTTTTGGTTTTCACTCAACTAACTTGGGGTTTTTGCTTTGGTTTTGGCTTTGCCCAAAATTTCTTGTGTGTTTTTTTTTTGTATTGCTTTTGGATTTCATTAAAGATGGTCAAAAACTGGAAAATAAAAGTCATTTCTAATTTATTTTAGTTCCTACACTATTATTGATATAATTAATGTTCATTTATAGTCATTTACGTCAATTTTATACAGTAAATGAACACCTCAAAATTTCCAATATTTACATTTTTCATCAATATTGTACAAAGGCTGCTTCTGGACAATATTTTTTGGATTGAAAAAAAAATATATATATATATAAATATATATAATATATATATAAATATATATATATATATATATATATATATATATATAATTAATGTAGAATAATAACCACTATTTGAACCTGACATCTGTGGATATTTGGGCTGCTAGTCTGCAGCAAGGTGAATTACCTTCTTCTGGCCTCTTGGCACCTCCTGTCCAAAATGGCCAGTAATCAGAGTTAGGACTCTTTAAATCCTGTAAAGAGCACTCATTGGTGGGTCAGGCTGGTGCCAGCGGCTGCCTTCCTATTTTTTTGCTGTATGTATGTTTCATATGTATGTATTTTATCTCTCCTCAAGGGCAGGGACTGACCAAAATTATCTGCTTAAATAATATAATTATATAATTGATTAAAAATATATTAAAAAATGTGTTACTGTTGACAACAAAATTAAAGAAAATTAAAATCACGGTCCAGACTCCAGGGCATGACAAGAAAGAAGAATTAAATGGTGGCCCAGACTCTAGGCCTGATAAGAAAGAAGAATAGCAAAAAATATGGTAGTTGCTCAATCAGTTTAATATACTACAGGTGCTTGTAAAGGGCGGGGTTTACACTGAACACAGAAAAAAGAAAATTGCCCTCCTGCACACTGCAGATAAATCAAAAATACTTGAATCCTACATAATAGAAATTCAGAGGTATTGGTTTACATACATTTGCAAATATATGAATAAGCGCTGGGCCGTCGTCAAGGCTCCTCTATCCAGCGTCCCTAAAATTAAGGGGTTCACGTCCGAGAAGCAAGGCACCCCAAAAAATTCCAGCCAAGGACCACCCCCAGGGCATCACACGAAAAGGGGAAAAAAGGTGATAGTGAAGTGTTAAAGGATAGGTGTGTAAAGATAAATCAATAAGTGTAAATGAGATGTAAAAGAATTAAAATGACATAAATTATACACAAACGCATAGAAAAGTGAAAAAATATTCTATGTGAATTAAGTGGTGATGCCATGAGTAAGGTCCAGCCAGAACAATCCCGGGGGCCCCACTCCCAAACGCTCACCCCAAAATAATTATTGCTACATAATAGTAGCACCCACTCTGGGTCATATAATAAGAAATTGATGTACTGCATGATAACAGTACATGTATGAGCTGATAGCTAACTTACCTTGGAGGTACCCCAAAAAACCTCCACATGGCACTATAAGGATCAGCACCTCCTCCTAATGCTGACTCCTTTCATGCCTCCAAACTGCAAGCAAAAAATATGGTAGTTGCTCAATCAGTTTAATATACTACAGGTGCTTGTAAAGGGCGGGGTTTACACTGAACACAGAAAAAAGAAAATTGCCCTCCAGCACACTGCAGATAAATCAAAAATACTTGAATCCTACATAATAGAAATTCAGAGGTTTTAGTTTACATACATTTGCAAATATATGAATAAGCGCTGGGCCGTCGTCAAGGCTCCTCTATACCAGCGTCCCTAAAATTAAGGGGTTCACGTCTGAGAAGCAAGGCACCCCAAAAAATTCCAGCAAAAGGGCCACCCCCAGGGCATCACACGAAAAGGGGAAAAAAGGTGATAGTAAAGTGTTAAAGGATAGGTGTGTAAAGATAAATCAATAAGTGTAAATGAGATGTAAAAGACTTAAAATGACATAAATAATACACAAGCGCATAGAAAAGTGAAATAATATTCTATGTGAATTAAGTGGTGATGCCATGAGTAAGGTCCAGCCAGAACAATCCTGGGGGCCCCACTCCCAAACGCTCACCCCAAAATAATTATTGCTACATAATAGTAGCACCCACTCTGGGTCATATAATAACAAATTGATGTACTGCATGATAACAGTACATGTATGAGCTGAGAGCTAACTTACCTTGGAGGTACCCCAAAAAACCTCCACATGGCACTATAAGGATCAGCACCTCCTCCTATTGCTGACTCCTTTCATGCCTCCAAACTGCATGCAAAAAATATGGTAGTTGCTCAATCAGTTTAATATACTACAGGTGCTTGTAAAGGGCGGGGTTTACACTGAACACAGAAAATAAAGATTTGCCCCCCAGCACACTGCAGCAAAATCAATACTTAAATCCTACATGATAATAGCTATTCAGAGGTATTAGTTACATACATTTGCAAATATATGAATAAGCGCCAGGCCAATCGTCAAGGCTCCTCTATACTAGTGTTTGGGAGTGGGGCCCCCGGGGGGGGTTCTGGCTGGACCTTACTCATGGCATCACCTCTTAATTCACATAGAATATTTTTTCACTTTTCTTTGCGTTTGTGTATTATTTATGTCATTTTAATTCTTTTACATCTCATTTACACTTATTGATTTATCTTTACACACCTATCCTTTAACACTTCACTATCACCTTTTTTCCCCTTTTCGTGTCATGCCCTGGGGGTGGTCCTTGGCTGGAATTTTTTGGGGTGCCTTGCTTCTCGGACGTGAACCCCTTCATTTTAGGGACGCTGGTATAGAGGAGCCTTGACGATGGCCCAGCGCTTATTCATATATTTGCAAATGTATGTAAACCAATACCTCTGAATTTCTATTATGTAGGATTCAAGTATTTTTGATTTATCTGCAGTGTGCTGGAGGGCAATTTTCTTTTTTCTGTGTTCAGTGTAAACCCTGCCCTTTACAAGCACCTGTAGTATATTAAACTGATTGAGCAACTACCATATTTTTTGCTTGCAGTTTGGAGGCATGAAAGGAGTCAGCATTAGGAGGAGGTGCTGATCCTTATAGTGCCATGTGGAGGTTTTTTGGGGTACCTCCAAGGTAAGTTAGCTCTCAGCTCATACATGTACTGTTATCATGCAGTACATCAATTTGTTATTATATGACCCAGAGTGGGTGCTACTATTATGTAGCAATAATTTTTTTGGGGTGAGCGTTTGGGAGTGGGGCCCCCGGGATTGTTCTGGCTGGACCTTATTCATGGCATCACCACTTAATTCACATTGAATATTTTTTCACTTTTCTATGCGTTTGTGTATTATTTATGTCATTTTAATTATTTTACATCTCATTTACACTTATTGATTTATCTTTACACACCTATCCTTTAACACTTCACTATCACCTTTTTTCCCCTTTTCATGTGATGCCCTGGGGGTGGTCCTTGGCTGGAATTTTTTGGGGTGCCTTGCTTCTCGGACGTGAACCTCTTTATTTTAGGGATGCTGGTATAGAGGAGCCTTGACGATGGCCCAGCGCTTATTCATATATTTGCAAATGTATGTAAACCAATACCTCTGAATTTCTATTATGTAGGATTCAAGTATTTTTGATTTATCTGCAGTGTGCTGGAGGGCAATTTTCTTTTTTCTGTGTTAAGAAAGAAGAATAAAATGATGGCCCATGCTCTAAGGCATGACAAGAAAGAAATTTAAAATGGTGATCCAGACTCCCGGGCACAAGAATATGACCAAAGAGATATGAAAAAATATGCTCTAAGTGCTGAAATTCAAGGGATAATTCCATCATGTTCTGCAGTCAGTAAAGGATTCATTCACATATTTTCTATAAAGCAGTTCAAAGTTACAGCATTCAGAGTGTCTGGCTATAGCACCCACCTTTGTGAGGAATTAGTAAAGATCATCATAAGCAAAGAATTCATCTGTTCTTTGTCTGTCTGGGAATTCATAAATCCTATCTGGCCTGAATGCACTAAGAATATGTATCTGCTCCACTTCTGTCCTCAGACCTCTAGTAACTCTGTGTTTTGTTGCCGGCTTTATTCCTACGTGAACTGCAAACTAAAATACAGAATTGTGAGGACAGACAACATGGATGCCTTTGCGAGTGGTGGTCCTGCTAGTGCTACTACTGTTTAATGCACTAGAAGAATGCCTATTCTGGAAGCTGTGGCCAAATGCAGTTAGGCATCTTTTTCTGTAACCTCATATGATGATTATGTTACAACACCTTAGTAGAGGTGTCGCTTTTAAAACAAACAAATCATTGACCAAAAATCAGAATACATCCACATTAGCTACGTGTGAGTCTGACATTTCTAACATTGTACTTGTAGAGAAGCCTCCTTCCACAATTTCTGCACCCTCTGCAAATGTGCGGATGAGCAATACAAGTAAAGATGGTGACTTAATAGAAATTGAGGATGCTAGTGTGGAAGTGCAAAAGGAGGATAAGGGGGATATTTGTGTACTATCTGATGCTATTGGGGTATATTTACTAAAGTGCAGGTTTTTAGAAGTGGAATTGTTTTCCATAGCAACCAATCATATTCTACTTATGATTTATTTAGCACCATCTAGAAGACAATAGCTAGAATCTGATTGGTTGCTATTGGCAACAACTCCACTTTTAAAAATCTGCACTTTAGTAAATATACCCCTAATGAGGATGTTGATGATGTTGACTGTGTTAGTCAGCCACCAGTGGCAGCAGTTCTTGCTCATCATGAAAGGAAGGCCATTGTCATGCCTGGACATAAGACCAAAAAAGCCACCTCATGGGTGTGGAATTATCTGTACCATTTGTTGGCCAAAGTTAGTAAAGTTAAGGACATTAACCATCTACAGTAGACACCTCCTTCCTGTTATGTCATTTGTAGCGCTTTCGTACAATTTATTTAACAAAATTATAAAAATGTGTTAAATAATAAAAGCAGCCCAGTGTCAGCTATAAGCAGTTTGGACTAGCACATGCAATCTCCACCATCCAACACCCTCATCATCAAACTCTTTACTAATGATCAGAGAGGTAGTTCTACCCCAAAAAAATGTTTTGCAGGGTGCCCAAAGAAATCAAGCGCTTCAGCCACAAAAGTGTCAGTCCCTGTCACTGAAGTGCTTGGTTTGATAAACAGTGAATGTCCTTTTTAATATACAACATAAGGGTGGGTGGGAGTGCCCAAAGACGATTCAATCTTACACCGCTTTTCTTTTCAAAATGGGCTGTATTTTTGTGGGACATTGGGGACAGTCTTCTTTGCATAGACAAACATTTTTAAAGGTTATTGCTGTAATACATTGCTACACATTTTAAAAAATAAAATAATGATAGTACAATGTTAATAGCCCAGGATTCTCAACAAGGGTAAGAGATCACAAATATTAGGAGGCTTACCTGCTGGCAATACTTTCCCCTCTCCTCCCTCATAAATTTTCTTTGTCAATCAAGCAATTAAATGTAATTAACTAATCAATCTTTCCTTCCTTTACCTTCCTTCCACTACATACATACTCCATCTCGATTTCCCTGTACTGCCCTCAACCTCTGATTTATTTCTTGATTATTAAAAACATTCTTGATTTCTTTAGGGTCATATAGTTAAACTGCCATCCTGTCTGCCGCTGCTGTGTGGCAATGTTTCATATATGAGCTATAGCCTTTTAAACTGCCGTGTTCTTATGCCACTGCTCTGTTGCTTTGTTTAGCCAGCCAGCCTTTGGACAATATTGGTGAACAATTTTGTGAATTGTGAGGTGGTAAGAATTGGCTGTAAATGACTGGAAATTAAATTTATTGATGTTAATAATACTGTAGGAGCAAAAACAGGCCCAAATTACATGATTTTAGCAGTTTTTATAAAAAAATAAAAAAATACTACAGATCTAAAACACCAGGTTCAGCACACATCTCTAACAAAAACAGTATGGTGCTGAATAAAGGATGACCAGAAATCAGTGCAGCCCATCAATGCACAGGTTCACAATAACAAACATGCATTGCTGACAAAGGGCCTGATTCAGCAGCGATCGCAACTACGATTATGCACGCAATCGGCCTATTGTTGTGTTCTGCGCATGCGTATGCAATGCAGTGTGCGAACCCTCCACTGCATTCAGTGACTACACCGACCCATCACATGGTGATTGACAGGAAATACTGTTTGGGGGAGGTGACGGTGGTGGTCGGCGAATCACAGGTGTGCCAGTGCATTGGAACGCTGTTGCAGGGGTGTGCATAAATTACCCACTGCAATGCCATACGCAGCTTGGGCTTTCACTTTGTGCAATGAGGTTAGCAATTCCTAAGTAAGGTCTGACCTTGTGCAAGTGTGCGTGAGGCTGCGATGGTACTTGATGTTACCGATGGCTTCGCAGTCTTGCTAAGTATTACGAATGTGTGAAAGGTAAGGTGGGCGTCCTTATGTTGTGCTGCGATGGCATAGCAATCACAGAGGATTAGTGTATCTTCGCAGCGAGACTGTGTGCGTAATCGCTATTGCAATCGCAGTTGCAATCCATACTAAATCAGACCCAGAGACCGCACAGGGTGTCCTTATCAACACAAGCCAAGGTATCCAATTAGTTATTATAAACTTATAAGGTTAGTGTTGCAGCCCCTGTAAGTTAGACATAATCCATAAAACCAGTCAATGATCATGAGTGAACCTAGAACAATGTACTTGCAGCCATGCCACTGATCCACCATTCTTTCCCACCAAAATATAAAAAAGCAAAACAAACAAAAACTCTTAAAAACCAATCAACCACAAAAGAGGGGAGAGAAGGTAGGGAAACGTCACCATTCAAAGAGGCCTGGGCCTTAAGTACTGTACACAGGCATAAACTCTCCAAACACACCTCCTAAGCACTAATAGGGTAAATACTTAACATGTGATCAGACCTATGGTTTAGGCCACATGTTAAGGGGCAAAAAGTATGTACAGTATCAAAATGTTTTAATACTAAAAGTTTTTTATATTTGGGTTCAGTTTTATGCATTGTAATCGCAACTGTACTTATAACTGAAGAGGGGTAACTGAGCTGTATTCAGGGTTGGACTGGCCCACCGGGGTACAGAGGAAATCCCCCGTTGGCCCAACTGCCTGAGGGCTCCATCCCCCTCCTCTAGGGGTCTTGTTCCAGACTGTGCACTGAATTGTACACTTACTCTATTGATGGTAGCACCTATTATCATGTTTAATATTAGGATGTGCAGCCCAGCCCCTCCCATTACTCTTTTGAGGGTCAGTTACTTTCTGGAACAGGACCACTGGTAATGGTTTTCTTCTATATAAACTACACCAATATTTGCCTAATGGTAAGGCAAGCCTATCTTACCCCGGTGGGCCCTTTATGCCCCAGTCCAGCACTGGCTGCATTCCACACTTACCAACCTGTTCTTCCCCCATGGGAACGTTCCCAGAGGGAAGGTGTGGTTAGGCACTGAGGGGGGTGGGTGAATAGTGTCATTTACTGAGAATCACATCATAATCGGGGGGAATCCCACTAATTTCACTAGGAAGAAAGCAAACTCTCCAGGGAGTCTGTGTGACTCTCCCAAACAGGCTGTAATGGGGGAATTCTCACTTTAATACATTTCATTGAGGACGTGTTAGTGGAACTGTGGGCTAAGTAGAGCTGGACGTAAATGTTCAAACATCTGCTTCCAAAATATATATTTTGCACCTATAAAAGGGTAGATGCACACTTATGATGATAACTAGTAGCAAAGCAAGCATACACATAGAAGACAGGCTCAGCACAAGGTGGGAAATGCACTAAGCCTTGGAGAGTGATAAGGTGGAGAGTGACAAAGTACCAACCAATCAGCTCCTAACTGTTTACAGGCTGTGTTTGAAAAATTACAGTTAGTATCTGATTGGTAGGTACTTTCTCTCTCTCCACTTTATCTCTCTCCAAGACATAGTGCATCTCCCCACTTAGAATTGTGCAACTTTTTCTTGAACACAGGGCCTGATTCAGCAAGGATCGCTATGCTGCTTTTACACACAGAGCGCAGTTGCTAATATCAGGGGTAATATGTAAATGTTTGCATTAGCATTGCGATCGCAGCCTAACATAAGGACACCCACTTCCCCTTACTCACATCTGTATACTTTGGCAACATAGCGAAACAATCAGTAACATCAAACAACATCGGACCCATAAACACAGTTAAAGCAGGTCAGACATCACTCAGGCTGCGACTGGTATCACAGTGCATAATTTATGCATGCCCCTGCAATGCTGTTGAAACGCACTGGCATGCCTGCGTTCGCCCACCACACCCTGTCACCACCCACAAATGGCACTTCCCGTCAATCACTCTGCGATGGGTCTGCGTGGTCACAAACAGGCAGTGGCCAGTTTGCGCAGTAGCACTGTGATGCAAACGCATGCACAGTACACAGAAACCGGCCGATTGCATGCGTATTAGCAACTGCATTCCTTGCTGAATCAGGCCCACAGTTCGGAATCAACATACACCCATTCTGTCTGGGTCAGGTTTATGTGATTACATTTTTTTTTTGTACTTATTTA
The DNA here is from genome assembly GCA_031769625.1 of Taudactylus pleione. Taxonomy (NCBI): domain Eukaryota; kingdom Metazoa; phylum Chordata; class Amphibia; order Anura; family Myobatrachidae; genus Taudactylus; species Taudactylus pleione. Next base: position 2,878,418 of record JAUIMM010000197.1, read on the forward strand.
ACAGCTTCCTTATCACAAAGTAAATATATATTTTTTTACTATTTTTGTATCTAAATGCATCATTTTATTTTGTAACTTGTACCGACATAAATTTTAATGATTTCTTTTGAATGTTTTTCATCATGGATACTGAATCATGCTACAAGCTATGACACCTGAGGACAAGCACCTCCAAGTGTCATCACACAGTAATTAACAGAAGGTGTTTGTCCATCAGTTGATAAATAATGATAGATTTATATATTTCCAGATAATTCTCAAGAAATATTTGATCATGACAAGAAGGAAAAATAAAAAAATGACATCAGAAGGAATCATGTTTAGACCCGTATTCAATTTGAGGCGAAAAGTCCGGATCTGCGATACTTTTTCGCCGATGATATAATTTTCGCCTGTTTTGCTTTTAGCCCATATTCAATTTGAAAGACTTTCAGCCTAGGCAGAAAGTCAATGCAATGTACTAGGCGAAAAAGTATCGCCTATGAATAGCAGGCGGAAAAAAGAGCAGAATTGGGATTTTGGGGTGCAACGTTGCGGGAACCCCCCTGCAGCCTTCAGACAGTCCCCCTAAGGTAAACTGTGTTAAAAAATGTTTAAAAACAATTAAGGACACCCCAAAAAATTGCTTTGAAAAAGGGGTAAAAAAAAAAAAAGTTGGGGTACAAATTTAAAAACTAGCGAACTTGACTCTGGGGGGGTCCCCAAGTATGCCCCAAGTGTTTTTTGATTGCAGGTGCTTGTGGCAGGTGGATTTTTCATGCTTTTTCAACTTCTCTTTAGCAACTTTTAAATATGCTGACACCCTTTTCAAGTACCCCAAATTTGCTGGGATGTTATTTTCTGGAAAAAATACTCCTGAATATTATTCTGCACCATGTATAGAAAAACGCTATTTAGCAGCTATTGAGCCCGTTTAAAAACACCAAATACCTTCAGCAAGCCATATCGGGGGTACTATAGTGAACCCCCATGTCAGAGCATCTTTTGGGGGGTGTCAGGCTGATTTCCCCAAATCTGACAGTACTTTCCGCTTGTTAAAGTATCGCCAGGTCCCGTTTATGCGTACTTTCAAATTGAATACGGGGTAAAGCGTGCACGCGAGCGATACTTTTCTGCCTCCCAAACATGTGAGTTGGCGTTAAGTCCGGGCCGCATTAACTTAACATGGCTCGGCTCAAATTGAATGTGTGGGAAAATATGGGCATAAAGGCACAATAAGAACAGAAGGATGACAACTTTCATTTCTGCACTCCTATGTAATAAAATCAACTATAGCCTATTAAAATACAGAGCTTACTTTACATTGCCCCAAAACCTCAAACAGGACTGTAGGGAGGGTGGTGCGGCCGGTGTTTTTGCCTGTTGAAGTTTTGCCGGGTCCCATTTTCGCGTACTTTCAAATTGAATATGGGGTAAAGCGGGCACGCGCGCGATACTTTTCTGCCTACAAAACAGACGAAGTAGGTGAAAAGTCCGTGCCGCAAAAAGTATCGCAGCTCGGCTCAAATTGAATACTGCTCTTATTTTGAATTGTAACTGGTTGGGAGCCTTGTATTACCGCCGCTGCCTGTGGGCATCTCAGTAAGGACACAATCGGTGATGGCATTAGCATAAAGATGCAGGCAAGGCTGCGGCAAAAGTAGCAGATGCAGCTGTGTCAGCGTGCGCCGCTAAATAAGCTTTGTCTCTGTCTCATCAGGCCGGTCTGTGAGCTCCGAATGGGCAGCTTCCGCGTAGCTATGGAGGTGACAGAGCAGTACAGGGGAGCTGCTGCTGCTGCAACCAGAGCTGGATTTAGACCTTATGGGGCCCTAGGCAAGATACCAGTTTGGGGCCCCCTCCCCCAAACAATCCATTTTTTTGAATATAACAAGTTATTCCACAGAAGAGAAGTAGAGAAAAACCAAGTAGTCAATATATATTGTCCACCTCAGAAAAAAAAAATACACACGTTTTCCTCCACAGCTTGCAGGTCTGATGGGCGTTTTTTTTTTTGGTGACCACCCACAGCTTTAGCGAGCGGTCAGGACCCTTGTGGTAGGGTCTCGTCTGCCGCAAGCCACAGTGAGCTTCCGGCTCTAATAGAGCTGGAAGCTCACCATTGACATCACTCGTGATGTCAGTGGGGCTGCCCCCAAAAGGCAGGCGTTCCTTCAGGAAGGCCTCCGTTTGGTCAGCCACCCCCCTGCCCGCCTACCAAACGGAGCGAGTGATTTCTCGCTCGCTCCGGGGCACGCGCGTGCGCACTGCCCGGCCATCGACCCGCTTGCGAGTGGGTCTGAATTAGGCCCTATGTCCACCACAGAAAAATAATATACACACTATGTCCACCACAGGAAAAAAAATATACACACTACGTCAGTCACAGGATAAAATATATACACACTATGTCCGTCACAGGAAAAAAATATATACACACTATGTCCGTCACAGGAAAAAAATATATACACTACGTCTGTCACAGGAAAAATATATACACACTACGTCCGTCACAGTAAAAAAATATACACACTACGTCCGTCACAGTAAAAAAATATACACACTACGTCCGTCACAGGAAAAAAATATACACACTACGTCCATCACAGGAAAAAAATATACACACTACGTCCGTCACAGTAAAAAAATATACACACTTCGTCCATCACAGGAAAAAATATACACACTACGTCCGTCACAGGAAAAAAATATACACACTATGTCCATCACAGGATAAAATATATACACACTACGTCCGTCACAGGAAAAAATATACACACTTCGTCCGTCACAGGAAAAAATTATACACACTACGTCCGCCACAGGAAAAAAATATACACACTACGTCCGCCACAGGAAAAAAATATACACACTACGTCCGTCACAGGATAAAATATATACACACTACATCCGTCACAGGAAAAAAATATACACACTACGTCCGTCACAGGAAAAAATTATACACACTACATCCGCCACAGGAAAAAAATATACACACTACGTCCGCCACAGGAAAAATATATACACAGTACGTCCGCCACAGGAAAAAAATATATACACACTACGTCCATCACAGGAAAAAAATATACACACTACATCCGCCACAGGAAAAAAATATACGTCACCTCACCTCACAGAGCTGCAGGGAAAGTTTCAGGAGGACCTCCATAATGACCCTCACTTGCCTTTAGCCTGTTGTATCACCGGTATGTAGCAGCAACCTCAGTGATTACTAGTCAGTGGCTGCACTGGCTGTGTTTGCAATGTGTGCGTGGGTGGGACCAGGGCCGGCAAATGAAATCTTGGGGCCTGACACACTGATGTCTCTGGGGGCCCCCTGCTTGATAACTCCCCCTGCCAGCCCCCTCGACCTAAAATCTTCGAACCCCCACATTTAATGACAGGCGTTATTCAATCACTTACTAATTTTCATGCATGATTATCCCGTTGATAATGAGTGTGAACCCATAGTGCCCACAGTTATGGAATTACCCCATGCGGTAAAGTCCCAGAAGGACTTAAAGGGCCGTATTCATATAGGCTGCGAAAAGCCATTATCAGCGATACTTTACATCATTTTCACAGTTTTCACTTATCCCCGTATTAAATTTTTACGACTTTCCGCTGGTGCGAAAAGTCAATGCTTCAGACCCAGCGATAAAGTATCACCTATGAATAGGTGGTGAAAAGAAGTGGATAATTGGGGTTTTGGGGTACAAACTTCCAAAAACCACCCTGTACCCCTTGGACAGTCCTCTAAAGGTAATCGTGTCAAAAAAATGAAAAAAAATTCCACAGGACACCCCAAAAACAGTACTTTTGTTTTGGGGGCAAAATAAAAAAGTTTTGGGAAAAACTTTAAAACTAGCAAAATAGACTCCGGGGGATTCCCAAATACACCCCAGGTGTTTTTGGATTACAGGTGCTTGCGGCAGGTGTATTTTCTTCACCACTTTCTGAAAGACGCAAAAAAGCAGACAATGAGACCATTTAAAGACCTCAAATACCTTTAGCAGGGCTATTCAGGGGTACCCATAGTAATCCCCCATGTCAGAGCATCTTTTGGGGGCTGTCAGGCTGATTTCCCCCAAAATGACAAGACTTTTTGCTGATTTTGTTTTCGCCAATTTGGAATTGAATACGGGGATATGCGGGTACAAGCGCAATACTTTTTCGTCCCTGAAACCAGCGATGACTGCGAAAAGTCCGCAACTGACTTTTTGCTCCAAATTGGATATGCCCCTAAGTGTAACTTCTAAAGCTTATCGCACAGTTTAGCTCCAGTGATTGAATAGCTCATGGCAGAGCTGCACATGCAGCACGTCCCATGGTTAATTGAATGTGCCCCCCATTTACATATCCCTTTGATCTGTATCACTGAATATTAGGAAGTAGCCTGCTCTGTCTAATAGATGACTGGCCTGGGCCCTATACAAGAGTCTGCACCCACATCTCACAAATTCATCAACTATATCACACACATACAAATTTATATATATATATATATATATATATATATTACACACACACACAGACAAACATACAGATATATTGTTTTATACTGTTTATAAATATACAGTATACATATACACACATATATATGTGTGTATATATATATAGATATATATATATATGTGTGTATAACTATATACACATATATATACACACACACACATACACTATGTGTGTGTGTGTGTGTATGTGTATATATATTAGGGGTGAGCGGGTTCGGATTTCTGAAATCCGAACCCCCCCGAGCACCCCCGATCCGAGGCAGATCTGAGTCAGGCTTGACTTTTCCCGCCTGACTCGGATCTGAAATCGATGCAAAACGTCATCATCCCGCCTTCCGAGTCTCACGGGTTTTGGAACCTATATAAGGTACCCGCGTTGGCGCCATTTTCTCACTCGGCTGTGGACAGTGAAGAGGGAGGGTGGGAGTTAGGGCTGGCTGGGCTGTGTAGTGTAGTGTAGTGTAGTGCAGAGTAGTGTTGTGCTGTGCTGTGCTGCGCTGTGCTGCTGTTGTCCACTACTTCAAAGTCCATAGGGGCTGGCTGTGTTGTGCTGTGCTGCTGTTGTTAATAGGGGCTGTGTCCACTACTTCAAAGTCCATAGGGGCTGGCTGGACTGTGTTGTGCAGATAGTTCTCCATAGGGGCTGTGTCCACTCCAAAGTCCTGTGCAGTGTCCCAGTCCTAAAGGGGTGCTGTAGTGTTGTCCAGGGGTTGCTCTGTCCATCAGGGGTGCTCCCCCCAAGTGCTAAAAAAATAATATTTTTTGTGTGTTTGTGAATTGTGAGCGCAGTAGCCGCACGTGCATCAACAAAGTAGTGCCAAGCATGCGCCTGTGTCATAAGTAGGGGTGTGCACCGGCCACTTTTCGTGTTTTGTGTTTTGGTTTTGGATCTGGATCTTTCTTCGTGTTTTGGATCTGGATTGGTTTTGCCAAAACCACCCTTCCGTGTTTTGGGTTCTGGGTTTTGTGTTTTGGATCTGTATTTTTTTGAAAAAAAGCATAAAAACAGCTAAAATCACAGAATTTGTAGGTTTTTCTGCTCCTATGCTATTATTAACCTCAATAACCTTAATTCCCACTCATTTCCAGTCTATTCTGAACACCTCACACCTCACAATAGTGTTTTTATGTCCAAAAGGTTGCACCGAGGTAGCTGGATGACTATGCTAAGCGACACGAGTGGGCGGCACAAACACGTGACCCATCTAGGCGTGAAACTGCAGTGGCAGACAGGATGGCAGTTTGAAAAACTAGGCCCCAAACTGTACATAATGCAAAGAAAAAAAAGAGGTGCAAGATGGAATTGTCCTTGGGCCCTCCCACCCACCCTTATGTTGTATAAACAGGACATGCACACTTTAACAAACCAATCATTTCAGCGCCAGGGTCTGCCACACGACTGTGGCTGAAATGATTGGGTCATTTGGGCCCCCACAAAACAAGCTGGCAATTAATCTGTCCCTGCACAAACTGGCTCTACGGAGGCAAGATGTCATCCTCATCCACCGATTCCTCACCCTCTTCAGTGTGTACATCCTCATCCTCACAGAGTATTAATTTGTCCCCGCTGGAACCACAGGTCCCTCTGTACGTTCTGGAGGCTGGTCTCCCTGGAAGAGTTGATAATTCATTTTATGAACATCATCTTCTCCACATTTTGTGGAAGCAACCTCCTACGCCTTTCGCTGACAAGGTTCCCGGCTGCACTAAACACTCTTTCGGAGTACACACTGGAGGGGGGGGTACTCAGGTAAAATAGAGCCAGTTTGTACAGGGACCTCCAAATTGCTTCTTTTTCCTGCCAGTACAGGTACGGACTATCTGACATGCCTACTTGGATGCTGTCACCGATGTAATCCTTTAACAGACAGACGCACGCTTGTCGCTGCTGCTTTGAGGATGCAAGTGCGGCTACAGCCCACACAATTCACAAAGACAGAAAAAAAAGAAAGAATATTTTTATTGTTTGCGGAGCACACTTTGAGGGTTACACCACCCTTTAACAGACAGACGCACGCTTGTTGCTGCGGCTTTGAGGATGCAAGTGCGGCTACAGCCCACACAATTCACAAAGACAGAAAAAAAAAAGAATATTTTTCTTGTTTGTGGAGCACACTTTGAGGGTTACACCACCCTTTAACAGACAGATGCACGCTTGTCGCTGCTGCTTTGAGGATGCAAGAGCGGCTACAGCCCACACAATTCACAAAGACAGAAAAAAGAAGAAGAATATTTTTATTGTTTGTGTAGCACACTTTGTGGGTGTCACCACCCTTTAACAGACAGACGCACGCTTGTCGCTGCTGCTTTAAGGATGCAGGTGCGGCTACAGCCCACACATTTCACAAAGACCGAAAAAAAAAGAAAAATATTTTTATTGTTTGTGTAGCACATTTTGAGGGTGTCACCACCCTTTAACTGACAGACGCACGCTTGTCGCTGCTGCTTTGAGGATGCAAGTGCGGCTACATCGCACACAAGTCGCAAACACATTAAAAAAATAGTTTTTTATTTTTTGGAGCACTTTGAGAGTTGCACCACCCTTTAACAGACAGACGCACGCTTGTCGCTGCTGCTTTGAGGATGCCAGTGCGGCTACAGCCCACACAATTCACAAAGACAGAAAAAAAAAGAACAATATTTTTTTGTTTGTGTAGCACACTTTGAGAGTGTCACCACCCTTTAACAGACAGATGCACGCTTGTCGCTGCTGCTTTGAGGACAGTATCATATGCAGTGACAGTAGACTTGTCAGAAATTGTTGGCACGTCCCTCAGTCCGGACCAGATGTCCAAACCAGCCCTTGACTTATGACACAGGCGCAAGCTTGGCGCTGCTACTATGTTGATGCACGTGCAGCTACATCGCATACAAGTCACAAACACATTAAAAAAATAGTTTTTTATTTTTTGGAGCACTTTGAGGGTTACACCACCCTTTAACAGACAGACGCACGCTTGTCGCTGCTGCTTTGAGGATGCAAGTGCAGCTACAGCCCACACAATTCACAAAGACAGAAAAAAAAAGAACAATATTTTTATTGTTTGTGTAGCACACTTTGAGGGTGTCACCACCCTTTAACAGACAGACGCACGCTTGTCGCTGCTGCTTTGAGGACAGTATCATATGCAGTGACAGTAGACTTGTCAGAAATTGTTGGCACGTCCTTCAGTCCGGACCAGATGTCCAAACCAGCCCTTGACTTAGGACACAGGCACACGCTTGGCGCTGCTACTATGTTGATGCACGTGCGGCTACATCGCACACAAGTCACAAACACATTAAAAAAATAGTTTTTTATTTTTTGGAGCACTTTGAGGGTTACACCACCCTTTAACAGACAGACGCACGCTTGTCGCTGCTGCTTTGAGGATGCAAGTGCGGCTACAGCCCACACAATTCACAAAGACAATAAAAAAAAGAACAATATTTTTATTGTTTGTGTAGCACACTTTGAGGGTGTCACCACCCTTTAACAGACAGATGCACGCTTGTCGCTGCTGCTTTGAGGATGCAAGTGCGGCTACATCGCACACAAGTCACAAACACATTAAAAAAATAGTTTTTTATTTTTTGGAGCACTTTGAGGGTTACACCACCCTTTAACAGACAGACGCACGCTTGTCGCTGCTGCTTTGAGGACAGTATCATATGCTGTGACAGTAGACTTGTCAGAAATTGTTGGCACGTCCTTCAGTCCGGACCAGATGTCCAAACCAGCCCTTGACTTAGGACACAGGCACACGCTTGGCGCTGCTACTATGTTGATGCACGTGCGGCTACATCGCACACAAGTCACAAACACATTAAAAAAATAGTTTTTTATTTTTTGGAGCACTTTGAGGGTTACACCACCCTTTAACAGACAGACGCACGCTTGTCGCTGCTGCTTTGAGGATGCAAGTGCGGCTACAGCCCACACAAATCACAAAGACAGAAAAAAAAGAACAATATTTTTATTGTTTGTGTAGCACACTTTGAGGGTGTCACCACCCTTTAACAGACAGACACACGCTTGTCGCTGCTGCTTTGAGGATGCAAGTGCGGCTACAGCCCACACAATTCACAAAGACAGAAAAAAAAGAACAATATTTTAATTGTTTGTGTAGCACACTTTGAGGGTGTCACCACCCTTTAACAGACAGACACACGCTTGTCGCTGCTGCTTTGAGGACAGTATCATATGCAGTGACAGTAGACTTGTCAGAAATTGTTGGCACGTCCTTCAGTCCGGACCAGATGTCCAAACCAGCCCTTGACTTATGACACAGGCGCACGCTTGGCGCTGCTACTATGTTGATGCACGTGCGGCTACAGCCCACACAAGTCACAAACACATTTAAAAAATAGTTTTTTATTTTTTGGAGCACTTTGAGGGTTACACCACCCTTTGACAGACAGACGCACACTTGTCGCTGCTGCATTGAGGATGCAAGTGCGGCTACAGCCCACACAATTCACAAAGACAGAAAAAAAAAGAACAATATTTTTATTGTTTGTGTAGCACACTTTGAGGGTGTCACCACCCTTTTACAGACAGACACACGCTTGTTGCTGCTGCTTTGAGGATGCAAGTGCGGCTACAGCCCACACAATTCACAAAGACAGAAAAAAAAAGAACAATATTTTAATTGTTTGTGTAGCACACTTTGAGGGTGTCACCACCCTTTAACAGACAGACGCACGTTTGTCGCTGCTGCTTTAAGGATGCAGGTGCGGCTACAGCCCACACATTTCACAAAGACAGAAAAAAAAAGAACAATATTTTAATTGTTTGTGTAGCACACTTTGCGGGTGTCACCACCCTTTAAAGGACAGACGCACACTTGTCGCTGCTGCTTTAAGGATGCAGGTGCGGCTACAGCCCACACATTTCACAAAGACCGAAAAAAAAGAACAATATTTTTATTGTTTGTGTAGCACACTTTGAGGGTGTCACCACCCTTTAACAGACAGACGCACGCTTGTCGCTGCTGCTTTGAGGATGCAGGTGGAATCTAGACGGGATTTGGAAACGGGGACACACTACCTCCATCAATTGTCTAAATCCCACTGCACTAATGGCGGATACCGGACGCACGTCTAACACCAACATAGCAGTCAAGGCCTCAGTTATATGTTTTGCTTCAGGATGACTGCTGTCGTACTTCATCCTCATTGCTAGGGACTGTTGGAGGGTCAATTGTTTAGTAAAAGTAATGATGTTCCTACTTCCTTTCTGGGATGATGAACAACTCCCAGCAGCAGCAGCAATAGCACTAGGAGGAAGTGGTTCTTGATCTTTCCCTATTTTATTTTTATTGGAGAAAGTTTGGTCCTCCATTTATGTTATATTGATATATACGTGCGGCTAAAGCGCACACAAACACAGAAAATATTTTTTTATTTTTGCTGGAGAGTAGTGCACTTTGTGGGTTACACCACCCTTTAAGAAATGAGCCAGCCTGCTCTTTTCTTATCGGACACAGGAGCACGCTTGGCGCTGCTCCTTTGTTGATGCACGTGCAGCCACAGTGCACACAAGTCACAAACACAGAAAATATTTTTTTTTTTGGTTTGGAGTGTACTTTGGGGGCTACAGCACCCTTTAACGGTCAAGCCAGCTGGCCCTTTACTTATGACACAGGCGCACGCTTGGCACTACTTTGTTGATGCACGTGCGGCTACTGCGCACACAATTCACAAACACAGAAAATATTTTTTTTTTTGGTTTTGACTGGAGTGTACTTTGGGGGTTACAGCACCCTTTAATGGTCAAGCCAGCCGGCCCTTTACTTATGACACAGGCGCACGCTTGGCACTACTTTGATGATGCACATGCGGCTACTGCGCAGACAATTCACAAACACAGAAAATATTTTTTTTTTGGTTTGGACTGGAGTGTACTTTGGGGGTTACAGCACCCTTTAACGGTCAAGCCAGCCGGCCCTTTACTTATGACACAGGCGCACGCTTGGCACTACTTTGTTGATGCACGTGCGGCTACTGCGCACACAATTCACAAACACAGAAAATATATATTTTTTTGGTTTGGCGTGTACTTTGGGGGTTACAGCACCCTTTAACGGTCAAGCCAGCAGGCCCTTTACTTATGACACTGGCGCACGCTTGGCACTACTTTGCTGATGCACGTGTGGCTACTGCGCACACAATTCACAAACACAGAAAATATTTTTTTTTTGGTTTGGACTGGAGTGTACATTGGGGGTTACAGCACCCTTTAACGGTCAAGCCAGCTGGCCCTTTACTTATGACACAGGTGCACGCTTGGCACTACGTTGTTGATGCACGTGCGGCTGGCTCATTTGTGTCCCATAAGTAAAGAGCCGGCTGGCTCATTTCTTAAAGGCTGGTGTAACCCACAAAGTGCACTACTCTCCAGCAAAAATAAAAAAATAATTTCTGTGTTTAGCCGCACGTATATATCAAATCGATATAACATAAATGGAGGACCAAACTTTCTCCGATAAAAATAAAATAGAGAAAGATCAAGAACCACTTCCTCCTAGTGCTGAAGCTGCTGCCACTAGTCATGACATAGACGATAACATGCCATCAATGTCGTCTGCCAAGGCCGATGCCCAATGTCATAATAGAGGGCACATACAATCCCAAATGACAAAGTTCAGGAAAATGACCTTGAAAAAAACATTTAAATCAGCTGAAGAGAAACGTAAACTTGCCAATATGCCATTTACGACATGGAGTGGCAAGGAACGGCTAAGGTCGATCCCTAGTATGTTCCAGACTAGTGGTTCAGCTTCACATGACGATGGAAGCCCTCCTCCCACTAAAAAAATCAAAAGAGTTAAGCTGGCAAAAGCACAGCGAAGAACTGTGCTTTCTAAGAAGATATAACAAATCCCCAAGGAGAGTCCAAGTGTGGTGGTGGTTGCGATGCCTGACCTTCCCAGCACTGGACGGGAAGAGGTGGCTCTTTACACCATTTGCACGCCCCCTGCAAGTGCTGAAAGGAGCACCCACAGTCCACTTGCTGATATGCAAATTGAAGATGTCACTGTTGAAGTACACCAGGATGAGGATACTGGTGTAGCTGGCGCTGAGGAGGAAGTTGGCGAGGAGGATTCTGATGGTGATGTGGTTTGTTTAAATCAGGCGCCGGGGGAGACAGTTGTTGTCCGTGGGATGAAAAAGCCCATCACGGTCATGCCTGGGCAGAAGACTAAACATTCCACCTCTTTGGTCTGGCAATATTTCTATCCAAATCCGGACAACAACTGTCTTGCCATATGTACCTTATGTAAAGGTGGAATAAGTAGGGGTCGGGACGTTAACCACCAAGGAACATCCTCCCATATACGGCACCTGCAGCGCGTTCATAATAAGTTACTGTCAAGTTCAGAAACTTTGGCTAAGACCGTAAGCAGTCCAGGGACACCTAAATCCCGTTGTCCTGTTGTATCCAAGCACCTGCAAACCACACCGTCAACTCCCTCCTCGTCAATTTCCTCCTTAGTCAGGATCGGAAGTAGTCCTGCAGGCCATGTCACTGGCATGACTGACTCTCCTATCCCGGATTCCTCTGGAGGATCCTGCATTGCTACGCCTCCTGCTGCCGCTGCTGCTGTTGCTGCTGCTGGGAGTCGTTCATCATCCCAGAGAGGAAGTAGGAACACCACTACTTTTACTAAACAATTGACCCTCCACCAGTCCTTAGCGAGGAGGATGAAGTACGACAGCAGTCATCCTGAAGCAAAACGTATAACTGAGGCCTTGACTGCTATGTTGGTGTTAGACGTGCGTCCGGTATCCGCCATTAGTGCAGTGGGATTTAGACAATTGATGGAGGTAGTGTGTCCCCGGTTCCAAATCCCGTCTAGATTCCACTTCACTAGGCAGGCGATACCGAGACTGTACAGAAACGTCAGAAAAAGTGTCCTCAGTGTCCTGAAAAATGCCGTTGTACCCAATGTCCACTTAACCACAGACATGTGGACAAGTGGAACAGGGCAGACTAAGGACTATATGACTGTGACAGCCCACTGGGTAGATGTATCACCTTACGCAGCAACAGCTGCAGTGTCACCAGTCGCAGCATCTCAGAAAAGCCAGCTCATTCAAAGGCAGGCTACGCTGTGTATCACCGGTTTCAGTTTCAGTAAGAGGCACACCACCGACAACCTCTTAGAGAAACTGAGGGAAATCATCGCCCAGTGGCTTACCCCACTTAGACTCTCCTGGGGATTTGTGATATCTGACAACGCCACCAATATTGTGCGGGCATTACATCTGGGCAAATTCCAGCACGTCCCATGTTTTGCTCACACAATAAACTTGGTGGTGCAGAATTTTCTGAAAAGCGACAGGGGCGTGCAAGAGACGCTTTGGGTGGCCCGAAAAATTTCTGGCCAGTTTCGCCATTCAGCGACTGCATGCCGAAGACTGGAGCGCCAGCAAACACTCTTGTACCTACCCCGCCATCACCTGAAGCAAGAGGTTGTGACGCGGTGGAACTCAACCCTCTATATGCTTCAGAGGATGGAGGAGCAGCAAAAGGCCATTCAAGCCTATACATCCACCTATGACATAGGCAAAGGTGGGGGTGTGCACCTGACTCAAGCGCAGTGGAGAATGATTTCCGTGTTGTGCAAGGTTCTCCAGCCCTTCGAACTTGCCACACGTGAAGTCAGTTCAGACACTGCCAGCTTGAGTCAGGTCATTCCCCTCATCAGGCTTTTGCAGAAGCAGTTGGAGAAAGTGAAGGAGGAGCTAAGATGGAGCGATTCCGCTCGGCATGTGGGACTTGTGGATGAAGCCCTTCATTCGCTTTGCCAGGATTCCAGGGTGGTCAATCTGTTGAAATCAGACCACTACATTTTGGCCACCGTGCTCGATCCTTGGTTTAAAGCCTATGTGGTGTCTCTCTTTCTGGCCGACACAAGCCTGCAGAGGTGTAAAGACCTGCTAGTGAACACACTGTCAGCTGAAGCGGAACGTGACACGTCAACAGCTCCTTCTTCATTTTCTCCCGCAACTGGGGCTGCCAGGAAAAAACTTAGGTATCCTAAGCAACCCGCTGGCGGTGATGCAGGGCAGGCAGGACCAAGTTTGGACCTCTGGTCCGGACTGAAGGACCTGGCAACAATTTCTGACATGTCTACTGTCACTACATATGATACTGTCACCATTGACAGAATGGTGGAGGATTACATCGGTGACAGCATCCAAGTAGGCATGTCAGAGAGTCTATACCTGTACTGGCAGGAAAAAGAGGCAATTTGGAGGCCCCTGTACAAACTGGCTCTATTTTACCTGAGTTGCCCCCCCTCCAGTGTGTACTCCAAAAGAGTGTTTAGTGCAGCCGGGAACCTTGTCAGCGAAAGGCGTAGGAGGTTGCTTCCACAGAATGTGGAGAAGATGATGTTCATCAAAATGAATTATCAGCTCTTCCAGGGAGACCAGCCTCCAGAACGTACAGAGGGACGTGTGGTGGTGGATTCAAGTGGGGACGAGTTAATACTTTGTGAGGATGAGGATGTGCACACTGAAGAGGGTGAGGAATCGGTGGAGGAGGATGAGGATGACATCTTGCCTCCGTAGAGCCAGATTGTGCAGGGGCAGATTAATTGCCAGCTTGTTTTGTGGGGGCCCAAACGAACCACTCATTTCAGCCACAGTCGTGTGGCAGACCCTGGCGCTGAAATGATTGGTTTGTTAAAGTGTGCATGTCCTGTTTATACAACATAAGGGTGGGTGGGAGGGCCCAAGGACAATTCCATCTTGCACCTCTTTTTTTTCTTTGCATTATGTACAGTTTGGGGCCTAGTTTTTCAAACTGCCATCCTGTCTGCCACTGCAGTATCACGCCTAGATGGGTCACGTGTTTGTGCCGCCCACTCGTGTCGCTTAGCATAGTCATCCAGCTACCTCGGTGCAACCTTTTGGACATAAAAACACTATTGTGAGGTGTGAGGTGTTCAGAATAGACTGGAAATGAGTGGAAATTAAGGTTATTGAGGTTAATAATAGCATAGGAGCAGAAAAACCTACAAATTCTGTGATTTTAGCTGTTTTTATGCTTTTTTTCAAAAAAATACAGATCCAAAACACAAAACCCGGAACCCAAAACACAGAAGGGTGGTTTTGGCAAAACCAATCCAGATCCAAAACACGAAGAAAGATCCAGATCCAAAACCAAAACACAAAACACGAAAAGTGGCCGGTGCACACCCCTAATATATATATATATATATATATATATATATCTATATATATCTATACATATACATACACACACAATGAGTGTGTATATATAAAGTAAAAATCCACTTACAGTATCTCAGAACTCCCTGTTTTGATGATTCTGGCAGCCAGTCAGTGAGTAGCTGCTGCGGCTGCCTCTAGGCTGGGGAAGGTGGCTGCAGTCTTTGGAGCAGACAGCACCGTGGTTCTGCTACTTCAGCTTCCGCATACTGTCTTGCCTCCTCCTACTGCTCGTCCTTGGAGGCCGTGTTGGCAGGGTGGGAGGAAGGAACAGAAAGTCCAGTGCAGGCGGAACATCAGACTCAAAGACACCGCGGCGTCATTCATTACTACACCGCGCATGCGCAGAACAGTACTCTCTAGGCGATGGGGGTAGCCGGGGAAGGAGTCACCGCGGCGATTATTCTGGTGGCTTCCTTGTTTGATAAAAAGTGCATGTAGCTGCCACGGCTCCTCGGGGCCCCTCTGTACCTCTGGGCCCAAGATGGGAATAGCCTTTATACCCCCCTGTTTCTGGGCCTGGGTGGGACAGGGTACGCAGCGTGACCTATGATGTCACGCGACCCCCTTTAGTCACATGCACAACACAGCATTGTCCCCTGGTCCTGGAGCCGGCACCCGTCAGGCTGCTTCCGCCTGCCAGAGTTCTCAGCTAGTCAGCACAGTGTGCTGTGAATGTGAACCAACTAACACTTTCAGGCGCTCCGCCTGATCCCCAGGTAATAGCCTCCGTCCAACCCTGGCAACGGGCCCCCTAGGATCTGGCGGGCCCTAGGCGGGTGCCTTTTGTTGCCTAGTGGGAAATCCGGCCCTGGCTGCAGCTCCTCCCCGACAGCTACCATGTGCCAATGATGTCACTCACTGCTCTCCTCCGAGTCCTCATCTGCTGAAGTCCGGACACAGCATGTAATTAGCACAGCCACAAAGTAACATCGTCACTGGTACCTGCTAGTTCTGTGTATACCATGGGTGTGGGGGGAGATGGTTTGTTGTCCGAGTGTGTGTAATCTCCAGTGCTAGGCGTCAGTGTGTAATGTGCTCTGAGTGTCTGTGTGTAATGTGCAGAGTAAGTGTCTGTGTGTAATGTGCTCTGAGTGCCTGTGTGTAATGTGCAGTGTAAGTGTCTGTGTGTAATGTGCAGTGCTAGGTGTCAGTGTGTAATGTTCTCTGAGTGTCTGTGTGTAATGTGCAGTGTAAGTGTATGTGTGTAATGTGCAGTGCTTGGTGTCAGTGTGTAATGTGCAGTATAAGTGTCTGTGTGTAATGTGCAGTGTAAGTGTCTGTGTGTAATGTGCAGTGTTAGGAGTCAGTGTGTAATGTGCTCTGAGTGTCTGTGTGTAATGTGCAGTGTAAGTGTCTGTGTGTAAAGGTGTCAGTGTGTAATGTGCAGTGTGTGTATGTGTGTAATGTGCAGTGTAAGTGTCAGTTAGTGTAATGTGCACTGTGTGTGTGTAATGTGCAGTGTGTGTATGTGTGTAATGTGCAGTGTAAATGCCTGTGTGTAGTCTGCAGTGTAAGTATCTGTGTGTGTAACCTGCAATGTAAATGTCTGTGTGTAATGTGCAGTGTAAGTGACTAATCTGCTGAGTGTCTGTGTATGGGAGGGGAGGAGGGGGCAGTCCAAATTGGGAACTATACTTACACAATACATTGCAAAAATGTAACTATCCATGTGGGTGGTACATATATATAGTGTACACATAGATACATATGCAGAAACCCCCCCTTACAAATCCCGCGTTTGCCCCTGGAGCCACACCAACTGCCACCCCAAACAGTGCTGGCTGGGACTCCCTGGCAGTTGGTGTGGTTTCCCTATTGAATTTTGGACTGCACTGCAAACCCACCTCGGGAGCCACCAATGCTACAGAGGAAAAGTCTAGGAAGAGCCAAGATACAAAACATATGCCTCAATGTATAAAATTAAGTTGTCTATTCACGTACCCTTGTTTTGGAAAATATAACTAAATGCACATAACAGTCCTTCATTATTGACCTTATTATGTTATTTTTAATGCTGACACAAAAAGTTTAGTATTTTATTCATAAAGTCAATTACTTTCAAATGAAATACTGATGTACATTTGTGTAAATGCATTAAAAGTTTCTTCTTGAAAATGCTTACAACAAATTTATTCCTGCTGATTAGGTACAAAGATACATAAACACATCACTGGGAAATTATAGAAAAGTAACCACAAAGTTTTATATGCTGCTTTAGAGTTTTGACATTCAATTAAGTAAATGGCCTTGGCAAATTCTCATCTGTTTTGCCTTTTCCGTACATACTGTACCAGGAATGATTGCTTAATGCATCCGTAGGAATATCATTGCTATGTTCGCAACCTCAAGACATAGAAGAAATTGCCATCCGTTTATGAACCTAAACATACTTTATAGATTCCAGAATAAGAAAGCCATAATAGAGAAAAATGAACCTGAATCATTTTATTATTTATCATTTTGTCAATTTCAGCAGTGGCTTGTGTTTGAGTGATTTTAACTATTAATAATATTAACTTTACTTTGCACATTCTGATTGTATTTGTCTTAAATTATTAGCCCAGGCCAGTCTGGGATATTCAGTTTATTGTCAAAACCTTGGGGTCTATTTAATAAGATCAAAGTTGTGTTTCTCCATGTTTTCTACAGAGAGAGCAATCAACTACTTTATTTATAAAAGCTCTATTGCGTTGTTCGTGTGTTTTTTGCAGTTTTCGGACAGTCTTCCCTTTATTTAGCATCTTTATCTTAAGTGAATTCTCCAGATCGACTTCACTCGTTTATGAAGTTTTAATTAGTTATTAACACCTTGTTTTCAATCACTTTTTTTTCCTGGAGATTATAACATGTTTGGGCCAGAGGCAACCTGTTATTTAGTTATTTGTCCTATATGAGTAATTCAAAGTATAGTTTCTCCACACTGTAGGGTTCCATTGTGACTTTTAATGGTGATTTCAATGTTGTCCACTGACCAAATGATTATTTAAGTCAATTGTTTTTGGAAGCACTCTTCCTGGTCCCCTTCTGGGGTAAAAATCCACTCCTAGCCACAATGTAAGGCCTTAAATCAGGGGTTGTCAACCTCGGTCCTTGAGAGCTCATGTTTTCCAGATGACCTAGCTGGTGCACAGGTGTAGTCAATACTCACCAACATATTTAGAAATATCCACAGGTGGAGTGAATTATTATAGTTGTGATTCTGTGAGGAGACCTGGAAGACATGAACTGTTGGTAGCTCTCAAGGACCAGGGTTGATTACCCCTGCCTTAAATCATAGATCTTATGCTTGAGGCCACTAACTAACTTTGTTTTCCTGTACAGGTTGGGAAATGCTTTTTCATGTGGAAAGCACTACTAGAAGGTTTCCTGGTCCCCTTCTGGGATGAGAAAATCAACTCCAAGCAGCAGCAGCCACCATGCTCAAGGATTCTTCTGTGGCAAGGACTGATGTGAATGTATCACATTGTTTTTGTAAATGCCTCCTCCCCTCCCCTTCTCCCTCATAAATTTTCTTTGGAATAAAAAAACTCAATTAAATTTACTACCAATCAAATCAACCCTTCCTGTCCCTGCCCTGCCTTCATCTACATACATACTCCAACTCCCACAGGCATCTCTTAAATAATAAAAGTGTTTCCTGATGTGCCATGTTTGAAGTTGAACTGCCATGGGTTTGTGCCGCCCACTGCTGCCGCTTAGCTTAGTCAGCCAGCTAGCAAATTTTGGGCCTAAACTGGATGAAAACAATATAGTGAGCTTTGAGGTGGTCAAAATTGACTGAAAACAAGTGGAAATAATTGTTATTGAGGTTAATAATACTGTATGAACAAAAAAATTCCAATGTTATGTGATTTTAGCTGTTTTTATCATTTTTTAAGAAACAATCGAGATCCAAAACCTAAACCGAAAAACAAAACAAGGAGGTGAGGTTTTGGCAAAACCCATCCAGATCCAAAACCAGGGGAGATCCGGATCCAAAACCATAGCATGGGGGTCAGTGCACATCTCTAATGGGGATCCCAAATCACCAATTTCTGACACCAGAAAACACCAGACTCTTAGAATGAAACTCTACAGCCAGGTCTTGAGCAGCCTCATTCCCATACAGCTGAATGTGCTCACCAATGTTTCTGTGCCCCTAGATTGGGTGCATGAAGTAGTAGAGGCTTATTTTTGAGATAATGATGGTTCAGGAACTATGAGAAACACAAAGACATAAACTAAAAAAAATACTGGTCCAGGTATAAGGAGTGTTAAGAGATGCGCTATTTATCTCTATTTTTATTGTGCCGAGGGGTGGTTTTATATGATGGGCATCTCTATAATGGGTGCAGGGTGTGCTGTGCCCAAACCGCACACCCTGCACCCATAAGGTATACTCTCTGCCAGGCGCTGAGAATCAAAGGGAAAATGGCAAATGGAACTGGCAAGAGATGTTTCAATTAGTCATTTTGATTATACCAACTGTGCACAAGCATGGATATCCTTAAAACCTGGAATGGTTGGGTGCCTTAAGTAATGAGTTTGGGAACCACTGCCTTACATAAATTATCAAAAACTGTAACACATGCTAAACTATTGATTCACAACGTTAATGGGGATCATGGACTAACTATACTTTTCCATTCTGAGTGATCAAATAATTTCTTATTTTTTATTATGCCAGATAATAATGTGAGACCACCATAGTTATTCTGGAGCCCAATGCAAACATTAAAGACCTATTGCCATCTCTACCATACGCATATTCAAATGGACATAAGATACTGCATGGACCATATAAATACATGTAAATAATATTGTAACTTTGTCTGTAATTGTAAAATGTTTAGCAGACACATAGGGCCTGAGTCAAAGACATAAGATAATCAGATGTTTAGCGCACATCTCAGATTGTTAGAGGACTGTGCATGTGCAGCCCTCCATCTGCGAGCCCGCTTGCAGTCCCTCCCATTCCAAGCCTGATTGACAGGCTGTAGCGTTTGGTGTATGTACTGTCATTAATTTAATACTTCTTTTACATGGGGACTACAGGCACCATGCCCTGGATGTTGAAACTTGTGGTTCTCCAAGTACTGGCATGTGTAGGAGACTTGCTGGGACCTGAAATCTTAATGTAAAAGACAATATTACTTTCAGTCTACTCTTTACACCTATCAACCCCGCACCCACCGCACAGGGGTGGGGGATATAGCCCCGGGCTTCAGCTTCAGCTTCAGCCTGGTATACATTGCAGAGTTGGAATCCCTTTATTGGGGGTCCCAACCTCCCCAGGAATCCCTGGCCTGGGCTGACTAGTTGGGGTGTGAATGCTTTGGCCGGGGAACCCTATCAAATGTGTCCCCGGGCTGTAGCATTACTCCCCCTCCCCCCACTAGTAGAGCCCAATGCTGGATCTAAAGATACAGGGGACTTCTATGCAAATTTTTCTGCATATTATTATTTATAGGATCAGGGTCGGATCCAAGAGCCCAGTGCTGGTTATGCTTGGGAGGGGGGACCTTACGTGATTTTTTAAAAAAAATAACACTTTAAAGTTTTTAAAATAAAAACTAAAAAGCATGCACAGATTATAGTGACATGTGCATACTTCTCCTAAACTACTGCTCCTTCCAAGCCATGGCACCAGGGGGGGACTTAAGGACCTTATTCAGACCCACTCGCTAGGATGTGTTCGCACACAGTCGTCTCAGCAGTCAGAGTATGCAAATCCCGCAATCGCTAGCAAGACATTAGCAAGCTCACTCTATCTCCAATTTTGCTCCTGTTATTTACACTTTCAGGGGGGAAAGTGCTGACAATTTAATGGAAATTAGAAACTGAGGCCCATACTTTTTATTGTACTTTCCACCGCATTCACCCATTTGAGACGTAAAATCGTGGAATGCGTGTCACCGCAATTTGCCTTTTTCAATGACAAAACAGGTGAAAGCGCAAATAGGCGAATGCATAACAGGCGGAAAGTACTGAATATATTGGGGGAATCAGTCTGTACCCCAAAATAAGATGCACTGACACCGGAAATCATTATAGATATCTACTATTAGCCCTAATAAAAGTACTTTGTGTACTTAAGTTGCGTTAAAAGCTTTCTAGACGCATATTTGTAAAAGTGGTGAAGGATAGAAAACAGTATTTTTTTGGTAAAAATAAATAGTCAGGTCAAATTTGGGGTACTTGAAAATGGGTGCTAGCATATTTTTATGTCTCTAAAGTACACTTTTAAAAAATGTGAAATATCCGCCTGCTGCATGTACCTGCAATCCTAAAAACACCTGCCCAATCCATACAGCCCCCAAGAAACCCATTTCGCTACTTTTTATCCTTGTCACCCCAGTTTTCTTTTTTTTGCCCCAAAAATGACATGTCTTTTTTGGGGTGTGCTAAGGTAATTTTTTTATTTGGCTGATTTGTCGTTTGGGGGGGTGTCCAAAGGGTTTTGAATCAATTCCCCACATTTGCACCCCAAAAGAGAGATTTTGCACTTTTTTCCACCTCATATTCATTGGAGAAACTTTTCCGCCTATTTCAGTGCATTCAGTTTCCGCTTAGGTGAATTGCTCCTGGAATTAAATTTGGAGATAAGACGCAAACAGGCGAAAAAGCGGCAAAAGGCGAAACCTTTTTGACGATCGCGGCTTTTCGCCTCTAATTGAATCCGGCCCTGAGATGTTCAGCATGATAAATAGGGAAAGATGTGAACAGAGAAATAACCAATACAATCCTACAAGGAAAATTGATGGAATATGATTCTGAAAACTATTCCAGCACTGTTCTGTGAATGATGAAATTGTCAACAGAAGGAAGTTTTGAACTTTCGAAACATACAAAGTTGAAGCATCGAATATTTATGAAGTTATATTTTTCCAATACATGCTACAGGAGCAGTTCATTTTTCCCCCCTTTTGTGTTCTACTGTACCTCCTGCAATGACAATGACGAGGTGAAAGAAAGCCTGGAAGGAAAGAGTGACATTTTGTTCATTATTAGCAGGGAAAGGCAATAGTACAGGAATGCAGACAGAATACAGACCTTTCTAAGAAGTAAAGATCTGACGGCGACATTACCAAGAGAAAGACTGCAGATCCTTCAATCATAACTTGTGTTGTGAGGATATTTCTTGAGTTAGAACCAACTTTGTGGTTTTATGAGGGGGATGAAAATAAACATAAAAAGCAAATTAATGTAGTGGCATAACGGCAATAAATGTATTAATGAAAATGAAAGTTTTAACCACTTAGCTGCCTAATATTTTTTCCAAAAATGGCCCTATAATTGTATTTTTCTACTTATCAAATTATGTCAATAAGAGCTATATAAACCAGACTCAATATAATTTTGTTAACAAATATGGAGATTTGTTAATAAAATCATAACTAATACTAAAAAGGGTTAATAGCTTTCCTTTACATATGTTGATTATTTAAAAAAAATCAACAATTTTTAACAAAAACTTTGGGAACATTTTTAGTTTTATGCAATTCAAAAAGATTATATACTGTGTACACAGTACTGTGCAAAAGTTTTAGGCAGGTGTGGAAAACATGCTGCACAGTAAGAATGCTTTCAAAGATAGAAGTGTTAATAGTTTATTTTTATCAGTTAACAAAATGCAAAGTGATTGAACAGAAGAGAAATCTATATCGAATCAATATTTGGTGTGACCACCCTTTGCCTTCAAAACAGCATCAATTCTGCTCACAGTTTTTGAAAGAACTCGGCAGGGAGGTTGTTAAAAACATCTTGTAGAACTAACCACAAATCTTCTGTGGATGTTGACTTGCTCAGATCCTTCTATCTCTTCATGTAATCCCAGACAGACTCGATGATGTTGATATCAGGCTTCTGTGGAGGCCATATCATCACTTCCAGGACTTTTTCTTCTTTACGCTGAAGATAGTTCTTAATGACATTGTCTGTAAGTTTGGTGTCGTTGTCCAGCTGCAGAATAAATTTGGAGACAATCAGATGCCTCCCTGATGGAATTGCATGCTGCATAAGTACCTGCCTGCATTTCTCAGCATTGAGGACACCCTTAATCTTGACCAAATCCCCAACTCTATTTGCTGAAATGCAGTCCCAAACTTGCAAGGAAACTCCACCATGCTTCACTGTTTCCTGCAGACACTCATTATTGTACTGCTCTCCAGCCCTTCGGCAATCAAACCTCCTTCTGTAATGGCCAAATATTTAAACTTTTGACTCATCAGTCCAGAGCACCAGCTGCCATTTTTCTGGACCCCAGTTCCTATGTTTTCGTGCATAGTTGAGTTGCTTGGCCTTGTTTCCACGTTAAAGGTACTGTATGGCTATTTGGCCGTAATTCATCATTGAAGACCATTTCTGTCCAGACTTCACCGAACAGTAGATGGTGCACCACAGTCCCATAGGTTTCTACGAGGTCTGAGCTGTTGGCACTACTGGACATCTTCCGATTTCAAAGGGAAGTAAGCATGATCTTGTCTTTCATCTAATGCAATAAGTTTTCTTGGCCAACCACTGCGTCTACAGTCCTCAACATTGTCTGTTTCTTTGTGCTTTTTCAAAAGCATTTGAACAGCACATCTTGAAACCCCAGTCTGCTTTGAAATCTTTGCCTGGGAGAAACCATGGTGATGCAGTATAACTACATTGTGTCTTTTTACTGTGCTCAGTCTTGCCATGGTGTATGACTTGTGACATGAAACTGTCTTCCACAACCTCACCTTTGTATCAGAGTTTGGCTGTTCCTCACCCTGTTTTAAGCCTCCTACACAGTGGTTTCTGTTAATGACTGTGTCTCAGCCTACATATGTCCATTTGCATCTTTGCCGCTTGTGCAACCATGAACGGGTACGCACGCTGTTTTCGCATCCACGACCCATAGGCTTGCATGGTGCGAATGCAGCACGTGGAATGGCGTACTGTGGTGCATGCAGCGATGGCAAATTGCATAGCACTATTTGCACCGTGAGCGGCAAGGATGCAAGAGGACACATATGTACATATGAAAATGTTCATTATCAACTGTTTGGTATGATTGGTTAATCATACACCTGACTATAATCCTACAAAATCCTTGACTATATATTGTAACATGGGGTATAGAAATGAGGACTCCAGACAAGCAGGTACTTGGTAAAGCAGTGGCTTTTAATGGCAGCAAACACTGCACTTAGCATACGTCAGCATAGGCCTGGATACACACAGGCACATAACAGAAAATAAGCAAATAAACATAAAAGTAAATGTCCCAACACTCCTTGTGCTTAACAGTCAACAGTTAAAATATCTATGGACCTTCCAGGTAATGGCACATTAATGCTAACCATCACCCCTGGCCTATCGCCTGGCCAGCTTGTCCAGCATCTGGAGCAAGGAGCGTCAGATGTGTGGGAGTTTTAAACACTTCCTGTGCTGCTGACATCCTGCTGGCTATGGACAACCTGGAAAACCCAGAATTCTATATTTCCAGTTTGAGCTGTGCAGCCCAGAAAACCTGGAATTCCAAACTTCTATTGTACAGATGTGCCCACGTTCATTGTGGCTGATCACAGCACAAACATGCCCATGAATCGCTCTATGCGCCACGCTATGCTATGTCATGTCCCCGATCACAGGAGTGCATCTCCATTCAATCCTATGGAGACGCGAAAGCGCGGCCCCGATGGCGGCAGTGCATTTTCCATTATATCTGATCATGGAAATCCATCTCACACCATGCATATCACAATTCGCTGCGCTATAGACAACAATGTAGCTGGGCAGATCTGTAGGTGCAGAATGTGCTGATCTTGATTTCCTCTCCCTTGGAGGGAGCTGATCCCACCAGAATGTGGGCAATTCAGGTGAGAGACCACCCCTCTCACCACTATTTATATTGGGTGTGTGCACCAGCCACTTTTCATTTTTTGGTTTTGGATCTGGATCTTTCTTCATGTTTTGGATCTGGATTGGTTTTGCCAAAACCACCCTTCCGTGTTTTGGGTTCTGGGTTTTGGATCTGTATTTTTTTGGAAAATCACAGAATTTGTGGGATTTTCTGCTCCTACGCTATTATTAACCTCAATAACCTTAATTTCCATTCATTTCCAGTCTATTCTGAACACCTCACACTTCACAATATTGTTTTTAGGCCAAAAGCTAAAGGTTGCATCGAGGTACAGTAGCTGGATGACTATGCTAAGCGATACAAGTGGGCAGCACAAACACGTGGCCCATCTAGTAGTGACACTGCAGTGGCAGACAGGAAGGCAGTTTGAAAAACTAGGCCCCAAACAGTACATAATGCAAAGAAAAAAAAAGAGGTGCAAGATGGAATTGTCCTTGGGCCCTCCCACACACCCTTATGTTGTATAAACAGGACATGCACACTTTAACAAACCAATCATTTCAGCGCCAGGGTCTGCCACCCGACTGTGGCTGAAATGAGTGGTTCGTTTGGGCCCCCACAAAACAAGCTGGCAATTAATCTGTCCCTGCACAAACTGGCTCTATGGAGGCAAGATGTTGTCCTCATCCTCCTCATCCACCGATTCCTCACTCTCTTCAGTGTTGTGTACATCCTCATCCTCACAGAGTATTAATTCATCCCCACTGGAATCCACCACCACAGGTCCCTCTGTACGTTCTGGAGGCTGGTCTCCCTGGAAGAGTTGATCATTCATTTTGATGAACATCATCTCCACATTTTGTGGAAGCAACCTCCTACACCTTTTGCTGACAAGGTTCCCGGCTGCACTAAACACTCTTTCGGAGTACACACTGGAGGGGGGGCATCTTAGGTAAAATAGAGCCAGTTTGTACAGGGGCATCCAAATTGCCTCTTTTTCCTGCCAGTACAGGTATGGACTGTCTGACATGCCTACTTGGATGGTGTCACCGATGTAATCCTCCACCATTCTATCAATGGTGACAGTATCTTATGCAGTGACAGTAGACAAGTCAGAAATTGTTGCCAGGTCCTTCAGTCCGGACCAGATGTCCAAACTTGGTCCTGCCTACACAGCATCACTGCCAGCGGGTTGCTTAGGATACCTAAGTTGCTTCCTGGCAGCCCCAGTCGCGGGAGAAACTGAAGAAGTGTTTTCACCAGCAGGTCTTTGCACCTCTGCAGGCTTGTGTTGGATGGATAGAGAGATACCACATAGGCTTTAAATCTAGGATCGAGCACGGTGGCCAAAACATAGTGGTCTGATTTCAACAGATTGACCACCCTCGAATCCTGGCAATGCAAATGAAGGCTTCATCCACAAGTCCCACATGACAAGCGGAATCGCTCTGTCTTAGCTCCTACTTCACTTTCTCCAGCTGATTCTGCAAAAGCCTGATGAGGGGAATGACCTGACTCAAGCTGGCAGTGTCTGAACTGACTTCACGTGTGGCAAGGTCAAAGGGCTGGAGAACCTTGAATAACATGGAAATCATTCTCCACTGCGCTTGAGTCAGGTGCATACCCCCACCTTTGCCTATGTCACAGGTGGATGTATAGGCCTTTATATATGAATGGACTTTTGCTGCTCCTCCATCCTCTGAAGCATATAGAGGGCTGAGTTCCACTGTGTCACAACCTCTTGCTTCAATGATGGCAGGGCAGGTTCAAGACTGTTTGCTCATGCTCCAATCTTCGGCACGCAGTTGCTGAATGGCGAAAGTGGCCAGAAATTTTTTGGGCCACCCAAAGCATCTCCTGCACGTCCTTGTTGTGTTTCAGAAAATTTTGCACCGCCAAATTTATTGTGTGAGCAAAGCATGGAACGTACTGGAATTTACCCAGATGTAATGCCACACAATATTGGTGGCGTTGTCAGATATTACAAATCCCCAGGAGAGTCTATGTGGGGTAAGCCATTGGGTAATGATTTCCCTCAGTTTCTCTAAGAGGTTGTCAGCGGTGTGCCACTTACTGAAACAGGTGATACACAGCGTAGCCTGCCTTGGAACGAGCTGGCGTTTCTGAGCTGCTGCTACTGGTGACGCTGCTGTTGTTGCTGCGAAGGCGATACATCTACCCAGTGGGCTGTCACAGTCATATAGTCCTTAGTCTGCCCTGTTCCACTTGTCCACATGTCCGTGGTTAAGTGGACATTGGGTACAACCGCATTTTTTAGGACACTTAGGACACTTTTTCTGACGTCTCTGTACATTCTCGGTGTCGCCTGCCTAGTGAAGTGGAATCTAGATGGGATTTGGTGCTGGGGACACACTACTTCCATCAATTGTCTAAATCTCACTGTACTAATGGCGGATACCAGACGCACGTCTAACACCAACATAGCAGTCAAGGCCTCAGTTATCCGCTTTGCTTCAGGATGACTGCTGTCATACTTCATCCTCCTCGCTAAGGACTGTTGGAGAGTCAATTGCTTAGTAAAAGAAGTAGTGGTGTTCCTACTTCCTCTCTGGGATGATGAATGACTCCCAGCAGCAATAGTAGCAGCAGCAGCAGCAGTAGGGGTAGTAATGCAGGATCCTCCGGAGGAATCCCGGATAATCATGCCAGTGACATGGCCTGCAGGACTACTTCCGATCCCGACTGAGGAGGAAATTGACGAGGAGGGAGTTGATGGTGTAGTTTTGCAGGCGCTTGGATACAACAGGACAAAGGGATTTAGGTGTCCCTGGACTGCTTACGGTCTTAGCCAAAGTTTCTTAACTTGACAGTAACTTTTTATGCACGCGCTGCAGGTGACATATAAGGGACGATGTTCCTAGGTGGCTAACGTCCCTACCCCTACTTATTCCACCTTTACATATGGTACATATGGCAAGACAGTTGTTGTCCGGATTTGGATAGAAATATTGCCAGACCAAAGAGGTGGAATGTTTGGTCTTCTGCCCAGGCATGACCGTGATGGGCTTTTTCATCCCACGGACAACAACTGTCTCCCCCGGTGCCTGATGTAAACAAACCACATTGCCATCAGAATCCTCCTCGCCATCTTCCTCCTCAGCGCCTGCTACACCAATATCCTCATCCTGTAGTACTTCAACAGTGACATCTTCAATTTTAATATCAGCAACCGGACTGTGGGTGCTCCTTCCAGCACTTGCAGAGGGCGTGCAAATAGTGGAAAGAGCCACCTCTTTCTGTACAGTGTTGGGAAGGTCAGGCATCGCAACCACCCCCACACTTGGACTCTCCTTGAGGCTTTGTTATATCTTCTTAGAATGCACAGTTCTTCGCTGTGCTTTTACCAGCTTAACTCATTTGATTTTTGTAGCAGGAGGAGGGCTTCCATCGTCATGTGAAGCTGAACCACTAGTCATGAACATAGGGAAAGACCTTAGCCATTCCTTGCCACTCCTTGTCGTAAATGGCATATTGGCAAGTTTACATTTCTCCTCAGATGATTTAAATGTATTTTTTAAGGTCATTTTTCTGAAGTTTGTCATTTGGGATTTTATATGCCCTCTACTATGACATAGGGCATCGGCCTTGGCAGATGACGTTGATGGCATTTTATCAGCTATGTCATGACTAGTGGCAGCAGCTTCAGCACTAGGAGGAAGTGGTTCTTGATTTTTCCCAATTTTATTGTTATCGGATAAATTTTTGTCCTCCATTTATGTGATATTGATATATACACGAGGCTCACACAAACACAGACATTTTTTTTTAATTATATTATTATTATTTTTGGGATGGAGCACACTTTGGGGGTTACAGCACCCTTTAACAGATGAACCAGCCGGCCCTTGATTTATGACACAGGCGCACGATTGGCGCTGCTACTTTGTTGATGCATGTGCGGCTACTGCGCGCACACAATTCACAAACAGAGAAAAAAATATATATTTTTTTTTTTTGGAGTGCACTTTGGGGGTTACACCACCCTTTAACAGATGAGCCAGACAGCCCTTGATTTATGACACAGGCGCGTGCTTGGTGCTACTTTGTTGATGCATGTGCGGCTACAGCGCCCACAATTCACAAACACAGAAAAAAATATTTTTAAATTTTTTTTGGAGTGCACTTTGGGGGTTACACAACTCTTTAACACATGAGCCAGCCGGCCCTTGATTTATGACACAGGCGCACGCTTGGTGCTGCTACTTTGTTGATGCACGTGTGGCTACAGCGCACACAATTCACAAACACAGAAAAAAATAATTGTTTTTTTGCATTTAGGGGGAGCACCCCTGAATGACAGTTCACCCCCTGTACAACACTACAGCACCCCTTTTGGACTACAGCGTTTATAGGACACTGCACAACACATCCCAGCCAGCCCCTATAGACTGTGGAGTGAACACAGCCCCTATGGACAACTGACTGCACAACACAGCCCAGCAAGCTCCTATGGACAACAGCAGCACAACACAGCCCAGCCAGCCCCTATGGACAACAGCAGCACAACACAGCCCAGCCAGACCCTATGGACTTTGGAGTGGATACAACCTCTATGGACAACAGCAACACAGCACAACACAGCCCAGCCAGCCCTAAATCCCACCCTCCCTATTCACTGTCCACAGCCAGAGTGAAAAATGGCGCCAACGTGGGGACCGTTTAATGAATCCAAAACCTGCGAGATCCGACAGCAAGATGATGACGTTTTGCCTTGATTTCAGATCCGAGTCAGGCATGAAAACTCGAGCCTGACTTGGCTCCGACTCGGAACGGGGGGGCTCGGGGGGTTCGGATTCCATAAATCCAAACCCGCTCATCCCTAATTTTATATATATATATTAGGGATGTGCAGGCTCGGTTCTACTCGGTTCCGTTCGGTTCTTTTTACCGAATCTTATTGGCTATCCAAAACTCGTGACAGCTGAAACCCAATAAGATCCGGTAAAAAGAACCGAACGGAACCGAGTAGAACCGAGCCTGCACATCCCTAATATATATATATATATATATATAGATATAGATATATATAGATATATATTTGCTCTGTTGTCCTCCTTAAGAAAAACTGCTGCCAACACACAAAGTGATACAGGAGGCGGCACCCCTTGTTTATTTCATCATATCAAAAGCAAGAGCTATTTTCATCAGTGACAATTTGGAAGAGAGCTGTTTTCTTAGCAAAATAATTTTGTATAATGTGCACGTGTTATAAATTCACATTTGTAATCTCTTTTAATCGTTTCAAGCTATTAACAGCAGCTTAATGCACTTTAATTATATTTTGTTACTCTATTATAGAATCTGTTACCTGGCAGAGCAGGAACAAGGATGAACAGACCATGCACTGTAGTATCCATGTTGTCTGCAGGCTATGTCCTCTATAATGCTTAGCCAAGCCTCTGTGGTGGTTGGCCACACCCCTCTGGAGGCTGACCAAACTTTTTAAGCATGGGCCCCAACCACTGCCTTCCCCCGGTGGGTCCTTCATACTACAGTCCATCACTGGCTACACATAAATCACATTAGTATGACAAATATTATTTCCACACATCTAGTAAGGACGTCAGAATGTTTCTGATTTACCCTGTTCCAAAGTGAACACTGACTAGTAATAATAGATATTTCTCCTGTGATTATAGTGTACTTTAGACCAGGGCTCGACAAATCCAGGGGGCCAGGTCACCATGGCTACCAGATTTTGCTGCCTGGCTACTAGATTTTGCAGTGTGGGAGGAAGCTGACCCTCATCAGCTCTGGCAGAGATTCGTGCCTATAGTATTGCGGTGTTCATATCATGCACAGGAGTGCATGTGCTGAGTGTCGCCTGCACTAACTGCTGTGTCTCTGTCTGTCCCGGCCTGCACTGAAGACTCCTCTCCATCCTGGCCTGCTCTGATCCCTGCTGTCTGTCCCAGTCTACGCTGATCCTCCTGTACGTCCCGGCTGTCTACTATATCCTATCTCAGGCTGCATAGAGATCTTCGGTAGTAGGGTCTATGCGTGGCCAGGGATTGTGGAGCTGCTTCAGAGGGATAGTGGTGTGACCATGAGGGGAGGAGGGTTTTGTTGTACTTTCTGGCACCATTATTTTATGTGAAATGTTGTCCGTTACTACTGGAGGGTGGGGGGTGGAGCAGGGGAGCTGTGCAGAGCAGCGAGGGGGCCTCCATTTTACTTTATCCATTCAACTGTTACTATTTTGTGGACTAGTATAGTATGTATAACAGTTGTAGAACACACAGAGCTGTGCTCCTCACTCCTGTAATTTTTTGAGGGGGATGGTGGTCTGGCTCCTACACTTTCATCCCAGCTCCTAGATTTTAGAAGAAATTGTCAAGCCCTGCTATAGACTATTGCTTGTGGGCTTATTATTATTGTTGACTTTAAACTCTATAACATTATGAGTCACTTGTCATCCATACCCAGAATCATGAAGGCTGGAATGGCATTACTCTGGGCAGCTGTGCTAACCAGGCCATCGACAGTTGGGAAACCCTTCCATATGCAGGTTTAGCAGCATGTCTGGATATAATGTATGTTCACATTGAACAATGTTTCTTACTTGTCAGCAAAACTAGCCACTGTACAGTGTGTACTGTATTATAACAAATAGGTAGCTGTGTAGCTCTATATATTTTTTAGTTTGTGGCACATTTAATTAAATTATTTACAAATATTATCTCCTAGTTAGTAGTCTATCAGTACTCCATCACCATAGTATAATTTCTCTGTGCTACTACATACATATTGCCCTCATTAGTGTCACCATGTGTCAGAAATGGTGTGCGATATCTCAAAAAATATCAAAAACACATAGAGCAACACTTAATTTGGCATAAAATATATACTGTGGCAACTCATCAAGCTTTGCAATATAATTCATACCAGTGGTCGAAGTGGGGCGGTATACGGCGGTATGATATACCGCCACTTCCCGGCCCCACTTCGTTTTAGATGTAGAAAAGAATGCACCAGCGCTGGGATCCAGTATGGGATCCCAGCGCTGGAACAGCGGCGGCAATGTGTTAAGATGTGTCCCGCAGGGGACACATCTCAGTCGGGGCAGTGGAGGTGCTGACATGTAGCCGGGACAAAGTACCTGGTCCCGGCTGCACTGTAAGCACCACGTACTGGATGGCTGCCAGCCAATCACGAGGCTCGCAGCTGCCAGCCAATCACGGGACTCGCGGCCTCCAGCCAATTACAGGGCTCACAGCCGCCAAATGGCAGCTTCTCATTGGCTCGCAGCGGAGCCAGATAAACTGGAGGGAAGACCCGAGGATCCCGGTGGCTCCACTCCAGCAGCGCAGGTAATAGGGAATTAGAGAGAGGGGAGGGTGTGAGAGAGGGAATAGAGAGAGGGGCAGACAGAGGCAGGCTAGCTATTGTAGGGGGTGAAAGAGAGAGGGAATCAGTAAGGGCAGGGTGTGAGAGAGGGGAGCAGGCAGGGAGAAGTGTGTGTGTGTGTGTGTGTGTGTGGGGGTTAGAAGTACAATGGAGTGATATGGAAGCAGGGGCCCATAGGGGGGGGAAGATTCAATCTCCATACCCCCACCTCCAAATTACCACTTCGAGCACTGATTCATACCATAGATTTGAAAAGATCAATATTCATCTTAATATTAAGAGTGAATTTATAACACATATTATGCAACACATCACAAATAGAGAAAAGTATATCCATCAGTGAGACAGGTATTAACGACGTAAGAGTTTCAATCGCCACAAATATGTTTTTCAATATCCTTAAACACAAGGATGTTATTCTACAAATGGACCTGAAGATTACAATCTTATATATAAAATTAATTAGTCTGTTTGTTTGTTTATTTGTTCGGTTATGCATTAGGACACCCCTGCACCGATTGGGATGAAATCAACGTGAGGTGGTCCAGTTGGATCCTGGCCAGGGTGTAGGGGGGTTAGGATCCCTGTCTTGACCCGGGGAGCCTGTTCTGAGCCTTCCACTGGATGGATTTGGATGAAAACTTCACAGAGTGGTAACATCGGATCCCAGAAGACATACTAGACATACTCCCGTTGTTGTACGCTGGGCAGAACTTTGACCCAGGGACGCTGGTTAGAACTTTGACCCGGAGAGCCTGTTCTGGGCCTTCCACTAGATGGTTTTGGATGAAAACTTCACAAAGTGGTGGCAATTGGTCTGGGATGCCTAATGGAGTGGTTGAAATCTCGGTCAGACCTCACAGCAGAGTTTGCAGGGCAGAAGTTTGACCATTGGAGCCTGCTCTTGGCCTTACACTGGATGGATTTGGATGACATCACAGAATAAAACGTAATAACCTGAAGATTTAAACATGGGCAATGACGGACACTTCGAGCTAGTTAATAATAAACAATTAATCAAATAGAGAGAGAATATCACAATTAATCAAGAGTTATAATTTCTGCTTCCTTTTATAGTCTATGTGATCATGACTTTAACCGCTCCACAATCATTTACTAATATGAAGATTACTTATCAAAAGTAATGTAAACCAGAGTTTGAAAACAAGATTTAAGTCAGATGCTCCAGTGCAAGCTTTCATTATGTCCCCTGGGGGCAATAGTTTCCAATCTATGACTCTATGGGCTCTATTTACTACAATCCGCATATTGAATGCGGATTGTAGTGTGATATTACCGAGTGAATTCGCATTGCGAATTCAGGCAATATCACAGGGATTTACTATAAATCCCTTGCAGGGACAGAGCTTGCGATAAAGCTCTGTCCCTGCGGATCCCATCCGCACTCTAGTCGCGGTATTTTCTGAAAAAATACCGCAACTAAGAGCCCGCGCATGCGCCGACCCACCGTCGCTGCTGCCCCCCCACGGCGCTAAGCCCCGCCCCTCGGCACTAAGCCCCACCCACGCGATCACGGACCCCCGCGAACCGCGACCCCCCCCTCTCCCTTCATTACACTTACCTGCATCCTCCTGGCCTTCGGTGATCTTCTCCGGGCTTCCCGATCAGGTGATCTCCCATACTGCACTGGGGCCCGATCACCTGATGACCGGGCAGCAGTACACTGTGGGAGACCAGCTGACCGGAGAGGAGCCATCACCGGAGGCCCGATCACCGGTCCCTGGATTCAGGTAAGTAAAAAAAAATGTTTTCTTTTTTTTTTCTTTTTTTTACAGCAATCAGCTTGCGGTCTGTTTAGACCACACAGCTGATTACTGGTAACGGCTCCCAGCTCTGCTCTCCCCGTTAGAGCAGAGTAGGAGGCCAGTAACTGGGGAAGACCCTGGATAACGCCACCTCCAGGTGGAGTTATTATAACAGGGCTTTCCCCGGTATTTTTTTACAATTTATTTTTAGTAACTATGGTCGGATCACATTTCCCATTACAATTATGGGAAATGCGATCTGCTTTACAAAAAATAAGTGATACTAGGGGTTGGAGTAGAATTTTACTAATTCTACACCAATTGCCCTATAGTAACTACAGGTGAAACTAAAATAATGTGAAAAGGGTGTGAAAACACCCTTTTTCACTTTATTTTAGTAAAAATAATGTTAATAAATAGAGCCCTATGTCATCTCTCTATGTAAGTGGAAAGTCCACCAATCTCCACTCTACTAGGTCTGGACACATCATCAATGATCCAATTACAGAGCCCTGACTCATTTACGTTAATTACAAAGCTGTACAGGAAAAGTCTTCTTATTTTTTATGTTCACATGTAATTTCTTAATCATTTTCAAGTAAGCTCTGGACATGAGCAGAAATGGCTTCAATGATAAATGCAATAGAAAAGAGTACAGGCATAACTGGTCGCTATATAGCACGTGGCAATAGGGCAGGTTATATAATAGTAACACAAATCAGCAATCGAGTGTTTTGAGTTTTTTCTAAGTATACTGTAACCTTTAAATCAGTCTTAAAGCATATTTTAATGTATATATTATCTAATCAACAGATGACATTGTATGTTAAAATTCTGGCCACCATTCTCAGTCTGTTACGTGTGCCCTGGCTCCTGAAATAATCTCTCAAATATGGAGCTCTATAACTGAGTTCTAGGAAGTTCTCAGGAAATACTTAGGTGATTAAGACGCAGGAAAGCTTTGAGGCTTTGAGCAGACTTTGTTAACAGTGAGAACAAAGTAACTAAGGTTTTGTCCACTGTTTATTTTAGAGATGTGCAGTTCGGTTCTCCAGAAATCCGAATCCACCCGAATTTCGTGAATCTGGGTAAATCCGAGTTGCAGTTCTAATCTCATGAGGAGATCCGGGTAAATCCGGGGAGCGGTTCTGATCTTTTTGTGGTTCGGAATTCGGATTTTAAATCCGAATTTTGGGTTTTGGATTGCATAAATTACATGATTTTAGCTGTTTTTAAAACTTTTTTTCTATTCTTTATTTAAAAAATCCAGATCCAAAACCGAAACACTTGAGGGTGGTTTGCAAAACCAAATCCAGATCCAAAACCTTGAAGGAGATACAGATCCAAAACCAAAACACGGGGGTCAGCGCACATTTATTTATTGTTTTCTAATGACAGTGAGTATGAGCAAGGGACCAAAACTAAAGTACAGCACTTCAAATATAAAACATGTACATGAAATTGAATGTAGGGAGTGATTCAGCCTCAGACGGTATTGCTATCTCAGCTGCTAACACGGTAGCAGCTACGATTTATAGAAATGCAGCAGAAGGGATCATGCATTACTGATCCAAACTGTGTCCATGGACGCAGCACCGGATCATCTGTGGAATCCTTGCCCTGCTGAGTGACTATGGAGTCACTCTAGCCAACCGACGCAGATGCACAAAATAGGACTCTTCCCTCCCCACAAATGGCACCTCCGTTTGGGGAAATGTAGGCCGTCACTGCCCCCTCCCCACCCAGAAATGGCAGCAGACTGTCAACCTCTGACAGTCTGCTGCCACTCTGCCTGCGGGATTGCAGACCCATACTGCGCCTGGGTCATGCACATACGCAGAGGAGGCACCATCAGAGATGTCTGAGCGATGTCACATCTCTGAATAAGCCCCATAGTGGAGAAAACATGGGAATTCAGCCTTTTTGACAAATAAAAACTGTATCCAAGGCCATAACAGGTCAATAACCTATATTACCCTGTGCCAGACCCACCACCAAGACCATGGGAAAAAAAAGCTGAGCACCTGGAACATCTTATGGGGTAAATTTACTAAAGGTAGATTTGCAGGTCGATTTGAGGAGTGATTTTCTTCTCAAATCGACTCAAATCGAAACCGTTTTTTCACTGCATTCACTATTATTCAATTTGTTTTGCGATTTGCAAAACAAATTCGATTTGAGTCGGTTTTGAACAGTGATTTGCTGTTCGATTTGGCATGTTCATGTCCAAATCGAACGGCAAATCACCCTTCAAAATGAACTGCAAATCCCTGACATGCTAGAACTGCTTGATGCTTTCACTTTCAACATGAGCAGTTCGTTCTCACACAGATACATGCAGACATCAGTGAGATGCCTGCATGTATTTGCCTGGAAAAAGTGTTGTAAAGAGTTAAAATTAAAAAAAACAAACAAACATGAGGTCACTCCCCAAAACAGAACCAGCCCCGGACTGCTGAAACCAAGTTCTGGTTGACTAAGTACAGAGAAAAAATTACGTAGGGTCTCCCTGTACTCAGTACAACCAGCACTGGGCTATGGGAAGCAGGGCTGGTTCTGGATTTACAGGGAAAAATTTGCGTAGGGTCTCCCTCTAAATCAAAGAACCAGTCCTGTACCCTTTCTAATGGGGGACTGATGCCACAGCCAGGGGAGCCCTATCACCGGGCTCCCCAGCCGCAGCATCAGCCCTGACCATTAGTCAGCCCAGGCCAGGGATCCCTGGGGAGTTGGAGACCCTTTCAAAAAAAGGGTTCTCCATCTCCAGGGCACCCCTAGCCTAGGCTGATAGTGTGTTTCTTTCAACATTTCTTTACAGGTGAACTACAAGTCCCAGTGGGCACTTAATGCCCCGCATGCTGATATTTGTGGTTCTCCAAGTACCAGCATGCGGGGTAGGCTTGCTGGGACCTGCACTTCTACTGGAAAGACAATGTTTTATCACTTCTATTTTTACACATCACTCACAGAATCAACCCGCCACCCACCGCCCAGGGGTGGCGGGGATAGCCCCAGGCTATCAGCCTAGGCTAGGGGTGCCCTGGAGAGGGAAACCCCTTTTTTTGAAGGGTTCTCCAACTCCCCAGGGATCCCTGGCCTGGGCTGACTAATGGTCAGGGCTGATGCTGCAGCTGGGGGGCCCGGTGATAGGGCTCCCCTGGCTGTGGCATCAGTCCCCCGTTAGAAAGGGTCCATGGCTGGTTTTGTGATTTACAGGGAGACCCTACACAAATTTTTCCCTGTAAATCCAGAACCAGCCCTGCTTCCCATAGACCAGTGCTGTTTGTACTGAGTACTGGGAGACCCTACTTAATTTTTTCCCTGTACTTAGTGAACCAGAACTGGGTTTCAGCAGTCCGGGGCTGGTTCTGATTTGGGGGGGGACCTCATGTCAATTTTTGTCTAACTTTAATTACTTTTTACAGCCAGATACATGCAGGCATCTCACTGATGTCTGCATGTATCTGTGTCAATCCGACCTGCTCATGCTCAAATCGAAAGCATGAAGCAGGTCTATTGTATTGGGGATTTGAAGTTCGATTTGAAGTTCGATTTGAAGTCCAATTTTGAGGTTGATTTCAAATCGAATGATAGTAAATGAGGGTTTTGTGTGTTGGGCTATGTAAAAGTACCAATGTTTTTCCGAATGTCGATTTGAGGCCGATTTGACTCAAATTTCGATTTGAAGTCTGATTTTACATTCGATTTGGCCTTTAGTAAATACCCAAAAGCAAAATCGAATCCAAATCAAATGAAAATCGCACCTCAAATCACTCAAAATGCCAAATCGACCTTTAGTAAATTTACCCCTAAGTGTTCATATGTAATTACAACAAAAGAGTAACAGCTCTGCCCAGAGTAACCCCAGATGGAAACTGAATAAAAAATTACACCTATAATTTATGCACAATATAATGCTGCCCTATAACATACGTAGTCACCTAGGGATGATCTGGTAAATAAGAAATAGAAAAACAACGGCGACATAAAGTGTTTAGATCTCTATAACATTGATATAAAAAAAATCAAAGAGAATGTACAATTTAATAGACACAACTTAGAAACAATAAACCCCATTTCATAGTATTGCACATGATAACATACCATACAGAGCCGGATTTAGATCTCAGGAGACCCTAGGCAAGATACCAGTTTGGGGCCCCCCTCCTTTAAACAACCCAGAGCACTATATTTTCATTCTTGGACTCTTCAGCCTGGATGGTGATTGTCGGTGTGCCGGTGGAGCAATTTAACAATACCCATGGGCGGCTCCAGGATTCTGAGCACCCTGTGCCGGCTCTTGAGAGAGCGCCCTAACCTCGCGCGCAGCTTTGGGGGCATGTCCTAATTACCATAGGCCATGCCCCCTGTGTGACGTTATTTGGAGGCGTACCCGCATGGCACGCCTCCAAATAACGTCAGGCTGGGGGTAAAGCCCAGCACTCCGTCACTGGCTGGGCTTCCCCCATCCCTCTCCCCCGTCAGTGCATGGTAGCCGGGCATCAATTCACTCTCTGGGGGTCCGGCACCACCGCACAGCTGCGGTGGTGGGGGTCCCCAGCCTCCAGATTTGACCACCCAGGGGCCACTTTGGCCCATGGGTGGAACAGCAGGACAGTAGTGTTCCGCTGAAATCGGGATGCTGGGGAGGGGTGCCACCCTCTACAGGTGGCACCCCTGTGTGACCGCACTGGTCGAACACCCCTGACATTACCATACTGTGTGGTACCCAGTGGCCAAGCTGTTCTACAATATGGAGCACCCCCTCTTTCTTTCTAACATATATACTTGTATATATTTATATATCAACCTGTTTTAAATATGAATATGTAGATAGCTATGTATTACACATAGTGTATACTTAAATATGTATGAAAGGAGTAATATATATATATATATATATATATATATATTTCAGCTGGAACGCTGTTCCTGAGGTTCTTTTGAAAAATGACATCATCAGGAACTGCATCGTAACACTACCTGCATGCTCCTATTAGTGGGCTTTTGCCGCTCTGCTGACTCTTCCCTTAGTCCTCTTTTAGCCAGTAGTTGCTCTCCTCCCTTCAGTGTATTAATCCTCTGTGACGTTCGGCTGCCTCTTCCCATAGCTTCAGGGAGTCCAGCTGCTGCTTCTGCCCCCGCTCCACCGAGCACACTAACCAGCACTAGTACTTGCGGTAACTCACACAGTCTTCACTTATCCTGTCTACTCAGCCACTACCAGGTAAAGATTAGCGCTTTTGATATGGCAGCACCAGCAGGCACAGGTGAGTTAGCACTGTGAGGGCAGTGGCAAATGCAGGATTTCTAGAGCGTGTTTTCCAAATGCTTGATTGTAGAGCGAGTGTAGCCAGTCCATGAAGAGGGCAGAAGTAGTACTTATCCAGCTTTAATATGCGTCATACAATGCGTATTGGGTGTCATAATTCCAGCATATACAGGATCACAGTAAGTCATTTGATGCGGCAATAGAGCCATCCTGCCTGAGCTGAATGTTTTTTATTTTAGATGTGAGCACTATTCCAGAGCATTGGAGCAAGTCCGGGAGCCTGGAGGAGCAGGAGAAGAACTTAGCACTGGACATATATGTACATATTGGGCTCTATAGCAGTGCATCCCTAACAGTGCATGTTTTCCAGATCTCCTAGTTGGTGCACAGGTTATTTATTACTGGCTGATACATGTTAAAAGATCCACAGGTGGTGCTAATTATTTCATTTGTGATACTGAGAAGAACATGCAGCGCTAGTAAAATTCTATTATATTACTATTTCTACTGTGGTCATGGTATGTGCTGGGGAGGGGGGTTTCACAATTTAAACATGTATGCAAGCTTGAGCCAAAGGTGGCAGATCAAGTTTATTTATCTGAGAATCAGTGTAGGGACTGGTCGGATGGGAGCGGCCGTGAATCGGTGGTCAGCTTAACAAATTATTGCAATATTTTGGAACCAACATTCCCTATGTTTAAAGGAGTTGCAGTTTGAAAAGCATGTGAGTGCCGAGTTTGTGTGATATTTTTTATATATATACACAGTTTATATATATATATATATATATATATATATATATAGTGTATATATATATATATATATATACATATATTCCTTTCATAAGGGGAGTTTCTAGAGAGGAGGGGGCATGTGTGCAGTCTCCGACACGGGCCCCCTCCTCTCCGCACGGCGGCCGACAGCGAATTGAGATATGCGCGGCCAGCACCGGAGTTATAGACTCTGGGCACTAGAGTGTACCCAGAGTCTATAATGTATGCACAGGTCACTGGGAAAATAGCTGCGGCGGCCATTTTCCCTGTACTGCGCATGTGCAAATGACGGGAAAATGGTCACGTGACCATTTTCCAGTCGTTTTACAGCGGCGGACCCCCGCGCCGACATAGGGCTCCGGAGAGGTAAGTAATATTATGGGTGCAGGGTGTGCGGTGAGGGGACCCCTGGACCCAGGGGCCCATGTTCCCCACACACCCTGCACCCATTATAGATATATAAATAAATGTGTGTTTGCACACAGCTTCAGGTTGTTATAGTCACACTGACAGCATGGACCCTTCACTGCCCACCTGACAGCACCACATACTGCCCTCTTACATAGCACCCACAATTCCCACCCCTCTCCCCTCACAACACAGACCCCCCTGCCCTCACTGACTCCTCTCCCCTCACAGTACAGACACCCCCTCCCCTCATAGACCCTAGCAGCAGCCATAGACCCTCTCCCCTCACAGCACAGACCCCCCTCCCCTCACAGACTCCTCTCACAGTACAGACACCCCCTCCCCTCACAGACCCCTCTCAGCAGCCATAGACCCTCTCCCCTCACAGCACAGACCCCCCTCCCCTAACAAACTCCTCTCCCCTCACAGTACAGACACCTCATCCCATCATAGACCCCTCTCAGCAGCCATAGACCCTATCCCTTGATGGCACAGACCCCTCCCCTCACAGACCCCACCCAGCATAGACCCTCTCCCCTCACCACACTGACCCCTCTCAGCATAGACCCCTGTCCCCTCACAGTTCAGCGCCTTTCTCCCCTCCCAGCCAGCTCCAGCAAACTTACCTGCCTGTGAAATTGGTCCATTTGCACCTCGCCCACTGACCTGCATGGCTCACCTCTTTGAGTAGCTCCAGCCTCCATAACAGCGGCACAGCGGAGGATCATTGACTGTCAGCGGCATCCTACTCAACGTGGCACTCCATTCAGCAGCATCCCTGAGCCCTTCCTGCTTAATGAAAGTGCCGACCCATTCCGTCCTTCAGCTCCGCCTCCACCTCCCCCAGCTTAGTAGCAGGGCCTCCGACGTGCTGCTACTACACTGCCAGCATGTGTGTCCTGTCTCCCTGGCTGGTGCTAGTAGCAGCAGGACACAAACAGCCAGGCAGGTTCACCCCAGGGATGGGTTTTGGGGTGCCTGGCCATGGGCCACTTGGGACCTGCAGGGCCCTAGGCAGCCTAGCAGAAATTCCGCCATATCATAATATAAATAAATTGATCATGAAAGGCTCAATCACTGGAATAAGATTATATTCAGTTTGTAAAATACACAGATATAATTACTGGTACCACACAGTAGATTTAGGGATAGGAAAGCAATTCCAACAGGGTTTGTAATATCCTGCAGCCTGTGCAGTCCCTTGCTGTTGTATAAATCCCATGGCTTGTAATAGATGGCCCGGAGTGGCCTTTAGGATTGTTAGTCCGATCTGTAGCAGATCATAAATTCTGTGTATCCTGTGTACTGTATTGTGGTGGCTTGGTCTCTTAACTATAGTCCATGTATTGTTATCATTGAGTGATGTCATCTCCTTGTCTATTGCTGATTTCCACTCACACCAGTCATTACTTGACTGCCTCTTGGAGATTTAGGGGTTTACAGAATGTGATATTTGAAAATTAATCATATCTTTTAGGTGGTTTTCCACTTATTTGTCATGCAGAAGTCCTTTTCTGTGGTTGGATGTCCATGCTGGTAGGTTCTGGTTCAGACATTTCTCTAGCTGCTGGCATATCCAATGTCACATATGTGTTCTGCAACTCCAATTCCAACTTTGTTTCAAGTGGTACTGTTTCTTGGAAAATAACCTCTCTTGATTTTATAAGCAGTCTCTTTATGAATTCCAGAGTCTGTATTAATTACTCTTTTGGCAGTATCCAAGTATGATACATTTCATAGATTTGGGATCCAGCTTATGCCTTTTCTCCTTGGGTTGCTATCTTGAAAAAGCTCCAAGAGGGGAGCGAAATGTGTCGAAGGGGTTAACTTTCCATTGTAAGCTGTGACCTACAACTCTCCAATTGTTGCCTTACTTCACTGCTGGTCACACTGTTTTGTGCTCTGGCATACGAGCTCTGGATCAGATTGAACTCTGCAGCAGCTGTTAGCTCAGATGGGACATCTGCCGTTATTCCATTGCGGCAGAGAAAGAAGGAGACCGCTCTATACCATCAGGTGTCGGACAGACGCCGATCACCTGTGGTCTCCGTCCGCCTCAGTGTACCAAGAGTCATTCACGGCCACACTGTTTGCTGCCACGCCGGGCTGAGGGACTTCAACACAGCCGCACGACACTTGTCGGCGAGCTCCGGCACACCACTAAGGACGGTGAATTTCACCAGACTACCATCAAAGATCCAGGTGCATTTGGGAGCGGTGCTGCACACTGATCCCAACGAGCTCCGGCGCACTACAAGTAACATCCAGGCACTATTTACAAGAGTGTTGCCAGATACTTTCAGCGTATATGTGAGAGCGGTGCTGAGCATACAAGTATCAATTTTATCAATTTACTACTAAAGGATCCAAGAATTTTAGTGGAGACATTGTATTTCGCAAATTATTTGAATGGTCAGAATAGTTGTTGCAACAAAGACATTAATGTCATCTTATTTTAATAGAAGCTGCATATAGATGTTGTATTTTCATTGTATGTTATTAAATATTTATTTATTAATCAGAGAGGCTCAAGTACTTCTTTAAATCAATCAAGTATATTCAATTAGATAGTCCACAGCAGCACAGAACCTCCTTCTTTTCTTCTTTATTCACTTAGTGAAGTTTTTTGTCAGACTAGCAACTGACATATAGGTTTTGCAGTGCTGTGTACATCAGTTTTTGATCAACCGAATTAGGAGTATTGTATTATTCAACAACACATTAGTGTTCTATTGAGCGCCAGGAGAACTGAGGGTGTCTAGATGACCCACCTCAGTAATTTTCTCCTTGGGTTTATGTACATACACAATGCACCCAAATGCTCTGAGATGAGCATGATTGCTGTAGATACTGCTTCTGCCCAAAAGCAATTGTTCAGGCCAGCATTCATTAGCATAGATTGAGCTTTCTCTATTATTTAACTCTGCTAATATTCTGTGTTCAATAGTCTGTGAGTCAGAAGTCATCATTGCAAAACACTTCTCTGAGTCAAAGACCTAAAGTTGTAGGCACCAGGTACCTCTTGCTATTACAGTCCATCTTTTCTTTTGAATTACACACTTTCCTTCTCTGAACTTCAAATCCTTTCTGCTCTAGGACACTTATGGCTATGAGGTTTCTCTCCATATCTGGTACACATAACACATCGTGGATTTATGTGACTTTAGTTTCACCTCCTACAGTATTCTCAGGTGAGTTGTGAATGTTCTAAGTTTTGTAGCTGTAGCTATTTTGTACTTTGTCTCCTATTCCTCTGACTGTTATACGATCACACATGCTCAGTGTAGTGAACTACTCCTCCTGATTGCAGCTGAAATGTCTTGTGGTACCTGAGTCAATATACCAGCAATCATTTCTGCAACTGTCTGAGACACATAAAGCTGACTAAT
Organism: Taudactylus pleione; assembly: GCA_031769625.1. NCBI lineage: Eukaryota > Metazoa > Chordata > Amphibia > Anura > Myobatrachidae > Taudactylus > Taudactylus pleione. The sequence continues at coordinate 2,921,925 of JAUIMM010000197.1, forward strand.
TTTTACAGTTACACTTTTTTTTCTGTGCAGCATTCACATTTTCAGATTGCATCTGATACTTTTTGTCCTGTCTTATGACATACATTGCACTTGTACTTGAATTTTCTGGGCTTTACATCTTTAGTGTGTAATGCAGTATTCTCAGCATTTAACTCAAATGGTACACATTCTTGGAACTGCAGAAGTTTTGTCCTAATAGTCTCTGTTGATAGCTTGCACTGTGCAACATTTTCGTGACTTACAGTAGGTGCATGCACAGTTTAAAAACACTGACTATTTGTGTGCATATCATTATTGCATCCACTTCAAAATCAGGCCATATGCCTATTTAAATGTGAAAAAGGGCATGAAATGAAAGGAGACGTGTTATCTGTGCTGTGTTTTGTATTTCAATAAATCACTGTACCTTTTCAGTGTAATTTCAATTGGTAATTTATATACAGCAGCTTGCAAAAGTAATCAACCAATAAAAGAACCACATAGTTAACTTTATTACAAATGACACTTACACATGATGTTGGAGGTAGATTTTTTTTTATAGCAAAAGAGTAGTATCTAAAAGTAAATTGTAAAACACCTAATTCATTATTGGTGTGCAATTTAATATTAAAAACTATTTTTTTAAATTTTTCCAAAAAATAAAATCTGTATCACAATCTGCATATCATTTGTAATACAAACAAATCTGTTGATGCTGTTTAGGGGTTGAATACTTTTGCAAGACACTAAAGAACTTCACCAAACCTGAAGTTTAATTTCCTCGCTTACATTTTGTGCTCTTGTTGCTGTAAAACAGGTACACTAAAACTCTCAAGGCTCCCTCTCTACAAATGAACACATCTTATGACAAAGAATCCAGCAAATGTCAACAGATTGCGATCGTACAGCACCCGCAGACTTGGCACCAGTGGAAAGCCAACTGTAAGTAACAGTAACCTCAGGATATTTTTTTATTAGACATTTAACATCAAATTACTTAATTACTTTGCTATAAAATGTGTCTAAATTGTTTGTATCTAGCAAACAGCTGGGGACGTACACAGCTAGTACTGCAGGAAAACATTATGTGCCGAAAGAACGCTGAAAATAATACCTTACATATGTCTCTTAGTGTAATATGCCGGAAGATAACATTTAGATAATTGACTCCTATTATGTTAAACATTCAGGGCCATATTTAACATTCAGTTAAATGGGCTGTAAGGTTTCTTATGGCTCCATAATGTCTCCTGACTGCGCAGTTCTTGGCGAATATGGCTGTTCAACATTTTGCAATGCCGTTACTATACACAGAATACCAGAATGGAGATGACAGTTCTTGAAAGAGAGAGATAAGAATCATAGAGTTAAAGGATGAAAGAAGATTTTTTTTTTTCTTTAGAAATTCCATGTACGATGTATGTATTTTTTATATGGAGTTAAAAAAATACCAGGCAAATGAATCAGTGTCATTCTATGTCCGTCTGTGATCTGTGCAGCCATCTTGAATTATGAAAGAAGAGGAGGGTCTGCAGGCCAGGCAGTAATGATATGGATCAAAGCATGCTTCAATGTAACCAAAGGAGCACCTCCAGTGCAATCCACTGCCATGTATAGACATTAAGATCTTCATATGAAAATTCCATTAATGAATTCATACATACTGTATGGAGTTCAGGAGCAGAGATGCAAATTCATTTTATTACTAAGATGGACAAAAGCTCTCTAATTTGATTCCCTTTTTAAATGGACATTAATATTTTGTCCAATCCAATCTGCCCATTGGGTACGTTCGTAGCTACGCAGGCAGCGAATACACTGGAAAGAAAATGAATGTGCGCCGTGGTTCCGGGTGAATCTAAATCCCGTCATTTATTTTTATGTTCTATTATGATAAAATGATGTTGCTGGGAGATAAAAAAATGTTGTTGTTATTTGCATTAATGACACAAAACCCTTGATGCATGCCAGAAAATCAGAATTGCCAAACGGGATCTGCATTATTAAGAGGGGCAATCACAGGATGTTATGTACATTATATTATATAAAGGATCAGAAGCTGTATCCAATCTTCGAAGATGCTTGACAAATGTATGGCTCAGAGTTCAGAAGAATATTATTGGCTTTTAACCGCCTCCGATTTGTGGGGATAATTTACCATGTGTAGTGCTGCTGTAAATATGCCGCCACCTGTAGTATTTTGTATGAATGATCCCACTTGTTTACCTCTGGCATAATGAGGAGCATACCATTCTATCTATTGGAAACTGTCCATTAAATCGCTCTTGTCTACTTTTGCAGATTGTGGAACTGACTGCAAGTGCATATGGTGGTAACAGTAAAATGTCATTCACCCTTTCATTAACTGAAACATTTCACATTAATAGTACTTTAAAATGACTGCTTTGTTCGGTCTCATACATATAAATATAACCTGCACAAATGTGTAGTGTGGCAAGGTAGAGAGGTGGTGCGCAGGGCCGGCTCTAGGGGTGTTCGACCAGTGCGCACCCCATAGAGGGCGCAACCCTCCCCAACATCCCGATTTGAACTGTCCCGCTGTTCCACTCGTGGGCCGAAGTGGCCCGCGGGTGGTCAAATCGGCAGGTTGTGGACCCCCACCGCCGCAGCTGTGCGGCGGTGAAGGACCCCGGAGTCTGAATGGATACTGCGCGCATGCGGGAGGCATCCATTCAGTGATGGGAGAGGGCTGGGGGTGGCCCAGCTAGTGAGGCTCCTCCCAGCCTGACCTTATTTGGAGGTGTGCCATGCGGGCACGCCTCCAAAGAACGTCACATAGGGGGCGTGACCTGTGGTAATTTGGCCATGCCCCAATTTCCGTGCGGTTAGGATGTTAGGGCGCATTGTAGAGAGCCGGCACAGGGTGCTCCGACCCCTGAAGCAGGCCCTGGTGGTATGTGTGTTGCCTTAATCGTCTCCTGGTACAGTTTCCAGGCTTTACTAGTAAATATAGGGCCCCATTTAAGAACGGCTGTAAATACAAGCGGCATTTTTCATTTAGCATCACTGTGATACAAACAAAAATGCCACTAGTATTTATCAATACTTACCCCTCTGACGAGGTCCAGCGAAGTCATCCATCGGCAAGGTCCTCCGCTCAGCTACTGGCAGCCTAACGCTGCCAGCGACATGCTCCTGTGTAATGCAATGCGCAACGGTCCGTCTGCACATGTTCATGACACGGGGACATGGCAGTGTCTGGTAGGCTTCACTGAAGCTGGAAGGGCAGTGCTGTGTCCCCATTGCCATCAATGGGGACTGGATCGCTCTCACCATCTAGAGATGAAATTTAGATTACCGCTGTTTGTTTAATAAGGAAAGGATGACATAACCCCTTTAGCGAGTGCTAAAGGGGTTATGCTTCGTTATTAAATGGGGCCCATAGTTATACAAATGGTATGGAAATCTGGGTCACCCTTAACACTTTCTCAGCCACCTTGTTCGTATATAGTGATCTTGGGTAATAAATGGAGGTTATTACTCTATTTTTTTATAATGTGTTATTCATACAAAGAACAAACATACGGTAGAAGACATATATAAAACTCACTGCAGTACTGAGTGTTCAACAACTTACACTTAAAATTAATATAGAATAAATATTCAGAGATAATTTAATATTAGAGAGGAGCGGTTCAGTTTTGCTGAAAACAGAACACATCTGAACTTTGGGGTTCCGAGTTGAAATAAGTCCTGGCTTGTATCACTTTTGCGGTTCCACATCGAATTGAATCCCGGCTCAGATAACTTTTGAGGTTCCGAGTAGAACAGAGTCCCGGCTCTGGTCTATCAGTAAATTCGGATCTCAAAACCAGATCTCGTGTTTTGGATTGCATGTAAACAGATCCAAATTACATGATTCTAGGTGTTTCTATCAATTTTAAAGAAATCCAAATTCAAAACCGAACCAAAGCACTTAAGTGTGGTTTTGCCTAAACACATCTCTAGTTAATATATAGGGCTCTATTTAGTAACATTATTTTGACTAAAATAAAGTGAAAAAGTGTGTTTTCACACCCTTTCACATTATTTTAGTATCACCTATAGTTATTACAGGGCAATTGGAGTAGAATTCGTAAAATTCTACTCCAACCCCTAAGTATCACTTATTTTTAGTAATCAGATCGCATTTTCCATAATTGTAATTGGAAATGGGATCCGACCAGAGTTACTAAAAATAAAATGTGAAAAAAACACCTAGGGAGGCCCTGTGATAATAACACCACCTGGAGGTGGAGTTATCCAGGGTCTCCCCTGGTTACCGGACTCCTGCTCCGCTCTAACGGGGAGAGCAGAGCCGGGAGTTAGCACCAGTAATCAGCTGTGTGGTCTAAACAGACCGCAAGCTAATTACTGTAAAAAAAAAATAGTAAAATAAAAAAAAATAATTTACCTGACTCCAGCGACCGGTGATAGGGACTCCAGGTGATGTCCTCCCTCCGGTCAGCTGGTCTCCCATAGTGCACTGCAGCCCAGTCATCAGGTGATCGGGTCCCAGTGCAGTATGGAATATCACCTGACCGGAGGGCATGGAGGACATCACCGGAGGCCTGGATCATGCAGGTGAGTGTAATTAAAGGAGGGGGGGTCGCAAGGGTGGAAGGGGGAGTTGCGCGGGTCAATGATAGTGGTGGGCGGAGCCTAGCACCAGCAGGCCGGGCTTAGCGCCGGGGGGTAGCAGCGACGACTGGTCGGCCCCTGCGCGGGCACTTTGTCACGGTATTTTTTCCGAAAATACCGTGACTAGTGTGAGCATGGGATTCGCAGGGTCAGAGCTTTTTCGCAAGCTCTGTCCCTGCAAGGGAGTTGTAGTAAATCCCTGTGATATTGCCTGAATTCGCAATGCGAATTCAATCGTTAATATAACACTACAATCTGCATTCAATATGCGGATTGTAGTAAATAGAGCCCATAGTCTGAAATGGACACTGTGTTGTGGTCTGTCTGACACAGTGAGAATGGCATTTAATAAACAAATAATTAAAAGTTCTGGTGTCCTGGCATATAGCTATGCTCAGACGCTATTGGTGTGCAAATGTCTCTTTCTAGTTGGTGCACTGTAGCATCTTTTTTAAATAGCCTGGCTTACCAGTAAGTATGGAAGTGGGGTAGGGTCCGCCGTGTCTTCCCACCTGAATGGCGCTCTGGCACCTTTTACAGCTGACTGCGGCTGTCTATATCCCCAGTGTATGTGAGCTGCTCCAAGGTCTTGCTGCAACACAGGATTGTGTGACGTCCTCTGCTATGGTTCCAGCCTGTGTCCCCCAGCATTTTGCTAGTTGCTAGCTGCGGGGATCTCTTTCTTCTGTATGGGCGGGTGTCCCTTGCTCCTCCTGGATTGCTGGGTTGCTATTCCAACGTGTTTCTCCCAGCGTACGGGTTTCGTCAGGTGGGAAGACACAGCGGACCCTACTCCATCCTCCATACTTACCAGTAAGCAGGGCCGCAACTAGGGGGGGCTAGAGGTGCACGTGCACCGGGTGCCGGAATGCAGGGGGTGAAAAAGGACTGACTCACGGTGGCTTGGGGGCTGCAGATTCAGAAAATGGCCATCCAAAAATGGCCACCGCTAAGGAGGAGACAGATGCTAGAGGTCCTAACTGGACCTCTAGTGTCTGTCTCCTCCTTGGCAGCGGCCATTTTTGGATGGCCATTTTCAGCAGATTCCATGCAAATTAGCCGTCCGCATGGACTCTGCGGAAAACGGCCATCCAAAAATGGCCGCCACCAAGGAGGAGACAGACACTAGAGGTCCTACTGGACCTCTAGTGTCTGCAGGCCAGCGCAAGTGTCGGGAGAAGATGCTGAAAGCTGCATCTTCTCCTGTGAAATCCCCTGGCAATGAGCAATAAACCCTATAGCAACGAGCATGAAACCCCCTGGCAATGACAATGAAACCCCCCAGCAAAGAGCATGTAACCCCATGACAACGAGCATAAACCCCATGGCAATGAGCATGAAACTGCAAACAAAAAGTATGGTGGTCGCTCACATCAACTTAATGACATTGCACAGGTGCTCGTAAAGGGTGGGGTTTACACTGAGCTACAGAAGAAAAACGTGAATGGACGTGAACCCCATAATGTTAGGGACGCTGGTACAGAGGAGCCTTGACGTTTGGCTCAGCGCTTATTCATATATTTGCAAATGTATGTAAACCAATACCTCTGAATTTCTATTATCATGTAGGATTCAAGTATTTTTGTTTTTGCTACAGTGTGCTGGAGGGAAAATCCCTTTTTTTTCTGTAGCTCAATGAGCATGAAACCCCATGGCAATGAGCATGTAACCACTGGCAACCAGCATAAACCCCATAGCAATGAGCATGAAAACCCATGACAACGAGCATGAAACCCCATGGCAACGAGCATGTAACCCCTGGCAACCAGCATAAACCCCATAGCAATGAGCATGAAACCCCATGGCAACGAGCATGAAACCCCCTAGCAACGAGCATAAACCCCATAGCAATGAGCATGAAACCCCATGGCAGCGAGCATGAAACCCCCTGGCAATGAGCATAAACCCTATAGCAACAAGCATGAAACCCCCTGGCAATGAGCATTTAACCCCTGGTAATGAGCATGTAGCCCCCTGGTAACGAGCATGTAACCCCCTGGCAATGAGCATGCAACCCCATGACAACGAGCATAAACCCCATGGCAACGAGCATGAAACCCCATGGCAATGAGCATGTAACCCCTGGCAACCAGCATAAACCCATAGCAACAAGCATGAAACCCCATGGCAACGACAATGAAACCCCATGGCAACGAGCATGTAACCCCTGGCAACCAGCATGAACCCCATAGCAATGAGCATGAAACCCCATGGCTATGAGCATGAAACCCCCTGGGAAAATTGCTGCCTTGCACCGGGTGACAGATATCCTAGTTTCGGCCCTGCCAGTAAGTCACGTTATTTGGAAGATATTAACCCCCTCAACTCCATAGTAGGAGTAAATATACTGAACAAAAATAATTATCTTTGTTTAAACAATTATTCTATATTAATTTTTATGTAAATTGTTGAACATGCAGTACTGCAGTACGTTTTCTGTATGTCTTGCTTGTTTATATGAATATTAAAAAAAAATTGCAGAAAAACAAGTAATTAATTACCTCCATTTATGATCCAATATCACTATATACAAACAAGGTGGCTGAGTAAGTACTACGGGTGTGCCAGATCTCCATACTATTTCTATAAATTATGTATGGCCTATGCGGGTGTGAATTGAAAGATCTACAGTAAAAAGGTAGACAATGTCTAGATAGACACCATATGGTAGATGGGTCGACAGGGACAAAAGGTCGACACACTAAATATCGACATTTAAGAAGGTCGACGGGTACAAATGGTCGACATGGTCAAAAGGTCGACACAAAAATGGTCATCACAAAAATGGTCACCACATGTTTGTTTGTTTTTTTTTTTAACCCTAATCTTTACCCTAACCACCTCCCCTTAATGCTTAACCCTCCCTCCTGGTGCCTAACCCTAACCGTCAGGATAGGTGCCTGACCGTAACCGTCCCTTCTAGTACCTAACCCTCACCCTCTGTAAGTGCCTGACCATTCCTCCTGGTGCCTAACCCTAACCTTCGGGGTAAGTGCCTAACCCTAACCCTCTGGTAAGTGCCTAACCCTAACCCTAAACCTAACCTCCCCCCCCAAAAAAAAATGTTTTGACCATTTTTTGTGTTGACCTATTGACCCTGTCGACCATTTGTACCTGTCGACCTTCTTACAGTACATGTAAAAACAACGGGCACAGTGGGACCTGGTTTGTAGTCGCACACATGTGTGTCCACTTTGCATGCTCGGAAAAAGATGCTTGTGTTCAGAGTTGGTTGCATCTATACGGCTGCACCTCCACCATCCAAACAGATGTATCCTCATACACTTATCCTGTCTGCACCATAGGGCACAAGATGCATGCCATGATTTAGCCGCTGCGCCATGGGTAGCGATTCATGTACTTTCACGCTTTTTCCTGAATTTAGCATCTTATTCGCACCATAGCGGTATACAATATTGTCACAAAAGTGTCCTAGGCATTTAGGATTAATATTTTTGTTGCAAAATAAATTTTTATAAAGTCACAGATAAAGCATAATGATGCCTGTCCCGATACATTGAGCGACTCACTCTTATCACTCCTCAGTCTTTTGCCTCTGTATCCAGGTAATCATCCAGGGTGGATTTAGGGGTCAGGTCACTACTAGGCACAACAGTAATGCCCCACCTCCTCCCATCCAATGTTATTATTTCCATTATTTGGTTATAAGCACTCATTTGGTGATTGGTAGTATAATATAACATAAGAATAGAGTAAGCCATGCAGTGGCGGAACTAGAGAGTGGTAGGCACAGGTGCAATAATATGCTTTGCCCCTCCTCCCCCCCATTCCTGCCACCCTGCACTTCACCTCCCCCCCAGCCATTAAATCCAGTGCCTGGCCCTGCCCTGCTGCCCAGCCATTTTTTTTCACCACTTCCTCACCTCACCAACCCCCTGCTGCCCAGACTTTTTTTCCACACTTGGTCCATCCGCAACCCGCTCCTGCTGCCCGCCGTCCAGCTTTTTTTTACCACTTATACTGACTTACCTTGTTTCCAATCCTTCCGGCTTCTTCTCGTCAGTCTGTTTCTTCCCCGGCGCTGCTCCTCTTGATCCGCGGCTCACCCGGGCTCTCCAGCATCGCGCATGAAGTCGTGACGTCACATGCGCATGCGACATCATGACGTAATACACGCCGTTTCAAACAAGGGCCGTGGCAGGTGTCACTATGTCATGTTGGTGGAGCCAGAGTGGCTCCATCCAATTACTTAATTGGGACCAGGCCGGCGGACAGCGGTGGCAGCGCTGTCTGGTGCAGTTGGCTATGGGCCCCTGCACCACAGCAGGCCCCGGTGCAAGGCACCGGCTGCACCGCCGCTAGTTTCGCCCCTGAAGCCATGAGCTATGACATTTTATTTTTAATTATACATGTATACAGTGTTTACTAATTAGGAGGACAGCTAGCAGAGGCCGTCTGCACATGTCCTATTTGTGCGCACCCCACTAAAGATAACACACGGTGCAGTGAACATATTTTGTAGCTACTAACATGTTAGCAGATGCGATAGCTGTAATATGGTAACGCAGCATGAGGCATCATGAATCCTGCATGCATTAGTGATCTGAGCTGCGTCCTTGGATGAAGCATCAGATCATCTGCGTGTCCCTCGGCTGGCTGAGTGACCATGGGGTCACGCAAGCCAGCCATCGCAGATGCCAAAAAGAGGCCAGGAAATCTCCATCTGCCGTCGGAGATCCTGGTCTCTTCCATCCCCCCTAACCAGGGAAAGATTAACAATGGGGCGGATGGAGCTACAGATCTAGGCCTCACACAAAAAGAGGCCCATCAACATGACAACATGATTACCTAACTGGCCATAAACAGTTTTTCTAGCTTTCCCCCTAAAAAAAAATTATGCAATTTTTCTATTTTTATGTAGTTAGGGAGACATTGTGTCTCATGGTGTAGGGGGTGTACAAACCAAGGTTTCCTTCTGCAGTTTGCAGTGCCCCCAAGCTGCAGCGTGATTGACATGCTGCAGCCATCTGTGGGCAACATCAGTGACCGGTTTACAAATAGAGGACGCATTGCCCCCATTTTGTTTGCTTAATGAGTCCAGGGTCTGTTTCTTCCGATGCAAATTTACTGTTAGGCACCAAAAGGGATAGTTAGGATTAAGGGGGGGGGAAGGGTAGGGATAGTATACTTACCACCCCTTTCGGGATATCTTCAGTGTTCGGGCTTAAAGTGTGAAAGTAACACTATGCAATTCCATCAGTCCTATCCTTGGTGCGTGTAAAGCTGGGCATGCACTATACAATTTTCTGTCAGATATCTGTCCAATCTGGCTGGTTGGAATGAAAACCTGGTAATGTATGGGAGCTAGGTTTTCATTCCAACCAGCCAGATTGGACAGATATCTGACAGATAATTGTATAGTGGATGGCCAGCTTAATGCATCTGTCTGAAATCAGACGGATCACAGCATATGCTCACCCCTCTATAGCCTGTAATTGCATCTACATGCCCGTGACATACTTATCTTTCTGTATGTGCAAATGCCCTGTTGCTGTCATGTTACAAACACTGAGCTGCATGTAGAGCTGCAGCTGAGATGCGTACAATTCTGAATCATCTGTAGTTGCTGTAAGTTGCATAAGCAGCCTCCGATGCATGTACAGCTGCTAAAAATAGCTAGATCTGTCCGAAGAGCGGACTAGAGTGCTACTTTTAATCAGGCCCATTTTGTGTAACTATAGCCAAACATGGACATTTTGGGAAGATCTCTGCATATTCTGTAGTGTATCGCTGCTCAGATGTTACAGCATATCATAGAAAATCCTCAATTGGTTTCATGGGAAAAATGTGATAATGATTTAATTGATGCTAATCAGTGAGCCAGGTGAGCAGAGTATGGCAATTAAATCTATAAGTGATAAGAATGTGAGAATTCGACAGTCTGTACGACACGTACTAAATATACAAGCTGGCTGGTGTATAGCTAGCACTGGCTACCCACAGACATTGTGGGGCTGATTCTGAGGTGGGAGTAAAACAAAAAAGCTCAAGTACTGTAACTGTGGGCCTGATTCAGCAAAGAATGCAAGTGAGAGAACGCACGTACTCGGCCGATGTTTTTGAACTGCGTATATTGATTGACAGGAAGTGCCGTTTGTGGGTGGTGATTGGGGGTGGTTGGGCAAACTCATGCGTGCCTGTGCGTTGGGACGCCATTATGAATAATTAAGGCAGTGCGGCGGCATACGGAGCCAGACAACTCAATGCACGCAGGAAGTTGTCCAAATCCTGCATGACATCAGGTCAACCTCTATTGTGCGAATGGTGCTGATGGTTCTCGATATTACCGATGTTTCCGCTGTCTTGCAGACTACTCAGGCTTTGAGAAAAGGGAAGTGGGTGGCATTGTGTAGTGCTAGTCATCTGCATCTTATGCTGTGGTTGCTGTGCGTATGCAATCATTAGCATATACATACAACGGCCGAGTGCATGCGTGCGCACACTTGCGTTCTTTGCTGAATCAGGGCCTGTGCTCCTTGGTAAAACCATGTTGCAACTCAGGTGAGTCAGATATAAAATGTGCAGAGAGTAATGCTGGCCACACACATAGCGATATTTTACCCGATCTGGACTATTCTGACACATTGGAATGACAGATGGTGTAAAATATGGCCAAATTGTGAGTAAATCGTGAGTCTCCAATCACGATCACGATGCGATGTGCGTCCCCGCTGGTCGCACATCGCATCGCCAGATCTGCCGTGCAGTAGGGCAGATCTGACAATCTAGGAGGCGATGCACTGTGAAAGTCTGGATGCAGGAGAGATCGTTTGAAGATTGGACACCAAATCGTGTGCAGATCGTGTGCAGAGCTGCCGGGGAGAGTTTCAAGGGAAATCATGCACAAATTGTACACATCGGCTGATCGTGTGCAGATCGCTATGTCTGTGGCCAGTTTAAGATTTGGATGGGACGTGTCCAAACTCCAATCTAAACTGCAGTGTAAAAATAAAGCTGTCCAGCATGTATGGGCTACATGCAAAAGAAGCCAGTATTTACCCTGCATGAAGAAACAATAAATCTATTTGCCCTCCTTGCAATGCGAAATGGTTTGTTCCAGACACAAAGTTACTTTTTTATTTATTTTTTCTTTTCTTGCTGTACTCCCAAATCAGAATCAGTCCCTGTGTCATACTTGCTTACTCTCATGCGGGAGGCTCATGATTTTTCGGGTAACCCCCCCTACACCCTTCGGAAGAGTAGGCACTTTTCCCGCATCCCTCTCACTTCCTAGTGATGTGGGCAGAATGGGGAGAATTTTCCAGGGTACTGGTGAGTAGGGATCGGAGCCTAATGAATCATGTCATTTATGTCTGCCCCCTATTTAAATATGCTAACAATAATGAGTGACATCCAGGACTCCGAAGAGACTCTGGTAATTTCCCTTTAAGCTATCCTGGAGAAGATGTGGTTAAGCAGGGATAAGAATTAGTAATAATGACTGCATCTATGTGCTGGGGCGTGGCAGACATTTCCTTGTAGCACACCTCTTCCTGGTAGATCAATGACCACTACCCTAGCAAAGAGGTGTACTTATTATTTATTTATTTTCTTTATCTCCCCAGTGTACCAGAGAGAGGGGCTGAGAGATAGAATGTGGAGTTGGGAAAGAACAAGGAGGTGAGAGGGAAAGAGGGATCATAGGGATGAATGATGGCTTAAGAGAAAACATGAGTAATGCTGGGCATACACTCTACAATTATCTGTCAGATCTGTCTAGTGGGAAGGAAAATTTGGTCCGTTTTCTAGTGTTTGAGAGCAAATTTCTATTGTTATTTGCTCCATTATTTCCATTATTTGGTTATAAGCACTCATTTGGTGATTGGTAGTATAATATAACATAAGAATAGAGTAAGCCATGCAGTGGCGGAACTAGAGAGTGGTAGGCACAGGTGCAATAATATGCTTTGCCCCTCCTCCCCCCCATTCCTGCCACCCTGCACTTCACCTCCCCCCCAGCCATTAAATCCAGTGCCTGGCCCTGCCCTGCTGCCCAGCCATTTTTTTTCACCACTTCCTCACCTCACCAACCCCCTGCTGCCCAGACTTTTTTTCCACACTTGGTCCATCCGCAACCCGCTCCTGCTGCCCGCCGTCCAGCTTTTTTTTACCACTTATACTGACTTACCTTGTTTCCAATCCTTCCGGCTTCTTCTCGTCAGTCTGTTTCTTCCCCGGCGCTGCTCCTCTTGATCCGCGGCTCACCCGGGCTCTCCAGCATCGCGCATGAAGTCGTGACGTCACATGCGCATGCGACATCATGACGTAATACACGCCGTTTCAAACAAGGGCCGTGGCAGGTGTCACTATGTCATGTTGGTGGAGCCAGAGTGGCTCCATCCAATTACTTAATTGGGACCAGGCCGGCGGACAGCGGTGGCAGCGCTGTCTGGTGCAGTTGGCTATGGGCCCCTGCACCACAGCAGGCCCCGGTGCAAGGCACCGGCTGCACCGCCGCTAGTTTCGCCCCTGAAGCCATGAGCTATGACATTTTATTTTTAATTATACATGTATACAGTGTTTACTAATTAGGAGGACAGCTAGCAGAGGCCGTCTGCACATGTCCTATTTGTGCGCACCCCACTAAAGATAACACACGGTGCAGTGAACATATTTTGTAGCTACTAACATGTTAGCAGATGCGATAGCTGTAATATGGTAACGCAGCATGAGGCATCATGAATCCTGCATGCATTAGTGATCTGAGCTGCGTCCTTGGATGAAGCATCAGATCATCTGCGTGTCCCTCGGCTGGCTGAGTGACCATGGGGTCACGCAAGCCAGCCATCGCAGATGCCAAAAAGAGGCCAGGAAATCTCCATCTGCCGTCGGAGATCCTGGTCTCTTCCATCCCCCCTAACCAGGGAAAGATTAACAATGGGGCGGATGGAGCTACAGATCTAGGCCTCACACAAAAAGAGGCCCATCAACATGACAACATGATTACCTAACTGGCCATAAACAGTTTTTCTAGCTTTCCCCCTAAAAAAAAATTATGCAATTTTTCTATTTTTATGTAGTTAGGGAGACATTGTGTCTCATGGTGTAGGGGGTGTACAAACCAAGGTTTCCTTCTGCAGTTTGCAGTGCCCCCAAGCTGCAGCGTGATTGACATGCTGCAGCCATCTGTGGGCAACATCAGTGACCGGTTTACAAATAGAGGACGCATTGCCCCCATTTTGTTTGCTTAATGAGTCCAGGGTCTGTTTCTTCCGATGCAAATTTACTGTTAGGCACCAAAAGGGATAGTTAGGATTAAGGGGGGGGGAAGGGTAGGGATAGTATACTTACCACCCCTTTCGGGATATCTTCAGTGTTCGGGCTTAAAGTGTGAAAGTAACACTATGCAATTCCATCAGTCCTATCCTTGGTGCGTGTAAAGCTGGGCATGCACTATACAATTTTCTGTCAGATATCTGTCCAATCTGGCTGGTTGGAATGAAAACCTGGTAATGTATGGGAGCTAGGTTTTCATTCCAACCAGCCAGATTGGACAGATATCTGACAGATAATTGTATAGTGGATGGCCAGCTTAATGCATCTGTCTGAAATCAGACGGATCACAGCATATGCTCACCCCTCTATAGCCTGTAATTGCATCTACATGCCCGTGACATACTTATCTTTCTGTATGTGCAAATGCCCTGTTGCTGTCATGTTACAAACACTGAGCTGCATGTAGAGCTGCAGCTGAGATGCGTACAATTCTGAATCATCTGTAGTTGCTGTAAGTTGCATAAGCAGCCTCCGATGCATGTACAGCTGCTAAAAATAGCTAGATCTGTCCGAAGAGCGGACTAGAGTGCTACTTTTAATCAGGCCCATTTTGTGTAACTATAGCCAAACATGGACATTTTGGGAAGATCTCTGCATATTCTGTAGTGTATCGCTGCTCAGATGTTACAGCATATCATAGAAAATCCTCAATTGGTTTCATGGGAAAAATGTGATAATGATTTAATTGATGCTAATCAGTGAGCCAGGTGAGCAGAGTATGGCAATTAAATCTATAAGTGATAAGAATGTGAGAATTCGACAGTCTGTACGACACGTACTAAATATACAAGCTGGCTGGTGTATAGCTAGCACTGGCTACCCACAGACATTGTGGGGCTGATTCTGAGGTGGGAGTAAAACAAAAAAGCTCAAGTACTGTAACTGTGGGCCTGATTCAGCAAAGAATGCAAGTGAGAGAACGCACGTACTCGGCCGATGTTTTTGAACTGCGTATATTGATTGACAGGAAGTGCCGTTTGTGGGTGGTGATTGGGGGTGGTTGGGCAAACTCATGCGTGCCTGTGCGTTGGGACGCCATTATGAATAATTAAGGCAGTGCGGCGGCATACGGAGCCAGACAACTCAATGCACGCAGGAAGTTGTCCAAATCCTGCATGACATCAGGTCAACCTCTATTGTGCGAATGGTGCTGATGGTTCTCGATATTACCGATGTTTCCGCTGTCTTGCAGACTACTCAGGCTTTGAGAAAAGGGAAGTGGGTGGCATTGTGTAGTGCTAGTCATCTGCATCTTATGCTGTGGTTGCTGTGCGTATGCAATCATTAGCATATACATACAACGGCCGAGTGCATGCGTGCGCACACTTGCGTTCTTTGCTGAATCAGGGCCTGTGCTCCTTGGTAAAACCATGTTGCAACTCAGGTGAGTCAGATATAAAATGTGCAGAGAGTAATGCTGGCCACACACATAGCGATATTTTACCCGATCTGGACTATTCTGACACATTGGAATGACAGATGGTGTAAAATATGGCCAAATTGTGAGTAAATCGTGAGTCTCCAATCACGATCACGATGCGATGTGCGTCCCCGCTGGTCGCACATCGCATCGCCAGATCTGCCGTGCAGTAGGGCAGATCTGACAATCTAGGAGGCGATGCACTGTGAAAGTCTGGATGCAGGAGAGATCGTTTGAAGATTGGACACCAAATCGTGTGCAGATCGTGTGCAGAGCTGCCGGGGAGAGTTTCAAGGGAAATCATGCACAAATTGTACACATCGGCTGATCGTGTGCAGATCGCTATGTCTGTGGCCAGTTTAAGATTTGGATGGGACGTGTCCAAACTCCAATCTAAACTGCAGTGTAAAAATAAAGCTGTCCAGCATGTATGGGCTACATGCAAAAGAAGCCAGTATTTACCCTGCATGAAGAAACAATAAATCTATTTGCCCTCCTTGCAATGCGAAATGGTTTGTTCCAGACACAAAGTTACTTTTTTATTTATTTTTTCTTTTCTTGCTGTACTCCCAAATCAGAATCAGTCCCTGTGTCATACTTGCTTACTCTCATGCGGGAGGCTCATGATTTTTCGGGTAACCCCCCCTACACCCTTCGGAAGAGTAGGCACTTTTCCCGCATCCCTCTCACTTCCTAGTGATGTGGGCAGAATGGGGAGAATTTTCCAGGGTACTGGTGAGTAGGGATCGGAGCCTAATGAATCATGTCATTTATGTCTGCCCCCTATTTAAATATGCTAACAATAATGAGTGACATCCAGGACTCCGAAGAGACTCTGGTAATTTCCCTTTAAGCTATCCTGGAGAAGATGTGGTTAAGCAGGGATAAGAATTAGTAATAATGACTGCATCTATGTGCTGGGGCGTGGCAGACATTTCCTTGTAGCACACCTCTTCCTGGTAGATCAATGACCACTACCCTAGCAAAGAGGTGTACTTATTATTTATTTATTTTCTTTATCTCCCCAGTGTACCAGAGAGAGGGGCTGAGAGATAGAATGTGGAGTTGGGAAAGAACAAGGAGGTGAGAGGGAAAGAGGGATCATAGGGATGAATGATGGCTTAAGAGAAAACATGAGTAATGCTGGGCATACACTCTACAATTATCTGTCAGATCTGTCTAGTGGGAAGGAAAATTTGGTCCGTTTTCTAGTGTTTGAGAGCAAATTTCTATTGTTATTTGCTCCAATATATTACCAGGTTTTCATTGTAACCAGCCAGATTGGACAAATATCTGACAGATAATTGCATTAGCTGGCCATACACGCTACAATTATCGAGGCGATCCGCCCGATATCCGTGGATCGCCCTGATAATTGTAGCTTGTGGGGGGGCGACCGAGGGTTAAATATTTAACCCTCGGTCAGGTATGCCGGATTGCCCGTCCGATGCGATATTTGCCGGTAAACTGTTGGCCGCATCGGGCAGTGTATTCCCAGCCGCGGCCGACAGACAGACATTTCCTGTGTTCCTTCCCATGGAAGGAACAGGGAAATGTCTCCTCCCCCGGGGGCGGAGCGCAGATGTCAGCTAATACACTGCTTCTGCGGCTGGCAGGCTATCAGATAAAATGTCTGTCGGTATGATAGACATTTTATCTGGCCGTGTATGCCCAGCTTTAGTGTATGCCCAGCTTTAGTGTATGCCCAGCATTAGTAATAGAGGATGGAAAGAAAGAAAACCTGGTAGAATAGAAAAAGGAGAGGAAGGGTGGTGAGATGGTTCATGGCTAAAGGAAGGGAAGAGAAAGTAGGAGTAAAGCGGCCCATGCACGGTGCGATAAAGTAGCCGATCCGATGGATTGGTACGATTTGTCTGCTATATGGCACCGTGTATGGACATGATGTAGGACCAAGCGCAGATCCATGGTCTTGTACATCGCACCCCCTGATCTTACTGCAGTTTCAGTCAATCAGGGGATGCGATGTGCGATCCCATTCAGCGCTATGCGGGAGAGGGAGAGGGGAGCTGACATACCAGGCGGTCGGCCACCCGATCTCACAGTGTGTGGGGACCGTCTGATATGTTGGACGTCGGATCCCCCATCGCGTCGCATGGTGCCTATCGCACCGTGTATGGGCCGCTTAAGATATGTCACAGGTTCTCAAACTCTGTCCTCAGGACCTGAAACAGTGCATGTTTTCCATGTCTTCACACAGAGGCCCTGATTCAGAGCCGGATGCTCTGACAGAGCGCTCGCTCTGAATCAGGGCCATCCTTCCTGATTTTAGAGCAGCCTCCTGGCCGCTCGCATAGCTGTGGGTGACCACCCACAGCTATAGCGAGCGGCCAAAAAGATGGTCGCGATTGTCAAGACCATCACGACCATTGGGCTTGCGACGAGACCCTTGTGGTAGGATCTCGTCTGCCGCAAGCCCTGGAGTGCTTTTGGCTCTATCAGAGCCAAAAGCACTCCCACTGACATCACGAGGTTATCACTCCCACTGACATCACGAGGTTATCATCGGCCAGTGTTTCTTAACCGAACTCTTGATTGAATTACTTTCTGTTGTAAAGTCATAAACAAAGATCATTTTTTTGTGATGTTGACGTCTAGCTTTAAATTCATTACATTCATTAGCGACGCTAAGTTATAAAATTGTTGATCATGTCCCTTTTTCCATTAGAGGAGGTAACAGAGAGAAGGCTTTACTGCAGCTTGAAGTGAAATGGATACATCGCATGAATTGCTTGGTCCCATTCGGACTTAATGAAAGTTTGGGGTTATCTTGTTTCCTGTAATTCTTGCACTGTATCCCTTATGAGCATTTAATATTATATATATCGGTATTAGTATATTATTTGGAGGTTTCCTGTATTACTAGTCTCCACCCATTAGACAGGTAGTATAGGTGCATAGGTTTATGTATTATTATGCGCTTATTTTTTTTTTAGTTTCCATGTGTTTGTTTTTTTTCCATTTACGTTTTGTTTGATTTTGGTGCAGGGTTGTCACTATGGTTACCGGACGCTAGCTGATGGTGGGAGGTCCGCTTACGCAGCGTCGCAGGTGTGTGACGTCATCTCCTCCAGCCGTTGCCTGTGTTCCGGCGTGTGTGTCCACGGGTGAGTACTTATATGTCTGTTGTGTGTCTTGTTACATTATGGTCCCTGAGGAAAATCTCCAAGATGGGAGATTGAAACGTCGGCTATTAAACGACCTGTTGGTGATTTAAAATTGTGCTTGGAAGTCCTGTGAGTGCCACCTATTTTACTACGGAGTATACACGGATTGTCCTTACAATACCGGGGGGAGGACACCCAGGCAAGTAATCTACGGTGTTTTATGTGAGTGCCGGTCTGTGGAGGAGATATATATATATATATATATATATATAGCACAAAACTTATCCGCCACTCCACCTGTGCAGAGTAATTTTCACCTGAGGGGCTAAATTAGTACGAAGAGGGGGGCGCAGGCAGAAGAATGTATATATACAGTACGTACACATATATATATATATTAGGGGTGTGCACCGGCCACTTTTCGTGTTTTGTGTTTTGGATCTGGATCTTTCTTCGTGTTTTGGATCTGGATTGGTTTTGCCAAAACCACCCTTCCGTGTTTTGGATTCTGGGTTTTGTGTTTTGGATCTGTATTTTTTTGAAAAAAAGCATAAAAACAGCTAAAATCACAGAATTTGTAGGTTTTTATGCTCCTATGCTATTATTAACCTCAATAACCTTAATTTCCACTCATTTCCAGTCTATTCTGAACACCTCACACCTCACAATAGTGTTTTTATGTCCAAAAGGTTGCACCGAGGTAGCTGGATGACTATGCTAAGCGACACGAGTGGGCGGCACAAACACGTGACCCATCTAGGCGTGAAACTGCAGTGGCAGACAGGATGGCAGTTTGAAAAACTAGGCTCCAAACTGTACATAATGCAAAGAAAAAAAAGAGGTGCAAGATGGAATTGTCCTTGGGCCCTCCCACCCACCATTATGTTGTATAAACAGGACATGCACACTTTAACAAACCAATCATTTCAGCGCCAGGGTCTGTCACACAACTGTGGCTGAAATGATTGGTTCGTTTGGGCCCCCACAAAACAAGCTGGCAATTAATCTGTCCCTGCACAAACTGGCTCTACGGAGGCAAGATGTCATCCTCATCCTCCTCATCCACCGATTCCTCACCCTCTTCAGTGTGTACATGCTCATCCTCACAGAGTATTAATTCGTCCCCGCTGGAACCACAGGTCCCTCTGTACGTTCTGGAGGCTGGTCTCCCTGGAAGAGTTGATCATTCATTTTATGAACATCATCTTCTCCATATTTTGTGGAAGCAACCTCCTACGCCTTTCGCTGACAAGGTTCCCGGCTGCACTAAACACTCTTTCGGAGTACACACTGGAGGGGGGGCAACTCAGGTAAAATAGAGCCAGTTTGTACAGGACCTCCAAATTGCTTCTTTTTCCTGCCAGTACAGGTACGGACTGTCTGACATGGATGCTGTCACCGATGTAATCCTTTAACAGACAGACGCACGCTTGTCGCTGCTGCTTTGAGGATGCAAGTGCGGCTACAGCCCACACAATTCACAAAGACAGAAAAAAAAAGAACAATATTTTTATTGTTTGTGTAGCACACTTTGAGGGTCTCACCACCCTTTAACAGACAGACGCACGCTTGTCGCTGCTGCTTTGAGGACAGTATCATATGCAGTGACAGTAGACTTGTCAGAAATTGTTGGCACATCCTTCAGTCCGGACCAGATGTCCAAACCAGCCCTTGACTTATGACACAGGCGCACGCTTGGCGCTGCTACTATGTTGATGCTCGTGCGGCTACATCGCACACAAGTCACAAACACATTTAAAAAATTGTTTTTTATTTTTGGAGCACTTTCAGGGTTACACCACCCTTTAACAGACAGACGCACGCTTGTCGCTGCTGCTTTGAGGATGCAGGTGCGGCTACAGCCCACACAATTCACAAAGACAGAAAAAAGAAGAAGAATATTTTTATTGTTTGTGTAGCACACTTTGAGGGTCTCACCACCCTTTAACAGACAGACGCACGCTTGTCGCTGCTGCTTTGAGGACAGTATCATATGCAGTGACAGTAGACTTGTCAGAAATTGTTGGCACATCCTTCAGTCCGGACCAGATGTCCAAACCAGCCCTTGACTTATGACACAGGCGCACGCTTGGCGCTGCTACTATGTTGATGCTCGTGCGGCTACATCGCACACAAGTCACAAACACATTTAAAAAATTGTTTTTTATTTTTGGAGCACTTTCAGGGTTACACCACCCTTTAACAGACAGACGCACGCTTGTCGCTGCTGCTTTGAGGATGCAGGTGCGGCTACAGCCCACACAATTCACAAAGACAGAAAAAAGAAGAAGAATATTTTTATTGTTTGTGTAGCACACTTTGAGGGTGTCACCACCCTTTAACAGACAGAAGCACGCTTGTCGCTGCTGCTTTGAGGATGCAAGTGCGTCTACATCCCACACAATTCACAAAGACAGAAAAAAAAAGAACAATATTTTTATTGTTTGTGTAGCACACTTTGAGGTTGTCACCACCCTTTAACAGACAGATGCACGCTTGTCGCTGCTGCTTTGAGGATGCAGGTGCGGCTACAGCCCACACAATTCACAAAGACAGAAAAAAGAAGAAGAATATTTTTATTGTTTGTGTAGCACACTTTGAGGGTGTCACCACCCTTTAACAGACAGAAGCACGCTTGTCGCTGCTGCTTTGAAGATGCAAGTGCGGCTACATCGCACTCAAGTCACAAACACATTAAAAAAATAGTTTTTTATTTTTTGGAGCACTTTGAGAGTTACACCACCCTTTAACAGACAGACGCACGCTTGTCGCAGCTGCTTTGAGGATGCAAGTGCGGCTACAGCCCACACAATTCACAAAGACAGAAAAAAAAGAACAATATTTTTATTGTTTGTGTAGCACACTTTGAGGGTCCCACCACCCTTTAACAGACAGACGCACGCTTGTCGCTGCTGCTTTGAGGACAGTATCATATGCAGTGACAGTAGACTTGTCAGAAATTGTTGGCACATCCTTCAGTCCGGACCAGATGTCCAAACCAGCCCTTGACTTATGACACAGGCGCACGCTTGGCGCTGCTACTATGTTGATGCTCGTGCGGCTACATCGCACACAAGTCACAAACACATTTAAAAAATTGTTTTTAATTTTTGGAGCACTTTCAGGGTTACACCACCCTTTAACAGACAGACGCACGCTTGTCGCTGCTGCTTTGAGGATGCAGGTGCGGCTACAGCCCACACAATTCACAAAGACAGAAAAAAGAAGAAGAATATTTTTATTGTTTGTGTAGCACACTTTGAGGGTGTCACCACCCTTTAACAGACAGAAGCACGCTTGTCGCTGCTGCTTTGAAGATGCAAGTGCGGCTACATCACACTCAAGTCACAAACACATTAAAAAAATAGTTTTTTATTTTTTGGAGCACTTTGAGAGTTACACCACCCTTTAACAGACAGACGCACGCTTGTCGCTGCTGCTTTGAGGATGCAAGTGCGGCTACAGCCCACACAATTCACAAAGACAGAAAAAAAAAGAACAATATTTTTATTGTTTGTGTAGCACACTTTGAGGGTCTCACCACCCTTTAACAGACAGACGCACGCTTGTCGCTGCTGCTTTGAGGACAGTATCATATGCAGTGACAGTAGACTTGTCAGAAATTGTTGGCACATCATTCAGTCCGGACCAGATGTCCAAACCAGCCCTTGACTTATGACACAGGCGCACGCTTGGCGCTGCTACTATGTTGATGCTCGTGCGGCTACATCGCACACAAGTCACAAACACATTTAAAAAATTGTTTTTTATTTTTGGAGCACTTTCAGGGTTACACCACCATTTAACAGACAGACGCACGCTTGTCGCTGCTGCTTTGAGGATGCAAGTGCGGCTACAGCCCACACAATTCACAAAGACAGAAAAAAAAAGAACAATATTTTTATTGTTTGTGTAGCACACTTTGAGGGTGTCACCACCCTTTAACAGACAGATGCACGCTTGTCGCTGCTGCTTTGAGGATGCAAGTGCGGCTACAGCCCACACATTTCACAAAGACCAAAAAAAAAATAACAATATTTTTATTGTTTGTGTAGCACACTTTGAGGGTGTCACCACCCTTTAACAGACAGACGCACGCTTGTCGCTGCTGCTTTGAGGATGCAAGTGCGGCTACAACCCACACAATTCACAAAGACAGAAAAAAAAAGAACAATATTTTTATTGTTTGTGTAGCACACTTTGAGGGTGTCACCACCCTTTAACAGACAGACGCACGCTTGTCGCTGCTGCTTTAAGGATGCAGGTGCGGCTACAGCCCACACATTTCACAAAGACAGAAAAAAAAAGAACAATATTTTAATTGTTTGTGTAGCACACTTTGAGGGTGTCACCACCCTTTAACAGACAGACGCACGCTTGTCGCTGCTGCTTTGAGGATGCAGGTGGAATCTAGACGGGATTTGGAACCGGGGACACACTACCTCCATCAATTGTCTAAATCCCACTGCACTAATGGCGCATACCGGACGCACGTCAAACACCAACATAGCAGTCAAGGCCTCAGTTACATTTTGCTTCAGGATGACTGCTGTCGTACTTCATCCTCATCGCTAGGGACTGTTGGAGGGTCAATTGTTTAGTAAAAGTAGTGATGTTCCTACTTCCTCTCTGGGATGATGAACAACTCCCAGCAGCAGCAATAGCACTAGGAGGAAGTGGTTCTTGATCTTTCCCTATTTTATTTTTATCGGAGAAAGTTTGGTCCTCCATTTATGTAATATTGATATATACGTGCGGCTAAAGCGCACACAAACACAGAAAATATTTTCTTACTTTTGCTGGAGAGTAGTGCACTTTGTGGGTTACACCACCCTTTAAGAAATGAGCCAGCCTGCTCTTTTCTTATCGGACACAGGCGCACGCTTGGCGCTGCTCCTTTGTTGATGCACGTGCAGCCACAGTGCACACAAGTCACAAACACAGAAAATATTTTTTTTTTTGGTTTGGAGTGTACTTTGGGGGCTACAGCACCCTTTAACGGTCAAGCCAGCCGGCCCTTTACTTATGACACAGGCGCACGCTTGGCACTACTTTGTTGATGCACGTGCGGCTACTGCGCACACAATTCACAAACACAGAAAATAATTTTTTTTTTGGTTTGGACTGGAGTGTACTTTGGGGGTTACAGCACCCTTTAACGGTCAAGCCAGCCGGCCCTTTTCTTATGACACAGGCGAACGCTTGGCACTACTTTGTTGATGCACGTGCTGCTACTGCGCACACAATTCACAAACACAGAAAATATTTTTTTTTTTGGTTTGGACTGGAGTGTACTTTGGGGGTTACAGCACCCTTTAACGGTCAAGCCAGCCGGCCCTTTACTTATGACACAGGCGCACGCTTGGCACTACTTTTTTGATGCACGTGCGGCTACTGCGCACACAATTCACAAACACAGAAAATAATTTTTTTTTTCTTTTGGACTGGAGTGTACTTTGGGGGTTACAGCACCCTTTAACGGTCAAGCCAGCCGGCCCTTTACTTATGACACAGGTGCACGCTTGGCACTACTTTGTTGATGCACGTGCGGCTACTGCGCACACAATTCACAAACATAGAAAATAATTTTTTTTTTGGTTTGGACTGGAGTGTACTTTGGGGGATACAGCACCCTTTAACGGTCAAGCCAGCTGGCCCTTTACTTATGACACAGGCGCACGCTTGGCACTACTTTGTTGATGCACGTGCGGCTACTGCGCACACAATTCACAAACACAGAAAATATTTTTTTTTTGGTTTGGACTGGAGTGTACTTTGGGGGTTACAGCACCCTTTAACGGTCAAGCCAGCCGGCCCTTTTACTTATGACACAGGCGCACGCTTGGCACTACTTTGTTGATGCACGTGCGGCTACTGCGCACACAATTCACAAACACAGAAAAAATATTATTTTTTTAGCACTTGGGGGGAGCACCCCTGATGGACAGAGCACCCCCTGGACAACACTACAGCACCCCTTTAGGACTGGGACACAGCACAGGACTTTGGAGTGGACACAGCCCCTATGGAGAATTGACTGCACAACACAGTCCAGCCAGCCCCTATGGACTTTGAAGTAGTGGACATAGCCCCTATTAACAACACAGCCTGCCCCTATGGACTTTGAAGTAGTGGACAACAGCAGCACAACGCAGCACAGCACAGCACAACACTACTCTGCACTGCACTACACTACACTACACAGCCCAGCCAGCCCTAACTCCCACCCTCCCTCTTCACTGTCCACAGCCGAGTGAGAAAATGGCGCCGACGCGGGTACCTTATATAGGATCCAAAACCCGCGAGACTCGGAAGGCGGGATGAAGACGTTTTGCCTCGATTTCAGATCCGAGTCAGGCGGGAAAAGTCGAGCCTGACTCGGATCTGCCTCGGATCGGGGGGGCTCGGGGGGGTTCGGATTTCAGAATTCCGAACCCGCTCACCCCTAATATATATGTACACAACATACACACACAGGGGTGTAACTAGAACTTTTTGGGCCCCATAGCAACATTTTTAAGGGTCCGCCCCTAACTTAGGTCTTACACAATGCCCACAGTAGTAGTTCCCCTAAAACACTAAATGCCCACTTGTAATGGTGCCCCTTACGCAGTGTCCCCAGCAGTAATAATGCCCCTAAATGTAATGCCCCCTGTAGTAGTGCCCCCAGTAGCAATGCCCCCTGCAGTGCCCCCAGTAGTAAAGGCCCTTGTAGTGCCCCTAATAGTAAGGCCCCTGTAGTGCCCCCATATGATGCCCCAGTAGTAAGGCCCCTGTAGTGCCCCCAATAGTAAGGCCCCTGTAGTGCCCCCAATAGTAAGGCCCCTGTAATGCCCCCTGTAGTGCGGCCCCTGTAATCTGTAATGCCCCCTGTAGTGCCCCCAGTAATGCAGCCCCTGTAGTGCCCCCAATAGTGCGGCCCCAGTAGTGCCCCCAATAGTAAAGCCCCTGTAGTGCCCCAATAGTATGGCCCCTGTAGTGCCCCCAGTAGTGCGGCCCCTGTAGTGCCCCCAGTAGTGCAGCCCTGTAGTGCCTCCAATAGTAAGGCCCCTGTAGGGCCCACAATAGTGCGGCCCCTGTAATGCCCCCTTTAGTGTCCCCAGTAGTACGGCCCCTGTAATGCCCCCTGTAGTGCCCCAGTAATGTGGCCCCTGTAGTAAGCCCCCCGGCAGACGCACATACATACATACATACATACATACACACACACATAAAAAAAAAAAGACTTACCTTAAACCCCGCTCCAGTGCCTGCTGCTGTCCGTCCCCGGCACCCGCTCCTTGGAACTAAGTAACACAATCTCAGCGGGCACCCGGCAAATGGGGGGGGTGATCGGAGCACCGGGCACCCTCTAGTGGCCGGCGCCCCTAGGAAGCTGCCTAAGCTTACCTAGTGGAAGCGCCGGCCTGTAAAGAGGGAGTCTTTATTCCATACCTTAAAACTCCCAATTTATATAAGTTCTCCAGGACTTTCCTGCTGTCCTGGCAGCCAAGTAGTTTGTCCAAACTTAGGGAATATTGTGAGGTATGTCCCACTAAGCACTGCTCTAGTCTGCACCACAGTGAAGTAGTGCTGGTAACAATAGAAAGCTGACTACATGGGGGTGGAGGCATTAGAGGTTACAGGGTGGTCTGAGTACATAATGAGGCTATTTGCCATGTACCATGTCACCATGGCCCACTCCCCACTGCTGAAATCACAGCATTGCGCAGCAGAGTGTGGGCCTGAGATTACACAGTACGCACCAACATGTGACCACCTCCCTCCCCCGTATTTATGTCAGTTATGAAATAAGTTATTCCTTACATGTGCATATAATTATTTTATATAATATCAGAAATAAAACGAGCACTTGCCATGAAAATGCCATGCTACTATTGGAATCGAGTATAATTTGATTTCTCTGACATTTCACTTTAAACATCCCATATTGCATTTTGTGATACTGTATATGTATATACAATGATGGCTATTCATAACATATATGCAGTCAAAACAAATCCTACTGCTGTTCTGATCTCATTGCTTTTGACTGCTCTGAAAATGATATGCGGTATAATGTATTATTAATCGGCTTACACAAACACTAAGAATTATCATGCATAAGGCAGGCTATACAAGCCAAATCTCCTCATCTGATTCCCCCCATGAAAGCATCTCATACCAGTGTGTTATTAAAATCATTTTATTTGTTTTTGATCAATGATAATAAAATACTATACTATATTGCAACTAATTACTTATAAAGAAGCCAAATGCAGTACTACCTACTGTTACCTACTGTTTTATTAGTTTCATGAATCCCCCATTGTAGAACACTGTTAGGATCATATCTAAGGGTGTGTACCTGTGCTTGCTACCACACAGAGCACAAGGGCTCTGTCAGCAACACCATTGCCTCCCCACGGCCCTTGCTTCTGGCTAACAGGGAACGGCACACTGCAGGCAGGATCGCTGGTGCTGTCCCATTCAGAGCGTCCTGTGGACACTATAGACAGGCACACTGCAGTCTGTGCAGCCAACCAGGCTTCCGCAGGACGCCCGGTCAGGCCGGCACTTACCGGAGCTGCCAGCCCCGCCCCTTTTGTGCAATGTCATGACATCACACGCACAACATCACGCACTCAGGGGGTGGGGCCGGCACAGGGCACATTTTTTCCCTGATATGGCCGTGACCACTGCATTCCATGTTGGCGCTTTTTAAATAAAAAATGATAATACTAAAGGTGCATACACACACAAAGATTTTTTGAATGATTATCGATAACGATATCGTTTATCGTTCAATCGTTGAAAAAATCATTCACTTTCTGAGTTAATACGATGAAGGATTATTGTTCATGCACGTTCACGTTTGTAATTTGTAGTTCAGTCAGACTGACCAACTCAACGATTTTCAGTAGGGGAATATGCAAAAATCGTTTGTAGTTCCACAAAATTGTTCATTATATTTAGTAAATGAACGATTTTAGTAAACGATTTTTGTTCATTTTTCCTTTGAAAAAATTAACGAAAATCGTTTACTAAAATCGGTCATTTACTAAATCGTTGTGTGTGTGTGTGCATCTTAAATGATACGGAAGGAATAGGTGTGCCTAAAAAAAAATGGGACAATCAGTAGTTATCCATAAAATGCAAAAAGTCATCTGTGCACTGAAGAAGCAGTTACAGGCCATGTGTAAATTTTGCCCAAATAAACAACGCCACAAATCCTGCGCTTATAAACCGACTAAAAAAATTATAATCACTATACTAACAAATATGTAAAATTCTCGTTCAAAAACTAAGTTAATATATACAGGTAGTTTTAAATTATGAAAAACAAGTATCCAATGAATAAACATACAATATACAGTGCTATAACATTCATTAATTAGGAGTAAGTCTGTGTCCTGGGTTTAAAAACTATATTTCACCTTAAATAGAATCATCTGAAAAAGGATGTTCATATATTTGAAATAAGTTCTTTAATGCAGACAGATTTGCACTTTGAATGAATATTATTGTAGTAGTCCAGGATAATTCTAAAGTCTTGTAGATTTACGGGACCCTTTAGGACTCTAATCTGGAATCAAAATGATTAACAGTCCTTCCAAACATAGCAGTCTAAGGGGGGGAATTCAATTGTTCTGCCGGCTGCTTTTTTTTTTTAAGACGCCCGACAGAGCAATTCAATTGTTGCTCTGTCAGGGCGCGATAGCCGCCGGCGCCGGCATTTCTGCACGCACTCATGAGGGTGCAAGCAGAAATGTGTCTGAAACACCCTGGTTAGGGCGTGCTAACCGCAGATAGCGCGCCCTAACCAGTAATTTAGACGGGTTTGGCTAAACCTCGTCTTTTATGCGGCGAAGAGGGCGATAATTAATGAGCGCCCAGAACAATTGAATATTAAACTGGGTGCTCATTAATTTTCACGCCCCCAAAAAAATTTTAATCGCCCTCTAAGTGATAAGGTAATGTAGTTCATGTCTCTGCAGTATTGAGGGTTATTAAGAACTAGAGATGTGCGGGGCCGGATTTCTAAAATCTGAATACTCCTTAATTTAGGGATTCCTAGTAGAACCTGGTCAAGGTTCGGATTTACTCTTGTGACCTGGTTTGAACCGAGTCTGGGATTCGGATCTGTGGCCAGTTCGGAACTTGGATTTAAAAAACGAACTCAGGTTTTGGATTCAGACATTTTAGCTGTTTTTATCGATTTTTATAGATTTTTATGGATTTTTATCCAAAACCAAAACACGAAGATGAATCCAGGTCCCAAACCAAAATACGGGGGTCCACAGAACCAGTGTCAGGTCTCTTGGTCAGGAGGGTTTTCCCTCTGGTTTTCCCGCCTAACTCGAAATCCAAAACTAAGCAAAACATCATCATTCCACTGTCACGGGTTTTGGATTCTATAAAGGTCCCGTTAATCGGCGCCATATTCACTCCGGCTGTGGAGAGTGTACAGAACAGACGTGCTCTGTTCTTCTCAGTTGTTCAAGGCTGCAGTGTTGTCGGGCTGGGGCTGCAGTACATACAGTGGGGGGTGCTGCTGTGTCACTGTTGTCCTGTCAATCAAGGAGCTCTGTTCTTCTCTGTTGTTCAAGGGTGCAGTGTTGTAGTTGTTCAAGGGTGCAGTGTTGTTGGGCTGTAGCTGCAGTACATAAAGTAGAGGGAGCTGCTGTGTCACTGTTATCCTGTCAATCAAGGGGCTAGGGCTGCAGTTCATAAAGGGGTGCTCTGTCAATCCAGGGGTGCTCTTCCCCAGTGTAAAAAAAAATAAAAGTTAAAAGTAATAATTATTCCACAAAAAATGGTCACCATTCAAATAATGGTTGAGGACTATTTTAATGATAGCATCCAAATAGGCTTGTCAGACAGTGCACAAACTGGCTTTGCTTTACTTAGGCTGCCCACCCTCCAGTATGTACTCAGAAAGAGTTTTCAGCGCAGCCGGGAACTTTGTCAGTGATCGGTGTAGGAGGCTACTTCCTCAAAATGTGGAAAAGATGATATTCATAAAAATGATCTACAAATTTCACGAGGAAGACCTTTACTGCCAATTACTTCCAAAAATTACAGAGACACCTGAGGCTGTAATGGTGCATTCCAGAAGGGGCAAATTAATATTGTTAGAACGTGATGTACACACTGATGAGGGTGAGGAATCGCATGAAGATGATGACAACATCTTGCTTCTGTAAAGACAGTTTGTGCATGGAGAGATGATTGCCAGCAATGTCAGCTGCCCGTTGGTAGCTTGTTTTGTGGGTGTCCAAACAAACCAATCACTTCAGCCACAATTGGCAGTCCCTGTCGCTGAAGTGATTGGTTTGTTAAACTGTGCATGTCCTGTATACAACATATGAGTGGGTGGAAGGGCCCAAGGACAATTCCATCTTGTACTTCTTTTCTTTGCATTATGTGCTGTTTGGGGCATTGCTGCCTGACATTTTTAATTTTATAGTTTATGAAGCTGCCATCCTGTCTACCACTGCTGTGTTGCAAAAGTTTAATAGATGTTCTATATTTTTTTAAACTGCCGTGCTTTTGTGCTGCTGATTTGCCGCTTACTTTTATTTTTATCGTTTCATACTGTATTTATTTCAACTAAAATCACAAATAGGTATACTTGCAAAATACTCTTATGCCATTTTTTAACCTTGATTGTAGATACCAACCTGGTGGGCTTGGTTTTCCTTGATCATAACAACCATGTTTGGTCAGATGCAACTCAAACACCAAATGGAAAGGCTATTTTGTGATGGTATCTGGAGATGTTCTCTCTCCTCCCCTCCCAGCCTTCCCATCCATAATCCCAGAAGCACCTAGGTAACACATGTTTAGTACCAAACTTTAAAAATCCCTCTGCCCCCTTCCTGTTCAGACCATCTGTTTTGTGTGCTGCCACAGACAGCCTCTCCTGCATGACCCTTTCATTTAAAAAAAAAATATACGGGACCACCACAAGAGATCAACTGGGCCAAAGACTGATGTGAATGAGTCAAATATTCTTTGAAAATAATTCCCGACTTCCCTCCCTCATAAATTTGCTTTGGAATCAAAAACCTATATTAAATTTACTATGACTCAACCCTTCCTTTCCCTACCTTCAACTACATACGTACTCCATCTCCCTCAGGCCTCTTGATTATTGAAAACATGTTTCCTTATGTGCCATGTTTGTGCCACCCACTGCTGCCACTTAGCTTAGTCAGCCAGCTAGCTTGGTGCAAATGATGGGCCTAACCTGGATGAAAACAATATTGTGAGCTGTGAGGTGGTCAAAATTGTCTGGAAACAAGTGGAAATTAATGTTATTGAGGTTAATAATACTGTAGGAACAAAAACAGGCCCAAATTATGTGATTTTAGCAGTGTTTATGATTTTTTTGAAAAAAATACAAGACCAAAACCAAAACACGCAAGGACGGTTTTGCCAAAACCAAATTCAGATCCAAAACACGAACCAAAACACGAGGGTCGGCGCACATCCCTACTATTAACATCCTTTTTAGATGATTCTATTTATAGTTCAATATTGATTTGAGTTGTCAACAGGCAGCAATTCAGTGCACCCTATACACAGAGCAGTGACTGTAATTGTATGTGGACTATTGTACAGTATTATATAAACTTGTTAACATCCTTTCAGGATTATTGTAGAGATGTGCAGTCTTGGTTCAGTTTGAATTTTCCCCCCGTCAAATTCAGATTTGTCCCGCCAAAAAAATCCATGAAAGATAACAATTTGCCTCTTTCTGAGACACGATTTTTTCCAAATGTGGCGGGATAATTCGAACTGAGCCTGCACATCTCTAGATAATTAGTGATCACTGCTGACTCATTCATAGATTTTGGCTTCTACATTTAAACTAATTTATATAAACACAATAATATATCTTTATTAACATTTCCTGGTTACCTATAGGTCCTATTAAATATAGAGTTCTATATTTATGCTGATATTAATTGTTACATTGTTTCACTCCCAGGAAACAGTTTCATTGTGCTATTCGCAGTGAGATTATTAGTCTGACATATGGATTTGTATATACTGTATGAACATTTTTAACTGCATTTAACATGGTGTTTAATAAATGTGTTTATATTTATTTTTGTAGCAACCAATTCTCTATATACTGTGATACTGCTGTCTGAAAATCCCAGCAGGTGTTACACTTCCAATAAGTCACATTAGTTGTATGAATTTGCTAGGATTCGCCCTAATTCTGCCTTGAACTCTGGATATATTGGCTCTTTCTATTAATACTGTCAGCATGATGATTTCAGTCCCATTCACCAGATCCTGGATTTTCCCATGCCAATTCCTCTGGTAAGAGAAAGAGGCTGTAAGACACCACCATCTATCTATCTAATATACAGTGCATCATGAAAGTATTCACAACGCTTCATTTTTTCCACATTTTGTTATGTTACAGCCTTATTCCAAAATGGAAAAAATTTATTTTTGTCCTCAAAATTCTATACACAATACCCCAAAATGACAACATGTAAAAAAGTTTTTTTGAGATTTTTGCAAATTTAATTAAAAAAAACCACTAAGAAATCACATGTACATAAGAATTCACGGCCTTTGCCATGAAGCTCAAAATTGAGCTCAGGTGCATCCTGTTTCCACTGATCATCTTTAAGATGTTCCTACAGCTTAATTGGAGTCCACCTGTGGTAAATTCAGTTGAGTGGACATGATTTTGTAAGGCATACGCCTGTCTATATAAGGTCCCACACTTTACAGTGCATGTCAGAGCACAAACCAAGCATAAAATCCAAGGAATTGTCTGTAGACCTCCGAGACAGGATGTCTCGAGGAACAAATCTGGGGAAGGGTACAGAAAAATATCTGCTGCTTTGAAGGTTCCAATGAGCACAGTGGCCTCCATCATCCATAAATGGAAGAAGTTTGTAACCACCAGGACTCTTCCTAGAGTTGGCCGGCCGTCTAAACTGAGCGATCGGGGGAGAAGGGCCCTAGTCAAGGAAGTAACCAAGAACCCGATGGTCACTCTGTCAGAGCTACAGCGTTTCTCTGTGGAGAGAGGAGAACCTTCCAGAAGGACAACCATTTCTGCAGCAATCCACCAATCAGGCCCGTATGGTAGAGTGGCCAGACAGAAGCCACTCCTTAGTAATAAGCACATGGCAGCCCACTTGAGTTTGCCAAAAGGCACCTGAAGGACTCTCTGACAATGAGAGACAAAGATTGAACTCTTTGGCATGAATGCCAGGCGTTATGTTTGGAGGAAACCAGGCACCGCTCATCACCAGGCCAATACCATCCCTACAGTGAAGCATGGTGGTGACAGCATCATGCTATGTGGATGTTTTTCAGCGGCAGGAACTGGGAGACTAGTCAGGATAGAGGAAAAGATGAATGCAGCAATGTACAGAGACATCCTGGATGAAAACCTGCTCCAGAGCGCTCTCGACCTCAGACTGGGGTGACGGTTCATCTTTAAGCAGGACAACGACCCTAAGCACACAGCCAAGATATCAAAGGAGTGGCTTCAGGACAACTCTGTGAATTTCCTTGAGTGGGCTAGTCAGAGCCCAGACTTGAATCCAATTCAACATCTCTGGAGAGATCTGAAAATGGCTGTACACCGACGCTTCCCATCGAACCCGATGGAGCTTGAGAGGTGCTGCAAAGAGGAATGGGCGAAACTGCCCAAAGATAGTTGTGCCAAGCTTGTAGCATCATATTCAAAAAGACTTGAGGCTGTAATTGCTGCCAAAGGTGCATCAACAAAGTATTGAGCAAAGGTTGTGAATACTTATGTACATGTGATTTCTTAGGTTTTTTTTTTATTAAATTTGCAAAAATCTCAAAAAAACTTTTTGCACATTGTCATTATAGGGTATTGTGTGCAGAATTTTGAGGACAAAAATGAATTTATTACATTTTTGAATAAGGCTGTAACACAACAAAATTTTGAAAAAGTGAAGCGCTGTGAATACTTTCCAGATGCACTGTATACATATCATCTATGTGTTTCTATCTATCTATCTATCTATCTATCTATCTATCTATCTATCTATCTATCTATGTGTTGTTCTCTCTATCTATCTATCTATCTATCATATACAGTAGCTAATATCTATCTATCTATCTATCTATCTATCTATCTATCTATCTATCTATCTATCTATCATATACAGTAGCTAATATCTATCTATCTATCATATACAGTAGCTAATATCTATCTATCTATCTATCTATCTATCTATCTATCTATCTATCTATCTATCTATCTCCTGTTTGCCACCCATCACATTTTTTTGTATTATAGAAGTTGTATGATTGTGAATTAGCTGCGGTTATCTTTGCTGCGGTGATACAGTACCTAAAATTGCTTCTATAGTATAATGTGCTTAGTGATGTGGGACTGTCGGAGGATATTTGCACTTTTTTGTCCATCGCAGACTATGGTTTATCACTTGGCAGACAATTGTCATCCTCATCGTCTCTGGCAGAGAGTAGATGTATATTCTCATCATCCCTAAGAGCACGACCATCACATCACAGCCCTCCCATCTCGTGCACCTCATCCTCCAACTGCTGCAAATTGTCGTTGACACTTAATTGTTATTTAGATGGATTTTGCTTTCACCCCAGCTGCAATCTGATTGATAGGGCACACTTGTCAATGTTTTGGCCTGATTTTATGCAAGTCATCATCCTCTGTGAAGTAACTGACAGTCAATACATGTAAACTGACTTTTGCGGCTTCACAATGAAAGAGGATTCAATTGGAGGGGCCGGGCAGACTGGCTAATAATTAATACAGCAGAAATGTTATCTAAAATCATACTTCTGTCTCTTATTTTGCCAAACAGATTATCCACTATATCCGAATATTTCTCCAGATAGATGTACTAAGCCTTGTAGAGAGAGAAAGTGGAGGGAGAATTAGCTCCTAACTGTCATTTTTCAAACACAGCTAGTAAAGTAACAGTTAGGAGCTGATTGGTTGGTACTTTATCTCCATCCACTTTATTTCCATCCAAGCTTTAGTAAATAGACCCCTTCATCTCTCTCCACTTTATTTATCTTGAAGGCTTGGAGAGATAAAGTGGAGAGAAATTAAGTACCAACCAATCAGCTCCTAACTATCATTTTTCAAATGCTGGGGTCTATTTACTAAGCCTTGGAGAGAGATAAAGTGAACGGAGATAAAGTACCAGCCAATCAGCTCCTAACTGCCATGTCACAGGCTGTGTTTGAAAAAGTACAGTTACGTTATCACTATTCACTTTGTCTCCATCCAAGGCTTAGTAAATAGACCCCCACAGCCTGAAAAAATGACAGTTAGGAGCTGATTGGGATTGTATATCTCTCCACTTAATTTCTTTCCAGCTTAGTACATTTCCCTCACTGTATGCTCCTCTTGTTGTCTTCCTTAGCTCTACTTAGTGTTTAGGAATCCTACAAAGCTTTTCTATGCAAGCAAATAAATAACGTCAACTTGTGACATGTACTAGTTCTCTGTGGCAAGCACAAAGGCAGCCAAGTGCATGTATAATTACAATTTCTGACATGGTTTATAGCCTGATCACATCACAAATGGCGGCATTAGACCATTACAGTGCATGTGGTTAATGCCCTGCAGAGTCCATGAAATTGCTACATCTAAAGTCTGACATGACCCAATACGTGTCACAGAGGTTAATACAACTGAAATTGCATATACAGTAGATGGTCACCAGCGATGTCAGAGCAAGATCCAAGTATATTTCAGGGTAATAATTTTTTTTATTTTCTCCCTGTCAGCGCAGCAGATTGAAAGGACAAGCAGGATTCCCGGAAGCCAGTTGAGGAAATAGGTAAGGACAATGCTGCTCACTTTGAAGCAGAACCTCGTGACGGCGAGTAAACCCTAACCTCGTTTTGGTTGGTTAGGAGATACGATCATAAAGCATGCACTTATTATAGCCGCCAATTTATGTGACCACAATGTAAAATGCTCAAACCAGCAAGATAATCAGATATGTTATCAGTATGAGTATTCAATAAAAGATTATAATTGATCATTGCTCCTTTTCCCCAAGGGTGGAATTCGATTAAACCAACATTCAGCATAATG
Organism: Taudactylus pleione; assembly: GCA_031769625.1. Classification (NCBI taxonomy): domain Eukaryota; kingdom Metazoa; phylum Chordata; class Amphibia; order Anura; family Myobatrachidae; genus Taudactylus; species Taudactylus pleione. The sequence goes on from JAUIMM010000197.1 coordinate 2,957,473, forward strand.
GGAAAACTTGATCTCATCTGTGTTCCTGTGCCTTAAATGCCATTTTTAAGTTTCACTATCATTATATGTATTGACATCTTCTTGATTAGCTTCAGTCAGTCTTTTTATAGCTAGTTTTAAAGCAATTACTCTTTCCATAAATGCACAGTCTTATCTTGTTCCCGAATTCACTCACTGTAATTTAGATCCTTGCATCGACTCTAGTTACAGTGTTATATGGCACTGGTATACTGAATGCATCTAAGAATATTGCTGTGAATAGCAAAAATAAGTAATAAGCCAGGGATTGGTGAGCCTGCTCGCTGCATTTTTGTGGGTGTGGTTTTTCAGATGTGGGTGTGTTTTTAGTGACATTGAACCAGCCCGCAGCCTATTGGCCTATATCCATTACACCAACATATGCACCCCCATTACATCAGCTTGTTTTCCCTCAGTATACCAGCCTTAAGACACATTCAAATTAAATATTCCCCTTAGTTTTCTAGCCTGCACTCCTCCTTTTTCCAGTCAGTGATCCCTTGTCCTTCATAGAAACATAGAAACATAGAATTTGATGGCAGATAAGAACCACTTGGCCCATCTAGTCTGCCCCTTTAATTTATCCTTTAGGCAACTTCAACCCTATTTGCGCCTTACGTCTCTCTTAAGGATATTCTTATGCCTATCCCAAGCGTGTTTAAATTGTTCCACCATTTTAGCTTCAACCACCTCTGATGGGAGGCCATTCAGTTTATCCACTACCCTTTCTGTGAAGTTATTTTTCCTCAAATTTCCTCTGAGCCTACCTCCCTCCAGTTTCAGTGCATGTCTTCGTGTTCTTGTACATCTCCTCCTTTGAAGAATGCTTCCCTCCTGTACCTTGTTAAAATCCTTCACGTATTTGAAAGTTTCTATCATGTCCCCCCTTTCCCTTCTCTGTTCCAAACTATACATATTTAGACTTTTAGTCTTTCAGGGTAAGTTCTCTGCTGTAGGCCTTCCTCATACAAACTTTACAAGCACTTTATGAATATATGTTATAGAATTTGATTTAATTTTGTAATGCATTGCCATCAATATCTATCTTACCCCTTAAGCTATCAGCCATTGTTCCCTCAATATATACCAGCCTTACTCCCTCACTGTATCAGATATTCCATATCTATAATATAGCCTGTACATACACTTTGTTGTCATACTTTACCCTATTCCTTCTCTATCCAGATTCATTGGGACTTTGACATTTGGGATTCGGGTGTCAGTATTGTGACCGTCGGGATGGTCATCGCCAGAAAACGGACTACATCAAATTTTTGCTTCGTTTGTAACTTTAAAAAAAAAAAACTAAGAATTTGTTATTAAACATAACATAAAAAGATGATTTTTCTTTCCAAATTATGAATTTTTTTCAGTACAACCTTAGAAAACCGACTTCCTGGCCCTGAATCACTGTAATTTGCCACAACTCAAAATTTGTCAAAACTCTCTGTATTGTTGACCTTGGTCACTTACATTTTGCGATCTAAAATTACTTACAGGTTGTCCTCTCTGCTATCTATGGAATTGGTTGCAAATATGAGAGTTATCTGTCAAAAACACAGCACTATTTTGAAGGTTTATTAAATAAAGCATTCAATATACGCCTATAATAAATTCACTATGTGTGACATCTACTACACACGGCTTATTTCAACAGAGATGCTAATGGATATATAGATGCGCCAGGCAGACTGTACTACAGAATGGCCGAAGCACTTCCAGAAGTTACAGTACACTATAAATGTGCAGGTTCAGCAATATCATGTGATGTTATACAGCATATGTGTTCTGTGTAATGCCATCGGTCACTTTGACATTTGACAAATAAACCTTTTTGTGTGTGTTGACTCTTAAATCACTCAAGCTTTATTCTTGAAATAAATTGAGAAATATAAAAAACATATGATATTAAAGTTACTAGCTTGTAGCTCAACCAACCTTCACTGAAGTCCTTGGAGATTTTGGGTTGTGTACATAAATATAAAGTCCCAGTGGGACAGTAGGTCTGTACAGTAAGTATCCCCGAGAGGTGTATCAGTTGATCACACATTTTTTAAATCACATTTTAACTGCTATAGCTTATGAAATGTAATTAGCTGGAATGTTACGTCAATACATGCAAACACATTGCCTGACACTAGGGGAGCTGTGGCCAAGATGATCTGATTATCACTAGAGATGTGCTGGTCTGGATTTCTGAAAAACGAACACACCTGAATTTAGGGGTTACGAGTAGAACCAGGTCAAGGTTTAGATACACATTTTTGACCCGGTTTGGATCTGTTGCCGGTCCGGAACTCGTTTTTAAAAACCAAACTCAGGCTTTGGATTCAGACATTTCAGTTGTGTTTATCGATTTTTATCAATTTTCAATCGATTTTTATCTGAATCCAAAACCCAAACACTTGAGGATTGTTTTGCAAAAATATGATCTAAACACAAAGATGAATCCAGATCCAAAATACAGGGTTCCGCACACATCTCTAATTCATGCTAGGTTGAAGCAGGGGTATGGATAGGTACACTTTTGCCAATTACCATCAATAAAAGTATAAAATCTATAATTCAACACTTTAGGGTTTTCCTTTTTCACCTTCAGATTATATCTACTCTTTTGAAGTTCCAGAGAACTGAGAAAAATGTTTTTCCATCACAGTAGGTTGCATTATGAAAGGGCTGCGTGTAAATCAATATGTCATATAAAAATCATACACAAACATCATTAATTTACAAAATACACAGAAAAAACATTAGTCACAATCACAAATACATCATATGCTGGGAAGATTGCTTGAACCAGTGAAAGACTGACAGAAGCTGCATTAAGATTATCTTTACTGTAAACTAATTTGCAAACAACTAACACTCAGTGTTGGACTGGAGCATGGAGGGCCCACCAGGGGATTGCAGTGGTAGGAGCCCATGCTTTGGGGTGTGGTCAGTTACCACAGGGGATGAGGCCAGCCCCCACAGAGGGTTGGGTAGACATTAGAGACCATGTAACTGACCCTCTAATACAGTAACAATGTATAATTCAAGTGCAAACTCTGGAACCTGACATTAGAGCAAGTGTTGGGGCCCTCTGACAGTGGGGCCCACCGGGGATTTCCCCTGTACCCCTGTGGGCCAGTCCAACCCTGCTAACACTATATGACTAGCAGAGGGCTTTGATTGGCAAACAGGTAACTTCCACCAACCAGTATGTGCATGGATCTACATCCCTCCCTTTCCCAAAAGAGGCAACAATAACAGGTGCGTTGGTGCAGAACAGTGTAACAGTGGTGCGTGCAGGAACAGTGTGCACACAAGATCATATGCAAACAAGATGTTGAACAGCTAAGGGGCAAAATCCTGAAACTTGGGATTGGGCTTGGAGACCCTGCCAGGTCTGGTTATAAAGAATGGGTTAAGTGGGACAGGCTCCTCTTGAGACCTGTCTGTGCTGGGCACAGTCATATATGTGTCTGGAACTCATATAAAGCGCCATCGGCTTCCACAACTTAGCTGTTATGTCTGTTATCAAGTCCTTGCACTGTGCGTAATGTATCCTCCTGAGTTTGGATGTGCAATCTGCCCAGGGTGTACATGGGTCTAGTGGTGTGAGGATCTGCCATAACTTCTCTTGAATCCATTGTCTGGAATAATGTCAGATCACCATGTATTCCAAGTTTTGGTCCACATGTGGTTGTAATATGCACTTGGACTTTGATATTACATGCTGGGTGCACCTCTACAGAGGACGCTATCCTTGGAGTGTTTTCTTAGGTTAAAAAGAGCCAGAAACATGTCTGTCCAATCCTGTGAACATTTATCTAGTAATTGCTTGGCAGAGAAAACTTCCCTTTCAGCAAGTCCATTTGACTGTAAGTATCTAGGGCTGCTGGTCTTGAGTGGAATGTCCAACTGAACTGTAAACTTTTTGAACTTGGTGCTTATGACTTGTGAGGCATTATCTGTAAAAAGTTGTTGGAGTATGCCATGCGCTAAGAAGTTTTTCTTGTTAATTACTACTGCACTTGTGAAGGTAGGTAAACAGCCTATTCCAAACCACCCAGAAAACGAATCCACCAAGGTGCACCACCCTCTCAATCAAAGATGTCAACAGCAGCAATGGACCAAGGCAGATTAGAATAGAGCATCCCTAGCCCTGCTTTTAGTCTCTTTGCAAACTGGATGCCCCTTTTGCACCCGAGGCGCATAGAAATTGTAGAGAGCATTGGGAATGATGTAACATTGGCAACTCAAGAACATTGATACATACACAGGAAATTCATTACGGATAGCAAAGAAAGGACGGAGGTCCAGGGACAACTCTGGAGAGATGTGCCAACAATCCAGGATCACCTTAGATAACCGATGACAGAGGTCATAATTGAGGGTGGCATTATGGAGCTCATCAAATCACCTAGAGGACAAAACATCCATTTCCATAACATCAAGATTGTCCTTAACATCTGAAGCACCTGAATCAGGAAGGAATGCACAAGAGAGGGCATCAGCAACATGGAGTTCCTGACCTTGCCTGTACACATCCTCATGGTAGTGTTGCCACTTAAGCATGGATTGTTGAATTCTGTCAGCAGCGGTGTGCAGTGGCTTTCTTGTATGCATTAACACACCGCCTACAGTATTGGACTATGTACTACCACATAACGTGGGACATTGTGCTTTCTATGGAAATTGCAGCTCTGCAGGTCTATTAATAAAGCAAACTATTTTTTTTACCCTAAAATAATGCTCATTCAAAACTAAATGAACTTTTGTGTGTTTGAGTGATTTTATTCCATTGGTGTTAATGGGAGGAAAAATATTATTATACCCAGTGACACAGTGACAATGACCTCATAAATTAGTTTTCTTTATCTCTTCAAACTTAACTTTGCTTGTGGTTTAATTCAAACAACATTCATGTGCCAAATATGCATTTCCAAAAAACCTCCTAATCGGAGTATCTGCTATCATCAGCCGGGGTGGTCAGAGGGAGGTAGGTCAGCTACAAAGTCTAGCCAGGGAGTGCAGGGAAGCATAACCTCATGTACTGTCATTGGGACCACACCACCTATAGTGAAATGCTCCTTAGGGGAATGCTACATGACAGGGATTAGCCAAGAACCCTTCATTGGCCATGCCCCCGAATACCTGAACTCGCCCCATGTCTTGGTAGCCAGGCCCATCAGAAGATGATAAGGCAACGATTCTTTTAAGTGTCAGTTGCTTTGCCCATCATTTTACTGCAGTTAATGTGCCAAACCAATTCAATAATTAGTGCCGAGATCAGCATCGCCCCTGGACTAGGGCTTAATATCCTTCATTCTTGCTCATACTTTTGGAGGATGGTTGGTATAAGTTGGTACAAATAACTTGGAAACTGTTGTTTCATCGGATGGGCAGATCAGATAAGTGTAACTTATTATACTCTTTCCTGTTTCGATTCAACAATTATTTTAATCTTTTTGTTGAAAGAGATGATTCTAAGGGACAAGTGTTGCTTGTAAGTGAAATCTGGCGGCCATATAAAGGAGATCATCGTATGGGGCATATTTAATAAAATGTAGTTACGGGTGTTTTTTTGAGTGTAGCCGCAAATGTTTTGGATCCTCAGGATGTAAGCAGGAAAGTCTGCAGTAGATATCTCCAATATCTGCCACGGTCCATATATTACCTTTGTACTTCCAGTCCTAACTACTGGTGGGGACTCTTGGCAGCTGCTGATACGAACCAGTAAGTGCCGTCACCTTTGTAAAGAAAAAAAAGAAATGAAAGATAGACTACCCTTTTTCAAACTATAAGGAGAGTCCCCTCTTTCAAATTATGTGGTCTCCTTAGCAGCTATTGTCTGGTGATCACCTAACAACCCCTTACTGATCACATTGTGTCCTATCTCTCCCATAATGGCCCGCACACACATGTGCCCCACTAGTTATTGTCTGGTGGTCATCAGACAATAATTGAAACTGTAAACAAAAATTAAAATTTGCACAGATGGGGAATTTAAAGCCCATATCTACCCCATCTTGTGTCAAATAAAAAAGTGGACCTCATTTAATGCAGTAGGTGTTTAGTTTATAAATTATAGGCCTTGTTGGGTTACCATTTTCTTCCTATACATAGGGGCTAATTCAACATTGCACATTAGTGCAATGCTGAAAACAGATTCCTGATTATCGAGAATCTGCGCGTGCACAGGACCCGATCTGAGAATATGGAGAACGGGTCCTGTGTGATCATATGCAGCCTCTTCTATACTTTAGCCTGATTGAATTAAACATTTAAGGGGCGGTGCAGGGGCGAGGAAGGCCATCATTCCCGGAAATGGGACGTGTCCACTCCATTTTCCGGGAGTGGCAAGGTCAAGGGCTTCGGGCACGGATGCAGTTTCCTGATCTCGCAAACTGGCCAGCCTGAATAAGCTGAGGCTTACTCAGCTGGCCGGCGCGATGGTTATCCCAGCCTGCAACCTCGGTCGCAGTGCTGGGATCGCAAATGCAGCAGGGGGTGTCATACACCTCCTGCTGTATTTGCATGTTTGCAAGGATGGAATTGCAAAGCTGGTTGCGTGCAGCTCTGCAATTCCGTCCAGTACTGAATCACCCCCTCAGTAATCATTTAAATCAAGACAGGGAAAAAAAAAAAATTTCATTTCAAGTACCGATTGAACCTACATATAGGATCCTGCTTTTCACTCTTTTGGAAAGGTGGTTTATTGGTAAAACAACAAGAACCACAAGGACCACAAAGTATTTAACTGTGGTGTTTATACAATGAAAAGAAAATTTTTTTTGCCCATTTGAGTAAAAAAAAATTGACGTGTTAGAATGAGTAAAAAGACTAATGGTATTTTTTTGAAAGTACAAAGTCTTCTGATAAAAACAAGGTATAATTTGTGTAGGTACAGCCAGGGACCGGGTACTGTAGAGGACGTGGCCTAATCATGCATGAGTGGCCACTCCCACAACAAAAAAGTATCAACATCAAGTAATTGTGATGCTGAAAAGCCACAAAGGGGACGCTATGCGCCCCACAGCAAGGGAGGGCACTAACAGTGCAATTGCTCCCCCCCAATTGGTTAGGGTTAGTCGCCCCACGGGAGGGTTAGGGTGTGGGGAGAGAGGGTTAGTCACTCCAGGGGGGACTTAGGGTTAGGCACCACCAAGGGAGGGTTTGGGGGGGGCAGGGGAGGGATAGAATACTTAACCAGCCTTCATCGGGATCTTGATGTGTCGGGCTTCTGGGGCCGGGATTTGAACTGCCGGCTCTTCAGCTGCCGGGATTTCATACCCATCCTGGTGATGGAACTTAACTCATTCGCAGTGCGACTCAGAAGCATGCACAGATCATTGACAATTGCATTGTATCAATTTCTGAATCATGCCCAAAGAACATTAATGTTAACAACATCTGTAATCATTTGATGGCTGAATAAGTGTGATATGTGTCTTGTAAAGGGTTCTTAACATTACCTTTGAGGCTGTAATAATTCCCGTAAACATTGCACTCAGGGCCTGATTCAGATCCGCATGCAAATGCCATTGCAGTTGCAATTTCTCATGTAATGCAATTGCGGAAATATGCTAATGACCCATTCGCCGTCCAGGGCTAAGAGATGCCCACTGAAAGCATCTCACATCTGCCGCTCACGCACATAACCGGAAACATGGAGCACAGATCCGGTGGCCATCAGTCTTCTGAGTACGTCTAAGGAGTCATAGACACAGTGGGTCTACTGACACAGAGAGGGCTCTCCTGCTGCGAGCGTGGATGCAGTGACTAATTTATTTGCAACCAGAAAACAATGTATAACTGGCCAGACTACTACCTGTCACTTACTTTGCGAGTGAATCCTCCGTGCATGATCGCAAAGCAATTGCTATGTGTGTGCAGTGCGGCTTTCACACATGCGCACTGGCTAACAGACGCTCAATGTGCGTAAACATCGGCGTTGGCATGCGGATCTTATTTGTTTTATTTTATTTATTAACCGTTTCTTATATAGCGCAGCATATTCCGTTGCGCTTTACAATTGGAAACATTAATAGAACAAAACTGGGTAATAACAGACAGATATATAGGTAGGAAGGCCCTGCTTGCAAGCTTACAATCTATAGGGAAATAGGCATGGAATCAGGCCCTCATTTCCTATACTTTTTGTTCTTTTGTATGAACATAAACGTTTTAGTTTAGTTGTCCCTTATAGAATATTATACAGTAGTTACACAAGCAGATGTGTCACTCTCATACACGCCGTAATATTTAATTTTTTTTGGTGTACAGGAATTGTTCTGCTTTAAAGCCTCCTTTCATACGGAATCAGTATGTTATTCTGCCGGCTGCAGATCCCGACAGTGGAAGCCCAACAGGGGTGAAGATCCCACCAGCGGATTAATGTAAGTAACCCTAATCCTACCCCCCAACCCTCCCTTAGTGGTGCCTAACACTAACCTCCCCCATAAGTGCCTAAACCTTACCCCCCTGTCCCCGCAACCTAATCCTAAATCTCCAGGGGGTGCCTAACTCTAACCCTCCATTCCTCTAGCCTTTACCTAACTTTCCTGGGGGGGTGCCTAACCCTAAGTCCCCCCTGGAGCCCTAAAACCTAACCCTCCCCCCCTGGCTGTCCGCGCCCGCCTTACCTTCGTTCGGTATGCCGGGCATTGGGCTCCCGGCATAGGTCTAATAACAGGCATTGGTATTTTGACGCCTGTCATTAGTACCCTGCCGGGATTTGACAGTCGGGAAGCTGGCGGTCGGCATTTCGACCGTCGGCGTCCTGACTGCATCCCTTTCATACTACACAGTGTGTACTATGCATCTGAAATAAAACACCAAACTACAGTATCAAATCATGTTTTATTAAGTATCAATTCTAGGTCTCTTACTACTTCTGTGTTTTGAAAGGAAAACTGAAATGTCAGATTCTTAGGATACTTGATTATAATAATAGACAAACTCCTCGCTGCCTGAGTTATTGTCAGATATTGCTTCGTAAACATTACAAGAGAAGCTGCTTCATGGCTGTTCTATAAATGAACAAAGGATCAGGGCTGTAAACAATACATTGTAGTGATAACCTCTTACCTCCTCTGGGGATTTTTAAGTGGAGATATGCACTGCATGAGCTAGATCCCCTGTCTCAGCCTGGATTTCATTGTGCTTTGCCTAAATTCCAACATATTTTTTATTTTGTTTATTGCTTACTTTGCTGGAAAATCAATTATATATCAAAAGTCAGAAAACCTCTTTGTTCTGCAGCACCAGATGAGATTGGCAAATATCATGCAAGGTATCTGTTTAGTGCTACTATATCACTGAATAAAACAAGAAGTATATTTTTGAGAATGATGTACATTTAAAAATACATTCATTGATAATACTGTAACGGCTCTTTAAGGCCCGTATTCAATTTGAAGCGTTAAGTCCGGATCCGCGTTAAGTTAGCGCTGATGATGTCATTATCGCCGGCTTTGGCGGAAAGTCAATGCAATGTAATAGGCGGTAAAGTATCGCCTATGAATGGTAGGCGGAAAAGAGTGCTGAATTGGGGTTTTGGGGTGCAACGTTGCGGGAACCCCCGTGCAGCCTTCAGACAGTCCCCCAAAGGTAATCTGTGTCAAAAAAATGAAAAAAAAAACTTAAGGAAACCCCAAAAATTTACTTTGAAAAAGGGGACAAAAAAAAAAGTTGGGGTACAAACTTAAAAACTAGCGAACTTGACTCTGGGGGGTCCCCAAGTATGCCCCAAGTGTTTTTTTGATTGCAGGTGTTTGCGGCATGTGGATTTTTCACAATTTTTTCAACTTCACTTTTTCAACTTTAAATATGCTGTCCCCCATTTTCAAGTACCCCAAATTTGCTTGGATAAGTTATTTTCTGGAAAAAATACTCATGAATACTATTCTGCATCACGTATAGAAAAACGCTATTTAGCAGCTATTGAGCCCATTTAAAAACACCAAATACCTTCAGAAAGCCAAATCGGGGGGTACCATAGTGAACCCCCATGTCAGAGCATCATTTGGGGTGTGTCAGGCTGATTTCCCCAAAACTGACAGTACTTTCCGCTTGTTAAAGTATCGCCGGGTCCCGTTTACGAGTACTTTCAAATTAAATATGGAGTAAAGCATGCACGCACGGGGCTGCATTAACAGGCGAAAGTTGGCGTTAAGTCCGGGCTGCATTAACTTAACGCGGCTCGACTCAAATTGAATACGGCTCTAAGTGGGAAAATATGGGCAAAAAGGCACAATAAGAACAGAAGGATGACAACTTTCATTTCTGCACTCCTATATAATAAAATCAACTATAGCCTATTAAAATACAGAGCTTACTTTACATTGCCCCAAAACCTCAAACAGGGCCATAGGGAGGGTGGTGCGGTCGATGCTTCCGCACAGGGTCACCGGCCGCACACTTCCCGGCTCCAGAGGTCTGCAGGAAGAGACCTCCTGCAGTGGTGCGCAGCGCACCAAGAACACCGGCGAAGGTTCCCGCCCACCCTCCACCACCCGGATGGACAGGTAATCGCTCAAGGGGAGGAGGGGGGCGCAGGGAGGGAGCGAGAGGGGTGGCAGTGCTGCACAGGGTGCACTGCCATCAAGATACGGCGCTGACCTCAAACAGAAGGTGGAATATGTATATTAAATACTTTCACAAACATATATGTGGCACAGTATGTTAGATCAACAGTTTTCATGTTGACGTGCATCAGGTCAACATGAGAATCTATACGTGATCAAAATGGATTAGCGATTGAGTTGCAAACACAAGTAAATGAAATGCCAGCCCCAGTAGTCAGTGTACACTTGCATTGTACTTCTGTCGCATTAGTGATATGAATAACATGCATACAGTATATTGAGAAAAAGTCTCTACCAGAATACTTGGCTCAGTTCAGTCAAAGGTCAGTGGTGCGGCAAATGTGGCTTTTGAGAAAAGGTGTATGTGGATACATATGTACATGAGTTCAGTATTGTTGTGCTAATCCTGTGTTTAACACAAAACAAATAAGGGGAGATTTATCAAATCTTGGAGAGAGATAAAGTGGAGATTAAGTACTAGCCGATCAGCCTCTGTCAGGCTGTGTTTGAAAGAAATCGGTAATATATACTGGCGGACGGGATGCTGACGGTCAGAAGACCGACAGCGGCATCCCAATGGTGAAGAGCCCAACCTAACCTAACCCTCCCCCTCTCCACGCCTAACCCTCTCCCCGATGGTGCCCAACACTAAACTCCCCCCAGTGGCGTTGGTATCCTGACGTCCGGCATCCCATTCGCCAGCATCTTGACTGGATCCCATTTGAAAAGTGACAGTTAGAACGAAGCCGAGTGGATGGTAGTTTGTTTCTCTTCACTTATCTTTCTCCAAGATTTGATAAATCTCCCCCATAATGTTCTAATATTGGAGGTCATTCCATTTTAGCTTTTTGGGTGATTGAAACATTCCTATATAAGGAAGTGAACTAACCAATCACTTCTTTGACAACAACAGATCCACCTATTGCTTCCCATGTCCATAAATTGTAATGGCAAATATTTCAACAGACCTCTGTGATCTGGTTTGTTTAACTGTAGTAAAGTATAACATATTAAAAACACTTTGCTTCATGGCTTTTGGGATTTATTATCTATATTTACCATGTAACATGTAATACAATTACAACCACTGGTCCTCTGCACATCTTCATAGTGTTGATATTGCTTCTTTATTAGTTATTTGCATTTATAAGGATAATACATTACTGTTCTTTCCTGGCTTAAACCAGGCACATATACTACTGTCCCCTCCTGGAGTAACCCAGGCACATATACTACTGTTCTCTCCAGGTGTAACCCAGGCACATATACTACTGTTCTCTCCAGGTGTAACCCAGGCACATATACTACTGTCCCCTCCTGGAGTAACCCAGGCACATATACTACTGTCCCCTCCTGGAGTAACCCAGGCACATATACTACTGTTCTCTCCAGGTGTAACCCAGGCACATATACTACTGTCCCCTCCTGGAGTAACCCAGGCACATATACTACTGTCCCCTCCTGGAGTAACCCAGGCACATATACTACTGTTCTCTCCAGGTGTAACCCAGGCACATATACTACTGTTCTCTCCTGGAGTAACCCAGGCACATATACTACTGTTCTCTCCAGGTGTAACCCAGGCACATATAATACTGTTCTCTCCTGGAGTAACCCAGGCACATATACTACTGTTCTCTCCAGGTGTAACCCAGGCACATATAATACTGTTCTCTCCTGGAGTAACCCAGGAACATATACTACTGTTAATCCAGATGTAACTCAGGCACATATACTACTGTTCTCTCCTGGAGTAACCCAGGAACATATACTACTGTTCTCTCATGGTGTAACCCAGGCACATATACTACTGTTCCCTCCTGGTGTAACCCAGACACATATACTACTGTTCTCTACAGGTGTAACCCAGGCACATATACTACTGCTCTCTCCTCGTGTAACCCAGGCACATATACTACTGTTCTCTCCTGGAGAAACCCAGGAACATATACTACTGTTAATCCAGATGTAACTCAGGCACATATACTACTGTTCTCTCATGGTATAAAGCTGGAGCATATATTACTGTTCTCTCATTGTATAAAGCTGGAACATATACTAATTTTCTCTCATGGTATAAAGCTGGAGCATATATTACTGTTCTCTCATGGTAAAAAGCTGGAGCATATATTACTGTTCTCCCTACATATAAACCAGGAGCACATACTACTGTTCTCTCATGATATAAAGCTGGAGCATATATTACTGTTCTCCCCGCACATATACCAGGAGCATATATTACTGTTCTCTCATGGTATAAAGCTGGAGCATATATTACTGTTCTCTCATTGTATAAAGCTGGAGCATATATTACTGTTCTCTCATGGTATAAAGCTGGTGCATATATTACTGTTCTCTCACGTTATAAATCTGGAGCATATATTACTGTTCTCTCATGGTATAAATCTGGAGCATGTATTACTGTTCTCTCATGGTATAAAGCTGGAGCATATATTACTGTTCTCTCATGGTATAAAGCTGGAGCATATATTACTGTTCTCTCATGGTATAAAGCTGGAGCATATATTACTGTTCTCTCATGGTATAAATCTGGAGCATATATTACTGTTCTCTCATTGTATAAACCAGGAGCATATATTACTGTTCTCTCATGGTATAAACCAGGAGGATATATTACTGTTCTCTCATGGTATAAACCAGGAGCATATATTACTGTTCTCTCATGATATAAAGCTGGAACATATATTACTGTTCTCCCCGCACATATACCAGGAGGATATATTACTGTTCTCTCATGGTATAAATCTGGAGCATATATTACTGTTCTCTCATGGTATAAAGCTGGAGCATGTATTACTGTTCTCTCATGGTATAAAGCTGGAGCATGTATTACTGTTCTCTCATGGTATAAAGCTGGAGCATGTATTACTGTTCTCTCATGGTATAAAGCTGGAGCATATATTACTGTTCTTTTATGGTATTCAGCTGGAGCATATATTACTGTTCTCTCATGGTATAAAGCTGGAGCATATATTACTGTTCTCTCATTGTATAAAGCTGGAGCATATATTACTGTTCTCTCATGGTATAAAGTTGGAGCATATATTACTGTTCTTTTATGGTATTCAGCTGGAGCATATATTACTGTTCTCTCATGGTATAAAGCTGGAGCATATATTACTGTTCTCTCATGGTATAAATATAAAGCTGGAGCATATATTACTGTTCTCTCATGGTATAAAGCTGGAGCATATATTACTGTTCTCTCATGGTATACAGCTTGAGCATATATTACTGTTCTCTCATGGTATAAACCAGGAGGATATATTACTATTCTCTCAAGATATAAAGCTGAAGCATATATTACTGTTCTCCCCGCACATATACCACGAGGATATATTACTGTTCTCTCATGGTATAAAGCTGGAGCATATAATACTGTTCTCCCCGCACATAAACCAGGAGGATATATTACAGTTCTCTCATGGTATAAAGCTGGAGCATATAATACTGTTCTCCCCGCACATAAACCAGGAGGATATATTACAGTTCTCTCATGGTATAAAGCTGGAGCATATATTACTGTTCTCTCATGGTATAAAGCTGGAGCATACCGTATATTACTGTTCTCTCATGGTATAAAGCTGGAGCATGTATGACTGTTCTCTCATGGTATAAAGCTGGAGCATATATTACTGTTCTCTCATGGTATAAAGCTGGAGCATATATTACTGTTCTCTCATGGTATAAAGCTGGTGCATATATTACTGTTCTCTCATGGTATAAAGCTGGAGCATATATTACTGTTCTCTCATGGTATCAAGCTGGAGCATATATTACTGTTCTCTCATGGTATCAAGCTGGAGCATATATTACTGTTCTCTCATGGTATAAAGCTGGAGCATATATTACTGTTCTCTCATGGTATAAAGCTGGTGCATATATTACTGTTCTCTCAAGGTATAAAGCTGGAGCATATATTACTGTTCTCTCATGGTATTATGCTGGAGCATATATTACTGTTCTCTCATGGTATAAAGCTGAAGCATATATTACTGTTCTCTCATGGTATAAAGCTGGAGCATATATTACTGTTCTCTCATGGTATAAAGCTGAAGCATATATTACTGTTCTCTCATGGTATAAAGCTGAAGCATATATTACTGTTCTCCCCTCACATAAACCAATAGCATATACTACTGTTGTCTCCTGGCGTAATCCTTGGTCATATGCTATCCTTATCAGGCAGGATACAGCTTGTCAGGTTCACAGATTAATGTGGCAATCTTAGGCACCACCTTTCCTTAATGTAAAATTACTTTAGCAAGTATTGTACAGTATGTCTCAAAATGACATTTGTAAACATAACAGCATAACACAGCAATAGAGGAGGCGGGAAAAGAGAGTAGGAAAATGTCTCCATCAGATTTCTCAGATTTATACTTTGAAACCAGAGTTTAGCGGCGCAGCATCCGCGCTGTTATTACAGAATCTTCCCTGTGGTGTTCCAACTCCCGTTTTGTTTTTTGATTGATGATAACAACAGGAGATGAGATCTGCATTAGCGGCATTAAAGCTTTACATGATTACTATGATAAAAATTACATATGCTCCAAAAATCTTGACAGAAATCCTCAAAGTCTTAAATCTGAGCTCCCAGTCTTTTATTGTCCTCTTTCTGCTATTATAGAGATGACACTTTTATTATTTATTTACTATATTTTATTATGTACTGTTTTTTTTTTATCTAGAAAAATGAATAGTTTGCACCTGCAGTGACTGACATTTGAAGACTTGCTCCTTGTTCACTAAATGAGTTACATGTGGCTTTGGTAGTCTTGATCAGCAGGATATTTTAGATTCTCTTATTAAATGGTTTGCCAGATACAGTACTGTCATTCAGGTGAATGAGAACACTTTCTATATGACCTACACAATATCTCTTTACTGCATAAGTACAAATATCTTAAGACACTTTCCAGGGATACTCACAGTAGCTTCTGTGCAGTTTAAGTAGAAAAGAAGAAAAGAAAAACATGCTCAGCAACAACCCTAAGCAGGAAATCCTTATATATTCTAATAGTCCAGTTCGTCATATTGTTTATTTTGAAGGCAATGGATTTGAACATAGTAAAGAGGTATGCAGTCGGGAAGCCGGCGGACATAATCCCGTCGGCAGGCTTCCCGACTACTTTATCCCGGTGACGGTTAAATGACAGGCGTCTAAATCTAGACACCTATCATTTTACCGGCGCCGGGAGACCAGCGCCCGGCATCCTGATCGAAGTGATGCCGGGTGCAGAGCGCGGACAGCCACGCGGGGGGGGGATGGTTAGGTTTAGGGCTCCCAGGGGGGACTTAGGGTTAGGCACCCTCCTGGGAGGTCAGGGTTAGGCTAGGGGAAGGGAGGGTTAGGGTTAGGCACCCCCGGGGAGGGGACTTAGGGTTAGGCACCCCCCCGGGGGACTTAGGTCTAGGTGGTGGGGAAGGGGGGGTTAGGTTTAGGAACTGTGGGGAAGGTTAAGCTAAGGCACCCCTAAGGAGGGTTAGGGCTAGGAGGGGAGCAGGGCCGGCGCTAGGCTGTACTGCGCCCAGCGCCGTCCTATGTTGCCGCTCCTTCCTTCCTCTGCTCCCTCCCCCCTGAGCTTAAATATGTCCTATAGCTCTGGGAGGGAGGTGGGTGTTTCTTGCGCCCTCCGGAAACAGTAGCGCTCCGGGCGACAGACCGGCTTGCCCGTGCCTGGAGTCGCTACTGGCGGGGAGGTTAGGTTAGTAAATACTTACCTGGGGACGATCAGGATTTTCAGCCATGTCGGCCAGCCGCGGTCGGGTAATTCATACCGATCCCAGTCAAGGTCGACAACAGAACACCAAAGTGGTTCTGGGCACAGCAGGTAATATGAAGAGAATGTTCAAAGTGAATCTTGGAGTGTTCAAAACCCCTATTTCTTAAATATTGACAAACACCTTGTATGATATCCAAATTTCTCTTCATTGTGAGACCTAGAACTCACTCCAGAGGGCTCTAAGGAAGGATACATTCATTCTAATAGCCCTGTATTTTAATACATAGAAACTGTGTCAATAAAGATTATTTTATATAGTCAATAAAATAAATAGAAGTAATTACTAAGTATTGATACAATGTAGCATTGAAAACTAACTTTTTAATGTGAAAAATCTATAGAAAACCTGAACTGGTCTTGATCATTAACATACATTATACATGTTGGCCTCTATGCATTAGACTTCTAAAGCAACTGAGCAAAATTCTAAGGTACAGTTGTACTGTATTTGCATCAATATCAGATCGGGGTACTTTGGACCCACTTATAGTAATTCAGTATTGTTGTTACCGTGGGATAATTAAGTAATGTACCCACATGCAATTTACAAACCGCCTCATTTAGAGTTAGGGGGTGAAGTCAGGATCCCAATGGTCACAATGACGACAGCAGCATCTCAATGGTCACAATCCCAACATATCTCGATGGTAAGTATTAGGATTAGGGTTAGGGTTAGGCATTAGGGGGAGGGTTAGACTTAGGCTGCAGTTGGAACTTAGGGTTAGGCTGCTGGAGGTGTGGGCTAGGGTTTGGAAGCTGGAGGGCTCGGTTAGGATTAGGCTGAGGGATGATTGGGTTAGGGTTAGGGTGTGTTTAATATTTGGGTTAACATATTTACTGAAATCAGTCTGGATTTTGACCCTCGAGATGCCATAGTCCGTATTCTGTCCATCGGCATCCTGACTGTCGGTATCCAACCCAGTGTTAGGAATAAATACAGTTAGAAATTGCATCTTTGCAGAATGTTGTTGTACAAATTTAGATTTTGCAGGAGAACTGTCCTAGCAAAACTCCAATTGGTTGTGGAAAATTAAAGCTGCCCAGTATTGGTGTGCCGCAAGCAAAGTCAGGTAGTATTTTCACCACCTGCACAACATTGTCCAGGTTCAAATGTACACCATGTTACTGAATTTTCCCCAAACTCCAAATAATGTTGTACACTGTAGTTTCTAAATACAAAGTGTGTCCAGAGCTGCCAGCCAGCATACAGCAATGATTTTGGTTTGTCTAAAATGGGCAGAGTTTTATGCAGACAAAGACAGAAATGAAAAATGTATACTTACATGAGCTATAATCAAGACAATGCAGCTCTGTCTAACAAGTATTAAATCTAAAGCCTATTCTGGTGACCAATATACAATATAGATGCAATACGAAGAACATTCTAGTTGCCTATAGACAATACAAGAAGCATACTAGTAACCAGTATTCATTACAATGAGTCTTCTAGTAGCAGACTTACAATACAGAAACTATTGTAGTGACCAATATATATATATATATATATATATATATATATATATATAGAGCAACCAAAGGATACCCGGCACTCAATCTATATAGGCAATGCTCCGGTGCCCTTCCAAACCGGGGAAATGTACAGGGTAGAAGAACGGTCGGCACTCAATGAGACTCCATAAATGAGCCACAAGAACGCAACTATGCTGAGAGTCAACGTTTCAGTGTATTGACACTTTTATCAAGACATACAGAACAAAAAGAGAAAACATACCTTAAATACTCCACACCTCGTGTACCAACACCATGCAGCTCCATCCCGACGGGAGTCCAATGACATCACATGTGGCGCCTCAGCGCCGGCGTCATCGTCATCCCTAAGGGATGTGTCTAACCACCGAGTGCAACCATCACCATGACAAACTAAATAAACAAAAACAGAAGATAACAACAGGACATATCTACACAGAATGACAATGATGCAGCAGCATCTGCGATCAGTCGACTAATACAACAGTATCACATGCAATCATATATAATACATTACAAATGCAATAAGCAATGTTCAGCCTCACTAAACAGGGAAACATATGCAATAGAGAGAACCAGGGTAAGCGGCATCACCCAGATACAGTATATCAACACAAGGACAAGGGCCAGCTAAAAAAAGCAAAAATACAAATTAATTTCATTAAGCCCCAGTGGTTTCAGAGTCTGAAGATTATGTATTCACCTAGACTCATTTTGTAATAGAATGCATCCCCTGTCACCACCTCTGCTCTGAGGTGGAATCCAATCATTGATTTTACAACATAATGTTGCCAAACCATGTTTAAACTCCCTGAAATGTTTAGCGACCAGTTGGTCCATCGGTTTACCATCTAATGCTGCTCTAATGCTAGAGCGATGTAGAGCCATGCGTTCTTTAAGCTGGCGCATAGTTTTACCTACATACAGGAGCACGCAAGGGCTAGACTACAAAACGACTGGTGCAGGTGACAGGATGTTGTATATAAAACTTCTTGCCTGACCGTGGATGTAAAAACACGTTGCCCGTTTCTAGATGGCTGCAGGTGATACAACCTGTACATTTGTGATTCCCAGGTTTTTTAGTTAGAAAATGTGCGGGTGTCCTGTCAACATGTAGTGAAACATCATTGTGTACTACAAGGTCTTTAATGTTGCGGCCCCTCCTGAATGCAGGAATTATTCTAGTGTCTTTAAGCATGTGTAGTGAAGGGTCCTGAGAGACCAGGGGCCACATCTGTCTGGCCTTGCACATAATATCACGAGAACCAGGTGAAAACTCCTGCACCCAAATCATTTTGTTCTGATCCACAGTTCTTTCAGTTGACTGTAAAGCTGCCAATCTAGATACTTTTAATGCTTTTAGTTTAGCATCTTTTAAGGCTCTAGGGTTATACCCTCTGGCCAGAAACTTTAAGGACATGTTGTATATTTGAACATTCGCATCCTGTGGATCACTACAAATCCGTATGATGCGTAGGAACTGGGAATACCGCAAACCTTTCTTAAGAGCCGGCGGATGAAAGCTCTCGGCACGTAGAAACGTATTCCTGTCCGTCACCTTAAAGAAAGTATTAATTTGTAGGTCCTCACCAATGGTGATTGCTACATCCAAAAAGTTAATTGAAGTGTAACTGTGCTCAAAGGTAAATTTTACAGCAGTGTCACAAGTGTTGATTTCCAACATAGTATTAATAAAACACTCTTCCATACCAGTCCAGAACATAAATATGTCATCTATGTAACGGAAATATGCTGCGATGAGACCCTGTGTGGCAGACCTGGAGAAGAATAAATCATTCTCAACTTCGCACATAAACAGGTTAGCGAAGCTCGGAGCCACACAGGATCCCATCGCACAGCCAGATCTCTGTATGAAAAACTTGTTATCAAATAAAAAATAATTCCTGGATTACGTAAGTTCTAGAAGTGTCAGAAAAAACGAGATGTCTGGGCCCGAGTAGGCTGGATTATTCGTAAGTATGCATCTAATAGCCTCCAAACCCCGCTGATGAGGTATGCACGTGTAGAGACTTACAACATCAACTACACACATCAATCGTTAGGCAGGCAAAGGTCATAACCATTGGAGATGTAAAATAAAAGCTGTAGTGTCACGTAAAATGGTTGGTTGGGCTTGCACTACTGGTTGCAATATATAATCAAGGTATTGAGATACTATGTAGTACAGAGAATCCCTTGCGGAAATTATGGGCCTTCCAGGGGGAGTAGTGGCATTTTTATGCAACTTGGAAATCGTGTAGAGAATGGGAATCTTAGACCATTCTAGTATCAGAGTATCATAAACTTTCTTAGAAATCATATTATTGGACAATGCTGTAGTTAGAATGTCATCCAACTCATTCTTGAACTTTTGAGTGGGGTCACCACTAAGCTGTTGATACACTAGTGGATCCGCTAGCTGATTGTAGATTTCTTGTTTATAATCAAGCGTGTTCTGAACCATGATTGCACTCCCCTTGTCCGCTGGGCGGATTACAATGTTTCTGTATCCACTTAGATTCTTGAAAGCAAGCCTTTCATTGCCAGAGAGATTAGATATATCTGGCTTCTGTGAATAACCTTTATCCATGCCCACTTGAGCTTCAATGTGCATCTCCATGCTATTAGTGAAATGCTTAATCACTGCATTGTTGGAGATAGGATCAAATTTGGATTTTTTAGCAAAAGGAAAGGCAAACTGCATGGACTGGTCAGGGTTACCAAAATACTCCCTTAATTTCACTATCCTTGTAAACCTATGTAAGTCAATTTTATTCTTGAACGCATCTGAGCCATGGGTCGGAACAAAAGACAGCCCTTTGTTAAGGACCGCAATTTCGTCATCAGTTAGGGATCGTGTATATAGATTAAATACTACATCTTCTATTTGTAGACCATTCTTGATCAACCTCGTCCACTGGCCTGCCCGACAGGTTTTGGTTCTGCCTAGGTATCCATTCTGGCCCGAGTTTGGACCCCTAAAGGGGGTCTCTGTGTGGTTTTGCTTCCAGCTGCCAAGGCACATTCCGTATCACTTCATGAAGCTGCTGTGGCAGATGAATCGGTTTCCAATGGAAATTTGCGTGGCCTATATCTCTGTCTTCTATCAGGGTTCGGGCCTCTGTTGTTAATCGAGCTGTATACCTTAAGATCAACGTAATCATGGTTGACCGTGGGTAATTTCGATTTTTTTAACTTAATCAGATCTGCTTTGTACTGATCAATTTGCACTGATAGTTTTGATAGTAATTACATTGAGATATCCGCTTGTAAGTGTCTAATATGTGTAGCTTCAAATTTAGCTATGTTCTCCTTTGCCACTGCAAGTTCCCTTGCTGACTCCTCTATGACCAGGAGGATCAAATCAAACAAACACCTATTCAGTATGGCAGCCCATCTTCTACAAAAAGTGGGATTATAGCGCCAGAATGTGGGGATATTCTTTATGTGAAAGCCTCTTTTTCTCTCTGTAGTAATCGGACAGTGTAACTATGTGGAGATAGTAATCCACCTCCCATTTCTTGAGCCGCAATAACTGTGCTGTGAGTTGCTCCACTGATTCCTCTCCAGCAGTTGTTTCAAGATTATCCATGAATAAGATATTATCTGCTTCCACATCTGAGAAGCCAAGAATCTCACCAAGTGGTAGAATAATGTTAGATAGTCCCGCTATATCAATGTTCTCTTGTGTCTCAGACATTACCCCCAAATTGTATAAAGGAGGTGAGAGAACTCTCGAAATGGTGAATGAGTCCCATAACACACAGTCAAACAAGGTGAAGACAGCGATAAGGTACTTGATAATCCAGGGAAAGGTGCCTTAGTCAAAAACAGCCTACTCATAGAAATGTGAAACAGGCTAATACAGCAACCAAAGGATACCTGGCACTCAATCTATATAGGCAATGCTCCAGTGCCCTTCCAAACCGGGGAAATGTACAAGGTAGAAGAACGGACAGCACTCAATGAGACTCCATAAATGAACCACAAGAACGCAACTGTGCTGAGAGTCAACGTTTCAGTGTATTGACACTTTTATCAAGACATACATAACAAAAAGAGAAAACATACCTTAAATACTCCACACCCCATGTACCAACACCATGCAGCTCCGTCCCGACAGGAGTCCAATGATGTCAAGTGTCGGCGCCTCAGCGCTGGCATCATCGTCATCCCTAAGGGGCGTGTCTAACAACTGAGTGCAACCATCACCATGACAACCTAAATAAAGAAGAACAGAAGATAACAACAGGACATATCTACACAGAATGATAATGATGCAGACTCAGCCTGACGAAAATGCAGCCATAAAGGGCACTGAAACGTTGCCATACTACATGCCGCCCTAAGAGATTGTTATTTCACAAAGCCGCAAGGAGTGCTGCACCACCGCTGTTTTTTTATATATATATATATATATATATATGTATATATTAGGGATGTGCAGGCTCGGTTCTACTCGGTTCCGTTCGGTTCTTTTTACCGAATCTTATTGGCTATCCAAAACTCGTGACAGCTGAAACCCAATAAGATCCGGTAAAAAGAACCGAACGGAACCGAGTAGAACCGAGCCTGCACATCCCTAGTATATATATATATATATTAAAACAAATGGTACTAATAACGGCGCTACTCCAAATGTCAATATTAAATGTCCAAAGAATTAACCCTTATAGGTTTTCTTCCCTCTATACACTCCCGTGTTCACGATGGCAGGTTTCCCTTTCTCCAATGGGACCGTTGTTGCAAACTCCCAAAAAGGTTTATGTAAAACAAAAGGTGAGAAAAAAGTGCCTCATAGTGAATTATTTAGAATAACTCAGATATTTCATAGACAGGGTAATAAATATGCATACCATATATGATATCATATCATGCACGTAATGGTATTGCTTTATCAGGAGGTTCTAGAAGAATGGTCTTTCCCTTGTCTCCACTTCCCTCTGGATATGTGGTGGTATCTTCCAGTGGTCACATACATATAACGAAAATGTATGCACTCATGGAGTAATTTGTTTACACATTTATTCACAAACAACACATATACAATAATTTACATTTCAGAAAGTGCTTATCTGCAATTGGCCAAGGTGTCCAGAGAATGGATGCCACATATAACCCCAACGTGTTTCGTCACTTACGCTAGCATCAATCTAGCAGGACTTCATCAGGAGGATACCATCAAAATGACCTTACCCAGTATTTATACCCAGTCTAATAAACTGCTCAGACCATGTACGGCACTTCCGGCCGCCGCTGCCATTTTTTATGATCCACTGTATTTGTACGGGATCCCCTTGTCATCGCAACATTATACTAATACTGTGATAATTAAAAGAG
The DNA here is from genome assembly GCA_031769625.1 of Taudactylus pleione. Taxonomy (NCBI): domain Eukaryota; kingdom Metazoa; phylum Chordata; class Amphibia; order Anura; family Myobatrachidae; genus Taudactylus; species Taudactylus pleione. Next base: position 2,980,700 of record JAUIMM010000197.1, read on the forward strand.
ACAGACTTTGCCATCATTCTGCAGTCCCGTATGCATGCGCGGGACCTCTATACACTCGCGGCAGTATGTTAACCTGCGAGGTAACGTTGAGTCAATGACGTCCGGCGCTAAACTGTGTTAGTGCTATTGACCATGTCTGATGTTATTGAGCTGGCACTAGAGCTTAGCTCAAAAGAATGAATCTTCATTCTTTCTGACAAGTGGCCATTTTCTTAGAGTTCACTGGGCTCGGCCATTTTGGATTGGATTAGTTCTCTATAGAAAACAGATAAAATTTGCAAATTTGGCTCTGTAGATCTATAAACCAACTAGCAAAAGCAACCCTTCTTATACTCTGCTATCTAACAGTACAATTAATGCTAAAAGTGATTATATGAATAGTTAAAAATGATGGACATGTTGTAATTTAGTACATAATAAAAATAGGTAAATTACCATACATTAATTTAAGCATACAATAATTTTAAAAAACATCAATTAATGTGTAAATTAAAAGTAAACCCTATAAGATATATTTAAAGATTATAAAAAGGTGTTAATTCATAAGACTCATTAAGACCATTGGGGACCATAGTATTCAAGGTGAAGATCCAGTACATTTCTCTTTGGGAGAGCTTCTTTCCCGATCACCTCCCCTCTCTCCCATTTGAGCTTACTCCAAGGCCTTAAATCTAAGGCTTTTGGGATCTGCATTGTGATGTTTAAGGAAGTGTCTGGGTACTGAATGATTTTCTATTTTATTTTTAATGCTCCTAACATGTTCCTGCACTTGTAACTTGAGATTTCTCTTTGTCTTCCCAATGTACTTCAAATTACAAGAGCATTCCAATTGATAAATCACCTACATTGTCATGCAATTCATTAATTGATTAATTTTAAACTCTTTTGAATTGTCGTGATTATGGAATTTGCTGGAGACATTGCTAACATACTGGCAAACATTACACTTACTACATTTAAAAAATCCTTTTTTATTTTGCATCCACAAGTTGTTTGTTTCTTTATTACATTTCAACATACTTGGAGCCAAGTGATCTTTTAAGTTTCTTGCTTTCCTTGAAGCTAGAAAGGCTTTTTCAGGTAAAATGGTATTTAAAATTGTATCGGTCTTAAGAATACTCCAATGCTTATTAAAAAAAATTCTAATTTCTTTCTCCCTGTCATTAAATTGTGTGACAAATATAACATTATCTTTCCTCTTATCTTTATTTTTATACTTAAGGAGATCTTTCCATTCCACATTGTTCACCCTAGTTACTGCTTTAGATATAATGTCCTCAGGATAGTTTCTGTGTTGGAACCTATCTGCGTAGATTCCTAATTGTTGGCTAAAACATTTTCTTCACTGCAATTTCTTTTAACCCGGCAAAATTGGGAAAATGGTACATTTGTTTTCCATCCTGTGGCATGACCACTGCTAAAATGTACATAGCTATTTGTATCAACAGGTTTAATATAATTACAACTTGTATTGCTTTCGCCACTGCTACTTAGAATCAAATCCAGATATTCAATTTCATTCTCATCAATTTTGTATGTAAAGGAGAGGTTATACTCATTCACCCATAAATACTCCATGAAAGACAAAAAATCTGCATCTGATCCATTCCATATTATAAGAATATTGTCAATGTATCTTGCATACATGACCAACTGGTTTTTGAAAGGGTGTTCCCAGCTCCCCATATGAACATTGGCAAAGCTGGGAGCGAACACAGTGCCCATTGCTGTGCCCTCTATTTGTATAAAAAAATTCATCTAAAAATTACAAATAATTATGACTTAGAATAAAAAGCATCAATGAACAAATAAAATCCTTATGTTGGTCATCCAAAGTTAGATCCTCATCCAAAAATTATTGGCAGCTTTTGATATCTTTTAAAATTTGTAAAATAGCAGTGGTGTCCTTGACATAAGAACTTAAGTTATGGACGTACTTACTAATAAATTTTTCAACATATTCAGAGCAACCTGAAGTAAGGGAATCAATTCCTGCCACTTTAGGCCTGCCAGGGGGATTCTCTAACCATTTTTGTAGTTTGGGCAGGCAATAAAATGTAGGGATAATGGGGTTATTATTAATAAGAAACTGATATTAATCCTTTATTATGATTCCTCTATGCAGTGCTTCTACCAGTAGTATACGTAGATCCTCTACATAGAGGGCTGTCGGATCTAAGTCCAATTTCTTATAAGATACCTGATCTCCCTGTAATCTATATACCTCTCCTTCGTAATCATTTCTATTCATGATTACGAGGCCACCTCCCTTATCTGCCTGTTTGAATACCAATTAGTTATTACTCCGAAGTTTCTGGAGGGCCTCTTTTTCTAAATTAGTCAAATTTGATCTTTTAGGTTCTTTTGAATCTTCAGTGCATAAATCTCTTATAACTAATTAATGGAATAGTTCTATCTGTGTACTCCTTGACTCCACCGGATAGTATTTGGACACTGGTTTTAATCCACACTTGGATCTTTCTTCAAAATTTCTGATTATTCCTGTATCTTTCCTTAAGAAGTGTCTCCTAAGAGTCAAGTTTCTGGTAAATTTGCTTAAATCTACAAATAGCTCAAAAGTATTCATTTTAGCTGTAGGGGCAAAGGAAAACCCTTTGTTCAAAAAAGCTGCATCCACTTTAGTGAATTCCTGTTTAGAAAAATTAAACATACCATGTTTCCTCAATTCAGAGTTACTTATTGATGCCTCAGATTTCTTTTCTTTAGGTTCCTTCCTTCCCCCTCTTCTCCCCCTTCTTCTGCATACCTTCTTTTTAGGGGAGATATTCTCATAACGTTCTTTTTGAACAGTTATTTGGTGTACCTGTCCCGAGGGTGTGGAGTGCATCCTGGAGATGAACCATCGTTATCGCCTTCAGATTCCCATCTGTCTAGCGCTGCATACCTATTCCTTTGTGTGAATGTAGCATGTCTTGGTGTGTCAAAATGGGAAAGTTTTTTATATTTGTTTTGAAAAGGAACATTAACCCAGTCGTCCTTTTTCTTGTCTTTATATGGTCTTTTAAAAATGGTTGTGCTAGTTTTATCTTTCTTATTCCAATCCTTTATTCTATCATTCTGATAGTTATACTTGTCTCTAAGAAATGTATTTTCTTTAATACGTGTGACCTCCATTTCTACTCTTTCTAATTTCTTATTAAGGACCTCAAAGTTGGCTTTAAAGTTCTCATTATCCTTAATGGATTCAAGTTTGGCTTCTCTCTGTTTAATTTCCTTATCTAAGATATCTAATTCCCTCTTTTTCTCAGAGGTAATGAGTTGCATTAATTTCAAGGAACTGGTATGTAAGATGTGTTCCCATTCCTTTAAAAATGCCTCATTGTTTAAACCAAAGGTCGGATTTTTAACAATTCTTAAGCCCCTTGGAATTCCACCCACTTTGGCATATTGTTCCAAGATGGCAATATCCCACCAGGTATATATTTCCTTACTTAAAAACCCTTCTAGTTCCCAAAATTCATCATCCAGCCCTTAGTCAGGGTTGGATTTATCCAAAGTATTCTCCTCTTTAAAAATTCTTTGGCACAAATCAGACCTAGTGTCACCTCTTACATGTGTTCTAAACATTCTCAAAACACACTAGGATATAGGTGGGAGCTGCCTATTAGTCAAACAATAACATAGTATTAGTCAAAGCAAATGGTACTAATAACAGCGCTACTCCAAATGTCAATATTAAATGTCCAAAGCATTAACCCTTATAGGTTTTCTTCCCTCTATACACTCCCGTGTTCATGGTGGCAGCTTTCCTTTTCTCCAATGGGACCGTTGTTGCAAAGTCCCAAAAAGATTTATGTAAAACAAAAGGTGAGAAAAAAGCGCCTCATAGTGTATTATTTAGAATAACTCAGATATTTATATATATATATAATAAAGGAAACATTCTAGTTACCACTATAAGATGATTAATATTGTAGTGGCCAACATACAATACAGAGACTACTGTAGTTACCCATACATAATATAGGACTTATTCTGATGACAATGTACAGTACAATACAAAAAATATTGTATGTATATGTAAAATACAATACATTAAGCATCTTAGTGTCCTCCTAATGTTTTACACTAATCCACTCTATTAGCAGAGGCCTCTACTTTACTTTATGTTTTATGTCTGTCTATGCTCTTTTGTCAGTGTATGACCCCATCGTGTCTTTTGCTGAGCTGATTTCTTCTGTTATTTGCATCCACACATAATTATTATTCGGCTTTGCATCCATATACAGGTTACTATGTATAATGTTTTAATTTATATCATATCTAAATGACTAATGTAAGGCAGTATGGCATCTGTGAGGCCATGCAAATAAAAAATTATGATCATCATAACTATACACTATGCTGTAATCCCCAAATCTCTTTTGAATATAGAGAGGAGACACCAGATCTTGGGCAACTGTGAGATTCAGACCCCCAAAAGGTATAGGGTCTACAGAGACTTAGAAAGATATGTTGGCTTTGAAGTGCAGACATGTCCCTTCTGACCTTGTCTTTTAGTTTTACTAGTTTGTCTGCCGTGCTCCAATGCCGGCATATTGATCCACCTGAAGATCTGGTTACACTTATATCTCTTCCAGCAGGTGTTTGGTACATGAACACCAGCATAGCCCATTAGTACTGCAAGTATGAACTGTTCTCACTGTATAATGTCCCAAAGGCAGATAGGCTTCTACAGTAAATCTACAAAGCAGATTATGCTGGTAGGAAAGCAACAATTGTACTTTAACTGGTAGTAAATATAGGTTTGAGAACCAGACTAACAGATGCCCAGAACTCATCTATCTGCCACTGTTTGAAATAAATGTAGTTTACTTAATATAAATATTATATATTTAAAAACATAACAAATTGTGGGCCTGATTCAGAGCCGCTCGTAAGCGGCCGCTCGTTCGTTCCGAGCGATGTTTGCACAACTGCGCATGCGTACGGATCGTAATACGCATGCGCGAATCAGTCAGTGCGGCCGAAAATCGTTTGTTCGCTAAATAGCGAATGCCTTCTATTTTGAGTGACAGGAGGAGGCGTATGTGGGTGGTAACAGGGGAAGGTGCTTGAAAACGGGGAGTGGTGATGCGAAGGCAGGCGTGCTTAAAGGTCAAAACGGGCGTTTTATGGGTGTGCATAATTAATACAGCAGCGTCATTGACCACGTCACTGGGTTATTTTATAGTCAGAACTGCTGGCAAGATTGCGGTAGGAAAAACCAACCACAAGAATAGCGAGCAGTTCATACGCTGGTAGATGTACTCGATTAATCTAATAAATAGCGGACATGACGTAGGATGCGAGCGGCCAGGGGGTGTAGTTTTCCAAAAAACGACAGCATGTTTGGTTCGCTCGTCCAGACCTAGAGGCGTGAACAGACCGCAAAGAGCAAACGGTTCATTTGAATAGCCACCCCTTTTATCTGAATGAGCGAGCGCAAATAGCGTCCGGCTCTGAATGAGGTCCTGTGCTCCTTCTTACCACTATGGGCCATATTCAATTGCCGGCGCAAAGTCCCAGACTTTTCTCCTGGTGCATTTTCCGCCTACAAAAAAAAAATCGCTGGTTTTGGGTCTGGAAAAGTATCACACACGCGGCCGCTTTTGTTCCTATTCAATTCCAAGGGACGCAAAAACGGGACCCGGCGAAACTCAAACAGGCAAAAAGTGCTGTCAGTTTTGGGGAAATCAGCCTGACACCCCCCAAAAGATGCACTGACACGGGGGATCAGTATGCATACCCCCGAATAGCCCTGCTGAAGGTATTTGGGGTACTTAAATGGTCTCAACAGGTGCTAATTAGCATATTTGCATATGGGGTGAAGAATAGCATTTAGCAATATTTTTCCATCCAAATTACTAGTCCCAGAAAATTTGGGGTACCTGAAAATGGGGGCTAGCATAATAAAAAGTTGCTAAAGTGCATTTTTAAAAATGATGGAAAACCCACCTGCCGCAAACACTTGCAAAGAAATAAACACCTGGGGCATACTTGGGGACCCCCCTGGAGTCTATTTTGCTAGTTTTTAATTTGTCCCCCAACTTTGCACTTTTTCACCCCCAAAACTAAAGTACATTTTTGGGGTGTTCTAAAGTGTTTTTAAAACTTTTTTTGATGCAGTTTACCTTTGGGGGACTGTCCTAACACTGCACGTGGGTTCCCGCAACTTTGCACCCCAAAACTGCACTTTTTTCCGCCTCCACTCAGAGGCTAATCTTTTTCACCTATCTGAATGCATTGACTTTACGCTTAGGCAAAAAGTCATTGCAATTGAATTGGGCGGAAAGTTTCCGACAGGCAAAATGACATCATCGGCGAAAACTTTTCGCAGAGAACGGCTTTTCGCTTGCAATTGAATACGGCCCTCAATTCGACAGTTTAATAATAAAGAAGGTTTAAGAAGCATAAATCCTTTAAAGTCATATTTGTGGAACATAAGAGATTAAAACAAAATGTGCACACATGAGAAATTTACTATGATATACAGTAGTGCTTTAAGGTGTGAAGTTCTGTTGAAAACTTGTGGTTACACCACTGTAATGCTGGCCATACACCTGCACGATTTCGGGCCGATTGCCCTATTTTCGATAAGTCTTACGATGGATCCTGTGGAAATCGTGTATTTTTGGAGTAATGATGCGCCCTCCCGCAGCTCCTATAAACGGATCGTATGATCAGATGTGCAGCCCATATGTTCCATCCTATCGTGCGCAGATCGTACCATTTATTTTGTGAATGAGATGCATCGTGCGTCCATTCAAGTCATTTCAATGACTTTTTCCCTGATGAGCGCGTGAGGCACACGATCGATCGTACGACAGATCGTGTGCTAAGAATAACAACAAATATGCTGTTGCGACTGCCAGGGAGCTCCGGGGAGTCGGATGGTGAATCTGATCTGATGCTGGTCACGCAGGTTTATGGCCAGCATAACATTCCCTTTTTATTGATAAAAGTTTTGTAACTGTCAAGAACTGCTAACCTTTCGGAAATCTATAAGGCCACAATGACGAAGGGTCCTTTGTCCAATATTTATCTTTCTGCTGTGACTTCAGACTTCTATCCTTGTAAATATATGCGATAAAAAATAAAAATAATATTCTACTCAAATAATTTTATTAAACAACAAGTTATGGTATATGAACATTAGAATAGACAGAATTTAAATATTTATTTAGTCTTAATTGTAGCACCCTGCACCTGTCACAAACCGTACATGCAGTTCCTCTTTCCTGCCTGGGATGTCACTCTCTGCTCTGGTGCTTCTGGCACTCTCTGGTGTGTATCTCTGCGGCGTGTTGCATTAGCTGAGAGTGCTAGAGGCACCAAAGCAGACAGCGACACCTCAGGCAGGAAAGAGGAACTACATAGGTCGTGACAGGTGCAATGTGCTAGAATGAACACTATTTGTTATTGTTAATTTGGTTCATACATATTTGTATTTTGAGGTTGGATAAAAACAAATGCTTCTAATGACAATAATAAAATTCAGTGTTCTTTAAAAAGGTTATAGTGCATTCACAATGGTAGTGTCTCTTCTTTCTATAATAATAAGGATACATTTAGAAGTCCTTTGATTACAAAGAAAAAAACCTTCTGTTTTGATTATATATTTTAATTTAGATCTCTGGTGTGGAAAAAATTCTAGATATTCTGAAAATGTCAACATTATGTCAGTATCGACATTGTGGATGCCGACATGTCATCTGTTGATATCTTGAACATGTAGACATACAGAATGTCAACATAGCATACTTAACACACCACAGCCACCCCTTTGGGTCCATTTGTAAATAATATACATGTAGATTTTATTCAATTAATGAAATACAGGTTGAGTCTCCCATATCCAAATATTCCGAAATACGGAATATTCCGAAATACGGAATATTTTTAGCAGGACTGAGAAAGTGAAACCTTTTCTTTCTGATGGTTCAATGTACACAAACTTTGTTTAAAGCACAAATTATTAAAAGTATAGTATAAAATAACCTTCAGGCTGTGTTTATAAGGTAAATATGAAACATAAATAAATTTCTTGTCTCTACACAAACTTTTTTTGATGCACAAAATTATTAAAAATATAGTATAAAATGACCTGCAGGCTGTGTGTATAAGGTGTATATAACGCATAAATGCATTCTGTGTTTAGATTTGGATCCTATTCCCAAGATATTTCATTATTTTATGCAAATATTCCAAAATACGGAATATTCCGATATCCATAATAGCCCTGGTCCCAAGCATTTTGGATATGGGAGACTCAACCTGTATAGTACAGGTTGAGTCTCCCATATCCAAATATTCAGAAATACATAATATTCCGATATCCGGATTTTTTTTTAGCATGACTGAGACAGTGAAACCTTTGCATTTTAATGGTTCACTGTTCACAAACTTTGTTTAAGGCACAAAATTTTTACAAATAAAGTCTAAAATTACCTTCAGGCTCTGTGTATAAGGTGTATATAACACATAAATGCATTCTGTGTGTATATTTGGGTCCCATTCCCAAGATATTTTATTATGGTATTTAAATATTCCAAAATACAGAATATTCCGATATCCACAATACCCCTGGTCCCAAGCACTTTGGATATGGGAGACTCAACCTGTACTTTCTATTATCTGCTAGCAATGTTATGCATGCACTGAGGAAGGTTTGAAACTTACCCATGTACAAAGGCAAATATCATAATCGGAAAAGTTGCTTAAAGAATGAATTCCCCAGATCCAGTCACTATAAATAGTCACTGAGTCACACACTTCACTGGGTTAGAAAATACATTTGCAAACACAGATTCAACAGAAATTCAATTGCCCTCATGGGCTTCAGGATTATTAGAAAGAAAAAAGATGGAATTTTAAAGAGTAAACTTGCAAAAATATGTGCTGAAACGGGATTCAGATGGCCAGAGGCATTCCCAGTTGTCCATATGAGTATAAGAGCTGCTACCAACACAAAGACTGGAGAAAAATGCCTGAACTCCTAATGAACAGATATTACCCTACCAAACTATTGTGCAATAATCAAACTCGTCACAGCTTTTCATTCATAGATGCTTTACCTAAGGATCCAGGAGCCTGACTTATAATACTTGTGTACTTGAGTATTTGGAGTTGTGTGTATTTTAAGATATGCATAACTTGCAATCTGGAATAGAAATAAGTCCTTCATCATCATCTCTGAAAATACACCAGGTTTATGAGACCAGCAAAGATACAGTACACATCCTACAAACTGTATAAGAATTGGTATGAGAAGACGGCAGCCGAATAGCCGCCAATTCAAATACCGATGCTGGAATGCAGAATGGTGGAGAATCCAGACAGGTGCAGGAAAGGACCCTAACCCTCCCCTCTCCCCCTCTAACCCTTCCTTAGTGGTGCCTAACCCTAACCTCCCTGGGGGGTGCCTAACCCTAACCTAACCTTGGTGGTGCCTAACCCTAACCTCCCCTTTCCGCACCCTAAACCTAATCCTACCAGGGCAGTGCCTAACCCTAACCTCCCCCCAATGATGCCTAACACTAACCCCCCCTTCCCCTAGCCTAACCCTAACCCTCCCCAGGAGGTGCCTAACCTTAATCTCCCCCCGGAGGTGCCTAATCCTAAACCCCCCATCTCCGGCTTACTGGACATACTTACCGCCATCTGGAAGTTCGGTATTCCGGCGGTCGTGATGCTGACGCTGATATTCTGATGTCCTTCGGGGTCAGCATTATACCATGCGGCAGGATTACAGCGTCGGTATTTCGAATGCCGGCATCCCGTTCGCCGGCATATGAACTGCGTTCCGCTTTATCTTAAGGATATGTGTAAGTCAAAATTGGACGTAATACTAAGTAACATGGTATATTTGTGTCTCCACTTATTACTGCACTGAAATTACATCTAAACAACCATTAAATACATAAAGCATAAAGGGCTGCAAGACAAATATGCCCAATGTGATCAGTTTTACAGGAGTCACATTTTTACTGTAGGTACAGTACCACAAATCGATTTACTTAAATCTCTAAAGGGTATTAAAGAATATTTGCAGGATATACACTCATTTTCTGGAGGTACCCGGAAATATTGAGGATCTAAGAAGAAGGGGCTCCACTATCTGCCATGGTCCAAATACAAAATCAGCTCCCACAGATTTTTAAGCTGGGAGATTAAACAAGCTCCAGAATGCAAAGCAATCAAGGAGCTATAACTGTTTCCATCTCTTCACAGGGCTTCATCGGAACCCATGTCCCGGCAAGATTTGTTTTCTATTTTTTTCTATTTTTCATTTTTCATTTTGCGAATTTAGGCATTATTATCATATGTATCCCATCCACATTTAAAATGTGGGGCATGATAAACCTACCCTTTAATCATGTGCCAGATGAAAAGTGCTGTGGCATTCAACTGTGAAAATGGGTCTACATAACAGTGTAATATAGAATGTCCTCCTTGTAGGCCTCATATCAGGTTGTACAGTACTCAACACTTAAACTTTGTATTGTAACAGCTGGCAAACCTGTATAAACACAAGTTGCTACCACAAGACACACCGGTACAAGTGTTATTGCCCAGTAATTAAGAGGTCACGTTAGAGATTTTCTTAAGTACACTGTACAAATGGATTCCACAAAAAATAGGCATGTATGTGTTGTTTTTTATTATTATTATTATTATTATTATTATTATTATTATTATTATTAATAATAATAATAATAATAATAATAATAATAATAATAATAATATAACAATATTTATTATTATTATTTAGAATGTGTAACAACATATCTGTAGCACCATACAAGAAGTATATAATTGGATGATCAAATGATATAATATAAAACATAAAAAGGGATCAAACAGGGATAAAAACCAAACAATAAAATAATAATAAAATAATAGTAATAATAACATAATAATAATACAACAGAGGGAATCATAGTCCCTGACAGTAATTCTGGTTACACACTGATATATCATTCATACAGCTGACGAACGATATATTGTCCCGATCATCGGTCAGTGTGTGCACATATCAGTCATCTGCTGTACTGCATGGTCTATGCGATATATTGTGCAGATATATTGTTGACATTGTTCTTGTGTACACACGTTCAAACAAATGAACAAACTATATATCAGGCACAGAATATTTTGAATATGATGCCACAAGTGGGCCAACTTATCGGTCGGACGATTGGTAAGTGGGTTGCTTGTGCATAAATCTTAGGATCGGTTATCTGGTTGTTCAGACAATAGATCTGTTAGGCCCAGTATGTACCCCACATAACTGTGTAACTGGGGATGATCTGGAGACAGGGATATTGCAGAGCGAGAAACAAGAGGATACAAATATACTGTGGGCGTGATTCAGCGAGGATCGCAAGTAAGAATTCGCTCGCAGTTGGCCGATGTTGTGTCTCTGCGCATGCGTGTGTGTTTCAATGCACATGCGCGAGCTAGTCATTGTGATTAAGTAAGAGATCGCACGGCATATGCAATTAGCACGGAGAGGCCTCTGATGTTGATTGACAGGAAGTGCCGTTTGTGGGTGGTGAAAGGGGGGGGTGGTCGGGCGAACGCAGGCGTGCCTGTGCGTCTGTACGGCATTACAGGCGTGTACATAATTAAGCTTGTGCAGCGGTATACGCAGCTGTACATGTCGATGTACACAGGAAGCTGCCACAATCCTGCGGCTGGTCAGGGCTACCACAGTTGTGCATATGGGTGCGATGGTTCCCGGTGTTACCGATGTTTTCACTAGCCTGCGTACTGATCAAGCATAGAGTAAAGGGAGGTAGGCTGGCTTTATGTAGTGCTGGGCGTCTGCATCTTGTGTTGCGATTGCCGTGCATATGCATTCATTAGCATATTCTCGCAGCGGCCAGGTACGTGCAATCTCTTCTTTGCGATCCTTGCTGAATCAGGCCAAGTATCTTGTAAAATGTTTGCCATTCAGAATACTCCCTACATTGCAGACTACTGAATGTTCACTTGAATTACATTTAAGTTCCATGTTGGAATGATCCCTGTTTTAAGGCCAGTCTAACATGCTTTGCTCTTCATTCAAGGCAGTCTACTAAGAGTGACGGATTTGTGCACCGTTTGCAAACTGACGCACCTTGCATGCAATTTTCAAACTTGTAGGACTGTAACAGAACTGACTTACAGTATTGTGTTTATACGCTTTTCTTTTTGTCTATTGCCTATGTCTTTAGTTCCTGCTGTCTGACTATTACTTTTTCAATATTAGGAAAAATTTCAGAAAGACTTTTGCCAGTAGCACTAACAATAATATAGTAGAAAATAAAAGCAGGGGGATTTTGTTCATATTTTGATTAAAACCTCTCAGATACAGTGGATAACATCTATACAGGAGCTGGCTTGTGAGCCACACCCAAATAGGCCTTTTATAACCGTGATTGGAAGCAGCCATGAAGGCAAATATTGAAGCAAAATAGAAAAGAAATATGCCTGCTCTCAGTTTTACCCATTGTACTTGGTTCCAACTGGGGATGTAGTCGGCATCCCGGTGGTCAGAATGCCGGTGGTTAGAATACCGGTGCCGGAATCCCGACAGCAGTCATAATCTTTGCTCCAGAATCCCGACCGCGACATTCCCACGGTAAGTATTAGGGTTAGGATTAGGGGTCAGGGTTGGCACTATGGGGAGGGATAGGGTTAGGCTGTGGGGGAGGGTTAGGGTTAGGCTGCAGGGGAAGGTTAGGTTAGGCTGTGGAGGGGAGGGTTAGGGTTAGGCTGTGGGGGAGGGTTAGAGTTAGGCTGCAGGGGAGGGTTAGGTTAGGCTGTGGAGGGGAGGGCTAGGGTTATGCTGTGGGGGAGGGTTAGGCTGCAGGAGAGGGTTAGGGTTAGGCTGTGGGGGAGGGTTAGAGTTAGGCTGCAGGGGAGGGTTAGAGTTAGGCTGTGGAGGGGAGGGTTAGGGTCAGGCTGCGGGAAAGGTGGGTTAGGGGCTAGGGTTACGACACTGTTGGAATTCTGACTGTCGGGATGCCGCTGTTGGCCATATATGTATACAAACAGAAAGATTTTTGCTATCGGCGCTAACAATAATTTATGGAAAATCTGTGTGTATCTAGCAAATAAATGCATGGGGATTAGCAAGAAGATCAGCCTCCATTGTGTGTAAGTACATAAATAATTTAATTACAAACATATTATCATAAATACAAAAGATGCTTCAGTAAAATGTGCAATCTATGTAACTGATATTACTGTTACATATTGTACATATTTGTAGGATCAGTATTGTACATATTTGTATGATCATATTGTACATATTTGTATGATCATATTGTACATATTTGTAGGATCAGTATTGTACATATTTGTATGATCATATTGTACATATTTGTAGGATCAGTATTGTACATATTTGTATGATCATATTGTACATATTTGTATGATCCCCGATCAACAAAGCTAACCCATATACATGTACAGTATGTTTACAATTATTAGTTATAAATAATTATATTACATACAGTACAGTATATGATTTTCTATGGTCCAAATAATAATAGTGTAAACAAGGGGTTTAAAACTGTTTACCTTGCCCTGCAGTTTTATGAAGAATTACAAGCATTAGCTAGTCTTGTTCCAGAGAATATTGCTTCTGTCTATCAAACGGGTAACCTGTCCAAAGGCATCTCTTATCTGACATATAAAGGCAGCTGATGCCAGTACAGGATGCACTGGTTATCTCCTTCAAAGCCAAGGATGCAAAGAACATACATTAGAGAACGGTTCTCAACTACTGCTTGGGGTGTAATGATAAGTGCAAAGTGCCATGCATTTCAATATATCTGAAATAGATCAAGGATTTTGCATGTTGTGCCATAAAAGCAATTTGTGCTACCATTATGTTCTACGAGCACGTATGTCAACTGAACATGGTTGATTATTTCCTACAGCTCACAGTCAAGAGACAAAGCATGATAAGGAATCGTGTCTGTCCCCACAAATATAACACACAGAATATAAATGCAGCAGGCTCACACTCTCCAGCTATCAGCTATGTACAATAATATACTCTCAGCCAGCTGAGCCTGTTTATAGTACTCACAGTTACTATGAAATAAAACTGAAATTATGTCTGTTCTGAGTATTAAAATTAATAACCAGGTAAACTGAGAGGGGGGAGCGGGTGCTGATTACCCGGACCTGGGTTTGTTGAAGGGGCCCAGGTCCGATGCTGCCCCCTCTCCCTCTTACCTGTCAGCAGCCCAGCACACACTGCTGTGCAGCAGTCTCCTCTGCCTATGGGGAAGGGGGAGCGATCACACTGATTGCGCCCTCACTGGATTTGCTCCAGGCTGAGGGGCTCACAGCCCATCGATGCTAAATCTTTTTTTTTCTCCTAAGTGGGTGTGACCACGCCTCCCATGATTAGGCCACGCCCCTCCCCAGGCTCCTGGGCCAGATTTCTACGACCCTGTTTATAGCACACATATATACAGCAGTGAGGTCAATAGTTGGATATGCACTGGCCACCAATGACTCCCCAATTGGAGGTGTGTGTTGGGTAACACTGAGCACATCTACAGGGAAGGATTACACAGGTGCCAGTGACAAACATGGGAGCCTGGTGTGACCTTCCCTCAGCTCTATGCCCTCTCCCACTGGCACACACTGTGACTGTAGATCAACTGAGCTTACCTGGTGTATGGCAGGGGCGGCTTACTGTGGGACTCTTCTACTGTGCACCTTTCCTAAGGTGGTTACCATGTGGTATTATACATTATATTTAGGGACATATTTATCAAGTGATCATTTTATCCCCATTAATTATCATCTCTTATTGCCACTACCGATCCAAGATGCTACTTTGGAGGAAGCCCGACGGAAAATAAAATTAATGAAAACAACTAGGCTCAAGCCGAGGAAGGGGCATTTTTCCCATGGTTAGCTGGCTGGGGTCCTTAGCGGGCCACTTAAACAAGCCTGAGCCAGGGTACTTATTACCTGCTTCCTCCCCCCACTTGAAGGTCCTGTGTACACCAAGGGATGGTTATTATTATCTATTTCTCCCCCCACTTGGAGGTCCTGTGTACACCAGGGGAAGGGATTATACTAGCATTTGTATAAAGCAAAGATGCTAACGCAGTTGCAGCAATGTATCAACCCCTAAAAGTTTAACTATCTGACAATTTTGGCAATCTTATTCCTATAAGCAGGGCCTCAACTAGGGGGGGGGGGCTAAGGGGGCATGTGACTCAGGTGCCGGAATTGAGGGGGTTCCGGGGAGAGTCTGCCGGGAGGCTA
This sequence comes from Taudactylus pleione, assembly GCA_031769625.1. NCBI lineage: Eukaryota > Metazoa > Chordata > Amphibia > Anura > Myobatrachidae > Taudactylus > Taudactylus pleione. The sequence goes on from JAUIMM010000197.1 coordinate 2,995,985, forward strand.
GGTTACTGTTCTTGTGGGTTTGGAGCCACATCCCGGCCTTGAGAGGCACAGAGACACCGTCAGTCTAATGTGGTGCTGGCCGCATGCCAATCAGTGCTCTCCAATCTCCAATTGGTTCACGAGCGGCGTCACATTACAAAGATAGCAGTACTGACAGTTTCCCAGCATGTGGCAGCCCCGTAGCACCACCGCGAGCTCACCCACTGCAAGGCCCTGGCAGATAAGAGAAGGGAGATGGGGCCTTACTGTGGCTTAATGTGTAAGGAGCATTACTGTGGCATAATGTGTAATGAGCCTTACTGTGGCATAATGTGTAAGGGGCCTTACTGTGGCATAATGTTTAATGAGCCTTACTGTGGCATAATGTGTAATGAGCCTTACTGTGGCATAATGTGTAAGGGGCCTTACCAGTGTCAAACGCAGGATTTCTAGAGGGGGTTTTCCAAATGCTTGAATTTAAAGCAACTGCGGCCAGTCCACGAAGAGGGCATAATCAGCAATTAACCAGCTATAATATACATCATCATATGTACATCATATACGAAGTATAATGTATGTAATAATTCTGAGATATACAGGACCAACAATCACATTATTCCATTATATGCGTATGTAGGGCCATCATGCCTGAGCTGAATGGTTTTATTTCAGATGTGAGCTCCATTCCAGATAATTTCAGCAAGTTCGGGAATCTGGGGGAGCAACAAAAGAACCTAGCACTGCACTGGACATATATTTACTGATTGGTCTCTTTATGTACTGGCTAGTTCATTATTATGCAGTATTACTAATTAACCCTATCGATGGTCTATATCAGTGCACCCCTAGCAGTGCATGTTTTCCAGATCTCGTAGTTGGTGCACAGGTGTATTTATTACTGGCTCAGACATTTTAACAGATCAACAGGTGGTGCTAATTATTTAATTTGTGACACTGAGCGAATCTTAAAAAAATTCAACTTTAGTATTATATGCTATTTCTATTGTAGTCATGGTGTTGGCTTGGAAGGGGGGTTTCCAGGCAACCGGAACTCCCCCCCTGCGTTTGCCTATGCTTACTGTGGCATAATGTAAAAGGCGCCTTACTGTGGCATAATGTGTAAGGGGCCTTACTGTGGCATAATGTGTAAGGGGCCTTACTGTGGCATAATGTGTAATGAGCATTACTGTGGCATAGGAGCCTATTCATCAACACTAAAATAAAGTTTTTAAGGGCATTTTCCTTAATTACCATTATTTTAATATTCCTGAAGACACTTAACACAGGAGATATCACTGATATCTCCTGGTTAAGTCAACCTGCATTAATTTCCACACTCCCCATACATTAGTACATTAGTATGGGGATATGGAAATTATGCTATTCATCAAATTACAAAAATGATGTATTTTTGGAATTTGATGGAGTTACTATTCGCCACTGTGAGGTTGTGTATAGTAGGTGACACTTACCTGTGTCAGCGTGGGCAGGTCCTCCTCCACTCTCTCTGGTGCTCCCTGGTCTCTCCTCTGGCTCCGGTGGCTGCTCTGACATGTGTTCTGTGTTCTCCAGGCAGAACACAATAAAGTTTAGAAGAAAAAAAAAATGTTTTTTTTTCTTCTAAACTTTACTGTGTTCTGTCTGGAGACCACAATGTCAGAACAGCAGACGGAGCTGGAGGCGGCTGCAGCGGGCAGGTAAGTCAAGGATGGTGGGGAGGTGAGCGGATGGGAGAGTGGGGGTTGGTGGGGCACACAGAATTACCGCAGCTGTAGGCAGTTAGGGAAAACCATTTATTTTCTGTAAAGCTGTTCTCGCAAAAATTATAGCTTTTCAAAATAGATAGTTATGAAGAGGAGGAATTATGAATTCCTCCAGTAATTAGGTAGAACTTCATGCGAGTTCTAAACCTAATTACCTCCAGAGAAATTTTAGTTATGATGAATGAAAGGAGCCTTACTGTGGCATAATGTAAAGGGGGTCTTACTGTGGCATAGGAGCCTATTCATCAACACTAAAATAAAGTTTTTAAGGACATTTTCCTTAATTATCGTTATTTTAGTATTCATGAAAACACTTAACACAGGAGATATCACTGATATCTCCTGGTTAAGTCTGCCTCCATTAATTTCCACACTCACCATACATTAGTACATTAGTAAGGGGATATGGAATTTATTCTATTCATCAAATTCCAAAAATTGTGTATTTTCGGAACTTGATGGAGTTACTATCTGCCACTATGATGTTGTATATAGTAGGTGACACTTACCTGTGTCAGCATGGGCAGATTCTCCTCCACTCCCTCCGGCGCTCCCTCATCTCTCCTCTGGCTTCAGTGGCTGCTCTGACACTGTGTTCTCCAGGCAGAACACAGTAAAGTTTAGAAGAAAAAAAAACGTTTTTTTTTCTAAACTTTACTTTGTTCTGTCTGGAGAACACAGTGTCAGAACAGCAGACGGAGCCGGAGGTGGCTGCAGCGGGCAGGTAAGTCGGGGATGGGGAAGGAGGTGAGTGGACCGGGGAGTGGGGGTTGCACACAGAATTACCGCAGCTGTAGGCAGTTAGGGAAAACAATTTATTTTCCTGAAAAGCTGTTCTCGCAAAAATGAAAGCTTTTCAAATTAGATAGTTATGGAGAGGAGGAATGATGAATTCCTCCGGTAACTAGGTAGAACTACATGTGAGTTCTAAACCTAATTACCTCCAGAGAAATTTTAGTTATGATGAATAGGCCCCGTAATGTGAAAGGAGCCTTACTGTGGCATAATGTAAAAGGGGCATTATTGTGGCATAATGTATATGGGGCATTACTGTGGCATAAATGTACTGTATAAGGGACATTACTGTGGCATAATGTATAAGAGGCATTACTGTGGCTTAATATATAAGGGACATTACTGTGTCACAAAACCACACACCCTTTTCGTCCTCTATGTTGTATTTTTTTTTTTGGGGGGTGCCAAATTGTGGCCTTGCCCCGGGTGACAAAAATCCTAGTTTCGGCCCTGCTATAAGTGAGATGGGATTTTTATCACTGCAGCTAGTAGGTTTTGACAGCAATGGGTATTTTGGAGGAAACACTATACTTGTATTTAATGACTCTCTGGGGATGTCAATGTAAATACAAGCATTATGGAAAACATTAATTTTGATGAGGAGTGTGAAAGGAAGAATCCGTCTAGTAACTCATAGTTATATATCAAGAGAGTATCTGAGGCTGATGCAGTACCACCACATACAATACTGTACCTTCCCCTCTGAATTGTAACTTAAGCTACACTCTATCTGAGGTTATTACAGTTGTGATTTATAGCTTCTCCCAACTGTCAGAGGTCAAGAGTGAGAACCTGGTAGAGACCGAGCTTGTGATACATTCAGTAAACAGCATCAATATGAACAAAAGGTTTTGCTGAAAGCTTCTAGGACAGCTCGTTGCACGATGGTGAGAAAAATGTGCCTTATATTAAGGCTGAATCTAAAAAAAATTGAATTCTCACATAGAGAACTCCCTAGGGGGGGCATGGTGTTTAAGGGGTTACAACTCAAAAGCTATAGGAGGTACCAAGCTGATATTTGTCACGGGTGGGTAGAACTGTTGCTCGGTGCTGCATGCTAAATTTCAGGGCAAAAACTTAAAATGAGTATTTGGGAGTAATCTAAAGTTCCAACTGTCAGTTTTTTCTGACACTCTCAGTTAGGACCACTTTTCTGCTGTTCTCTATGGGGGATTTTTGGGAAGGCATAACTCAGGGTAGGGGGTGAATATAGACTTGGGGTTTGTTTTATTAGGTAGCTCTTGTTCCAGGGTAGGTTCTTTTGGAGTAATTGAGAAATTAAATTTTTTAACTATTACCTCACAAATCCACCATTATAGAGATAGGAAGCTTCAACTTGTTGCGCAGCCTCAGTAGGAGCCTCCAGCAGGTGTACTCACTGTGGCTTCACATGGGTGCACCAAGATGGCTGGCCAGTGCAGGCAGGAACAGCGGTGGGCTCGGGGGAAGAAAGCGGCCATTAGCTGCGGCCGGAACCCGGGGGAGGGGGTAGGTAGCAGGTGTTAGCTGCGGCTGGGACCCGGGGATGGTAGTGGGCATTAGTGCGGTGGCAGCAGCAGTGTTGGCGGCAGTGGTGCAAGTGGCAGGACCTGGGGAAGGTAGCAGGAGACAGATGCAGGCTCGGATCTGAAAGATCTGTGATACCTGCATCTGTGTATATATAGACAAACACAGAAGCACGAACAGGATCAGTGAGACCCGCCTGTACTTCTGTGAGTACACCTGCTGGAGGCTCCTACTGAGGCTGCGCAACAAGTTGAAACTTCATATCTCTATAATTGTGGCTTCATGAGGTAATAGTTTAAAAACTGTAACTTTCTCAATTACCTAAACCCCCAAAAGCACCTAACCTGGATCAATAACTACCTAACAAAACAAACCCCAAGTCTAAATTCGCCCCCTACCCTGAGTTATGCCTTCCCAAAAATCCCCCATAGAGAACAGCAGAAAAGTGGTCCTAACTGAGAGTGTCAGAAAAAACTGACAGTTGGAGATTTAGATTACTCCCAAATACTCATTTTTTATGTTTTTGCCAAGAAATTTGGCATGCAGCACCAAGCAACAGTTCTTCCAGCCCGTGACAAATTTCAGCTTGGTACCTCTAATAACTTTTGAGGTGTAACCCCTTAAACACCATGCCCCCCTTGGGAGTTCAAAATGAGTGAATTCAGTTTTTTTTAAGGGAACCCCTTCATTTGTCCCCTGTATTTTGGCAACCAGGACTGGCTCTGATTAGCCTGGTGTGGTTGTGCTTAATACATGGGACCCCTACATTGTTTGTCCCCTGTATTTAGCACAACCAGCACTGGGGCTCCAAAGCCCGATGCTGTGGGGGCATGTCATTTTTTTCTTTATATTACACATTCGTTTTTTAACAGATGCATGGATGGATCTCACTGATACGTCCATGCATCTGTCTCTTATTGATTTGATTTCGTATGTGCATGCCCAGCACCAGTGAGTCCCTCTGTCGCCCACTGATGCTTCTGTGTACGGCCCTGTTGCTGCCACTGCTCTGCACCCCCACTGCTGCCACTGTTCCACACACCTGCAGAATGCCACTGCAGCCGTCTCTCCCTCTGTACCCCCAAAACGCCTCCTGTGTGCTGCCCGCTCTTCCACCCATGCTAGTGTATCTACAGTCAGGTGCATAAATATTGGGACATTGACAGAATTTTCATATTTTGGCCTCTATGCACCACCACAATGGCTTTGAAATGAATCGAACAAGATGTGCTTTAACTGCAGATTTTCAGATTTAATTTGAGGGTAATTACATCCAAATCAGGTGAACGGTGTAGGAATTACAACGGTTTCTATATGTGCCTCCCACTTTTTAAGGGACCAAAAGTAATGGGACTATCAACTCAAAAGCTATTTCATGGACAGGTGTGGGCTATTCCCTCGTTATTTCATTATCAATTAAGCAGGTAAACGGTCTGGAGTTGATTCTAGGTGTGACATTTGCATCTGGAATCAGTTGCTGTCGACTCTCAATATGAGATCCAAAGAGCTGTCACTATCAGTGAGGCAAGCCATCATTCGGCTGAAAAATCAAAACAAACCCATCAGAGAGATAGCAAAAACATTAGGTGTGGCCAAATCAACTGTTTGGAACATTCTTGAAAAGAAAGAACGCACCGAGAGCTCAGCAACACCAAAAGACCCGGAAGACCACTTAAAACAACTGTGGTGGATGACAGAATAATTATTTCCATGGTGAAGAAAACCCCTTAACAACAGTTGGCCAAATCAAGAACACTCTCCAGGAGGTAGATGTATATGTGTCAAAGTCAACAATCAAGAGAAGACTTCACAAGAGTGAATATAGAGGGTTCACCACAAGATGTAAACCATTGGTGAGCCACAAAAACAGGAAGACCAGATTAGAGTTTGCCAAACAACATCTAAAAAAGCCATTACAGTTCTGGAACAACATCCTATGGACAGATGAGACAAAGATCAACTTGTACCAGAGTGATGGGAAGAGAAGACTATGGAGAAGGAAAGGAACTGCTCATGATCCATAACATACCACCTCATCAGTGAAGCATGGTGGTGGTAGTGTCATGGCGTGGGCATGTATGGCTGCCAATGGAACTGATTCCCTTGTATTTTTTGATGATGTGACTACTGACAAAAGCAGCAGAATGAATTCTGAAGTGTTTCGGGCAATATTATATGCTCATATTCAGTCAAATGCTTCAGAATTCATTGGGCGGCGCTTCACAGTGCAGATGGACAATGACCCGAAGCATACAGCAAAAGCAATCAAAGAGTTTTTTAAGGCTAAAAAGTGGAATGTTATGCAATGGCCAAGTCAATCCCCTGACCTGAATCCGATTGAGCATGCATTTCACTTGATGAAGACAAAACTGAAGGGAAAATGCCCCCAAAACAAGCAGGAACTGAATACATTTGCAGTAGAGGCCTGGCAGAGCATCGCCAGGGATGAAACCCAGCGTCTGGTGATGTCTATGCGTTCCAGACTTCAGGCTGTAATTGCCTGCAAAGGATTTGCAACAAAGTATTAAAAAGTGAAAGTTAGATTTAGGATTGTTTAGTTTGTCCCATTACTTTTGGCCCCTTAAAAAGTGGAAGGCACATATAGAAACCGTTGTAATTCCTACACCGTTCACCTGATTTGGATGTAATTACCCTCAAATTAAATCTGAAAGTCTGCAGTTAAAGCGCATATTGTTTGTTTAATTTCAAAGCCATTGTGGTGGTGAATAGAGGCCAAATATGAAAAATCTGTCAATGTCCCAATATTTATGCACCTGACTTTATTTGTTGTCCTTCTGCCCTGCAGGTGGCCCGGGTTACTTGTCAAAACCCTGATGGTTAATAGATTATAAATTAAATTACTTACGGTTTCACATGTCCCATTAAGGCTTCTTGAACATGATCTGAAATTTCACAAAACCTACTGAATTTGTGCCAAACTAAAAAAAGCGATGAAATTCCAATCATTAAGGCTAACGCTTTAATGGACGTGTTCCTTGCGCAATACATGGTATGCCATCACACCCTGTGGTTAACAGAGTGAGATTTCTGTCACTCACAAAATGGTGGAGCTGCTAATTCATATATTTGTGTGAAATATATAGGGCAAGACGGCGGCACTCCAAAGGAAAAAATCACTCTAACATCAGCGTTGTAGTTTTCAACATTTCAATGCTTTTAATAGCACCTCCTACATTGTGTTCCTGATGAAGGTTCTATTAACAGCATTGAAATGTTGTTAATGCCGCCCACAGCCCGCATATGCTGCTGCGGACTGAGGTGGGTTTGCCCTCTTTTCCTCCTGCCTCCTCCCTTCCAACTGCCTGTGCACCAGCCAGTCACTGAGCAGCAGGTTCATATGCCATTGTTCAGCAGCCCAGCATTGCTCTGCGGCTGTGATGGCGATGCCACTGGAGTGCAACGCTGCAGATCGGATTGGCTATAGAGATCCGATCAGAGAGGGGGGCCCAGGGGTACTTACCCCCAGCGCCCCCTCCTTAATCTGGCCCTGCTCCATAGGAGTCTTCTGCAGTGCAGCATGACCACTGCTGCACAAACTGCATGTATGTGAAATCCAGCCGAGACAGACGTTCTTCCCTCTGGCTAACAGGTCCTAAATGCTTAAAAATGCCTCTATTCCTACTGCTCCTAACATTAGATTATTATCTTAAGAACAAAAACTGTAGTTATTTTATGTATTACTCAGCTTAGTAATAAACACTGGGGGCAACATTTTGTTCAATCAACGCAGTGGGGAAAAGTGCCATCTCTGCTCTCAACTCATCATCTCACTCAACAGCCTGCCCCCTCGTCTCGACTGTCTCTTATCTCCTCTGCCCCTTTCCCATGCAGCATGTCCTCCTCTAGCTCACGTCTCCAGCCTGCCTCTCTCCACTGGTACAATTTCATCCTTCTTTAAACAAGTGCTCTCTCATCAAATAAACAATATCTTGATCTACATAACACCATCCCCATGTATACAGGTTACACCAACCGTTACACCAACAATTGTCTCCTGATATTTTAAGGAACTCACCAACATGTCTTTTACAACAGTAACCAGGCTACCAGAATCTAACAGAGCCTCTACCCATTTGCCTTCTACAGTAATTAACAAAAAACAAACCAAGATTTCCCAACACACAGAAATGTACCAGCAGATGAGATTTACATTCTTCTGTACATGATAATGGCAATGCAGAGATCTCAGTAACATACATTTGCAAACATATGGTAAGTCTCCAGCCACGGCAAGGTGTCATGATAATAGCATCAACTTTGAGTCATACATTTATGTCTTTCTAAATTCAGAGCTAAAGGTGCCTACACACTTACCGATTCGCTCACGATCCGACATCGTGAGCGATTTCCCTTGTGACTCTCCCCGGCAGTCCTGCACACGAGTTGGTCCAATGTGACAAACGATCTGTTGTGCATCCTCACGTTGTTCAGTGCATCGTTTTCCAGATTGTCAGATCTGGCCTACAGCACAGCAGATCTGACGATGTGAAGTGTGACCAGCGGGGACGCTCATTGCATCGTGATCGTGAGCGGGGACTCACAATTTGAGCATATTTTACATGATCTGTTATTCCGATGCGTCAGAATCGGCCAGATCGGGTAAAATATCGGTAAGTGTGTAGGCACCTTAACTCACTGATCCAAAACTACTGATCACATACCTGCCCCTCAGATCACTTATACAGATATGGCAGTTGCTCAATCAATATATTGGGCCATTACAGGTGCGTGTAAGGGAGGAGCTAATCTAAACAAGAAAAAACAAAGGGGGTCATTCAGACCCACTTGCGAGCGGCAGTACGCTCGCAAGTGGGTCGATGTTCCCCACTGCGCATGCGCACGACGGTGGGAGCTCCGTCGTGCGCATGCGCGAGACCCGACGAGCGAAGGACTTTCCTTCGCTCGGAGTGTCTCATCAAAGGGGGCGTGCTGTCGATGGTGACTGACAGCACGCCCCCTTTGGTGGGCGTGCGGGGGGCGTGCCTGCCAGACGGAGGCGTTCCCAAGGGAACGCCTACCGTCTGAAGCCGGCCCCACTGACATCACTAGTGATGTCAGTGGGAGTGATTTTGGCTCTGATAGAGCCAAAATCACTCCTGGCCTTGCGGTTGAGAAACTCAACCGTAGGCTTTTACTCGCAGTTCCGATGGTCGCGATGGTCAAGACCATCGCGACCATCATTTTGCACGCTCGTATATGCTGTGGGTGGTGACCCACAGCTATACGAGCGTCCAGGAGGACGCTCCATATTAATGGAGGTGGGCCCTGATTCAGTCAGAGCGTCCAGCTCTGAATCAGGGCCAAAGCAAGTTCCTCCAGCACACTGAAATGGCAATTCTGGTTATCACTGTTCTGCTTGAGCAGACATTGGGCCTGATTCAGAGTTGGGACTAGACAGAGAGATAGCACTTAACTGTGTGCCTGGACAAACCATGTTGCAATGCAAGGGGTGTAAATATATATATAAAAAAAAAATTGCATGTAGGGTAAATACTGGCTGCTTTTCCATGTAGCCCACAAATACTGCACAGCTTTATTATTACTCTACAATTTAGATGTCAGTTTGGACACCTCCCTCCCAAATCTAAATCTCTCTGCACATTTTAAATCTGCCCCACCTGCAGTGCAACATGGTTTCACCAAGATGATCAGTTGAGAGAGATATTGCTCTCTATTCCCAACTCTGAATCAGGCACATTGTCAGGGAGATGTACAGTACTAAGCCTTGGAGATAGATAAAGTACAAACCAATCAGCTGCTGTTAGGTTACAGGCTGTGTTTGAAAAGTATAAACAAATAAGAACAATAGCGCACCTGGGAATAATTTAGCTGCTTTCGTGCTCACTATTTTTCAAATAGAAAGGTAGTAGTATCGGGTATATAGGAAGCGCATAGCAGAATTGTACATTTAATAGTACATCTACCCCTTTGTCATCTTGTAGCCTGTATGGAGATGGAGTTATTTGTGACATCAGTGGAAGCATTTCCAGGCAGGGCTATTAGATGCTGTACCACCTCTGTTAAAGCCTCACAGTCTTGGTGCTGTTGAAACTGGATCTCCTCAACATTCCAACTGCTGCTGTCTCTGGGCCTCCTCAATGGCCAATTGCTGCACTCTGGTGGCTTCCTGCTGAGCTGTGATGGCTTCCTGCTTCATCAATATAGCCAGTAGCAAGGCCATAACTATGTCCTCCTTGTCATCTCTTGGGGCAGGTGAAAAGCAGAATCTGGCCTTCCCAAGCATCCAATGACAACACCACCAAGACGATCACAATATAACAGTCTTTTTCCAAAAACAAAACTGGGTGTCTGTCACTTTATTACACCAGTCCAGGGTCTCTGTTCAAGCATCCACAGCTAGTTTTATTAGCTGCACAAAGTAAACAAAACATAAAATTAAATCCTGGCTTGTCTAGCTCTAACTAAACATAACTCTAACTCTCAGAGTGGAGGAACCTAACATCAGTCTCACTAAAAAGAAGTCTTTAGCATAGTACTTACATTCAGTAATCACAATATCTCTCAACAGTCCTCTGTTTGGTTCATTTTAATTCCTATCAATCAGACCCCTAGCTGAATACAAAGTTGTGATCATGTGCTACTGCAAAGTTCTATGTCGTGGTTTTAGTGTTGAAGGGCTAAGGATAGTTGGGGAAGAAAAGGGACAGTTAGTGTGGTACCCCCATATGTGTGCCCAAAATGGGGTACCCCGCTTTAATTTCTGTATTTATTTAAAGGAGTGGCCCCACTGATGACTTATTACATATACAGACCCATTAATAGACAGGGAGGCTGAACTTTGTGTGAACCCCTGTCTCACTGGGGCTGCTGAGCCTGCGCAGCCCAGGGAGCAGATCTGCTAGCAGATTAGCAATCCATGAAGCCTGGGAAAAAGGCCCCCATTTATTGGCCCCTCTGGTTGCAGGGCAAAGAGCCGGCAGGGCGTGTTGTAACTGGAGCCCCCTGGCCAACTAAAAGCCTGAACTGTGCCAGAGAAAAGGGCCTGAGAAAGCACCTAAGTGATAAATAATGGCTCCCCAGAGCCAAGAGAGAACTTGCCTGACTGAGGATGTTCGCAGCACAGAGCGTGTTGAGGCTGGATCTGCCATCCCCTTAGGAGAGTGACACTGGGGCTGGACTGCACAGTTCAGCTACGAACCACCTGGTGGGGACTCGCCTGACTCAGCCTGTGGATTGCCCCTTTGGAGTCCTGCTGACCAGACCCTGTAACTGTCTGCCACCGGGATGCTGTGAAAGAAGGGGAGCCTCGCTGGAAGCCATCTGGAGTGAATACTCTATGTCATGGAGGGCACTGCTGCTAGGACTCCTTGGAAGAATTGAAGGCCCCTGGAAGATGACCTTCCCACCTGACGTTGGCTGTCAAGATCAGTGCCCACGGACCGGAGGACCCCCGCTGAGGAGCTGGTGACTGTTGCCAGAGTGAGAAGATCGCTGCTGCCTGGAGCTGGATGCAGCCACCACTTGAGGAGACCCCTGCTGTGAAGAAGACCCTGCGGAGGAGGTGTGAAACCTGCTGGTTAGCCGCGGGCAACAGAGGGGACAGAACCAGAAGAGGAAAGAGGATGCCACAAAAGATCCAGCTACTGTGAGGGAGAAGCTTCCATCACTGACTGGACCCCGGAGGACTGAGGCTGAAGTGAGGAGGACCACGGGGAGGAACCCATGGAAGATAGGAGCATGGGATGGAGGGTCTGCAGTTCCACTGAAGATCTGCCCTCTGCATGGAGCCCTGAAGAGAGAAGCACTGCCAGATGCTGGAATGAAGATCCCCAGTTGAGGAGCTGTGCCTGCTGTTGTGTGAAGGGATCCACTGGGGGACCCTGCAATCTTAACCCTTTCAGTTGTGCCTGCTGAGAGGGCCCCGCAACTGCTCTTCTGGACATAGCTTGGCCCGGTGCGGTGCACTGCATCCCGGGCTGTGCAGTTGCAGATACCAGGAGTCGGATATGGGCAGAAGAGCCCCTGTTAGTGGTGAGACTACGGGTACCCCACACCCCCTTTCCCAAGTCCCTTTTAGTGGGTCCCTTGTCCGCTCCTAAGTAGCCGCCGTCATGCAGTTGTACCTAGTCCTTACGCTTAGGCCCATACAGGGGGTTTATGCATTGCTAGCCTATCATTGTCTCATCTCCCCTTCATAGTGCCTTAAAGTAGGTGAGGTGTGGAAACTGGGGAAGTTAGGGATAGGATGCCCCCTCCCTCTGTCCTAAATTTGCTGCATGTTTTGTGTAGTGATTTATTGTGAACCTCCAGCTCATGCTGGGAGGGGATGTGAGATATGGTAGATTGTGTCAGCTCATGCCTGATGCAACTGTTTTACTGTCAAGTATTGCAAATGCTGTTAAATACTGTAAATGCTGGTTTTCCTGTATGAAATGTAATTATTTTTTTTTGTATACATTGATATTGTCATTGGTTAAAGAGTTTCCTATGTACCTCTTTGAGTACCAATTGATTCACTGGTTTTGCTCTAAGTCTATACCTGTATATTTACTGCATACACCTAACAGCTGGTTATCTCTCAACCCTGTGTGACCTCAGCTGGCAATTTAATTAATTATGTATAGACTGTTTTCTGCTGTTATAGCTGGTGCACTACAAATACTTTCACAGCCTGCATGTGCATTATCCTGCTTGGAGCCATTTAATTCTGCATAGACTATTTACTGCTGTTATAGCCGGTGCACTACAAATACTTTCACAGCCTGCATGTGCATCATCCTGCTTGGAGCCATTTAATTCTGCATTGACTTTTTTCTGCTATTATAGACGTGCACTACAAATACTTTCACAGCCTGCATGTGCATTATCCTGTTTGTGCATTTCTCTGCTTGGAGCTACTCAATTCTTCATAGACTGTTTTCTGCAAATAGAGCAGGTGCTCTACCTTACATTTTGTATGTGTTCTATTTTCCATTCAAGATTAATTTGCACTGCAAAAATACCTGTAATTGCAGTAAATGCTGCAAGTGATTATTCTCTGTTTTCACAATATTGCTATGTATCTTTGAAGTGCTAAACAGTCAGTGTGCGGTTAGTTACATTTTTATTATTTTCCTCATTTTACTGACTCTCACTTGCCAGCTGAGGTCACTGGTAGAGGACAGGGTAATTGGTTACTGCTACACTGGGATAACCCCCCCCCCCCCCCTCACTCAGTGAATGCCAAGTTTTGCAATTTGTACATTGTATCTTATAAATGGTAATAATCAAAAGTTGTTTAAACTGTACTAAACTCTGATTAGTTACTTTATAACACTGTCAGCTGAATTGTATTCTCTGTAATGTTTTCTTTTGGAGAATAGTTTCTCAGTGTAACCCTGTTTACTTTGTTCTATCTTAGAAGTGGGTTACCGTATAGCAGATGATTTCTATGGTCCTCCGATAGCGAATGCCTCTACCCAAGCTTTCTCTCTTGTATACCTTCCACCAAGGGGCTTGCTGGGAAAACCCCTAAGCCTAGGGTATAGGTCTTATTTGTGGGAAACTAATTCTAAGCCTAGGGTATAGGTCTTATTTGTGGGAAACTAATTCTAAGCCTAGGGTGTAGGTCTTATTTGTGGGAAACTAATTCTAAGCCTAGGGTGTAGGTCTTATTTGTGGGAAACTAATTCTAAGCCTAGGGTATAGGTCTTATTTGTGGGAAACTAGTTACCCTCAGTGTCCTATGTTTTCTAACACACAAATACAATACCTGAGAACTGATTAACTGTGGTCACAGAAACAAAAGTTTTATTATGCAGGATAAAGCAGCAATGAGAGTTAAACTTCACTGTAACAAAAGTAAGTTAGCTTATCCCTAAAGGCATACATTTATATATTACATTTCAGACAATGTAACTGTCCTTATAGATTAGAAGGAAATATGTTATGCTATTTTCTACCACATATATAAATGGTTATTTGGAAAATTCTAACAGTTTGAGAAACAACATGTTACATCAAAATGTGCTAACGTGACTCATTTAGGTTAATTTAGAGCACTATAATGGACAATAACATTACAATTCACATACATGAAACACATTTTAGATAATATACTGATACCCCACACTAATAACCACTTAGCAGTCATATTTGGCCAGTTTACTCGTTGGTGTACACATTTCAAGGTTTGTGTTGGGTCCTGTTAGGTTCTTTATTAAAGGAGTGTTCCTTATAAAATGTGTAGTCTTTCCAATATAATAGTACTGGCATCTGCACCATGTAACTGATGGTAATATGAAGTAGTTCCTGTAATTACAGTGTTTGTGTAACACTTTGCTTTTTCTAAACTAGCCATGTGCAAGAATATGTCTTCCACTTTCACTACTGTAGTATTGTGTTAATCCCAGGGAGACAGAGGGCCTGATTCAGAGCCGGACGCTCTTTCAGAGCGCTCGCTCTGAATCAGTGCCCTCCCTCTCTTTTTTTAGAGCGGCCTCCTGGCGAGCGGCCAAAAAGATGGTCGCGATGGTCAAGACCATCGCGACCTTCGGGCTTGCGACGAGACCCTTGTGGTAGGGTCTCGTCTGCCGCAATCCCTGGAGTGCTTTTGGCTCTATCAGAGCCAAAATCACTCCCACTGACATAATTTGTGATGTCAGTGGGGCAGCCCCAGACAGTAGGCGTTCCCATGGGAACGCCTCTGTCTGGGCAGCAACACCCCCGGCACGCCCACCAAAGGGGGCGTGCTGTCTCTCAACATCGACAGCACGCCCCCTTTGTAGCGAGACCCATAGCGACGGCTTGCCCATCGCTATCCGGGTCTTGCGCATGTGCACAATGGAGCCGGCTCCCTCGTGCGCATGCGCACTTGGCCAACATCGACCCGCTTGCGAGCGCTAAGCGCTCGCGAGCGGGTCTGAATCAGGCCCAGAGTACAGATATAACTCTATATTAAAGCTGATTCTCCCTCACAAGGAACCTGTTTTTGAAGAATAACATATCCGGTCGTGTGTCTGTAAATAGGGGAACCTTAAGCTGCACATCCATTACACGATGCGGGGACGACGGCACGATTACGACGCCGTCAACTCCCGCGGGGTGAACTGCATACACTGAATGTTCAGACGTTCAGTGTATGCAGATCAATCATCCCCGAACATGGCAACCTGACGGCGGTCGTCAGGTTGACCGTCATGTTTGGGCGATGATTGATTTTAAAAACGACCAGCGGGTGCGTGCATCGCTGGTCATTTTTAACCTTTTACTGCCCGATTTGCGGGCGATTACCAAGCAATAGAGCGATGACGACCGTCGTTATCGCTCCATCGCTAGGTTTAATCGCCTAGTGGTAGCATAAGGCTTGCCTCTCTGTCACAGTGTGTCCTACATCAACGACGGGGAGTTCGGCCACAAGAAAGCATAACAATGACACCTGAACCTAGTTCTAGTGGTGCATCACTATACAAACCCCAGAGCATCACATTAGACAGGGAGCATGATTTGAGGTGGCAAAGAAATGGTGTGATATAGTACTTACTAGTTATGTTTGGGATAAAAATTAGAGATGTGCGCGGACCAAAGTGTTTTGGTTTTGTCAAAATGACCCTCAAAAGTTATGGTTTTGGCAAAACGACCCTCAAGCGTTTTGGATCGCATTTGGTTCGAGATTTTTTTTAAATTGATAAAAACAGCTAAAATCATGTAATGTGGACCTGTTTACATACAATCCAAAACGAAGATTCGGTTTTCTAAATCCGAGTTCTGAACTTACAGCAGACCCGATCCAGGACACGGTTCTACTCAAAACCCCAAAGTGATCCAAACAGGGTCTTAGTTCAACTCCAAACCCCAAAGTTCGGGTGTGTTAATTTTTCACAAAAACAAAACCACAAATAAAGTGAAAGAGACAAAAATTACAGTCTGGAGTAATGCAGAGAATAAATATTATATGCAAACAAAAGCTGAGGCAAACGAGCATGAAAGGTCATAGGTTACATAAGCCGTACAGGTAAAAATGGAAAACAATATGTTAAGTAGTAAACAAATATGAGAGGTTGTTTTAGATGTTAAATACACAGAACAGTTGGAAAACAGTATGTTAAATGGCAGACAAATAATGAGAGGTTACTGCAGATGATAAACAGGCAGTACAGGTCTTTTAGTTGCCAGTTTGTTTGATTTACAGTAAGTGAGAAACAAAAATCTAAACAAATGGAGAGATTTAATAGGCAGCACAGGGATAATACTTAGATACTTAGCAAACAGTTTTGTTAAGTGAGAAGCAGAAAAATGGTGAGAGGTTGTTGAAGGGGTAAACAGACAGTACAGGTATATTAATTAGTAAAATGTTATTTAAGTGGGAGACCAAACAAGCACGAGGACGTTGCAGATTTTAAGGCTCTGGTATTAGTTGACAAAAAATTATGTTGAATAGGAGACAAACATAACAAACATTAATATGGTTACTAGGCGGTCCAGGTATAATACAGTATACGGCAAAAAGTTTGTCAAATGGGAGGCAAAAAAATGAGGTTATTAATAGATGAGAAGTTGTTACAGATGGTAAATAGGAAGTGCAGCTCTTGTACTCAGAACAAATAAGTTTTTGATAAGGAGACAAATAGGGCAGCTTGGAGCTGAGAGGGCATGGCCAATTTTGGGAGGCGTGTCACATCCAATGAAAAATATAATTAAAATAGTTTTCCCACATTTGTCCCCATCAGAGCACTGCAAAAGGGGACAATGTCTCCCTTAGCAGATGACCCTCCAACAAGTCCAGGCCCAGGTAATTAGTTTCCACTACCTCACCCTCTCGGCATTCTGGAGACAAAACACTGTGCAGTTATCCCAAAAAATTTAATGAAATGCAAAAACTCAGTGGCTCCTTTTGTAGTTGCAACTGTACAAAACACTAAACATCGAACATTGAAGTGGATGGGCTACAGCAGCAGAAGACCACATCAATTCCACGCCTGCCGACTAGGAACAAGAAACTGAGGCTATAGTGGGCACAGGCTTACTAAAGCTGGACAGATGAGGATTGAAGACTGGAAAGACATGTATCTATTAAAGTGGCCAGCCACTGAGTATGTGTATATATTTGTGTGTGTGTGTGTATATATATATATATATATATTTTACTGTTCAAAAGTTTGGAGTCACCCAGACAATTTTGTGTTTTACATGAAAACTAACTTTTATTTATCAAATTAGTTGCAAAATGAATAGAACATATAGTCAAGACATTGGCAAGGTTAGAGATAATGATTATTATTTGAAATAATAATTGTGTCCTTAAAACTTTGCTTTCATCAAAGAATGCTCCTTTTGCAGCAATTACAGCATTGCAGACCTTTGGCATTCTAGCTGTTAATTTGTTGAGGTAATCTGAAGAAATTTCACCCCATGCTTCCTGAAGCACCTCCCACAAGTTGGATTGGCTTGATGGGCACTTCTTGTGTACCATACGATCAAGCTGCTCCTACAACAGCTCAATGGGGTTGAAATCTTGTGACTGCGCTGGCCACTCCATTACAGACAGAGTACCAGCTGCCTGCTTCTTCCCTAAATAGTTCTTGCATAATTTGGTGGTGTGCTTTGGGTCATTGTCCTGTTGGAGGAGGAAATTGGCTCAGGGTATGGCATGGCATTGCAAAATGGAGTGATAGCCTTCCTTATTCAAAATCCCTTTTACCTTGTACAAATCTCCCACTTTACCAGTGCCAGACCATCACATTACCTCCACCATGCTTGACAGATGGCGTCAGGTTCTCCGCCAGCATCTTTTCACTTCTCCTGCAGCTCACAAATGTTCTTCTGTGTGATCAAAACACTTCAAACTTCGATTAGTCTGTCCATAACACTTTTTTCCAATCTTCCTCTGTCCAATGTCTGTGTTCTATTGCCAATATTAATCTTTTCCTTTTATTGGCCAGTCTCAGATATGGCTTTTTCTTTGCCAATCTACCTAGAAGGCCAGCATCTCGGAGTCGCCTCTTCACTGTAGATGTTGACACTGGCATTTTGCGGGTTCCATTTAATGAAGCTGCCAGTTGAGGACTTGTGAGGCATCTATTTCTCAAACTAGAGACTCTAATGTACTTGTCTTCTTGCACAGTTGTGCACTGGGGCCTCCTACTTCTCTTTCTACTCTGGTTAGAGCCTGTTTGTGCTGTTCTCTGAAGGAAGTGGTACACACCATTGTAGGAAATGTTCAGTTTCTTGGCAATTTCTACCATGGAATAGCCTTCATTTCTAAGAACAAGAATAGACTGTTGCGTTTTACATGAAAGTTCTCTTTTTCTGGCAATTTGGAGAGTATAATCGAACCCACAAATGTGATGCTCCAGATATTCAACTAGCTCAAAGGAAGGCCAGTTTTATAGCTTCTCTAATGAGCAAACCCATTTTCAGCTGTGCTAACATAATTGCACATGCTTTTTCAAGGGTTTTCTAATTATCCATTAGTCTTCTAACTCGCTTAACAAACATAATGTAACATTAAAACACTGGAGTGATGGTTGCTGGAAATGGGCCTCTATACACCTATGTAGATATTCCTTTAAAAACCAGATGTTTGCAGCTAGTATAGTCATTTACCACATTAACAATGTATAGAGTGTATTTCTGATTAATTTAATGTTATCTTCATTGAAAAAAACTGTGCTTTTCTTTGAAATATAAGGAAAATTCTAAGTGACCCCAAACTTTTGAACGGTAGTGTATATAGCTTCATAAATAAGGACGGCACTCAGGGGATTTCCATAAAGTGTACAAAAATATATTAATAATTCAGCTCCGGTTGCCGTGGCACCAGCGTGACGTCATTGAGAGGCGTCCCGCTGACACCGACTGGAACATGGGTAACTGCATGCAGGAGTATTAGCTTTGTCCAAAACTTTATAAGGTGTGGTAAGTCACTTTTCTTATTGCTGTAGGTGTCATTATGTATGTGTAGTATGCTGTTCATGTATAGATCATCTTGAAGATGGTGTTACCTGCACAAAAACTTTGATGGATTTACTATGAATTATTAATATATATTTGTACACTTTATGGAAATCCTCTGAGTCCCGTCCTTATTTATGAAGTTATTGTTGTGGAGACACCGCATTGGAGTGGGCACCAGAGTAATTTGGGTCAGTGTCAATTGAGTGCCGGACAATCGAGTGTATATATATATATATAGTCTGGTGATATGGCAGGAGCTGGTCTTGAGAAAAGTCCGTATATGGACTGAAATGTCGACCAAAGGCTATTGCTATCTACATGGATGTTACAATAAAATGATGAGTATATTTTCAACATTTTTTTAAAGAGCCTGGTGACTGCACTTTTTTTCTGAATATATATATATATATATATTGTGATAGAAGCACTGGTAAAGCGGTCAATGGCAGGTACATTTGTCCTAGGTTTTGGCCTATGTGTTATAAAAACCACCAGGAGAAGTCTGCTTTGTAAACAGACCAGAGTTTCAGCTTTTGGAAAAGCCAGTTTGGGTCCTGGGGGTGTGGGTGTGAGGAGAGGGAGGGCTCCATCCCAAGGCCACTCCAGGTTTTGGGCTTTTCAGCCTGGTAACAGGCTAATTAGGGCTTGCAGCTGGAAATGGCTAACATAAGCATGGTTTGTTTGTGGCTGAGTGTCTCATACCAGGGGAAGTAGGCATGCAGGCTAGCATGTCCAGAGACACTGTATGATTACCCTGTAAGTCCTGTGCACGTGCTGTTATTGATGGTGAGGGCAGTAGGCTCTACCACTGTATAGTTAGTGCCCAGACGGGCTAGGGTTTTGTTTACTGTTTTATTTTGTTTATGCATTTGGTACAATAAAGGCTGGTGCCGACCAGTTTGTACAAGAACCCCAGACTTGTGTTGTGTTTCCTTGGCTGCTGTGTGTATAAAGAGGGAGTCCATCTACCCCAGGAGAGGGACCCCCATCCCGACTGTGTCACAATTGGTGGAGAATGCGGGCACATGCACACTGGAAATTGCAGCAAGAGGAAAAATTCTACATTTAAAATTTAAAGTGACAGACACCAATTTTTTGTGTTGGGTATCAACTCGTGTTCTGTGAAGTCCATGAAGGTGGCATCGACAGATGCTTAGAGAAGCCAGGTTTTGCTACAAACCTACACCAAAAGACAACATGGAGGACATTGTTAAGGCCTTGCTCCAAGCTAACAAAACTCAGCAGGAAACTAACAAAGCCTTGCAAGAAGCTACCAGAGCTCAGCAGGAATATACCAAAGTGCAACTAATGGCCATGGAGGCAGCCCAGAGGCAACTACAAGTTGCCATAGTGGAAACCCGCCAGGCCTTAAAAGACGTATTACAACAGTTGGGTAGTCCGGTCTGGAGATGCTTCCACTGGACTTCCAAACAACACTCGCTCCATACGGGCCAGTCACTTTCTGCAAAAGATGACCGAGAGTGATAATATCTTTCAGCCTGTAAGAGAACCGCAGAAAGGGAGAGTTGGCCCAAGGAACAGTGGACAAGTCTTGTGGCACCCTTCCTGTCAGGAGAACCACAACAGGCCTGCTATGAATTGTGCGTGGCTGATGCAAAGGACTATGAAAAGCTAAAATGGGGATCCTAATTCGCTTGGGGGTCACCTCGTTTGTTCGTGCCCAACGAGTCCACCGCTGGGAATTCCAAATGGAAAAGCCTCCACACTCACAGATGCATGACTTAGTCCATCTAACCACAAAGTCGCTGACAGGACCACAGATAGTCGAAAGAGTTGTGATGGAGGTATCTGCGATCGCTACTTGCACCTCTTTGCAAGTGGGTGAGCTATGCAGACCCTAAGTCCACAGACCAGTTAGTCGAACTGGTGGAGAGGTATGTGGTGGCTGAGGAACTATTGAGTGTGTCCCATTGAGCCCTGATTCCACAAAGGCAATCTCCCATTACTACTGATAAGACTGTTCCAGAGGAGAAGGGTGCTGGGCGGTGGAATGAACCTAAGACTGTGGGTTTGGAACCTGAGCATAGGCCAGCCAGGCCAGGAAGGTTCTTACCCCATAAGAGACTAGATAATAGTATGAAACAATGTTTTCGATGTAGTGAATTGGGCCATATTGCTGCTAATTGTCCGCTTACCTCAGAACCTATGCAATGTGATACTGCTTATGTCCGTCACAGAATGTCTTTCTTTGCACAGCCTGCCTGTACTGCTGACCGACAGGCTGAGACAGATAAGCAAATGTGTAATGTTACTGTAGCAGGCAATCAAGTAGCGGCTGTTAGATTCTGGCAGCCTGGTTACACTTATGAAAGCTGAACTAGTGGACCCCTTAAAGCACAAGGGAAGAGCTGTTGGTGTGACCTGCATACATGGGGATACTCGGTATTATGTTACTGCGGAAGTGAACATAGAAACACAGTATGGTTCTGCTATAGTCTCTGTGGGATTGATGCATGGCTTGAGGTATGATATAATGGTGGGGAGAGACTTTGCTCACTTCTGGAAGTTGTGGGAAAGCCGATTTGTTACCGAAGTAAATAACCCCGACCCATTTGAGAAGGCTGCTGATGCAGTAGCAGGGGAAGTTTCTTCTGGGTATGAGAAGTTCCTTTTTTCTAGTGTGATTGGTGAATACTGAGATGGGAAGTGTTGTTAAACCAGTTGATCGTCTGTCTGATCTTGAGGTCAGAAAAGAGATCTTTGCAGTAGAGCAATTCAATGACCCTGCTCTGGTAAAAGCCAGGGAAAATGTAAAAATGATTGTTGGTAAATCCGTAGACCCTGTTAGTCCGTTGTCATATCCTCACAGGGCAGTACACCAGGATTTTTTTTAGGGGAGACAGCCAAGGGGATTACCTGACATTGCCAAAGAGACATGGGAGGGGAAGTCCAGTCCATATAAATCTCATTGAGCCTAGGAAAAGAAAGCCAGAACAGTTATACCATGTAAATCTTATTAAACCTTGGAAGGATAGAGCAGCTCTGTCAGCCTTCCCGGTCCCTCCAGTAAACCTAGGGCCTTTGGTTCCAGAAGTGACAATAGCTAAAACCTTGTCGACCGTCCAACAGCAGGAAGTTAAGGAATTGCTTATCAGAAATAGGGTTTTGTTCTCAGATTTACCAGGCAAAACCACAGTTATTAAATGTATGTCAAAAAACACCACCCTATTTCTGATCAGAAATTCCTTAACTTCCTGCTGTTGACTGGTTGACAGGGTTTTTACCACTGTCACTTCGGGTACCACGGGCCCTGGGTTTACTGGAGGGGCTTAGATGGCTGACAGTGCTGCTCTATCCTTCCAAGGTTTTATAAGATTTACATGGTAAATCTGTTCTGGCTTTCTTTTCCCCGGCTGGTAAACTTTATAATTGACGTGCCCCACTTTTTCTAAGATTTCAAAGGCTCCTTGCCATTTAGCCAAAAGTTTACTTTCTACTGTGGGAACCAACACCAACACTCTGTCCCCAGGAGCAAAGTTGTATAAGCAAGCATTGCGGTTGTATACCCTCTGCTGTGCCTGTTGGGCCTGTTCCAAGTGCTCTCTTACTATTGGCACCACAGCAGCAATTCTTTCTTGCATTTGGGAAACATGCTCAATAACTGTTTTATACGGACTGGACTGCCCCTCCCATGTCTCTTTGGCAAAATCAAGTAATCTCCTTGGATGTCTCCCGTACATTAAATCAAAAGGGGAAAACACTGTGGAGGATTGGGGAACCTCTCTTATGGCCAACAGCAAGTAAGGTAACAAGTAATCCCAGTCTCTACCATCTTTGTCCACTACTTTCCTTAGCATGTGTTTTAAAGTATTTTTAAACCTCTCCACTAACCCATCAGTCTGGGGATGTACACAGAGGTTCTTAACTGATCAATTTTAAACAGGCGGCATAACTCTTTCATGATTTTTGACATAAATGGGGTACCTTAATCAGTCAGGATCTCCTTAGGTATTCCCAACCTGCTAAAGACATGGACTAATTCTCTAGCAATGGTCTTGGTTGACTTATTGTGTAATGGTATCACTTCTGGGTACCTGGTAGCGTAATCCTTTATCACCAAAATATATTGATGGCCCCGGGCAGATTTCATGAATGGTCCAACAAAATCCATAGCTATTCTTTCAAACGGAACCTCATTAATGGGTAATGGAACCAGGGGACTTTTGAAATGTGGCCTTGGAGCATGATACTGACATTCAGGGCAGGATGCACATTAGTCAGATACCTCTTTATGGACCCCAGGCCAGAAAAACCTGTATAATTCGTTCAGTGGTTTTCTCTACCCGTAGCTGGCCTGCCATTATATGACCATGGGCCAGATCTAACACTGTTCTTCTGTATGCTTTGGGAATTATTAATTATTCCACAATATCTTAACCCTTCTTAGTCACCTGATACAACAAATCCTGACATACTGCCATGTGATGATATGACAAAGGACTATCGGGGTCTATGGTTTTCCAACGATCACCTTGACATTCTCCCTGGCTTTTACCAGAGTAGGGTCATTTAACTGCTCCACGTTAAAGACCTCTCTTCTGACCTCTAAATCAGGCAGACAATCAACTGGCTCAACAACACTTCCCACCTCAGTGGGAGGCACATCACTTGGCAAGCCACCGTCATGCTCCGCATTCTCTAGTTCGTCAATCATACTTGAAAAAGGGAACATCTCTGACTCAGAATAAACTTCCTCTGCTACTACGCCAGTAACCTTCTCAAATGAGTCAGGGTGATTTACTTCTGAGCAAAATTGGCTTTCCCACAACTTCCAGAAGTGAGCAAAGCCTCTCCCCAATATTGCATTATACATTAAGCCCTGTGCCAAACCCACAGAGACTATAGCGGAACCACATGGTGTCTTGATGTTCACTTCTGCAGTAACATAATAGCGAGTGTCCCCATGTATGCAGGTCACACCAACAGTTTTTCCCTTACGCTTCAAGGGGTTCACCAGCTCAGCTTTCATAAGTGTCACCAGGCTACCAGAATCTAACAGAGCCTCTACACGGTTGCCTTCTACAGTAAGTACACACATGTGCTTATCAATCTCAGCCTGCCGGTCAGCAGTACAGGCTGGCTGTGCAAAGAAAGAACCCCTGTGGCATACATGAGTAGTAATACATTGCATAGGTTCAGAGGTAAGTGAACAATTAGCTGCAATATGGCCGAAGCCACATCAGAAACCCTGAATAATATTATTATCTAGTCTTTTATGGGGTAGGAGCCTTCCTGGCCTGGCTTGCCTGTCTCCAGGTTCCAAGCCCTCAATCTTAAGTACATTCCATCGCCCAGCACCCTTCTCCCCTGGAACAGTCTTACCAGTGTCGATGGGAGTTCGCTAGTGCATCATCAGGGCTCGGTGGGGCCGACTCAACAGCTCCTCAGCTGCCACGTACCTCTCCACTAGTTCGACTAACTGGTCTGTGGAGTTAGGGTCTGCATGGCTCACCCACTTGCGCAGAGATGCAGGTAGCGATTGCAGATACCTGTCCATCACAACTCTTTCCACGGTCAGTGTATCGGGCTGTAGTCATTTTGTGGTTAGATGGACGAGGTCATGCATCTGTGAGCGTGGAGGCTTTTCCATTTGGAAATCCCAGCAGTGGACTCATTGGGCATGAACAAACGAGGTGACCCCCAAGCAAATTAGGATATCCCATTTTAGTTTTTCATAGTCCTTTGCATCAGCCTGCACAAATCATAGTAGGCCTTTTGTGGTTCTCCAGACAGGAAGGGTGCCACAAGACTTGCCTACTGTTCCTTGGGCCAACTCTCCCTTTCTGCGGTTTTCTCAAATGCTGTGAGATATGCCTCCACATCATCACTTGGAGTCATCTTCTGTAAAAATGACAGGCGCGTATAGAGCGAGTGTGGGTTGGAGGGTCAGTGGATGCATTTCCTGACCGGGCTACCAGTGTTGTACTACCTCTTTTAAAGCCTGGTGGGTTTCCTCAATAGTGACTTGTTGTTGCCTCTGGGCTGTCTCCAAGGCCAACAGTTGCACATCGGTGGATTCCTGCTGAGCTCTGGTAGCTTCCTGCTGAAGTTTGTTCATTTCCTGCTGAGCTGCCATAGCTTGGAGCAAGGCCTTACCAATGTCCTCCATGTTGTCCTTAGGGGTAGGCTGGAAGCAGAACCTGGCCTCTCGGAGCATCTTCTAACGTCACCTTCAAGGACTGCACAATTTCGTCCCTGTCCCTTTAAATTTTAAAGGACAAATTTTTCCTTGCTGCAACTTCATGGTGCTGCCCGCATTCTCCACTACTTGTGATAAGGTCGGGTGGGTAGGGGGTCCCTCTCCTGGGGTAGATGGACATCTCCTTACACACAGCAGCCAGGAAATAGCACACCAGTCGTGGATTTTCGTGCAAGCTGATCGGCGCCAGTTTTAATTGTGCAATATCAATAATCAAAGAACCAAAACATAAAACAAACCCTAGCCCAGCTGGGCACTAACTAGACAGTAAGTTCCCTCACTAACAGAACACTAAATAAATCCACGTCCACAGTACCTTCTGGTTTGTAGCCAACAATGTCTCAGAGCAAGCTAACCCGAGGCCTGCTCTCCCAGGTATGAGACACTCAGCTAAAACAAAACCTAGCTTATCACAGCCATTTCCAGGTGCAAGCCCTAATGACCTGCTACCAGGCTGAAAGGCCCAACACCCGGAGTGGCCTGTGGATGGAGCCCTCCCTCTCCTCACATCCACACCCCCAGGACCCATTCCGGCTTTTCACAGAAGCCGAAATTTATAGTCCGCTTTATCCAAGAGACTTCTCCTGGGGGTTTTAAAAGACATAAGACAGGAATCTGGGACAGATATAGAAGCCATTCCACACTTCTCCAGTGCTTCTATCACAATATATATAATGAAGCCAAGTCTCCGACACTCACTAAGAAACAAATCATCTAGTACTTGTGCCGGTGCCCTACATGGAGTATAATCCCACACGTAGTTGATTAATGGCAGCACTCTATCGTCTTTCTAGCATCTTTATTCCAATGTTTCGGGACAATACCCGTCATCAGGGATCCCTGATGAATGGGCACTGCCCTGAAACATTGGAATAAAGATCGATTCCTTTTGCATCTGAGAGTGCCGCCATTATTCAATCAACTCTATCTATCTATCTATCTATCTATCTATCTATCTATCTATCTATCTATCTATCTATCTGTCTAGCTGTCTATATCTATATATGTATATGTCACCTTTAAAAAGTGTATGCAAAGGTTACAAAGCAATGTCTATATTACTATATTGTGGATAATGTAGATACATGCTGGATTATTGCTTCACTGGCACTTTTTTCTGACAGCGAATAGTAGTTGAATAATTAGAACAAACATTGCACTCCTGGCCTTGACATTTATTTCCTCCAGGCTACTTGCATTTTCCTCTAGTTTCTATATTTAGATAAGAGGATACATATTACAATGACTCCCATTTTAATAAGGCTACCCCCAGCGTAGCGTTTTCATTAAAGATTCATTGAATGGGAAATCCATAGCGACATGAATTCTTCATTACATGACACTCTCATGACATAATACTGTTGGGAGACACCACTCTATTACATTTACCACCAATGAACAAATTGTGAAATGTCACAAAGTGTAAAATAAACATTGGTCCATTACTTTATCCATTACAGAGACGGCTGAGGTCATTGAATCGCACACAGTTATAGCTTATGAAATCACTGCTGCCTTGAAAGAGCTGCTCAGGTAAACAATGTTTTATCTTTCTGTACTTCTGTGCAGTTGCTTTTGTGAGCCTGGCTTATCCCTTAGGTCCTTACAGTAGCTGTAAGCTATTATCAGCTATGCAGCACAATGTTTGTAACTGGTGTCAATATCTTCCTGCGGAAATTTCTCATTTGGCAGCATTTTCAGGGTTCTTGTTAGTGTGAAGGTTTGGAAATAATGATCGTATGACAATTATTCAATGAACAGTCATGTCTGGATTATGTAATAAATAATAGCCTTAAGGCAATGACTTTCTGGTGCTTCAGGTTCGTTTGGTATAGTGGGGTCTATGTACTAAGCCTTGGAGAGAAATAAAGTGGACATAGATAAAGTACCAACCGATCAGCTCCTGTCATTTTTCAAACACAGCCTGTAAAGTGACAGTTAGGAGCTGATTAGTTGATACTTTATCTCTCTTTACTCTATCTCTCTCTGTGGCTTAGAGAATGTCCTCCATTACTGTATATCTCCAGTCAAAATATAAAAAACACACCATAGGCCAACATGAGAATGTCGACATAGGCTTGTATGCTTGCAAGCAGGGCCCTCTTACCTCTATCTGTCTGTTATTACCCAGCTTTGTTTTATTACTGTTTGTTCCTAATTGTTAGGCTCAATGGAATATGCTGGCACTATGTAAGTAACTAATAATAATAATAATAATAATAATAATAATAATAATGACAATGATGTAATGTTGTAACACTGATAGTGTTTTTTTTCCTGTCATTCTATCCCTAACCCTTATAATAACCCTAATTTTAACCCTAACAGTAGCGATTACTGTAACACTAACCCTAACAGTAACGGTAGCCCTAACAACATAGGCGAAACTGGGGGGTGGTCAGGGGTGCACAGGACAACCCATTAGCCCTGTTCACTGAATGCCGCTGCCCAGCTTGCCCGCCCACCATCCTCACGCTGCCCGCCCACCACCATCCAGGGACGGTCACTATAGTGGCCAGCAGCCACCCTGCACCCTCCCAAATCCGCTGCCTGATAGGACAGCTCTAGTCTACAGCTTCTGAACAATGCGCATGTCCAAAAGCTTACCTGAACAAAAAAATGGCCACCAGGGGATCTGCTGCACATGGCCAGCAGCAGCTCTTCCCACAAGCAGCCAAACAGAGGAGCAGCAGGTAAGTACTGGTGGCAGGGAGGGGGTAGGGTGGACTGGGGTGGGGGGGCATTGGAGCTGACAGCACAGGGCTGAGGGGGAGGGAGGATTGGAGCTGACTGCACAGGGCTGGGGGGAATTGGAGCTGACTGCACAGGGGGCTGGGGGGGAGGGAGGATTGGAGCTGACTGCACAGGGCTGGGGGGGAGGTTGGAGCTGACTGCACAGGGCTGGGGGGAATTGGAGCTGACTGCACACGGGGCTGGGGGGGAGGTTGGAGCTGACTGCACAGGACTGGGGGGATTGGAGTTCTGCACAGGGGACTGGGGGGAGGTTGGAGCTGACTGCACAGGGCTGGGGGGGATTGGAGTTGACTGCACAGGGAGCAGGGGGGGAGGTTGGAGCTGACTGCACAGGGCTGGGGGGGATTGGATTTGACTGCACAGGGGGCTAGGGGGGAGGTTGGAGCTGACTGCACAGGGCTGGGAGGGGATTGGAGTTTGCTGCACAGGGGGCTGGGGGGAAGGTTGGAGCTGACTGCACAGGGATGGGGTGACATGGGCTGGGGAATGACGCTGACACACACTGGGGCCAGGGGAATGGGGCTGAGAGATGCACTGGGGCAGAGAGACGCACACTGGGGCCGGGGAAATGGGGCACAGAGATACTACCATATAGGTAAGAAATGACTTTCAAACTGATAGGGGCTCTAAAAACCTGCCAAGGGGGGACACCAAGGTGACAGGAGCCAAGTGCTGCACTGTAGCATTAAGTGCAACACTTGGCTCCTGACAGAGTGAGGGAGCCAGCACTGCACAGTGCTCACCCGTACTTCTGGCACCCCCCCACACACAGGACCACTGGTGTTCAGGCTGCAAGGCCATACCCCCTTACCAAGTGACCACACCCTCTTTCCACAAGCCACGCCCCCTTTTCGGTGTTGCACACAACGTCCCTCCCTGCTCCAGGTGACACCATGGGGAAGGACTCCACTGGTGTGTGTGATAGAATGTTTTTTTCCAATGTCTGATATGGTGCTAAAACTGGGACCACCCATTACCAGATTTCTAGTTTCGCCTATGCTTAACACTAACCCTAACAGTAACGGCAACCCTAACACTAACCCTAACTGTAAAGGTAGCCCTAACACTAACTGTAAGGGTAGCACTAACTTTAACAGTAACGGTAGCCCTAACACTCACCCTAATAGTAATGGTAACACTAACCCTAAAGTAGTTGTAACACTAACAGTAACGGTAGCCCTAACCCTAACAGTAATGGAAACCCTATCACTAACCCTAACAGTAATGGTAGCCTTAACACGAACCCTAACAGTAACAGTAACACTAACCCTAACAGTAAAGGTACTGTCACTAACCCTAACAGTAATGGTAGCCCTAACATGAACCCTAACAGTAACAGTAACACTAACCCCAACAGTAACGGTACTGTCACTAACCCTAACAGTAATGGTAGCCCTAACACGAACCCTAACAGTAACACTAACCCTAACAGTAACGGTAACACTAACCCTAACAGTAACGGTACTGTCACTAACCCTAACAGTAATGGTAGCCCTAACACGAATCCTAACAGTAACAGTAACACTTACCCTAACAGTAACGGTACTGTCACTAACCCTAACAGTAATGGTAGCCCTAACACTAACCCTAACAGTAACAGTAACACTAACCCTAACAGTAATGGTAACACTTATAGTAATGGTAACCATAACACTAACCCTACCAGTAACAGTTACATTAACCCTAACAGTAATGGTAGCCCTAACACTAACCCTAACAGTAACAGTAACACTAACAGTAAAGGTAGCCCTAACACTAACCCTAACAGTAAAGGTACCACTAACAGCAGGGCCAGCTCCAGGGGCAGCCGCGCCCTGTGTCAGCTCAGTGTAAAGTGCCTGTAGTTGTGTGCGACCAAAAATGGGGGTGTGGTCTAATTACCATAGGCCACACCCCAAAACTGCCGTTATTTGGGGGTGTGCCCGCATGGCATGCCTCCCATGTAATGTCAGGCTGGGGGAGATCCCAGCACTTCATCACTAGCTGGGATTCCCCCAGCCCTCTCCTGGCACTGAACGAATGCCGCGCAGAATCCATTCAGCTACTCCTGGGTCTGGCACCGCCACACAGCTGCAGTGGTGGGGGTGCCCAACCTTCCGATTTGACCACCCGTGGGACACTTCGGCCCATGGGTGGAACAGCAGGACAGTGCTGTCCCGCTGAAATCGGGATATTTGGGAGGGGGTGCGTCCTCCTGAAAATGGGAAGTTGGGAGAGGGTTCGCCCTCTGTGGGGTGGCACTCCTGTTCATCCACACTGGTCGAACATCCCAAGAGCCGTCCCTGACTAACAGTGACTGTAGCCCTAACACTAATCCTAACAATAACGGTAACACTAATTCTAACACTAACAGTAGCCCTAACACTAACCCTAACAGTAACGGTAACCCTAATACTAACCCTATCAGTAACGGTAACCCTAATACTAACCCTAACAGTAACGTTAACATTAGCCCTAACAGTGATGGTAACACTAACAGAAGGGCTGGCTCCAGGGGCAGCCGCGCCCTGTGCCGGCTCAGTGTAAAGCTCCTGCAGTCGCGCGCGACTGGAAATGGGGGTGTGGTCTAATAACCATATGCCACACCCCCTACCTGCCGTTATTTGGGGGCGTGCCCAAATGGCACGCCTCCCGTGTAATGTCAGGCTGGGGGAGAGCCCAGCACTCCGTCACTAGCTGGGTTTCTCCCAGCCCTCTCCTGGCACTGAATGGATGCCGCACAGCATCCATTCAGCTATTCCTGGGTCCGGCACCGCCGCACAGCTGCAGCAGTGGGGGTGCCCAACCTCCCGATTTGACCACCCGTGGGACACTGCGGCCCACGGGTGGATCAGCGGGACAGTGCTGTCCCGCTGAATTTGGGATGTTGAACACCCCAAGAGCTGGCCCTGGCTAACAGTAACGGTAGCCCTAACACTAATCCAAACAATAACGGTATCCCTAACAATAACTGTAACAGTAACAGTAGCCCTATCACTAGCAGTAATGGTAACACTAACTCTAACAGAAATGACACCCCTCATCCCCTAAAAAAGTACCCCCAATTCAAATTACACCACACAGTAGTGCAACCTTAATCACACAAGATATGTAATATCCTCACTTATGCTCCTCTCTGCACTATGAGCCTTATTCAGACCCGGTCGCAAGCGCTGAGCACTCGCAACCGGGTCAATGTTTGCCCACTGGGCATGCGCATGTCGGAGCTGGCTCCGACGTGCGCATGCGCGAGACTCGGCTAGCGACGGTCGCTCCGTCGCTACGGGTCTCACACCAAAGGGGGCGAGCTGTCGATGGTGATTGATCATTTGGGAAGCGGGCAGGGGGGGTGGCCGACCAAACGGAGACATTCCCGACGGAACACTTGCCGTTTGGGGGCGGCCCCACTGACATCAGCAATGATGTCAATGGGGAGCTTTCTACTCGATCAGAGCAGGAAGCTCCCTGGGGCTTGCGCTTGCCGAGACCCAACCTTAGGGTCTCGTCGCAAGCCCCGATGGTCGCGATGGTCCTGACCATCGCGACCATCAACCTGGTCGCTCGCTAGAGCTGTGGGTGGTAACCTACAGCTTAGCTAGTGACCAGGAGGCCGCACTTCACACCACAAGCGGCCGCCCTCATTCAGAGCGACCGCTTGTATCTAGCGATCGACTCTGAATGAGGGCCTATGTGTCTCAATCGGAGTTGAGCTGAGAGCTCCAGTCATGGTAGGGCAGCCAGAGCAGACCTGCCTGTGCTGTCCACCTGTCCTGGTCCTGCTGCTGCTCACTGTCAAGCTGAGCTGACCCTAGGCTTCGTATGCCTGCACTTAGGCATCCCAAATGCCCTAGGCATTTGCCTAGTTTGCCTATGCCTAGGGCCGGCTCTGACTGCAGGAAAGGCGTGCTAGGGTTAGGCTGCAGGAAGAGCACGCAGGCAGCTTTGCAGTTGCGATCCTTGCAATAATGCAAATGCAGAAGGAGGTTTATGACACCCCCTGCAGCATTTGCAATCCCAGCACTGTGAAGGAGGTCACAGGCTGGCATCATCATCGCGACCATCACCACAATTGGTGGTTGATGGTCGCGATGGCCGGGCAGCACCGGCTTGCGAGCCCAGAAGACTGTGTATGTCCACACAGTCTCTGGGCTGGCCACTCCCAGAAAATGGGGTAGGTTTCTGGGAATGCCGGCCTCCCCCACACCGCCTCTTAAATGCCTCTGCCTGTCAATCAGGCAGAGGCATTCAAGGGCTTGCGTGCTATTGAGCAGAACCCATTCTGCACACTTGCGTGCACTGCTGAATCAAGCCCATAGTCCTCATCAGTGGTGGTTCCAGGGGTGGGGCTGCAGCACAGTCCAAAAGTCAAATAGGGGAGTCACACCAACTGCCAGTGAGTCCCAGTCAGCGATGTTTGGCAGCGTTTGAAATGGCAGTATTTGTGGCTCCCCTGTTTGAGTTTTGGGCTGTGCTGCAGCCCCACCTCTGGAGCCGCTACTGGTCCTCATAAATACTATATCCAAACTACATTTCCCAAACCCTCCATTCACTCTAATGGATGGATTTGCCATTGAAGTCATTCAAAAGTAGGGAATAACTACAAAGGGATATTATCGGATTGTAGCATTTAGTCTATTAAAACCCATATTCAATTAGCCACGAAAAGTCAGAATATGCGAAAAAGTATCGCCGATTGCAACTATTCGCCAGGTGGAAACTTATCCGTATTCAATTGCAAACTATTTTCGCATACGCTAAAGTGCAATGCAATGTAATAGGAGAAATGGATTCGCCTATGAATAGGTGGCGAAAAAAAGTGCAAAATCGCTATTTTGGGGTGCAAAGGTGGGAAAACAACTCTGCAACCTTGGGACAGCCCCCCAAAGGATAACTGCATCAAAAAACCTAAATAAAATAGAGGAACACCACAAAAAAATTACTTTGAAAATGGGGGCGAAAAAGTGCAAAGTGGGGGTACAAACTTAATAAGTAGCGAAATAGACTTTTGGGGCATCTGCAAGTTTGGGGGGGTGTTTTTTGGATTGCAGGTGCTTGATGCACGTTTTTCAAGTGTTTTTAAACTTTACCTTAGCGACTTTAAACCAAGCTTGCACCCATTTTCAAGAACCCCAAAATTTTACAGAACTACTTATTTTAACAAAAAAAAAACTGCTTAATGCTATTCCCCACCAATTGACACACCTTAAGTACCCCAAATAGCTTTATTAGGGCTATTCGGGGGCATGTACATTGTTCCCCAATGTTAGTGCATCTTTTAGGGGGTGTCAGGCTGATTTCCCCAATTCTGACAGCACTTTTCGCCGGTTTTACATTCGCCGGATTGCGTTTTCACATGTTTTGGAATTAAATATGGCGAATAGCGGGGGCGCGCACGATAAGTTTACGCAGGTAAAATGTGCGATATAGGTGAAAAATACGGTATGCGAAAAAATATCGCGGGTGCGAAACTAATTGAATACGGGCCTAAGTTGGAATACTCTTTTTTTGTATATTTTTTTTTATCATATTAGATTTCAAAATATTACAATATGTGTTACAACCTATTTTGGCTTTACCACTGCCAGTGCAGTATGGAAGTGTACATTTTATGCTACATCAGCCCCAGAATTGGAAACTATTGAATCTCCATCATACTTGAAGAGGTAGAGAGAAGCACGGTATCACGACTTCCCTCCTTCCCATTTCAGTAGGAAGAGAGCGGAGTCTCCTGGATGTTCCGGGTGAGCGGGTAAGTATGACCTTCATGTGTATTATTGGGTAATAAAATAGATGCACATTTTTAGAAATGTTTATACTGTTATAGTTTTCTAATCTGCAACTGAGCCCTGAAATGTCATTATCCTAGGATGTTGTGTCCCTGCAAATTAGGACACCAAACAAATGAAAATTTCTCTCTTTCACTGTAAACTAGATTCCCTTTATGTAGTGCACAATTTATCGTTTGCTTCAAGCTATAAACCGTCTTGAAGAAAAATGTGCAAGAGAGAAAAATGGTTGTCCCCTCGGAAAGTAAAGGACACTATAGATTTGTACAAAAGTAACAAAATATATCTTCTGAAAATACCAACAAAGTTTTAAAGAATTTGACATTTGTTACATGGATTTCCAAATCTGCTTAACTCGAATATCTACTCTGTGATAATACAGTACAGTAAAATGAACATATTTAAATAAAAGAAAAATTATAAAATTGGAATTTTTCTTCAACGCCTACCAGGTACAGAGGAATCGAGTATAGTTACAGAAACACACTATTTAGCTCGCAGTGCTACTGTCTACATTAGCTGATCCATTGTAAAGTGATCTGTTTTCTTATAACACCGAGCGGCTTTTACTGGAGAGATTTTGAGTACTTTATGCACAGCGCTCGCTTGACTTCACTAGGAATAAATTCTATTGGTGGGAAAGCAAGGCTGGTAATATCTTAGCTAACCTTCCCAAAACACATCATAACCCCAACATATGCTGGGTAGTGAGATCCTTCCCCCAGCCGTTGATACTTGACCACTGAGTTAGAGCTGCTGAGTTCCATATTTTATGCTGTATGTGTGGCTGTATTATGCCATTACTGATAACTCTTCATTACACTAGTGTTTATAGTAAGAGGCACTCCAAAGCTTATGGCATTACAATTAAGTATGCTCAACTCTAATATTATAAAACAAAGGCCTGATTCAGAGATGGACTCAATGGCGATTATGTGTATGAAGATCGAGCGATTGTTTGCCATAGCATATGTATATAAGCCACATTGCGTGTGCGCAGCAATCTCATTGCGATTATGTACGCACAGAGGAATCCATCGCAAAGTGAGTGAGCGTCTGGGGGTGGTATCAGAGGGCAGGCAGAAAAATGTAGGTGTGGCTGACCGTTTAAACGCCGTTACATGGGTCTGCATAAAGTAGCCCTCGCGATCTCCTACGTAGCATAAGAGCCCTATGCAAGTCTGCAGCAGGTCAGACCTTCATCAAGGGCAAGATGGCCACTCGATGTGCGGCCAAGTTACCAATATTTACGCATGTAAGAGACGTCGTAAGCATATGAGAAGGCAGCGGTGGGCAAACTTATACTTGGGTACGATTTGGAACTGTTTGCATATTTTCGCAGTTGCGTTCCGTGCAAATTTGCAGCTGCGATTGCATCAGCATCCATCGCTTAATCAGGCCCAATAGTTGGTGGAGGTCATCTGTGTTCTTCGAAACAATGGCTTCAATGCTGTATAATTCAATATGTTGCATCCCCACATGGTCCCATTCTTCACTACAGTTTATTGGACACTCCACACTGATCCCATTGTATCTGTTGTTTAATGATGTCCACACAATTCATATTTTAAAGCCCAAATGTAATCCTGAACTGGCTTCATCCTATAGAACAAATATTTAGCTAAATTAGGATTTCAGAATCCTGTCTAAGATCTAGCTAGTAGGTTGCAAACCATTATTCTCCATCTCCTCACGCACCACCTGCTAGGGCTAACATATGGGCAGTACTTGGTGCCAGGACAGCTTTGCTGCTATCATAGATGTCATTCTCTTCTGATGTATAGCCCACTTTTGGATGTGGAGAAGACTTTTCATACCACGTTTCATGGTTTCATTTCTACCATATTTTTGAGATTAATGGAACTTCTTAGCTGGAAGGAGGTATCTTTGTCTAAAGTGGGCATGCCAACCTGGTTAGCTTTCCCATACATATGTACCCACTACAAGATTTACTGATTGCGCTTATTCTTGCTGATGAGATTTTTTTAAGAAAAGAGTTTTGCTACTGAACTTGGCAGGTTAAGTTTCAGTGGGTAAATTATCAAATTGCAGCAAGGACCTCGGAAAGGGAGAGCAATTTTCCCCGAATCTACCTTTAAAAACCATGCAAGTTTCCTTTGCCTTATTAGAGACTGGCTCCACAACTCTTCCCTTTATGCTCTTTTACACTAACACCACTTTTGACCATTTGTTTGTCTCCTGTAATGGACTTGAAATATTTCCTAGATACCCACAGGTTGGTGCTCCCCATGATGTTATAGGTAATCACCTTCTCATGTCCTCATTGGTGGATAGGAACCATACCTGAAAAAAACCCAGAATCTGTATGGCCATAGTTCATTATTGTTGCCATTGTTGGCTAATCTTTCATTTCAAGATGGATTGGGGTCATATCCATTACCTCTCTGGGCTAGTAGAAGTCAAGGAAGCATCTGCTCTCTGGTAGATTTCCCCAGACAATGGCCCCTGGTGGGTATTCAATTGGGAAGCTGACTGCCTAAATACCGGCAGCCGGCTTCCCGACTGTCATATCCCGGCAAGGGTGAAATGGTAGATGTAGATGCCTGGCATTTACCCGACGCCGGGAGACCGGTGCCCAGCATCCCGACCGCGAGCGGACAGCTGCGGGGGGGGAGGGTTAGGTTTAGGGCACCCGGGGGGGACTTGGGGTTAGGCACCCCCCGGGAGGGTTAGGCTAAGGGGAGGGAGGGTTAGGGTTAGGCACCCCGGGGGGGGACATAGGGTTAGGCACCCCCCCAGGGGGACTTAGGTTTAGGCAGCGGGGAAGGGGGTGGTTAGGGATAGGCACTTAGAGGTGGGATTAGGGTTAGGCACTTGGGGGGAGGTTAGAGTTAGGCACCCCTAAGGAGGGTTAGGGTTAGGGGGTTAGGTTAGGTAATACTTACCTATCCACGATCGGGATTTCCAGCGCTGTCGGGCTTCCGCTGCCAGGATCTCTGGTGATGTCGGGCTGCCGCTGCCGGGAATCGAACCGCCGGCCATGTGGCCAGAGGTATTTCATACCAATTCCCCGTGGTGGTGTCTCAGTTTCTAGATAAATATGAGCTTCCTCCCACGCATATGTTTGCAACACATCAGGCCTTGCATACTGTATGTTCATTGTGTGGCTGACTAGCTATAACCCCTGGATTGGTCTAATATCCTTGACTCCCTGCTAAAAGGCCTTTGACAGGCAATAATGCTATTTCCTAGCAGTGTAATCTCGTTCACAGCCCTATCTATACAATTTGGATTGAACTGTTCTTTACCTTGTCTCTAGATTGGCTATTTAAAAAGCCACTATAGTTCTTTCTATTTCACTCCTTTATCACGGTTACTTAGCCTTATGCACTAATAAAATATATATACACCCCCAAACAAATTAATATAGTAGCACACCAGTCAAGGGTATTGGTACAAGATGTTGGCGCTCAGGATCCTGGTAGTTAAAATCCTGATGTCGGCATCCTGACCAGATTAATATCCCAACAACTAGAGATAAGTAAACCTAACCTTCCCCCTAGTGCCTAACCCTTCTCCTAACCTCAGTACCCACCTTCAGGATCCCGACGGTCTGGATGCCGGTTGGCATTTTGAACGCTGGCATCCCAATTGCCGGGCTTCTGAATGCATCCCAAGTACCCACAGCTAGTTTAATTTGAGAGCACAAACTAAACAAAACATAAAAATAAATCCTAGCCTGTCCAGCTATAACTAACATGCAATCCCCTCTCTCAAGGTGGAAGGACCTACTGTAGTGTCCAACTCACAAAACAGTATTTAACACAGCACTTACAATCAAAAGAAGTGGTCTCTCTTTCTCTGCAAGCCTCAACCTGTTCCCAAGGCAGTGAGAGACATACTAGAGAAACTGACCGACCTTTTATCAGCCTCTCACAGGTGGTTTAGCAATAAAGGTTGCTAATTAGCTGTCTACCAGACAGAAGCTAGGAACATGGGGCATATATAGCTCCCCTTTACAACTTGCAAACAATGTAATTGTTTCAATGTCCAATGTCTGTAATTAGCAGTGGATTCCTCTGTTAGAGGCAGAGCCGTAACTGGACTTTTTGGTGCCCTGTGCCAGAAAGAGCATTGCCCCCCCCCAGAGGTGTCACTTACCTCTGTGACACCCAGTGTGGCAGGACATAATTGCTGAGCACGCCGTAGTTGCGTGAGCTCAAAAGGGGGTGTGGCTTTGTGGGAAGGGGTGTAACCCTCTCTCCGTACCTTATAAAGAGAACCTAGGTTACCAGATACTATACTTTACAATATATGTGCCTCCACCTAGGCTGGGGTTATAGGGCTAGCCTAGGAATGCCCTGTTTGAGTTATATGGTATAATATGATTAATTTATTGTGACATGTAATTCATACAATACTGGTGCATTAACACTTTACAATAATGAATTGACCACCTGTTACTTTTCTCCACAGGCTTCCCTCGATGACGCTCTTCCAATTCCTAGAGGTAAGTATTGCACACTGCTTATAGTAGGTTAACACTTTGTATTTACATATGTCATAAATTCAGAGGAAAAACATATTGATACAAGATTCACTACATATATAACACCTATTTTACTTCCATATGCAAATGGAATACCTTTTACACCAATATAAACTATATAAAGTTTAACACTTTTACACATAAAACGTTGCTCAGTATTTTAGTCTCTGCCTATGAAGTTCATTAATGTAGCACATAAAGGTCCTTAATATGTCCAGAACCACCTGAGCATAAATCCTAGTATCACTTGGCAGCGCAAAAGGAAGTTCAAAGTCCATTAAAGTTCAACACAGTCTTCCTTAGTAATATTGCTGCAAATGTATATCCATATACACTGACAAATTTAGAAGAATTACATATAAGTCAGTAGAGGTAAGCCAGTGCTATATACAGTATACAGCTAAATTATGCTGTCTTTCTTTCTTATATAAGCTGGCTGAGAGCCAAAAGCATTCCTGAAGTGATTCTTCCTCAAACTACCTTTTCCTCTCCCGAATCCTCTATAAATGATAATGTAAGACCAATAATTAGCTTCTGTCTCCATACAATGACTGTATTAGTCTCATAGTCTTATCCTTTCCTTTCCTTGTTAGTCTGAAACTCAATGGGGGAGATGTATGAAGCCCAGAAGCTGTATCAGCGTACGTCATGTGCGCTGATACCGCTTCTCCCCGATGTATTATCGGGGGTCTGGGCGGTAAATTACATGGGTGCTATACGCCCCTGTCATTATCGGCGCTGCTATCTACAAGATAGCAGCGCCGATAGCCTGGGCCATGTATGAACGGTCATAACGCATGACCATTCGGCCGGCTGTAGCTATTGTTACCGACAGCTACAGCCTGGCGCTAGCCTATCCCCACAGCAGGGACAGCGCTGTCCCTGCTGTGGCGGCTGCCGGCTCAAGGGCTCCACGCGGGGATCTCGCGATACTTGCGAGATCCTGCGCATGCTCAATGGAGCCGGCTGGGACTGAGACACAGCGCATCAGCACTAGGCTGATGCGCTGCCGTCTCTAATGGGTAGCGCCGGAGGGGGGAGTTAACGCTCCCCCTCTCCAGCCGATGAGATGTTTACACATCTCATCGGTGGTGCTTTCTGCTTCACCTCGGTAAAGAGGCGAAGCGGGAAGCGTTATAGCTTCTATACTATATATATTTCTCTCTGAGTTCAGAGGTTAGTGGACTACTGTGGCTACTTAATGCTGCTTGCAGGGCAGTGTACTTTTCTTTATCTACTCACTCGCTCCGTCCTGCGCTGCGACTCAGCTGATCATGAAGGGTGGGCTAGGCCTGTAACTGCAACTCTGTTACACTGTTTAGCTGATGTACAGGGAGACCGAATTGAGGCCTTGCCCACTGCCTCTGTAGCTGCCTGTCGCGGCTCTCCGCCTCTAACTGCCTATCAGGCGCCTCTCCTCTTCATCTTTTATGAACAAACATCATCATTCCTGGACAAAAGTCCATGGAAGATGATGTTTGTCCATGAAAGATGATGTTTTGCCTCTTTCTGAGACCCGATTTTTGGAGAAAAAAAACCCAAACTCAGCGTGCAAAATCGAACCTATCCGGTATCCGAGCCTGCACATCCCTAGATTGTATACTGTATCCCAGCAGTGGTTACCTTGGTTACTGATGCTGGGGAGAGTCGTGTCTCCGTGGTGACTTCCGGAATGTGACGTGCCTGGGGGCAGGTCCCTGTCTGGTGCCGGAGCCTGGCGTGCACGCTGCATGGATTCAGTTTGGGATACACTATTTAGGTGAGTGATGATATTATTATGTGTTGTTGTATTTCTTCCTGAAGACAGATTAAACTCCGAAACGTTGAAGGCATGATCTAGCGTCTGAGAACTCTTTTTTTTAAAGAAGTCCGTTTGAGTGACACTTGTTCCCTGATATATATATATATATATATATATATATATATTCCCGAGGATATACTAAATATAGTTTACTAACTCTGTTTAGGGTATATCAATATAATTTCATCACATCTTTCTGTATTTGTGCTCCAGGGATTGGAACACAAGCACTTATATTCTATATTTTATAATACATGCTTGCACTGTAATTTAAGGATGTGTGAATATATCTTGCGGTTTTGCATTCCATTAGGTGGAACGCAAGCCGTTGCTATGGATCTGCTGTCGTGTAAGTTCAACACTTCCGGCTTGCTTCCCAATTGATGGAACGTGAGCCGCGACAGCCGAGATCACACTGAGGCGTCACATGAGCATGTGTGATGCCATCAAGATTTGGCCTGAACTTCTGGGCTGCGTTCCACATAGTGGAGCGCAATCGGAGGGAAGGAATCAGTTTAGGTGAGTGCTGAATGCCAATAGGTGGATTGCCGTCTCAATCAGGGGTGTCATTTACCCCAAGAGAATGCTGGGTAATAGGGTGATTTACCTGAAATAAGATCATTAAGTAGTTGGATCTTTAGCCATTGTTGTTTAAAATATATAATAAGCAATGGTTCA
Organism: Taudactylus pleione; assembly: GCA_031769625.1. NCBI lineage: Eukaryota > Metazoa > Chordata > Amphibia > Anura > Myobatrachidae > Taudactylus > Taudactylus pleione. The sequence continues at coordinate 3,036,672 of JAUIMM010000197.1, forward strand.
ATGGGCTGGAAGAGACCGATATTCGGGCTTTAAATCTATTGCAATTTAAAGATACAGTATATTATCTCTAATAAGGATCTGGTGACATCACTTCCTGTGAAGGTGAATAAAAGGGTAATCAGTTGTCCAGACAGTCTCATGTGTTGAGCTAGCAATGTTGCAGAGACTAACAGAAGTTGATGATTGAAGGTGTGGATGTAAGTAATACCAGACCTATCTAGGTCCATATGGTCAGTTATATTTATATATACTTTACATTATGAGACTCTTTATGTAGGATACAGCTAGCAATAATATAAATGTTATTTTAACTTGTGATATTGGTGGTTTTACTGGATTGTAATGTCTGCAATGAGATGTTTGCACTGTAGGTAAATCTATGCAATACATTGATGTGATTACACTGCAGACTATTTTATGTGGCAACCAGAGCTAGAGGTTATTATGCGATATATTTCTAGCCTAAGTAACAGTTTAAATAACCATGCTAAGTAATATGCTATTATTTTCTTGATTCAGTAATAGATTTAAATTAGTATTCTATAAGATTTAAACTTTAGTTACTTTACTACTCTTGCTAGGTTGTATATGTTTTGATTGTAGTAGATCTAAATCAACATGTTATAAAGCCTAATTACAATCACTATGCTAGTAAGTAGCTAATTTGTGAGCTGTGTGTTTAATTGAGATATAACCATCCATTGTAATTAATTTGAATTTTAAATAGACTCTATTATGAGCAAATAATTGCATAACGTGATGGTGTAGCATGTTTTAGAGCATATAATTGGTTATGTCTATAGAGGTGACGATTGTGAACAATTGTCACACACATTATGTCCTTTTATAGGCACTATTGCGATTGAGCGTATTCCAACTGCAGACCAAAATTTTGCCATCAAGCTGAGAGTGCTTTTTCATTCTGCTACTAAAAGAGCTGATTCTGATCATCTGACCATTGAATTGTAACCTTTTTTTCTGGTTACAAAGTTAGGATTGATGGTTCAATGTTATAATGGTATGTATAAAATATACCTTTTTAATAATGGCTCTTTTTATTAAGTAATTAATGGCAAAACTACTATATATCTATATTATGAGTCTATGTTTGTACCTTACACTTGTATACACCCATTGTTCTCTTTTTAAGATGTACCCCTGATGAAGTCCACTTTTGGACGAAACGCGTTGGTTTCATCAATGTATATGAATAACATTTGATGTAAGAAATGTCTGACAGAATTTACTGTTTTTATATGAAATAAATATCTTTTTTAATAAATTGTGTTTTTAAAGTATTTTATCTATTATTAATAGTGTCCCTTGTGGCCTATTATATCTGGGTGTTTCTTGGTGTAATGGTATTTTGCAGTAAGACTACAAGGAATAAGTGAACATCTTGGTAGTCACCATTCCATACTCCATTCCAAGCTAGAAAGATCAACATAAGAATTCTCCTGAAGAAGTCTCTGTTATACATCCTTCCATTTATGACTTATCGATTGAATATTAAGACTGTCATCTTCATCTATGTTATGCTATTTATTTTTCATTAACTTTTCTAATAAGTATGTACATGTGAGCACCCTTTCATTTCCTTTTTGATATATATATATATAGTATGCAAATAAAGGGAGAGTGCACTCGTAAGTAATAAATAACAAGACACTTTACTGAACTGTATATGTTCACGTCCAAGTCACTGGCCATGACCAATGCGTTTCGTCATTCCTCATGTTTTCAGGTTTTTTTATAATTCAATATTGCTAGGTTAATTTTATCATAAATGTCAATTTAGTTGCATCTGTCTAAGCATTGGGTGATTGGATATACTGTAGCTGCAGATTCCCATATTTAGTCAGCAGGGGTGTATCTAGGGGTCCAAGCACCCCTGGCAATAAGGGACTGCCCCCCCATATTTGAAATAGGCAAGGCGCACATGCCGAAAAAAGGATGTGGTCTTGTGGGGAAGGGGCATAACCATGCAATAGTACCCCCAATTCAAATTACGCCATACAGTAGTGCCTCTTCCTCACATTACACCGCATAGTAGTGCCCCTTATTCACGTTATGCCACACAGTAGTTACTTTTTTTGATAAGAATCACCTTTTGTGTCCAGTTTTGCTATTGCCCCTGTATTTGTTATACTGACCCCAATGTTGTGGCATAATTTTTCAGGTCTGAGGGCATAACAGGTAAACAAATGCAACATATGAATAAATACATCATTATTTTAATTCTTGTAAAAATATATTTACCATTATTACCTAGACCAACGCTGCACTTGTACAGAAAGCCATTCTCAGGCACTTTCCCTAGGCGGTGTTAGTGCTCCAGAACACGCACTGTTGCTTGCGCCAAGTCCGACGCCGCACAGCACTACAGTAATCAAATCAAAACAAACTACAGCTCCCAACAGCCCTTGCTGTCAGGAGCTCTCAGCAACAAGGGCTGCTGGGAACTGTAGTTTATTTTGAGTTTCTTCACAGTAGTGTTGTGCAGTGACGAACACCGGCACCAGTAACAGTGGCCCTCCACAGCTGGAGCCCCTGGCGAGTGCCATCCTGGTCAAGGGGTAGATACGTCTACATCCTCTCAGGGATGTATCTACCCCTGGCAAAGATACAGTGCTTTTGTGAACCACAGCTTAGTAAATTCATCTCTGCATTTAATTCTATTTTAATACAATAGTTCTCAACTCCAGTCCACAAATACTACCAGGAGGTCATGTTTCATGGATTTCCTTAATTATGCCCAGTGAGATAATCTATTTTACTTGGTCAGTAATTATCCCACCTGCTCCACAGACAGAAATTCTGAAAACATGACCTGTTTGGACCTGTTAGTCTCCTGGACTAATGATATAGTGCATACACACTGTGGAAATTACTAACCATCAAATGATATATCGTTCATCATTAACAATTTCCAAATCGTCAGATCATTAACGATATATTGTTTGATGTCCCAAAGACATGACTACCATCTATAAGATTTCATAATACTTGAAATAATGGGCTGTACTATGAGACACAGGATGCATGCACAGATCAGTGAGATCCGTGCATGCATCTATAGTATGCAAAATTTGTAAAATAAAAAAAAAAATGATGTGGGGACCCCCCCTAAAAGCACAAACATCCCCGGACTCTTCAGAGCTAGTCCCGGTTGTGAAAATACAGGGGAAAAAAAATGTATAGGTCCCCTGTATTAAAAAAACAACTAATAATTATAATAGTGAAATCTGTGTATTTTTCATAAAATAGTAAATAGCTATGATAAATCATATTTAATTTACACATTAGTTGTAAAAAAAATCCTTAGAATTACCCTTTAAACAAGGACAAAACCAGATTAGAAATCAGTATTTTATATTTAGCCTCTTCTTGTTTGTAATGACAATTACAATACATCAATGGTTGTGATGGGAACTCATTTGAATAAAATCAACTCTTTACAATTAATCTGATTGGCTGTCCATTCCACCCAATCAGAAAGGCATTTATGGTACCCAGTTTATATGTTTTAGCACCAAACATTAGTATAAGGTTTTCAAATCCATTCATCCCCAGGATTACTCACCAAGGTCGTCTCCTTATAGTTATATTAAGAAAATTGGTTCTATAAATTCATATATTGTTTTTTTTTCTGTAAATACATTTTTTAAGGGTGTTTTATTTAAATGAACTTCATTACAATTGACACCAGTGGTTTAAACTAGAGATATGCGCGGACCCTCGTGTTTTGGTTTTGGATCTGGATTCATCTTCGTGTTTTGGTTTTGAAAAACCACCCTCACGTGTTTCGGTTTTGGTTTTGGATTCGAATAAAGATTTATAAAACTTGAATAAAAATCAATAAAAAAAGCTAAAATGTCCGAATCCAAAACCCTAGTTCGCTTTTTAAATCTGAGTTCCAAACCGGCAACAGATCTGAATCGTGTCACGAAAGTGAATCTGAACCTTGATCCGGTTCTACTTGGATCCCCTAAATTCGGGTGTGTTCGCATTTCATAAATCCGGACCCACACATCTCTAGTTTGAACCCATTATTTGTATCTGTGTAGGTAATTTTATTATATTTTCATCAAGTTTGGTTTTACTATATATAGACAATGATAGATTCATATCTTTCTGTTTCTACTACCTCTATGTTATTTCACTGCTGACGAGAATAGGTTCTAGTTAGTTGGGATGTGCGCCGAACCCCGTGTTTTGTTTTTTGTTTTGGATATGTATCTCCTTCAAGGTATTGGATCTGGATTTGGTTTTGCAAACCACCATCAAGTGTTTTGGTTTTGGTTTTGGATCTGGATTTTTTAAATAAAAAATAGATAAAAAGTTTTAAAAACTTCTAAAATCATGTAATTTACTGTATGCAATCCAAAACCGAAAATCCGGATTTAAAATCTGAATTCCAAACCGCAAAAAGATCAAAAACATGACCCGGATTTACCCGGATCTCCTCAGGAGATTAGAACTGCTACTCGGATTTTCCCACATTCATGAAATTCGTGTGGATTCAGATTTCTGGAGAACTGAACCGCACATCTCTACTAGTTAGTAAGATAAAGGGAACCTTACACTGAAGGTTTCCAGATTTCCCAGAAGTTGGCTACCCTAGGAGTAGGTAAAGGAATGGGTTGTCAGTGGGTCATAGTGAATTTTTTGAGTGCATTCGCACGAATATTGTTTGAGCCCACAAGGCAGCTATTTCCACTATACCTAGGTACAGTAGAGGGTGCACTTTCTATTCAGCTGTAGCTACATAAAAGTATAGCACTTTGCAATATCTAGATTTCTCTGTCCGTCATTATTCCTGAAAGACACCAGCTAACATTATCTCCCAGTAATAACAGTTATAATCTTATTTTGACATTTTCTCTATACAGCGAATAGAAATAATAACAAGGAAAACTATATATAGTGCTTGTGTATACTGCCCATATTCTTATCTGTTATGTCCTTCACATCTCGCATAGAATACTGGTTCCCTTTCTTGCAGAGAAATATGACATCTAGCTTCTTCACAGTGACGTGGACAGGCTATTATCACCGTAAACAGTACAAAATAAATGACCATTCTTTTCGTGTTGAAATGCAAGCACGTTGTATGATGAAAATAATTGTTGGAGCCTGACCCAAGTAACCCAGCCAGCTATTCCGGCCTACGCCATATAAAATTATGATGTCCTAGTAATCGTCTTTTACACAGCAAGACAGCTGCACATGACAAACATAATAGTGCCTGAACAACAAACAGGTGTGAGACACAACTGCGTCTAGGAAGCTTGCAGTGTTTTGTTTTTATCACAATAACAGATGTATCTGTAAGAGCAGCTGAAAATAGTCCCAAAATGTGACCCCAGTATGCATCTTCTGCAGCTAAGTCGCATCAACATAGACAGTCTGTGGACAAAAATCAATCTGACTATAATGGTGGTGTGGTCAGTGGTTCAATAAGTAATTAAGGTGTTGAGTATCTCTCCTCATATCTTGATTTGCTTTTACATACAGCAATGTTAAAACATTATGCAGAGACGTGCAAATACAGGTGCATTCACTTGCTTAAGAAGGTCTTGGAGTCAACTGGTAGCCAACCAGAGAACTGGGAATTGAACAGGTTTAGAATAAGGATTTGTTAGTGTTCTAAAAGCTCTGGACACTAGTGCCCAAGTCACTGTGCTCCCATATTATGAGACCACTTTTTATGCCACTGAGCTTCATTCATAGCATTACTGTGTCTTCCATATGCCACCCACTGGGCTCCATGTGCATTTGTTTGTGGTTCTACTTGTGGACTTGGAAGTTGTTGTTTTGAACTGTAGACTAGAGATTCCTTCCCTAGCTCAGACCACAGTTTGTTATGCTGCTAGCCTTATTCACCCGGGAGCACAGGGTTGCAGGAACGCTAAGTTGGAATCCTGGACGACCGCTCTCTGTTTTACTGCAGGTAGAATTAGAGAAGACATACTGTAGAAGCACACAAATATTGAACTCATCATCCAAGGACAATTGGGTTCTTGTTTTGAAACAAAATAAAAGTAATCAAACATTTTTAAAGTTGTATTTGTTTACTTGTTATTTTTTGGAATTTTCTTTTCATATAAAATTCCATCTACAGTCCCCCCGCCATCTGATTTCCAGTGGTAGTTACAACCAACATGCCATACAATATCAGGTTATTGCCACATGCCATGCGGTGTGCCCTGGATCCATCAATATGCCAATCAATTTGTCAAAATTTCACTATATGCCATCCAATAGCCAGGTATGCCCACGTGCCCTCCAGTAGCCAGGTATGCCCACGTGCCCTCCAGTATCCTAAATGCTTCATGCATTTCAATTTTACATATGCCCTTCACAAGCCTTTCAAATTAACAGTCCCCTACATAATATTCACTGTCCCAAAATGCTAGCAGACCAAAATCAGATCCAGTACAGAGAGCCTGACATTTAAGTCTCGGATCCCCAATTAACCAATCCGCAAAATAATTATTCAGGTGGGGCCCCAAGACTTCAATGTAGGCTCTGTATCTTGGGGACTGGCCATCACCACCAAAAAGTTAAGTAAACACTAGAGATGCGCGGTTCGGTTCTCCAGAAATCAAAATCCACCTGAATTGCGTGAATCCGGGTAAATCCGAGTCACGGTTCCAATTTCCTGAGGAGATCCGAGTAAATCCGGGTCACGGTTCTGATCTTTTTGCGGTTCAGAATTCGGATTTTAAATCCGAATTTTGGGTTTTGGATTGCATATATTACATGATTTTTGCTGTTTTGAAAACTTTTTATCTATTTTTTTATTTAAAAAATCCAGATCCAAAACCAAATCTAGATCCAAAACCTTGAAGGAGATAGAGATCCAAAACCAAAACACAGGGGTCGGCACACATTCCTAGTAAACACATATAGACATGGGGCATGAAGGCTGCATGACCTGTAGGGAAATTACAGAGTAGCACAGTGGAGTGTCATCACACCAAGGACATGGTTGTTTCAAAGAACTTTTGTATTAGATCTACTGCAATATTAACTTAGTACAGCTGCTGGACCCAGTGAGTTTAACTGTCATGACTGTTCCTCCTTTAGTGATATGTGACTATAGGGTAAAAGCATCCGGCTCTTTGTCCAGCAGTGAGCATGGTGACTACTGGCAAAACAACTAATCTGCCTATGCAGCACAAGCAGTAAAAGCCATTATCCCAGACTAAAAGAGGAAAGAGGTTCAGTTAATATAAATAGTGACAATACTGTTCTTCCAGCTGTTATTCCCCTGCCTTATTTATTAAGTGATCCCCACACCTCTTAGATTGTAAGTTAATTTGGGCGGGACCATACATACTGTACCATCTGACTTCAGTTATTAATATGTATTATAATAGCTTTAATGTACAGCACTATGTGATATGATGGAGGGTTATAAATAGACAACAATAATATATATATACTTTGTTCCAAAACTGTCTGCTCTGCTCTATTGCCCTGGAAAAGTACACAGGAGCACTAAGAGAGGAGGAGGAGGGTATACAAAGTACAAGGGTCCAGGCCTGCAAAAGATTTGCAGCCACAAACACAATATGGCATGACCATGAGCTCTTCAGCAGCACAAGTGGCATGACCATGAGCTCTTCAGCAGCACAAGTGGCATGACCATGCGCTCTTCAGCAGCACAAGTGGAGCAGCATATGTGGGTGAGGCCCTGAAAATTCCAAAATAGTGTGGACTCACCAACGCACCATGCCCCTCCCCTTCTCTTTTACTGGGGCCTGATATTTCTGCCCCGAGTCTACATTCAAAAAAAAAAAAAGTCTACATACTGTTTTATATGAATATGTGAAATAGCTGCTAGGGATAATTTCCTGAAATGCCATGAAACTTATTGTATATTGGTGCTAAAGAAGACTAAAGGCAAATGTGAAAGAGTAACACAAAACGCCAATGCTGTAACATGATACAGAGATGCCCTATGCCACAGCATTCACCAACCCGGCCCTTCCCCCCCCCCACTGATGCACATAGTGTCATGACATCACACAGGGCACCCTGCATGCTATAAACAGATGGAATCAGGGTAATGGCTGTGTCACCCCGCTCGCCTGGCTCCCCGGCCCTCAGGATCTGTCTCCCACACCTCATTAGGGCCATGCAAAACATGTTTATTCAACTTTAGGTGCATTACAGTTATAAAGTACATTCATTTCTTGGGAAAGCCTTCACTGGCAACAGCTTCTGACTCTAACTTCCATTATGGTTATCGCTGGTAGTAGAACATTTATGTACATAGCAAAAAAAACACCCTATTGTCATAAAAAGTGTGTTTCGTCCTTTTACTGTTCTTCCTTTTAATGCATTCATCTTCAATGAAGAATCCCTAATCGTCTCAAAAAACCATTAGCATGTCTGCTGAATGATAGGGATGAATAGAATTTATGATGTATCAAGAGCTTACTATCCAGAGGAAAATTATATTTCATGACAGAATTGGAGCTCCTGCACCTCTACAAGCAGCCTGTTCCAACGCAACTACTTACAGTGGCTGAAATTTTGGTGCAACCTTGCTCATGTCTCATAATGACCTTTTGTTTTGTTTTCTGGCCATGGATTTCTTCCTATCCAACAAACATGTTATAAAGGAGCACAGTGTATTTTCCCAGCAGCAGGTGAAAGTTCCAACTACCAAAGTAAACAATTTAGTCAATTAAATTTGGCTTTGTATTTACACTGTGTGCTCTCTTTCAGCCATTGATGGATGGGAAGGTTATGAGCAAGGAACATTGCTAATTCATGAAGCATTATTGCTGATCCAAGTAACCTCAACTCAGATTTTCCTACATGGAGGATGCAGTGACCACTAATATACACATTAGTAGGTTAAAATACTTTCCGGACAGTTAATTGCAATGTGCAAGCTAAAGACGTCCCATTGTATGCATTTTATAAAGTTTATATTTCTGTGTTCTTACTAGATGTCGGATTTAAAACTAAACACAACAACTAAAGTCTATTAGTACAGAATAAGGAAATCAGGTTTCAATAACTTGTGTCTCTGATATGGAACCAAAAGTCCCAACATGAACTGGCAGCCAACAACTGGAGAGCCACAGGTCACCTATGTCTAGAATAAACCTCTGCAAAGTGTGTAAGAGTTCGATGCCGCAAATGCTGTCGCAGCTGCTTTCCGGTATGCAGCAGAAAATATGCAAATGTAGTAGCCGCCGGGACTTGTATTGAGATGCGCAATGGCAGCATCTCAGATCCGCAGCTTGCATACAAAGACATAACAATCGGTCACACATGGGTCGATCATCAAACTCCTGAGTAACTCTATGGTTACTGAGAATGGCTTTCGGAACTGAGACGCCGAAACCTTTGCAACTGTGTATGGGATCGCAGTGGCAAGCTGAGACATGCCCCCAAAACTTTGCATCACGTCTGCTGTCAAACAATCTACATCTGAATCCTCTCTGCGAGCGACATCGCAGAGACAGCAGGACTCATGCGATGTGCGACATAAGCGCATGCACTGTGATAAAAACATTGGCCAACTGCGTAAATATCAGCATAGCATGCAGCTCTCAATCAGGCCCATTGTTTCAAGAGAGACTGCATTTACTATTCAATATTATATGTGCACCAACGCCCATGTTACCCACCAACAGAAGGGGATATGTTTAGGAAGACGGCGGCCGCAATACCGACCGCCGGCTTACCCAATTCTCAACCCCAGCTAGGGTTAAATGACAGGCGTCTAAGATCTAGACGCCTGTCATTTTCCCGACGCCAGGAGACAGGCGCCCGGCATCCCGATCGAGCGGATGCCGGGCGCCGTAAGCGGACAGCCTCGGGGGGGAGGGTTAAGTTTAGGGCACCCAGGGGGGACTTAGGGTTAGGCACCCCCCAGGAGGGTTGGGGTTAGGCTAGGGGGAGGGAGGTTTAGGGTTAGGTACCCCCGGGGGGACTTAGGTTTAGGCAGCAGTGAAGGGGGTTTGGGTTAGGCACTTAGAGGGGGGATTAGGGTTAGGCACTTGGGGAGGAGGTTAGGGTTAGGCACCCTTAAGGAGGGTTAGGGGGTTGGTTAGGTTAGTAAGTACTTACCTTAGGTACGATCAGGATTTCCAGCGCTGTCGGGCTTCCGCTGCCGGGCTCTGCTCTTTTGTCGAGAATCGAACTGCCGGCCATGCGGCAGCCGGCATTTCATACCGAATGCCAACAGAACAAGCTTGCAATGTTAATAGACTGTATTCATAAATATAATGCTGAATATCTGAAGGTGAGAGTGTGCACGTGGCTGAGTTCTATGTTGTGTATAGGAGCTCCTGTGAGATAAGGAGACCTGAAGATGAGTTGTTTGTGGTACATTTAGCGGGATAATTGTTATATTTCTAACAGTCCCATCCGGTGGGGAGTTGTACTGTATCTCATAGTGTTAAGAGGTCTAGTTGGAGTAGAATCAGTGGTGTCCCTCACCTTGGTATCATCCGGTGCCAATTAGCTTGCAGTGCGCACGGCTAAGCCGTGCCCCATTAAAAAAGGGGGACGTGGCCTCGTGGGTAGGGGGCATGGCCTCACATCCCAAACCCCTATTTTAGTCACTCCAGGGGTGCCGGAGATGCGGACTGCCCCGGGGACCAGTCTGTGTGCAGTACCTCATTGTGTCAGGAGCCGAGTGCAGCACGTAAAGCTAGAGTGCTGCAGCACCCGGCTCTTATCACTGAGGGGGAGTTGGCATTTTGGTGTCACCCCTCGGCCGGTGACACCCGGGTGATGTCCACACCCCCCCTTGTGACGCTAGTAGAGTGTTCAGTGATTAAACTTGAATTTCTTTTAATTATTGGTGCTTATTCTTCAATATTGATTGATTGTTTGATTGTTTTCTGCTTTCATATCTTAAGTTCTATATAGAGATGAGCGGTTCGGTTTTGACTCGCTTCTTTTCGCCAAGTTCAGATTTATCTTACTGGCTATCCAAAACACATGAGAGCCAGATAGCCAACTAAATGTCATTTATGAGATCTGAACATAACCGATTAAAACTGAACCGCTCATCTCTAGTTCTATATAGTGCATTTTTGTTACTTCTCTAGTTTCATGTCATTTACAGTATCAATGTTATATTATGCAATGATCTATATCAATGCTCATATTTAATATTATTTATTGATGGTTTTAACTGATGGTGATTATCAATATTATTCTTTATTGGGTCTTTGACAATTTTTTCATGTTTTGTTCTAAACAGTATCAATATTTTTGTGTTTTATTTATAACTGATATTGTTCTACATGAATTTCTATTACTGTATTTTATGCAATATCTAGTACAGGTTGAATTTGGATATCAGAATATTCCGTACTTTGGAATATGTACATACCATAATGAGATATCTTGGGAATGGGACCAAAATCTAAACACAGATTGCATTTATGTTTTATGTACAGTACATCTTATACACACAGCCTGCAGGTAATTTTATACAAAATTTTCAATAATTTTGTGGCTCAAAGTTTGTGTACATACATGAAAATCATTTGTGTTCCATATACATCATATTCAGAAAGCCTGAAGGTAATTTTATACAATATTTTTAATAATTGTGTGCCTTAAACAGAGTTTGTCTACATTGAACCATCAAAAAGCAAAGTTTTCACTATCTCAGCCATGCTAAAAATATTACGTATTTTGAAATATTCCATATTTCAGAATATTTGGATATTGGAGACTTAACCTGTAATGGGATATAGTCAGCATCCCGGCCTGTGGGATGCCGACGGTCTAAATACCGGTGCCGGAATCCCGACAGCATCAGGATTCTGGCTCCAGTATCCTGACTGCTGGCACCCCGAAGGTAAGTATTGGGGATTAGGGGAGGGTTAGGTTAGGGGTTAGGCACTAGGGGGAGTGTTAGGGTTAGGCACTAAGGGGGAGGGTTAGGTTTAGCGTGCAAGGTGGGGGAGGTTAGGTTTAGGCACCGGGGAAGGAAGGTTAGGGTTAGGGTAGGGGTTTGGGTTAGTGGTAGTATACTTACTTACGGGCGTCTTATGACTCTCGGGATGCCACTGTTGGTATTGTGACCGGCGGCATCCCGACCCCCTGGAACCCATACCCAACACCTAGTAACTACATGCTTTTTGCTGCTAATACTTGCTAGATTTTTGATAGTTGAGGGATTTCTACCTTTTCCACATATTAATGGTAAATAAATAAACAGCAGTGGTTTTGGTAGCAAACTTTCCTAAATCAATCTCTGGTGGACAGAAGACCCATTCATCACCCCTATGGCCTGTCCATATTTAGGTGAAGGAACTGCCATAAATTGAGAGAAGAAAAGGTAAAAAGAGTGTTTGCTGCATGGACATCACTTCTACATGACACTACTCTATAGACATGTACTGTATGAAAGGGGTGTTTCACCAAATTCAATATAAAATACTCCTACTTGTACTCTAAGGCTATGAGCAAAACTATTTGCTTTATTTCTAAATATATCCCAGCTCCACCCCTCTAGTGTACATAAGATCTGCATCTTTCATACACACTCATTACCTGCTCCCATTCACAGCTACAGGACTTTTTTCATGCTGCACCCACTCCCTTGCACAACAAGACTTTCTTCTAGCCTCCAAACCTTCAAGCATTCCCTAAAAACTCACCTCTTCAGAAAGCTTAGTAAATTCTAAAACCACTCACATACGCTCCTTAAGGAATTCTACCTAGTTGACTCCCTTCTACACAGTCCATACATAATGTTACATATTTTATTTTTCAAAACTTGCGCAACCCGCTGACCCCAGGCCAACATTGCTGTGTATCTGGATCTAACAGCCCACCAAGAACCTCTGCAATTTGGCTGGACAGATATGTAATATGTACCACGTATCCCCATGTATCAAACAGTGGAGGGCGGTTGAGAACATTATCTCTATTTCCACTCTTTCACCATCTGCACCTTTACCCAGTGTATGAGTTAGTTACCAGTTGCTGAGCTGCCAACCAGTGTAAAAGTGACTACTGCTGTACACCAATGAACCACACAATCCTCGTTAAGTTCCACTGGACTGGCTGCTTGGGTTCTTTTATGTAGATCCACTGTTGTGTACACAACTCTGCCAGAATACCATGTTGTAGACACATTTCCAACAGTTTTATTACTGTTTTGTTCCGAGAATGATATGCCACCAAGAACAGTGGGCAGCCACGCCTCTGCTCCACCCCCCAAATGCTGCAGCATGTCAATCATATATAGTCCCAGGTCCCATTCTGCACATACACAGAATGGGTCCTGCACATATCCACCAACGAAGACCCTGGCCTTGTCCCTCATGGAAAACGGGGGCAATATGGCCCCATTTCCGGGGATAATACACCTCTGTCTGTGGGAACAATACACCCATGTTTCTGGGAACAGTGGACAGCCATGCCCCCACTCCGCCCTCCAAATGCTGCAGCATGTCAGTCATACTGCATCTTGAGGGGGTCTGCGAGTGAGATCGTAGAACCCAATCTGCACATGCGCAGACCCTATACCATCAGAAATGTACACTAATCATCGGGTCAGCATACATCTCCGAATCAGGCCCATAGTGCCCTGGGAAGATCGGATAGAAAGTATCAGAGCCATTGACTGTAAGAACGAGTGTACTGAAGACAAAAATACAGTAGTTTGGAGTTAGAAAAAGAGTGCAGAGGACCCTGGCTGTGAGAGCTTATAGTCTAGTGGACATCCGTGCCCAATTAGCCACCACAGGTGCATTTATATAAAAATCCATACAAAAAGAGGATCCAGTCACTTGTTCAGTATGATAGTCATTTGGGATAGGGGAGGGGGGAGGTGATTATACCAAATGACCAGATTTCTCAAGTGCTGACAGCTGACATCCACACACACAAAACTACTGTTGTCATTGGATGTATTTTAAGCCTGGAGTATTAAAAAATGAGTATTTTATATTTTCCATGGACCTACAGTAGTTGTAAATCAGTCCAAGTCACGTGAATGTTTTTTTTGGACCTATTTAGTCTGAATGGGTTTTATTAAACTTACTGGGCTAATGACATTATTATAAGCAAGCAGAACATTTTTACTTTTTAAAGCTGAGAACATCTGGAACAAGGCGTCACCGCGGCTCCAGCTTCCATATAAATTTCCTTAAATTAGCTACAATGTATTATCATTTACAGTATTTCAGTAGCATCCAATCCATGAGTAAAGACAGAAAGCACAGGCACACCACACTTGTTCAGTGCTGCTCTAGGTCAGCTTTATTATTATTAACCAACACAATTCTAAAACATTTTGGATAAAGATTACAGGCCAAGACCTTTACAACAACAACAAAGTCTTACAAAGTTCTATAAAACATGACATATGTAATTGTGATTAAGCACTAACATTCTGTCATCGCCAATTGTGGCCAGTGTGAATGTTTTATAGAAACAATCTCATACTGTTCCTAAGCCTTTCTCTGGCTTACATAAAATCAATTGCGTTCCTGCAGTGCTTACAGTAGCTGTCTAATTAAGTCTTTTTAAAGTATGACACAATAGAGTGAGAAGGAATATCTCCACACAGCCTACTGTAGTCTAAATACATGATTAGGGAAGACAGGCTTTCAGGGCCTGATCCAAAGGTGAATGCTAGTAAAACATCAGATACAAGTACATAATGTTTTACTTCTGCACTTGCCTCCGAGACTCACTGCGCATACATTCCGATGGTTACCGCCGGGGGACGCATGATGAATTTTCATGAAGATCCATGTCATTTCGATGGGCATTCATGGATGGTGCCTGGTGGGTGGCTAACAGAGGTACTGTAGGCATGTCAGGGGCATGTTGATGTAAGTCACTGCAGTTTCACTGACACCGGAGGCCATAGCACACAGACATTCTGAGTCCGCCATAGGCAGGTGCAGTGTCCGATGGTGCATCTTTGTACACACATCGCCGAATCCCCCCCTGGTTATCTCAACAGGACTCTCATCAGTCTCGACATTACCATACAAGTGCAGCAGCGGCTGAGACAAAAATCGCAGCCACTACACTACTGCGGCCACCTCTGAATCAGGACCTCACTGTCTGTAATATAAAGATTTTCAATTTTCTGACTGATCCATTCAGCTGTGATTTATTACACACACGTCCAATTACTGCATTTAGGACCTGATTCAGACCCGTTTGCTAGTTGCGGCCGCTCGCACCCAGCGTATGGATATTCAGTAAGGCATCCGCTCGCACGGCAAGACATAATCACGCCCACTATGTCTTGGCGAGCGATCACTTTGTGTTTACAGACGCCCACCAGCCTGTCTTTAGCTGCCCACTAGCGTACGTCATCTCCAGGAAGTATATACAACCATCGGTACATCGGGAACCATCGGATCAGACAGCAGCGCTTGCGGTGGAATGTACCCTACTGCAAGCACTGCAAGCAGTTCTGTGTAAGAATCTCCCAGGTGACGTGTACTATGACGCTGCCTGTTAATTATGCACGCCTCTGAAACGGCATTGAAACACTCTGGCACGCCTGCGTCCGCAACTCCACTCCCCCATTACTACTGCCCTGCCCCGGTTACAACCCTCAAATGGCCTCTCCAGTCACTCATTCCACTGGGCTGTCCTGGCAGGGCGAGCGAGAACATTCCGATCGCTCGTACTAGTTTGCGCATGCGCGCTGCGAACTGTACGCACATTAGCAAAAATCGTCTGCAACGAGCGACCGCTTGCTAGCAAACGGGTATGAATCATGTCCTTAATTCACTAAGGAGGTATTAGGGTATTCGTACAAATCTACCTCCACAGCACATATGATGTTTTGTGAGGTCATGCTCAAACGGGACAATTTTCATGTGAATGCAACTGCAGGCCCTCCAACATGACCTGTTCCATTAGGTACAAAATGCTCTGCTCCTTGACTTCAGGCCCCCATGCATCAGCAATTGATTGCAGCAATCGTGCAATTTGCAATCGATTGTGTATAAAAATCTTTCCCTTTTTCAATCGATTGCAGATTGCAGAGATGGCACAATCGATTGAAAAAGGGAAAGATTTTTATACACAATCGATTGCAAATTGCAAGATTGCTGCAATCAATTGCTGATGTATGGGGGCCTTTCCCTCTTAATTATGATTTCAGACACCTGTCTCATCAATTACCTAGTTCACCACAGGTGACTGCAATCATACATTAGGTGTGAAGTCCAGGAGCAGAGTGTTTTGTACCTAATAGAATGGGTCATGTTGGAGGGTAGGCAACCGAAGATGCAAAAGTTTGTACACTATGATAGGAGGTGCTGGATAAACCCAGGCACTCCTAGCTAAGGGCCTGATTCAGTATGGATCGCAACTGCGATCACGGCTGCGATTACGCACGCAGTCTCACTGCGATGATATGCTGCTAACCCTCTGCAATCACAATGATGTTGCAGCACACCATAAGGACGCCCACCTTACTAGTTTACACACATCTGTAATACTTAGCAAGACTGCGAAACCGTCGGTAACATCGAGTAGTATCGCAGCCGCACGCACAGTTGCACAAGGTCAGACCTTACTCAGAAATTGCTAACCTTCCAGTACGCAGTGAGAGCTCAGGCTACATATGGCATCGCAGTAGCTAATTTATGGACCTGGCACGCCTGTGTTTCGCCAACCAACCTCCTGTCACCAACCCCAAAGGGTACTTCCTGTCAATCACTCTGCGATGGGTCTGCGTAGCCACTGTGATCGCAGTCCTGATCGCAGTGGAGTGTCCGCACACACGCACTGCGATGTATACGCATGGGCAGAATGCAACAGCCGGCCATCTGTGTGCATAAGCGCACTTGCGATCTTTGCTGAATCAGGCCCTAAGTGTGATCTGGGAGCACGGGTGCACCTCAAATTGAGCCCAAATGCAGAAATAAATACAGTTTAGTGCTGCGTAGCAGGATATTTTTAAGATGTAGAAGGGATGGAGAGAGAGTGCAATTATTTGGGCATACTGTAGTACAGTAATTTTATATATATATATATATATATATATATATATATATATATATATATATAGCCATTTCATAAAAAAGGACTCGAGGGACTTTACCTTTCATACAATACAGAAATCATGAACACACTATAGGTATAAATTTAGCAGAAAATATAGGAACCATGAGTTAAATGTAAAGAAGAGGCAGCTATTTTGGGTCAGTTCCAAGGATTATTCATCCTACCCCCAAAGTATGAGGTGAGGTAGCCATCTTGGG
The DNA here is from genome assembly GCA_031769625.1 of Taudactylus pleione. Lineage (NCBI taxonomy): Eukaryota > Metazoa > Chordata > Amphibia > Anura > Myobatrachidae > Taudactylus > Taudactylus pleione. The sequence continues at coordinate 3,053,912 of JAUIMM010000197.1, forward strand.
TGCATTATACTGGGCAGAATAGGCAATGCCTGGAAGAGATGACATGTAATGGGCAAGCTACAGAATACTAAACTGAGATACAGTACACGTTCCTTTCAAATGATCAGATCCATACGTTGTACATGCTCCCCATGAGAGTAGCAGATGAGGAAGCCATTTTGGGTGCACTACGTTAGTGGGCAAGGTGAGTAATGTGTGAGATAAACTATACATGGAAATAAGCTATGCAAGGGTACAAAATTAAAGTTAAAAAAGATTCCCACTGAGTAAATAGTTTTACATCTTTATATCTGCCTATGAAAGTACAAGGCAATCTGGAGTGCACTACATAGCTTACAATAGCCATGAAAATAAATTCTTAGAAGTGCAATATGCATACAGAACAAATGTAAAAAAAAAATCAGAAAACAGGGAGGCAACCATCTTGGGCATATCACAGTGGTTTCTGAGGTGGAGCAGTGGGTGGAAAAGGTACACATTTTAATGGTGAGGTGGCCAAGATAAATGAAAGGTAGGTAGGAGAAGAGAAAATAATATTACGCAAATGGGATTAGAAAGAATGGGGAAGGGGGGTACAATAGGAAGGAAGGTGCCATGATAGAGTAGTATAGAGAGATATGCAAAGCAGTTAGAGTTATGCTAGTTCTGACCCTCAGGATCGTGGAGCTGAAACCAATACTTGAGAACTCAGGAATAAGGAAGGGGGCAACCCAGATAACCAATAGCCCGTCTGGAATCCACTGTAAGTGATACAAACCGACTTCCAGATCTGGGTGCCTGGAGCCCACACCCTCAGAGAGGGGCACAGATGCAGTGCCCAGTCCCCAGCACCCACTCCACTGGATACTCAGCATGAACCCCAAGACTCAGTGAGTGGACCATCAGTTTAACAACCACGATCGATGGTCACACTGATGGCTCGATGAACAGAGAGTTCCAGAGACAAGCTCATAGCAGTCGTGCTGAGAAGAGTAGTGGACCTCTCAGAGCAGCAATACAGGCTGAAGTATCTAACACAGGATCAGTCCACTTGAACCGGCAATGAGAAGGTGAGTTGTTAACAGAAGACTTGTTTGAAGTCACAATTGGTAGCAGGTTGAAAACTTGGAACTTGGAAGCACTATTACAGTGAATGTTGGTAAATAATAGTAAATAAACTTCAGACTACTGCAGGAATAACACAGGCTGGCACCCGAGTGTAGTTGACAGGCTGAACCGAACTTAAATTGGAATGACATCTGTAATACTTCCAGTGACTTCCAATGATAGACACAGGCTGGAAATATGCAGTTTAGACCGGAGTGGAACAAGAGGAAACAGCAGGTGATTTGAATCTTACTAGAACCGGAGAAGGATGGGGCAGGATGGACCAGACTGGGAATTTAATGAGATTGGACAGGAATGGGACCGGAGAACGCTGATAAAACCTTAAACTGAACTGGATTGGAGGGATCAGTAGGTGACTTAAAATGGAGTGGAACCTGATAAGTACTGTACTTACACTGGAATGGAACCAGCGGAGACAGGTACCGGACTTGAACTGGAGAGACAATGGCACTGAACACAAGCTGGAGGGTTTCTGGATACTGGCAGGAGCGAGAACACTGCAAAGTAGATGGAACCGACTCACAGGTAGCAAGAGTGCTGATTCAAGTAGTGGATCAGAGTCAGAAGGTACTGTACACACTGGAGAGTGAGCACATAGAGGAAGCTATTTTCCACATAGTTCTGATGGTGCGCTAGTCACAGGTGAAGCTTTAAATAAGTTGATCTTACAGGGGATAGGAAGAGCAATCATGTGATCGCAACAGACAGGCAGTGACTGGATGGTAACAATCAGCTGATCCAATTCATTATGGCTGTGCCCATGCACCTTAGGAAAGTGCTGACATCGCCCTGGAATAGGATGGCTCACCTTATAGAAGCACCACGGACAGGGTATGAAGAGCTAAGTCCCTGGTCTGTGACGAATAGCAGACAATGTAATGCTACACTGAGTAGAATTACCAGGTGAATTGTAACATAGAGGGGGTGCACTGCTTGAGAGCATATGGGATTTTTTAGGTTAGTAAGTGGGCCAAAGTCCAAATCACATCCAGTTCAACCTCTAGAACAGTGATTCCCAACCTCGGTCCTCAAGGTAAACTAACAGTCCTGGTTTTAATGCTGTCCATGATTGTTCACAGATGGTTAAATCAAAATAACCGAGGTACTAATTAAGTCACTTGTGTTCAAGTATCCCTAAAACATGGACTGTTAGTGTGCCTTGAGGACCGTGGTTGGGAACCCCTGCTCTAGGAAAACATGCTCTTTATGTTTTAAATGGCTTGAAAGGGCAGGCCAGATCCTGCTCACAGGCCTTTAAAGCCAAATATAACACTAATAAGTCATTACTGATTGTATGATTATGATTATACAGCTACTGTATGAACAGAATGTGAAATGTGGCAAGCTAATAAAAGAGAGGCTAATGAGATAAAACCCTTGTAGGGTCACTTTTCATAGTAAAACATTTATATAACCAAAAAAAAAATCTTTTATCTGACAGTTCCAAACAAAAACTTCCAAAAATTTCCTACCAGCCATCCTCATAACTCCTTACCCTCTCCCTCCACAGGTCACTCTCCACCTGTTCATCCCCCTAGCACTATCCAGGTCATCAGTGCTTCATTTCTTTTGTTTCCTTGTCCCGTTCATTGGTTCTGATACCGTTTGCTCGCCTATACAATGGGCATTGGATCATTGAGAACTGTGGCCTTCCCCCATGTAAGTCACAAATGTCTGCTCTTTCAAGCTGCAGCGAGTTGCCCTGCTTATGCCCCTGTACTCATCTCTCCCCATTCAGTGCATGTTTTTTTTTATTGTACTGGCTTATGTCCATAGACTCCATACTATGTACCATGTCTGCCCCATGAACAGCACTGCATACACTGTTAGTTCACGCCTAATAAACATAAACTGATAGTACATATGTATGCATTTAGTGAACAAATTCTGAGGTAAGTAAATACAACTTTCTTCCTAAGAAAGCACTTAATTATAGATAATGTAAAGATACAGGGTGGTATGTATCATACATGCAGTGTTGGAGTGGGGCATGCAGGGCCCACCGGGGGAAGGCAGTGGTAGGGGCCCATGCTTAAAGGGTGTGGCCAGCCTCCAGTGGGGTGTGGCCAGCCACCTCAGATGCTTGGCTAACTATTATATAGGACATAGCCTGCAGGCAACATGGATACTACAGTATATGGTCTGTTTATTCATGTTCCTGCTCTACCAGGTAACTGACCATGTAATAGAGTAACAATGTATAATTCAAGTGCACTGTCTGAAACCTGACATTAGAAGAGGGGGTGGGGCCCTCAGGCAGTGGGGCCCCCTGGGGATTTCCCCTGAACCCCTGTGGGCCAGTCCAAGCCTGCATACATGCGATACAGTCGGTCACGCATGGCATGCATAGTTTATTAACACTGCATGCTTGAATGCAAATAAAACCTCAAAGTACTGCTCTGCCGATAACAGCTGTCCTCTGTATTGTGAGGACATCCGATCTCATGACCTAGGAGTCCTACTGCGCATGTGCAAGCCCCGGAGGGAGTTCAGAGAGGGATCATTTGGATCACTCTTGGGAGATTTGTGTGGAGAAGGAGCTCATAGGCTTCTAAAGGTAAAGCCATATAGATGGCCTTGCCTATTGTGCACAAGCTCCAGAAAGTTTTGGTTTCCTATACAAAACCATACAAAGTAGATGAGAGCAGTCAAATATATAGGATATAGTGGGAAATGCACATCTTTCCCCTATGGGCCCGTTTCAGGGTTATATGCTTTACCATAGCTGCTGCGTCTTTGGGTGCAGCAGTGATGCTAAAACTTGCTAATGCCACAAGAGGAGTCTTGCATAAATACTGATGACTCTTGCTGGCTTCTGTGATCCGCTGCTGCATCCAAGGACGTAGCCAATGTATAATTTTGTTGAGCATCGGCCATCTGAGTAACCCGCAAGCTACTCAGAATGTTCGATGTTTTCACGCAGCAAGGGCCAGTGAAGCTGCATTGGAAGGTGCAAGACACTGGCCTCTGCACGCCCTGAAAACGGAGCCGAGATGCCCCTGTGTTCCGGGACTCTGGGACACTGGCCATCACCACCCCTAAGTGGTCTCAGCATGTCAATAATACTACAGCTTAGGGGGCACTGCAATCGATCTCGCAGACACTGATCGGCCCATGTGCAGTACAGATCCTGCGCATGGGCCGATCGGCCACCACCGGAGTTGTATTAAAACCATCGATCCAAATATCCAGATCTCCTGATATACATACTGTACATTGTAATAAACATATAGTAATTAATGTGCCATCAATGGAATCTGCTTCTCAGGACTCATCATTGTATCCACTGTAGAAATGTCAGCAATGACATTACCGGCCTAATAGCACACATACAGTACATTCCATTCTGCGCTGCACACTAATGAAGATTAATTAAAGAATAAACATTTTGTCAGTATTCCTATTAATTTCACCAGTAAAATACGAGATCTATGGCTATCCATAATAGCCAAGAACACATTAAGGACTGCAGGTTTACAATACATCAATATGAGGCTGTCAGTGACTAATATTTCAATATTATGGCTCTGCAGTGCTGTAAGATCAGCTAATGAGTTTGCATAGCTCACACACTTCAGATAATCCTGCTAGATAGTTTTGCTTTATGAAGACAATCAATAGAACTATTTACTTACTGTAAAGTTGTCTACACGTGGTGCAACTAGTTTGTTATTTTTTTCTTGTTTCACCAAAATTGGCTGACCATGGCGCCATGTGTGAGATAAAAATTATACTTGTTAGTGAATAATGCTTATAAAGTACAGTATGAGGGCTGGTAATATTAAATGTATAATTTAACTCCACTTCCAGCCTCCCTGTCTCTTCCTCTTGTAATATAGGGCCTGGTTCTGAGCTGGATGCTGCAGGGTCTCTGTGGGCGGCTTTTGCCGGTATTGTTTCTGCAACTTTATGAAAATATCACTATAAAGCCTTCCCTGGTGTACAGCCATACGTCTGCATGTGCAAGGACTGAGATGCCTGCTTTCAGTGTCTTTAGATGCTCAAATATCGCTCAGGGCATCTTTAGACGCCACCATCGGTTGCCCTATAGGAACTTGCACCAGTCCCATGCTAGGTGCAGATGGTCCATCCAAGTATGGCCTCCGATGTCAATGATTATGCATTTGATTTCTCAACCATAACATGCCCACAAAATGGACCATCTCAGCACATCCACATAGCACCTCCCTCTCACATCGCAATCACCGCCCAATACATTTTTAAGACATTTATAAAAGGCTCATACACACTAGACCAGGGGTTCCCAACCACGGTCCTCAAGGCACACTAACAGTCCAGGTTTTCAGGATAGCCATAGTTGAGCACAGGTGACTTAATTAGTACCTTAGTTATTTTGATTTAACCATCTGTGCTTAAGCAGGGATATCACTAAAACCAGAACTGTTAGTGTGCCTTGAGGACCGAGGTTGGGAATCACTGCACTAGATGATAAATTGAACGATATGGATGATAACGACATCATTATCGTTCAAAGCATCCAATACAGGGGCGTTTTAAGAGAGGAGGGGGCCCATGTGCAGCCTCCGTTTGGGCCTCCTCCTCTCCATCAGCGGCTCAGCGGCCCATGGGCCGATGTTCCCACAGAGTATACGATGATGCGTTGAACAACGCAGCTCAGATAAGTAATGCAGCAGGAGGCGTGATGCCTCCTGCTGCATTACCATATCTGCAAGGATCGCAATTCCAAAGCTGCCTGCGTGCATACTGTACATCATATCTCTATAGCCTGCGTGCAGCTTTGCAATCGCGATCCTTGCTGAATCAGGCCCAATAGATGTAAAAAATAAATAACTAATACGGTTGCACTGCCACTCGTGGCCACTATGTGGCGATAAAGAACGCTTTCATTCAAGCCATATGCTTATTGTAAAGTTTGTAGATTATACTAGAACAATATTTATTTATATGTTACTTGAGTTTACATTGCATTGTTAGGGATGCAAGAACATGTGCTGCGATTTTAGACAAAAAGTGAGAATTAAAAGGAAAAAAAGAAGTGTTTACTCTATACCAGTTCCTAGTCTATAACACTTTACACTTAATATATCCCCATGAAATTCTGTTCCACCTTGAGAAATAACTCTATTTTATTATGTACTGTATAAGAGCAAATTCACAGCAAACCACACTGTACATTACATCTGAGTGCTGCTGGCTCAAGGGCAAATATTCTACTTGCTGTTAAGTCATTTGTACTCTTCTTAGTATAAGCAATTCTGTAGGGACAATAGGAAATGTTTTTTTTTTTGCCCTTCCCTACCACATATATTAAGCTTTTGCTGAACAACTTTATGGTATCCAGGGACTTTCTAACGTTTTCCTTTCTACAGTACATATCACTATCTACAGATACAATGTAAATAACTCTTAAGCTTACATTAGAAAATTATATCAAGGGTAAAGAATTAGCCAAAGTGACTGAAAAACATATTTTAATATATTTTTGATGAGTTATATGTCAACTGCTTGTTAAGGCCCTTGAGGACAGCAAAGGTTTGGCCATCGACCATCAATGGCTAGCAACTAGGGATGAGCTGGTTCGGTTCCCTGAGAACCGAACCCACCCGAATTTCAGGGACCCAGGGCGATCCAATGTGCCCCACAGATCTCTCCTCTTGCCCCAGATCCCTAATTGAGGCAAAACCTCTCGATCCTGTGTCGGATCTCAAAGTTTTGCTTTGAGCGTCCATTTTTAAAAATGCCTTTGCCTTCAATGGGCAAAGCACTGTCACGGCTCTTAGTCAATCAGCATTATGGTGCTCATTTGCTCATTTGCATGTAGCACGGACCCGGGAGATCCGTGCTACATGCATCTGTGTGATTGACACAGAGCACAGATGGGTCAGTGAGACCCATCTGTGCTGATGCACGCACGGACCAGGAGTTCCGTGCTACTTGCATCTGTGTCATTGACACAGAGCACTGACGGGTCCGTGAGACCCTTCAGTGCTACGGTGTTGAAAAAAAAAAAACCTGTGTAAAAAAAAGGAAAAAAATGGCGTGCCCCCCCCCCCAAAAAAAAATGCAACCAGCCCCGGGCATTAGTGACCCAGTGCTGGATGTGCTTAAATACAGGGGACAAACGACGTAGGGGTCCCCTGTACTTAAGCACAACCAGCACCGGGCTAGTCAGAACCAGCGCTGGTTGCCAAAATTTGGAAGCACAGACGGGTCTCACGGACCTGTCAGTGCTCACAGATGTGAGTAGCATGGATCTCCTAATCTGTGCATGCATTTGTGTCAGTGAAATACACACCAGCACATACGGGTCTCACTGAATCATCCGAGGTCTGTGTCAATTACACAAATGCATGTAGCACGGATCTCCCGGGTCCGGGCTACATGCAAATGGGCACCATAATACTGATTGGCTTCCTGTCTGCCACTGCAGTGCCACTCCTAGATGGGCCACGTGTTCGTACCGCCCACTTGTGTTGCTTAGCATAGTCATCCAGCTGCCTCGGTGGAACTGCAGCGCACATCTCTACTAGCAACCATCGATGGTATTCTGGCAATAGTTGATAGTCTTACTATTGATGGCAGAGGTACGATGGTGAAAGGTTTGGTACTTTCTGCTTCGCACACGGCCTTCTTTCATCTGTGAATATTCGGTGGATCAACAATCATAGGTGTTTTCTAATGAAAATTGGACCATCAATGGTTATCCTTCTATGAGTGCAGTGTTCTGAGGAAGTGGTAGAGAAATAAAATGGCCTTGAGTAGAATGGGTGGCAGCAACACAGGGCCTAGCAGCTGATGTGGTCATATCATAAGAGAGGGGGTAGTGTTGTTATATCATTAATGGGGAGGATACCGCTGCTCACTAGTGCTTCTAATATATTAGCAATGGTTCACAGATCAGCCATATACTGTAATAAGAGAGGGTCATGTCTGCTATATAATCAATGGCAGTCAGTGCTGCTCTATAACATAGGAAGCACTTCAACAGAACAGCAATTTCTAAATGCAGTAAAGCGATTATAGCTGGTCTGGGCATACGTCTGTGTTGCATTGCATATGCGTCAATTCCCATTACTGTTCTCAATCGCAGTGAGGATTTATTCACAAAGTGATTGACAGACAGGGACCCTTTGTGGGCAATGGGTGGCTTGCAACTCAAAAGCAGGCAGGTCAAGCAGTGGTGTCCCTCCACGTGGTGACACCCGATGCAGATAGGATTGTAGTGCGTGCAGAGAAGGGGGTGTGGCCTCACGGGCAGGGGGCATGGCCTCGCATGTAAGGGCATGGTCTCGCAGCCCAAACCCCCATTTTAGTCTCTACTGGTGTCCCAGAGAGCCGACTGCCCCCCGGGGACCAGTCGGTGTGCAGTACCGTCTCCCTCACTATGGACCTTTTTTTATAAACGAGTTTTATCATTCACAATGAGTGATAAAACTCACTGTGTATGATAATGGTGCTCCAGCCAATCAGCTCCCAACTGTCATCTGTTTGAAATATGAGAGTTGGGAGGAGCATCATTTATCATAAACAGCGAGTATTATAAATCAGGCCCTGTGTCAGGAGCCGAGTGCTGCACATAATGCTACAGTGCAGCACCCGCCTCCTGTCACTGTGGAGGAGTCTGCACTTTTGGTGTCACCCCTCAGCAATTGACACCCAGGTGCGGCCCGCACCCCCTTGTGACGCCACTGGTGTCATGTCCATTTTCGGGGAGTGTCTCAGGCTGCAACTGAAATCCCATATGCAGACAAAATGGCTCAGTGTCTCAGTAATGACGGCCATTCTGCCCTACCATAGGGTTACTCAGAATTCCGATAATCAACACGATCTGTGACCAAGCTGCGTCTTTGAACGCAGACGCTTTTATTTGCGAACCCCTTGTGGGCATCTCAGTACAAATTCTGGCAGCTGTGACATTTTGGATATTTTCTCACAGTCGCTGCCTACAAATTTGCATCTTTAGGAGATTTATTAACAACAGTATGAACAATTTTTTGTGTTTTTTTTATTTAAAATATGACTTTTCGAGAAAATCATAATTTTGATATTAAAATTTTTTATTTTTTTATTTTTATTGAAACAGACTGCTATGTTATATATCATATGAAAGTCCATAAAAAGAGGGTTAAAATGAAACTTTGCTCAACTCTCTAGCTCAATTAGGTGAGCTGCAAAAGCAATTAAAAAAAAACTGTTGATAGCAAATTTGTCGTTAAAAAATGGAAGCTTCAAAGGCATATAACTTCAAAACCAGTGTACATAGCCTAGGATTTTAAATTTATCTTCATACCCAAGGAATCAATTAATATACCAAGTTTCACTACAATCTGAAACAGTCAGGTTGAAAACCTGTGTTCATTTGGTGTGGAATGACTCAACTTTGATCACGCCCTGTGTCCCAAATCAAAGTTTTCCATCTGATCATCAACTATGATGTGGAACGTTGTGCAGCTTACTAATTGTACTGATAACTGTTCATGGACTTTAAATATTATTTTAAAATATCTTGGAAATGTCCGCCTGGCTTTCTCTAGTACATATAATAACGCACAACTTTATGGTTTAATATTTTTCCCTTGTAACCATTATAGCTGTACTGAGAATGGTAATGATCCAGATTCCACACACTACGGAAACACATGTAGCAATGATTTGATACATTTACCGTGATATACGTCTAGGGATATCAACTAACAATTTACTCTACATTATTAAAGGTCACGCTAAAACGAAAAGCCGCGGAACAGGGACGTGTGAGATCTGTAAGACAGGCACTATTTCATTGTTAGCCTGTCTCACAGACTGAAGGTCAAGTCAAAAATCCTTAATGGACTCTGAGTTGAAAATATATATATAAAAAAAAAAATATATATATATGTATATATATATATATATATAATTACTAAGTGTGCATTTGCAGGGATAATGTTAATGTGCTTGCTTGTGTATTCAATGGCTCGGTAAAAAGTTCTCACCATGTGGTGGGGAACTACAAGTCCCAGCATGCATTGCCAGCTATAGGCTGGCAGGGTGTGCTGGGTCATATAGTGCCTGACCCAGAGGTGGACGCAGAAGCAGCTGTGACCAGGGGAGCCGAGAGGGGGGGGCGGGTACAGATTACCCGGGACCGGGCTTCCTGAGGGGCCCGGCGGGGGCCCGGGTCCGGCGCCGCCCCCCCCTTCCTCCATCACAGCAGCCCAGCACACAGCATGTGCTGAGCTGCAAGTGGGAGACTGCTCGTGGCTGCTGAGAAGCAGTCACATCAGTCTCCTATGCCTGTGTGGGGGGGAGCGATCACACTGATCGCAACCCCCTGGCTTTGAGCAGGGCTGAGGGGGCTCAGAGCAGCACAAAGTTTTTTTTTTCGGGAAGGGGGCATGGCCACGCCTCCCGCGATTAGGCCATGCCCCCTGTTACCCGGGCCCGCCGCAGCTCTTGGCAGGCCTGGCTGCAACTGCATCTATTAGCGGTAGCCCATCTACGACTTTATGCAAATGTTGCTTGAAAGCCCTGGTGCACGTATGTATGTGCAAGGCCTGAGACACCCACTGTCAGTGTCAATGCATGCTATACTATCGATTGGTATGTCTTTAGATGCACCCTTGGTCACATCATTGAAACTTGCATCAGCTCTATGGCAGGCACAGTTTCTCCATGCACATATGGCTGCCTATGTGAGCAATTGAACATCTGTGTTTTCAACCACTTTCACCGACATGCTTGCCACACTATCACATAAAACACTGTGGCAGTATCACCAGAGGTGGTGCTGGTGAGCAGCAGATTCTGTGTGGGCCAGGACAGATCCACCCACAAAGAATAGAAAAGCATTGTGGGAAGATGCCTAATTGCTGCCTTGTGGAGAGAGCTCAGGTGTGGGCTGATGAGAAGGCAGACCAGTCAGGCTGCTGTTGGAGACATGCTATGAGGGACTGTGGCAGCCAAAGACCCCAGTAAAGCTGAGAAGCCATTGGGGGCCAGGAGGCCTGGGTCTGTACCTGCAGGAGGCAGGGTGGACCCCAATACTCTCAGACTGTGTGACATTGAAGCAGCTGGGCTACAGGCTGAGGAAGCCAGGACCTACTGTATACCTGGAGGATACAGGGAAGACAAAGAGACTGAATGTATTTGTATAGCTAAGGCAGCCAAGCCAGGCTAGAGCCGGCGATAGACCTGCAGAGATGCAGGCTGAGACTTTATTGGCAGATTAGCTGCACCCTTATAGAGAGGGTTCAAGAAATGAGTTAGACGCTCTAAATAGGGGCTTGGTTGTTTATTATTTTATGTTTGTTTTCCTGACTTTCCATGCTGGAAAGTAAAGCATAATTTATTTACTTGAAAGCTGTGTGTGGACCCTCATTAAGCACCTAAACACTGCACCAATCCACCCTCTGCTGAGCTAATTACCACCAAGATATCACAATGCACATAAGGTGGACCATCTCCATGAGTGTGCTAAGCCACCTCCATTACACCACCCAGAAACGCCCATTATATTTCCAAAATAGTTCTCCATGAGTACGTGCGAAATGAGCTAAAGATCTTTAGGACAATCTTATTCACTAAGTGACAGTAAAAAACTTAGGTGAATGCAAATTAGCTACGTCAATGAATATCTCTTACTTAAATAAGTACTTGTGGGATGACGTATCATTGGCATCATTTTACCCGCGCTCAGCATCATTTCCTACAGTATAGCTGCTTATCTTGGTGATAAGGAATTATTTTTCTGGGATATGTTATCAACAATTTCTTGCAGGGACACTCTTTGCCATAAGAGCCCATTCCTGGGAAGAACATAAACTGCTTTAAAATAGCTGCGGAAGGCAGGTTTGAGCAAGAAAACCAGTCAGAACCCTCATTTCTATTCCCCCACATGGTCACATTTTCCCTGGGCCAGAGACACTAACAGTGGTGCCCCAGTACGAACTAATCCATAGAGCATTCCTGAGGGACGGGACTACAAAATATTATAGGAATTATTATTATTATCCTTTATTTATATGGCGCCACAAGTGTTCCGCAGTGCCTTACAAGGTACATAAACAAATAATTAGACCAGCGACTTACAATACCATAGAATATAGGACAAGGACATGGATAATATACATTGCTACATTAGTGACCATAGATATGCAACAGAGCGTAAGCAACCAAATGTTAAGTGCCCTAGTAGGGAGTAAGAAGTAGATGAGAGTAATGCAAGGAGAAGCACAAGGGGGTAGAGGGCCCTGCTCGTAAGATCTTACATTCTAAAGGAATGGCAAACAATCAACAGATTTTATTTACAATATATTAAGTAAGACATACACACATGTGTCAGCATGTGTCAGCATGCATGGGTCTGGCATGCATGGGTCTGGCATCTCCTGAGCATGCATGGGTCTGGCATCTCCTGAGCATGCATGGGTCTGGCACCTCCTGAGCATGCATGGGTCTGGCATCTCCTGAGCATGCATAGGTCTGGCATCTCCTGAGCATGCATGGGTCTGACATCTCCTGAGCATGCATGGGTCTGGCATCTCCTGAGCATGCATGGATCTGGCATCTCCTGAGCATGCATGGGTCTGGCATCTCCTGAGTATGCATGGGTCTGGCATCTCCTGAGCATGCATGGGTCTGGCATCTCCTGAGCATGCATGGGTCTGGGACCTTCTGAGCATGCATGGGTCTGGCATCTCCTGAGCATACATGGGTCTGGTATCTCCTGAGCATGCATGGGTCTGGCATCTCCTGAGCATGCATGGGTCTGGGATCTTCTGAGCATGCATGGGTCTGGCAAAGAGCATGTTGTCCCTCAACTTTATTCCCCAGGGGGATTAGGAGAAGCACAAGTGCCAACCAGTGATGTGCGGTGAGGTGAGGCAGGTGAGGCAGAGCCTTACCTGTCATAGTTAGGTATATTACATAACTTTTACTATAAAAATTATAAGAACAATTTAAATAAAATATGATTAATATCTCAGTGGTATTATTCTAATCGTTTATATAGTCAAAACTCTAGATTAATAGGTGTATGACAGGTGAGCCTTTTCCGCGTATCCCTGATCAAAATACACCAAATCTCCAGCACTATATAATGCTGCACCTTTGTATAATGCCCACATGTACCCTCAGGCTCATATATGTATGTGTAAATCTGGCTCTGATACTAGCCAGTGCCTCCCCAGCCATTTACCTCACCGCACGTCACTAGTGCCAACACACCCTGGCAACCATGACATTCATTACGCCCATAGATGCCGAACCAGGGTGAGGGGAAAGGGTGCTGCACCCCCACCCCTAAACATTTGAAAGGTGCCACTGTGGAGTGGTTGACAGTGAAGGGCTGTGCTTTAAAGCAATAGGCCGTAGGGCCCCTGCACTGCAAGGAGGAGGAGGAGGTCTAATGTGCGGTCTTTAAGTTAAAAAAACGCACAATACACCTCCTCCTCTGAGCAGTGCCTATTGCTATAAATCCCAGCACCTGACCGCCGCTTCAGTCCCTGCCTCCTGCTTTTCTGGCGCCTATGCGCAACAGATAGGTTGGAGGGAGGAGGGGGACACCCTTGATTGTACCTGTAAAAGGAAAAATTTTTAGATAAACACTGGACATAGTCACAAAATGTTTAAACAGTTTATTGAACCTGGCATTCTGTGTGTTCCCCTGCTATAATGGCACCAGCTCTATTGCTGGTTAAACTTTGGGGGACTGATACATGCATTTTCTTAATTATATTTTATATAGAGATGTGCGGTCCAGTTCTCCAGAAATCCGAATCCACCCAAATGTCGTGAATCCGGACAGATCTGAGTTGCGGTTCTAATCTCCTGGATAAATCTGGATAAATTTGAGCCTGTAAAATTCGAGTTCTGATCTTCCAGCAGTTTGGAATTCAAATTTTAAATCCGAATTTCGGGATTGCAAAATTTACATGATTTAAGCTGTTTTTAAAAACACTTTATCATTTTTTTTTTTTAAATCCAGATCCTAAACACTTGAGGGTGGTTTTGCAAAACCAAAACCAAGACAGGAAGATGAATCCAGATCCAAAACAAAAACCAAAACCAAAACTTGGGGGTCAGCGCACACCTCTAGTTTTTTATTTCTTTATTTTTACACAGTGCCAGCCAGAGGCACCTCTATTATTCTATTATGTTCGCTGTTGGAGGCAAGTACCCTAATCAATAAAAAAACACACAAAATGAATCCTCCATTAGTTACCTTTATGTACAGTATATGTGTCCTGTGTTTTCTGCTCTTTTATAGCTACATTAAGAATCACTGGGTTATTATAGTGCTGTTTCTTAAATACTGTAAATGAATAAGTAACTAAACAAAACCTTCCCCCAAATCCACATTGTGAGAAATGACTATGAAGAGGGGCGTAGATGTGTGGGTTTTTGTTGGGGGCTATTATAAACTCCTGTGGGGTTGGGAGGGCTGTTCAACATTTATCGTCGTCAATAACACAGAGTACTGTATTCGGCCACAGCAGCTTAGAATCAATATAAAGAACGGGCTGTGAATGAAAATGTAATAATGTATTCATACAAAGCAAATCAACGTGAATCGTATGCATTCAACTTTTTACGCATTAATCCAATCTTTTTTGTAAATCATGTTTCTATGTCAACTAAAAAATCTCAGCTTGACGAATAATTGTTTGTGTTTAACATTTTATTCCACTTAATGGCAAAAATAAATAAATAAATAACATTTACACTTCTTTAAGCTAAATTGCTTCTAGTACTGTAGAATACAATGTAGGTTGGCATTTTATATTCTTCACTTTGCATAGAAATTGCTGAGTATACTTCAGGAAACAGTATCTACAGTACAATCGTTTTAAAAAAACCAAACGGTGCAGATTATTGGTATAAAATTATAATGAAGTGGTCATGTCTTTGTTACTTGGTTAATGTGAAAATCATTGAAGTCAAAATGTAAATTTTATTCATCTCATAACATTTCTTTTTCACTGTTACACAGAAAACAATCACTGCTGCTGTTGTAAATGTGCGCATTTGTACAGGAAAACTTTTTACATTATATTAATAAAAAAATTATTTACTAGTAAATTTAATACTTTTTAGATCAAGTATCTTCTGCTCATATATTATATATATTTATTTATTTTTAACTCATGCCTTTATCAAATATATATTGGCAAAAATATTATTTAACACATTGGGGTCTATTTAGTAAGACGCTGCCTTAATGCCACTCCTGCTTCGCCTGCTACCTTTGCGAAGCAGGAGCTGGCTAACGCAGAAGTTACTAAAAATAGACCAGCTGAGGAGGGTGAACGCTAAGTCACCCCCTCGGCGGTAACAGCTGAGACTCCCTTACCCTACGGCCCTGTGTGTTACTCACCATATCCGGCCGGCAGCAGCAGCAACTTTTTTTCTTTTTTCTTCAACAAACTTTATTTACAAACGGCCAACCTGACACAGCTCAAGTCCTGTTTCTCCAGTGAGGAGAAGCAGATACCGGCAGCTACAGGAGGCGATTTCAGCGCTGGAGACGTCAGCAGACGGTAAGTGCCCTCTCCTCTTAGTAATACCTGGGACACTTAGCGCTGCCATAGGTGTTTATGGCAGCGCTAAGTGCCCCAGGTGCAGTATGATATTGTAGCCTGCACTTAGCGCTGGCAGGCTGCAGGCAGAGAAAATCTCTTTAGTACATACTGAGAAGTGGTATGTACAGGGATTTTCTCTGCCTTTAGTGTTTTTCCCCTTAGTAACTAGACCCCATTGTGACTATATAAGAAGCTGCCTGAAGCTGTCTCAGTGCTTCTCAAACCATGTAAAGTAAATGGATATTAAACTCTTAGGGGTAGAAGTACTATAGGGGCACTTACTGTATCATAATAGCACTTCCTGCTACGCCTTTTATTAAGGCAAATAAGGAAGCAATAATACCTAGATGTATTAACATCTTGCCTGCAAAAGTGGATTTACGCCGGTCCCACTGCTCACATACGGGGTGCAGCTCATCAGCCTAGTGATGATGTGCTGCGTCTTGCCTCCTGGCTGGCCCCACGGCACATGTATGAAATCTCCTTCCTTCTACTCCTCCCTTTCTTGCCCCCTCCCATCCCTCTCATTTCTCCTTCAGACAGTGACATTTGAGCCATGAGAGAGGAGTCCCTGCACATTCCCTCCTTCCCCTGTAACGCTACAGGTGCATCATCCCTGCTCTCGTAGCTGGGTCCCCCAACAGAAACTAAATCACACAGGAGCAGGGATGAGACTTGCTGGGGACTGGAGTTAGCCCCGGCCATGGGTAGCTGCCGCACCAATGTGCTATCAAGTTCCCGTGCCCTCCCTTGGCTTCTCCCCTGCAGCAGACAGTGTGTGAGAAGAGCACAACAGCACCTGCAGGCTACGGTAAGTACCATGGGTGTGGGGGTGGGTTGGGTACGGATGCCGACAATTAGAAGACAGACAGTGGCAACCTGACAGTCAGAATCGAAACAGATTTGTAGAAGTATTATAACCCTTACTCTAACCCTCTCCTGCCACAGCCTAACCCTAACCCTTCTATCCCACAATCTAACCACCCCCTACCCCAGTGCTTAACCCTAAGCCCAAGTCCTAACTTTAAGTCTGTGTAGCAGAGCCAGTATTCTGATGACTGAGCCAGTATTAATAGTATAATATTATCTGGGGGCGGGTGAGGTGGGTTGGGAGATGTAGTAATATATGAGGGGGTTGTAATATCTGGGGTTACAGTAAGTATATAATTATATTTTGTGCTTTTAGTTACCTTTAGTTACTGTATTAGTTACTTATATATGTATGTATTGTGACTAAAGGTGGGTACATGCTTACTCGATGAAGCGGCCAACCAGCTTTTGCACCGAGTGACTGATTTCTTACACTATATGCAATTACCAATCAGACACTTGATTTGTCTAGCCAGACATCACAACTGGGCAAGAATTTAAATTTGCTCACTCAGTTGTGATGTCATTGTTGGCGGTCCCTGTAGCCAGTGTACGGAAGGTCGGCGGGTCACCCATACCCACAGCTAAACGTACGTTATACGGTATTTGTAAGATAATTCAGAACTGGCTGTGCTGCAGGGCTGAGCTGGTATATTTGATTTGTCCAGAGTAAATAGGAAGTTCTCCCTAGCAGAACCCTGGAAGTAAAATTTTGGAGGGTATTATTCTCCCACTCCAGACTTGCCGACACCTGTGCAGTGGTTATCTGTCCAGGTGGGCTCAGGCACAGAGGAGTGACTATTCTCCACTGTCCATAGGGGACAATGTTAAAAGTATGCACACCCAGTGCATGCAAGGCTCATGCACATAGATTGACTAGTTAAAAGAGTCAGGGTGGACTTATTCCATCTGGTATTATGTATTGGAACAGAATAAAACTGGCCTGTGATTCCTGAGTGTGTGTTTCATTTGAACATCTAGAAGGACTGTACTTCTGTAACATCTGTATGCTGTGATTACCCTGAGCCTCTTCAGTGAGGGGAATTGTCTTTTTCAATACATTGAGCAATAAACATATTGGTTTATTTCAGGTAGAAAATGCAGGTTTATTCCATTGTCTATGGGCATGTTCCCTGGTAAGGTCCTCTTGGCTTCATGTCAGACGACTTGCACTGGATCACTTGATCAACTTTCTACCCTTTACTGCAGCCTGAGCCATATTGGGAATATTACCAGAAGACCAGAGGATTTCTAGCAGAGGCCGCAAGTTATTTTTGACCCTGAGTGCCGCTGCCAAAAACATACTCTAGGTTTGGATCCAACCAGGTATACCCCCATTCTCTTTGCTTAACGAAAAAAATAGTCTACTTGTTTAGGATGGACTTGTTGGAGGCATCCTTGGATAAGGAATCTAGAGTTCAGAAATTTTTAGAGGTATGGAAAGCTATATCACTACTCTTCCCTCAAGAACACAACAATTACTTTGGGCTCTATTTATTAACATTATTTTTACTAAAATAAAGTGAAAAAGGGTGTTTTGACACCCTTTTCACATTATTTTAGTTTCACCTACAGTTACTATAGGGCAATTGGAGTAGAATTCGTAAAATTCTACTCCAACCCCTAAGTATCACTTATTTTTAGTAATCTGATCGCATTTCCCATAATTGTAATGGGAAATGTGATCTGCCTGGTAGTTACTAAAAATAAATTGTGAAAAAGTACCTAGGGAGGCCCTGTGATAATAACGCCATCTGGAGGTGGCATTATCAGAGTCTCCCCCGGTTAACGGACACCTGCTCTGCTCTAAAAGGCAGAGCAGAGCTGGGAGCCGGCCCCAGTTATCAGCTGTGTGGTCTAAACAGACCGCAAGCTGACCACTGCAAAAAAAAAAAATAAGTTACCTGATTCCATGGACTGGTGGTCGGGACTCCAGTGATGTCTCCCCTCCAGTCAGCTGGTCTCCCATGCTGCACATGCGGCCGGTCGGCACATGCGCGGGCACTTTGTCACGGTAGTTTTTGCAAAAATACCCTGACTAGTGTGCGGAGGGGATTCGCAGGGACAGAGCTTTATCGCAAGTAAATCCCTGTGATATTGCCTGAATTCGCAATGCGAATTCAGTCGGTAATATCAAACTACAATCTGCATTACAAATGCGGATTGTAGTAAATAGAGCCCTTTATCACTGTTTTTCTTCCATTTTGTGGTTTGAATTAAGACTTGTTGATAACGATTCTTCAATAATACTATTGGGGGTGGGGTCCCTAGTCCGCACAGCGACATATATTACTGAATGTACATCTGCTACTGTATGTAATTTTGTATTCAAGTTTATATTCATATGACACAGCTTTATCTTCTGTTTGTTACTTGTCCTATAGAATATTTTGTGTAATTATAATGTATTGATTAGTGCTATATGCTTTGTTCTGCATTGTGAACATTTTTTATGTCTGAAATGCATCATAGTCAATAAAAAATAAAAATACAATTTCAAAAAAACATCTTCATTATTAAGATGACTCATCTGCTGCATCCTATGACCACCAGTATAGCAAATATGCTGTTCCATTCTCCGACTGTTGTAGATTGAGCCCAGTGTCCTAACCTGAATCCCTTTGCCAGCTACCTGTGTAGATTGATCAAGAGTAAGGGACTAGTGGAAATTAGCCAACACTACCCATGAAGTGTGGCAGCAGTGTGTCCCTACACATTCCCAGAAGTAGGCGATTCCAAGTGCTGGTGTAGTAGCTTTGGAGAAGTTATTCCAGGTGCTAGTGTAGAAGTGTGGATGAAACAAGTGGTTCCAGGTGCCAGTAGTAGGAGCCTGGTGGTGGCAGCGAAGTACCCGTCCACTACGCACTGGTAGGAGTCAGTAACTGGCAGCTACTAATGGTGAGAGGGAGTCTCTAGGAGTGGTGATGTAATTCCACTCAGGTGACTCAGGGATAAGTAGCCACCTATTCTGATCAGTGGATCAAAAATATTGCATGGCGGGGCAAGGTCTTCCAGTCCCCCCTGTAGAGTGCAGCACTGCAAAATGTGTTTTAATCTATTTTTGGGGGTGTGGCCATGCCCCTGGGATATTGGCAATGCCCCCAAGTACCCTGACCCATCCCCGCTCTTGACGGCCCTGGTCATAGTATATTTTGGAAAGAGTCCCACAATCTCCCCTCTGATATCTCTACCCTGAATGCAACACAGTACTGTCCTCAGTCATGGGTGCTTTGATGACATATTTAAAAGCCAACAATTCAATAGACCTGTGATAGTTTATTACTCTGAGCAGTCTCCCACTAGACCCTGCTGCGTAACTCTATTTTCTCTCTATCTCTACTCTAATGAACCACTTTCACCCGCATAGAAGATTCATAAATGTTCCTAAATTTTACCCAATTCAAATACAAATGATAGAAGATTGAGGTCCCTGATGTGGTCCACTGGACAGATGCCACGGCTGTGAAGATGTCAGTCTTAGCGGACCTGATTGTTGTTCATGTGGACATAAAAATATATATACACTAGCTATTGCCTGCAGCTTCGCCCACAATGAAATCGCTTCGGCCAACATTTTTTTATTTGGGGTGTTCTACTTGTATCGCTATGTATAGAGGCCCTGTCGCGGAAGTGGCCACATGACCAGCAGTGCTATACAGACTGGCAGCAGCAGTGCCTTCACCCACCAATGCCACTGCGTGCCCTGTGCACAGACTGCTATGTAGCCTATCCCATTCAAGTTAACGTGGGCCCAAAGCATCTCTCCACCCCACCCCTCACAGGCCGCGCGCATCGTGCCACACCTATCTCTTGCATTGATGCCATTAAACATTATGTTTTTGTTATTGCTTAGCTTTAACTTAGATGAAAAGTGCAGGTTATTTGTCGAAGTTTCCTCTACCAAATAATGCCATTTTCATGAAAATCGGTTAGGTAGTATTTGCTCCAAATTGGAACATACTGACAGACACAACATTCTTATAATATTACCTGTATAGATAAACTTGCATAACTGTATCTCTTGTGTTTTGCCTATGGAAATTAGGAGCTGCCTAGAGTTAAAAACTGTTCTGGTATATGTGGACTTTACCGATGCACTCTTGTCTGGGTCCTTGGCAGGCCAGGATTGACAATTTCCCAGGAGGGCTAGTGAAGTGTTATGTGAATGTACATCCTGCCTCTCAAGTGTTTTATTTTTTGTTGTTAAATACATCAATATATTGCAACCATACAGTGCCAACATTAACATTTACAGAGGTTAGTACAAAAGATCTGAGACTTGGGACGTCAGTGACCTGATTACAATCAGTTACATTTAAAAAAAAATTATTTCAGAATAAGAACTTTACTTATAACTAACAATTTAGCAGATAAAGAGTAAATAACTTTCTAGAACATATCCAAACTGCACCAATTAAATGTGGGCAGCACATTTGGCATAGCGGTCAGCATTACTGCCTCGCGGATGTTGTGGGTTTCCTCTGGGGAACCCACAACCTCTGGGTACTAGGGAGATACATCAATGAACACCACAATTACTATAATTAATTTTGTTATTTTCTGGGGAAACAAATTAAAACCATTGGGTTGAGGTAACACTTTGGAGTTTTAACTCAGAACTTGTCTTTATTCTGTTTGTACTCAGTGGGACTATGATTACTGCAACTTTCCATGTCTTTATTGCGTGATGTGTATCAAACTATGAAATGCAATTTAAGCCAGCCAGCAGGAGAATATAGTGTGACAAAAGAAAATCCAAAATGCATTGTCCAGAGCTAAAAAGGAGACACAGAAACCCAGATAGATGTCATTATCTGATCTGGGAAAACAATTGAAACTAGGTGACCATAAAGAAAACAAATTGATATTTATTGCATGTGTTTCAGATGTATTTTATTACAGTGAAGGGCTCGAGCAAGACAACGCTACAATGTGATGCAGCACACAGCCAAGTGCGCAATTTCCAAAACTGTTCTGCAAAATATTTGCCTCGTTCTGCATTTGGTCTGTGTAAAAACTGGCCTTAAGTTTTCCAAGTTCAACAAAATCACACAGTATACTGATATGGCCATCATTGTCCCAGTTCTAATCATTCTCATAGAATGCAAGTTTATAAATAAAGGAGCAGATGCAAATTGGGTGCAAGTTACTCTAAATAGCGTTTTTGTGTATAGTGTGTGCTGGTCTTCATAGGAGATTATGCATGTGTTCACTTTTGAGCATGCACAGAGAAATTGTGCAAGAAACGCCACGCAAATACAAAGGACTCAGGGTCTGATTCAGAACCGGGCACTCTTTCAGAGCGCTCGCTCTCAAACAGGGCATTATTTTTTTTTTGTGTCGGCCTCCTGGCCACTCGCTAAGCTGTGGGTGACAACCCACAGCTTTTGCGAACGGCCAGGTGATTGTCGTGAAGGTCGCCACCATCGCGACCATCTGGGCTTGCGACGAGACCCTTGTGGTATGGTCTCGTTCCCACAAGCCCCAGTGAGCTTCCTGGTGATGTCAGTGGTGCCTCCCACAAATGGCAGGCGTTCCTTCGGGAACGCCTCTGTTTGTGTAGCCACCCCCCCTGCCCGCCTACAAAATGGGACGAGCTGTCAATGACAATCGACAGCCGTCCCATTTTTTTGCGAGACCCGTAGTGACGGAGCACCCGTGGCTGGCTGGGTCTCGCGCATGCGCAAGCCAGAGCCAGCTCCGGCGTGTGCATGTGCAGTGTGGGACCATCGACCTGCTTGCGACCGCTGTGCGCTCGCGAGCGGGTCTGAATCAGGCCCTCAGTCCAAAATATGGAATTACAAAACAAAATCAGAACTTGAAGAGTGAAGGAACAGTCTCTTCTCCCATAAGACTCAAGGAGCTCTGATTTTCTTTTACATTACAGTAGGATTAGTATAGAGAAATATTTAATTTATCCTTTATAGTGACTGGTATTTTTGTATCTATTTTGTAAGTTTATTAATTATATCCACGGCAGATTAGTTAAATTAGTTTATACATCAAAGTTACCACAATAATGTTACATATAATAAAGTGGTTTGTTGCTGCCAGTTGTTTAATAATATAAAATACTCTTATACTGTTCTATATATTAGTACTTTGGACCCATCATTTGCAGAGTCACAAGCTCTCTTCCCCCACCATCCAATCCCCAATCTTCCACCACACTCTTCTTCCATCTCTCTCATCCTCCCTTCCTACCCTAATCTCTCTCTCCTTTCCTTTCGCTCTGTCTGAAAACCTCTTTCCCTGTCTCTATCTCCTTCCCTCAGCCCCTTATTCCTCCCATCTCTCTGTCTCTTTCCACTTCTCTCTGTTCCTAAACCTTTTTCTATGTCTCTCTCTTCCCCATCTCTCTAATTTGTCTCTCTCTCTTCCCTCCTTTTTCCCTTTCAACCTTGTCTCTCACTGTGTCATTCCCCCTCCCTTTCCCTCTATCCCCTTAATTTTTCTCACTCCCTTTCTACCCTCTTCTTCCATCTCTCTCATCCTCCCTTCCTACCCTCATCTCTCTCTACTTTCCTCTCTCTCTGTCTCTTCCTCCATCCCTCACCCCTTCTTTCTCCAATCTCTCTGTTTCTGAACATTTCTCTCTCTCTCTCTCTCTCTCTCTCTCTCTCTCTCTCTCTTCCCCATCTCTGTGATCTGTCTCTCACTTTCCCCCTCTTTCCTCCTCTTCACCAATTTTTCAATGTTGTCTCTCACTGTCTCCCCTCCTTTCCTTCCATCCCTGTATTTTTCCTCTCACTCCCTCTTTCTTGTTCCCCATTCTTTATTCCACAGTTTTCTCTCTCCCTCTTTTTTTCCCTTCTTGTTTTCTTTGTCTATCCACCTATTTTCTCTCTCCTCTCCTCTCTCTCCCCCTTTTTTCTTTATACAGTGTGTAATGTGTAGTGTGATTATAGTGTGTAATGTACAGAGTAAGTATAGCATGCAATGTGGAGATAGGTTTAGTGCAGCTGTGCAGCTTGCAGGTGGTGCTATGTGTCATATTCTCAAATCTGCTATCCGCTAGCTGTTATCCCTATATTAGGAGAATCCTGCTTTCATAATTGACAGATACTGAACATCAATACCCAATGCAGCTACAATGTACCATTAACTTATCTAAAATAAGCACACAGACACAAATGTAGTGTTAAAACTGGTAATTCTTTTATTTTACTTTAAATATCAATAATGAAATATGGCCCTCATTCAGACCAACTCGCGAGCGGCTGTCCGCTCGCAAGTGGGTCGATGGTCTGCACTGCGCATGTGCACGACAGAGGGAGCTCCGTCGTGCGCATGCGCGAGACGGGACGAGCGAAGGACTTTCCTTCGCTCGTATTGTCTCATCAAAGGGGGCGTGCTGTCGATGTTGACTGACAGCACGCCCCCTTTGGTGGGCGTGCCGGGGGCGTGCCTGCCAGACGGAGGCATTCCCATGATGGCGTTCCCTGAAGCCAAAATCACTCCTGGCCTTGCGGTTGAAAACCTCAACCGCAGGCTGTTGCTCGCAGTTTCGATGGTCGCGATGGTCAAGACCATCGCGACCATCATCCTGCATGCTCGTATATGCTGTGGGTGGTGACCTACAGCTATACGAGCGTCCAGGAGGACGCTCCATATTAATGAAGGTGGGCCCTGATTCAGAGCGAGCGCTCTGGTCAGAGCGTCCGGCTCTGAATCAGGGCCTATATATGGTGGCGACCAAAAGAGACAGGCAGCCGTCATGGCCAATATCTACAGAACAATCAGATGACATCAAAATACTTGCAGGGTCAATTGAGAATTTCAAAGGCAAATACATCGGTCACCAAATCCCCAACCAATACCCCGAAGCCTGGTTGGTTAGGGCACTGACCCTGGTAGGGTCATCAGCCTAAAGGTATTTTACAGGGGAGTGAACCTATTAAGCAATTTCACTGCCCCCTAGGCTGCAGCTCTTTCCTGCTTTCATGCCAAAAGAAAAAGGTCCACAAAGAACAAAGTGAAAACGGGGAGGGAAAATCACTAAAAGAGGCAGGGTCCCTGCCTGTAAGCAGCATATAAAGCCTAGCCGCACCCTTAGACCTGCCCATACCACTAACTATTGGCATCAGTCCATTAAGAAATATAACCCCTTAAAACCCCTGCATCGTCAGCTCTATCTGTCCCTAGCCTAGGGGTTTAAGATCTGTCACGTACACAGTGATTTGCACACACAATGACATTGTCATTTTCATGCCTAAATGGCTAGTGTGAGAGGAGTTATTTAATTAAATGGATGTAGGTGGTCTGAGTTACACTTTCTGCCCAAGACAATGTAAAGAGGGGCAGCACAGAGAAATAACTGCAATTACTTACCATTATTTATATGATGGTTTCTCAGTTTATAAACTCCTAATCAGATCTCAGAGATGAGCTCCCAAGCAGCAAGAAGGGGAAGAGTTAGCGGAACTCTGTGAGTCTGGACAGCACTGTTCAGATTGGAATTTTGAGTTATATTGAATTGCCAGGGGATGGTGTCCCATTAAGTGCGCGTCTGTATCGATCACTGTGTCTGACCATCCAATTAGTATTGATCGCATCCTGTGTGGCCTTTCTTTCACTATAACAACATTGGCCCAATGTTGTAATTAGGCTGCGTTTAGTTTGCCAGACTCACAGCAATTAATGGCAATCTGGAGGGTCCGTCCCAGAATATATATGACCCCCTGTCCACTGGCCTATCCTGCCCCTGGTAATGGCACAAAACCAAAGCACACATTCACATCCAGTAAATAACTCAAGTAATATCAATAGTTCCTAGTGAATTGATGGACTCCATTCTCGTGATATAAGAACACTTATGCCACCCTTTACATTTGTATGGTGTGCCATATGTAAATTATGTAAATATGGATTGTATTGTGTACTGTAAGTATGTAAAGATTGATATATTTGGTGAAATGTAATGTGTTATGTACTCTGGAGCTTTACAAGAGGCGGCAGTTGGAAACTGGCAGTTGGAAGCTGGCAGTTGGAAGCTGGCAAGAAGGAATAAAAGGGATGAGCCTGCCATTAAGGGGACTCACAGGGCTTACCTGAGGTAGTGAGGAGCACTTTGGGGGATCGGATGAACAGCACCAAATAGACAGAACAGACCACCGGGGAGACACTGCCACAGCCTGTGAGAGAGGGATCTGGAGGTGATCATGCAGCCTGCAGTTTTGGTGCTTATGTGAAGATGAGCAAGTTTTGTAGTAGCCAGTAAGAGTAGTGTTGTCTCACCCCCTGGGAGAGTTGTTTCCGGAGCTCAGCAGCTGTGCCTGTGAAAAGGAAGGAGAGGGAAGATCAGCTTAACCCTGATGTAGGGTCTGATAAAGCAACAAAGTTACATTTTTCACCTCGCAAGGTCAGCACAAGACATCTTTCCTAATACACTGCAGAACTATCATTAAGACATCGTAGGTAGTAGGCATGCAAACTATGCTCTAAATAATTACAACTACAGTGTATCATATTGAAGACAGTAGAGTTAATGCAGAGGATCACCAATCAGCAGCACCAATCAACTAAACCTAAAGTATTCCCTCAGGTAGAACTTAGAACTTATTCTTCAACTGGGAGTAATAGCTCTGGGTGGATAAAGCCAGTGCTGTGGAGTTGATAACACAATAAGTGGAGTACAACTATAGATGATTATATTATGGAACTTGCCCATCCACTAGCAATCTTCCTTCATCATTGGTACCTTCCAGAGGTTACACGTTTCTATTCATCCAGTAATTACTAGAAGTGACTAGAGTATTCAAAATACACTAAGGGTTACATTAAATACCCTCCTAAAAGATAAGAATGTAAATTGTTCACCTTTTTTTTCCTTCATGTCATTCATTATTTTGTGTGATTTTTATTGATTTTTAATTTCTACTGCTTGCTGTTGCAGTGTTATTATGTTATAATACCTTCTTATTCAAACTTTTTCTGTGAGGTATATTTTATATATTTTTTATATTTATTTATTTTTTTTTATCTTTTTTGAACTGCTACTACATATATGCTAATTTATTGTCTGAATTGTATTTAAGAAATTGAATTTTATATATTTTTTAAACACAGCTCTCAGTCATATTTTAATGTGGTCTGGACACCTATGGTCGCTCTATTGCCATATTCTTACTTAATCGTTTAAATACTCATTAATTTAATTTAATGCACTATTGCAGCAAATTGGATTGCAAGGACTATTAAAGGATTTCCTAAAGGAAATATGTGCACCAAAAAGCATGGCCATGCGCATTGACATTTAGACTTTTAGGGGCATTTTTTGAATGTTTAATTACAAGTGTTTAACACTTTAAAGCTTTAAAGTGTTGACTTTGGTTAATATTATGGGGTATTAATTTAAGAGAGTCTACGTAATTATTTATAAGATATACCCATTTTTTAGTGTAAGTTTATCAATAGAAGTATTCACGTATTCACATCTGTGTATTATTATTTACATTTTGTATTGTTGGAAAGAGTTATTGTTGGTAACGTTATATATGATATGATGTACATCACTAAGGGCTCTATTTATTAACATTATTTTTACTAAAATAAAGTGAAATAGGGTCTTTTCACACCCTTTTCACATTATTTTAGTATCACCTTTAGTTATTACAGGGCAATTGGAGTAGAATTCGTAAAATTCTACTCCAACCCTTAATTATCACTTATTTTTAGTAATCAGATTGCATTTCCCATAATTGTAATGGGAAATGTGATCCGACCAAAGTTACTAAAAATAAATTGTAAAAAAATATCGGGGAAAGCCCTGTTGTAATAACTCCACCTGGAGGAGGCGTTATCCAGGGTCTCCCCCAGTTACTGGCCTCCTACTCTGCTCTAACGGGGAGAGCAGAGATGGGAGTCGGTCCCAGTAATCAGCTGTGTGGTCTAAACAGACCGCAAGCTGATTACTGTAAAAAAAAGAAAAAATTGTCAACATTTTCTTTTACTTACCTGACTCCAGGGACTGGTGATTGGGCTTCCGGTGATGTCTCCCCTCTGGTCAGCTGGTCTCCCATAGTGCACTGCGGTCATCAGGTGATCGGGTCCCAGTGCAGTATGGGAGATCACCTGACCGGAGGCATGGAGGACATCACCGGAGGCCCGGATCGTGCAGGTAAGTGTAATTAAGGGAGGAGGGGGATTGTGGGGGGTCTGTGATCACGGGGGGTGGGGCTTTGCACCGGAGGTGGAGCTTAGCATCTGGGGGGGTAGCAGCGGCGACCGGTCGGCGCATGCGCGGGCACTTTGTCATGGTATTTTTTGCGAAAATACCGTGACTAGTGTGTGCAGGGGATTCGCAGGGACAGAGCTTTATCGCAAGCTCTGTCCCTGTAAGGGATTTGTAGTAAATCCCTGTGATATTGCCTGAATTCGCAATGCAATGCAATTCCTGAAGAGGTGTAGCGGTTATTGGTATCTCCTACCGCCTGGACAAGGTTATCCTCTTACG
The DNA here is from genome assembly GCA_031769625.1 of Taudactylus pleione. Classification (NCBI taxonomy): domain Eukaryota; kingdom Metazoa; phylum Chordata; class Amphibia; order Anura; family Myobatrachidae; genus Taudactylus; species Taudactylus pleione. The sequence goes on from JAUIMM010000197.1 coordinate 3,081,887, forward strand.
GGGAAATCCTGAGGCATGAATCATGCCCTTTGATAAAGCTTCATGTAGTGGAAGCGAAACTAGTTAGAGGATTTTCATCAAGTGACACAGTCATTTTGTTGACTTTGGATACCCGTTTATTTCCACGGAGAGCCATAAGCGCTACACATTGCAGTGACGGTGCCCGCTGGCTGGATTCAAGATGGTGAGAGATAACCAGGCGGTCATATGTTGACCATATTACAGCCTCAGGATTTCTCCATCAGAGGATAACCTTGTCCATTGGCCAGGAGGTAGGGGATACCAATAACCGCTACACCTCTTCAGTATATACAGGTGGATTATATGTGCGGTTCGAATTAGCATGGAGTCCGTGTCTCCTAAATAACATTGTATTGTTTACTTACACCTTTGGAAAACATTCCAGCGCTACCCCTTGCCAAAACCCGGAGGTAAAATCAAAGGGGTTATTAGGACTCTCACATGTGGACTTTGATCGGGTGAGAACTGTCAGATTAAGACTGGTCACAGTTTACATGCAATATACAATTTTTTTATATTTTTATGTTTTCTTTCGTAAATCTGTCAGTTATGCAGGTTTCTATTAGGAATCAAGAGGTTCCATGGTAATATATGATAGTCTGTACAGACTTTTACAATATTAAGGTGATTGTTATATGTCATTTGTATACCATTACTGATATGCTTATTGTGTATTTATTAAATTCATGGTAGATTTATTTGGTGTCTTGAATTAATTTCTGCCACGTTAAGTATTTATTTGTAATTACAAATCCAATTAGCTCAACACCATCAGTGTATTATCTTTGTAGTTAATAGAGCTCTAAGTAACATTATTAGTCTAGTAATTTGAAGAAAAGTTGCTGTAAAATAAACTTTTTAACCAATTTGTGGGAGTTTCTGAGTTTAAATAGGATTGTTAAGACAGTATGTGAATAATATTTATTGCAAAGTTTCTAGACTGAACTTACCAGCTGGGAGTGTTTTCAAGTGCACTCCGGGTCTAGGAAAAACAATCCAGGACTTGGGTGGAGGCACTAAGGTGATAAAAGAATAGAAATGGTAAATATAACTAAATTGAGTAAAGGTTCGCCGTTATATTTAAATGTTGGAAAATAAATATTTCTAATGACATTTTACATACTGAAATTTTGGGGCTGATCCAGAGGTGGGCGCTGCTGCATCCACTCTTGCATCTATTTCTGGAGTCACTGCTGCAATAATAGGCAAATGCTAATATCAGCCTTCTCCTGGTGTAGTAGCTTGAATGATCACCCACTGTCAGCACCCGTGAACGCTGTAACACCACCAGTGGTTCTTGATGCGCCACCATCGGTGCACCATCCCATGCACCATCTTCACGTGCACCTGCCCTATAGCAGGTACAGTTTCTGAACTCGGCCTCTGTGGAAGCAGCTATGCACCTGGGAACAGCCACTATAACTGACACGTCCACTCCCATCACACACCCGTTCACTTCAGGCCAACTCCCAGTCATCCCAGGAATGCCCATTGTCTCCCAGATGCTGATGTCACTAGTCCCGTATGCAACAGCATCTTTGTCCCTACACTTGCATGCACAGTAGGGATTTTCTGCATATTTTGCGCATGTGCAGTAGGAAACAATCCCCCAGCTACCTGCATCTTGTGCGGTTTTCATACATCTCTAATTCAGGCTCTTTATCTTCTACATTTAGTCATGAAAAAGTAATTTATTTGGTTCATACATTTGTGAACCATTTAACATGTGCAAAATAGAACATGATACCTACAGTGGGATGTAGTCAGCTGACCGGTGACCTCGCGGCTGCCGGTCTGAATGCCGACAGTGATATCCCAACAAGGGAGTTAAGATAGGCATCACAATGCCGACACCTATCTTAATCCCGATGCTGGAAAGCAGATGGACGAATGCCCGAATGAGATAAGTTTTTTTCTGTTTTTGGGGGGAGGTTAGGGTTAGGCACCCCTAGGGGAGAGGGTTAGGGTCAGGCACCACTGGGGGGTTAGGTTTAGGCATGAAGGAGGGTGACTTAGGTTCAGAAACTAATGGGGAGGGTTAGGGTGCGGGGTGGGGAGGGTTAGGCTACCAGAAGGGAGAGTTAGGGGGGAGGGAGAATATATATGTATACTTACCAGACCCCTGTCAGGATACCAACCATTGGGATGACACTGTCGATATTCTGACAGGAGGCATCGCAACAGCCGGCATATCATACTGATTCCCCTACAGTATACTGTATAGTTAATAATCTGTTAGAATTGCGGGGCCCTAGAGTATCAGCATTTTTTTTCACGGCACCCCTAGGACAAAAGTTTCTTATTGAGAAATTCAGCAAAAATTATTTAAATGAAATAAATTGTGCTTATATGTTATGCTTAGTGTCCATTATGTGGTGGTGGTCGTGTACAGGGTCCTACTGTTTGTCACATATTTTATGATTGACAGGCACCAGCATTGCCTAGCACATCGTCCATAAGTAATTCGATTTGATCCTGGATCACCAACCGGAGACAGCCTTGCATGTGCCCCATGGCATCCAGTTTGAGAACCCCTGCTCTAAATGAAATGCCTTTCATGCCAAAAATTTCAAACTGTTGATGTACAGTACTCTAGATCACAGGTTCTCAAACTCGGTCCTCAGGACTCCAAGCAGTACGTGTTTGTGAGGAGCCCTAGAAAACATGCACTGTTTGGAGTCCTGACGGCTGTAGAGCATGCTGTAGGATGTGAAAATATGGACCAGCCATATGCAGAGAATGGCGTATGCCTAACCTCCTGAAAAGGGTGAATCTGCTAGACAGTGTATCCAACCAAAAATTAAATATATAATAAAGGTTAATGTTGTTTTATATTTTTTAAATAGTCCACACACTGTGTAATCTACATTTTATAAATTATATATTTTATCTAATTAATCTTATAATTGTGCTTTTAAACCTCTATTTAATTGTTATTTTTCCATTACATATTTAGGGCATATTCTGCTATTTTTTATGCTTCAACTTCAGTAGTATTTTCAACAATTGACACTAAAATGATTGTATTTGCTGCTACTGTAAGTAGTTCCATTGAGTTACTTAAATCTACACTGTTCTAAGTCTCACTATTACTGTCTTAATGTGTCATAATGTGACTTCAAGTAGTTGTCTCCCAATTTGTTAATGGTTATAGTTCTGCAGAACGTTTTTGTAAATGTAGTTACTGTGAAAAACATTATTTCCTTTGTCATTTCTAAACCATAGTTTATTGAAGTAGCATGGTGTAATTATTAATATTTTTGTCAAGCATATAAAGAAAAAAAATAGAGTTAGCCAGTTATTTTACAATTTGTATTATCATAATAATAAAAAAGCATCAATTGTTTTGCAGTACTTTCCTTCTTCTTTGTCCCATTTGTTATTTTAATGATGCATCTATGGTTTATGTCTATAAAAATGTAAGTTTTTTATTTTATTTATAATATATTTATGTACCATGGTGTATTTAAGAACAAATTGTAAAAGGTATATTTTACTCAATACAATAGCTAGAAAAACAAAACAAATTATAGACTAATTCGCATACAGTAGTTAGAACTGTGACTGGGATGGTGCTATTTGTAGGATCAAATGACTCATCGTCTAGTTTGGGTGTCCTAGACATGGTGGAAGGGTATCGGTATGAAAGACCGCCGGACCTATATCCGACAGTTCAAATACCGACAGCGGAACACCGGCAGCGTCCAAAATCCAGATTGTAGATATTTTAACTATTACTAACCCCTCCCCCCCCTAACGCCTAACCCTATCCCCCCTCTGTAAGTGCCTAAACCTAACCCCACCTTTCCAACTCCCTAAACCTGACTTCCGGGGGGGGGGGTGCCTAACCCAAACCTCCCCCTGGGGGGTGCCTAACCCTAACCCCCCCTTCCCCTACCCTAACCCCAGTGGCATATCTATAATGGGTGCAGTGTGTGTGGGTCCAGGGAGTCCGCACACCGCACACACTGCATCCATATTATTTTAGACTCACCTGTCCGTGGTCCCACGTCAGCTGTCTGCGCTGCTCAGAACACCGGAAAATGGCCGCCGCGGCCATTTCTCCGGTTTTCTGCGCATGCGCAGTAGACTCCGGGCACACTCTAGTGCCCGGAGTCTACTAAGGCTCTCGTGGCTGGTTCGCCGCATCAGTCGGCTGCCGGCCACCAGGGAGAGAGGAGGGGGCCCCACATGGGGAGTGCACACGGGCCCCCTCCTCTCTTAAGGTGCCCCTGCCTAACCCCTTTGTATTTATGGGGTCTTATTACTAAGCCTTGTATGGAGATAAAGCGGATGGAGATAAAGTACCAGCCAACCAGCTCCTAGCTGCCATTTTTCAAACAGCCTGTGACATGGCAGTTAGAAGCTGATTGGGTGGTACTTTATCTCCATTCAAGGCTTAGTAAATAGACCTTTATATCTGTCTACAGTTTTGTATGTGTACTTATCTCTGTCTGCCTGTCTCCTCATGTTTGCCTCTGCTCCATCACCATATGTGCCACTGCCCCCTTTCAGATTATGGGTGTGACAATATCTATCCCCAGAAATGGGGATGAAGTTAAAAATCTGGTTACAGATAATTAGTTCTATAAAACAGTAAACTTCCTTATCTATACTAAAAATATGTCAAGAAGAAACGAGCTTGTTTTAGATAAAACATGTTTTTTACTTTTCAGAACACTGGCTGAAAGATGAGGCAGTCGCATATATCCATCAAGTCTGACTAAAAAGCAATCACAGAAGCCAAGGCTACTGAATACAGCCAAGGAAGAGATCCAGGGTAAATTGTTTAGTAACTGTTCTTTAAAGGGCACATGCAGCAAAGTGGCATCGGTATTACTCAAATAAAATGTGAAGATTATACTTGGTCATCAGAAGCTGCATTTATACAAGGGATAAAATTGTCATTGTGCCGCATAGCAGGTGTACAATGCTTTTCTGTGCAGAAATGTACTTATTTATCAACAGTTATTTATATAGTATACACATATTACGTAGCACTTTACAAAGAATATTTAGTTATTCACATCAGTCCCTGCAAGAAGACAATTAGCAAACTAGTATGTTTTTGGAGTTTGAGAGGAAACTGAATAGAGGCCCTGAATCAGGGCCGGGCTATTTTTTTTTTTAAAACGACCTCCTGGCCACTTGCATAGCTGTGGGTGACCACCCACAGCTATAGTGAGCAGCCAAGAAGTTGGTCGCGATGGTCAAGACCATCGCGACCATCGGGCTTGCGACAAGACCCTTGTGGTAGGGTCTCGTTACCGCAAGCCCCAGAGAGATTTCGGCTCTAAAAGAGCCGAAATCTCTCCCACTGACATCACTCGTGATGTCAGTGGGGCCGCCCCCAAACGGAGGCGTTCACATGGGAACGCCTCCGTTTGGGCAGCCACTCCCCCGGCCCGCCCACCAAAGGGGGAGTGCTGTCACTCAACATCGACAGCACACCCCCTTTTGTACGAGACCCGGAGCGACGGATAGCCCGCCGCTATCTGGGTCTCGCGCTTGCGCACAACGGAGCTGGCTCCGTCGTGCGCATGCGCTCTGGGCCACCATCGACCCGGTTGCGAGAGCTCAGCGCTTGCGACCTGGTTTGAATCAGGCCCAGAGTTCCTATTTCTATCAAAGTAATCAGAGACATATATGAATTACAAAGGTTCTGTGGTTGGCTGCATTCATGAGTAGAACAAACTGTAGAAACTCCATGTGGCTATGCCTTGGTCGAAAATGTAACTCATGGCCTTGGTGCTATGAAGGAGTAATGCTAATCACTATGGCACCATGCTGCCCATATAATGCACAGAAACTCCCTTTTAACATTTTTCTCTTAAATTACTGCTATCTTTATTCTCAATTATATCTCATTTTAATCATTAGAGTAATTACAGGTGTCAATTGTGCATGTATTTTCCACTGAACTGTGTCTTAAAGGCACAAAACTGGTCTCTTTGAAACCACGAAATGCAGCTAGAGCTGATGCAAAATTTAAATCCTTCTGCAAAATGTAAGGGATACCTGAACTTCTCTGAATAAATACCATATACAACTACTCTGTACATCACTGCAAGCACCTTTGTTCCACCCAACTGCCATCTGTCTCTTCCTCCACAAACATACATGTCTATCTTGCTCTATATACCTATGTGTCCGGGAGGAAATCTGGACACTGGAGCAAATTGAGGTCCGTAGCTGCTTTTGCACTGCAGACCAGCCAGTTTGTGCTTTTGAGTAGAGAGTGCACTTTATGTGCAGGAACGAGCTTAAACCCCTAGGTATTTGGGAGCATAGATATGATCCAGTGTAGTAGAGTTGAAAGGGTAAAATTTGTGCGTTATTCTGTCAGCCTATTAGGATAAAGTGGGTCATAGCTGGTGGGAGGAGTTTGTTTTACTTAGTTCTATGTTAGGCAGGGCTCTGCCTCTTTTTTTCTTGGACTTTGTTCAGGCAAGTGCAAGGAAATTTGGTGTTGAGCATTCTTTCTTTTCTTGAAGTATTCCTCTTCTCTTTTTTCTTTCTTTACTATTCTACCTTTCCTCCTCTCTGCTCTCATTTCTGTCTTGAGCTTTACCTTTATCCTTCCTCCCCCCTATTGTTCTGCATTATGTCTAGGTCCCAACGGTCGGCCCCCGTACCAGCGCGGTACTCTGAGTCCCTGGGGACCTTTCCTTTGGCAGCTCGCCAGCATGCATCTTCATGTCTGGCCAAGGAGAGAGCTACTAGAGTCTCTTTTGGACTCTCCACAGCTGCAGGCTCTGGTACGCCAGGCACTCTGTCTCCTGACACGGTGGCTGGAAGTGATGCCGTGGTCAGTGGGGGGCGGAGGTGCCGGTGCGCTCTGGCCTCCTCCCTTGATAGCAGCAGGGAGTCAGCGAGCAGGGGGGCCTGGCAGCCCGTGCCTCTGTGGTCAAGGGTAGCTGGGGGTGCAAGACAGGCCGGGTATAAGGCATTTTAGATTCGGCCAACAGCAGCCATTTTGATTGCCCAATGGTTTATGGAGGGTTTACTGCTCCTCCTAGTTCAGCAATGGGCAATGATGAGGCATCAGGACCTGCACCTGGTGCTAGTAGGTGGAGTGGGTTTTATCGTGCAGCAGCTCGGCCTGCTGGGGGGCAGGGTGCGTTACGCCCCTGGGCTTCTGGGGATTGTTTGAGTGCCCCTCTGGCCAGCTTTACCACTATTGCTGCGCCCATGGCTTCCCCGGATTTGTAGGTGCTAGCGGGCATACTAGTTTCACTGGTAGGCTTTTTAACCCCCATGTTGTCGCAGAACGCGGGTGGGAATGGGGCATCCACCATGGTGGGTCAGGGTTCTGTTGTGCAAACACAGTTGGCTCCCCTAGTTGCGCAGTTGTCTACGATGCATGGCCTCCCTGCAGCTGTTGTGCCACCATCTATTTCTGCTCCACCTTTGGCTCCTGTTTTCTCTCCTTCTGCTGACTGTCCTAAGCCCTCAGCTCATAGCTGTTCCACCAGGGGGGTAACTAGCAGGAATGCTCGCATGTCGTCTCTGGCCTCTTCCTCTTCTGTTGCAGGCCCTTTTGGGTAATTTGGGTCTGGCATGGAGATGGAGGTTCGCAGGTCCCGTGGGGCTCCACAAGCTGATAATTCAGTCATTTCTGGTGAGTCGAATAGCGATTGGGTTTTGAGAGCAAAATCTAGTTCCCCATACTAGTCCATTGCTAGTCATAGTCGCCTGCATTGCAGTAAGGCTAAAAAAAAATGCAGCACGGCCGCTCGTCCCGTTGGTTGCGTGGCTGCCATAGGCGTCGCTGGTCCTCTAGTAGTAGCGAAGAATCGAGCATTAGCCTGGGTGATGTGGTTCTATTCGGAGTTTGCATCCACATATGCGGGAGAGGAAGCTCTTGCTGCGGCAAAAAGAAGGGTGGCATCGAGGAGGATGTTTGCCGTTCATAAATTAACTGGTTGAACGGTTCTTATATTTTCACTGTGTATAACTTGAAAATGCGTCTGGAAGAGACTATGAATGTGATAAGATATTTGCACCTCATTCATGGCCTATTCCGTATGTCACGTGGTGCGGTTTGGAGATGACATTGAGATATTTCGTCAGAAGCAGTTGTGGGTTAAGATTCTTGATTTAGGTTGGAAAGATGTTGAGGTCTGCAAGTGACGCGGCCCGCCCCGTAGGCTACCGATGCTTTAGTTGGAAAGAGGACAGGCACTCAGGGCTCTGCCACTGCTTCTCCTACTAAGGCTCCTCCTGCCAAAGGCCGTTGTTTTGCACTTAACAACAGTACCTGTGCGGCGGGAGCCCGGTGTAATTTTCGACACCATTGTCTGCACTGCGGTGCCCCCCACCCAAACCAGGTATGCCCTAGGTTGCCTACCCCTTCCACTGGCTCCAGGCCTGCTGGTGCTGGTAATGCTCAATAGAGCCCCATCGCCGGTTCGCATTGATGCCAACCGGAGGTGGTTAGATTGGTATCCTTGCGCGAGGCGGCGGTTTTCTTGCATCATGGTTTTACCAAGGGGTTTCTGCTCCCAGTGTGTGGTGAAGTAATTTTAGGCTCCCCTAGAAATCTGCATTCAACTTATTTATGGCCGGGAATTTTAAAAGACAAAGTTGCTAAGGAGGTGCAGTTGGGTTGCATGGCTGGCTCCTTTGCTGTTCCTCCAATGCGCGATCTGGTTCTCTCTCTGATTGGTGTCATGCCCAAGAAGGCTCGTGGGAAGTTTTGGTTTATCCAACATTTATACATTCCTGTTGGGGGGGTCAGTGAATGATGCAATCCCTGAGTCTATGACTCGGGTATGTCATTTGAGGAGGCGCTTAGTTTAGTGAAGTTGCAGGGACCAGGAGCTTTATCAATTCCGTGCCGTACTGCAGCGTTGCTTTGAGTCCCTCGGTTAGCCACGCGGCATTTATGGTTCCCATTCCTTCAGGATTGGGGCTATTACTGCCGCCGCTCGCTCCGCATGGTCAGTACCAGAGATTAAAGCTCTGGGGTGCTAAAAATCTGTTGTTTATAAGCGCTACGTCCAGTATCAGACGTTTATTGTTTTTATTCCTATGCACTGTAAACATTTTCTTGTCATTGGCTATTGTTTATTTAACTTGGATTTTTTTTTTGCTGCTCGTCACCATTATCGATGGGGGCCCTGAAAGCGGCTTTTGTTTAACGGTGGCTGGGATAGCTCGCTCTGTCAACATTATAGCCACCTCTGGATAGACACAATTTTGTGACTACTACCCACTTCGAAACAAGAGAATCAGACCTGCTGTACCAGCCAGTCTCGCTACCACTAAGGGGAAGTTAAGCATTTTATTTTCTCCCTTCATTTATACACTTTTGTTACTTGTTTGTCATTAGTGTTATTGGGTTTTCACCATTTTTATTACCTATATTTGATAGTGTAATTGAAGTTAACCCACACCAAATTATAGGAATCCCTTAGAAACAGACACTTTGCACATTTTCATGCTTTGCACCCACAGAATAGTCTTTACATGGGGCAGAGGTTCACAGACTTCATAACAACAGAGAAGCCGAACTCGATCACCAGGTGAGCAGACAATTTGTTCACACTCCCCATATTGAGCTAACAAGTGGGCTATAAGAGAACATGATATTTTGTTCTCATTATCCATAAATATATAGCCTACATGGGTAGATGCTACGCTGATTGACCGCATTAAGTCTTATAAAACGCTGAGATCAAATGTGGATCAGTAGCTGTACTGACATCTAATAACCCAGGTATCTGGACTGCACAAAAGGATTGGCTACATACTGGTATTATACGTATATTGCACATTCACAGAAAGGATACTTTTTTTCATATGCAACCTTTTTTCCTATCCAATTTTTTAAACAAATGGACACATAAATAATATATTACTGTTTGAAAATAGTGCACACAGCTGGTGCTCTCTATTAATTTTTATATGATATATAGGTGTGTGTCTAGGATGCAAACTCTGTTATACGTACAGATCAATTGACATTGCGTTGTTTCTGTACTATTTATTGTTATCATTTTATATGTAAATGATCATTTTGTGATATATATTTGTAGGTCCAGTAAAATAAAATATCATTGTATTTATCTGGATTGTATGTCTTTTGGGTCCGGGACAGACACTGTGGCACTATCTTTTATCTATTCACAAATTTCTACTCGAATTAGGGTGTTGGGAGACCCCTAGGAGTGCTGCCTTTCACTATTTAACTACCGAGAGGTGGGCGCCCATATATATTTCTTAAACATACCTTGTTCACAAACTCCGCTTACAGTCCAAGATTTAAGGAAATCCATGCTTGAGTACAAATGACCTAATTAGTACCTCAGTCAGTTTGATTTAACCTTCTGGACTCAATCATGGATTTATTTAAAACCTGGACCATAATGGCGGAGTATGGGAAGCTCATGTAGATCATAACTTTTTTGGTAGCAGTTGTGAAGATGTTTTTCTTCCATTTACTATAGTTTTCCATTTACATGTTTGCTGAAATACATAGGTCTGTAAGAATTGGAATATGAAGAATTAGCGTAATTGCACACATTTAAAGAGAGCGACTTTATTGGATCAACTCATCACCAGGTTTAGTCTATTTTTGTACAATAAGTGTTTTGGCCTGCCTAACTTTGCTATATAGTGTCATTTCTAAATCATAATATACTGTATTATTATGATTAATTATAATAATAATGTTAGTGTATGTATGCTTCATCAAATTGAAAATTGCTTTATGGAGGAGATTGTTATCACACATATATGTTTTGTTATTGAATATTTATGTGTATTTTACTTATTAGCATTTTACAATCTCTCACACCTCCTTTTACTCAGCCACTTGCACTTGGATATAATCTGCTTTTGTTCATGGGCATAATTATTAACCACATAAATATAATTTTTCTCACACCAAATACAGTAACCATTACAAAAGAAAAAGAGGTGGATGATTCCTCCTCTACTGGAGAATATTCTGGTTACTCACCCGATAGATAACATACTGTAAGACAGACCTGGCCAAAACATTGATCGCGATCTATCGGTAGCTCACTGAGCTCCCGCCAGTAGATCGTGACCAACTTGCCCATAGAAACATGTATTTACTATTTAGAGGCCAGCGTTCCTAGTGATGCAGTGCATGACATCACCGGCGCACTGCACCACTGGGAACGCTGGTCTCTGAAGCCATCAGAGGAGCCTGTGCGCCTGCTGGATCTGGCTAGTGCCGGTGGCAGTGGGAGTGACAGGGGGAGCCCAGACAGCGTGGAGTGATGAGGCAGCTTGCCCAGTGTGAAGTCAGGTAATTTCTGCACAGGGGTGTGGGAGCTGTTCTGCACTGGGAGGGGGGGCTACTACTATTGGGGGCAATGCATAAGGGTCACTACTACAGGGGGCACTGCAGGGGCACTACTACTGGGGGCACTGCATAAGGGTGCTACTATTGGAGACATTGCATAAGGGCACTACTACTGGAGGCATTGGATTGCACTAGAGTGTGCCCGGAGTCTACTGCGCATGCGCAGAACGCCGGAAAATGGCCGAGGCTGCCATTTTCCGGCGTTCTGCGCATGTGCAGTAGACTCAGGGCACACTCTAGTGTCCGGGGTCTACTGTGCATGTGCAGAACACCGGAAAAATGGCCACGGTGGGCGTTTTCCGGTGTTCTGAGCATCGCAGACACCCGACGTGGGACCACGGACAGGTAAGTCTAAAATAATATGGGTGCAGGGTGTGCGGTGCGGGGTCTCCCTGGACCCAGGGGCCTGTGTGCCCCGCACACACTGCACCCATTATAGATATGCCACTGGGCACTAATACTATAGTGGACATTGTATAAGGGGAACTACTACTCTGGGCATTATGTGTATAAGGGGCACTACTGTGTGTCGTAAGATGAATAAGGGACATTACTATATGGTGTAATGTGAATCAGAGGCACTATGTGCGGTGTAATGTAAATAAGATTTTGCTACTCTGTGGCGCAATTTGAATTGGGGATGCTATGTGTGATTTTGGCAGGACAGACCCCAACGCCCCTTGCTGCAAGGTCCTGCCTCCATTTTGCACATCATGCCCCCTTTTTTGGGCTCAGTAGATCACAAAATGTTTTTAGCTTTATAAGTAGATCACCAAGTGCAAAAGTCTGGGCACCCTTGCTGTAAGACATATGATTAAAACAATATGATTATCAAACTATTGATTACATAAATAGCTATGGTTTATGACAATCTAAAACAACACAGGAATTGAGTTAAAGAGCCATCAGGTGAAAGACGGCTGAGGATTGGATGGCTATTTATTAAGTAGGTGGGCACACCAGTCATTACCTAATTTGCTTTGTGAGCAGTCCATCTTGCTTCAGAGGTGTTAAGAAAATAAAAAGATTGAGGGCAAGTAATTAATGATACCACTACTGTACAATACACTATAGAGAATGTTATGGGGCTATATGTGTCATAAAGTAAGGGGCAACTATTATCATTATTAATATTTACAGGGGCATTATTATTATTATTATTATTATTATTATTATTATTATTATTATTAATAATAATAATAATAATAATAATAATAATAATAATAATAATAATAATACAAAAATATATGAGGGCACTAGTCTCATTATTATCAATTTTTATGAGGGCACTATTATTAACATTCATGTCTACAGGTGCAATATTATTTATTATTGTCTGCAGTATAATTATCATTCATACTTCCAGTATCTGCAGGGGCAATATTATTAGGACCACAACCGATAATCAGTAACATGGACTGTTATTGATTGGGAGAGAAGGATTTTTTTTTATTTTAATACATCCTGACAAGCAATATAGACAAACTACATGTGGTTTCAGCTGTCTCGTCTTTTACAACCACTTCATTTCTCTCACTTTATGTTCTGGTGAGTATGCCTATGGTTTATGAAGCTGCAGCTTAATATAGCTGAAGCTTTGTATTTTGTACATGTAAAAAATCGTGAAGGCAAATTGTAGCAAGTTGGGTTTGAAAATGGCAGATTTCTGTTGGTTTTGCTCCATTAAATCTGATTCTTTGTAATCCTACCATGCTCTCTCATGCAAAACTGGGTGAGACCGGGTACACATCAGAACGATTTGTATCCCAGCCGACCTGAGGTACTAAGGAATGACAAATCGGTTGGCCGGACACACTACATGATCTGGTGTATAACCGCACGATATAACCTTCCATCCTCAACAACGTTGTTCCATCAGACGTGCAGCACAGCCGACGTGACGACTTACGTGCATGCGTAATTGTGATGTACACATTAGACGATATGGACGATATGTTGTTCCGATCTGCGTCAGAACGATATATCATCCAATATATTGTCTAATGTTTACCCGGCCTACGTGTGTTAGAGATGGATGTTTGCACCATATGAGCATGATTTAGAGGTGCACGCTAACTGCACGCAATACCAATATGCAAGCAGTTAGGCGATGTTAGAAGTATTGCACATGTGTCCCGATGGTTACCAGAGATGCAGAAGGAATTTGGATGCAAGAGCTGTGGAATTCAATGGGCTCTCCTGGGAGATTACAAGGGATTGCTAAACAGATGCTGGAGTGACGATGGGCATGTTGCCGAGAGCAACTGCATCTAAAGACGCAGCAGTGCTGGCACAGGGAGCCATGTTCAGATGGAGAATGTGCACCTGCCACACAGCTGGGTGCGAGGTTTGATGGCACGGCCAACGGCGCATTCAAAGACGCAATGAGACGAATTAGCCCCACTGCAAGCTGGCATCCCTGTGTCCTCACATCCGATAACAACATTAGCATAAAGATGCAGATGTGGCCGCATCAACAGACGTACAGTAGCTGCCTCTGCGTGCACCTCTGCATCATTCCCCATTTCACCAACCTATTGGGGAATATGTATGTGTGCTGCCTCTATCACTGTCTAGAACTAGCCCAATGTGTGACAGTTTTTATAACACAACACTTTTCTTTAACATTTAATTCTGTAAAATTTGGTGTCAATAAATGTTCTTTCGCCAATTATAAATTTACCTTGGGCTCTTCCTATTCCTACCCTGCACTGATGTGATGGACCTTCAGAAACATATTATGCATTTTATATGAAACAATAAAGCCCATTGCAAATTAGCAGAAACATACTTATCTAAAGTCAACTAGACGGAGATATTTTGAATGAATGAGAGTATTAACCGTACTAATGGTCTAGTGTTCTACCCCTCTGATAGCCATCAGCACTCTAGGGATGTCAGCCGACCCTATCTTATATTCAAATGACTGCACATGTTACACCACCATAATATAAAAAATATGGGAAACTGATACAAGTAATGTACAATAGTGACGCACAAGGGTCACATACAGAAAACTGTTAAAAAGTGTTTACTGATGAGAGATCATTTAGTAGACCAGTGTTGGCTAACCTTGACACTCCAGCTGTTATGGAACTACATAACTCAGCATGCACTGCTACAGTTTTGCTATTAGGGCATGCTAAAACTGTGGCAGGGCATGCTGGGATATATAGTTCCACAACAGCTGGAGTGTCAAGGTTAGCCAACACTGTAGTAGACACTTCTCTCAATAGGACACTAGGGTTTCTCTGTCCCATTGTCCACTGTGGTCATAGTGAAACCCATAGGTCTCACTGCTTTAGGAGAGCACTCAATGACTCAAAGATCATGGACAGCTATAGCTAGTAGTGTGGCAGGAGAAATAATACTCAGCCAGAATTATGCTAATAACTTGCTGTAAGCTCCATATCCCTTCAATTTGCCTTAGATACCATGCTCTTTGGTATTGCCTCAGGACATCAGAAACCATAATCCACAGCTGCTCCAATTTTCTTACATATGTCTCCCAGTGATGTGGGCAACCTAACCCCAGATCTTGAATAGCATTTCTTTACTGAAAATTTAGATGTATTACTAAAACTGGGTTTGCCATTATAATTTTAGCAGAAAGATGCTGCATTGCTAAAACCTGGATAAGCTAATACATCCTATGCTTTAGCCTGGGCTGGCAACATAAATCACGAGGCCCGGTACATAAATTTTTTTATGGCGCCCCCTCCACATCCCTGGGTCCCAGGCAGGTACAGGCCAGTTGTTTGAGAGTCTGCCTTACCTATATGTGTTTTCTCTGCAATGGGGAACCTTTGAAGAAGTTGTTCTTCCCTAGGACCGCAGTTGGTATTCAGTTTTTATGAGGGAGATCATATGGTTCGGAAGATACCTGTTTGCGAAGGAATATAAACAATATGACTGCAATACCTCTGCTATATCATATAGCAGAGGTTTGACCAGAGAGAGGGCGACGGGGAGAGACAGAGGGTGATAGGGAGAAGCATTGGGTGACAGTGTAAGGGTGAAAGGGAGAGAGTGACAAGCAAAGGGTGACATGGAGAAACAGTGGGTGACAGGGAAAGGGTAACAGGAAGAGGCAGAGTGTGGCAAACAGAGGGTAATAGGGAGAAACAGAGGGTAACAGGGAGAAGCAGAGGGTAATAGGAAGAAACAGAGGGTGACAGGGAGAAGCAGTGGGTGACAGGCTTAGAGAGAGAGAGATCTGGAGTGTACTGTAAGGAACTGACCTTTCATATAGTTCTTGTAAAGAAACGCTATCTGCAGCAGGTAACTTCCCCTGGGCAGCACAGCAGGGCAAAGCCAGAACACAATAAGTAACAGAGGAGACCAGGACCCGCTGATTTAGGTCTAGGAAGTAGGAACTCAGGCTACCTCTCAACTGGTTTTTGCGCCGGGGCCAGTCACTAGAGTGTGACGTAGGCCCCCGGCAATTGTAGCGTCAGAGAGAAGAAGGTAAGAGGAGAGCAGAGGAGGAGATGGGAGGGGAGGGGAGGAAAGGAGGAGGGTTGGAGCACCTCCTTCTTTGCTATGGTCCATGGCAGTGTACTGTAATGAATCAGTCTGACTCATTACAGTACTGCTGTCAATGCCGCTGCAGGCACCCTCATTACCGTCCCGCAGGCCCTGGCGCAATGCACTGGCTGCACCGCCGGACGTTCCGCCACTGAGCCTGTGATGGCCCGCACATGCCTGCAGTGCACCCTGCATCACTGCAACAGCAGAGAAGCCAGCAGGTACAATTAGGTTTGTCTGTGGGCCCCCCTGTCACCAGCCCTGGCTTTAGCTATCTTACAACCATTGCATATGATCAATGGAGATGCTGCATGCCACTTTCAGATACTGTAGAATATATGTACAGAACTATTCCGTAGTCTGAGTGTCAGTGGGACGTATGCTTATTAAAGCTTAATCGACTACTATACTTTTTCTACTGTTCTTCTCTTTCTCTGTGACCATGAGATGTATCAAACCTTCTATAGAGGACAAGTTTCCCATAGCAACCACGCCAATTCTATCTATCTCATGTCTATCTATCTACAGTATCTATATCATGTATATCTATCTATCTAATCAGGGGCATTTCTAGAGAAGAGGGAGCCCTTGTGCAGTCTCCGTCACAGGCCCACTCCTCTCCATCCGGCAGCCAGTGCCGCACTAATAGACTCTGGGTACTAGACCTGTACTGTGCATGCGCAAATGATGGGGAAATGGCCACGGCAACCATTTTCCAGCAGTGTTTTACAGCGCAGACACCTGCGCCGACGTGGGACTCCGGAGAGGTAAGTATAATATGGGTGCAGGGTGTGCGGTGCGGGCCCACCCTGCACCCATTATAAATTTGCTCCTGTATCTCATGTATATCTATCTATCTATCTATCTATCTATCTATCTATCTCATGTATATCTATCTATCTATCTATCTATTTCATGTATTTCTATCTATCTATCTATCTATCTATCTATCTATCTATCTATCTATCTATCATGTATCTAGTACATATTATAAAATGATAGCTAGCAGCTGATTGGTTGCTATACGCAACTTCTCCACTTGTCCTTTTTAGACAATTTAATACATCTCCCCCTTTGCTCCTTATCTACATTGTCATATTTCTTTTTTTTTTCTCTTTCTATTTTTTACTTGAGCTTTTGGTGCAATGTAAAATAAAATGAACAGTGTCTTAATACTGAACTTTATTTCTTAACACATTTACGTGAAAACATTTTGCCTCATTATTTTGCTTTACTTTTTAAGGAGTTACTTATATTACCTTATTGCTATTTCTGAATTTCTATTCTCTACTGCTCTCTTCATCATTCTTAAAAAAAACCCACATTTATTGCTGTGTTTTATTTTATATTTTCTTATGCCTTTACATTTTACCTACCCCTGAATGAATATATTCTAGTATACCACCAAAGCAAAGCACTGTGTTAACCTCCTAACCACCCGCTTAGATAAAATAAACATTTTAAGAGTTGCTGCACAATTTTCCCACATCAGCCTGACATCATTATACAACAAACTTCACTGCCAAACACTCAATCTATAGATAATACACATTGTGCAATGCGCTCTGGAAAGCGTTGTGTAATATGATGGCTCTATACCAGTGGTTCTCAAACTCGGTCCTCAAGGCCCCACACAATTCCCGTTTTCCAGGTCACCCAGTAGCCGCACAGGTGTATTCATCACTCACTGACACATTTTGAAAGATTCACAGGTGGAGATTATTATTTCACTTGCGATTCTGTGAGGAGACCTGTAAAACATGCACTGTTTGGGATCCTGAGGACCGAGTTTGAGAACCTGTGGTCTATTCAATTATATCATTCTAATTAATCAGTAAAAACTGATAAGGTTTGAGTTTTTCTTTTGCACAATATCTCTTGTCTGGGGATTTTAAATAGAATGTATTTTCTCTTATTTTGCCATGTTATAGTCATTACTAAAATAAAATCAGAAATCAGTGGTGATCTAGGGCCTGATTCATTATGGATCGCAACTGCGATTACGCACGCAGATGACTGATTGTTGCGTTCTCCATATGCATTGCAGTGCGCAAAGGTTTCACTGCGATCACACTGCACTTGCATCCCAGAGTGATTGACAGGAAGTGAGCATTTGGGGGTGGTGACGAGGGGGTGGTCAACAAAATGCAGGAGTTTCAGTATGTACGAACGCCGTTACAGGGGTGTGCATAAATTAGGCACTGCGATGGCATTTGCATCTTGAGCTCCCACTGCGTGTGATGAGGTTAGCAATTTCTGAGTAAGGTCTGACCTTGTGCAATTGTGCGTGAGGCTGCCATGGTACTCAATGTTACCGATCGTTTTGCTAAGTATTACGGATGTGGGTACAGGGAAGTGGGTGTCCTTATGTTAGTCTGTGGCGGCATTGTGATTGCAAACATTAGCATATTTTCACAGTGGGTCCGTGTGAGTAATCCCAGCTGCGATCGGCGTTGCGATCCGTAATGAATCGGACTCCTAGTCCTCTTCAAAACATAACTTCCCACTTAAATCCTCATAACATTTGAATTTCTCACTTTTTGAACTGCACCCCTAGTTAGTGTTATTGTACAAATAACTTATGGGTGAAACATTAGGACTTACAGTATATGTCATTTAATCTACAGACATTGTAAAACACAAACTTTAAGTAATTTTATGAAACTGCATATTGCACAAATGTTATGTTTACTGAATGTAAACTAAAATGTTAATTAAAGGTGTTTTTAAACTGAACTACAGTAGTCATCTTTAAAATGACATTAGTCAATATTTTCAAGGGCAGTGTGACCATTGGCTTGCATAACTTTTTTTTTCTCATTGTACTACTGCTAACAGTCAATACGCTTTCAAGTTGAACAGCAGCGGTTACATAACATTCCGATCTATAAAAAAGATGAGTGCTGCTCTCTTTATATTTGTTTTATCAGTTCAACTTCAAAGACAACACAGTCATTTAATTTAGTCTTTTTTCAGGACCATACTAAAGTACTGTAGTCTGTGGATTTCAGCACCATGGACAGCATACCCCACCTAATCACTAATGCTGACATCCTTTCGCTTGCTGTAGGAATGGAGAACATTTGTACCTCAAATCAACTTTGAGGTTTTAAAGTGGCGTATACAATACACACAGGGCCTCATTCAGCATGGATCGCAAGTCTGCAATCGCACGCACCTGCTCGCCGTGAAGCTATGCAAATGAATGCAATCTCAGCACTATACCAAGATGCCCACCACTGTATAAAGCCGCCCACTTCCAGTTACATACATCCGCAAGTCAGCGAAAACATCTGTAACATCAAGTAACATTGTACTCATACACAGTTGTGCTTGAGCTGACCCTGACTCACACTGCAAAACTTCCTGTCGCCATCTACGTATGCCATAACAGGGGCTTAATTATGCACGCCCCTGTAATGGTGTTCAGACGCACAGGCCTGCGTTCCTTCAAACCCCCTCTCCAATCCCAAATGGCACTTCCTGTATTTCATTTCTCGATGGCGATGCGTATCTGCTGCTTTCACTTTAGCGGCAGTTTTGCTCACGGGCGAAGTAGTGCATACGCATGCGCAAAACATCGACTTGCGATCCTAGCTGAATGATGCCATTGAGGACCTGATTCTGAATCACAGTCATCCACGTCAGCTTTTCTATACATCCGCGGCAGGCTACTTACTTCCTTATGTAATGTAGTGGTACAGTATATTACTAGCAGCGCTGCAAGGGTAAATAGTAAAAAGAAAGTGGAAAAAGAGCAAGTTAGAACAGAAATATCACTCCAAGTAGGTTGAAATGAATGGTATAGTATTTATTTATAAAACAATAAATTGTCATAAAAACTGAATTAGTAAAAAACGTTATTTTACTTTAAGTAAAACATTCCTTGTACAGGTAGGTGTGTTTATTGAAGGCTCCTAATTGGCGGGTGTTGGCAGCTGTTACTGGATATTGCAGCAGAAGATACAACAGCCTTTTGTTGGGTGAATCCACAGAAATGTGAGTACTCATGGTTTTGGTGGGGCCCGCCTAGTTTTTCTTGATTGTAGCATGCAAGATTGAGAGCTCCCTGGGGTTCCACAAGGCAACTGCGGCTCTTTCGGTTTCCTTTTTAATAAGAGACGGTCTGCGACTTTTTCTGGTCTCTGAGTCTTAAGCTGGCCACACACTAGACCAACTTACGTCCAACCAACCAACTAGTTGATTGGTTGGAATGAAAATCTGGTAAGGGATGAAAGAAAATGACAATCAGCAATTTCCTCCCAAATGCCGGAAAATGGACAAAAACTGTTGTTTGAACAAATTGTTTAGATCAAACATTTACTAAATTTGTCTGACGACCATTTTCATCTGTTTTCTGGCATTTAGGAGCAAATTGCTGATCATCAGTTACTCCCATACGTTACCAGATTTTCACTCCAACCAATCAACTAGTTGGATGGTTGGATGAAAGTTGGTCTAGTGTGTGGCCAGCTTTAGACTGTGCAGCTTAGGCACTGTGGCTTTTACATACCGGGACGCAAGGTTTCAGGGTGCTATTGTCCTGGGATACCAGATATCAGTATTCCATTGCCCATTACACCAGGTACAGATATGTCCATTCTCATCATCCCACACCATGCATCTCTGTGACACTATGTATAGGTGTGTCACTGATCTGGGACATCAGGTGTCAGTATGCATTACTCTGTGACACTAGGTATAGGTGTGTCACTGATCTGGGACATCAGGTGTCAGTATGCATTATTCTGTGACACTATGTATAGGTGTGTCACTGATCTGGGACATCAGGTGTCAGTATGCATTACTCTGTGACACTAGGTATAGGTGTGTCATTGATCTGGGACATCAGGTGTCAGTATGCATTATTCTGTGACTATGTATAGGTGTGTCATTGATCTGGGACATCAGGTGTCAGTATGCATTACTCTGTGACACTATGTATAGGTGTGTCATTGATCTGGGACATCAGGTGTCAGTATGCATTACACTGTAACACTAGGTATAGGTGTGTCATTGATCTGGGACATCAGGTGTCAGTATGCATTATTCTGTGACACTATGTATAGGTGTGTCATTGATGTGGGAGACCACGTGTCAGTATGCATTACTCTGTGACACTATGTATAGGTGTGTCATTGATCTGTGACACCAGGTGTCAGTATGCATTATTCTGTGACACTATGTATAGGTGTGTCATTGATCTGGGACACCAGGTGTCAGTGTGCATTATTCTGTGACACTATGTATATGTGTGTCACTGATCTGGGACATCAGGTGTCAGTGTGCATTATTCTGTGACACTATGTATAGGTGTGTCACTGATCTGGGACACCAGGTGTCAGTGTGCATTACTCTGTGACACTATGTATAGGTGTGTCACTGATCTGGGACATCAGGTGTCAGTATGCATTATTCTGTGACACTATGTATAGGTGTGTCATTGATCTGGGATATCAGGTGTCAGTATGCATTATTCTGTGACACTATGTATAGGTGTGTCATTGATCTGGGACATCAGGTGTCAGTATGCATTATTCTGTGACACTATGTATAGGTGTGTCATTGATCTGGGACATCAGGTGTCAGTATGCATTATTCTGTGACACTATGTATAGGTGTGTCACTGATCTGGGAGACCAGGTGTCAGTATGCATTACTCTGTGACACTATGTATAGGTGTGTCTCTGATCTGGGACACCAGATGTCAGTATGCATTACTCTGTGACACTATGTATAGGTGTGTCACTGATCTGGGACACCAGGTGTCAGTATGCATTACTCTGTGACACTATGTTTAGGTGCCTCCCTGACGGGGGCGTTCCTAAGGGAACGCCTACCGTCAGAAGCCGGCCCACTGACATCACTAGTGATGTCGGTGGGAGTGATTTTGGCTCTGATAGAGCCAAAATCACTCCGGGCCTTGCGGTTGAAAACCTCAACCGCAGGCTTCGGCTCGCAGTTTCGATGGTCGCGATGGTCAAGACCATCGCGGCCATCAAACTGCACGCTCGTATAGGCTGTGGGTGGTGACCCACAGCTATACGAGCGTCCAGGAGGACGCTCCTTAGTTATGGAGGACGGCCCTCATTCAGAGCGTGCGCTCTGCTCAGAGCGTACGGCTCTGAATGAGGGCTCAAGTTTTAAGTGCAGGGATTTTTTTAAACATTTGTTTTGATAGCAAAAAAAAAAAAACACATTCACTATTAGGCTTCTTTTAGATAAAAAAAAAAATAAACCTCTATATTACAGCAGGTATAATCTTTCTTTGTGCAATTCTAAAATAAATGATCATCTTCCTTATCATCATCACTTTCCATTTGAACCAGCCCTCTCCGGCAATTGATGCTACTGGTATGTGTTTCTGCATCTATTTTCCGTTCTCTCTCAGGTTGCAATTATGTGACCATGACCATGCACTGTATTTTTATGCCTCCCCCAATCTATGGGTTATATTTACTAAGAATCATGTCTGGCCGAGATTAAACATGCTGGGCATCGCTGGGATACATGACAGTTTTCCCATTCTGGTACAGGAAATTTGGGGGGTAATAGCGATGTGGGGTTCCCTCTTTTTTCATATGGCCAGCTCTAAGCTGAACCAGCTGGTGGGCTTACACTATAGCAGGAAGACACACACCGTGTGGCCCACCTGCCATAATGTAAACCATCCCCAAACTGGTCAGCCCAGGGATGGGCAATCCTTGGAAAGTGGGGACCCTAAAAATAAAATGGGATCCCCCTCCCGAGGATCAACCAGCCCAGGGCTCTTCTCTGCACCCTTGTAGGTGGTGGGTGCAGGGTTAATGGGTTAAATATAGAAATAATATTGTTCTTCACAGTGGGACTACAGATCCAAGCAAGCCTGCCATGCGGCACTTGTAGAATCACAAGTGCCAGCAGCCCGCTGTATGCCCACTGTGCACCTTTTAACCCTTTTTTTTCACATTCACTCACTTGCCCGCACTCACTCTCACACTACATACTTAAATGCTCCATGGCGCTGACGGCTCCTCTTGTCCAATAGGTATCCAGGGGGCTGGGCAAATATAAACTGAATACCCGAGCCAGCAATCACAGAAGCTGCTGTATATACATACTGTATATACAGCACTTCCCCAGAGACTGACAGGACCCCCAAATGGTTCCTGCACATTAACTATGATTGGCTAAGAGTCAGATCACTCTTAGCCAATCAGCGGCCGCTGATTGGCTGGCCCCTCCCATCAGTACATAGGAGTGACAACATAAAACATCATGAGGCAGGTATGCGATTTTTAAATGTTGTAAGTAAATCTTTCATATGAAACAGAGTTAAATTATAGTTTTTGTATTGGCTGTTTTCAAATGGAAAAAAGAGACAATAACATTTTATAATAGTACCAATATAGCACATACAGTATCAACACAGTATAATCTGAGGGTTTGCAACACATGATATTATTTCATGCATTTACAATAAATTCCAGTGCACAGTGTCCAATACCATGCATCATATAAAATTTAATATATTTGTCTAAAAATTGTGATAAAGTGCTGGGTTGTACTCAATTTCAGAACTATATAGAAAATATATGAGCATATTAAGCCCTGGGGATATCTGTCTGTCTCAATCACATCTATAATAGAGTGAAAGAAAAAGACATATAATACTTAGACTGGGAATACAATCAAGGGATAGCATTTAAATGAACAGTATATGCGACGGAGATAATGGAAATTTCATTGCCCCCTACAAAATGGGAATGTTCTCCCATCAGAAAGGTAAATGATATTGTCAGTGCTTGCGATGCTAGTGCTTGCTACTGTATTTAAAAAATAATGAATCTAACAAGGAACTGCAGTTTTGTAGGTTCTCGATACCGTGACAGTCTAAAAAGTTTTGCTTTTCTAATTGTGCATGAAGTGTTTATTTTGCAGCTGTCAGCGCTCAATTATTGGAATATTTCTTGCAATGTACTTACCTATAGAGGGAAAAGTGACATTCCATAAACTGATGAGCTGTATGTAATGTTAGAATGACGGCAGTTTATATATTACAGGATCAAATTGGAGTGCTACTGTTATGCTGGCCACACACATAACGATATTTTACCCGATCTGGCCAATTCCAGCACATTGGAACGACAGATCGTGTAAAATATAGCCAAATCCTGAGTAAATCGTGAGTCCCCACTCACGATCACGATGCGATGCGCGTCCCCGCTGGTCGCACATCGCATCTTCAGATCTGCCGTGCAGTAGGGCAGATCTGACAATCTAGGACGCGATGCATTGTGAATGTCTGGATGCAGGAGAGATCGTTTAGGGTGCGAGGAGGGGGGGTTAGGGTTAGGCACCCCTAAGCAAGGGTTAGGTATAGTTAGTATGCTTGCCTGCCGGTATCTTTACTGCTGACGGTCTTCCGGCGTCGGGATTTCGACTGCCGGGCTTACATCCGACAGTAATTCATATCACATCCCGTGCTTGTCAAGTCTCCCTGAAAAAGTCTATGAAAATCTCAGACCTAACTTATCTGTATAATATAGAACACAAATAGAATGACACATAAACCATTCAAAGAGAGCGCATACAGTATCTTAAAAAACTGAATACAATTTATTACAACAAAAAGACATATAATAAAAGCCAGTGATTAGTTAATCTAACACCTTCTGATGAGATTGAGTCCATATATTATACCTGAGGTTCTGAGAAAAATTATATTTAAAATCTTGTACAGTAGATTTTTCCTCTACAAATATTCCTGTAGTGTGCAGAGGGAAGATGCAGGACATCAGTATTGCCCCATTGACACTGCGTGTTTGTCAGGATTCCCAGACACACGCTAATATTTAAACACACAGTCCTTTATAATATCTGGGCTTGAGATGTTAATTCAGTCAGCGCTGTACTCAACTTTTTAATACATGTGTTTTTGACTTATGTGCATTTTGTTGTAATAAATTGTTTTCAGTTTTTTCAGATACTATATGCGCTCTCTTTGAATGGTTTATGTGTCATTATATTTGTGTTATTTTTGTAACAATTCAGAGTTAATTAGGGAGCTGCTGCTATACATAATATTGCTAGTGATCATCAGAATATTAATGTTCAAATTTTAATTTAGTACTGTATATGGTTCTATTTTTTTGTGCCTGATCTTAATATCTATTATACTGTATAATATAGTGTGCAGTCCCCCTTGTTTTGGATCCAGATTCACCTTCGTGTTTTGGTTTTGGTTTTGGATCTGTGTTTTAAAAAAAAAACAGCTAAAATCATGTAATTTGGACCTCTGGAACCCCGGCGGTACCCCCCCCCCTGAAGACTAATTAAGCTTTTGGAAGTTTCCAATTAGCTTAATTAGTCAGTAAGTACTCACCTTCTGAAGTGCTGTCTTCTGCGTCCGGCATCGGGATCTGGACTCCAGCAGCAGCAATGAGAATGTAGTGTTTATTAGTGTGTATGAGTGAGTTTGAGTGAGTGTGTGTGTGTGCGCATGAGTGTGTATGTGTGTCCCCCCATTGTCAGTGTGGCCCCCCGGAATGGTCGCTGGGAGAACTACATCTCCCAGCAGCCCTTGCCCCTCCCACCAGCCTCTGGAGCCTCCCAACAGCCCCCGTGACTCCCTAAACCTCCCCCTAATGCCTAAACCTAACCCTAGCCTAACCCTAACCCTCCCCCTTGTGCCTAACCCTAACCGTCCCATCCAGCAGCCTAACCCTAACTCCTCATTCTAATCTTAAAAATGTTGAAAAACCAATAAAAGTGTTGACATTTGTATGTTGACCATTTGAACCTGTCGAGTGTTTAACCATGTTGTCCTTCTATACTATTGACCTTTTGTCAGTTGACCTTTTGTCCCTGTCAACCTTTTGACCTTTTCAACCTATGGCTTGTCGACCATTTGATGTAGACCTATTGACTGTCGACCTTTACATTTTTGATCTATTTGGATACAAACATTTATACTAAGCTGCTGACGCAGTTCTGAACCCTTACGGTGGCTGTGTTTGTGAATTTTTGGTGGCCATCTCTTGTGTCATTTGTACACTGTAGTTGCATTGGCACCCACTTTCCGTGACTCCACGCAAATCCAGCCCCTGTTTCAGCCGCCTAATTGTATCAAGTTAGATTTAACACAAGAAAGAAACCAGGGGCGAAATGTAATAGGGTCTGAGTTTTTTGTGTGAGACAAACTCGGACCTTCTTTCAGATTTAAAGGTCTGAGTTTGTCTCAAAAGTTGGCAAATGTAATAGCCTGTGAACTTGTGAGTTAGAGGCTATTACATTATGCGAGTCCGGGTGAGTTTTCTCCCATGAAAACTCTGATCTTTTAATGCGACTAGTATTAAAAGGTCAGAGTTATATAGAAGCCTTCACAGATCAATGAGATATGTGAAGGCTTCTGTGTTTAAAAAAAAAAGTTATTTTTTTTAAACAAAAAGGCGTGTGTCCTCCCCCACAAGCATAACCAGCCATGGGCTCTATTGAGCCTGTCCTGGTTCTTAAAATACAGGGGAAAAAATTGTTCTTAAAATATAGGGGAAAAAATTATTTTAAGAACCAGCTGAGCCTGTCCTGGTTCTTAAAAAACTTTAGTAAAACTGTACTTTCATGGCATGTCTAGTGGTTTATTTAATATTTGTTTTGCAGCCCAGGCCTTGGGTGCCCTGGAGAGGGGGATCCATTTATTGTGGGGGCCCCCCCTCCCCAGGGATCCCCGGCCTGGGCTGACTAGCGGTCAGGTGTAATGCTTTGGCCGGAGGACCCGGTGAAAGGGTTCCCCAGTTGTGGCATTACACCCCCGTTAGAAAGATTCCGGTGCTGGTTATGGAAAATACAGGAGATCCCTACTCAGTTTGTCCCCTGTATTTCCACAAACAGTGGACTGTAACTGTGTTACTCGGACCTACTTAGGCTAGACTCGCTATCCTAAAGCAGATCTGTTTTGAAACACTCGCACTCTAATATATTGCCCAAGCTGTATGCTCACAATAGCAAAACCTCTGGATGCGAGTTTTTTCCATTGTGAGTTGCGGTGGAGTGAGAAACATGTGAGTTTGCATGTTCTCACACCCTATTACATAGGGTGAGTTCTGGAAAGAGTCGCAACTAGAATTTAAGCCTGACTCTGAATCAATACTACGGTATATTAAGCAGTTGTTTATACCTTTTTGAAATTTGTAATAAAAGTTCAAACTCCTTGCAAAGAGACTGCTATGGTGACTGTTCCTTTATACAAGCACAACAGTAATAATTCAAATGAGCTAATCTCTTATGAGAGAAATATCGTATAGGTAGATTGATTTACAAAACTCAGAAAAAAATTTACCCATAAAATACTAAAGGGGAGGTGTATCAAACCTTGGAGAGAAATAAAGTGAAGAGAGAGATACAGTAGCTTACCAACCATTCAGCTCCTTGTCATTTCATAGGGGCATATTCAATTGGGTGCGAGAATAGCAAAAAACCTGCACCTGTATGGTTTTTCCTGCAGGTGCGGGTTTTTAGCTATTCAAATAGGTGCAGATTTTTTCTTTTTTTACGAGCCGGGAAATTTTTAATCACGCACCTCCAGAACAAGTGTGATTTGTCCTAAAATCGTTATTAGGAAAAATCATCGGGACTTGCTCTGGAACCCCGGCGGTACCCCCCTGAGGACTAATTAAGCTTTTGGAAGTTTCCAATTAGCTTAATTAGTCAGTAAGTACTCACCTTCCGAAGTGGTGTCTTCTGCATCCAGCGTCGGGACCTGGACTCCAGCAGCAGTGGTGAGAATGTAGTGTGTGTGTGTGTATGAGTGAGTTTCAGCGAGTGTGTGTGTGCATGTGACCCCCAGTGTATGTGTGTCCCTCCCAGTGTCAGTGTGGCCCCCTGGAATGGGCGCTGGGAGACTACATCTCCCAGCAGCCCTTGCTCCTCCCACCAGCCGCTGGAGCCTCCCAGCAGGCCCCGTGACTCCCAGCAGCCTCCTCTCCAGTGAGAAGATAGAGGGGAGGCCACCGGGAGCCGCGGAGACCCCGGGCAGGTAAATGCAGAATATTTTTATTTATTTTTTACGTGTCGCGTGGTTTTCAGGTTTTTTAAAAATTGGATACTGCAGGTATCGGGAGTGCGCATACCCACAGTATTCCAAAATTGGGTGCGAGGGTGCAAGGTTTTTTTACCTTGCTAAACCTCGCGCCCACTTGAACATTCCCCATAGCTTGTAATATGACAGTTAGGAGCTGATTGGCTGGTACTTTATCTCTCTCAACTTTATCACTCTCCAAGGCTTAGGATATCTCCCCAGCAGTGTAAAGTGACAGTTAGGAGCTGATTGGTATCTCTCTCCACTTTATCTATCTTCAAGCTTTGATAAATCTCCCCCTAAGTGTCAAACTTCAATGTTTCAATCTTCGGCGTGTGCTGGAAAATACAAATATTTTACCACAAACAGTTGTAGATAGATTTTATTTGGTTATTTTGCAAGTGTCATGTTTAGAGGAAAACCTGTTTGTTTCAGATGCCTGAAACCATAGGACCTTATACTGATGAAAATGAAAGATGACTGTGTAAGACCTTGGTACAGTATGTTTGTTTTTCTGCAGTACAAAAAGATATGAATATATCTGAGTTTGCAGGTTCTTATTATATGAGCTGTACAACCGAACCGAGGAACTTCCACTTATTCAAATATCCAATGTGTCTAAATTGTCAGGAGCTAATGCTGCACCAAGTACAGGTTCTCTTGTCCACTCTTGTTGGATGCTGTGGTCTGATAGGAAAAGCTATCCTCAGGGGACAACCTGTGAGTGTTTATTTGTCTGAAGTAAAGGAAACATGAGACTTAGGGCCTGGTTCAGGTTGGTTCGCAAGGCTGCATTCGCACGCACCCCGCTCGCTGCAAAAATATGCTAATAAATGCAGTCGCACGGCAACCGCAGCACTATACCAAGACGCCCACCACTGTATAAAGCCGCCCACTTCCCATGACATGCATCCGCAAGTCAGCAAAAACATCTGTACCATCGAGTAACATCGGAACCATCCACACAGTTGTGGTTGCCCTGACCCTACCGCAGAAACTGCTAAACTTCCTGTCGCCATCTAGACCTCTGCCAGCGAATGCTTTAGTAGGGGCTTAATTATGCACGCCCCTGTAATGGCGTTTAAATGCCCAGACACACCTGTGTTTCTCTGATCACCCCCTATCACCACCCTCAAACGGTCACCTCTTGTCAATCACTGTGTGAAGACTCTGCATGCTCAATGCGATCACTTCCCGATCGCTGTGGCCGGTTCGCGCACACGCACTGCATCTTATACGCATGCGCAGAATGCAAACATCGGGTGACTGCATGTGAACGCAGCCTTGCGAATAAACCTGAATCAGGCCCATAGGCCCAAATGTATTGGGACCCCGGTTTGAGAAAGTGAGGGTTCTGCCTTTAAAGAATGCTGCTTTAAATACTGTGTCAAAATTGCAAACTTGGACCCTTCAATTGAGAATTTATTATCAGGTTAATGCTAGACCTGTAGAGGGGTGCAAAGCCATTTAAATTTAGAAAAAAACACTCCTTACTAGTGATGACAGTACTGGAGGTCTGGAGGCTGTGAGATCAGTGGCGTCACAAGTGGGATGCGTTCACAGATCAGTTAATTATCGGAATTTTGAGTAACCCTATGGTAGGACAAAATGGCCGCCATTAGTGAGACACTGAGCCATTTTGTCTGCATATGGGATTGCAGTTGAAAGCTGAGACCCTCCTCGAAAATGTACTTGACACCAGTGATGTCACAAAGGGGGTGCAGGCCCTACCCGGGTGTCACCTCCCAAGGGGTGACATCAAAGTGCCAACTCCTCATCAGTGACAGGAGTCAGGTGCAGCACTCGACTCCTGACACAATGAGGGAGCTAGCACTGCACACAGACTGGTCCCCAGGGGCAGTCTGCATCTCTTGGACTCCCTGAGTGACTGAAACTAGGATTCAGGCCGCGAGGCCACGCACCGACCCACGAGACTACACCCCCTTTTTGCCGCTGCATGGCTAATCCGCATTCACTACAGTACTCTCCCCACCAGGTGTCACCACGGGGAGGGACGCCACTGTGTGAGATTGCATAGATGTGTATGGCTGAGATGGTCTGTAAGTGTCTGAAATTGCGACCACATTACATGCAACTGAGCCCTACAGTATAAAAGAAGAAAAGTGATTTTTGGGAATGCCAGTTTTACACATATTAATATAAAACAATGTAATCTGACAGTGATATAAAAAACAGTAACATTCTGCTGTAAAAATATTGCAACTCATCAATTTTAAAGCCGCTGAATTAAGATGTGACCATTGGCCAGTTGTCCAACTCCGTGACACCTGCACTATAGGAGACGTTTCCTATAAATTTTGTTAAAATAAAATGAATTACATTTTTTGCTCACCAAGGATCACGTCCATATCTAACCTTGCATTCTGCATTCTTGAATCAATCTTAATGCCTCCATAATTAGGTGAATCATGAATAGATGACTGATTTCTTTTCAGCTAGGTTTCTTGCACATATTGCTGGAAATTTAGAGAGGTATTTTGTAGCCCTCAATTATATCAGTGAACTGAAACAGGTCATGACCAGGAAAGTGTGCTTGAATGATAATCACAAGAGGAAACATCCTAAAGTCAATAGAGCCAGAAAGATCTGCCGCAAGATGATAAAACTTTATTAAGCTTCAAGAATGAATTAAACTTTTGTAATCTCATTTCGTAACCTTAAGGCACTTCTGTTATGGTTGTGTGACAATTAAAATATTGGGTTCTGTGTTCTCTATTGTGCGTGTTTCGCTTTTCAGAATGTATCACACTTTTTGAAAAGATGTAAGGAGGCAAAAAGGTAAAAAAAAATCAAGATAAAAAATCTCAAAATGACCAGAGATGCAATAAAAAAATCTCAAAATTACCAGAGATGCAATAAAAAAAATCTCAAAATTACCAGAGATGCAATAAAAAAAATCTCAAAATTACCAGAGATGTTTTGTTATAATAACAAATGTTCTGCCTTAATTATTTTGGGGTTTAGTCCCCAGAAGGGTAGCTTAGTCCACAAGATCAGATATTATTTCATTGTTTGAAGCTGTCTATATGTGATTGGCAGCGCACAGGTTCATGTTTATAGGTGGTACAGACCCTGTCAATTAGTGTACAGGACAGTCACATGTGACCATTCTAGTGGCCTGTGCAGTGGTTTAAGAGACCCATGCATTCAGCTGCAGGTTTTGATTCTGGTTGGGCACTATACTCAGGGTCGCAATTAGCCATGTGCAAGCTGTGCTGCTGCCCAGGGCGCATGCCCAAAGGGGTGGCACTGTCACTGCCTCATTGCACCTGCATTTGACTTGTAGGATGCCTGTAACAGCACTTTGCAGTCTGTAGAGCCACATAGAGCAACCAGAAGATGCTCCATGAACTCACTATGTAGTACTGCATGGAACGTCCTAACGATTCTACTTCTTGCTCGTACCAGTGGCCCTATCCACTGGCAACATGATATCATGACCTGTTTAAACTGTGTGGGGCCTGCCAAGGGCATATTTTAGCCCTGTTACTCCCCTGACTATGGGCCTGATTCAGAGCCGGACCCTCTGACCAGAGCGCTCGCTCTGAATCAGGGCCCTCCTCCATTAAAATGGAGCGTCCTCCTGGATGCTTGTATAGCTGTGGGCAGGGCCGGATTAAGGGGGGGGCACTGGGGGCATGTACCGCCGGGCCCCCCTCTCAGAGAGGGCCCCCTGCCACCCACCACTGATCACACCAGTTCCCGCGA
Source organism: Taudactylus pleione (assembly GCA_031769625.1). Taxonomy (NCBI): domain Eukaryota; kingdom Metazoa; phylum Chordata; class Amphibia; order Anura; family Myobatrachidae; genus Taudactylus; species Taudactylus pleione. The sequence goes on from JAUIMM010000197.1 coordinate 3,113,557, forward strand.
TCCACAGCACAGGCGCAGCAAGTGCTGTAGCAGCCGCTGTCTAAGACATCCATAACAGTCCCCGCCGGAGCCGCAGAGCAGTGCTGAGTTGCTGGGCCGGCGGTGGACCAATGAGATGACAAGCTGCAGCCTGCGGCTCTCAGTGACTACATGGCGCGCAGGCTGCAGGGAAGAGGCCGGGACATTGAAGGAGGGGGCGGGCGCCGGGCACGCCACACACAAAGCCGCATATGGAGAGGGTAGAGTATAAAACCCCTTCCATTTTTGTACCGGTGACGTCAGTGGGGTACATTTACGGTCGGGGATCCAGCTCCTTCCATATGGGGACAGAGAGGGTGGAACATGCCGCGGTGCAGCTGAGAGCGGCTGTTGAGCAGTATTGAACATTTTTTTTTCTTTCTTACCAAATAAAATTTAATGAATTAAAGGCACTGTGTCCTATAGCTTTGCATGTGTATGTGTGTGTACAGATATATATATATATATATATATATTTATATATATATATATTGTGTGTGCATGTATGTATATATATATATATGTGTGTGTGTGTGTATGTGTATATATATATATATATATATACACAGTATATAATATATCTGATATAGCTAGAAGTGATATGCTTGTACTTTAACACAATAATTGGAGAAGGGGTTGTGAGTCCCTATGGCCAAGTCCCTATATTATTTTACCCCCTGGACGAGATAGTCTGAGATATCTGCCTGGATTATACAGGTTTTTTTGAGTGCTTATCACTGTTTCTATACCGAGATTGTGTATTTATCATCACTCTTTTGAAGCGCCCATTGGTTAACACCAATGGGTCACGTGCGCAGGTGTTTGCGTGCCACGGGTGGAAGGCATCGCTCTTCAGCATGCAGCAACCGCGCTGTGTTATACAATGCCTATGATGCGACAAAAGTGACATGGCTTCAGTTGGCTAAATGAGTTGGAGATGTAGGTTATCGGTAAGTCACGTTTATTTTTACACGTGAAGTTTGGCACTCTGGAAAAGAAACTGTATGCCGGAGTGCACTCCTACTTTAGTACAAAAAAATAGGTACAGTATCCTGTAGAAAGAAAGAAGCATCACATACTTTTAAATTAGTGTAAATACCGATGTACCCTGAGGAAAAGACCCATATCGGTAACTATTTAAACAGATTTTTATTTTAAAAGTCTGTGGAGTGAAGCTTTTTCCTTTCTACAGGATACCTATATGCTATATATAATATTAATATTTACCACCAAATTGTACTGTAATTCTCTCTCTAGTGATTGATGACAAATGATTTTAATTTTAGACTCTAGGGCCCCCCTGTCTTAAGTGCTCCGGGCCCCCTAAAGCCTTAATCCACCTCTGGCTGTGGGTCACCACCCACAGCATATACGAGCGTCCAAACAGATGGTCTGATTACAGCTGCGGTAAGGTAGGTATAGGCAGGGAAAAGTATCTATTTCCTGAAAAGGTGTCATCGCAAAAATGACAGCTTTTCGGAATTGATACTTATGGAGAGAAGGAATGATGAATTCCTCCGGTATTTCCATGCGAGTTCTAAACCTACCTCCATCGATACTTTAGTGTTGACAAATAGGCCCCTTTTTGACATTATTGACTAACAAAAAAAACTGTGTAATCATAAATACTAAAGGTGCATACAAACACAACGATTTTTTTAATGATTAACGATAATGATATCATTTATCGTTCAATCATTGGAAAAATCGTTCACTTTCTGAGTTAAAACGATGAACGATCATCGTTCATGCGCGTACACTTTTGTAGTTTGTAGTTCAGTCAGACTGACCAACTCAACGATTTTCAGTAAGGGAATATGCAAAAATCGTTTGTAGCTCAAAAAAATCATTCATTAAATTTAGTAAATGACCGATTTTAGTAAACGGTTTTCATTCATTTTTCCCTTGAAAAAATTAACGAAAATCGTTTACTAAAATCATTCATTTACTAAATTGTTGTGTAATAATTAAAAGCAATTGTAAGAGGTGATGTACTCAGACAGATCTAGCAATTCAAAATGAGTCACGGGACCCAAGTGGGCAGGGTGGTTAATGGTTAATGCATACAAATGACAAATGCCCGGATGTGTAAAAATTAGGATTTTTCCCTTAAATAAAAAAATCTATTTGCTATTACCACCCCATATAATGAAAAATTCCAGCTTTAGAGATATTACAGCCAGAAGTGTAAAGCAGAGCAGTAGGAAGTAGAACGTTCAGTGCAAATGAGTTCTAGCACCTGCTGAAACATCAGACATTCAATCAGGAATATTTTTACCTCTTTTCTTTCTCTCCATAGTTACATTTGAGAATGCTAAGAAACTCTCTGCTTCCAGCTTGGTCTTGTTTTCTTGTGAACAGTATTCTGAATACAGTACTTTATATATACAGTGATATTTTTGTCATAGGTGCTTACTGTTTTGCCTGGAAACTGGAAGACTTCAACTGTCATTGCTAAACTCCTTCTTAGAACTTGTATCACCAGACTTGTCCTCTCCAGCTACTTAATGACCATGGAGACATTAACCTGGCCAAATTACCTTAAGCTGTTTAGGTGAAGGAATATAAAAGAAAATACTTTGTGGTCCTCCAGTAACATTTCTTTTGTTAGCATTGTATTTGGTCCCTGAATGCTCCTTCCAAAATTCCATGTCTTGGACACTTTATCAGTGAGAACATCATCCATTGTTATTGTATCAGCAGATAAGCTTTTTTTTTTTTTTGTGCAAAAGTATTTTTTATACCATCAGTGAAGAAACAACTACGTTGTTTTAATTACTAAAGAGGATTCAGAGTTCTGACCAGTTTGATTCAAAGTTGTTTGTTCATTTTTCAAGGTGCAATTTTATCTATAGGAATAGTTGATCCCGGGTGCAATGAGAAAAACCGCCAAAGACTGTTGAACAAATATTTAAGTACTGTACGTTTAAACTTTCTTAAACACCTTTCAGGTTGGAACCCTTCCACATTAAGGCCATGATGGGAACTACCAGCAAGGAGTGTCATTGTTCAACTGATGATGATAGTTTGCAAACCCTAATTTGTGTTGTTGTGTAGCCTTAAGGTGGGTTGGTGGCCAGTTTATAAGTGCCTCAAATTGCTAGAGACTTAACCCATACAGAACATGCACAAGGAAGATCAATCACACAATCCCATCGCCACCACAACAGAGATAAAATTATTGGCAGCATCAGAGTTCAGGAAAACAGACAATTTTACAGGACAACTCACAGGTTAGAAGATGATCAGAATGGGGAACCTCGTGTATAGGGTAGAAACTGAAGAGTAGATAATAGTACCCGACTAAACATCTCCCAAACCCATCAAGCTTTGAAGTTTCTGTAGATGAATCAGTACTACAGCAGCTACAGGCAGCATGAGAGGCTCGGATGCCTGAAGCAGCTTGCAACATATCCAGACACTCTGAGAAGAAACCCTGTGGAACTTGCATAATCTAAGCCTTATTGGCCTCTTAGACTCTTGACCAACAATATGCTGGTAGAGATCCTGAGGTGATAGATTACCATTTGTGTCCATGGCCAGAGTATACTATTATGATTCAAGCTGATTCAGTGATTCAAATATGCCAAACTGAATTTGCACTGACATTTCTGAGGAATAAAGTCTTATGTGCGGTACACGCACAACGATTTTTTTGAACGATTAACGTTAAACGATAATCGTTTGTAAAAATCGTTCACTTTCTGAGTCAAACGATGAACGATTTTCGTTCATGCGCGTTCACGTTTGTAGTTTCTAGTTCAGTCAGACTTGTCAACTCAACGATTTTCAGTAAGGGAATATGCAAAAATTGTTTGTAGTTCTAGTAAATGAACAACTTTAGTAAATGATTTTAGTTCATTTTTTCAAGGGAGAAAATCGTTTACTAAAATCATTCATTAACTAAATCGTTGTGTGTGTATGCAGCTTTACAGTTATTGGTCTTCACCAGTTCCCATAGTAAGGGAATTTTGGCTTTGCTGCTAAAAGGTCCTCAGGTGGCAGCACTTTCCCAAGATATGAAAGATTGAGAAGCCAGGGATGGTACACAAACAGACTAGGAATAAGATATCACCAGAAGAAAATCAAGAGAAGCCAGGTCACAACGAAACAGAACAAGAACAGAACCAAATCCGCAGACATGCGCAACATTAGGTACAAGCTGATCTAATACACAGGAGACAAGCTGGATACAAAAGGACTAGGTAGTGTAGATAGTGGCAGAAGGACTAGGTAGTGTAGACGGGTGTGATATGTATTACCGCCGGTCAATTCCCAACAGCGGCTGCCCGACAAAGGAGGAAATCCTGATCATTCTAGAAGTAAGTATTTACTTACCTAACCCCCCTAACCCTAACCCTCCTTAGGGGTGCCTAACCCTAACCTCCCCCCCTATGCCTAACCCTAACCCCCCTCTAAGTGCCTAAACCTAACCTCCCTTCCCCGCTGCCTAAACCTAAGTCCCCCGGGGGGGTGCCTAACCCTAACCTCCCCCCGGGGGTGCCTAACCCTAACCCTCCCTCCCCCTAGCCTAACTCTAACCTCCCAGGGGGGGTGCCTAACCCTAAATCCCCCCCGGGAGTCTAAACCTAACCCTCCCCCCCTGCGGCTGTCCTCTGCAGCGCCCGGCATCCCAGTCTCCAGATGTAGGGAAAATGACAGGATTCTAGATTTAGACACCTATCATTCGTCCCTAGTCGGGATAAAGCAGTCTGGAAGCTGGCAGTCGGCATTTAGACCATCGGGTTCCAGACTACATCCCAGTGTAGACAGGGCTGGCAACAGAATTCTTGGGGACTGCTACACTTGTATCCCTGGGGCCCCTAACCCTCCCCCCTCCCAGTGCCCCCTCCTTGACCTCTCCTCCAAACACACATGCTGGGTCCACACACACACAAATGCATAAACAATTATTATAGATAAATGCACAGGCACACACATTGATTACAGATAGAGAAAAGCACGCACACACACACATGCTTACAGTACATACATATACACACACATATACACGCACACACAAACATACAGACACACACACACACAATTATTACAGATAGAGAAATGCACACACACACACACATACATACATATATACATATATACACACACATATATACACATACATACAGACACACATAAACACACGTTAATGATAATAACATAGTCATTTACATTCATGCTGAGGCAGTGGACAGTCATGACACTTGGCTTTGTTCCTGCACTCTTCAGCTTGACCAGTCAGACTCATAGTGTGTGCGCGCTGTGAGTGGGGGGGGTCGTGGTGTGCCGCAAGAGGGAAGTTGAAGGAAGTCGATAGGAGAGGAGAGGAACAGGAATGAAGCAGGAGGGGTGAGGTGCCAAAGCTGGGTGCAGGGGGATGCGGCCCAGGAGGAGCACCAGCCCCTGCATGACCCGGTATTTGACTTAGGAAGGGTGAAATTGGGCGGGGCGTTGGCTGGACAGCTGCTGTCTCAACACAGCAGCTGTTTAAAAAGTTTTACTAGGTGCTGCTGCCCCGTTTTTTTCTGTCCCTGATCCTTGGGGCCATTATGATCCTCGGGGCTTGGTATGGTTGTCCCCTTTGCCCCCTCCCCTGTCGCTGGGCCTGTGTGTAGCTAGTGAATATCAGGAATATTAGAACAGGTAGTGAGTCTAGTACAGTACTCCAGCCAGGGCTGTAACTAGGCATGTGCAAGTGGTGCCACCACCCAGGGGGCAGTGCCTAGGGCACAGCACCATTAGTGCCCCATAACACCTACATTTATTTTGCATAGTGCCTGGAATGGTACCCTGCTACCTGTAGTGCTGCCACAGAGCCACCCAGAGCATTCTTAGGATGCTCTGCTCACACAATCTAGCAACCTGGACTGTAGACCAAGCCAGAGCATTCTTAGAACGTTCCAGGCATTCTGCTTCTTCTTTGTCGCTGTGATCCTGTCCCAGTTTGACATCATGACATCACAATTTTAGAGGGAGGGGCTGGCACAGTGCAGATTATAGCCCTGCTATAGTCCTGACAAAGATGCATTAAATAGGCTGACCAAGTGTGGATTACGTCAGGGGTCATGTGACTAACCCAGCAAGTTCATTGGTCACCAGCCCAGGACCCAGCCAGGAGTGCAGACTGGGATGTAAACAAACAAAACATATTTTTTGCACCTACAGTAGTATAGGTGCAAGTACAGTACTCATTTACAATGATGATGATGATGATGACTCTGTGCATATGCTTCTCACACGCTTAGGTGACCACATCTTGGGAAGTACGAAAGTAAACCTATGGACAAATATAAGCATCTTTCCCATGCACCTTTTTTAAGCCATTTACACACAACTTACTTGTAACTCTGCATCAGATCCGCAGTGTGCATGTGTATATCAAGTAGGGGTGAGCGGGTTCGGATTTCTGAAATCCGAACCCCCCCGAGCCCCCCCGATCCGAGTCCGATCCGAGTCAGGCTCGACTTTTCCCGCCTGACTCGGATCTGAAATCGAGGCAAAACGTCATCTTCCCGCCTTCCGAGTCTCGCGGGTTTTGGATCCTATATAAGGTACACACGTCGGCGCCATTTTCTCACTCGGCTGTGGACAGTGAAGAGGGAGGGTGGGAGTTAGGGCTGTGTAGTGTAGTGTAGTGTAGTGCTGCTGTTGTCCACTACTTCAAAGTCCATAGGGGCTGGCTGTGTTGTGCTGTGCTGCTGTTGTTAATAGGGGCTGTGTCCACTACTTCAAAGTCCATAGGGGCTGGCTGGACTGTGTTGTGCAGTCAGTTCTCCATAGGGGCTGCGTCCACTCCAAAGTCCTGTGCAGTGTCCCAGTCCTAAAGGGGTGCTGAAGTGTTGTCCAGGGGGTGCTCTGTCCATCAGGGGTGCTCCCCCCAAGTGCTAAAAAAATAATATATTTTCTGTGTTTGTGAATTGTGTGCGCAGTAGCCGCACGTGCATCAACAAAGTAGTGCCAAGCGTGCGCCTGTGTCATAAGTAAAGGGCCGGCTGGCTTGACCGTTAAGGGTGCTGTAACCCCCGAAAGTACACTCCAGTCCAAACCAAAAAAAAAATTATTTTCTGTGTTTGTGAATTGTGTGCGCAGTAGCCGCACGTGAATCAACAAAGTAGTGCCAAGCGTGCGCCTGTGTCATAAGTAAAGGGCCGGCTGGCTTGACCGTTAAGGGTGCTGTAACCCCCGAAAGTACACTCCAGTCCAAACCAAAAAAAAAATTATTTTCTGTGTTTGTGAATTGTGTGCGCAGTAGCCGCACGTGCATCAACAAAGTAGTGCCAAGCGTGCGCCTGTGTCATAAGTAAAGGGCCGGCTGGCTTGACCGTTAATGGTGCTGTAACCCCCGAAAGTACACTCCAGTCCAAACCAAAAAAAAAATTATTTTCTGTGTTTGTGAATTGTGTGCGCAGTAGCCGCATATGCATCAACAAAGTAGTGCCAAGCGTGCGCCTGTGTCATAAGTAAAGGGCCGGCTGGCTTGACCATTAAAGGGTGCTGTAACCCCCAAAGTACACTCCAGTCCAAACCAAAAAAAAATTATTTTCTGTGTTTGTGAATTGTGTGCGCAGTAGCCGCATGTGCATCAACAAAGTAGTGCCAAGCGTGCGCCTGTGTCATAAGTAAAGGGCTGGCTGGCTTGACCGTTAAGGGTGTTGTAACCCCCGAAAGTACACTCCAGTCCAAACCAAAAAAAAAATTATTTTCTGTGTTTGTGAATTGTGTGCGCAGTAGCCGCACGTGCATCAACAAAGTAGTGCCAAGCGTGCGCCTGTGTCATAAGTAAAGGGTCGGCTGGCTTGACCGTTAAGGGTGCTGTAACCCCCGAAAGTACACTCCAGTCCAAACCAAAAAAAAAATTTTTTTCTGTGTTTGTGAATTGTGTGCGCAGTAGCCGCATATGCATCAACAAAGTAGTGCCAAGCGTGCGCCTGTGTCATAAGTAAAGGGCCGGCTGGCTTGACCATTAAAGGGTGCTGTAACCCCCAAAGTACACTCCAGTCCAAACCAAAAAAAAAATTATTTTCTGTGTTTGTGAATTGTGTGCGCAGTAGCCGCACGTTCATCAACAAAGTAGTGCCAAGCGTGCGCCTGTGTCATAAGTAAAGGGCCGGCTGGCTTGACCGTTAAGGGTGCTGTAACCCCCGAAAGTACACTCCAGTCCAAACCAAAAAAAAAATGATTTTCTGTGTTTGTGAATTGTGTGCGCAGTAGCCGCATGTGCATCAACAAAGTAGTGCCAAGCGTGCGCCTGTGTCATAAGTAAAGGGCTGGATGGCTTGACCGTTAAGGGTGCTGTAACCCCCGAAAGTACACTCCAGTCCAAACCAAAAAAAAAATTATTTTCTGTGTTTGTGAATTGTGTGCGCAGTAGCCGCACGTGCATCAACAAAGTAGTGCCAAGCGTGCGCCTGTGTCATAAGTAAAGGGCCGGCTGGCTTGACCGTTAAGGGTGCTGTAACCCCCGAAAGTACACTCCAGTCCAAACCAAAAAAAAAATTATTTTCTGTGTTTGTGAATTGTGTGCGCAGTAGCCGCACGTGCATCAACAAAGTAGTGCCAAGCGTGCGCCTGTGTCATAAGTAAAGGGCCGGCTGGCTAGACCGTTAAAGGGTGCTGTATCCCCCGAAAGTACACTCCAGTCCAAACCAAAAAAAAAATTATTTTCTGTGTTTGTGAATTGTGTGCGCAGTAGCCGCACGTGCATCAACAAAGTAGTGCCAAGCGTGCGCCTGTGTCATAAGTAAAGGGCCGGCTGGCTTGACCGTTAAGGGTGCTGTAACCCCCGAAAGTACACTCCAGTCCAAACCAAAAAAAAAATTATTTTCTGTGTTTGTGAATTGTGTGCGCAGTAGCCGCACGTGCATCAACAAAGTAGTGCCAAGCGTGCGCCTGTGTCATAAGTAAAGGGCCGGCTGGCTAGACCGTTAAAGGGTGCTGTATCCCCCGAAAGTACACTCCAGTCCAAACCAAAAAAAAAATTATTTTCTGTGTTTGTGAATTGTGTGCGCAGTAGCCGCACGTGCATCAACAAAGTAGTGCCAAGCGTGCGCCTGTGTCATAAGTAAAGGGCCGGCTGGCTTGACCGTTAAAGGGTTCTGTAACCCCCAAAGTACACTCCAAACCAAAAAAATATATATTTTCTGTGTTTGTGACTTGTGTGCACTGTGGCTGCACGTGCATCAACAAAGGAGCAGCGCCAAGCGTGCGCCTGTGTCCCATAAGTAAAGAGCCGGCTGGCTCATTTCTTAAAGGGTGGTGTAACCCACAAAGTGCACTACTCTCCAGCAAAAATAAAAAAATATTTTCTGTGTTTGTGTGCGCTTTAGCCGCACGTATATATATCAATATAACATAAATGGAGGACCAAACTTTCTCCGATAAAAATAAAATAGGGAAAGATCAAGAACCACTTCCTCCTAGTGCTGTTGCTGCTGCTGGGAGTTGTTCATCATCCCAGAGAGGAAGTAGGAACATCACTACTTTTACTAAACAATTGACCCTCCAACAGTCCCTAGCGATGAGGATGAAGTACGACAGCAGTCATCCTGAAGCAAAACGTATAACTGAGGCCTTGACTGCTATGTTGGTGTTAGACGTGCGTCTGGTATCCGACATTAGTGCAGTGGGATTTAGACAATTGATGGAGGTAGTGTGTCCTCGGTTCCAAATCCCGTCTAGATTCCACCTGCATCCTCAAAGCAGCAGCGACAAGCGTGCGTCTGTCTGTTAAAGGGTGGTGACACCCTCAAAGTGTGCTACACAAACAATTAAAATATTGTTCTTTTTTTTTCTGTCTTTGTGAATTGTGTGGGCTGTAGCCGCACCTGCATCCTTAAAGCAGCAGCGACAAGCGTGCGTCTGTCTGTTAAAGGGTGGTGACACCCTCACAGTGTGCTACACAAACAATTAAAATATTGTTCTTTTTTTTTCGGTCTTTGTGAAATGTGTGGGCTGTAGCCGCACCTGCATCCTTAAACCAGCAGCGACAAGCGTGCGTCTGTCTGTTAAAGGGTGGTGTAACTCTCAAAGTGCTCCAAAAAATAAAAAACTATTTTTTTAATGTGTTTGTGACTTGTGTGCGATGTAGCCGCACTTGCATCTTTAAAGCAGCAGCGACAAGCGTGCGTCTGTCTGTTAAAGGGTGGTGACACCCTCGAAGTGTGCTACACAAACAATAAAAATATTCTTCTTCTTTTTTCTGTCTTTGTGAATTGTGTGGGCTGTAGCCGCACCTGCATCCTTAAAGCAGCAGCGACAAGCGTGCGTCTGTCTGTTAAAGGGTGGTGATCCCTCAAAGTGTGCTACACAAACAATTAAAATATTGTTCTTTTTTTTTTCTGTCTTTGTGAATTGTGTGGGCTGTAGCCGCACCTGCATCCTTAAAGCAGCAGCGACAAGCGTGCATCTGTCTGTTAAAGGGTGGTGACACCCTCACAGTGTGCTACACAAACAATAAAAATATTCTTCTTTTTTTTTCTGTCTATGTGAATTGTGTGGGCTGTAGCCGCACCTGCATCCTTAAAGCAGCAGCGACAAGCGTGCGTCTGTCTGTTAAAGGGTGGTGACACCTCAAAGTGTTCTACAGAAACAATTAAAATATTGTTCTTTTTTTTTCGGTCTTTGTGAAATGTGTGGGCTGTAGCCGCACCTGCATCCTTAAAGCAGCAGCGACAAGCGTGCGTCTGTCTGTTAAAGGGTGGTGTAACTCTCAAAGTGCTCCAAAAAATAAAAAAACTATTTTTTTAATGTGTTTGTGACTTGTGTGCGATGTAGCCGCACTTGCATCCTCAAAGCAGCAGCGACAAGCGTGCGTCTGTCTGTTAAAGGGTGGTGACACCCTCAAAGTGTGCTACACAAACAATAAAAATATTCTTCTTTTTTCTGTCTTTGTGAATTGTGTGGGCTGTAGCCGCACCTGCATCCTTAAAGCAGCAGCGACAAGCGTGCGTCTGTCTGTTAAAGGGTGGTGACACCTCAAAGTGTTCTACTGAAACAATTAAAATATTGTTCTTTTTTTTTCGGTCTTTGTGAAATGTGTGGGCTGTAGCCACACCTGCATCCTTAAAGCAGCAGCGACAAGCGTGCGTCTGTCTGTTAAAGGGTGGTGTAACTCTCAAAGTGCTCCAAAAAATAAAAAACTATTTTTTTAATGTGTTTGTGACTTGTGTGCGATGTAGCCGCACTTGCATCCTCAAAGCAGCAGCGACAAGCGTGCGTCTGTCTGTTAAAGGGTGGTGACACCCTCAAAGTGTGCTACACAAACAATAAAAATATTCTTCTTTTTTCTGTCTTTGTGAATTGTGTGGGCTGTAGCCGCACCTGCATCCTTAAAGCAGCAGCGACAAGCGTGCGTCTGTCTGTTAAAGGGTGGTGACACCCTCAAAGTGTGCTACACAAACAATTAAAATATTCTTCTTCTTTTTTCTGTCTTTGTGAATTGTGTGGGCTGTAGCCGCACTTGCATCCTCAAAGCAGCAGCGACAAGCGTGCGTCTGACTGTTAAAGGGTGGTGTAACCCTCAAAGTGTGCTCCACAAACAATAAAAATATTCTTTTTTTTTTTCTGTCTTTGTGAATTGTGTGGGCTGTAGCCGCACTTGAATCCTCAAAGCAGCAGCGACAAGCGTGCGTCTGTCTGTTAAAGGATTACATCAGTGACAGAATCCAAGTAGGCATGTCAGACAGTCCGTACCTGTACTGGCAGGAAAAAGAAGCAATTTGGAGGTCCCTGTACAAACTGGCTCTATTTTACCTGAGTTGCCCCCCCTCCAGTGTGTACTCCGAAAGAGTGTTTAGTGCAGCCGGGAACCTTCTCAGCGAAAGGCGTAGGAGGTTGCTTCCACAAAATGTGGAGAAGATGATGTTCATAAAATGAATTATCAACTCTTCCAGGGAGACCAGCCTCCAGAACGTACAGAGGGACCTGTGGTTCCTGCAGGGACGAATTAATACTCTGTGAGGATGAGGATGTACATAACACTGAAGAGGGTGAGGAATCGGTGGATGTGGAGGATGAGGATGACATCTTGCCTCCGTAGAGCCAGTTTGTGCAGGGACAGATAAATTGCCAGCTTGTTTTGTGGGGGCCCAAACGAACCAATCATTTCAGCCACAGTTGTGTGGCAGACCCTGGCGCTGAAATGATTGGTTTGTTAAAGTGTGCATGTCCTGTTTATACAACATAAGGGTGGGTGGGAGGGCCCAAGGACAATTCCATCTTGCACCTCTTTTTTTTCTTTGCATTATGTACAGTTTGGGGCCTAGTTTTTCAATGCCATCCTGTCTGCCACTGCAGTTTCACGCCTAGATGGGTCACGTGTTTGTGCCGCCCACTCGTGTCGCTTAGCATAGTCATCCAGCTACCTCGGTGCAACCTTTTGGACATAAAAACACTATTGTGAGGTGTGAGGTATTCAGAATAGACTGGAAATGAGTGGAAATTAAGGTTATTGAGGTTAATAATAGCATAGGAGCAGAAAAACCTACAAATTCTGTGATTTTAGCTGTTTTTATGCTTTTTTTCAAAAAAATACAGATCCAAAACACAAAACCCAGAACCCAAAACACGGAAGGGTGGTTTTGGCAAAACCAATCCAGATCCAAAACACGAAGAAAGATCCAGATCCAAAACCAAAACACAAAACACGAAAAGTGGCCGGTGCACACCCCTAATTATTATTAATGATTAAAGTGTGCCAGATGTATGAAGCTCTGAAAAGTGATAAAGTGGAGAGTGATAAACCACCAGCCAATCAGCTCCCAACTGTCATTTTTCAAACAGCCTGTAACATGACTGTAATGTTCTGGTTTAGTTGTGGACCCGGGGTGGTGACAGGAGCAGATACAGAAGTGGATTTAAATAAAAAGGTAGAATCTTTACTGAGTGATTTAGCAGACATGGGAATGTCAAAAGCAAAAGTCCAGGTTTAGCACTAAAGTGCACTTGAAAACTGTAGTGAGGATAATGGGAGAATATCCAGATAGTGGCAGATAAGAACAGTCCGGTATGCAGGTTAGTGAGCTGAAAAAACACAAGCAGAGGTGATGAGTCCAGCTGGGAGTGAAATGGTGGCAGGGTGCAGGGTGTCAGCAGGCTTAGGCACTCAGGCAGGGGAAAAGGTAGTGGAGGATGCAGGATAGTCCAGCGGGTTTTTGGAGCTGACAAGCAGGCTGGCAGGTAGCGTTTTCACAGGTAACAAGAGGTGAGCACAGAGAACTCCCTCTCAGCTAGGCTGAGATACACGTTGCACTGGCAATGAAGGAAGGCTCTGAACCTTCCTAAATACCCCATGCCGCGCTATGACTGGCTGAGAGGAGCACATGACTCACCAAGATTGGGCAGTTGAATCACATGGTCAGAAGGCAAGATGGCGGCGCCCATGCCAAACGGAACGGAAACACCGCCAGGCACTACCAGCCCTGAGTGACAATGTGCCCGCACAAACACGCGCAGCCAATGCCCCTCATCAAACACCAGCACCACCGCCAGACACCCCCCGCCATAGTGACCTCACAGGTAATACCCGACGACCACCATGCCGAGAAACCCTGGCTGTGACAATGACTGTTGGGAGCTGAGTGGCTGGTGGTTTATCACTCTCCAGTTTATCACTTTTCAGAGCTTAGTACATCTCCCCTTAATCTGATAAGCACTATTATAGATTTTTGGGATCACTTTTGGAGATAGATTCAAGTGCTTCAGTGTACAGTATATACATGGCTGGGTACAGCCCGTTGGTAAAGTAATTTATAAAATATACAGTTTAAACCAAAATACAATTGTTTAGGAGTGGACTAAAAATCTGTAAAGCTAGCGGTATACAGTATGTGCACACAATAGTATTGTGCTATTGGCTTCTTCTATTACTGTAGCACAATTCTGTTGGCGCTAGTAAGTATATTTTTACCAAATACAATTTATAAATGATCAAGTAATTTCAGCGCTTAGATTGGTCACGTAGATACCTAGATTGTGATTCATGGTAACTAAGCATAGATTTTCCTGGCTGTTAAATGCGAGTCTGTATAGAATAAGACCACTGTAAATACTATCTTAATAATGTCAGGAGCAATAGAGAAATGACTCATGTATCCTAGGCAAGACAAGGAAACAGCATATATTGTGATATGTCAATGGCAAGTCGATTTATAATCACAGAGAGCATTTTATAATGTTAAACCTGGCTATACATTAATAGCCGTAGCGAGCATAGTTTCATATTAAAAACCTGGTTATCAGAATTGAAATAATAAATCATCATAAAAAATTAATAAAATAATAATTATAATAATAATATTGGTCGCTGCATCATGGCACTTCGTACACAGATTCAGACTCATTCACACACTCAAGTATACAAATGTTGCACATCAAACTGTTCAGTGTAATCTAGCAGAGTAGTTTTGTCGCTTCCAGTTGCTTTATCTATGCATACAAGATTTGCTGACCATTGACCTGATGCTGAGTTACATACAAATTTGGATGGCCACGGCAGTCCCATTTAGGGCCCTATTTGCTACAATCCGCATTTAAAATGTAGATTGTAGTGTGATGTATTTGCCTAAATTTGCATTGTGAATTTAGGAAATATCAAAGGGATTTATTAAAAATCCCTTAGAGAGACAGAGCTTGCGCTAAAGCTCTGTCCCTGCGAATCCCCTCCGCAATATTTACATTTTTTGGAAAAAATACAGTGACAAGGTGGCCCGCATGCGCCGACCTGCTTGCCTAACCCCCCATCTCTTACTTTCACTTACCTCTGGTGATCGCTGCTTAGAATCGCACAGAGATACTCAAAATTACATACATTCCCTACTGTGCATGTTCTGTTTGCTAATACAGGGTGTTCAAAGAGTTACGCAACTGTATAGGGAAACGCATGTAATTGTTTCCTTCTTTTCCAGGTGGTGAAGAACTTTGAAAACTGGAACTGAGGACCCATGATGTATACGTTGGAGCAGCGTATTTTCATTGTTACACATTACATCTACTCCAACAGTTATACCCGGACGCAGGAGACCTTCACAGAAAAGTACGGAACAGTTGCTCCAAACAAATCCTCCATCAAGAGGCTAAACGACAAGTTTCAGGAAACAGACAAGGTCACAGATGCAGCGAGAAGGACAACAGGACAAAGCAATAGCCCATACAGCCAGAAGCACTATGGCTTTTTTGGAAGAGTGTTTTCCAGGACTATTGATCCCACAAAGGATTTAATACCCCTCAAGTTTTCCTTGTGCGGGTACCTGACGGATGCTGCCTACTCATCCGCGGGATGTAAGTAAATTACTGGCGGCCGGGATGCCGGTGTTGAAAGCCCGACTCGGGACTAAAGGTAAGCGTCAAAGTCCCGACGCCTATCTTTAGCTCCACACCGAAATTCCAACAGCCGGCATCCCAAATGAAGGTAAGCGCGGCTTTTAGGTCTTAGCCGCAGGGGGGATGGTTAGGTTTAGGCACCCCCCAGGGGGACTTAGGGTTAGATACCCCCCGGGGAGGGTTCGGGTTAGGCTACAGGGAGGGAGGTTAGGGTTAGGCACCACCAGGGGGGTTACAGTCAGGTGCCCCCCCGGGAGGGTTAGGTATAGGGTGCGCGAAGGGAGTTTAGGGTAAGGCACCACTGGCAGGAGGTTAGAGTTAGGCACCACCGGCGGGAGGTTAGAGTTAGGCACCACCGGCGGGAGGTTAGAGTTAGGCACCACCGGCGGGAGGGTTAGGGATAGCATACTTACCGCCGCTGTCGGGATTTGAACCAGCGGCTATTGAGCCGCTGGTATTTCATACCGATTCCCTCACCCACACAGTATTCCAGAAGTGCAAGCAAACTTTCAGAACTGTATCAATTAGGGGTGAGCGGGTTCGGATTTCTGAAATCCGAACCCCCCGAGCCCCCCCGATCCGAGTCCGATCCGAGTCAGGCTCGACTTTTCCCGCCTGACTCGGATTCTGAAATCGAGGCAAAACGTCATCTTCCCGCCTTCCGAGTCTCGCGGGTTTTGGATCCTATATAAGGTACCCACGTCGGCGCCATTTTCTCACTCGGCTGTGGACAGTGAAGAGGGAGGGTGGGAGTTAGGGCTGTGTAGTGTAGTGTAGTGTAGTGCTGCTGTTGTCCACTACTTCAAAGTCCATAGGGGCTGGCTGTGTTGTGCTGTGCTGCTGTTGTTAATAGGGGCTGTGTCCACTACTTCAAAGTCCATAGGGGCTGGCTGGACAGTGTTGTGCAGTCAGTTCTCCATAGGGGCTGTGTCCACTCCAAAGTCCTGTGCAGTGTCCCAGTCCTAAAGAGGTGCTGTAGTGTTGTCCAGGGGGTGCTCTGTCCATCAGGGGTGCTCCCCCCAAGTGCTAAAAATATAATATATTTTCTGTGTTTGTGAATTGTGTGCGCAGTAGCCGCACGTGCATCAACAAAGTAGTGCCAAGCGTGCGCCTGTGTCATAAGTAAAGGGCCGGCTGGCTTGACCGTTAAAGGGTGCTGTAACCCCCGAAAGTACACTCCAGTCCAAACCAAAAAAAAATTATTTTCTGTGTTTGTGAATTGTGTGCGCAGTAGCCGCACGTGCATCAACAAAGTAGTGCCAAGCGTGCGCCTGTGTCATAAGTAAAGGGCCGGCTGGCTTGACCGTTAAGGGTGCTGTAACCCCCGAAAGTACACTCCAGTCCAAACCAAAAAAAAAATTATTTTCTGTGTTTGTGAATTGTGTGCGCAGTAGCCGCACGTGCATCAACAAAGTAGTGCCAAGCGTGCGCCTGTGTCATAAGTAAAGGGCCGGCTGGCTTGACCGTTAAGGGTGCTGTAACCCCCGAAAGTACACTCCAGTCCAAACCAAAAAAAAAATTATTTTCTGTGTTTGTGAATTGTGTGCGCAGTAGCCGCACGTGCATCAACAAAGTAGTGCCAAGCGTGCGCCTGTGTCATAAGTAAAGGGCCGGCTGGCTTGACCGTTAAGGGTGCTGTAACCCCCGAAAGTACACTCCAGTCCAAACCAAAAAAAAAATTATTTTCTGTGTTTGTGAATTGTGTGCGCAGTAGCCGCACGTGCATCAACAAAGTAGTGCCAAGCGTGCGCCTGTGTCATAAGTAAAGGGTCGGCTGGCTTGACCGTTAAAGGGTGCTGTAACCCCCAAAGTACACTCCAGTCCAAACCAAAAAAAAAATTATTTTCTGTGTTTGTGAATTGTGTGCGCAGTAGCCGCATGTGCATCAACAAAGTAGTGCCAAGCGTGCGCCTGTGTCATAAGTAAAGGGCCAGCTGGCTTGACCGTTAAAGGGTGCTGTAACCCCCAAAGTACACTCCAGTCCAAACCAAAAAAAAAATTATTTTCTGTGTTTGTGAATTGTGTGCGCAGTAGCCGCACGTGCATCAACAAAGTAGTGCCAAGCGTGCGCCTGTGTCATAAGTAAAGGGCCGGCTGGCTTGACCGTTAAAGGGTGCTGTAACCCCCGAAAGTACACTCCAGTCCAAACCAAAAAAAAAATTATTTTCTGTGTTTGTGAATTGTGTGCGCAGTAGCCGCACGTGCATCAACAAAGTAGTGCCAAGCGTGCGCCTGTGTCATAAGTAAAGGGCCGGCTGGCTTGACCGTTAAAGGGTGCTGTAACCCCCAAAGTACACTCCAGTCCAAACCGAAAAAAAATTATTTTCTGTGTTTGTGAATTGTGTGCGCAGTAGCCGCACGTGCATCAACAAAGTAGTGCCAAGCGTGCGCCTGTGTCATAAGTAAAGGGCCGGCTGGCTTGACCGTTAAAGGGTTCTGTAACCCCCAAAGTACACTCCAAACCAAAAAAATATATATTTTCTGTGTTTGTGACTTGTGTGCACTGTGGCTGCACGTGCATCAACAAAGGAGCAGCGCCAAGCGTGCGCCTGTGTCCCATAAGTAAAGAGCCGGCTGGCTCATTTCTTAAAGGGTGGTGTAACCCACAAAGTGCACTACTCTCCAGCAAAAATAAAAAAATATTTTCTGTGTTTGTGTGCGCTTTAGCCGCACGTATATATATCAATATAACATAAATGGAGGACCAAACTTTCTCTGATAAAAATAAAATAGGGAAAGATCAAGAACCACTTCCTACTAGTGCTGTTGCTGCTGCTGGGAGTTGTTCATCATCCCAGAGAGGAAGTAGGAACATCACTACTTTTACTAAACAATTGACCCTCCAACAGTCCCTAGCGATGAGGATGAGGTACGACAGCAGTCATCCTGAAGCAAAACGTATAACTGAGGCCTTGACTGCTATGTTGGTGTTAGACGTGCGTCCGGTATCCGACATTAGTGCAGTGGGATTTAGACAATTGATGGAGGTAGTGTGTCCTCGGTTCCAAATCCCGTCTAGATTCCACCTGCATCCTCAAAGCAGCAGCGACAAGCGTGCGTCTGTCTGTTAAAGGGTGGTGACACCCTCAAAGTGTGCTACACAAACAATTAAAATATTGTTCTTTTTTTTTCTGTCTTTGTGAAATGTGTGGGCTGTAGCCGCACCTGCATCCTTAAAGCAGCAGCGACAAGCGTGCGTCTGTCTGTTAAAGGGTGGTGACACCCTCAAAGTGTGCTACACAAACAATTAAAATATTGTTCGTTTTTTTTCTGTCTTTGTGAATTGTGTGGGCTGTAGCCGCACTTGCATCCTCAAAGCAGCAGCGACAAGCGTGCGTCTGTCTGTTAAAGGGTGTTGTAACTCTCAAAGTGCTCCAAAAAAATCAAAAAATTTTTTTTAATGTGTTT
Organism: Taudactylus pleione; assembly: GCA_031769625.1. NCBI lineage: Eukaryota > Metazoa > Chordata > Amphibia > Anura > Myobatrachidae > Taudactylus > Taudactylus pleione. Next base: position 3,132,304 of record JAUIMM010000197.1, read on the forward strand.
GTGACTTGTGTGCGATGTAGCCACACTTGCATCCTCAAAGCAGCAGCGACAAGCGTGCGTCTGTCTGTTAAAGGGTGGTGACACCCTCAAAGTGTGCTACACAAACAATAAAAATATTCTTCTTCTTTTTTCTGTCTTTGTGAATTGTGTGGGCTGTAGCCGCACCTGCATCCTTAAAGCAGCAGTGACAAGCGTGCGTCTGTCTGTTAAAGGGTGGTGTAACTCACGAAGTGCTCCAAAAAATAAAAAACTATTTTTTTAATGTGTTTGTGACTTGTGTGCGATGTAGCCGCACTTGCATCCTCAAAGCAGCAGCGACAAGCGTGCGTCTGTCTGTTAAAGGGTGGTGACACCCTCAAAGTGTGCTACACAAACAATAAAAATATTCTTCTTTTTTCTGTCTTTGTGAATTGTGTGGGCTGTAGCCGCACCTGCATCCTTAAAGCAGCAGCGACAAGCGTGCGTCTGTCTGTTAAAGGGTGGTGACACCCTCAAAGTGTGCTACACAAACAATTAAAATATTGTTCTTTTTTCTGTCTTTGTGAATTGTGTGGGCTGTAGCCGCACCTGCATCCTTAAAGCAGCTGCGACAAGCGTGCGTCTGTCTGTTAAAGGGTGGTGACACCCTCAAAGTGTGCTACACAAACAATTAAAATATTGTTCTTTTTTTTTCGGTCTTTGTGAATTGTGTGGGCTGTAGCCGCACTTGCATCCTCAAAGCAGCAGCGACAAGCGTGCGTCTGTCTGTTAGAGGGTGGTGTAACCCTCAAAGTGTGCTCCACAAACAATAAAAATATTCTTTTTTTTTTTCTGTCTTTGTGAATTGTGTGGGCTGTAGCCGCACTTGAATCCTCAAAGCAGCAGCGACAAGCGTGCGTCTGTCTGTTAAAGGATCACATCGGTGACAGCATCCAAGTAGCCATGTCAGACAGTCCGTACCTGTACTGGCAGGAAAAAGAAGCAATTTGGAGGTCCCTGTACAAACTGGCTCTATTTTACCTGAGTTGCCCCCCCTCCAGTGTGTACTCCGAAAGAGTGTTTAGTGCAGCCGGGAACCTTGTTAGCGAAAGGCGTAGGAGGTTGCTTCCACAAAATGTGGAGAAGATGATGTTCATAAAATGAATGATCAACTCTTCCAGGGAGACCAGCCTCCAGAACGTACAGAGGGATTTGTGGTTCCAGCAGGGACGAATTAATACTCTGTGAGGATGAGGATGTACATAACACTGAAGAGGGTGAGGAATCTGTGGATGAGGAGGATGAGGACGACTTCTTGCCTCCGTAGAGCCAGTTTGTGCAGGGACAGATTAATTGCCAGCTTGTTTTGTGGGGGCCCAAACGAACCAATCATTTCAGCCACAGTTGTGTGGCAGACCCTGGCGCTGAAATGATTGGTTTGTTAAAGTGTGCATGTCCTGTTTATACAACATAAGGGTGGGTGGGAGGGCCCAAGGACAATTCCATCTTGCACCTCTTTTTTTTCTTTGCATTATGTACAGTTTGGGGCCTAGTTTTTCAATGCCATCCTGTCTGCCACTGCAGTTTCACGCCTAGATGGGTCACGTGTTTGTGCCGCCCACTCGTGTCGCTTAGCATAGTCATCCAGCTACCTCGGTGCAACCTTTTGGACATAAAAACACTATTGTGAGGTGTGAGGTATTCAGAATAGACTGGAAATGAGTGGAAATTAAGGTTATTGAGGTTAATAATAGCATAGGAGCAGAAAAACCTACAAATTCTGTGATTTTAGCTGTTTTTATGCTTTTTTTCAAAAAAATTCAGATCCAAAACACAAAACCCAGAACCCAAAACACGGAAGGGTGGTTTTGGCAAAACCAATCCAGATCCAAAACACGAAGAAAGATCCAGATCCAAAACCAAAACACAAAACACGAAAAGTGGCCGGTGCACACCCCTAATATCAAGTATTGGACTTAATGTTCTTAGGACCTGATTCAATTGGCCAATTGTTGCGTACTGCGCATGGGTATGCATCGCAGTGCGCTTCTGCGAAGGCTACACTCAGGGCCAGCGCTAGGCTGTGCTGCGCCCAGTGCTGTCCTGTGTTGCCGCCCCTTCCGTCCTCCGCTCCCTCCCCATGAGCTTAAATATGTCCTATAGCGCTGGGAGGGAGGTGGGCGTTTCTTGCACCCTCCGGAAACAGTAGCGCTGCGGGCAACGGACCTGCTTGCCCGTGCCTGGAGCCGCTACTGGCTACACTGCGATTACGCAGAGCATGAAAAGCCATGGCAGAGTGAGTGACAGGTAGTCAGCATTTGGGGGTGGTGATGGGGGAGTGGTTGGAGAAACACAGGCGCTCCTGTCTGTTTGAACGCCGTTACATGGGCGTGCATAAATTAGCCACTGCGACGGTATACACAGCTTGAGTACTTACTGAGTGCAACGAGGTTAGCAATTTCTGAGTAAGGTCAGGGCTGCTGTAATTGTGTGTGAGGGACCGATGGTACTCAATGTTTCCAATGTATAAGCAGGACTTCAAGGTGTTACGGATGTGAGATAGTGGTAGTGGGAGGCAGTGGGCGTCTTTATGCTGGCAGTGTGACGGCATTACGGTTGCATTCATTAGCATATTGTCACAGCAGACCTGCTTGCTATTATGGAACTGCGATCGCAATAGCGATCCTTAATGAGTCAGGCCCTTAGTCCACTGTTACATGATCTTCTGTACTCATCCCTTTCTTTTGGTTTATATCTCAGCCTAAACTCACAGCATTGCAAAGATTTATTTTGATTATTTTCATACAGTACCAATATTCTTCTTTGACTAAGGTTAAAACCCAACTGATCGAAAAGAATTATACTCACATCAACTTCAAATATTTTTGAAGTGCTCTGTAAAAGCACTGTACAGTGTAATACTGTGAAAATGCAGTTCTCTGTTCCAGCATTATAAATCTGCATGTGCAAAATGTGAATGATCAAGGTAAACAGTATACATTATTAAATAAACTCCCAGTGTAATCTCAGGATGCACTACACCTAAATGTGACAGCTCCTTGCCAGCTCATTGCCTTCATTTTAAACTTTAATGTGTTCAGTATAGTAGACCTTATGTTAATTTCTCAGATAAGTTTTCTTACTTTATTACACTATATACTTGGAATGGTTATTTTCCATACCAGCCATCTTCATCACAGATATGTTTTCTTAACATTAAAAGAAATGTGTGGATTTTTTTTCTGTACAGTATAATTAAATAAAATTGTCCCTTGGGTTGTTTTTTTTTAAATGAATATCCAAGGCCTGGATTTGTCAGAAGGCCAAAGCCTATTAGTGAAAAAATAAATAAAAAAAATTGCAGTCCTGGCACTGTGCTCAGTTTACATATTAAATTTAAAAAAAAAAAATTTTATTAAGGCATTTGTCTAGAACTGAATAATTTCCATGGATTTGTCCTAGGCAGATGGGAAGGAGAGAGGTATCGGGCTCCACAATTTATGACGACTGTACTGGAGATGCAAGAGCACCAATTCTCAGAAAGAAATAATACCCTTTGTATCTGTATTTCTAAGTCATTTAATTGATATGAATAAATGCATTTAAATATATTTACCCTATTGTATATGTATATGGAAGTTAGAGATGTGCGGTTCGGTTTTCCTGAAATTGAAAAACACACACGAACTTTGGGGTTCCTAGTTGAATAGAGTAAAAGTTCGGAATCACTTTGGGGTTTCGGGTTGATTCCAGTCCAGGCTCGGGTCTGCAGTCAGTTCGAAACTCAGATTTAAAAACCAAACTCAGGTTTTGGATTGCCCAAATTACATGATTTTAGCGAGTTTATGGATTTTTTTAAATCAATTTTTATCAAATTGTTTTTACTTTTATCGATTTTTTTATGGAATCCAAAACCGAACCAAAACTGAATCCGAACCAAAACCCTTTGCCAAAACGAAAACACGATGATGAATTAGAACCAAAGCCAAAACACAGGGGTCCGCGCACATCTCTAAAAAATATACATGCATGTATCTGGTCATTTGTAAGTTACATGTGAAGACCCGAGATGGGGAGGTAGTTGAAATCCCGACTGTTGGGATCCCGGCATTGCAATCTTGACACCAGTCAAAATCCCTGCACCAGCATTTTGACTACCGGCATCCCGAGCGTTAGGGTTAGGGGTTAGGCTTACGCAATAGTAGGAGAGGATTTGGGTCAGGCACTAGGGGGGAGGGTTAGGGGTAGGGTTAGGAGATTTACCGACAGCTGTCAATATCCTAACCCTGTTGGGATGTCGGTGTCGGAATTCTGACCGCTGGGATCCCGAGCGCTGGCATCCTTTACCCAACCCTTGAAATGGGGTAGCCCCGCCCACTCGGCCTACTTTAGAGAGCTTTAAATGTAGTGTGGTCACGCTCCCATAGCACCAGAGCCCGTCCAATCTTTTGAAGGCCCTGCTGACATGTAAAGCACACAAAGTACTATATATATATATAGAGTAAAATAAGGTCTAGATGAACATCATTTGATGCATGTAGGCACACAACCTTTTGCTTTACTCTATCCACTAGTCACACAGGCTTAGATCTACACTAATGATGGAGTTTATGACTCTTCTCTTTTAACATTTTGACACTAAAATAAGGACTTAATTACCCCCTCTCCTACCCACCCACCCCTATTCCCCATCTATTATTTAAATGGGAAATAAAGTGCTGGTGTTTTATTCACCTACTGTACCTACACTGTGATTGTGAACTAATATAGTGCATCATTTGCTGCATATTAGAGCATAATAAATAAAATAAATTATTACTACGTTGACATTTCCATTGATGCAATCATAGTTACTTTTTAGCTAAGAATCTGTAGCTTACTATTATGTTAGAGGCTACAGTAATTCATTTTGCGATCCCTTTGGCTTGACATATGGCAGGCTAGCTGAGATAAATGAAGACAGCTGAATTGTTGATAGAAATGATTGGAACTGTCCTTTATTACATTTGCTATCGGAAATGTGTCACTTCTTATAGTCTTAAATTTTAACTCCTGTGTAGTTTATTTATAAAAAAAACACCACTCTATGATATGTTACACTGTGTTAAAAGATTTTGTTACTTTAAAGTTCAAACAATTTTAAATACTTCTCATCTTTCTTTCTATATCTGCTAACATAACAAACACATGTACATTTTTCTGTACATTATTCTTTGCCAGATGGAAATGGTACAGTCTTACCACAGCCATAAAAGAGGGACTAGGCACTATGGGGACCTTCCAAAGCTATTTACCAATCCAAAGGGGTGGGGGAGGGAGTGGGATCGAGAGAGAGAGAGAGAGAGATCGAGAGAGAGAGAGAGAGATTGAGAGAGAGAGTTTCGAAAGAGAGAGAGAGAGGGATGGAGAGATATCATAGGCCTGGTAATTGCAATATTGGTGGCTGCATTGTGTAGTTTCTAGGGGTGTGCACCGGCCACTTTTCGTGTTTTGTATTTTGGTTTTGGATCTGGATCTTTCTTCATGTTTTGGATCTGGATTGGTTTTGCCAAAACCACCCTTCCGTGTTTTTGGTTCTGGGTTTTGTGTTTTGGATCTGTATTTTTTTAAAAAAAAGCATAAAAACAGCTAAAATCACAGAATTTGCAGGTTTTTCTGCTCCTATGCTATTATTAACCTCAATAACCTTAATTTCCACTCATTTCCAGTCTATTCTGAACACCTCACACCTCACAATAGTGTTTTTATATCCAAAAGGTTGCACCGAGGTAGCTGGATGACTATGCTAAGAGATACGAGTGGGCGGCACAAACACGTGGTCCATCTAGGAGTAACACTGCAGTGGCAGACAGGATGGCAGTTTGAAAAACTAGGCCCCAAACAGTACATAATTCAAAGAAAAAAAAGAGGTGCAAGATGGAATTGTCCTTGGGCCCTCCCACCCACCCTTATGTTGTATAAACAGGACAAGCACACTTTAACAAACCAAAGATTTCAGCGCCAGGGTCTGCCACACGACTGTGGCTGAAATGATTGGTTCGTTTGGTCCCCCACAAAACAAGCTGGCAATTAATCTGTCCCTGCACAAACTGGCTCTACGGAGGCAAGATGTCGTCCTCATCCTCCTCATCCACTGATTCCTCACCCTCTTCAGTGTTGTGTACATCCTCATCCTCACAGAGTATTAATTCGTCCCCGCTGGAATCCACAACCACAGGTCCCTCTGTACGTTCTGGAGGCTGGTCTCCCTGAAAGAGTTGATAATTCATTTTATGAACATCATCTTCTCCACATTTTGTGGAAGCAACCTCCTACGCCTTTCGCTGACAAGGTTCCCGGCTGCAGTAAACACTCTTTCGGAGTACACACTGGAGGGGGGGCAACTCAGGTAAAATAGAGCCAGTTTGTACAGGGACCTCCAAATTGCTTCTTTTTCCTGCCAGTACAGGTACGGACTGTCTGACATGCCTACTTGGATGCTGTCACCGATGTAATCCTTTAATAGACAGACGCACGCTTGTCGCTGCTGCTTTAAGGATGCAGGTGCGGATACAGCCCACACATTTCACAAAGACAGAAAAAAAAAGAAGAATATTTTTATTGTTTGTGGAGCACACTTTGAGGGTGTCACCACCCTTTAACAGACAGACGCACGCTTGTCGCTGCTGCTTTAAGGATGCAGGTGCGGCTACAGCCCACACATTTCACAAAGACAGAAAAAAAAGAATATTTTTATTGTTTGTGGAGCACACTTTGAGGGTGTCACCACCCTTTAACAGACAGACGCACGCTTGTCGCTGCTGCTTTAAGGATGCAGGTGCAGCTACAGCCCACACATTTCACAAAGACAGAAAAAAAAAGAAGAGTATTTTTATTGTTTGTGGAGCGCACTTTGAGGGTTACACCACCCTTTAACAGACAGACTCACGCTTGTCGCTGCTGATTTGAGGACAGTATCATGTGCAGTGACAGTAGACTTGTCAGAAATTGTTGGCATGTCCTTCAGTCCGGACCAGATGTCCAAACCGGCCTTTGACTTATGACACAGGCGCATGCTTGGTGCTGCTACTGTGTTGATGCACGTGCGGCTACATCGCACACAAGTCACAAACACATAAAAAAAATAGTTTTTTATTTTTTGGAGCACTTTGAGGGTTACACCACCATTTAACAAACAGATGCACGCTTGTCGCTGCTGCTTTGAGGATGCAAGTGCGGCTACAGCCCACACAATTCACAAAGACAGAAAAAAAAGAAGAATATTTTTATTGTTTGTGGAGCACACTTTGAGGGTGTCACCACCCTTTAACAGACAGACACACGCTTGTCGCTGCTGCTTTTAGGATGCAGGTGCGGCTACAGCCCACACATTTCACAAAGACAGAAAAAAAAGAAGAATATTTTTATTGTTTGTGGAGCGCACTTTGAGGGTTACACCACCCTTTAACAGACAGACGCACGCTTGTCGCTGCTGCATTGCGGACGCAAGTGTGGCTACAGCCCACACAATTCACAAAGACAGAAAAAAAAAGAAGAATATTTTTATTGTTTGTGGAGCACACTTTGAGGGTGTCACCACCCTTTAACAGACAGATGCACGCTTGTCACTGCTGCTTTAAAGATACAGGTGCGGCTACAGCCCACACATTTCACAAAGACAGAAAAAAAAAGAAGAATATTTTTATTGTTTGTGGAGCGCACTTTGAGGTTTACACCACCCTTTAACAGACAGACGCACGCTTGTCGCTGCTGCTTTGAGGATGCAAGTGCGGCTACAGCCCACACAATTCACAAAGACAGAAAAAAAAAGAAGATTTTTTTTATTGTTTGTGGAGCGCACTTTGAGGGTGTCACCACCCTTTAACAGACAGACACATGCTTGTCGCTGCTGCTTTAAGGATGCAGGTGGAATCTAGACGGGATTTGGAACCGGGGACACACTACCTATCAATTGTCTAAATCCCACTGCATTAATGGCGGATACCGGACGCACGTCTAACACCAACATAGCAGTTAAGGCCTCAGTTATATGTTTTGCTTCAGGATGACTGATGTCGTACTTCATCCTCATCGCTAGGGACTGTTGGAGGGTCAATTGTTTAGTAAAAGTAGTGGTGTTCCTACTTCCTCTCTGGGATGATGAACAACTCCCAGCAGCAGCAACAGCACTAGGAGGAAGTGGTTCTTGATCTTTCCCTATTTTATTTTTATTGGAGAAAGTTTGGTCCTCCATTTATGTTATATTGATATATACGTGCGGCTAAGGCGCACACAAACACAGAAAATATTTTTTTATTTTTGCTGGAGAGTAGTGCACTTTGTGGCTTACACCACCCTTTAAGAAATGAGCCAACCGGCTCTTTACTTATGGGACACAGGCGCACGCTTGGCACTGCTCCTTTGTTGATGCATGTGCAGCCACAGTGCACACAATTCACAAACACAGCAAATATTTTTTTATTTGGTTTGGAGTGTACTTTGGGGTTACAGCACCCTTTAACGGTCAAGTCAGCCGGCCCTTTACTTATGACACAGGCGCACGCTTGGCACTACTTTGTTGATGCACGTGCGGCTACTGCGCACACAATTCACAAACACAGAAAATATTTTTTTATTTGGTTTGGAGTGTACTTTGGGGGTTACAGCACCCTTTAACAGTCAAGCCAGCCGGCCCTTTACTTATGACACAGGCGTACGCTTGGCACTACTTTGTTGATGCACGTGCGGCTACTGCGCACGCAATTCACAAACACAGAAAATATTTTTTTATTTGGTTTGGAGTGTACTTTGAGGGTTACAGCACCCTTTAATGGTCAAGCCAGCCGGCCCTTTACTTATGACACAGGCGCACGCTTGGCACTACTTTGTTGATGCACGTGCGGCTACTGCGCACACAATTCACAAACACAGCAAATATTTTTTTATTTGGTTTGGAGTGTACTTTGGGGTTACAGCACCCTTTAACGGTCAAGTCAGCCGGCCCTTTACTTATGACACAGGCGCACGCTTGCCACTACTTTGTTGATGCACGTGCTCTTGGGGGGAGCACCCCTGATGGACAGAGCCTCCCCTGGACAACACTACAGCACCCCTTTAGGACTGGGACACTGCACAGGACTTTGGAGTGGACACAGCCCCTATGGACAACTGACTGCACAACACAGTCCAGCCAGCCCCTATGGACTTTGAAGTAGTGGACACAGCCCCTATTAACAACAGCAGCACAGCACAACACAGCCAGCCCCTACGGACTTTGAAGTAGTGGACACAGCCTCTATGGACAACAGCAGCACAGCACAGCACAGCACAATACTACTCTGCACTACACTACACTACACAGCCCAGCCAGCCCTAACTCCCACCCTCCCTCTTCACTGTCCACAGCCGAGTGAGAAAATGGCGCCGACGCGGGTACCTTATATAGGATCCAAAACCCGCGAGACCCGGAAGGCGGGATGATGACGTTTTGCCTCGATTTCAGATCCGAGTCAGGCGGGAAAAGTCGAGCCTGTCTCGGATCGGCCTCGGATCGGGGGGGGCTCGGGGGGGTTCGGATTTCAGAAATCCGAACCTGCTCACCCCTAGTAGTTACCAGAGGTTTTGATGTCTGGATCCTAAAACTATCAGAGATAAGGCATCTTCATTCCATTCTATGCATAATACAATTAGGTGAATGAAGTTCAGGTTTCTAGTAATTGTTTGTTTCGCAATAGGGGGAATGAGTTAATGAAGATTGTACTGATTATTTTTTTAATGTAACAACCATTCTCTGCATCGTCAAGAAGTGTGTATTTGTGGGTTCTGTATTTCTCACCTCTCTGAAGCAATCCCTCTTGTGTGCATGTGTATTCTTCCACCAGCGGAAACTCAGGGAAACTCTTGTACCTTGCACAAGACTTCCTCAATATCACACACTAAAACATAGGGATAGTTAAAAACCACCTCCGCTTATTTATTAAAGGGATGAAAATGTATTAGAATAGTAGAGGTTGTAGTAGTGGTTTATTAATGCGGACAAATTGTTGTACAATGGGGAAAACAGGAAATGCAGCAATATAAGTGCTTAAGAACAGCAACAGCAGATGCACTACAACTTACTGACAATCTGGCAACTAAATAAAAAAAGAAAATACACTAATAGAAACTCATAAAATCATCTCATTACCCATTTATATCCATACTATTCTGGTGCTAGTTACCAGCCTGTCCACAATGGTATACCGATCACCATTTGTCCATTTGGGATAGGAGAAACCGCAGAGGTGAGTGGCAGCTGAGCTCTGCACCCTTCCATGTGTCAGATTGGGGATAATTCATATCAGCCAGAGATACTGTGTTTGGAGCTATTGAGACTGTTACTGAGACTGGGATTAATATTATTAGCCGGAGTCTCTGGCAACCACCTGTTGTTCCCTTATTCAAACGTCTGAGACTGTGCTAACTGCATTTTATATTCTGGGACTTGTGGTTCCACAAATCATTGAAATTATCTTTGCAGATCCAGGAATGGAAGGATATTAATTATAAATGGTTTTTCAGTATATATTTTAGATACATATGTGTTTCTTATTTATAGCAGTGTGCGTTATTAAAAAAAAAAGGCTAGCTACCTTATTATTGTTGATGTGATAATATTCAATATATCAATGTTAATATATTTTATTAAATGTATAGTTTGATTGTATATATTTTAGCGTGTCTTGTACAGTATATCATTCTGGCCTATCAGTTTATTTAGATTAGCGCAGTTTTCTACTTCTTTTTTTGGTTTGTTGCCAATGGAAGCTCTCGCAGGTTAGTAGCTCTCCCCATGGGACCCCTTTAGTGTGACTTCTAAGACTTAACAAGAGAGTTACCATCCAATTACTCACAGGCCTATCGCACTGTAGCACAGCACAACCCCAAACAGTACCCGTAAGACAGTACAGAATTAATCACAGCACAACCCCAAACAGTACACGTAAGACAGTACAAAATTAATGCGCACAGAATACTCTGGCTTCTCTCTAATGCTGCGTACACACTTTCCGATTTGGAACAATTGAACGATAATAAGGCACACTTCCGCTGGTCAGTTATGATAACCCCGCCGATGACAATATTGCTGCATACACACATTGTGTACTGTGTATGCGGCTTAAGGGAAAAGATGTATCAAGCCTTGAAGTGAGATAGGGTGGAGAAGTTGCCTAAAGCAACTGGGGGATGTATCAAAGCTTGGTGAGAGAGTGGAGAGAGAAAGCATCAACCAATCATCTTCTGTCATTTATCATATGCAGTCTGTAAATGACAGTTAGAAGCTGATTGGTTAGTATTTTATCTCTCACCATCAATCAAAGATTTCATACATCTCCCCAAAGAGCTTCGAACTGTTCTTTATCTAGCACAGATTATGAAATGACAGATAGAAGCTGAATGGTTGAAGACGCGTGCGGCAAAAACAATGGGCGTGGTCACAAGGGGCGGGGTAACTTGACAATGGGGCGTGTCAACAGGACACATAAACCCTTTCTCGTCACTCTTAACATTTCTTTCCATATACACCTTAACCCCTGTAGTGCTCCTTATACAGTCCGCCCTATGCAGTGCCCCCAGTAGTGGTCCCTCTTATGCAGGCCCAAAAGTAGTGGTCCCTCTTATGCAGGCCCCCAGTAGTACCCCTTGTACAGTACCCCCAGTAGTGGTCCCCTTTGTGCATCTCCCCATTAATTCCCCTTATACAGTGCCCCCAGTAGTGGTCCCCCTTATACAGGCCCCCAGTTGTGCCACTTATACAGTGCCCCCAGTAGTAATCCCCTTTATGCAGCCCCCCAGTAGAGGTCCCCACTATCCAGTGCCCCTTGTAGTGGTCCTCCCTATTTAGTGCTCCCAGTGCAGTGTCCCTTGTGCCTCCAGTAGTAAGCCTCTTATATAGTGCCCCCAGTAGTAACCCCCCCTTATGCAGTGCCCATTATATAGTGCCCCCAGTAGTAGACCCCCCCTTATGCAGTGACCATTATATAGTCCCTCCAGTAGCAGTCCCCCCATGCAGTGCCCCCAGAAGTAGTCTCCCCCTAAGCAGTGCCCTTTATATAGTGCCCCCAGTAGTAGTCTCCCCAGTAGTGGTCCCTGATGGAGTGCCCCAGTAGTAGTCCCCCCAATTACTGCCCCTAGTAGTGGCCCCCCCAATTACTGCCCCCAGTAGTAGTTTCCCCAATTAGTGCCCCCAGTAAAGGTCCCCCCAATTACTGCCCCCAGTAGTAGTCCCCGCAATTACTGCCCGCAGTAGTAATCCCCCCAATTAGTGCCCCCAGTAGAGGTTCCTCCCAGTGGTGCCCCCAGTCGAGGTTCCCCCCCAGTGGTACCCCCAATTACTGCCCCCAGTAGTAGTCCCCCCAATTACTGCCCCCAGTAGTAGTCCCCCCAATTAGTGCCCCCAGTAAAGGTTCCCCCCAATTACTGCCCCCAGTAGAGGTTCCCCCCAGTGGTGCCCTCAATTACTGCACCCAGTAGAGGGTGCCCCCAATTACTGCCACCAGTAGAGGTACCCCCCCTCCCAATACATAGCAAAAAAATACAAAATGTATTAAAAAAAAACTTACCTGCATCCACGCTCCTGCTCCAGCTCCCGGCGCCGCAATGTCCGCACGTCAGCCCTCGGGCTGGCACGCTCTGCATTATGGGAGAGACATTATGATATCATGACGTCTCCCTCACTACTCACTGCAGGAGCCGGACGGAAGCAGCCAGTGAAAGTCTTTCTGACTCTCATTAGCTGCTGTTTACACACACATCTCCGCCAGCACTGGCGGAGATGTGTATGCAGCAGCCAATGAGAGTCTTTCTGACTCTCAATGGCTGCTGAATAACACACACATCGCTGCTGTGCTGGCGGCAATGTGTGTGTTAGCACAGCTTGAGCCCGCCTGCCATCCTCCTACTGGCGCTATTGGGTAAGCGCTCAGGGGTAGGGAAGGGGCTCAGCTGTGCAGCACGCGGGAAGCCTAGCGCTGGTCCTGTATAAATGTGTAGCGCTGACCGCACTCACTGCGGTCGGCGCTACACTGGCTAACTAGGGCCTGCCGGTACCGTGGCTGACGGTGCCCCCCCACGCCACCGGTCCCACGGCACCCAGGGCATGCACCCTGCTTGCCCTGCCCTAGTTACTCCACTTCTGTATGTAAAGGTGCAATGGAAAGTTCATAGACCAAATTAATATTCTAAGCATAGTGATATAAGCACAGCAGTATCTTTATTCTGACACAGGAGCATTTGATTTCCAATAATTGGAATCCTATATTTGATTTCTGGCAAATCATTGGATACTTTCTAACAGCAACAAGCACATACAACTTAATTATATGAATATGGAACACCACAACTTAGCTTCTTCTAGTTGGTTCAAGATCCAAAAAGCCTTCTACAATGGGCCAAGACCGTTCCTCTTCCTGCTAGCAGATCTCTCTGCTCACCTGCTTTGCCATGAGACCTGCAATTTACTTCTTGTGCCAGGAACTTGCTTGGAAATTCCAACCAGTCAAATACTTGCCAAGCTCCACTAGAGGGTCACTCTCACTCACTCACTGAACTCAGACCTTGGCCCCCATTTATTAACGAGTTTTATCACCAAAATGAGTGATAAATGTCACTGTGTATGATACATGGTGCTCCAGCCAATCAGCTCCCAACTGTCATTTTTCTAACAGTTGATACTGTAGTTGGGAGCTGATTGGCTGGAGCACCATGTATCACACACAGTGACATTTATCACTAATTTTGGTGATAAAACTCGTTAGTAAATAAGGCCCCTTGTCTGACTCCTTCAACAGGGAGATCCCTACTAACACAGAGACTCCTTTCCAGCCCACTTGGTAGTATCTTTCTCGCAGTCCTTTCTCTCAGCATCTTTCTCTCAGGAGCCTATTCATCATTACTAAAAATTTGATAGAAGTAATTAGGTTTAGAACTACCTAATTACCGGTGGAATTCATCATTCCTCCTCTACATAAGTATCTATTCAGAAAAGCTGTCATTTTTGCGATGACAGCTTTTCGGGAAATAGATACTTTTCCCTGCCAAGTCCTACCTTACCGCAGCTGTAATCAGTGCTGCGCATGCGACGATACACCCGGAAAAGTAGCGCTTGCGCTGCACTTGCTAGAGCTGTGGTAATTATGTCCCCCCCAACCCCTCCATCCACCCCTCCGCTCACCTCCCTGTCCCCCACTTACCTGGCCGCTGAAGCCTCCTCCAGCTCTGACACTGTGTTCTCCCAACAGTACACAGTAAAGTTTAGAAAGAAAAAAAAATAACATTTTGATGTATAGCATAATTTCCATATCCCCATACTAATGTACTAATATATGGGGAGTGTGAAAATTAAGGCAGGCGGACTGAACCAGGAGATATCAGTGATATATCTTGTTTTAAGTGTCATCATGAATAATAAAATAATGGTAATTAAGGAAAATGTCCTTAAAAACTTTATTTTAGTGTTGATGAATAGGCCCCTCAGTCTCATGCTTTTCCAGGCCACAAAGTTTTACTTATTACTTTCCTCACATCTCCAGCAGTAGGAGTGTCCCATCCTAGTGCCACCATTTTCTTGAAGTCTGAACTGTAAGCTACCATTTTGGCAAGCCCCACATCTACATCAAACATACAGTTTCCAGTATAATTTTAGAATAACAAATAATAAAACAAATGTGCTATGTACAGAAATGACACCATTACAAAACTTGCAAATACAGTCCTGGAACTTTTGTCTCAATACCGCAAAACGTTCTGTGAATTGAACTACAGATGACTCCAGAAAGTGAGTTAATTATGTTATTCAAAATGTAGTTGTAGTTATGAGCTTCTGTCTCCTCTGCACTGACCTAACCTATAATACATTTTGAAGTTTGCAAAAATATAATCTCTCTATTGCACATTGCACTCCTGCCCATATCTTATCTCTCGCCCCTTCATTTCCCTGTAGCAGACAGCATTTTAAAATGATTCATAAAGCTAAAATATGCTTGATGGCAATATTCTCGGGAAGTTAAGCACATGTTACAAACATATATTATGCTTCTTTTATCTTTGGATATTTACTACTTTAGGACAATATAGCAAGTCCATTATGCAGTCTAGCTAAACTTTCTATGAGCCGGTCTGCATTGTTAACTTAGCCTGAGACCTCCTGAATAACATTTTCCAGAAGCTGTAACAATTATATTGTCCCAGAAGATTAGTATTTTACACGTGTTGCAGGGAATAGCTCAACAATCAATTCCTGAAACAGGATGAATGATCTTTCCAACTTCAGCTCTGTTAGATTTATGAGCTGAGTTAAAGCTCAGTTGTTCCACTATCTAGCATGTAGCTTCTGTAGACCTGTATCCATCATCTTGTTAATTTGTTTTTTAAATGACACTGAACATGCTATAAAATAGATAACACCTAAATATATTTTTGTCCTGCATTTCACGGTTTCCTACCATATCTAATTTCCCTATAGGTAGGAATGAGAAAAACTGTAGCAAAATGTTGTAGTCTTCAGGCTTCACAGAGGTGCTGCAAAGTTGTGGAGACACAGGGCTTTAATTCAGAGTCAGACACAAATGGAGAAGCAACAAGCATTCGAAAAAAAAGGTACATATTTGCAACCAATTTGTGACCCATTCAGTGTCTACCAAGTCATCAGCTGCAGCCAGAGGCGATTTTAGAGATGAGAGGCCTGTGTGCAGGCTCCATGTGGGCGCCCTCCTCTCTGGCAATACAGTAGACCCTGGCTATGTGCAAAACACTGGGAAAATGGTCACCACGCCATTTTGCCAGTGATTTCAGCTGTACTGCAGTGCCCGCCAATGCAGGGAGGTAGGTATAATTATGGGTGCAGAATGTGCAGTGTGGGCACCGCTCACTCCGCACCCATTATAAATACGCCAATGGCTGCAGCTCCCTCCCCTTCACGAACCCGAATCTGCAGCCGAAGGATAGAGTATGCCTGAAGGCATGGTTTCACTATTAGAACAAAATAGAAACACAGTACAGAGCAGTTATTGGCAGGATAGAACAGACACCCATGAGTAGACCTCTAATCCTACCACCACTATTCTGCTAAGCCCGTCAGCCCAGTCCAGGGTTTGATTCATTACCATACGCAACTGCGATTAGGCATGCAATCCGGCGATTGTTGCATTCTGCGCATGCATATGCATTGCAGAGCGCGTGTGTGAACCGGCCACTGCGATCAGGACTGTAATCGTAGTGACTAAGATTGACAGGAGGTGCCATTTGTGGGAGGTGACAGGGGGTGGTCTGTGAAACGCAGGCATCCCAGTTGGGGATGAGCGGGTTCGGATTTCTGAAATCCGTGCCCCCCCGATCCGAGTCGTATCCGAGTCAGGCTCAACTTTTACCGCCTGACTCGGATCAGAAATCGAGGCAAAACGTCAAAATACCGC
Source organism: Taudactylus pleione (assembly GCA_031769625.1). NCBI lineage: Eukaryota > Metazoa > Chordata > Amphibia > Anura > Myobatrachidae > Taudactylus > Taudactylus pleione. Next base: position 3,148,692 of record JAUIMM010000197.1, read on the forward strand.
CTTCCGGATCTCGCGGGTTTTGGATTCTATAAAAGGTCCCCGCGTTGGTGCCATTTCGAACTCCGGCTGTGGACAGTGAAGAGGGAGGGTGGGAGCTAGGGCTGGCTGGGCTGTGTTGTGCTGCTGTTCTCCATAGGGGCTGTGACCACTCAGTCCATAGGGGCTGACTGGGCTGTGTTGTGCTGCTGTAGTCCAGAGCGGCTGGCTGGGCTGTGTTGTGCTGCTGTCATAGGGGCTGGCTGGGCTGTGTTGTGCAGTCAGTTGTCCATAGGGGCTGTCTGGACTGTGTTGTGCAGTGTCCCATAAAGGCTGTAGTCCTAGAGGGGTGCTGTATTGTTGTCCAGGGGGTGATCTGTGCATCAGGGGTGCTCCCCCAAAGTGCACTCCAAAAACATTTTGTTTGTTTCTGTGTTTCTGAATTGTGTGCACAGTAGCCACACATGCATCAGCAAAGTAGCACCAAGCGTGCGCCTGTGTCATAAATAAAGGGCCAGCTGGCTTGTCCATTAAAGGGTGCTGTAACCCCCAAAGTGCACTCCAAAAAAAATAAAACATTTTTTTTGTGTTTGTGAAATGTGTGCACAGTAGCCGCACGTGCATCAACAAAGTAGCATCAAGCGTGCGCCTGTGTCATAAGTGAAGGGTCGGCTGGCTTGACCGTTAAAGGGTGCTGTAACCCCCAAAGTGCACTCCAAACCAAATAAAAAATAATTTTCTGTGTTTGTGAATTGTGTGCACTGTGTCTGCACGTGCATCAACAAAGGAGCAGCACCAAGCGTGTGCCTGTGTGCCATAAGTAAAGGGCCGGCTGGCTCATCTCTTAAAGGGTGGTGTAAGCCCCCCAAATTGCACTCCAACAAAAATAAAAAAATATTTTCTGTGTTTGTGAATTGTGTGCGCTGTAGCTGCACGTGCATCAACAAAGGAGCAACGCCAAGCCTGCGCCTGTGTCACAAGTAAAGGGCCGGATGGCTCGTCTGTTGAAGGGTGCTGTAACCCCCAAAGTGCACTCCAAAAAATATATATTTTTTTGTGTTTGTGAATTGTGTGCACTGTACGTGCATTCTCAAAGCAGCAGCGCCAAGCATGCATCTGTCTGTTAAAGGGTGGTGTAACCGCCAAAGTGCACTCCAACAAAAATGAAACATTTTCTTCTGTGTTTGTGAATTGTGTGCACTGTGCGTGCATCCTCAAAGCAGCAGCACCAAGTGTGCGTCTGTCTTTTAAAGGGTGGTGTAACTCCCAAAGTGCACTCCAACAAAAATAAAACATTTTCTTCTGTGTTTGTGAATTGTGTGCACTGTACGTGCATCCTCTAAGCAGCAGCGCCAAACGTGCATCTGTCTGTTAAAGGGTGGTGTAGCCCCCAAAGTGCACTCCAAAAAAAGGAAAAAATTCTTCTTTTCTGTGTTGTGAATTGTGTGCACTGTACGTGCATCCTCAAAGCAGTACCGCCCAGCGTGCGTCTGTCTGTTAAAGGGTGGTGTAGCCCCCAAAGTGCACTCCAAAAAAAGGAAAAAATTATTATTTTCTGTGTTGTGAATTGTGTGCACTGTACGTGCATCCTCAAAGCAGTAGCGCCAAGCGTGCATCTGTCTGTTAAAGGGTGGTGTAACCCCCAAAGTGCGCTCCACAAAAAATAAAAAATTCTTCTCTTTTTTCTGTCTTTGTGAATTGTGTGCACTGTAGCTGCACGTGCATCAACAAAGGATCAGCGCCATGCGTGCGCCTGTGTCCCACAAGTCTGTTAAAGGGCAGTGTAACCCACAAAGTGCGCTCCACAAAAAAGAAACAATTCTTTATTTACTGTGTTTGTGTGCGAAATGTATGCGCAGTAGCCGCACGTGCATCAACACAGTAGCAGCGCCAAGCATGCGCCTGTGTCATAAGTCAAGGGCCGGTTTGGACATCTGGCCCGGACTGAAGGACCTGGCAACAATTTCTGACATGTCTACTGTCACTGCATATGATACTGTCATCCCTGACAGAATGGTGGAGGATTACATTGGTGACAGCATCCAAGTAGGCATGTCAGACAGTCCGTACCTGTACTGGCAGGAAAAAGAGGCAATTTGGAGGCCCCTCCAGTGTGTACTCCGAAAGAGTGTTTAGTGCAGCCGGGAACCTTGTCAGCGAAAGGCGTAGGAGTTTGCTTCCACAAAATGTGGAGAAGATGATGTTCATAAAAATGAATTATCAATTATTCCAGGGAGACCAGCCTCCAGAACGTACAGAGGGACCTGTGGTGGTAGATTCCAGCGGGGACTAATTAATACTCTGTGACGATGAGGGTGTACACACTGAAGAGGGTGAAGAATCGGTGGATGAGGAGGATGAGGATGGCATCTTGCCTCCGTAGAGCCAGTTTGTGCAGAACAGATTAATTGCCAGCTTGTGTTTTTAGCTGTTTTTATGCTTTTTTTAAAAAAAATACAGATCCAAAACACAAAACCCAGAACCCAAAACACGGAAGGGTGGTTTTGGCAAAACCAATCCAGATCCAAAACACGAAGAAAGATCCAGATCCAAAACCAAAACACGAAAAGTGGCCGATGCACACCCCTAATCCCAGTACATTTGAACGCCGTTGCAGGGGCGTGCATAAATGATCCACTGCGATGTCATACACAGTCTGAGGCCTCATAGCGTACTTGGTTGTTAGCAATTTCTGAGTAAGGTCAGAGCTTGTGCAAGTGTCAGTGAAGCTGCAATGGTACTCAGTTGTACCGATGGTTTTGTTATTCTGCTAAGTATTACGGATATGAGCAATGTAAAGTGGGCGCCCTTATGTAGTGTTGAGTTCGCATTGTGATCGCAATAGATTAGCATACTATCGCAGTTGAACTGCGTGCGTACGTAATATTACGTACAGTAGTGAATAAGGCCCTCAGATCTAAAAACCCAAAATGTGACAAATACTGACAATTTTTTCATGCTCCAGGACAGCAGGTCTCCTTTGTTAGAACTGTTCTGTGGCGCAGATGATGGAGGGGGTATTACCGCATGCCATAGCCGACACTGGGAAAAGCACTATGCAATTATTTTTAAAATTCCTTTACACAAACACTGGCAATTTTTTTTTACACACCAGGAACAGAACAGGTATCCTTTGTGACAATCGTTTTGGGGTGTAGATGATGGGGGGGATACACCGCACACAGTTCAGTTTTTATGACAGTGTGTCACTCGTCTCAGCATCCACTTCTTGAAATAGTGGGCCTCATTCAGAGCCGGACTCTCTTGAAGAGCGCTCGCTCTGAATCAGGGCGTTTGCTTTTTTTGGTTCATATATCTATAGCCTGCGTTCATACATCATATCTATAGCCTGCGTGCATACATCATATGTATAGCCTGCGTGCAGCTTTGCAATTGCGATCCTTGCTGAATCACCCCCTCTTCCTCCACTCCTGTGTGAAACAGAGCCCAGTTAGAGGGACAGACTTTTCATATGCAATCCAAAACACGCGAGATCTGATGCCAGAAAAATGACATTTTGCCTCGTTTTGGGATCCGAACTTGCCGGGAAGACCCAAGCCGGAACTCAGATATGCTTGGAGTCCAGCTATGTTCTGAGGAAACTGAACCACTCTTCCGTGTTTTGGGTTCTGGGTTTTGTGTTTTGGATCTGTATTTTTTTTTTAAAAAAGCATAAAAACAGCTAAAATCACAGAATTTGTGGGTTTTTCTGCTCCTATGCTATTAACCTCAATAACCTTAATTTCCAATAATTTAGAGTCTATTCTGAATACCTCACAATAGTTTTTTTATGTCCAAAAGGTTGCACCGAGGTAGCTGGATGACTATGCTAAGCGACACGAGTGGGCGGCACAAACACATGGCCCATCTAGGAGTGACACTGCAGTGGCAGACAGGATGGCAGTTTGAAAAACTAGGCCCCAAACAGTACATAATGCAAAGAAAAAAAAGAGGTGCAAGATGGGATTGTCCTTGGGATGTTGTATAAACAGCACATGCACACTCTAACAAACCAATAATTTCAGCGCCAGGGTCTGCCACACGACTGTGGCTGAAATGATTGGTTCGTTTGGGCCCCCACAAAACAAGCTGGCAATTAATCTGTCACTGCACAAACTGACTCTACGGAGGCAAGATGTTGTCCTCATCCTCCTCATCCACCGATATTCCTCACCCTCTTCAGTGTTGTGTACATCCTCATCCTCACAGAGTATTAATTCATCCCCGCTGGAATCTACCACCACAGGTCCCCCTGTACGTTCTGGAGGCTGGTCTCTCTGGAAGAGTTGATAATTCATTTTTACGAACTTCATCTTCTCCACATTTTTTGGAAGCAACCTCCTACGCCTTTCGCTGACAAGGTTCCCGGCTGCACTAAACACTCTTTCCGAGTACACACTGGAGGGGGGGGGGCAACTCAGGTAAAATAGAGCCAGTTTGTAAAGGGGCCTCCAAATTGCCTCTTTTTCCTGCCAGTACATTTACGGACTGTCTGACATGCCTACTTGGATGCTGTCACTGATGTAATCCTCCACCATTCTGTCAATGGTGACAGTATCATATGTAGTGACAGTAGACATGTCAGAAATTGTTGTCAGGTCCTTCAGTCTGGACCATTGTCCAAACTTGGTCCTGCTTGCCTTGCATCACCACCAGCGGGTTGCTTAGGATACCTAAGTTGTTTCCTGGCAGCCCCAGTTGTGGGAGAACATGAAGGAGCTGTTGACATGTCACGTTCCGCTTCAGCTGACAGTGTTTGCACCAGCAGTTCTTTGCACGTCTGCTGGCTTGTGTCGGCCGGAAAGAAAGACACCACATAGGCTTTAAACCTAGGATCGAGCACGGTGGCCAAAATGTAGTAGTCTGATATCAACAGATTGACCACCCTGGAATCCTGGCAAAGCAAATGAAGGGCTTCATCCACAAGTCCCACATGCCGAGCGGAATCGATCCGTCTTAGCTCCTCCTTCACTTTCTCCAGCTGCTTCTGCAAAAGCCTGATGAGGGGAATGACCTGACTCAAGCTGGCAGTGTCTGAACTGACTTCACATGTGGCAAGTTCAAAGGGCTGGAGAACCTTGCACAACACGGAAATCATTCTCAACTGCGCTTGAGTCAGGTGCATACCCCCTCCTTTGCCTATGTCTTAGGTGGATGTATAGGCTTGAATGGACTTTTGCTGCTCCTCCATCCTCTGAAGCATATAGAGGGTTGAGTTCCACCGCGTCACAACCTCTTGCTTCAGGTGATGGCGGGGCAGGCTCAAGAGTGTTTGCTGGAGTTCCAGTCTTTGGCACGCAGTCGCTGAATGGCAAAAGTGGGCAGAAATTTTTCAGGCCACCCAAAGCGTCTCCTGCACGCCCCTGACGCTTTTCAGAAAATTCTGCACCACCAAATTTATTGTGTGAGAAAAAAATGGGATGTGCTGGAATTTGCCCAGATGTAATGCCCGCACAATATTTGTGGCATTGTCAGATATCACAAATCCCCAGGAGAGTCTAAGTGGGGTAAGCCACTGGGCGATGATTTCCCTCAGTTTCTCTAAGAGGTTGTCGGCGGTGTGCCTCTTACTGAAACCGGTGATACACAGTGTAGCCTGCCTCGGAACGAGCTGGCATTTCTGAGATGCTGCTACTGGTGACGCTGCTGTTGTTGCTGTGTAAGGTGATACATCTACCCAGTGGGCTGTCACAGTTATATAGTCCTTAGTCTGCCCTGTTCCAATTGTTCACATGTCCGTGTTTAAGTGGACATTGGGTACAACCGCATTTCTTAGGACACTGAGGACACTTTTTCTGATGTTTCTGTACAGTCTCGGAATCGCCTGCCTAGTGAATTGGAATCTAGACGGGATTTGGAACCGGGGACACACTACCTCCATCAATTGTCTAAATCCCATTTCACTAATGGCGGATACCGGATGCACGTCTAACACCAACATAGCAGTCAAGGCCTCAGTTATATGTTTTGCTTCAGGATGACTGCTGTCGTACTTAATCCTCCTCGCTAAGGACTGTTGGAGAGTCAATTGTTTAGTAAAAGTAGTGGTGTTCCTACTTCCTCTCTGGGATGATGAATGACTCCCAGCAGCAGCGGCAGCAGTAGGCGTAGCAATGCAGGATCCTCCGTAGGAGTCCCTGATAGGAGAGTCAGTCATGCCAGTGACATGGCCTGCAGTACTACTTCCGATCCTGACTAAGGAGGAAATTGACGAGGAGGGAGTTGATGGTGTGGTTTGCAGGCGCTTGGATACAACAGGGCAAAGGGATTTAGGTGTCCCTGGACTGCTTACGGTCTTAGCCAAAGTTTCTGAACTTGACAGTAACTTTTTATGAACGCGCTGCAGGTGACGTATAAGGGAGGATGTTTCTAGGTGGTTAATGTCCCTACCCCTACTTATTTCACCTTTACATATGGCACATATGGCAAGACAGTTGTTGTCCGGATTTGGATAGAAATATTGCCAGACCAAAGAGGTGGAATGTTTGGTTTTCTGCCCAGGCATGACCGTGATGGGCATTTTCATCCCACGGACAACAACTGTCTCCCCCGGAGCCTGATTTAAACATATCACATCACCATCAGAATCCACCTCGCCAACTTCCTTCTCAGCACCAGCTACACCAGTATCCTCATCCTGTTGTACTTCAACAGTGACATCTTCAATTTGCATATCAGCAAGTGGATTGTGGGTGCTCCTTTCAGCACTTGCAGAGGGCGTGCAAATGGTGGAAAGAGCCACCTCTTCCCGTCCAGTGCTGGGAAGGTCAGGCATCGCAACCGCAACCAAACTTGGACTCTCCTTGGGGATTTGTGATATCTTCTTAGAACGCATAGAACGCACAGTTGTTCGCTGTGCTTTTGCCAGCTTAACTCGTTTGATTTCTGTAGCGGGAGGAGGGCTTCCATCGTCATGTGAAGCTGAACCACTAGTCATGAACATAGGGAAAGACCTAAGCCATTCCTTGCCACTCTGTGTCGTAAATGGCATATTGGCAAGTTTACGTTTCTCCTCAGATGATTTAAATGTTTTTTTTTAAGGTCATTTTCCTGTACTTTGTCATGTGGGATTGTATGTGCCCTCTACTATGACATTGGGCATCGACCTTGGCAGATGACGTTGATGGCATTTTATCATCTATGTCATGACTAGTGGCAGCACCTTCAGCACTAGGAGGAAGCTGTTCTTGATCTTTCTCTATCTTATTTTTAGGGGACAAAGTTTGGTCCTCCATTTATGTTATATTGATTGATATATACATGCTGCTAAGGCGCACACAAACCCAGAAAAGAATAATTAACATTTTTTTTTGGAGAGCACTTTGGGGGTTACAGCACCCTTTAACGGTCAAGCCAGCTGGCCCTTGATTTATGACACAGGCTCACGCTTGGCGCTGCTCCTTTGTTGATGCACGTGCAACCACAGTACACACAATTCACAAACACAGAAAATAATTTTTTATTTTGTTTGGAGTGCACTTTGGGGGTTACAATACCCTTTAACGGTCAAGCCAGCCAGCCCTTTACTTATGACATAGGTGCACACTTGGCGCTACTTTGTTGATGCACGTGCAGCTACTGCGCACAAAATTCACAAACAGTGGCGTGCACTTTGGGGGAGCACCCCTGATGCACAGATCACCCCCTGGACAACACTACAGCACCCCTCTAGGACTACAGCCTTTATGGGACACTGCACAACACAGTCCAGACATCCCCTATAGACTTTGGAGTGGACACAGCCGCTATGGACAACTGAATACACAACACAGCCCAGCCAGCCCCTATGACAGCAGCACAACACAGTCCAGACAGCCCCTATAGACTTTGGAGTGGACACAGCCCCTATGAACAAAAGCAGCACAACACAGCCCAGTCAGCCCCTATGGACAACAGCAGCACAACACAGCCCAGTCAGCCCCTATGGACAACAGCAGCACAACACAGCCCAGTCAGCCCCTATGGACAGAGTGGACACAGCCCCTATGGACAACAACAGCAAAACACAGCCCAGCCATCCGTAGCTCCCACCCTCCCTCTTCACTGACCACAGCCGGAGTGAAAAATGGCACCGACGCGGGGACCATTTATAGAATCCAAAACCCACGAGATCCGGAAGGTGGGATGATGAAGTTTTGCCTCGATTTCAGTTCCGAGTCAGGCGGGAAAACCCGAGCCTGACTCGGTTCCCAACTCGGATCGGGGGGGCTCGGGGGGGGTTTGGATTTCAGAAACCCAAAACCGCTCATCAATAATTTAAAGAATCTTATTTTAGATATATTTTTGTGAATGTGTTGGTACGTTACTGTGTTTTATTGTCTGTTCTGGACCAGTGCACCCTATTTTTTCTTTCTCCTCACATTTTCTATAGGAGTATACAGGGACGCCAAGAGGGGGGGAGCGGGTACTAATTACCCGGGTCTGTGCATGCCAGGGGGCCCAGGGGAACAACAGTAACTACCGCAGATTTTTATTTTTTTTTCTTACATGACTGTCTTTGACATCACTTTTATTATATAGCCGCGGGCAAGAGGACAGCTGATGGGGGACAGGGGGAGCGAGTTGGAGTGGAGTTATCTGGTCCAGTCATCGGAGGAGCCGATGACCGGACTCACTGTATTATATGCTCCAGCACAGTGCACTGTTCACCAGTCACTCGCCGCTGCGGAGCTACTGGACTGGTCTTGCGAGATGATGACATCATCATCTCGCAAGCCTTTTTCTCTTCTCCAGGCTCAGGGACTGGGAGGGACAGGCAAGCTGGGTGGGTGTTTTTTTCCTGTGTCTGGCGCCGGCGGCAGTCAGTCAGTGTGGCAGTGGCATGCTCATTGAGTGGTGCGGTGTGAGAGAGGACCACACTCAGTGAGTGATACTATGGGGATAAATTCTATTAAGGTAGTGTGTGCATGGCTTAATAGTCATCCTATATATGTATATATATATATATATATACACATGTGTACATACATGCATAAATACATATGTAGTAAATATATATATATATATATATATATATATATGTATGTGTGTATATATATATACACAGTATATAAAAATCATTGTTCTACCCATGCTTAATTCTCCTGCTGCCCGCCACTTTGACGCGTCTGAAAATCCCTCCCCCAGTTTAAAAGCCAGGGTGAATCGCTGCCGTTGAAAAGTGAAGTAAATGGACAGACAGCCTGCATCCACTTTCTGCATTTTAGTGGCCGTGTGTTGTGTGTTACTGGGCCATATGTGTAGCCAGCAGGTGGTGCAGTAGCTGGGCGTTGTTAAAAAATTTATTTGTGTCCTAAATACAATTGGGCAATATCTGGGCACTGTTAATCTGATGCTGATTTCACTAGAGGGACAATGGACCTGATTCATCGCCCAGTGGCTTACCCCACTTAGACTCTCCTGGGGATTTGTGATATCTGACAATGCCACCAATATTGTGCGGGCATTACATCTGGGCAAATTCCAGCATGTCCCATATTTTGCTCACACAGTAAACTTGGTGGTGCAGAATTTTCTGAAAAGCGACAGGGGCATGCAGGAGACGCTTTGGGTGGCCCGAAAAATTTCTGGCCACTTTCGCCATTCAGCGACTGCGTGCCGAAGACTGGAGCACCAGCAAACACTCTTGAACCAGCCCCGCCATCACCTGAAGCAAGAGGGTGTGATGCGGTGGAACTCAACCCTCTATATGCTTCAGAGGATGGAGGAGCAGCAAAAGGCCATTCAAGCCTATACATCCACCTATGACATAGGCAAAGGAGGGGGTATGCACATGACTCAAGCGCAGTGGAGAATGATTTCCGTGTTGTGCAAGGTTCTCCAGCCCTTCAAACTTGCCACACGTGAAGTCAGTTCAGACACTGCCAGCTTGAGTCAGGTCATTCCCCTCATCAGGCTTTTGCAGAAGCAGCTGGAGAAAATGAAGGAGGAGCTAAGATGGAGCGATTCCGCTCGGCATGTGGGACTTGTGGATGAAGCCCTTCATTTGCTTTGCCAGGATTCCAGGGTGGTCAATCTGTTGAAATCAGACCACTACATTTTGGCCACCGTGCTCGATCCTAGGTTTAAAGCCTATGTGGTGTCTCTCTTTCCGGCCGACACAAGCCTGCAGAGGCGCAAAGACCTGCTGGTGAAAACACTGTCAGCTGAAGCGGAACGTGACACGTCAACAGCTCCTTCTTCATTTTATCCCGCAACTGGCGCTGCCACGAAAAAACTTAGGTATCCTAAGCAACCCGTTGGCGGTGATGCAGGGCAGGCAGGACCAAGTTTGGACAATGGTCCAGACTGAAGGACCTGGCAACAATTTCTGACATGTCTACTGTCACTGCATATGATACTGTCACCATTAACAGAATGGTGGAGTATTACATCGGTGACAGCATCCAAGTAGGCATGTCAGACAGTCCATACCTGTACTGGCAGGAAAAAGAGGCAATTTGGAGGCCCCTGTACAAACTGGCTCTATTTTACCTGAGTTGCCCCCCCTCCAGTGTGTACTCCGAAAGAGTGTTTAGTGCAGCCGGGAACCTTGTCAGCGAAAGGCGTAGGAAGTTGCTTCCACAAAATGTGGAGAAGATGATGTTCATAAAAATGAATTATCAACTCTTCCAGGGAGACCAGCCTCCAGAACATACAGAGAGACCAGTGGTGGTGGATTCCAGCGGAGACGAGTTAATTCTTTGTGAGGATGAGGATGTACAGAACACTGAAGAGGGTGAGGAATCTGTGGATGAGGAGGATGAGGATGACTTCTTGCCTCCGTAGAGCCAGTTTGTGCAGGGACAGATTAATTGCCAGCTTGTTTTGTGGGGGCCCAAACGAACCAATCATTTCAGCCACAGTCGTGTGGCAGACCCTGGCGCTGAAATGATTGGTTTGTTAAAGTGTGCATGTCCTGTTTATACAACATAAGGGTGGGTGGGAGGGCCCAAGGACAATTCCATCTTGCACCTCTTTTTTTTCTTTGCATTTGCAATATGTACTGTTTGGGGCCTAGTCTTTCAAACTGCCATCCTGTCTGCCACTGCAGTGCCACTCCTAGATAGGCCACGTGTTTGTGCCGCCCACTCCTATCGCTTAGCATAGTCATCCAGCTACCTCGGTGCAACCTTTTGGACATAAAAACACTATTGTGAGGTGTGAGGTGTTCAGAATAGACTGGAAATGAGTGGAATTTAAGGTTAGTGAGGTTAATAATAGCATAGGTGCAGAAAAACCCACAAATTCTGTGATTTTAGCTGTTTTTATGCTTTTTAAAAAAAAAAATACAGATCCAAAACACAAAACCCAGAACCCAAAACACGGAAGGGTGGTTCTGGCAAAACCATTCCAGATCCAAAACACGAAGAAAGATCCAGATCCAAAACCAAAACACGAAAAGTGGCCGGTGCACACCCCTAGTTTGTGTGCAATTACACAGGACCCATTCTGCACACTCGCACAATGGGTCCTACGCACACACAGATTCCCGATAATCGTGAATCTGCGATCAGCAGTGCACTTGCGTGAACTGCTGAATCAGGTCCAATAATCATGAAAAAGCTGCAGACAACTGGGCCTCTAAGAAGAGGAGAAGAATTAATATATAAAATGTTAATCTCTAAATCAATCAAATATAAGATCAGGATATCAACATTTTATTATTGCGAGGACCCCCATCCGGCTAAAAAATGCAGGTATGTCATGATCCTGTGGTTGGGTACTTCTCAAGTGCTAGACACGCCTCCAAAATGCTGTGGTCACCACCCCCAAGAGGGGGCCCAGTGAAGTTGCTTTACCGGGGCCCAAGATTTCTCTTGGCAGCCCTGGGAGTATAAGGCCTGATTCAGCGAGGAACACTGTTGCTTATATGCATGCAATTGGCCGATTGTTGCATTCTGCGCATGTGTATGCATCGCAGTGCGCGTGTGCGAACCAGTCATTGCAATTGGGACTGCGATCGCAGTGACTATGCAGACCCACTGCAGAGTGATTGACAGGAAGTGTCGTTTTGTGGGTGGTAACGGGGGTTGGTCGGCCGACTGCAGGCGTGCCAGTGCGCACAGTTCTTATAGGTGCCCTGAGCTGCAATTTTGCAATAATTGTCCTACATATTTTAGCATTGGGACATCTCATTTTGTTTTTGATTTTTTTTTTTGGTTAAACTGGACTAAAAAATAAATAATTTGTGCTGATGGCTTCTATTATTTGAACTTTTATTTTATTTTATACTTTTAATGGCCTCCTACACCCCTTGGTGAATGGAGATAATTGAACTATAGCAGAAAAAACAAGAAAAATCAAATAAAAAAATTATTAAAGAAATAGAATATCAATTGTATTTGTTAAAATATCTGCAAAAATCAGTGTATGGTATCCCCCTAATTTACTACAACTGAGGGGCTCTGCACTTATAATGGTTAAATAGAGAAAATTGGACTGGCAGAACAAAAAATAGCAGAGCACTCACAAGTGCAGTAATATAAAATTTAGGGCCCCGGTTAATATTGAGCAATAAGCGATTTATCACTCATTCCTAATGAAAAAATGTGTTTAGGCGCCATTCTGGAATCTATCAATACCACAATTTTTGATAATGTAGTGTGCAGCACTCAGCTGCTATCTCATGCCCCTAGGAACAGTATGGGCTTTGCACTTAACAATGAAAGGTGTCTGCAACTTACTACTCATGATGGCCAAAACTCACCAGGTAATCCTGAATGCATCTGCGTTGGTACTATAACCTACAAGTCATTAGTGCATCTACGTTTTTGGCCCTGCTCTCAGACCCCACTCCCATTCTCTACCCTTTCCTTCCTGCTCTACGCTCCCTCCTTCCAGCTCTCTGCACTCTCCCTCCTGCTGATCCTCTTCACTCATTGGCATCCGGTGGACAGAAATATCTGCCGCCAGGTAAAATAACTCTACCACTCGCTGCACAGTAAGGTAGTGTTACATACCAACAGCAGGGAGCTAAATACCACTGAGAGCAGAAATGAGAGCAAGTGCTATATTCCTCCTGGGATTTTATTATGTTAAATGGGGCCCTTATTTCCTTTACAATACAGCTAGTAATAAATATATGCATAATTAAACCCAGAAAATAGGTGCGAACAATATATAAGTATGGTACTGTAAAATAGCTATAATAATCCAGTTGTATAAATAAAAAGCTGAAGGTACCAGACTAATACATATATTATTTCCTTGTACTGGATTGGCTGGAATGTTAGTAGCCCAGAAGTTCCCAAACGCAGCCCTAAAGGCTCCCCAACAGTTCAGGTTTTAGAGATATCCATGGTTGAGCACAGGTGACCTAATTAGTACTTTAGTCAATTTGATTTACCATTTGTGCTCAACCATAGATATCTCTAAAACCTTAACTGTTGGGGAGCCTTCAGGACCATATTTGAGAACCTCTGCAGTAGCCTCTTGAACATTGTAATAGTACCAGTTTGACAGATGAACACATATATAATTTGGTCAATTGAATCGTGTCCTTTAGCATAAAAGTCCATTGTTTAATAATATATCATATTATAGATAAAAAAAAGACACATGAATAAAATATTTAACTTTGTCTGGAAAGATACCACTTAACCTTTCATCAGGTGAGTATTCAGTGGGTAATTTGAATCCCTTATATGTGGCTTACACGCTGCTTATTGTAGTTAACCATCATATATTTGCTGGGTGATATGAGCTGTTAGTGACTAGATTCAAAAGCGGACATCATATCAGAGTTAAGCTACATACACACGTAAAGATTTTCTGTCCAACCATCCAACTAGTTGATTGGTTGGAATGAAAATCTGGTAACGTATGGGAGTAAATTATGATCAGGAATTTGCTCCTAAATGCCAGAAAACAGATGAAAATGGTCGTCAGACAAGTTAGATAATTGTTTGATCTAAACAATTTGTTCAAACAACAGTTTTTGTCCATTTTCTGCCGTTTGGGAGCAAATTGCTCATTGTCATTTACTTTCATAAGTTACCAGATTTTCATTCCAACCACTCAACCAGTTGGATAGTTGGACAGAAATCTTTAGGTGTGTACCCAGCTTTAATGGGATACCTCAATTACCTTGTTTGTATACAGAACAGGTCTCAAAAAAATAGAATTATAGGCAATATTAATGTAGCAGATTTATAGTACTTTCCATTTTGCCATTCAGGTCCAGGCTCAATTTTCTGGAGTACCGCCAATATCCACCACCACTCAGAAGTGTAAACCACCTTAGGAATCCATTATCACAAGACATTGGGGGAGATGCACTAAGCCTTGGAGAGTGATATAGTGGAGAGTGATAAAGTACCAAGCAATCAGCTCCTGTCAGTTTACAGGCTGTGTTTGAAAACTGACAGTTATGAGCTAATTGGTTCGTACTTTATCACTCTCCAAGACTTAGTGCATCTCCCCCCATGAGCTCTAAATACTACTCAATATCAACAGAATACGGGCTACAAAAGGACACACAAAAAGAGGATAGATTAGTACAATATGAGGATCCCTTTAAATCACACTGCACATGACCCCATGACCCTGCACTTCACTTGTTTGTGTCTGACAAGTGTATCAAGATTTCTCATAAAAAAAGGATAGAGAAAAGCCACATATAGTGAAATATCCATTTATAATTATTATAAATGGATGCTAAGGTGGTAATTGCACTCATTAAGGTATCAGAAAGACTGGTATATCTCAGTAATAAATCCTCCTCTTATTCTCCTCCGTATTCGCATATGATACTTAATATACATAGAATAATGGATAAACATTTCTAGTGCATTACCTCCAACAATTTTTTAAATAAAATTCAAACTGTACTAAGTAGAATATTGGATTGATTTAGAGGTTCCAAAGAGAAACAATGGGTGGAAATGTAATCTGTTTCCACAAACAATATTTTAAACATCGCTCCATGGTGCTCCAAAGTGGTTTGTTTGGATCACCAGACAGTAGGATCAACTTTAGCACTGTGGAAGAAACTTTGCACAAATTCTGATATTTCCTCAGAGGTTTCCCCTCTGGGTTGTGTACGGATAATGGCGTTTAGGGTCCTAACGGTCAATATCCTCACATCGGCACCCCTACAGAATTAGGATACCGACACTTATCGGTCAGTTTCCTAACCCTCCCCCTCTCACTACCATAACCCTCCCTCCCCAGTTCCTGAACCTAACCTCCCCCCACAGTAAAAGCATCCTGAGATCATTCATGTGTGGGGTTGCTTCTCAGCCAAGGGAGTGGGATCCCTCACAATTTTGCCTAAGAATACAGCCATGAATAAAGAATGGTACCAAAACATCCTCCAAGAGCAACTTCTCCCAACCATCCAAGAACAGGTTGGTGACAAACAATGCCTTTTCCAGCATGATGGCGCACCTTGCCATAAGGCAAAGTGATAACTAAGTGGCTCAGGGAACAAAACATTGATATTGTGGGTCCATGGCCAGGAAACTCCCCAGACCTTAATCCTATTGAGAACTTGTGGTCAATCCTCAAGAGGTGGATGGACAAACAAAAACCCACAAATTCTGACAAACTCCAAGCATTGATTGGGCAAGAATGGGTGGCCATCAGTCAGTATGTGGCCCAGAAGTTGATTGACAGCATGCCAGGGCGAATTGCAGAGGTCTTGAAAAAGAAGGGTCAACACTGCAAATATTGACTCTTTGCATAAACTTAAATGTAATTGTCAATAAAAGTCTTTGACACTGATGAAATACCTGTAATTTTACTTCAGTATATCCTAGTAACATCTGACAAAAAGGTCCAAAATCACTGAAGCCGCAAACTTTGTGAAAACCAATACTTGTGTCATTCTCAAAACTTTTGGCCATGGCTGTAGATTTCTATATGACTATGGACCATATAATTTATTTGGCCCACCGAGAAGCAACCAGATTATGCGATGAGGTAGTTTAGTTGGATTGATATTAAATCCCCCTACCCCTCTAATGCTCTGATACCCCGAGACCCAGATTGAACATAGGGCCCTCTTGTTTCCCCCTGTTGGTTTTTACGGTATGTCTTACTTTATTGTAGAGATGTACACCTGACCATTTTTAAGGGTTTTGGATCTGTATCTCTTTCGTGTTTTGGATCTGGTTTTGGTTTTGCAAAACCGCCCTTGCGTGTTTTGGTTTTGGATCTGGATTTTTTTAAAAAAGTTATAAAACAGTTAAAATCACATAGTTTTGGCCTGTTTTTGATCCTTCAGTATTAATAACCTTTATAATAATTATTTTCAGGCATTTCCAGTAAATTTTAACCACCTCACAGCTCACAATATTGTTTTCACCAATATAGGCCATTGGCTGCAGCGAGCTGGCTAGCTAAGGTAAGCGGCAGAGCAGCGGCACAACCACATGGCAGTTTAAAAAAATATAGGACACCTATGAAGCATTACCACATGGCAGTGGCAGACAGAATGGCAGTTTCATATACAATAAAAATGTCAGTCAGCAATGCCCCAAACAGCGCATAATGCAAAGAAAAGAGGTGCAAGATGGGATTGTCCTTGAGCCCTCCTACCCACTGTTATGTTGGATATTAAAAAGGACATGCACAGTTTAACAAACCAAGCAATTTAGCGACAAAAACTGACACTTTTGTGGCTGAAGTGGTTTGTTTGTTTGGGCCCCCACAAAACATTTTTTTGGAAGGACTGCCTCCAATTATTAAGGAGGTTGATGATGAGAGTGTTGGTGGTGGAGATTGCATGTGCTGGTCCAACTGCTAGTAGCTGATACTGGACTGCTTGTTATTAATTTAAAATTTATAATAATTTTGTTAGCTAAATTGCATGAACTCGCTGCAAATAACATATTAGAGAAGAGGTGCCTAAATGGTTAATGTCCCTACTTCTACTAACTTTGGCTTCACAAATGGTACAGATGCCTTCACAATCGTTGTCTGGATTTGGGTTAAAATAATTCCATATCCAAGAAGTGGCTTTTCTGGTCTTATGCCCAGGCATGACTATGGCTTTCTTTTTATCACAAGCAAGAACTGCTGCCCCTGATTTACACAAACAACATCCTCATCATCAACATCCTCATTAGCGTCAGATAGGACACAAATAACCCCCTCATCCTCCTTTTTCATTTTCTCCACACATCATGATTCTACTAAGGAATCCTGGATAAGGGAGGAGTCACCTGGTCTTATCCTTTATGCAGAACTACCTCCGATCATTAGTGAGGATATTAATGATGAAGGTGTTGGTGGTGGGATTGCAGGTGCTGAGATCTAGCTGAGGGAAGAGAGCAAACTGATGCTGGACTGTCTGTTATTTTTTGAGGCAAAGTTTCTGATTTTCCCAAAAACGTTCCATGAACTTGCTGAAAATGATGTAACAAGGAGCAGGTTCCTAGGTGATTAAGGTCCCTACCTCTACTTACTCTGGCTTTACAAAGGGTACAGATGGCTTGACAATTGTCTGGATGTGGATAGAAATAATTCCACACATAAGAAGAGTATTTTTTTATCTTATGCACAGGCATGATAATGGGCTTTTTCTTATCATGGGCAACAACTGTTTCCATTGTTGCCTGATTTACACAAACAACATCCTCATAATCAACATCATTATTAGCTTTCAACTACACAAATATCCTCCTCATCCTTGTGCACTTTAATAACAGCATCCTCAATTTCTATGTCACCATGTTGAATTGTGCTGCTCATCTACACATTTGCAGAGGGTGCACAAATGATGGAAGGAGGCTCCTTTTCGAGTACAGTATTGGAAAGGTCAGGCTCAAACATGGCAACCGCGGACACACTTAGATTCTCCTCAGGGATTTGTGATGTTTGTGAGCATGCAGTTGGTTCTTGTGCCTTAACGATTTCATTTTTTGAAACTTCTGGGAGAAGGGCTTACATCATAATAAGATGCAGAACCACTAGTCATAAATAAAAACCAATGCCTTAGCCTTTCCTTGCCACTTCATGTGGTGAATGGCATATTGCCCATTTTATATCTTTTTGTAGCTAATTTTCCCTTTGATGTTTTTTCTTTACCACTGTAAAAGTTTAGTTATTTAATTTTAGATGCCCTGCTTTAAGCCCTCTATGCCCTTGGGCATCGGCTTTAGCAGATGACGTTGACGGACTAGTATTGTCATGACTGGTGGCAGCATCTCCAGCACTAGTATGTGGTTCCTACTCTCCTCTCCATATCAACAAACACAAACAAAGCGAGGCACTTTCACTTTTACTTTAACTGTATTTTAAACTTTGCCCACAAATGACACTGTGGAGTAACACCGCTTTTGTGAATGCACTGGGGTAGAACCTACAGCGCCACAATAAGTGTATGAATATTACACTGCGGTATGAATGACCTACAGCATCACAATACATGTATGAATATTACACTGCAGTATGGCCGGCAGCATTACAAATCACAATACTTGTATGGATATTATTCTGCGGTATGATCTCTAGCATCACAATACTTGTATGAATATTACACTGTGGTATGAACCTACAGTGCCACAATAACTGTATGAATATTACACTGCAGTATGAACCTACAGTGTCACAACACTTGTATGAATATTACAGTGCGGTATGAACCTACAGCGTCACAATACTTGTATGAATATTACACTGCGGTATGACCTATAGCATCACAATATGTGTATGAATATTACACTGCGGTATGAATGGCCTACAGCATCACAATACGTGCATGAATATTACATTGCGGTATGGGCAGCAGCATCACAGTGCTTATATGGATACATTGTGGGGTACGGGCTACAGCGTCACAGTGCTTATTTATATACACTGGGGTACAGCACAATAAAAAAAATTGTAAACTTTTTTTTTACTTATTTGTATTATTTTACTTTTTTTTACTTTTTTTTGCAGCCCGTGGATGGACAGCACACCCCTGGACAGCAGATTGGATAGACAGCACAGCCCTGGACAACACAACCCTTGATGGACAGCACAGTACACCTTTGGATGGGAATCACAGCCCCCTGGACAGACCACAGCACACCCCTGAATGGGCAACACAGCCCCCTTGACAGAGCACAGCACACCCCTGTTTTGGACAACACAAACCCCTGGACAGAGCACAGTGACATCACACCCCTGGATTGGGCAACAGCCCCCTTGACACAGAGCACACCCCTGGATGGGCAACAACACAGTCCCCTGGACAGAGCACAGTGACAGCAACCCTTGGATTGGACAACAGCCCCCTGGACACACAGCCCTCCCCCTGGACGGAGCACATCACAGCCTGACAGCCTGAGACTCAGCAATGAAATGGCACTGATCACCAGGGGGAGGGACCAGTGGCAGTTCTAGGGGCAGGTAAGCAGGGCTAGTGCCCAGGGCACTGCGGCCTGAGGGCACAACCGCAGTCACCCCGCCGGCGCCATCTAATTAGTTGATGCCCACCTGCTATTGCCCGCTGCAGCGCTGCCATAATCTCAAGATCCCTCGTACCCCAGTCCCTCCCAGGTCCCTCCCACTGCCTCAGAATGCTGGGTTTGACGACGTCACGACGCATGACGTGGTCACGGCCACGCCGTCATGGTGACTTACCACCAATAGCATTCTGGGACTGGGAGTAAGCGGCTGCAGGGGAGAGAGCAGCGGCCGAGCAGCAGTTTGGAGCCAGAGCAGCATGCAGCATCCTCAGCCTGCTGCATGCACCGTGACCAGGGCAGAGAGCAGCGGCCCAGCAGCAGTTTGGAGCCGGAGTAGCATGCAGAATCCTCAGACTGGAGATGAGCACTGAGTCGCTAGATGGTTTGGGATAGGGGAAGAGGGGGGCATTACTGAGTATGGCAGCCCTTTAGCAATCAGCAATAGGGCTGCAATGACACCACACTCGTTGCATGCCCCCTACACTGATGAACAGGGGGCATGTCATGAAGCCACACCCCTTTTCAAACAACACTGCTGTTTTTATTTGGGGGGGGGTGCGGCGCCAGAGGAAACTTTTGCCCTGAGCTCCACAAAGTCTAGAACCAGCCTGGGGAGGGATTTATACAATCCAAAACCTGTGAGAACCTGATAGCGGGAAGATGATGTTTTGCCTCATTTTGGATTCCGAGTCAGGCAGTAAACCCAGAGCCTGGCTGGGATCCTATTCAGAACCTTATGTTTGGGTGGGTCCTGTTCCCTGAGAACCACACCCGCTCATTTCTACTTCTTTGTATAGATGAGCTGTTGATTTTAGTTTGCTTATATGATTCTCTTTGGGTTTATATAAGCATGGTGCTGAATGTAATTTGATTTCCAAATGTAATGCTCCCTAAAGGAATGTAAATGATATATTGATGTTTTACATATCTGCATTAATAAGGTTTTGTGAACTGGGAACCCCCTCCATTTTGTATGTTATTGTGAAAATAAAATAAAGACTTTATAAAAAAAATAAAATTCAAATATAAATACACTCTCAAAAATTCATAAAAAACTTGTACTAAAGTCCAAGTGTCTGTCTGTTCTGATGAGTAGCAGCAGTAGGTAAATCAGCTCTTCCTGTATAGGTTCACCACATCCACAGCCAACTCATTTTGAAGTATTATACTTCTTTTTCTAGGCATGGGGTCCAAACATAGAATCCCATATTAAATACATATCTGTACCACGTGATCAAAATGTCCTTTGTGATTCGCTGTCTGCAGGTAATCATGGACAGTGTTGCATTCCAATGTAGAATGCATCCTCTAACATGTGTCACATATCACGTGATTATGAGCAGACTCCTTTTGATTGGCTAACATGAATGGTAATAAACAGTCCTGAGTTCCACTGTGGAACACATCCAGCTAGGCTACCGAATTTAGGGGTTCTGAGTCAAACCGAGTCAGAGTTCGGAATCACTTTGGGGTACCAAGTCGAACCGAGTCCCGTTTTGGATCTTCCAAGGATGCTAACAGGTCAAAGTGACATTATTTCAACTGTTTTTTTTATTTTTTCATTCAAAATTGCCGATCCAAAACCAAAACCCATGAGGGTGGTTTTTCAAAACCAAAACACGAAGATGAATCCGGATCCAAAACCCAAACACGGTGGTCAGCGCACATCTCTAATACACATAAACATCTAAGAAAATATTTAATATATACAACATTTTAGAAAATTACAATACCTAGCCCTGCAACTTCCGAACCCCTCTAATTTATTATCCTTTAAAACACTAGCAATACTCCATACACATGACACCTGAAATCTCCAAATGTATCCACTTAATGTAGTAAATATATATTAACAAATCATTCCCACAGTTTTGATGATTTAATTATTTAAATATATAGCTAATTAATTTATTCATCCTGGATTACTTCCAGTGACATTGCCTATACTATCACATTGTATTAAATATGATGTTTCTTTATTAAACTGATAAAATATTACATTAAAAAACAATTTGGTTTCAAAATCTAAATGTAAACCCCAGACAGGGTACCCAAATCTTAGAACCACTCTAGTTTGTACTGTAGCTCCTGTTGTCTATTATTTTCCTCCAATTTATTTGGTGATAGTCGAACACCACAAAAGCCCATAAAGGTTTTCGTGTCACAGTTATGAACCTGCTTGAAATGGACAGTGAGCTGGGAAACTATGTGACTCCAAACCCTTCCTAATATTGCGTATGTGATCAGATATTCTCTCTTTCAACATACAGGTTGTTCTCCCTATGTATTGTTTTTTATATTCATATGCTATATATACACAATATTTACTGTTTATGTTATAAATCACTCAGTGATGTCACTATAAATTGTGACACCAACAGCGCCGTCACTATACCTTGTGATAAATGGTCCATGAAGCCACGCCCCCAGTTTTG
The DNA here is from genome assembly GCA_031769625.1 of Taudactylus pleione. NCBI lineage: Eukaryota > Metazoa > Chordata > Amphibia > Anura > Myobatrachidae > Taudactylus > Taudactylus pleione. The sequence continues at coordinate 3,170,482 of JAUIMM010000197.1, forward strand.
TGCTGGTTTTTTTTTGGGGGGTGACCGCGAGTCATTCCCCCCATTCACATCATATTAGGGGCTTGCCCAGCGCTCTGGGAAATGCTGGACACAGGGGCGTATCTATAATGGGTGCAGGTTATGCGCACCGCAGACCCTGCACCCATATTTTTTAATACTTACCTCTCCATGGTCAAACGTTAGGTGTCTCAGCTCTGAACAAAACACTGGAAAATGGCCACCGCGGGCATTTTTCCCATGTTCTGTGCATGCGCAGTGAGGAAATCATCAGGAATATGGGGACCACGCCATTTCCCTGGTGACCTGCACATGTGCAGTAGACTCTGGGCACACTCTAGAATCTACTGATGCTGTGGTCGGTGGTCAAACATGTCAGTCTGCTGCCGGCCGCTGGGGAGAGACAAAGGGGGGTCCGGACGGGGAATGAACATGGGCCCCCTCCTCTCTTAATACTCCCATTGCTGGACAGCCCCCAGCCTCTCCCTGCAAGCTTCATCCATTACCGCTGCTTGGTGACACCATCCGAGGGGGCGATAACAAATAGCAGAGCAGCTCTGCTATTTTGATGTCTGCCCCTCAGATGGTGTCACACATTGCGGCCCTCACCCCTCCCACACCGGCCTTGTGACGTCACTGAATCCACTCTATGGTAACTCTTTCCTGTACTCAATGAGGTGCACTGGGTCATTTTAGATTCCTTTGCTTTTGCAATTATTGCATGCACTGAGGTACCACATTTTGGAACAGTAGCATAGGACCTGATTCAGAGATGTACACTAATGCAATAGCAGCCGCTATCCCAGCTGCCATGAGAAAATATTAAATTGTTGCAGGCGCCGACCTGGGCCATCGCAAATCCAAGCAATGGTGTACACATGCGCAGTCATCACAGATCATAATCTCCCATCTCAATAGCCTTATGGTTGTGCAGAATGGCCGCCTGTACTGAGACATCGGAACCACTTTATCTGTGTATGGGATAGCAGTTGTAGGCTGAGACACGCCCCGAAAATTGTCGTGACACACCTGCGTTTTTTTACCATCATATCCGTATCCACTCCCGAATGGTCCCTGCGCAGTCAGCCAATAATTGCTCAACTGCATAAATATCGTCATGTCATACATATCTTAATCACGCCAGGTGCTTCTAACTAATTGATCTGTAAGGGTGTTAGCTCTATGATAAATAAATGTAGGCTTATTGGCTAAACAAGGATTGATTAATTCACCTTTCAACAAAGTTTTCCGGTGTTTCCCCATGATTTTTTATTTGAACTGGCTATCCTCATATGTTTCCTTGGCTCTATCCAATAGATTTTGATCATACCCTTTCTACTGTACATATATAAACTATCTCTTTAATTCTATGCTCTGCTTTTTCTATACTTTTTTAGATGAAAAATGCATCCTTATTCTATAGAATTGGCTATTTATTACACTTGGGGTGTGGATTAAAAAGTCTACAGTAACTAGATAGACAGTCAAAAGGTCGGCACCAACTGGTAGACAGGCAATAGGTCAACAGGTTCAAAAGGTCGACAGGTAGAAAAGGATGACATACAAAAGGTCAATATTTATGAAGATCGACAGGTACAAAAGGTTGACATGGTCAAATGTTGACACAAAAATGGTCGACATAAAATGGTTGACATGTTTCTTTTGTTTTCTAACCCTCATCTTCACCTTAACCCTAACCTTAGACCTCCCCTTGGTGCCTAACTCTAACCCTCCCTCCTGGTGCCTAACCCTAACCGTCGGGGTAAATGCCTAACCCTAACCTTCCCTTCTCGTGCCTAACCTTAAACCTCTGGCAAGTGGCTAACCCTAACCATTAGGGTAAGTGCCCAACTCTAACCGTCCCTTCTACAGCCTAACCATCCAGTAAGTGCCTAACCCTAAAAAGAGTGTCAACAATTTTTGTTTCAACCATTCCAATGTCAACCTTTTGACCACGTTGACCTTTAGAACATGTTGACCTTTTATGTGTAAACCTTTTCTACTTGTCGACCTTTAGTACCTGTCGACCTATTGTCTGTCTACCAGTTGGTGTCTACCTAGACACCATCAACCTTTTTATTGAAGATCTATTGATAGGAACACATACACTTGGTAGCCAATTTTTGTGATGGTTACTACTGTAGGTTTTATATATTTTTTGTGCTTGATCTTGCTGTACCTTCCTCTACATCAACATTGCAATCAAGAAAATTGACCCCGGGATCTCCAGGAGAGAACAATGAAATTGTCATAAGTGGGCATTGAGTGTTTTAATATACTGTAAGCAATGAATGCATATAAATGATTAATGTTTTTTATGCATTTAAATAATTTAAGTTTTTTCTGGAATGCTGTAATATTAGAAATTGATGAGAATACAAATGAAGCCCCACTGCCTCTGTAATCCTTGTACAGTAGGTGTGGCACTTTGTAGCCTGTCCTCAAATCCAGGTTTAAGAAATAGACAGTTTTAGGTCAAAGCATTAAGGACATTAGAGCTGGCATTTAAGTAGGAATAACAGATTCTCTTAAAACACCATGAGATGGCTTTTTTTTCTAAAAACAGAAAAAACTTTTTTATCTATAGCATTAGCAAGCTTGCTTCACATGCACAAAAATATCTCATAGCCAGGCTTTGAGACTGGTACCGTGCAGTATGTCAGCAAAAACACTGCAGGAGGAGATATTTAACTCTCTGCAGAAGTAACCGGCGTGTGAAAAACAGATGTTCACGCAGAGACTCCCACACAATTGCATTTATGAGCTGCAATATATCTTTTCAGAAAAATCCTTTCTGAATGCTTTTCGGAAGGATAAAGGTTTTTTTTTTAATCCGTTTTTTTTTATCTTTCCGAAAAGCATTATTAAAATCAAAGAAGCTAAAGGTTGTAATAGAATTGAAATGCAAATCACTTTTATATACAGGTGGGTACAGAACACTGGAACAGTATTAGGGGATGTTTCTTAGTAGATTTTAGCTAGAACTGTCATTTCAATATTTATCTGGTCAATAACCTGCATTGTATATCTGTCACTATGATTACAGTATTCCCTCTATATTGCCAGGTTAGTACACAGGGTATCATAATCGAATAAGAACACTGTACTGATTTTTTGTGCAAAGAATATACAGTATAGTCCATGTGGTATTAAAAAAGTTGAGCCATACTTGCTGACTAGTCATTTCTCCTCTCCAAAAGAAGCCTGCAGAGGACTTGAGAAGATGCAGACGACCACTCCAGGGGCGGGAACTGGCTCAGCACATCAATCTTCTAGAACCACGTGATATTGGCCCTGCCCCCTCCCTATGGACCTGTGATCCCCTGTATTAATCTCCCATCCTACCCACTTCACTGGGAAGTGGGCAGGATGTGGGACATCTATTCAGTTTTCCGGGGGCCTTGAGGACAACCTACAGTAAAATAATTGGGAGTCTCCTGGATCCACCAGGAAAGTAGGTAAGCATGCGTTGAGCACCAAAAGTTTATAGAATCCATCACCATTTTGTGTTGAACATAGCTTTGGTATGCAGAACGCAGAATAAATATTGATTTACCATACCTACAAGTATAATTCTATATCTTAGGGCAGGTAAAAAAATTGCAGGTGCAGACTCTGAGCACAAAGAATACTGAAAGAATAATTTTGAGAAACTCTAAAATTAACCTGGGGCGTAGCCATAACTTTGTGGGCCCCATAGCAACATTTTCAAAGGGCCCCCTCCGTAAAGCTTCTAGAGAGGAACCTTTCTCTGCAGCAGTTGTTCATTTTATACTGTATTGTAGTATCCTAGTTACTGTTATGCCCCATTGCAGTGACATAGTTCATTTTATGTCCCATATGTAGCAGGTTGTAATTTTCCTTTACTTGCTACTATAAACCTTTCTATATTTATTTTCCTTTAGTGCCTCCACCCAAGTCTTGTATTTCCTTATGCTATAACTGGAGTGGAATTGGGAACACCCCTGACTGTTAAGCAGTGGTTATGTGTCGAGTTATACCTTATTGTCAGACCTTTAACCTACCAATGACACTTATAAATATGCAGCAGCAATAATTCACTTCGATTTAGCATCTATGTGTATACTCAGGATTACACATGAATAGGTTACATAGTTTATTTTACTGCAACTCTCCATTCTGCAGAAGATGAGTTTGGTCAATGAGCAATGTATTAGTCATAACATTTGCAGAATAACAATCACACATTTATCAATTAAGCATGAAATCATCACAATATTACTTTATACAAATTACATACCAATAACCAGTAACTTGTTTTCTTTAAAGCTTTAAAGAGATTACCCTCTCATATGCGGTTCTTATATTTCCCTTATTAGTCAGTGTGAATGGCAATGCTTGTTGGTGCACATAGTAGTAGAGCAGTATGCAGTTAAGTAGTAAAATCCAGATTTATAGGGAATTCTTAAAATTAGTCTCTTCTCATCCAATGGGCTATAGTAGTGATATGCACCAGCCTGTAGAGTTTGTCCTTATAATCCTTGGTGCAGTATTAGCAAAAGTGACTGAATATAAATACAATAGGCTGGAGTCAATGGTGTCTGAGAGCATAAATAATAATGCTGAGCCTGCTGTATTGTCACATAGCTCTCACTATAATATTCTGATGTATTGGTGGCTTGAAAGTATGTAATAGCACTTTACTTCTCATGTAGTCCTTAATCTAATGCTCTCAGCACAACAAACCTATCTGCTTCAATGCAATGTTAGTCTATAGACTGCTGAACTGCTGTCCTGTACTCATACAGTATGTAAAGATAGTTTTACTGTAATAAAGAGACCGGTCAGCAGGACTAATTTTACACCTATCTCTGTCTTCTTCCGTCTCTTCCACAGGCACAGCAGCGTTGACTAGACTCCTCCTGGGGCTGGGCCTCAGCTCCTCTGGTTGGCTGACTCTCACGTTTCTCAAAGCCGAGTTATAGGCAGGACTCACTCTCCGGATCCTCCCCCTAATGTCTAGCAGCGTTCACCCCAGTGACCCTTCTTCTATCAAACACTGGTTTCCAGCTCTCCAACACCAGGCACAGCCTCTTCTCCTCAGGTCAGCAGCAGTTGAAGAGCTCCTGGGCTAACGACTCCCCTCCCAGCTCCAATTGTCACTTCATATACTGCCAATGGCACCCCTTCATTGCCAGGGGTACTGCAATAGTTCATAGGGCCTGATTCAGAGCTGAACACTCTGACCAGAGTGCTCGCTCTGAATCAGGGCCCTCGTACCAGTTTTAGGAGCGTCCTCATGGACGCTCGCATAGCTGTGGGTTACCACCCACAGCTTATGCGAGCGTCCATGATGATGGTCGCGATGGTCAAGACCATCGCTACCATCGGGCTTGCGACAAAGACCCTGCGGTAGGGTCTCGCTGCCGGAAGCCCTGGAGTGATTTTGGCTCTATCAGAGCCAAAATCACTCCCACTGACATCACTAGTGATGTCAGTGGGGCCGGCTTCAGACGGTAGGCGTTCCCATGGGAACGCCTCCGTCTGGCTGCCACGCCCCCGGCACGCCCACCAAAGGGGGCGTGCTGTCAATCAACATCGACAGCATGCCCCCTTTGGTGCGAGACCCAAAGCGACAGCTTGGCTGTTGCAGTCCGGGTCTCGCGTATGCGCACGATGGAGCTCCCTCCGTCATGCGCATGTGCAGTGGGGCAACATTGACCCGTTTGCGAGCGTCCTTTGTTCACGAACGGGTCTGAATGACCCCCATAGTCCTCCCACTATATAATCCCACTGTCACCACTGCAATCATCAAACCCCTCTATATACATTACATTACATCACTGTGGCACTCTATACATATTCATAAATACATACAAAAACTATATATATACTATTTACATGCTTAAAGCTGCTTATTTTAATATTGCAAGGGATTACACATAGGAGTGCCCTAGTTATTTGTATGCCCCATAGTAGTATCCTATTTCACAATATGCCACATTGTAATGCTGCCCGTACATGTTATGCCATACAGTGTTCCCAATTTCCAGTATGCTGTTCAGTGGGCCTGATTCAGCAAGGAACGCAAAGGAGAGAACGCACGCACTTGGCCGCTGTTTGTGTACTGCGCATGCGTGAAGTAGCCAGTGTGATTGGGTAAGCGTATGCAGACTACATGCAGCGTGTACACAGTCCCCTTACAAGCATCCTTTTTTTCTCAAAATATTCTGCTTATTCGCACCGCTAAAATGACAAGAAGTGACAGAACAACAGATGTGTCCTCCGTCGTTGTTTCTCATGTCACGTCAAACAGGTGACTTAGTTGCGTTATGAAAATACTGTGGAAGGGCGCAGTGAGACATGGCATGCAATACATAGCTTACACGTTGGGTGGCCAGTGCTCCACTGATGAAAACTACACAACTGAATACAATAGCAGTGGATGGAGTTGGCACTATACTGAAGCCATGACGTACTGCTTGTGGACGTAGCAGCTATAAAGTTGCAGATGTAAAATACAGCAAACCACCATAGCAGCTGTGAAAAGGGGGGTTTCTGCGTAAAAGTTGCAAACTTGACTGCTAATATGTCACACGTGCAGTCTTTAATAAAATGAGATGTTTTCATGATGAGACTTGAACTCTAGTTAAATGCTGACATATGCTCTAACAACTCACTATACAGTATCTTATTGCTTGCAATAATGTTGCAGACTGCAGCCTTATTCAAAGTGTGAGTTTCTTATACTGCACAGGCCCCTATGCAATAACAGTCAGAATAATCAGGGTCAGCAGAAAGGGAGGTGTGCAGCACCTGAACAGTTATCTCTTGTCACTTTGTGGTACGTTGAATGCTTAACATGGTTCAATTTCTGTTGTGGACAGGGGTATCGAAGAATCATTTTGATTTTATTATCAATATTATATACAATATATTTTTTAAATATTAATTTTAGATTGCTCTGCAAGTGAACTATTGACATCCAATAAAAAATGAAAGCAAAGTCTATGCACTCTGACGCACATCTCTGCAAAATAGAAATGTAGGCCCTGATTCAGAGCCGCTCGTTCGTTCTGACCGATGTTCGCACATCTGCGCATGCATACGGATTTTAATACGCATGCGCGAACCAGTCAGTGAGGCCGAAAATCGTTTGTTCGCTATATAGCGAATGCCTGCTAATATGAGTGACAGAAGGAGGCGTATGTGGGTGGTAACAGGGGAAGGTGCTTGAAAACGGGGGTGTGGAATTCGAACGCAGGCGTGCTTAAAGGTCTCAGAACTGCTCGCAAAATAGCGGTTGAAAAAACCAGCCACAAGAATAGCGAGCAGTTCATATGCTGTTCGATGTACTCGATTAATCTAATAAATAGCGGACATGACGTATGCTGCGAGCGGCAAGGGGGCGTATTTTTCAAAATTACAACCGCAAGTTTTGCTCGCTCGTTCAGACTTAGAGGCGTGAACAGACCGCAATTAGCGAACGGTTCATTTGAATAGCCACCCCTTGTTTTAGAACGAACGACCGCAAATAGCGAGCGGCTCTGAATGAGGGCCTCAGTACAGTACGGTAAATGAGTTTAGTACGCAGCGGCAGTTAAAGAAAATACAGTATGCAAATCTCGCAGCCGCATTCAAGCCCCTGAGACTGCCACATATTGTATCTTATATTTTCACTGGGTTTTCTGTGTAAAAGTCACAAACTTGACTCTAATACAGTATGTCTCACTGCAGTCTTCAATAACATGAGATATTTTCATGATGAGACTTGTGTTCAGTGGCGTCACAAGGGGGGCGAGGACCGTACCCAGGTGTCACCCGCCCATGGGTGACACCAAAGTGCCAACACCTCCTCAGTGACAGGAGCCGGGTGCTGCACTGTAGCATTGCATTACAGTGCAGGAGCCGGCACTTTACACAGGCTGGACCGCATCTCCGGACCCCCGGTGTGACTAAAATGGGGGTTCAGGGTGCAAGCACGCCTCCTTTTTATCGCCGTGCGGCTTAGCCACGCGCACTACTACCTCCTCTTATTGGTCTGGGTATCACCAGGGTGAGTGATGACACTACTTGTACTCTAGTGAAAAGATGAAATATCCTCTAACAGCTTAGAGTACAGTCATTTATTGCTTGCAATGTCGGAATCGTGCAGTCGTTTCTATGTCTGCTAGTGGATGTGCCTCTTAATATGGCCATCAACTGGGGTTTATTCCTGTTGAGGACAGTGGTATTGAAGAAAACATTTTATTTTGTTATCAATAACACTGTATATTATATACTGTATGTTTTTAAAATGTTCATTTTACATTGCTCTGCAAGTGAACTATTGACAATCAAGACACTCACTGCAGTACCCTACTTTGTAAAAAAAAAAACACAAGAAAAGAAAAACAGAAAACAATAAATAATTAAAACCTATGCACTCTGGCGCACATCAATGCAAAATAGATATAAAGTACAGTACAGTAAATGAGTATAGTACAGTACGCAGCAGCATTTAAATAAAAAAGTATGTAAATGTGGCAGCCACATACAGGTCCTTGTGACTGCGCCAGTCGCAAACTGTATTTTTATATTTTCACAGCCGCACTGCTCGTGGACATAGCCATTATAAAGTCACAGAGGCCCTGATTCAGAGCCGGACGCTCTGACAGAGCGCTCGCTCTGAATCAGGGCCGTCCCTCCTACCTTTTGGAGCGGCCTCCTGGCCGCTCACATAGCTGTGGGTGGCCACCCATAGCTATAGCGAGTGGCCAAAATGATATTCGCGATGGTCAAGACCATTGCGACCATCGGGCTTGCAACGAGACCCTGAGGTCTCGCTGCCGCAAGCCCTGGAGTGCTTTTGGCTCTATCAGAGCCAAAAGCACTCCCACTGACATCACTAGTGATGTCAGTGGGGCCGGCCCCAGACGGTAGGCGTTCCCATGGGAACGCCTCCGTCTGGGCAGCCATGCCCCCGGCACACCCACCAAAGGGGGCGTGCTGTCAATCAACATCGACAGCACGCCCCCTTTGGTGCGAGACCCATAACGATGGCTTGGCCGTCGTTATTTGGATCTAGCGCATGCGCTTTTTAGCAACATCAACCCACTTGCGAGCGCTCAGCACTCGCGAGCGGGTCTGAATCAGGCCCAGAGAACGGAAAACTACATTAGCAGCAGTGCACAGGGAGGGGGAGGGGGATCTGAAGACTGGGATACATACTGGACAAGAGGATAGGCCTGCGCAGGGAGTAGGTAAGTAGTAGTGTGAGTGGGGGGGAATCAGTATGATAACCTTTCTAACCCCTCTAACCCTAACCTCCCCCCCAAGTGTCTAACCCTAAGTCTCCCAAGGGGGTGTCTAACCGTAACCTCCCACCGGGGGTGCCTAACTCTCCCTTCCCATAGCCTAACCCTAACCTTCCCCGTAACCTTACCCTAATTCCCCTGGGAGCCCCTAACCTAACCCTCCCCCCCACAGCTGTCCGCGCCCGGCGCCCGATTTACCTTTGATCGGGATGCCAGGCGCCAGGCTCCCAGCGTAGGTAAAATGACATGTGTCGGGATTTCATTAGACCCTTGCTGGGATTAGACAGTCGGGATACCGACTGCATACCGAGTGGGGGTGAGTACGGGTGAGTTAGTGTGTGAGTGTAATAAAATAAAACATTCAGAAAAAAGTACGCTACAGTACGTTACCCATCATGCCAAGTGTATAACTCCCAATGGCGTAAAGTTGTTAGAGGTATGAGGACACATCTGTAATTAGTATGAGGTCTCCAGAATTGAAAGTTGCCAATCTCCTAAAAAAATGGTGACTATCTTATACCTTTGAAACTGGAAATAGCTGTTTTAAAGAGCTGGCCCTTAATGAAGGCTTACAGGATCAGTATGCTAAACTTGGATCTAGACTCCACCAGCATATGGTGGAATTGCAGACCCAGCAAACAATTAATCCAGTGGAGAGTGGAAATAATATAAGACTGTTTACTAAAGTTTCTTAATTGTAGACTATTTTTTTAAATAGCAGTTTGATCCCTGACACACCATTATGGAAAGTAGGCTTATTGGTAGACAATATTCCAGAGTTTAATTATTTTTCATGTTACTGAGATATAATTATTCATACAGTAACATCTCTCATAAGGGGCTGGTCTACAAGTTCTGTGTGGTTCTAGACGCACACCTACTGGCACTGCCCTGATAGTCCCCCATCAGCCACTTGATTTTGCCCTGTCTACCACTTGTTACACGGTGTGAATTGGTGGAGTTGTAACCTCTTCTATTCTCGAGAGTGCGGTGATGGGTTGTGACATCATAGCCCAGTACCCCTCCCCCAGACCATTACAAATATTGAGGAGCAGCAGGAAGAAGCTGCCTCTAAATATGAGCAGGTGGCACTCAGTGTGGGGCTGCAGTGACAATCAAGACATTGATAGAGTGACATAAGCTTTCAAACAGTATTTAATGTGCCCCCTACATTCTTTTTGCCTAGGCAACTGCCTCATTTCACCTATTTGTGATGCTAACAAAGATTTATACAGTCAGGAGACAAAGGAAAGAAATGATTCAAATACCTTTCATAAATGTCATTTATTGTACATTTGCTCAGATATATTTCATGATGTCCACAGTTTTAACAATGGGAACCAAAAAAGCAACATCTGCCAGTGGCAAGTACATAGACCGGGACATAAAAAGATCTGTCAGATGTTACCTTCCTTGGTCAACTAAAACCTTTAGGAAACGTGACTAATTTATTGCAACTCTGTTAAAGAAAAATATCACTGCGATAATAGCCATCTCAACAGAAAATGTATTTAACAAAGCAGATGTTAATACAGAAAGAAATTAGCACAAATAAGATAATGTAGCCATAATTTAGTATTGGAGTCTATAAATTTTGCTCAAGTTATATACAAGATTAAACAGGAAATATATATTGGCCTAATTGTAGATTTGTAGTTAGGTATTAGGGGACAGAGAGCCAGAGGCTTCTCCCAAAGTAAGCAAACGATGTTACAGGTGGTAATTGGCGCATCCCAGTCTCCATAAGATATGTACTTCCTAGTTCCTCTCATAGTGTGACTGTGGCCACCTTGACTGGTTTCTGCTTGTGTGACAGACTTGTTCCAAAACCAGTAAAGATATTGGTGTAAGATCAAAACATTGATGGGATAAGTCCTGTGACTTTTCATTTTTAAAGACCTCTGGAGCTTCCTTCTTGGCCACTCCCAGGATTAAATAATCAGGAGAGGCTGTTTTATCACATTATAAATGCAGTCAGGTGCAAACTGGCTCTGTCCTAGAAACACATTTCATCTTCTTCTGCCAACTTAAACCACACAATTGTATAGCAGGTGGCAAGAATATTAGATCCCCACTCACCAATTATTAATTCCCCCTTCCCGCATTCACATACTTTCTCTTTTATCTCTTTTTTTTCTGTTTTAAGTATCCTCAACTATAAATTCTTCAAATTATACATTTATCTACATTTTGGACAAAAAAATGTTCTATCTATATTTCTATCTATCTATCTATCTATCTATCTATCTATCTATCTATCTATCTATCTATCACATATATATCTATCTCATATCTATCTATCTATCTATCTATCTCATATCTATCTGTCTGTCTGTCTATCTATCTATCTATCTCATATCTATCTATCTATCTATCTATCTATCTATCTATCTATCTATCACATAGATATCTATCTCATATCTATCTATCTCATATCTATCTCATATCTATCTATCTATCTATCTATCTATCTATCTATCTATCTATCTATCTATCACATAGATATCTATCTATCTCATATCTATCTATCTATCTATCTCATATCTATCTATCTATCTATCTATCACATATCTATCTATCTATCTAACTATCTATCTATCTATCTATCTATCTATCTATCTATCCATCCATCTATCTATCTATCTATCTATCTATCTATCACATAGATATCTATCTATCTCATATCTATCTATCTATCTATCTCATATCTATCTATCTATCTATCTATCTATCTATCTATCACATATCTATCTATCTATCTAACTATCTATCTATCTATCTATCTATCTATCTATCTATCTATCTATCTATCTATCTATCTCATATCTATCTATATATCACATAAATATCTATCTATCTCATATCTATCTATCTATCTATCTATCTATCACATAAATATCTATCTATCCTTCTGTAATGTGTGTGAACTGTGTTTTGTGTTTGGTATTAGTTGCTCTAAAACTATCCTCCTTGATCTCTATGAGTAGGGATGTATCAAGCTTTGAAGAGAAACAAAGTGAAGTTACCCAAAGTAACCAATCACCTTCTGTCATTTTAAAGACTGTGCTATATAAATGACAGAAGCTGATTGGTTGCTTTGGGCAACTTCTCCCCTTTATCTCTCTCCATGACTTTATACATGTTCTCCGTGGGTGATAAACTGCACAACACCTACGTATTCTACTATCCAGGATGCCGCACTATTCTCATTGTCATGGCGTCCACACACGCCTCTGAGGCCACGCTGTACCTTAATGCACCGTCTTTTCCCAAACAATCTGTGTATAGTAACTCTGCATGATTCTGAGATACCCGCCGCACCAGCACTCTCTAATTTTATTAAATGATTGACTTCTATTACTGCCACTGCTTCTGCTATCCATGTTGGAAAATATGTAATCTTTCACAAACACTTTTAGTTCTTGGTGTTGCTATCACTATCAATGGTATAACAGAGGCAGGCTGCTGTTTTATTTTTAGCAAACCGGTAAGCAACATGTCGAGCATTCAGAAAATAGTATAGCATTAGTAGGATTGATGGGTAAAGCTTTGGTGAATCCTTTTCATGATCATGATGGTTATATAACAGACTGAATGAGGGACTCTGTAGAAATCCATGAACCACCTTCTGTTCTCACATGAAGTAGTTCCAGGCGTCTTCCTCTATAACTGTCTAAACCACCCATGATCCACCTACAATCTCACCAACAAGTTCAAACAATTGATGTACAGTGTCTCCTTCACAGAGAAGCATACAATAGAGAACCAGTAACATCCATGTTTATCCACTGTCTCAGCGCTGCTGAATCCAGGTCTTACCTGGTTCGGCGGTGCTGGGGTCTGGGCTGGCATGGGACAGCGGGTGGGAGATCCCCGGCACCCGCTTTCAGCTGTTCTCCGCCTTCCCCGGTGGCTGTGTGCAGGCGGCCGCGGCTTCAATAGGAGCATGCGCGCAGCTCTGCTAAAAGATAGACAGGCTTGGAATTAGGAAGTTCTGATTGGGGACTAAATTGAACTCTGACCTATTTAAGGAAGTTCCTGGGAGCACTCCAGTGCCAGAGTATAGGCTCCATTACCATACTCCAGCATTCCTGTGCATATCCTGATTATCAGTTCTGACCTTTTGTTTGTGACTCTGATTCTGCTCGACCCCTGGTTCCGTGTTGATATCTGGTTCTGACCTCGGCTTCTCCCTGTGACACATTTATGCCTGCTCCCTGGTACTGTCTCGTCAATTTGGCTTTGACCCGGCTCGTCGACTACGCTTAAGTCTCCTGCACTCAAACCAAAGTTCACCAGCACCTGTTTAGGGAAATCTAGCCTGAGGGCCGCGACCTGTGTGTCAGACGCAGCCAAGTCCATACCTTCTTGCGATGGTCCCTGGGGAATACCGCCGGCACATTAGACTTCGCGCTTCAGGTATAGATCAAGCCAATTCCCTGAATACATGCCGCATTCACAACCCGTCCGAGAGTTTGTGACATCCACCAAGTAACTCCAGCTCATGGTACAGTCCTAGCATACTGTAGGTGGCATAACCACTCAATAAACATGGTGTGCCCCCCACTGGTACCTATATTGCCACTGGCCATGCAAAGATCCACACTGTCTTCTTCATTTGTGACCACAATTACTGTGCTATTAGAGTTTTTATTATCAGATTCCACATGATTGTAACAAGCAGACAGGGGGGCAGCAGCAGTAGAGTGCTTATTTTAAACATGAAAATACACTGACAAAATGTTATTTTGCTTCAGTTGTGTCATGGCAGATTGTTTTTATTTTCTAATTTTTTTACAGTTCCAGTGGTGCTGAAAGTGCCAGAAATTGTATGGTCTACAGATAGCAAATCCTGGTTGGCATCTCAATTTTATAAAAGTTTGAGCAGTCATGTAATCTTTAGTTTGACCAGTACTGCTTGTCCATATATTGGTAGACTAGCTGATGTACCCGGTTTCTCCTGGGTACCCTCCCTTGTCTGTATATTCCCTAGAGGGACCCCCCTTGTCTGTATATTCCCTATAGTGACCCTCCTTGTCTGTTTATTCCCTATAGTGACACCCATTGTCTGTATATTACTTATAGTGACCCTCTTTGTCTGTATATTCCCTATAGTGACCCACCTTGTCTATATATTACCTATAGTGACCCGCCTTGTCTATATATTCTCTATAGTGACCCCCTTGTCTGTATATTCCCTATAGTGACCCCCCTTGTCTGTATATTCCCTATAGTGATCCCCCTTGTCTGTATGTTCTCTACAGTGACCCCCTTGTCTGTATATTCCCTATAGTGACCTCCTTGTCTGTATATTTCCTATAGTGACCCCTTGTCTGTATATTCTCTAAAGTGACCCCCTTGTCAGTATATTACCTATAGTGAGCCCCTTGTCTGTATATTCCTATAGTGACCCCCTTGTCTGTATATTCCCTATAGTGACCCCCTTGTCTGTATATTCCCTATAGTGACACTCCTTATTTGTATATTCCCTATAGTGACCCCCCTTGTCTGTATATTCCCTATAGTGACCCTCCTTGTCTGTATATTACCTATAGTGACCCCCTTGTCTGTATATTCCCTATAGTGACCCCCCTTGTCTGTATATCCCCTATAGTGACCCCTCCTTGTCTGTATATTCCCTATAGTGACCCCCCTTGTCTGTATATTCTCTACAGTGACCCCCTTGTCTGTATATTCCCCATAGTGACCTCCTTGTCTGTATATTCCCTATAGTGACCCCCCTTGTCTGTATATTACCTACAGTGACCCTCCTTGTCTGTATATTACCCATAGTGACCCTCCTTGTCTGTATATTCCCTATAGTGACCCCCTTGTCTGTATATTCCCTATAGTGAACCTCTTGTCTGTATATTCCCTATAATGACCCCTTTGTCTGTATATTCCTTCTAGTGACCCCCTTGTCTGTATATTTCCTATAGTGACCCCTCTTGTCTGTATATTCCTTCTAGTGACCCCCTTGTCTGTATATTTCCTATAGTGACCCTCCGTGTCTGTATATTCCTTATAGTGACCCCCTTGTCTGTATATTCCCTATAGTGACCCCTTGTCTGTATATTCCTTATAGTGACCCCCTTGTCTGTATATTCCTTATAGTGACCCCCTTGTCTGTATATTCCATATAGTGACCCCCTTGTCTGTATATTCCCTTTAGTGACCCCCTTGTCTGTATATTCCCTATAGTGACCCCCTTGTCTATATATTCCTTATAGTGACCCTCCTTGTCTGTATATTCCCTGTAGTGATCCCTCTTCTCTGTATATTCCCTATAGTGACCCCCTTGTCTGTATATTCCCTATAGTGACCCCCTTGTCTGTATATTCCTTATAGTGACCCCCTTGTCTGTATATTCCTTATAGTGACCCCCTTGTCTGTATATTCCCTATGGTGACCCCCTTGTCTGTATATTCCCTATACTGACCCACCTTGTCTGTATATTCCCTATAGTGATCCCCTTGTTTGTATATTCCCTATAGTGACCCCCTTGTCTATATATACCTTATAGTGACCCCCTTGTCTGTATATTCCCTATAGTGACCCCCCTTGTTTGTATATTCTCTATAGTGACCCCCTTGTCTGTATATTCCCTATAGTGACCCCCCTACTGTGACTGTCCCATGTGTTAGAGGTGGAGAAGAGCTGGGACCAGGAGCAGACGAGCCGGGTAAAGAGGAGTAGGCAGGTATAGGAGAAGGAGGCGGCAAGCCGGGTGTTAGAGGTGCAAGGGGCCGGGGACAGAAGGATATGTGAGCCCAGCATTAAAAGCAGTGAGGTTACTGCTGGGGCCAGTCGTGCTGCGGTGCTTGGTGCTAGCATGTCCTCCCTGGGGCAGGTTCAGAAAGCAGGCAGAGGAGAGAGATACAGAAAGGGGTTGGGGCCAAGAGTCTGCATTATGCCTACTGACCAGACACTGACATTCTGCAGCGCTGCAGGGACCAGCGGGAGGCCCAAAATACTGAAAATGGGACCGGCCCAGCTGGTGACTGGCTGTGAGGGTATCGTCGAGTGGGATCTAGCTGTAACCATCGGCGAGGGGGGCGGCTCAGCAGGGCTCTGGAGTGTGCCTCAGTAAACTATCACTCTGCAGTGCACTCTCAAGCCACGCCTCCGCTTCCAGCTCTGTGTAAAAAAAAAAAAAAAAGACTAGTTCTTGAAGTGCCAGTATGTCATACCGTTGCATACCGGCAGCATTTAAATAAAAAAATCATACAATCTCAGCACTCACCATTATATTCCAAACTGTACTTATAATTCCAGGGAATGTTAGTTATATGTAAGTCAAATTTTGTCAGCATAGACCACTATGTGTCATTAGTTAGTAGTGAGCCAGCACCTACACCTATTGGAAAAGCATAATGTGTATTTAAATCTATGTGATACCTAGAGCCAAATGCTCATATTTTTTAAAGTCAGGGTAGGGACTGACCAGAATGGGAAGACCGTGATGTGGTTGGTCAACTTGAAAAACTATTGCAAAACGTTGGAACTAACATTCCCTGGAATTATAAGTACAGTTTGGAATATAATGGTGAGTGCTGAGTTTGTATGTTTTTATATATATATATATATATATATATATATATATATATTAGGGGTGTGCTCGTCCACTTTATTGTGAACACCTCACAATAGTGTTTTTATGTCCAAAAGGTTGCACCGAGGTAGATGGATGACTATGCTAAGCGATACGAGTGGGCAGCACAAACACGTGGCCCATCTAGGAGTGACACTGCAGTGGCAGACAGGATGGCAGTTTGAAAAACTAGGCCCCAAACAGTACATAATGCAAATAAAAAAAAGAGGTGCAAGATGGAATTGTCCTTGGGCCCTCCCACCCACCCTTATGTTGTATAAACAGGACATGCACACTTTAACAAACCAATCATTTCAGCGCCAGCGTCTGCCACACGACTGTGGCTGAAATGATTGGTTCGTTTGGGCCCCCACAAAACAAGCTGGCAATTAATCTGACCCTGCACAAACTGGCTCTACGGAGGCAAGATGTCGTCCTCATCCTCCTCATCCACCGATTCTTCACCCTCTTCAGTGTTGTGTACATCCTCATACTCACAGAGTCTTTCGGAGTACACACTGGAGGGGTGGCAACTCAGGTAAAATAGAGCCAGTTTGTACAGGGGCCTCCAAATTGCCTCTTTTTCATACCAGTACAAGTATGGGCTGTCTGACATGAATACTTGGATGCTGTCACCGATGTAATCCTTTAATAGACAGACGGACGCTTGTCGCTGCTGCTTTGAGGATGCAGGTGTGGCTACAGCCCACACAATTCACCAAGACAGAAAAAAAAAGATTTTTTTTTTTTTTGTGGAGCGCACATTGAGGGTTACACCACCCTTTAACAGACAGACGCACGCTTGTTGCTGCTGCTTTGAGGATGCAGGTGCAGCTACTGAGCATACATTTCACACACAAACACAGAAAAAAGAATTTTTTATTTTTTGTGGAGCGCACTGTGAGGGTTATACCACCCTTTAAACAGACAGACGGACGCTTGTCGCTGCTGCTTTGAGGATGCAGGTGCGGCTACAGCCCACACAATTCACAAAGACAGGAAAAAAAAAGAAGGATTGTTTATTTTTTTGTGGAGCGCACTTTGAGGGTTACACCACCCTTTAACAGACAGGCGCACGCTTGTCGCTGCTGCTTTGAGGATGCAGGTGCGGCTACTGCGCATACATTTCACACACAAACACAGAAAAAAAGATTATTTTATTTTGGTTGGAGCGCACTTTGGGGGTTACACCACCCTTTAACAGACAGACGCACGCTTGTCGCTGCTGCTTTGAGGATGTAGGTGCGGCTACAGCCCACACAATTCACAAAGACAGAAAAAAAAAGAAGAATTTTTTATGTTTTGTGGAGCGCATTTTGAGGGTTACACCAACATTTAACAGACAGACGCATGCTTGTCGCTGCTGCTTTGAGGATGCAGGTGCGGCTACAGCCCACACAATTCACAGAGACAGAAAAAAAAGAAGAATTTTTTATTTTTTTGGAGCGCACTTTGGGGGTTACAGCACCATTTAACAGACAAGCCAGCCGGCCCTTTACTTATGACACAGGCGCACGCTTGGTGCTGCTCCTTTGTTGATGCACGTGCAGCCACAGTGCACACAATTCACAAACACAGAAAATAATTCCTCCACCATTCTGTCAGTGGTGACAGTATCATATGCAGTGACAGTAGACATGTCAGAAATTTACATTCTTGGCATGTCCTTCAGTCCGGACCAAATGTCCAATCCGGCCCTTGACTTATGACACAGGCGCACGCTTGGCGCTGCTGCTGTGTTGAGGCACGTGCGGCTGCTGCGCATACATTTCGCACACAAACACAGAAAAAAAAAATTGTATTTTTGGGGATTACACCACCTTTTAACAGACTTATGGGACACAGGCACATGCTTGGCGCTGCTCCTTTGTTGATGCAGTGCCGCCATAGTGCACACAATTCACAAACACAGAAAATATTTTTTTATTTTGATTGGAGTGCACTTTGGGGGTTACAGCACCCTTTAACGGTCAAGCCAGCCGGCCCTTTACGTATGACACAGGCGCATGCTTGACGCTACTTTGTTGATGCACGTGCGGCTACTGTACACACAATTCACAAACACAAAAAAAAATGTATATATTTTTTTTTGGAGTGCACTTTGGGGGTTACAGCACCCTTTTACAGATGAGCCAGCCGGCCCTTTACTTATGACACTGGCGCACGCTTGGCAATACTTTGTTGATGCACGTGCGGCCACAGTGCACACAATTCACAAACACAGAAAACATTTTTTTATTTTGTTTGGAGTGCACTTTGGGGGTTACAGCACCCTTTAACAGTCAAGCCAGCCGGCCCTTTACTTATGACACAGGGACACGGTTGGCGTTACTTTGTTGATGCATGTGCGGCTACTGTGCACACAATTCACAAACAGAAAAAAAAATTTTTTTTTTTGGAGTGCACTTTGTGGGAGCACCCCTGATTCACAGATCACCCCCTGGACAACACTACAGCACCCCTCTAGGATTATAGCCTTTATGGAACACTGCACAACACAGTCCAGCCAGCCCCTATAGACTTTGGAGTGGACACAGCCCCTATGACTGCAACTGACTGCACAACACAGCCCAGCCAGCCCATATGACAGCAGCACAACACAGCCCAGCCAGCCCCTATGGACAACAGCAGCACAACATAGCCCAGTCAGTCCCTATGGACTGAGTGGACACAGCCCCAATGGACAACAGCAGCACAACACAGCCCAGCCAGCCCTAGCTCCCACCCTCCCTCTTCACTGTCCACAGGTGGAGTGAGAAATGGCGCCGACGCAGGGACCTTTTATAGAATCCAAAACCCGCGAGATCCGGAAGGTGGGATGATGACGTTTTGCCTCGATTTCAGTTCCGAGTCAGGCGGGAAAACCCGAGCCGGACTCAGTTCCCGGCTCGGATTGGGGGGTTTGGATTTCAGAAATCTGAACCCGCTCATCGCTATTATTTTGTAATTGTTGTGGCTGCTATGGCAACTGTTTGTTGGTGGGGGGGATGCATCTTGACAAAGGTCCAAGGACTGGACCGAAACATCGATGGATGGCTGTACTTATGGCTGTACTTTTAAGATGACGTAAATAAAACAAATCTTTTTGATATTTCTATGAAGTCTGGTGAGTGCACCCTCATTTCTTTTGGAGATTATATATATATATATATATATATATATATATATATAGGGCCAATGCAGGGGGCAATGTATTTTTCTCTGGGTGTGTTTGTGTTACACAACTGCTGTAGTTGTTTTGCCATTAATATGGTAAACCTCCTAGGGTGCTGTTCACAGCCTCAATAGTCCAATCTATCATTATGTATACTTTTGTATTTGTCATATTTGTGATTTATAGGCTGGTGAGCACCACAGACTGTTTTTAATTGTATGTTATTTGTTTGTGTTGTACTTATGTGTCTATTTTGTAGGGGTGAGCACCAGCCACTTTTCGTGTTTTGGTTTTGGATCTGGATCTTTCTTCGTGTTTTTGATCTGGATTGGTTTTGCCAAAACCACCCTTCTGTGTTTTGGGTTCTGGGTTTTGTGTTTTGGATCTGTATTTTTTTTAAAAAAAGCATAAAAACAGCTAAAATCACAGAATTTGTGGGTTTTTCTACTCCTATGCTATTATTAACCTCAATAACCTTAATTTCCACTCATTTCCAGTCTATTATGAACACCTCACACCTCATAATAGTGTTTTTATGTACAAAAGTTTGCACCGAGGTAGCTGGATGACTATGCTAAGCGACACGAGTGGGCGGCACAAACACGTGGCCCATCTAGGAGTGACACGGCAGTGGCAGACAGGATGGCAGTTTGAAAAACTAGGCCCCAAACAGTACATAATGCAAAGAAAAAAAAGAGGTGCAAGATGGAATTGTCCTTGGGACCTCCCACCCACCCTTATGTTGTATAAACAGGACATGCACACTTTAACAAACCAATCATTTCAGCGCCAGGGTCTGCCACACAACTGTGGCTGAAATGATTGGTTCGTTTGGGCCCCCGCAGAACAAGCTGGCAATTAATCTGTCCCTGCACAAACTGGCTCTACGGAGGCAAGATGTCATCCTCATCCTCCTCATCCACCAAATTCCTCACCCTCTTCAGTGCTGTGTACATCCTCATCCTCACAGAGTATTATTTCGTCCCCACTGGAATCCACCACCACAGGTCCCTCTGTATGTTCTGTAGGCTGGTCTCCCTGGAAGAGTTGATAATTAATTTTTATGAACATCATCTTCTCCACATTTTGTGGAAGCAACCTCCTACGCCTTTCGCTGACAAGGTTCCCGGCTGCACTAAACACTCTTTCGGAGTACACACTGGAGGGGGGCAACTCAGGTAAAATAGAGCCAGTTTGTACAGGGGCCTCCAAATTGCCTCTTTTTCGTGCCAGTATAGGTATGGACTGTATGACACGCCTACTTGGATGCTGTCACCGATGTAATCCTCCATCATTCTGTCAATGGTGACAGTATCATATGCAGTGACAGTAGACATGTCAGAAATTGTTGCCAGGTCCTTCAGTCCGGACCATTGTCCAAACTTGGTCCTGCCTGCCCTGCATCACCGCCAGCGGGTTGCTTAGGATACCTAAGTTTTTTCATGGCAGCCCCAGTTGTGGGAGAAAATGAAGAAGGAGCTGTTGACATGTCACATTCTGCTTCAGCTGACAGTGTTTTCACCATTAGGTCTTTGCACCTCTGCAGGCTTTAAACCTAGGATCGAGCACGGTGGGCAAAATGTAGTGGTCTGATTTCAACATATTGACCACCCTGGAATCCTGGCAAAGCGAATGAAGGGCTTCATCCACAAGTCCCACATGCCGAGCGGAATCGCTCCATCTTAGCTCCTTCTTCACTTTCTCCAGCTGCTTCTGCAAAAGCCCGATGAGGGGAATGACCTGACTCAAGCTGGCAGTGTCTGAACCAACTTCACGTGTGGCAAGTTCGAAGGGCTGGAGAACCTTGCACAACATGGGAATCATTCTCCACTGCACTTGAGTCAGTTGCTTACCCCCTCCTTTGCCTTTGTCATAGGTGGAGGTATAGGCTTGAATGGCATTTTGCTGCTCTTCCATCCTCTGAAGCATATAGAGGGTTGAGTACCACCACTTCACAACCTCTTGATTCAGGTGATGGCGGGGAAGGTTCAAGAGTGTTTGCTAGCGCACCAGTCTTTGGCAAGCAGTCACTGAATGGCGAAAGTGGCCCAAAATTTTTCGGGCCACCCAAAGCATTTCCTGCATGCCCCTGTCGCTTTTCAGAAAATTCTGCACCACCAAATTTATTGTGTGAGCAAAACATGGGATGTGCTGGAATTTGCCCAGATGTAATGCCCGCACAATATTGGTGGTGTTTTCAGATATCACAAATCCCCAGGAGAGTCTAAGTGGGGTAAGCCACTGGGCGATGATTTCCCTCAGTTTCTCTAAGAGATTGTCTTCGGTGTGCCTCTTACTGAAACTGGTGATACACAGCGTAGCCTGCCTTGGAACGAGCTGGTGTTTCTGAGATGCTGCTACTGGTGACGCTGTTGTTGTTGCTGCGTAAGGTGATACATCTACGAAGTGGGCTGTCACAGTCATATAGTCCTTAGTCTGCCCTGTCCCACTTGTCCACATGTTCATGGTTAAGTGGACATTGGGTACAACCGCATTTTTCAGGACACTGAGGACACTTTTTCTAATGTTTCTGTACAGTCTCGGAATCGCCTGCCTAGTGAATTGGAATCTAGACAGGATTTGGAATCGGGGACACACTACCTCCATCAATTGTCTAAATCCCACTGCACTAATGGCGGATACCAGATGCACATCTAACACCAACATAGCAGTCAAGGCCTCAGTTATACGTTTTGCTTCAGGATGACTGCTGTCGTACTTCATCCTCCTCGCTAAGGACTGTTGGAGTGTCAATTGTTAGAAAAAGTAGTGGTGTTCCTACTTCCTCTCTGGGATGATGAATGACTCCCAGCAGCAACAGCAGCAGTGGAAGCAGTAGGCATAGCAATGCAGGATCCTCCGGAGGAATCCCGGATTGGAGAGTCTGTCATATCAGTGACATGGCCTGCAGGACTACTTCCGATCCTGACTAAGGAGGAAATTGACGAGGAGTGAGTTGACGGTGTGTATACAACAGGACAAAGGGATTTAGGTGTCCCTGGACTGCTTACGGTCTTAGCCAAAGCTTCTGAACTTGACAGTAACTTTTTATGAACGCGCTGCAGGTGACGTATATGGGAGGATGTTCCTAGGTTGTTAACATCCCTACCCCTACTTATTTCACCTTTACATATGGCAAGACAGTTGTTGTCCGGATTTGGATAGAAATATTGCCAGACCAAAGAGGTGGAATGTTTGGTCTTCTGCCCAGGCCTGACCGTGATGGGCTTTTTCATCCCATGGACAACAAATGTCTCCCGCGGAGCCTGATTTAAACAAACCACATCACCATCAGAATCCTCCTTGCCAACTTCCTCCTCAACGCCAGCTACACCAGTATTCTCATCCTGTTGTACTTCAACAGTGACAACTTCAATTTCTATATCAGCAAGTGGACTGTGGGTGCTCCTTCCAGCACTTGCAGAGGGCGTGCAAATGGTGGAAAGAGCCACCTCTTCCCGTCCAGTGCTGGGAAGGTCAGGCATCGCAACCGCCTCCAGGGTTGGACTCTCCTTGGGTATTGTGATATCTTCTTAGAATGCATAGAACACACAGTTCTTCACTGTGCTTTTGCCAGCTTAACTTGTTTGATTTTTGTAGCAGGAGGAGGGCTTCCATCATCATGTGAAGCTGAACCACTAGTCATGAACATAAGTATAGACCTTAGCCGTTCCTTGCCACTCCGTGTCGTAAATTGCATATTGGAAAGTTTACGTTTCTCCTCAGATGATTTAAATGTTTTTTTTAAGATAATTTTCCTGAACTTGGGAATCGACCTTGGCAGACGACGTTGAAGGCATTTTATCATCTATATCATGACTAGTGGCAGCAGCTTCAGCACTAGGAGGAAGTGGTTCTTGATCTTCCCCTATTTTATTTTTAGGGGACAA
This sequence comes from Taudactylus pleione, assembly GCA_031769625.1. Classification (NCBI taxonomy): domain Eukaryota; kingdom Metazoa; phylum Chordata; class Amphibia; order Anura; family Myobatrachidae; genus Taudactylus; species Taudactylus pleione. The sequence goes on from JAUIMM010000197.1 coordinate 3,194,371, forward strand.
AGTTTTGCCCTCCATTTATGTTATATATTGATTGATATATATGTGCGGCTAAGGCGCACACAAACCCAGAAAATAATAATTTTAAAAAATTTTTGGAGTGCACTTTGGGGGTTACAGCACCCTTTAATGGTCAAGCCAGCCGGTTGATGGACGAGCAACCACAGTGCACACAATTCACAAACACAGAAAATAATTTTAAATGTTTTTTGGAGTGCACTTTGGAGGTTACACCACCCTTTAAGAGATGAGCCAGCTGGCCCTTTACTTATGGGACACAGGCGCACGCTTGGTGCTGCTCCTTTGTTGATGCCCGTGCAACCACAGTGCACACAATTCACAAACACAGAAAATAATTTTTTTTGAAGTGCACTTGGGGGTTACACCACCCTTTAAGAGATGAGCCAGCCGGCCCTTTATTTATGGGACACTGGTGCACGCTTGACGCTTCTGCTTTGTTGATGCACGTGCAGCCACAGTAATAAATTATTTAAAAAAATTATTTTTTTTTGGAGTGCACTTTGGGGGTTACAGCACTCTTTAACAGACACGCCAGCTGGCCCTTTACTTATGACACAGGTGCACACTTGGCGCTACTTTGTTAATGCACGTGCGGTTACTGCGCACACAATTCACAAACAGATAAAAAAAAATTTTTTTTTGGAGTGCACTTTGGGGGAGCACCCCTGTGGGACAGATCTCCCCTTGGACAACACTACAGCACCCCTCTAGGACTACAGCCTTTATGGGACACTGCACAACAAAGTCCAGCCAGCCCCTATAGACTTTGGAGTGAACACAGCCCCTATGGACAACTGACTGCACAACACAGCCCAGCCAGCCCCTATGACAGCAGCACAATACAGCCCAGCCAACCCCTATGGACAACAGCAGCACAACACAGCCCAGTCAGCCCCTTTGGACTGACTGAACACAGCCCCAATGGACAACAGCAGCACAACACAGCCCAGCCAGCCCTAGCTCCCACCCTCCCTCTTCACTGTCCACAGCTGGAGTGAGAAATGGCGCCGACGTGGGGACGTTTTATAGAATCCAAAACCTGCGAGATCCGGAAGGTGGGATGGACGTTTTGCCTCAATTTCAGTTCTGAGTCAGGCGGAAAAACCCAAGCCAGACTCGGTTCCCGGCTCAGATCGGGGGGGTTCGGATTTCAGAAATCTGAACCCGCTCATCGCTACTATTTTGTAATTGTTGTGGTTGCTATGGCAACTGTTTGTTGGTGGGGGGGATGCGATGTCACTTCCGATTCCGTGTACTTCCGGGTTTGGAACCAGGAAGTGATGCCTCCATAACGCATGACGCCTAACTGGTATTTATTTGTGGTAAGTGTCATATGATTGTTTGTATGCTATGCTTGACAAAAGCACCAAATAAAGCGCTGAAATGTTGCAGAAATATCTACTGTCGTTTGATGTTTCTGTGACGGAGTGCCGCCTTGTGGATGTTTTATATATATATATATATATATATATATATATTTATTTGGCAAATGTTCCTGGATTCAATACTACAGCCACTAGTCCAAGGTCACCCTAATTTTTTGCTTGATAGTTCTTCCCTTCTTAACAAACTTAAATCGGATCTTTGCATGAGAACTTATGGTTTATTACAGCGGATGTGTCAAGCCTGTACACGATCATCCCCCACGGTGTGGGGCTAGATGCGGTACGACAGTTATTGATGGGTAGTGGCATCCATAGTGTGGACCAGATTGTTGTGTATATGACTCTTTTGGAACTAATTCTTACAAAGAATTTCTTTATGTTTGACCGGGTGTATTATCAACAGGTAACTGGCTGTGTCCCTTAAGTAAAGAGCCGGCTGGCTCATTTCTTAAAGGGTGGTGTAACCCACAAAGTGCACTACTCTCCAGCAAAAATTAAAAAAATATTTTCTGTGTTTGTGTGCGCCTTAGCCGCACGTATATATCAATATAACATAAATGGGGACCAAACTTTCTCCGATAAAAATAAAATAGGGAAAGATCAAGAACCACTTCCTCCTAGTGCTGTTGCTGCTGCTGGGAGTTGTTCATCATCCCAGAGAGGAAGTAGGAACACCTCTACTTTTACTAAACAATTGACCCTCCAACAGTCCCTAGCGAGGAGGATGAAGTACGACAGCAGTCATCCTGAAGCAAAACGTATAACTGAGGCCTATGTTGGTGTTAGACGTGCGTCCGGTATCCACCATTAGTGCAGTGGGATTTAGACAATTGATGGAGGTAGTGTGTCCCCTGTTCCAAATCCCGTCTAGATTCCACCTGCATCCTCAAAGCAGCAGCGACAAGCGTGCATCTGTCTGTTAAAGGGTGGTGTAACCCTCAAAGTGCGCTCCACAAACAATAAAAAAAAATTTCTTTTTTTTCTATCTTTGTGAATTGTGTGGGCTGTAAGCGCCCCTGCATCCTCAAAGCAGCAGCGACAAGCATGCATCTGTCTGTTAAAGGGTGGTGTAACCCTTAAATTGCGCTCCACAAACAATAAAAAAATTCTTCATTTTTTTCTGTCTTTTTGAATTGTGTGGGCTGTAGCCGCACCTGCATCCTCAAAGCAGCAGCGACAAGCGTGCGTCTGTCTGTTAAAGGGTGGTGTAACCCTCAAAGTGCTCCAAAAAAGAAAAAACTATTTTTTTATGTGTTTGTGACTTGTGTGCGATGTAGCCACACGTGCATCAACACAGTAGCAGCGCCAAGCGTGCGCCTGTGTCATAAGTCAAGGGCCGGTTTGGACATCTGGTCCGGACTGAAGGACGTGCCAACAATTTCGGGCAAGTCTACTGTCACTGCATATGATACTGTCCTCAAAGCAGCAGCAACAAGCGTGCGTCTGTCTGTTAAAGGGTGGTGTAACTCTCAAAGTGCTCCAAAAAATAAAAAACTATTTTTTTATGTGTTTGTGACTTGTGTGCGATGTAGCCACATCTGCATCGACACAGTAGCAGTGCCAAGGTGCACAGTAGCTGCACCTGCATCCTCAAAGCAGCAGCGACAAGCGTGCATCTGTCTGTTAAAGGGTGGTGTAACACTCAAAATGCGCTCCACAAACAATAAAAAAATTCTACTATTTTTTTTTGCTGTCTTTGTGAAATGTGTGGGCTGTAGCCGCACCTGCATCCTTAAAGCAGCAGCGACAAGCATGTGTCTGTCTGTTAAAGGGTGGTGTAACCCTCAAAGTGCGCTCCACAAACAATAAAAAAATTCTTTTTTTTTCTGTCTTTGTGAATTGTGTGGGCTGTAGCCGTACCTGCATCCTCAAAGCAGCAGCGACAAGCGTGCGTCTGTCTGTTAAAGGATAAAATCGGCAACAGCATCCAAGTAGGCATGTCAGACAGTCCGTACATGTACCGGCAGGAAAAAGAGGCAATTTGGAGGCCCCTGTACAAACTGGCTCTATTTTACCTGAGTTGCCCCCCCTCCAGTGTGCACTCCGAAAGAATGCTTAGTGCAGCCGGGAACCTTGTCAGCAAAAGGCTTAGGAGGTTGCTTCCACAAAATGTGGAGAAGATGATGTTCATAAAAATTAATTATCAACTCTTCCAGGAAGACCAGCCTCCAGAACGTACAGAGGGACCTGTGGTGGTGGATTCCAGCGGGGACGAATTAATACTCTGTGAGGATGAGGATGTACACAACACTGAAGAGGGTGAGGAATCAGTGGATGAGGAGGATGAGGACGACATCTTACCTCCGTAGAGCCAGTTTGTGCAGGGACAGATTAATTGCCAGCTTGTTTTGTGGGGGCCCAAACGAACCAATAATTTCAGCCACAGTCGTGTGGCAGACCCTGGCGCTGAAATGATTGGTTTGCTAAAGTGTCCATGTCCTGTTTATACAACATATTCCCAAGGACAATTCCATCTTGCACCTCTATTTTTTCTTTGCATTATGTACTGTTTGGGGCCTAGTTTTTCAAACTGCCATGCTGTCTGCCACTGCAGTGTCACTCCTAGATGGGCCACGTGTTTGTGCCGCCCACTCGTGTCGTTTAGCATAGTCATCCAGCTACCTCGGTGCAACCTTTTGGAAATAAAAACACTATTGTGAGGTGTGAGGTGTTCAGAATAGACTGGAAATGAGTGGAAATTAAGGTTATTGAGGTTAATAACAGCATAGGAGCAAAAAAATCCACAAATTCTGTGATTTTAGTTTTTTTTATGCTTTTTAAAAAAAAAATACAGATCCAAAACACAAAACCTAGAACCCAAAACACTGCAGGGTGGTTTTGGCAAAACCAATCCAGATCCAAAACACGAAGAAAGATCCAGATCCAAAACCAAAACACAAAACACGAAAAGTGGCCGGTGCACACCCCTAATTATATATATATATATATATATATATATATATGTATTGTAGAAGAAGCACTGGAGAAGTCTGAGATGGCATATATGTGTGTCCCAGATTCCTATCATATGTGTTTTAAAAACCCCAGGAAAAGTCTGTTATGCCTAACAGACCAGAAGTGTCGGCTTTTTTTAAAAAGCCTGATAATGGGTCCTAGGGGTGTGGATGTGAGAAGAGAAGGGAGGGTTCCATCCACAGGCCATTCCAGGTGTTGGGCCTATCAGTCTGAGAGCAGACTGATTAGTAGTTGTACCTGGAAGTGGCTCAGATAAGCTGTGTTAGGTTTTGGTGTAGTGTCTCACATACCCTTGGGGCGAACAGACACTGAGGTTTGTTCAGAGACACTGTGTTATTTGGAAGTGCTGTGTTTGTGGCAAGGCAGTACGGCCTGCCACTTGTAGAGAGGGAATAACCTGTCTAGTTAGTGCCCAGACAGACTACAATTTATTTTTATGTTTTGTTTATATTGTTGTTTATATTGCACAATAAAACTGGTTCCGACCAGCGTGCATGAAAACTCTGGACTGGTGTGCTGTTTCCTGGCTGCTGTGTGTAAGGAGGTGCCCATCTACCACAGGAGAGGGACCCCCTACCCCGACTATATCACTATATATATATATATATATATATATATATATTATACAGGGAGAGAGAGAGATAGAGTGAGTTTATGGATTCAGTGCAATACATTTATTTATGTATGTGGTTTGAGAGGTGGGCAGAGTTTTCTAGCAAATAACTCATGGGTGACTACAATATGTGTTGTTTATACATTTGCTTCCTCTTGAAGAATATTATTTGGAGTGAATGTCTGTTTTTCCAAATGTTTTAAGTTTCAAAAAACTTGCAGAAGCTCCACAAGCAGTCACCTTCTCATTAAACATTGCACTGTATGATCAATACATCCACAGGGAATAAGGGAAATGGTAATATACTTCAAGTGTAACAAATGTATTTTGCTTTCTTAGTGACTTCAAGTTACCGAAATACACGTGTAGAATACAGCCTACTTTTTCCCTTCTATGACCAGGGTCTTAGGAATATATTTACTAAAGTTTTGGTATGTAATGCCGGCTGTCGGGATGCCACCTGTCAGAATACCGACAGCGGCATCCCGATGGTTGGTATCCTGACAGGGGTCAGGTAAGTATACTTACTCTCCCCCCTTCTCCCCTAACCCTTCCTTTTTGTAGCCTAGCCCTCCCCACCCCGCACCATAACCCTACCCATTAGTGCCTAAACCTAAGTCTCCTCCTTCATGAGTAACCTAACCCTCCCCCCTTAGTGCCTAAGCCCCCCAGTGGTGCCTAGCCCTCCCCCCTAGGGGTGCCTATCCTTAACCTCCCCCCCAAAACCTAATCCTAACCACGCTATGCTCCTAAACCTAACCCTCCTCCCTGTGGCTAACGCTAAGGGTGCCCCGGACTTAGTTTTGGCTGATGTTCTTCGGCATTCCGGCATCGGGATTAAGATAAGCATCGGTATTTCAACACCTATCTTAAGTCCCTTGTCAGGATTCCTTTGTCGGTAGTGAGACCGGTGCATCGCAGACGCCAGTCTCATGACTACATCTCAGAGCAAGCCCAAGAGTCAGAGGGAGAAGCAGAAGAACTTAGCACCAGCCATGGACATATATGTACACATTAGTCTCCTTATGCACTGGATAGTGTATGTTATACAGTGTTATACAGGATTACTTATTAACCCCATAGATGGTCAATAACATTGTACCACTAACAGTGCATGTTTTCCAGATATCCTATTGGTGCACAATTGTATTCTTTACCTACTGACACATTTTAAAAGATTGACAGGGGCACTAATTATTTCATTTGTGATACTGAGGCGATCTTTAAAATATACAGCCCTAGTAAAATTGTATTATATACTATTGGTCATGGTCATGGTCTGGGCTGAGGATGAGGGTTTTCAGGTAACCATAGACTTTGCCAATGTAAAGAGAACAATAACCATATGTGGATATGTCAGCTGAAAATTTGAACAAACTCACTAGGTGAATGACACATATCAAATCCTGAAGATAGGATGATGATTCCAGAATAATAGATCTAAGAGTCCCTCTCTGACTCTACAATGGTACCCTGTAAGCAGAATTATCCAAATACTACAAATCTGAGGTATATCAAGGTAAGCCCTGCCAACCGACTGTAGGACAGAGAGCTCCACAGTACAAGGTGCATCCTAATTATAGCTATAACTCATGATTGTCATTATTCCTCAGCCCCAGTATATTCTGTGGAAAACACTTCACATAGAAGTTCATCATGAGCAGTTCATGACTGCTGAAAGCAGTGGTAAAATAGAATCAGAGATTTAATCACTGTAAAATACATATAGCACTCTTAGCCATATATTAAATATTGATCTGCTGCTCACAGAATACATAGAATGTCCACTGCAATATACATAGCAGGACTCTTCATGTATAAGTTTATAAATAACACCCACAACAGTCTTTTATATATATATATATATATATATATATTACCTACGCGTTTCTCCACATTTGCTTTGCATTTTCATCAGAGTTTAAGAAAATCAAATATTTTATGATATACTCAGATACAAAATATTTACTAGAAACAAAATCATGATCAAAGTTGTGGAATTCTAGTAATGATAGGCTTCATGTGGCAGGTTACTCATTAATAGCTTTGCTTCCATTGAATACTAGACAATTTGTTATGTACAGATGTGTCCTCGCTAGTCTAGCATCCATATAACATGTGAACGATGTTACGATCTGCAAAAAATCCACGGTGTAAGACCCCTAGGGGTAAATTTACTATGATTTAAGTTTGGTCGAGATTGCAATCTCAGGTGAGTTTAGGCATGTTTTTCATCTCACAAATTTACTAAAGACAAACTCGGGTGAGTTTGGGAGAGAGTTTTCATTTTTCACTGAAAAACTCGACTGAGATTGCAAACTCGAATCAACTCACCATTGGCCAAACTCTGAAGTAGTTTCCATGAAAAAGATTCAACTCAGGAATTTACCAAAAATCGAGATTACAATCTAGGGTGAGATTGGACCAAACTCCCTGATAAAGAGAAGATTCAAACACTCCACCTCCTGAGCTTCGAGTTTTGCAGAAACATACATAGATCAGTGTGATTTGTGTATGTTTCTGCATGTGTACTTAATTTAAAGTGTTTTTATAAAAAAAAAATTAAATAGGGTCCCCCAAAAAAACATAACCAGCCCCGGACAGCTCAGCCAGTCCAGGTTCCTATAATTATGGGGGGAAAATGAGTAGGGTTCCCCTGTAATTTAGGAACCAGCACCTGGCTGCAGGGCCAGTGCTGGTTTTAAATATAGGAAGAAAAATATGTTTAGGGGTACCCCTAAAAATATGTTTAGGGGTACCTCTATATTTAAAACCAGCACCAGACCCAAACCAACTGGGCTGTAATGCCACAGCCAGGAGACCCTATTACCGAGTCTCCATGGCCAAAGCATTTACACCCCAAGCTGGTCAGCCAAAGCTGGGGATCTCAGGGGAGGTGGGGACCCCCCAAGAAGGGGACACCCTCTCCTGAAACCCCAGGCTTGGGCTGAAGCCCGGGGCTCTTCCCCGCACCCCTGGAGTGATGGGTACGGGGGTAATAATGTTGTATATAGTTCAAAACTATTGTAGTTTACAGTGAAACTACCGGTGCCAGCATGCCTCCCCTATAACAAGATTTAACAATGTTTAACAGGTAGATCTTACAAGTAGCCTTCACATATCTCACTGATATGTGCAGGCTGCTTGCTCAGGAGAGTTTTGCAGAGAAAAAACACTGCAATTTCGGGTGAGTAAATTCATCTAAACTTGCTACTCGTGGGAGAAATCTTGAACTGCTTCACCATCGACCAACTCCCTTTCAGCTAAACTCAATTCTTAGTAAATTTGCTAATTTAATAACGGGAAAACCAACCAAGTTTCGGTGATGCAAATCAAGTTTAAAAAATAATAAACTCAATCAGACTTGATTTTTAGTAGATTTACCCCCTAGAGTGCAGCTGGTGAGGTCTTCTGCCAATAACAGCCACCCACTTTCCCTTAGAGCTGGATACGCTCACCGGTACTTAAATGGCTGCCTGGTCTTAAACTCAGGACAGTAGAGGCTTACATGGCAATCCTGCAGATCACAGGATGTTATGCGGCAGATAATGGTACTCGATGGAACAAGCCACAGTAACAGTCACTATGCTGGAATAGTCACTGTATAGTGATCTGAACGACTGGATGTGGCTTTGGGAGCCAAAATGCAACTAGGAGAGCTGGGGTGTGGCCTTGAGGGCCGAGGTGTGACTCCTACAAAATTATGTGGCCTTGAGTTTCGAGGTGCGGCCTTGAGGGCTAAGGAGTGGCCTTGAGGGCCAAGGTACAACTTAGATGGCACAATGTGACCTTTAGGGTCAAGGTGTGTCCTTGAGGGATGAGGTGCGACTTAGATGGCACGGTGCAACCTTGAGGATCATGGTGCAGCCTTGAGGGCCGAGGTGCGACTTAGAAGGTACAGAGTGACCTTGAGGGCTGTAGTGCAGCCTCGATGACAGAGATGCCATCTTGTTAGTAAAGGTAAGAAAGCCGCAGACAAGCACTGCAGATGACAGTAGCATGAGCGGCTATGGTAGGTTGCTGTTAGCCAGGGATGGAAGTCGCCAAACAGAAGTGAATGCTGTGGGTGCGGTGAGGCTGCAGGCTAACAGCAGGATGGTAAAGACAGCCAGATATATAGACAAGGCAGCCTTGGACACAGACTCCGACAGACTAACAGGAACCAGGATTCACACAGGAAGTGTAAACTATCACCAGCAGCGTGGCACTGATCCAGAGAGATTAAAGAAAGATCCAATTACCAATGAGCTGCAGGTGCACAGATTGATTGATGACTGACAGCTGGGACACTGCACGTGTATCCAGCAGAACCAGCAGCCGTCCGGCGTCTTGGTGTCCCAGCAACCATGGGTACTATCCCAGTTCGGCATCCATGCCTGGTGACCGGAGAGCTAGACAGACCCTGTGGCTGGAGGATATGGTGTGAAGGTAACAAGTCGCGACGGCGGCTTGTGACACATGACAAGCTAGTCACATATTATACACAGGCATCAAGACCAGGGGCGTATCTATAATGGGTGCAGGGTGTGCGGGGAACACAGGCCTCTGGGTCCAGGGGGGCCCGCACCGCACACCCTGCACCCAAAATGTTACTTGCCTCTCCGGAGTCCCACGTCGGCACAGGAGTCTGGCACTGTAAAACGACTGGAAAATGGCCGCCCAGAGTCTATAACTTTGGCGCTGGCCGCGCACCGATCAGTGCGCTGCCGGCCACCGGGCGGAAAGGAGGGGGCCCGTGTTGGCGATTGCACACTTACCCCCTCCTCTCTAGAAACTCCCCTGATCAAGACGCTTTCTAACATATGCAGTCGCAGCAATGTGTGATGATATGCCAGAGTGTAATACTGATTTCCAACCACCAGATGTCAATATTCGCTATTGTGCATACTACAGTATAAAGCACTGATAGGCGGGCCAATCACTTACTCTACTGTACAGTGTCAACAGATAATAATTATTATTATATTCTATACAGAATATTTTTGAAACGTTATTTTAGAATTATTATGTGAAATATTCACATTCAACAATAATGAAAACAAATTCTATGCACTCTGATGCACCTCACTGCAAAATAGAAATGACAGTAAGTAGAGTAAATGAGAATAGTATGTAGCGGCAGTTATAAAAATTATAACAATATATTATGCAAATGTACTTACAAATGTCTGTGACAAATGCATACTGTATTATATTTTTACTGGGTTTTGCATAAAAGTAGCATGCTTGACTGTTAATATGTCGGAAAGACAGCGGCCTTATTTAAAGTGCGAGCTTCTCATACTGCACAGGCCCCTATGCAATAACAGTCAGAATAATCAGAGTCATCAGAAAGGGAGGTGTGCAGCACCTGAATAGTTAGTCCAAGTGCAACAGTGTTAAAATAAAAAAAAAAGGTAGGGGGATCCCCCCAAAAGCATAACCAGCTCTGGATCTCAGTGTGGTAGAGGAAAATCAAGGCTCCCCCTATTTTCCTTTAACTAGCACTGGGCTGAACCACCTGGGGGGGGCTTACACTACAACAGGGAGACATACAGTTTGGGGTCTCCCTGCCCTTATGTAAACCAGCCCCAAACTGGTCAGCCTGGGGCTGGCAATGTTCAGAAAGTAGGGACTAAAAAATGGGGTCCCCCTCCCGAGCATTAATCAGCCCTGGGCTTAAGGCTTAGGGATTTTCCTTGCATCCCTGAAGGCGGTTTAAATAAATGGTTAATATTATTTATAGTTGGACTACAGGTACCAGTGTGCCTGCCCTGCGACACTTGTAGAACTACAAGTGCCAGCAGGCCTCTTACACTGAATGTTATATTATTTTGCAGTATTAGAAGCTTGAACCGCTGTCTTCAACTTTATTGCAAGCAATAAGATACTGTAATGTAAGCTGTTAGAGCAGGGGAAGCAAGCCCATTCCTCGAGAGCTATTAACAGTTCACATTTTCCAGACCACCCAGCAGGTACACAGGTGTACTCATTACTCACTGACACATTTTAAAAGATCCACAGGTGGAGCTAATTATTTTACTTGCGATTCTGTGAGGATACCTGGAAAACATGCACTGTTGGTAACTGTTCGTTGGCTACCCCTGTCTTAGAGGATATGTCAGCATTTAACTAGAGTTCAAGTCTCATCATGAAAATATCTGATTTTATTAAAAACTACCCGTGCATCATATTAGCAGTCACATTTGCAACTTTTACGCAGAATCCCCCATGAACTGCTGCTGTGGTGAATATCTAATCTAAAATTAATATTTACACAATATACTGCAATACATAATATAATATTGATAACAAAATCATATTCAAAACTATTTTTCAATACCCCTGTCCTCCACAGGAATCAAACTCTAGGTTAAGCCCAAGCCAAGCATTCAACATACCACAAGCAATAAAATACAGTATTATAAGCTGTTAGAGCAGGGATGGGGAACCTCAGGCCCGGGGGCCACCATATAAGGCCCTCGGAATCATTTGGTCTGGCCCTCTGAGCTTTTTCCGCTAGCCTCATATGGATAGCAGGGTGTCTAGACTGGTCCCCTGCAGCCAAAATCTATGCAGCAGTACCGCCTGGAGCGTGCTTAGGATGCTTCAGACGGTCACACCGCTGCCCTTACAGCTCCCTGGAACCTCCTGAGGATGCTTCGGGCATTGCTGTAATCGCAGGCGATTGTGGCCCGACCCCCGTGTGATGTCACATGATGGGGGTGTGGCCTGCACCAGGCCCGCAAATAATGTTCTATATATCAAAATCGCCCTCAGCAGAAAAAAGGTTCCCTACCCCTATGTTAGAGGATATGTCAGCATTTAACTAGAGTTGAGGCACACATCCACATGCAGACATAAGAACGACTGCACGATTACGGCATTGTAATCGTGCAGTCGTTTGTCAGTCTGTGTTGTGCCTACACTGAACGTTCAGTCTTTCAGTGTAGGCACATTAATCATACCCCACCATGCTCAACCTGATGTTATCGTCAGGTTGTACAGCATTTTCGGACGATGATTGATGTCGGAAACAACCAGGGTAGCACGCATCGCTAGTCGGATCCGACATAAAATAGCATGATTTGTGCACGATTACTGAACGATTGCACGATTACGATGTTGTAATCGTGCAAACGCTCAGTATTATCGCCAAGTGGATGTGTGCCTTTAGAGTCCCATCATGAAATTATCTAATTTTGTTAAATACTGAACGTGCGACATATTAGACACCCCCCGTACACTGCTGCTATGGTGGTTGCCGTACTCAACCGCTGAGTCATTTGTGCATTTTAGGGAGATAATAAGTAGACAAGAGAGGATTAGATGCAAACAATATTACCATTCCTGTATAACTATCACCCTCTTACTGTATGTCACAATATAATATATTTTCTGTTATATCTTGAAATGCTTAGAACCATAGAGGTAATTGGAAAGGAGTTGTCCCTTTCTGGCACACTACTTTGTAATTGAAATGTAATTTTTATTTAATTCCAATAAAAATAATTACAGCAAAATATTAAAAACCAACATACCGTACAACAAGAAGTGTGACATTTGATTACAAAATGTGATTAAAACCACTGTCCCGCTGTGTGTGTCTCATTAATTATACTTATTAAATATGCCTACAGTGTGTATACAAATAAATTTGTGTATCCTATAGGTCTGTGAAAGCGATATTTTTGAATATCAGCCTGTAGAGATAAATAACCCGCTACTATTATATTAATCAGGGTTCGCCCTGTCTTACAAGTGGATAACAGTCGGTGCTACAATAGGGGCATATTACTAATTATATATTTTTAATAAACTAAACTAAAGCAGTTAGCCTCTGTATTCAGGTAGTGAACAGATAATAATAGCATGTACGCGTGATCACTACTAAATACATATCGCTACATTAACTGAAGTCTGCTTAATATTGCACTCGGATAGTTGCAGATGGAAACACAGTAACTATACCATATTTCTGCATTAAACCAACAGGATCTAGACACTTATGTGTGTGTGTCTATTAGATCCAAATGTGTAGTGAAAAAAATAAAACGGGGGAAAACAGAGATTCTTCAGTAAGTGCAGTTAATTCTATGAAGCCTCAAGGGGCATATGAACAGTGGGCCTGATTCAGAGTTGGGAATAGTGTGAGATATCTCTCTCAACTGTGAACCTGAACAAACCATATTGCAATGCAAGGGTTGTAAATACACAATTTTTTTTACATGTGGGGTAAATACTGGCTGATTTTGCATGTAGCCCACAAATACTGCACAGCATTATTATTACTCTACAATTTAGATGTCAGTTTGGAAACACTCCTCCCAAATCTAAATCTCTCTGTGCATTTTAAATCTGCCCCACCTGCAGTACAGCATGGTTTCACCAAGATGATCAGTTAAGAGAAATCTCTCTCTATTCCCAACTCTGAATCAGGCCCTGTGTTTTGTATTTTAGGATCTGATCAAAGTATCAAGGCAGCAATGACAGGATATTGATAATCTAATGTTAATACTGTTATATCCTAGAAGGGGTGTCCTGAACCTCGTAATATAGACATTTAGGAAAGTAACCAGGACTAATCATTCCACAGCGAATAAGAAACGTGATATGGCCTGGTAACAATTTTGGGTCTTGGACTGCAATATTAAATACTATCTTCTGTCCACATTTCAGTGAACTTATGTGAAGGGAACTTACCAAGACCAGGATCCACATGATGTTATATCGATCGATATATGGGAATAGGGTCTGAAATATATGATGTACCATTAATTTGCTCTTTTCCATTAACATATATATATATATATATATATATATATATATATATATATATATACAAAAAATGAGATCAGATCCCCTTCCTGAAAAAAGAAGGGGGAACCAACCACTGAAGCCAGCAGACAAGACAGTTAATCAACAAAAAAAACATGTATTGTAAAGTACAGCCAAATTACATCGGGAAGCCATAAAAAATTGCATGTCACAACTGCGATGCAGTGGATACTCAACAGTGCCTGGTGACCAAATGCAGTATAATAGGTGAAGCGCCCGACGGATGTTTTGGTGGTACAACCACCTTCATCATGAGCACAAGTTTATATACAGGGGCAGAACTATGGGAGACAATGGAGGCGCCTGCCGCCGAGCTCCAGCACTTAAGGGGCACCTCCTCCATTATCCACAACATATTCACTCCACTTAGGGCTGTAACAATGTACCCGGAGTGTACCGTCACGGTCGCCCAATACATGGCACCTCATCCCGGCACCTGAGAAGCCACCATATACTCGTGGAGAGCTCCATGTCAGACCATTAGCTGCTGCCTTCGTCTATATATAGCCTGTCTGCATGTGAATTGCTACATTACAGTGTCAGCAGCTGTGATTGGGGTGACCAAATTATAACTTGCCTCTGGGCGTCTGGGATTAATTTACGCCACCGTGTATATATATATATATATATATATATATATATATATATATATATAGGGGTATTCAATATGGGTGCGATAACATCGTTTTTTGCGTTAATATCGCACTTTTTAATGTTTTTGCGTTAATATCACTTGTTTTAGTTTTGCACCGTATTCAATTTCAAAGACTTATCGCAGTTTTGAAAAGTCTTTGATAAAAAACGGTGATAACTTTTCACCATTGAATAGGTGTCGAAAAAAGGTGCAGAATTGGGGTTTAGGGGTGCAGGCTTAAAAAAAATAGCCTGCACCCCTGAGATTGACATTTAAAAAAGAACTGTGTCAAAAAAAGTTTTAAAAAAAAATAGGGACACCCCAAAAAATTAATTTAAAAATTGGGGTGCAAAAAAAAAAAATTTAGAAAAAATTGTTAAACAATAGGGAAATAGGTTCAGGGCTGTTCTGCAAGTATGCGGCAGATGTTTTTTAGAATAGAATTATAGCGGCAGGTGCACAAATGCAGAATTTTTAAAAACTTACTTCAGGGACTTAAAAATATGCTAGTACCCATTTTCATGTACCCCAAATTTGATGGGACCACTTAAAAAAAATGAAAAAAATAACCTAAGTGCTCTTCTGCATCACTTCTTCAATGTCGGGAAAAAAGCACCTGCTGCGGCTATTTAAATCCCCGACTTTCAGTTAAAGGCTAAAATCCATAATGTTCCCCCATGTTTTTACAACTTTAGGGGGGTCTTACAATTATTTTAAGGAAAAATTCGTAACTTTATTCAAAACCAACTTCGGAGTTTCCCGTTAATTTTATTTTGAATACGGGGATAAGCGGGAGCGCGCACCTTACCTTTACGCAGAAAAAAACTCTGATATGAAACGTTTGCCAGGGAAGTTAACCTTTCATATTGAATACCCCATAGACTCCATAGCGCGGCACTCATCCAGACTTCGAAATAACTTAATACACCAAAGCAATGCTTTGGTGAACTAAGTTATTTCTAAGTACAGATGAGTGCCGCACTATGGAGGCTATGTAGCTGTTTGCATGCAGATGCTGAGCACCCTGGCAATTTTATCACTACAGAGGGGAATGCCATCCATTGGAGGGATATATATAAGGACAGAATATGATATTATGAATCCTTAATTTTTGCCAGACTACAACATTGTAGGATATATAGAATCATAGATTTATTTGTATACACACTGTAGGCATATTTAATAAGTATAATTAATGAGAAAAACACAACGGGACGTAGTGGTTTTAATCACATTTTTTTACATTGTAATCACGTCACACTTGTTGTATGTAGGTTTTTAATATTTTGCTGCAAGTGTTTTTATTGGAATTAAATAAAAGTTAAATCTTAATAGCAAAGTAGGCACCACAAAGAGACAATTCCTTTCCAATTACCTCATTTGTTCTAATTGTTTCCACTATTTGTCAATGGGCAGCACCCCCGATAGAATATTTATTTTGATCTAGTGATTTTCAAATATCTACTGAACTATATGGGGTTTTTCTTTTCGTACAATATGAAAAATAATTACTGGTGCAGTAGTAATAGCCCTAACTTCCATTTTTGAGTGAATACATCTGGAAATGCAGCAGGGCACCTGGTTCGGGAGTGCTAAATAATATCTTTATGTAACAGAATCAGTCAACTTGTGGAAGAAACCAATTATTTTTTTATCAGTTTGCTAAAAACTTGTGACATCATTGAGGCATAAAGCACAATTGTCAGTGATGTCATTACTTTCAAGTTCAAGTGAGTTTGTGCAAAATGGCTGCCTCTGCTGCGTTCAGGAAACAGGGCACTATCGTGACAATGATATGACCTTGTACCTAATGTAACAAGCAATTATATAAAGTGCATTTTTGGTGATCGTTCTGGTACATTTCCATGACATTAGAATTCAAACTTTTCGTTCATTTTAAGAGCTATTTAACTTTCGTGAAAATTCTTTTGTATTTTGCAAATCTTTGGTTTAAAATCATGCCGCACATACTTTAAAAACAATTTACACTGTACAGCAAATTACTTTCTAAGTAGACTTTGTCGACTTTTAATGTGCCATTTAGAATAGCATATGGATTAACGCATTTGTTCTTGATAGCAAGATCTGCACATTATTACAGAGCAATTTGTCTGTTCCCGAGACTGTAACACTCAAGGGCTTATAAAGTGAACTACTGCAAACTTCAGTGAAAGAAACAGTAACATGTACGGTAAAATACAGTTTAGATTTAAGATTCTAGCGAATTTATCTGTTTATGCTAATCGGGGGGTTTAGCCACTTAATAAGGGTTACAAGGAAATAGTGAGATGAGAACATATCCAAGAAATGAACCTTCATAAACTGTATAATAAATAGTTTTAAACATAAATGGAGCAAGGAGATGCCGCCCAACAGTTAAAATAAGGGGGCATGTCTGTACAATACTTGAATCACTTCCATGTGGGAAGACACTTTGGGGTCTGTCTAGCACTTCTAAAATTTGGGTTGCAACTTACCTGTTGCAGAGTCATAAGTATACAGTATTTTAAAATAATTAATTTCAGTTCAAAGGCTGGGTTGAGAAGTAAGAATAGAATAAGATGGATATTACTAGCTAATTTAAGTTATACATGGCTTGTTTTACTGGGTGGATATTTAAGGGAAGGAAATTAGGGTCTCATTCATTATGGATCGCGAATGCAACAGCATACGCAGTTGGCCGATTGTTGTGCATATACATCGATATGCGCGTAGGCTACACTGTGATTAGCCACAGCAGGGTAAGCCATTGTAGAGTGAGTGACAGGTAGTCAGCATTTGGGGGTGGTGACGGGGGAGTGGTTGGAGAAATGTCTGCCTGTCCATTTGAGCGCCGTTAAATGGGCACACCTAAATTAGCCATTGCGATGGCATACACAGCTTGATTACTTACTGCGTGCAACGAGGTTAGCAATTTCTACGTAAGGTCAGGGCTGCTGTAATTGTGCGTGAGGGACCGATGGTACTCGATGTTACTGATGTATAAGCAGAACTGCAAGGTATTACGGAAGTGAGATAGCGGTAGAGGGTGGCAGTGGGTGTCTCTTTGCTGGCAGTGCGACGGCATTGCGATAGCATTCATTAGCATATATTTACAGTAGACCTGCGTCTGATTACGGAGCTGCGATCACAATAGCGATCCATAAAGAATCAGGGCTTTAGTTCATTACCTTTTAACCTAAAGGGATATTTCAGGGAATCTCTGGGCCAGCCCCTAGTGGACTAAGGGCCTGATTCAGACTCGCTTTCGAGCGCACAGCACTCGCAAGTGGGTCGATGGTCCCCCACTGCGCATGCGCACGCCAGAGCCGGCTCTGGCATGCGCATGCGCGAGACCCGGCCAGCGACGGGCGCTCCATCGCTATGTGTCTCACACCAAAACAGGGTGGCTGTCAATTATGATTGACAGATCGCCCCGTTTTGGAGATGTGCAGGGGGGGTGGCTGGCCAAACGGAGGCGTTCTGAAGGAAAGCATGCCGTTTGGGGGCGGCCTCAGTAGTGAGCTTCCGGCTCTATTAGAGCCGGAAGCTCACTGGGGCTTGCACTGGACGAGACCCTACCACAAGGGTCTCGTCGCAAGCCTGATGGTCGCGACCATCACCTGGCCGCTCGCAAAACCCACAGCTTATCGGGCGGCCAGGAGGCCGGCTCACAAAACAAAAAAATGCCGCCTGATTCAGAGCAAGTTCTCTGAAAGAGCGTCTGGCTCTGAATCAGGCCCTAATTTCCATAATACCATAAAGAGACTGACCAATAGGAGGCACCGCCAAACTCAAATGAGAATGAGATCTTGCAGGTGTAACCTGTTTTCCAAATCCCATCTGCAGGAGAGCAGGTGATACAATAGCATCAATCAAATTCTGTTATGTAAATATCTAATAAAAGTAATAAACACAATAAAATCAAATCTGCAACACATACATTATATATTGCATAAATGCACTGTGGGTTGGAAGTCTCTTCTATACACAGGCTTGCAGGAGAATGCTTTGAATAACAATGCTCTTTCAAATCATTTTTTCTCCATGTTACTTTACCCTTTTTGCTTATTGTTTTTATTTTCATCCTAGCGAAAAGCCTCTAAATTCAAATCAGCCATATGTTCATGTGTGCATGGATTTATGTAACGTGACAAGCAAATAACACATACGCTGTCTATAGACTTTTTCTGTTGAAAACAAGAAGTATTGTCTGCCTGGCCATGACATTTGGTGGTATAACAGGTTTTTAAAATTATTTTAGCGTCTATCTTTTAGCTTATTATTTATTCCTGTGCTGCCTTCTGTTTGCAGCTCTACAAAATGCTCCCAGCTATACCGGATTTATTAAAATAACAATGCTCATTTAATATATGCAGGCATATGCATTTTTGAAGTTTAATATAATATGGCTGTGTTTGTACTATACATGATAGCTAGTAATTATTATAAGGATCCAAGATTTTTTTCTGGAGCTATATCCTACAATGCCTTAACTAAAATGTATGACATCTCTCAATCAGATCACAATGGCTGCTGACTCCGGGGTAGATTGAAGATTTGGAATGTGATACTATTAGAACCAAGCCTTGTGCTTCTTTGTATGGAGTTAGAATGGGCTCTATTTGCTATGCCAACTTGCATTAAAGGTGCGTACACACGTAACGATTTGTGTATTTAACGATTTTTGTTAACGATTTCCCTTCAGATTTTCCCTTGAAAAATAGAACAAATTTATGTAATGTAATGAACGATTTTCACAACGATTTCATCAAGGATGATGGCTGTGCTTACCTGAAATCGTCATGTAGGACAGTCAGAATGGGCGATGGATGATAACTACCAACTACAAACGGGAGCGCGCATTGTGTGTGTATAAATTACAGCTGCGCTCCCTGTTAGATTGGGGATTCATTGTCCTCTTCAGTGGGTGTGAGCTCCATTTTAGTCCATATCATCACACCCCCTACACATCATCTGACCTGGGCTACAGGAGGAGCAGCTGCACTCTGGAATATGGCAGCATGGAGTTGCCCCCCTGACTTGCTGGTAATCAGGTAGAGGGGCCATGGGTAGGGAGTAGAGACACTATTTCAGAGAATGCAGTTTTAGCTGGTTTATTCCATTTTTTAAACCGTATCCTATAATTTGACCTTTTGAAAATACCGGTATGTTTATGTGAAACTCAGCTGAGGCGTTTTTGATGTCATTATGTTTTATATATTACGTATGTTATTTAGCACTTTGTTGTGGTCGGCGTGTAGACTAATCATTTATTCACGATTGAGGAAAGAAATGAAAAGTTGCATTTTTTTATTGCTAATTTTGTGTTATTAAATTGTAAAATCAGCTTATTAGAATTTTGTTAAATAAATTGCATGAATTTGCTGAAAATGACATAACAGGGAGGAGGTGCCTAGATGCTTAACGTACCTACCTCTACTAACTTTGGCTTCATTAATGGTACAGATGCCTTCACAACTGTTGTCAGGATTTAGATTAAAATAATTCCACGCCCAAGACGAGGCTTTTCTGGTTTTATGCCCAGGCATGACAATGTCTCTTTTTATCACAATCAAGAACTGCTTCCACTGGTGGCTGATTTACCAAACCAACATCTTCATCAACATCCTCATTAGTGTCAGATAGGACACAAATATCCCCCTCATCCTCCTTTTGCATTTCCTCCACATTATCATTCTCAATTTCTATTATTTCTCTATGTAATACCAGCACAGCCATCATGGCGTAAGTGATCCGCTGTGCAACTCGGTGACAGCTGTCATACTTTCTTCCTCTATGAAAGGATTGTTTACCAGTCAATTGTTTTTTTAAACTACTACTAGGTCTTTTCTGTCCTTTTTTTAAATGAAGATCAACCCCCAGCAGCAGGCATAGTGCTCAATGATTCTTCTGAGGAATACTGGATAAGGGAGGAGTCACCTAGCCTTATTCTGGATGCAAAACTACCTCCGATCATTAGTGCGGATATTGATGATGAAGGTGTAGGTGGTGGAGATTGCAGGTGCTGGGATCTATCTGAGGGAAGGGAGCTAACTGAAGCTGGACTGTCTGTTGTTGTTTTTTTAGCACCAGTTTCTGATTTTCCCAAAAATGTTCCATGAACTTGCTGCAAATCAGGTAATAGGGAGGAGGTTCCTAGATGTTTAAGGTCCCTGCCTCTACTTACTCAGATCTTAACAAAGGGTACGGATGGCTTGACAATTGTTGTCCAGATTTGGTTAGATATTATTCCACACATAAGAAGTGGCTTTTTTTGTCTAATGCCCAGGCATGACAAAGGGCTTTTCCCTATCATGGGCAACAACTGTTTCTTCCACTGGTGCCTGATATATTCAAACAACATCCTCTTCAACAACATCCTCATCATCAGCATCCTCATCATCAACATCCTTATTAGCGTCAGATACACAAATATCCTACTCATCCTGGTACAGTTCCACAGAAGCATCTTCAATTTCTATGTCAGCATGTTCACTTGTGCTGTTCATCCCCACATTAGCAGAGGATGCAAAAGTGGTGGAAGGAAGCTCTTCTTCGAGTACAGTATTAAAAAGATCAGGCTCACACATGGCACCTGCTGACACACTTAGACTATTCCCAGGGATTTGTGACATTTCTGAGCACACAGTTGGTTCCAGTGCCTTAACGATTTTCATTTTTTTTAAACTTCTACAGGGAGAAGGGCTTACATCATCATAAGAGGCAGAACCACCAGTCATAAATAAAGGCCAAGGCCTTAGCCTTTCCTTGCCACTTCATGTGGTGAAAGGCATATTGACAATTTTATGTATTTCCCTTTGATGTTTTTTTCTTTACCAATGTAAAAGATTGCTTCTTTGATTTTAGATGCCCATAATACCTTTGAGCATCGACTTTAGTAGATGACATAGATGGACTAGTATCGTCATGACTGGTGGCATCTCCAGCACTAGGCGCTGCGGAACCCTTGTGGCGCCATATAAATAAAGGATAATAATAATAATAATAATAATAATAATAATAGTATGTGGTTCCTACTCTCCTCTCAACTGATAATTCTCAATATCAACAAACATGAACAAATTGGGGTACAGCACACACATCAATTTGTACCAATTTTAAATAGTACACTGTGATATCAATTACCTACAGTGTCACAATATTTTTTTTATGTATAATACACTGCACTACCACTTACAGTGTCACAATATTTTTTATGACTAATACACTGCGCTAGCACTTACAGTGTCACAATATTTTTTATGAACAATACACTGCGCTACCACTTACAGTGTCACAATATTTTTAGGAATATTACACTGCGCTACCACTTACAGTGTCACAATATTTTTTAGGAATAATACACAGCCAGCAGCGTCACAGTAATTTGGATACACTATGGAGAGGGTACGGCATACAGCATGTGTGGGGTACAGCACAATAAGAAAATGTTTATCTTTTTTAACTTATTATAAATGATAAATAACACAGCCCCCTGGACAGAGCACAGCACACCCTGCCTGGATTGGACAGCACAGCCCATCACAGCACACCCCTGTATTAGACAACACAGCCCCCATAGGATGAAGCACAGCAGAGCACAGCCTGACAGCCTGGGACTCAGCAAGCAAATGGCACCGATCCCCGCTGGGAGGGACTGTTATACAATCCAAAACCTGCGAGAATCCGGCAGTGGAATGATGAAGTTTTGCCTTGTTTTGGGATCCAAGTTAGGCAGGAAAATCCTGAACCGGACTCAGGGCCTGATTCAGAGCCAGACGCTATTTGCGCTCGCTCGTTCAGAAAAAGGGGCCGGATATTTAAATAGAGCGCTCGCTCTTTGCGGTCTGTTGACGCCAGTATGTCTGAACAAGCGAACGAAACATGCGCTCGCTATTTTTTTAAAAACGCCCCCTGGCCGCTCGCATCCTACGTCATCTCCGCTATTTATTAGATTAATCGAGTACATCGAAAGGCGTATGAACTGCTCGCAGTGCTTGTGGTAGGATTTTCCTACCGCAATCATGCGAGCAGTTCAGGCTAAAAGACAACCAAGTGACGTGGTCAATGACGCTCCTTTGTTAATTATGCACACCCTTAAAACGCCCGTTTTGACCATTTGGCACGCCTGCGTTCGGATCTCCACTCCCCGTTTTCAAGCACCTTCCCCTGTTACCATCCACAAACGCCTCTTCCTGTCACTCAAAATAGCAGGCATTCGCTATTTTGCGAGCACACGATTTCCGACCACAATGACTGGTTCGCGCAGGCGTATTACAACCCATACGCATGCGCAGTTGTGTGAACATCGCTCGGAGCGAATGAGCGGCCGCTTACGAGCGGCTCTGAATCAGGCCCTCAGATCCCAGCCCGGATCGTGAAGTCCGAGTGAGTCCGGTTCCCTGAGAACCTGTCCTGCTCATCTCAACAAGAGAGTAATGTAGGTAGCAATTATTAAAGAGGCAGTCAGTCGAACGCCATAATAAAATTAATATTTATTTAACATTCTGTATATCCAAATACAATACAAAAATAGAGACCAGTTCGCATATATTTGCAAAAATATGTTTAAGCCACCAGGCCGCATCAAGGCTTCTCTGTGCTGGTTTTCCCAAATGCTACATGATAATAGCGCCCACTTTGGGTCATATAATTGCATCTCTGTTTTTCTATTATCATGTACAGTAGTATTCAAATCATATTGCTGGTTCTTTGCAGAGTGCTGATGGAACATTTTTCCTTTTTCCTATCTAGATTAACCCTTCCATTTCATGCACCTGTGAAAGGCCATTAAGTTGATTTGAGGAACCAACATTTTCTATTTAAGGTAGAGAGTATCCAATGTAGATTCCCCCTCCCCCCCGCCTAAAACCTCTAATATATAGAGAGTGGGTAGCTTAGCTTTTCGGATCTTGGCCATGGTAGCTAATGCCATCTTCGGATGGTTTTAGTCCATGATAGTCTAAGGTGCTACTGTTCCCCATTATTTCCTGACAGTGATCTCTCTAGATCTCTCCCTGTCAGCCTGTACTGGTACATGAGGGGCTTCGCAAATGTGTATTAGCCTGGCTGGGTCCAGCTACAGGTGGGTCCACATACAACTAGCCTCCTGGTGCGTTAAACAGCCCTTCTAGTCGTGCCATGCCATGGCGTGACTCGGTAGCCCAGAGCATCTTTTCGTGCATCTTTTTACCTTCAAATGCATTTTATTCACACAGCGATGTGAATAGGTAGCTTCTGCTGATTAAAATGATATACAGCATGCCTATGTTCTGTGTCCGTCTGCTGGGGTATCTGCATGCGAAACGCTACGTTACAGTGTCAGCGGCTGTAACACTGTAACGTAGTGTTTAGCATGCAGATACACCCGCAGTCACACTCAGAACACAGGCACTTTACGTGTAACTTTTTCCTGGGGCAGGCTCTTGTCAGAACCCATGTCTTCGCAAGAGACAATTGCTAAATAACATATTTTTAATTTTCTTATTGCCGAGATATGTGGCGATAAGAGATCATATTTAACAAGGGAAAATTCTAAATATAGTTCAATATGCCTCTTTGAGATCATTTATTTGGAAGATTTCCCTCTATTTTGCTTATCATTGCCTATTATACGGCTATAAATTTTAAACTTGTGCTATCCGACGGAGTAAGCCTCTACCTTATTTTTTTTTATATATACGTTATATATTCCTGTATTCTCAATTGCTTGATATATTAGTATTGTTGCTGCTGTCCATTACAGAGGTATCTCAATGAGATTAGTGGGGATGCTTGTTAAGACAGTTTTCTACAAATCATGAACGTAATGAAATCACATACAATTTAAAACATCCAATTTTATTTTTCTTACAACATAATCACATTTATAAAAGTGAACATAGGGAGTATTTAATTACTTCTGAAGCAATTGCTTACTAAGATGTAATGTAGCTCTACATTGTTCATTAGCTTAAACTGTCAGTAGGTGTCACTTTGCAATGATATCGAGGAGCCTCTGTATGTGAAAAATAATGACACTTACAACTTTAGTCATTGTAGGTTTGTTAGGCTGCTGCATTATAGGTTTGCAATGTACTGTATAGATAAATTAGCTTTGTTCTTACGTACACATTTAAATTTATAGAATTAGTACCGCTTTTATACATAAATTCCAGGTCTGACCCGGAGGTTGGAACAGGGTTCCAAACCGGATCAGACCCGGAATTTAGCCAGCGCCGATCCAGGATATTCCCGAGTCGGCGCTGTTCACACCGGAGCCGGGTCTGCAGTGACCCGGCTCTTCCGGCATGGAAGTCAACACTTGGAGATGACATCATCTCCAAGCGTCACTGAAGCCGGCCAATCGGCAGGCATGCGGCGCGCTCCAGGTCATCGTAACCCAGATTGCGCCGTTTACACTGCGGGGTTTCATGGATCATTCCAGTATTAAACCCTGCAAGTTTTTGACAGCACGTCCCATTTGGTGGGCGTGCCGGGGGCGTGGCTGCCCAGACGGAGGCGTTCCCATGGGAACGCCTACCGTCTGGGGCCGGCACCACTGACATCACTAATGATGTCAGTGGGAGTGCTTTTGGCTAGTGGGAGTGCTTTTGATAGAGCCAAAAGCACTCCAGGGCTTGCAGCAGCGAGACCCTACCGCAAGGGTCTCGTCGCAAGCTCAATGGTCGCAAGCCCGATGGTCGAGATTGTCTTGACCATCGCTACCATCATTTTGGCCGCTCGCTATAGCTGTGGATGGTCACCCACAGCTATGCGAGCGGCCAAGAGGCCGCTCCAAAAAGTAAGAGTGACGGCCCTGATTCAGAGCGAGTGCTCGGTCAGAGCGTCCGGCTCTGAATAAGGGCCAGAGTTTGAAAAGGGTGAGAAGCTGATTGGTTGCTTTGGGCAACTTCTCCACTTTGGGGTCTATTTAGTAAGCCTTGGATGGAGATAAAGTGGACGGATATAAAGTACCAACCAACCAGCTCCTAACTGTGACATGGCATTTAGGAGTTGATTGGCTGGTACTTTATCTCCATCCAAGTCTTACTAAATATGTAATACCCCACTGTGCGAGGTATTACGTTTGACGCGGTGCATTGCACTACAATACATGTCATTACACAGGCAGGTCACTATCCCCAGCAGCCTCGCAGCACATCAAAAGGTCAGGAGGAGGTCACATGATCTATGTCAGGTGGTAAGGCCAGTGACAGTTGGAGCCTGTGGGAGTTGGTCAGGGCAGTTATACTAAATAAAATAATACCCAGCAGTTACTAAAAAACCACTCTGTACTCAAAGGATCCGTGAGAGCGGTAAAGACAGTACAATACATACAGCTACAGATTGCTCGCCTCATCCATTGAAGCTGTATGTAGTAAGCCAAGCATAGAACCATCATCCCTCCATGAAATCATTGGGATACAAAATACCTTTTACTGGTTGATTGAGACTTCACCAAGGATATTGCGACTCTCATTAACCCCTCACCCAAACTGCTGTACCAATTCCATGCGACTGGCATCAGGACCCCTTGGAGTGCGTGCACCAACCTCAGCTGCAACGTTAATAGATAAATTCCCGGGCTAGATTTAAAGCACATATATAGATTTGATATCTGACATGATAAAGTATAGGCCTTAAGTCTACTGATTATGGTAAGCTGGTTAACTGATAATAATGTACACCGATAAATGTTACTGAGTAGATGTTAAGTTGTATGTGTTTTATCTTGTTATATGGTAATATAACTGTGTATCTTGGAAAGGTTAATTGGTACCTTTGACCTTTTGGCCAAAGTGACAAATTTAAAAGTGAGATCCCAATTTCATATTAACTGGAATAAAAATATTGTTGATCTCCTTACTGTGTTATTTAATATGTAAGGGGTGGGAACTCCGCCTCTCTGCTGTGTGGTGAAATAAATAAAATAACCTTATGGAGAGGCCCACTTGGAAGATCCAGCAGGTGAACAACAGGGTTGTTACAAATAGACCCCTTTATCTCTGTCTAAGGCTTGATACATCTCTCCCATTAGCCTTTATTACTAGCAACACAGAAGTAAACAATGATAAGTAAAGACACCAAGTACAAATACTAAATTAGTCTGTAATGAAACTACATGCCGTTTTAAAGTTGTACAGGTCTGTTTTCTTTATGCTTTGTTTCAATTAATTGCTTAATCAATAAAATTAATATTAAATACTAATACAGCTATAATATAATTTCATACTCTATTAATAGTGCACAATCTAACAATGACCTGTGGGCCCAATTCAGACCCGCTCGCTAGGCTGCATTCGCACGCAGCCATCTTCTGCCAAAGTATGCAAATCCCGCGATCGCACGGCAAGACATCAGCATGCCCACTATGTCTTGGCGTGCGATCGCGGTGTGAATTTAGACGCCCACCAGCCTGTCACAAGATGCCCACTTTCCCGTAGTAATACACGTCATCTCCTGGAAGTATATTCAACAATTGGTAACATCAAGTAACATCGGACTCATATGCAGCACTTGTAGCTGACCATACCCTACCGCAAGCACTGTGAGTGCTTCAGTGTGTAATTCAGCCTTGTGCCATGTATGGTGATGCTGCGTCTTAATTATGCATGCCTCTGAAACAGCGTTAAGAGGCACAGACACGCTTGCGTTCGCACCACCACACCGCCGTTTCCATCGACCATCCCCTGTCACCACCCACAAACGGCTCGTCCTGTCACTCATTCTAGCGAGGTGTCTATGTACAGGGGGCCTGATTCAGACCCGCACGCGAGTGCATAGCGCTCGCAAGCGGGTCGATGGTGGGGTACTGCGCACGTGCGCTGCGCACATGTGCAAGCCCCGGAGCAAGAGAAAAATTCTCTCACTACAAACGGGGAGGCTGTCGATGTTGGTCGACAGCTCGCCCCGTTTTGTAGGCAGGAAGGGACCAGTGATGTCAGTGGAGAGCTTCCTGCTCTGTTAGTGCAGGAAGCTCTCTGGGGCTTGCGACGGACGAGACCATCGTGACCATCACCTGGCCGCTCACAAAAGCTGTGAGTGGTCACCCACAGCTTAGCGAGCGGCCAGGAGGCTGCAAAAAAAACAAACGCCCTGATTCAGAGTGAGTGCTCTTAAAGAGCGTCCGGCTCTGAATCAGGCCCAGGGTGTGAACACTTCCCTTTCGCATGGCCTAGTTCGTGCACTGCATCTTATATGCTTGCGCAGATTGCAAACATCGGAAGGCTACGTGCGAATGCATCCTAGGGAGCGGGTCTGAATTGGGCCCTGTGTCCCAAACCATATAACTTTTAAATACAGTGAAATGAGAAAAACGTAAATACTATGTCACATGTCCAATTCGATTTTACTCTGAGGGAGATATATCAAGCCCTGTAGAGATATAATGTACAGAGAGATCAAGCACCAAAAAATAAGCTTCTAGCTAACATTTTTCAAGTACATCCTGTAAAATGACAGAAGCTGATTGGTTGGTTGGTACTTTATCTTTCTTCAAGACTTGATACATCTCCCCCACTGTCCTGTAGGATCAAATTCATTCCAGGGCACCTCCACCCCCTCTCTCTCTCTCTGTCAGGGGCATTTTAAGAGAGGAGGGCCCCATGTGCAGACTCAGTGCAGGCCCCTTCCTCTCTATGGTGGTGCTGCGGGGAATCGGTATGACAAACCGCCGGACCTAAGCTCGGCAGATGAAATAACGACGCCGGAAGTCCGGCAGATGAAGATCCCTACGGCGCCTGGAAACTATCCTAATCTCCCCTCCCTCCCCTAACCCTCTCTTAGGGGTGCCTAATCCTAACCTCCCCCCTAGTGCCTAACCCTAACCTCCCTCCAGGGGTGCCTAAACTTAACCCCCCCTCCCAGCTTCCTAAACCTAACCCTACTGGGGGGAGGTGCCTGAAACCCTAACCCCTCCCTGGGGTGCCTGACCCTAACCCCTCCTTCACCTAGCCTAATCCTAACCCTCCTGGGGGGTGCCTAACCTATCCCCCCGCGCGGCTAACAAGTCCCGACGCCTGGCTTACCTACGTTCGGTATGCCGGGCGTCGGGATTTCGGTGTGGGACTGATGATAGGCGCCAGTATTTAGACACCTGTCATTAGTCCCATGCCGGGATTTCACAGTCGGGAAGCTGGCGGTTGGCATTTCAAAGACTGGTTTCCTGACTACATACCATGCCTCGGTGCACCGGCTGCAGCAGAATCCGTCTTGGTGCCAGAATCCATTGTGCATGCGCGGGCCTCCAGAAAAATGGCACCCGTGCCATTGTCTTAAGGACAGCAGTACTGCGCATGCGCGAGTCACCGGGAAAATGACTGTGGCCATTTTCCCAGTAATTTTTGCTGCTCTGCAGCGCCGGCTCACTTTTGGTTTTGGGTCTGGGTATTTTTTAAAGACAAAATTGATAAAAAAGTTTTTATAAAAATAGCTAAAATCATGTAAATTTTGCAATCGAAAACCCCAAATTTGGATTTAAAATCCGAATTCCGAACTGCGGGAAGATCAGAACTGCAACTCAGATCTGCCTGGATTCATGAAATTCGGGTGGATTCAGATTTCTGGAGAACCGAACCACACATCTCTAATTAACGTCTGACTTGTCCTATACTTTACATCCCACTCATCCAAAAACCTTATGTATTTCAAATCAAAAATACAAATTTCTAAAGTAAATGGTTTTACTGCATGTAATGGGAACACATTTAATTAGAATATAGAAGCTGAACTTGACGGTTCATTTACAGAAGTATATCATTATTAGCTTTATAGTTACACTGAGTTTCCCGCTCTGTGTGCTGAGGTCAATACATTTTGCTGATGTTAGAAAAAAAAATCAGTTTTTTTCTTAATTATTGAAGAAGTAATATGCTTAAAGGGAAGTGCAAATGACTTATGCATTTGTTAAAATATGTCTTTCATCAACCATGTAAACATTTAACCAAAGTCACTTAAAGTTACAAAAGTCTCATTATGTCTCCAGACTGGAGTGGATGTCGCTAAAGGATAATGCAGAAGAGACAAAAATGGCCACTGTGCCCTTGAGAGAATGAGTCTCTTGTGGGGTTCATTTCCAGAAGCCTCATAACAACAGAGAAATGATGTACATAAGGAAAGACACCAGAGACTGGATTACAGAGGAAGTGACTGTGTTCCATTCTGCACTAATAGTTACACACTGCAAGAAGTGCCTAATGTACAATATAGTACATGACAGCATTTTTCATAAAAACATCACCATTCAGACACAGGAGGTAAATAATGTACATCCCCATAATGTCACCAAGTGTTGCGCTTTCCACATAATGAGTTGTTGGTCTGAAAAATTAAGTATGCTTTTAGACAAACACGAAAATGCTTTTAATTTTGGATTTTATGATTATATCTGTTAGATGATCTTCATCATAATTTTCAGCATCCGTACAGAAAATTGCAAGTTTTAGCATTTTATTTTTTCATACTCGGCTCCTATATTAGGAGAACGGCTGGGATGCCTTTTAAATATTAAAGTCTGCAGCTTGCACTGGCTGGACAGTAATGAGATTAAACATTCTTTATTTCTCAGTTTACTGTTCTGGGGGAGCTGGTGAATTTCCGAGCAGACTGCAGCACCCAAACACTTGCTCTAGAATACAGAAAGACAGCGAAGGAGGTGGATGATTGGGGAATGGTAAAAACAATTCTGCTTTATTTACAGAACTTAAATATATTGGCTCACTCTTGTAAACTGTACTCAATGTGATGCACCAAACTCCTTGGTGATGCAGACATGATCCTGTATTCAAGGCTGCAGCAGGGCAACCATCAGCACTGAGACAGCCCCGCCCACAGACATCATGATGTCACAATGAGGGGGCAGGGCCACCAAAACCAGAAAGAAGCTGTGTGCCCTCCCCAAAGCGTCCTCTAGGCTTCAGGGTGCCATTCCAGGTACCTGGCAAGTCAAATACAGGTGCCACAGGGCAGCCCTCCCTTTAGGAATAGGTCCCTATGCAGAAGCACCACTCTTGCACCCCTAGTTAAGCCTGAAATGTCCTACCAGAGCACATCAACATCCAATATGAAAAAGAAATATACCTGCGCTAGGTTTTACCCATATCATACATGGTACCAGCAGTGTGGCAATATTAATGCCATAAATGTATACAAAACAGAAAAACTGTTGCTATTGGCGCCAACAATAATATACTGCAAATCTATATGTGTGCAGCAAATTAAACCAAGGTGATTTTGTCATGATTTGATAGAAGCATATAAGCCTGCAGCCCAGCGTCAAGGGACCCCTACTTTTTCTGCAGGTCCCTACACTAGCATATATGCCCAGCACACCATTACATTGCAGTTACATGTACTCACCTCCTAGATATGGGATGTAGTTACTGTAGATGTCGCAGCCGCCGGTCGACGCTGATACCCCGACAAGGGAGTTAAGATAGCAGTCGAAATACCTACCCCTATCTTAATCCCAACGCTAAAAAGCAGATGGACGGATGTCCGAACGAGGTAAGTCTGGGGCGCCCATCCTCTTAGCCATGGGGGGGTGAGGGTTAGGGCAGTTAGCGGGGTTAGCATTAGATTTCGGGGGGCAGGTTAGGGTTAGGCACCCCTTGCGGGGAGGGTTAGGGTCAGGCACCACTGGGGGGGGCACAGGCACTAAGGGGGGAGGGTTAGGTTTAGGCATGAAGGAGAGGGACTTAGGTTCAGGAACTATCGGGGAGGGTTAGGGTGCGGGTTAGGGAGGGTTAGGGTTAGGCTACCAGAAGGGAGGGTTGGGGGGAGGGTAAGTATACTTACCCGACTCCTGTACCAATCATTGGGATGCCGCTGTCGGTATTTTGATGGGAGGCATCCCGACAGCCAGCAGATCATACCAATTCCCCTAAATACAGACACATCTATACAACTAGGCCTTGTATAGCCTTAATTGAAAGCTGCCATGATAACTTTCTCTCTTTCTGTTCTGTTTTGTCAACATGCAATATGCCTACACTCAACTCCCGAGAGGGACCTCCACAATCTAAAAGTACACTTAAGTGTTCTAGATTAGAGTCCAATCTCCTACCACTTTAAAAAGCCACCCATTTCATTACAGCAGATAAACCTTTCATTTTCTTTCTAAAATACGGCTCAATTTAGCTTCATTTTGGATTAAATTAATTGCAAGGTACAATAGGTCCTGATTTTATGACATGTGACACTTTTGTGTGTGTGAAGAGCGTTTCGTAAAAAATGTCAGTGGTGTACATACATATACATTTCTCTTCCGCAACATACACAGAGATGCAAGTTGTTACCATAAAAAAGCACAGGGAGAGACCTGAAAACGATCACCTCAGAACCGATGCAGAGGAACACCCCTAAATATGTACTAACACCACCCTTTCTTCTTCTTATTTGATACTTCTCTAAAGGAAATCTAATTTTTAAACTTTCCCCCAAAACTTGTTGCACCGACGCGCCTTTTCCATAATTCGTAACGAATGCTCAATTGCTCATCTTGTGTGAAAACTACTGTATGCTCATTTCACAATTCTACCAAGGTACTCTGCAAATCTAGATACAATTGCATGGCAGGAACACAGATATTTAGTAGTCATTGTTGCCACTTCCCTCGCCTATAAAAAGAGCCCCTATATTCCCACAAAGATGCATGGACATTCCCCCTCATGGTGCCCTGGCAGTCCTGGGTGTACCACCCACAGATTCACACTGCCCAATTCCTAAGAGCCATCTACCATCTCATTGGGAACTGCAGGCAGCACAACACATGAATGAAAGCTAAGGAGTCTGCTTAAATGTAAAAGTATTGGATGTATTATATCACCGTATAAAGCAAGTAAGGCTTTATTTCAAATCTAATACGCATATCTCAGTTCCTGAATTACGCAGATTCAACAAACTTGAAAGTCATAATTCCTCCAGCTGTCATTTTTTGCTAAGTGTATGTTTAAAGAGAGTGCTGAAAGATGTGCCCTGCTGTGTTTTCCCATCTGTCTGGTACTTTCAGCAGTGATGTTTGGAAGCAATAGCCGGTGGCTAGTTTGGAATATTTCTGTGGAATTATTACAAACATAAAGTGGTGATGCCTAACAGAGAATATACAGCTTGTATTTAGTAGTCAGGTGAAGCATTAGTACTGAAACAACCATAAACAAGTAAATCATCACCACTATCAGCAAGGACAGTGCTAGATATACATTGACTTTTATTTTTGGACCTGCCATGTGCTTTGCCTTCCATGTTTGTCTCAAAGGAGACAAAATATACTGGTAGGTTAATTGGCTCCCAACACAAATTAACCCTAGTGTGTATGTGTGTGCGCTTGTGGTAGGGAATATAGATTGTAAGCTCCACTGGGGCAGGGACTGATGTGAGTGGCCAAATATTCTCTGTAAAGCGCTGCGGAATATGTGTGCGCTATATAAATAACTGGTAATAAATAAATAATAAATAAAGGAGTAAATGTTGCTTTTCCATATATTGGATTAGGGTTGACAGTCTTATGCTGCCCATCCACTATACAACATAGAAACGAGAGCATGATTACGACATTGTAATTGTGCTGTCGTTTCTATGTCTGTGATGTGCCTGCACTGAATGAGCAGTCGTTCAGTGCAGGCTCATCAATCATCTGGTAACATGCTGAACCTGACGTTATCGTCAGGTTGACCAGCATGTCTGCTCGATGATAGATGTCGAATACAACCAGCGTGCACGCGCATCTCTGGTCATATTAGACATTAAACTGCACGATTTGTGGGTGATTACCAAACGATTGAGCGATAACGACGGTCATTATCGCTCAATCGCTAGGTTTAATCGCCTAGTGGATGGGCAGTTTAAGCTTTGCTCTCTTGCGACCTTGACTAACCCATTCTGCACACACTATGCACTTGACCAATGCCATGTTAGTTAAACCATGTCACACTGAAATAAAATTTTAATTGCCATCACATCTCTACTCCCAGCATGGGCAACTGTTGTGGGTTAGGAGCCCAGAACGTATGATTCCAAGTTGCACGCAGGTCCGAATATGGCCGTACCTAGTGAGTTTCAGCAAACTAGGCTATAGTGAACATATGCGTCTTTGCCTCTTTCCAGAGAGTTTGGACATTTTTATCTGTCCATGAAATAGGATTTTTGGGGGTAAACTGGGCGGCAACTTGGCGTATGTACTGTGGATAATCATCTTGTGGGAATGTGATGAGCTTGTAGCCAGTTACACCATATTCTGAGTCATGTGTATGCCGGGGTAATGCCTATCTTACTTGTATCTCTTCCACCTAACATGGGGTAGTAAGTGCCGATATTAGTGATGGTGCCATAAGACTTACGTATAGTATAGTCGCATTTGCATTCTGTTTGCAATCCAACTGCATTCTGAATGAAGCTATGCCCTGAATATCCCCCACCCCCCTCCCACCAGACAAGATTAAGGCTATATTGATGGACTTTATCTTTACCTAAGCTAGACATTGTTCAAATTCCAACTGGCTCTGCAGAACCCAGTTAATGGCAGATGGTTATACTTTTTGACCTGGAGCCTGTACTTCCATTTTAAAATCATTGTCAAGGATGAATAACCTTTTGACATAAATCCCAGAGCAACATTTTGACCACCCCATAGACCATCTCTGCCTCAAGGGGTGGTCATAAACCTCTTTACTCCCTCACTATAATTGAGAACACACCTGCACCTATCAGCACCCTAGGACTAGTTGAATCCTTTTATCCTCACTATGATCCCACTTCCTGGGAAGGAACCAGTGAAAGCTCTAGTGTGGGCACAACTCACTAAGCAGTGCAAAGTGTAAGGGGGCTTTTATAACTGTCCAACCTGGTAAAAGGTTGTCTGTTGTCATTTTATTTAGTGAACAATACACTTGAACAACACACTGCACATAACTGAGAATTGTTTGTCAGCAAATACTTTTTCTTTTTACTCTTGAAGTCAGATTAGGATGCATCTAATGGGTTATCTAAGTAGGATGTAAAATAAAAAGGCAAGAAATGCTGCTACTGTACATATTTAGTACATTCATTATAGAACTAAAGATTAGAGTAGACAAATACCAGGCCATTAATAAGTCGGAGCTCACATCACAAGTCACAGTTGTCATAGTGACATTCTCCTAGAACAATAGGGAAGAATAAGGGGTAGATTTACTAAAGTTTCTAAAACACAAGTGGTGATGTTGCCCATAGCAAACAATCAGATTCCACAGTAGCTATCATTTCTTTATTGCATTCTACAAAATGATACACAGAATCTTTAGTAAATATACCCCTAAGTGTCATTGGTGCAGTAATCTCCTTTTATAATGCTATAGACATGGGACATTTGTATTCTCCTGAATTGCTTATTAATGTTCCAGTAACTGTGATTGGCCGGATTCTACAAAGGAACATAAATTATTTAGTTCATTTTGCCTTTTCTTATTTTATTTCATACTTTGTTGTAAACTTTGGGAGATGTAAATACTTAAAGACATGTTTTGCGGAACCGGTATTTAATGCCAGCGGCTGAATAGCCGCCGGATCAAATACCGACAGCGGAACACCGAAGGACCTAAGTCCTGACAGGTGCTGGTAAGTACCCTAACCCTCCCCTCTCCCCTCAATAACCCTAACCCTCCCTTAGTGGTGCCTAACCCTAACCCCCCCCTCCCCGCATCCTAAACCTAACCTCCAGGGGGGTGTCTAACCCCCCCAAGTGGTGCCTAACCCTAATCCCCCTTTTTCCTACCCTAACCCTCCCGGGGGTCCCTAAACCTAACCCTCCTCCCGTGGCTAGACTCTAAAACACCCGATTTTCCTTTGTTCGGTATGCCGAGTGTCGGGATTTTGTAATGGGGCTAATGATAGGCGTCGGATTTTCGATGCCTATCTTTAGTCTCCTGTCGGGCTGTCAGTGTCGGGATATCGGTGGGCGGGATAGCACCTGCTGGTATCCTGACTGCATCCCATGTTTTGCTTGGGATGTAGTTAGAAGACCAGCGGACGGCATGCCGCCTTTCTGAATCCCATTGGTGGAAGCCTGACATGGGACTTAAAATAGGCATCAAAATACCAATGCCTATCTTAATCCCAATGCAGGAAAACACAGACAGACGCCAGCCCGAATGAGGTAAGCCAGTGGCATCTTAGCTGTTAGCTGTGGGGGGAGGGGTTTAGCTTTAGGCAGCATAGTGGGGTTAACATTAGGTTTTGGGGTGGGGTTAGAGTTAGGCACCACTGGCGGAGGGTTAGGCACTAAAGGGGAAGGGTTATATTTAGGCATGAAGGGGGGAGATTTAGGTTTAGGCACTAACTGGGAGGGTTAGGGTGTGGGGTGGGTAGGGTAAGTATACTTACCTGACCCCTGTCAGGATACCGACCATCGGGATGCCGCTGTCAGTATTTTGACAGGAAGCAACCCGACGTCTGGTATTACATACCCATTCCGTTTTGCTTATTTATTGCACCAAAAATAAACAGGGCATAGGGCCCCGATTCAGATATTACTGCTATTACCACCGCTGCTACGAAATTGTATGCAGCAGCTGTGACAAAATATGCAAATGTGTATTGAGACGCCCACTAGCAACTTGGCAAATCCAAGCAACTGAGTACAAATATGCAGCATCAGTTGCAGATCAGTCGATTATCAGAGTTCCGAGTAACCCTGTGGTTACTCAGAATGGGCGTGAAACTGAGACGCTGGAGCCATTTTTCCTGTGTACTCATGCCTCCAAAACGGACGTGACACGCCATTGTTTTTGCTACTGCTTCCCCTTTATCCTCCCCCAAATTCCTCCTTACTGTCAATCACTCTGTGGCCAAATCCTCGCTGTGACCGCCAATGGTAATAAAACTTGACGCCTGCGCAGTGTGACTCATATGCATGCGCAGAACGCAGATAATCTCTCAACTGCGTAAATATCGGCATTGTATCCTTCTCTGAATCAGGCCCATAGTCCTTCAAAGCACAACAATTGGTAACTCCCAAAATACAACAAACAATATAATCACAAGAAGGTACCTGTAGTGTAACTTTTCTTTCTATAAGAGGGATTGGTGGAAAGAAGCATTCAGGAAGAGTTACAGCTAGGGGAGGCAAGTGTGGGAAAGGGAGGAGGTTTCCACACATAGAGAAGCTAACTAGCTCAGGTCAGGAGATCATGGTGGGGGCTCTAAACAGGACCAAAATATACTACAAGGATAAGGAGAGGATAGTTGTGCCAAGAGATTCAGGGTGTCAGGACTAGGACTCAGGACTGCTCAGTAGAGGCTCAAGTATTTGCTCAGTGATGGTATGGGAGGTTTGCAGTAGAGATGGTCCTACTGTATATAAGTCTTCCTCATAGATGGAATAAGTAACAGGACAATATACGTGGGTTTTATCAGATAGCAAGGACTAAGAGCAGCACTTATGGTAGGCACTGGGCTGGACTGCGACTGGAGTAGATCTGGACTTGGAGAATACACTGGTAAATGAAGAGGAACCAGACTTGGAGAATACACTGGAGTTGGAGTAGAATTAGACTTGGAGAATGTACTTATGCTGTAGTGAGAACGGACTTGGAGAATGTACTTATGATGTAGTGAGCCCGGACTTGGAGAATACACTGGAGCTGGAGTGGAACCAGACTAGGAGAATACACTGGAGCCAGTCATCAAAGTGACTAGCGCAACTAGCATGGGAGCTAGAAACAAAGCATGTGTCAGCGATGAAGTTCAGGCACTGAATGTTGTGAGGAGTGTGGCTTTATACCTTGTGCCTCACAGGGATTGGCTGATGCCGCCAGGTGGCCGCCGACCTGGATACCCATTGGAGACGTAATGGTCAGCTGACCAGGATCAACATGGCGGCACCCAGTGTTTGGGGTCAGTGGGAACACTGCCGGAACCCCGAGCCCCCTGAGACTACCAGCACACTGAGAACCCTCCAGAGACACACCTAGCCGGACAGGAGCCACCATGACCACACTCAGTGGGCCCGATTCAGACCCACTTGCTAGGATGTGTTCGCACGCAGCCTGCTGATGTTTGTATTGCTCGTATGCATATGCATCGCAGTGCGCGTGCGTGAACCAGTCCATGCTGCATCTTCTGAGACCACCACCACGCTGGGGACCTGCCGGCAGCACTCTCTGTGAGACCCCTGCCAAGACAGTGGGACCCCTGCCAAGACAGTGCAGCATGACCCTGAAAGTGAGCACAGTTCTTGACACAGGGAGCCCACGCTTTGTGAAAGGATGCAGAGACGCTTCTCAGGATGCTTGTAAAATGTTCCATTTAATGCAAACCGAGGTGATGGTGGGAGGAAGCAGATTCTTCCAAGAGGCAGCTATCTGATAAGTTACAGCACTCATAATATAAGTATGTTTGGGGCAGTCTGGGATAGGAAGAAGTATGTACTTAGGATTCAGAGATGGATGCAGGGAAAACATCAGGTGCAAGTGGTCCTGGTTTCCCTCTGTGCATGTGGGACATACTGTGCATGAACCGTGATGATTACTGCACAGACATATAGATCAAAAGTTCATGGAGATCCATGCAATTTCAATTGGCATTTCTAGGTGGTTACTGGGGGGGCTACAAGTCACAGGCATGTCCCATGCATGTCTAAAGACGTAGTTGCGCTGACACTGGGGTCCATCTCAGACACATTTAAATGAACACCGCTTTGCTATACTTCCTACGCTTGCGCATCTCTTCCCACCATTGTTACCCCTGTCTCACCTAAAGAGGTTGTAATTGACCAAATCTGCATGGCCGGCAGTTCTAATCCCGACAGCGGCGGCCTGGCAGGGATGAAGATCCCGACCGTTCACTCTGGTAAGTATAGCTAACCTAATTCCCTACCCTAACCCTCCTCCCCGGGAGCCCCCAACCTAACCCTCCCCCCCCCGCGGCTGTCCACGCCTAGCACCAGGCTTACCTTCGATTGGTATACCGGGCGTCGGGCTCCCGGTGTAGGTCTAATGACAGGCATCGGGATTTCGACACCTGTCATTAGTACCTTGCCTGGATTAGACAGTCGGGAAGCCGGCGGTCTGGATTTCGTCCGTTGGCTTCCCAAATCTGCTAATGGAGGTACGACTTGTACATTTTGGTGCATGCGCAGTACAGAAATACATATTTTATACAGTACAAGACAGTGAGTATCCAGATGGCACCTCGCCATAGAGTAACAGATCCGACAACCGCGTTCTTCTCCTGACACAGAACCTGTCCATTTATTAGGGTAAATTTACAAAACAAAGGCTCCAATATATAGTATATACTGTACAGACACAATGGTTCTTTCATACTGTTAAGTTTC
This sequence comes from Taudactylus pleione, assembly GCA_031769625.1. Lineage (NCBI taxonomy): Eukaryota > Metazoa > Chordata > Amphibia > Anura > Myobatrachidae > Taudactylus > Taudactylus pleione. Next base: position 3,233,085 of record JAUIMM010000197.1, read on the forward strand.
AGCAGAGCCATGTGTGTGTGCTGGCTAGGGAAATGTTTTATGTTCCCACAGGGTTCTACCAGACATAAAAATAATCATTTACAATGACACGACTGAACGTTATCTATACACCACACACCACCAATTATCTCTAATTACAAAATTGTAATAAGCTGTTAATTAAGCAATCTAAGCTGCAGTATATATATTGTGCATAGTACACTGGCCCTCATTCAGAGCCGTTCGCTATTTGCGGTCGTTCGTTCAAAAACAAGGGGTGGCTATTCAAATGATCCGTTCGCAAATTGCAGTCTGTTCACACCTCTAAGTCTGAACGAGCGTACAAAACATACGCTCGTTTATTTGTTAAAAACGCCCCCTGGCCGCTCGCACCATACGTCATGTCCGCTATTTATTAGATTAATCGAGTACATCGACCAGCGTATGAACTGCTCGCTATTCTTGTGGTTGGTGTTTGCTACCACAAATTTGCGAGCAGTTCTGGCTATAAAATAATCCAGTGACGTGGTCAATGACGCTGCTGTATTAATTATGCACACCCATAATACGCCCGTTTTGACCTTTAAGCACGCCTGCGTTCGGATCTCCACTCCCCGTTTTCAAGCACCTTCCCCTGTTACCACCCACATACGCCTCATTCTGTCACTCAAAATAGCAGGCACTCGCTATATAGCGTACACACGATTTTTGGCCGCACTGACTGGTTCGCGCATGCGTACTAAAAACCGTACGCATGCGCAGATGTGCAAACATCGCTCGGAACGAGCGTACTGCCGCTAACGAGCGGCTCTGAATGAGGGCCACTGCTCGGTATCACTTGGATACATATATGAGATAACGTCCAGCTAAATATGTGTAAAGTAGTAAGAAGTGAATGATTTAATGCACATAGCCCTGCAGAAAATTAGGGCAATGTAATATTATAAGGCTGATTGGTCAATGTAACAATTTTATTCCCTACAGTAATATAATTACATTTGGATTTTCCAAGGCTGGGAAAACAGTTACATTTCTCGTAACACACACAAAAGCTTTAAGAGTCGTTCTCAGCTGTGGCGCCATTGGTTCCGGAAAATCTTTCTGTGGACAAGAAGCAGTCTTGTCAAAATGTATTACACCTCTCCAAAGGGAAGATTTATTACACTGTCTAAAGAGGACAAATAGGGGTGTTGACCATAGCAGCCAAACAAATTATCACTATCGTTACCTAGTACATTATATAAAATGATAGTTAGAAACATCTCACCTAGTGGTCCATTCAGTATGCTAATTATCCGGGACCTGATGGCCCCTGATAAGTAGGTATCAAACTCGCTATGCGTTGGATACAAAGCCACTGGATCAACCGTGATGATATGCTAATCCATTGCAATCGCTATACCATCGCAGCACTATATAAGGACACCCACCTGGCCTTACACACATCCGTAATGTTTAGCAAGACTGCAAAACCATCGGTAACATCGAGTACCATCGCAGCCTCACGCACACTTGCACAAGGTCTGACTTTACTCAGGAATTGCTAACCTCAGCGCACGCACTGTGTACTCAAGCTGCCTATGGCATCGCAGTGGCTAATTTATGCACGCCCCTGCAACAGCGTTTTAGCTCACTGGCACGCCTGTGTTTCGCTGACCACCCCCCTGTTGCCACCCACAAAAGGCACTTCCTGTCAATCACTCTGCAATGGGTCTGCGTAGTCACTGCGATCGCAGTCCCGATCACAGTGGGTGGTTCGCGCACGTGCAATGCGATGCATATGCATGTGCAGAATGCAACAATCAGCCGATTGCGTGCATAATGGCAGTTGCGATCTTTGCTGAATCAGGCCCTCAGTTCATTGTGGTGCCAGGCCTACGAAATCCCTAGTAAGTGAAAACTCTGTGGGATATCTGCTTCACAGCAAGCCAATACTGTAAGTGTAAGTGCTGCCCATACTTTGCACCACTTGATAAGGTCTATGTTTAATTTATTCGTTATCCATAACATACCTATTTTGCTCTTCTATGGTTATCACTGTCTCCATTCATAAAGTTGACATTTCCATGACATATAACCATGCCCAAGGGCAGATTGGCCCTTATCTTTTGCAGGAAAAATCCTGGTGAGCCAATTGGTTTGTGGGGCCGCTTCTCAATTGTGGCCCCGCCCCCCCATTCGAGTCACCAAGATTTTTTCTTTTTATTAGCATGCCCGCGGCCCACCTGAGCCTCTATCACGAGAAGAGGCTGTCCTATTAAAACCCCATCCAGAACACCTGCTACCGCGCTGCATCAGACGTCGTGACCCCAGCAAGAAGTGCAGTGGCGTGGGTCCGAGGGTGGTGGCTGGTGTGGGGTTAGTTGTGAGGCTGGGGCCACCCAGCCAGTCAGCCCAATTGTCTCCTCTCCACTCTGTCCCCTCCCCAGGCTGTGAAGTGTGAAGTTAAAGTTTATCTTCGCAGCCTGGGGAGGGGGCATAGTGGAGAGGAGACAATCAGGCTGGCTGCAGTGCCTGGTAGTCCAGGATTCAGGAAGACCTGGGCTGGTGGTTTATTTAAAAATCATGAGATCCCCGGCCGGGGAAGTTGTCCCACAGTGCAATGAGGACAGTGGGGCTGGACTGGCTGCCTGGGAGACTCAGACACTACCATGGGCACTTTGACCTGCAGCATGCAGAACTCACTGTGTCAGGTGATATGACAAGTCGGGCATATAGGGGATGGAGTCTGGAGAGATGATACCTCTCTTCTGTATCAGGGGGGATTGGGGTGGTGGCCCTGGGGGGGATTAATGATGATCTGAGAAGGGGGGTCAAAGGGGGGGTTATTCTGTACTAAGAAGAGATAATCTGTCTGTGGGGGAGGATCAGAGGGAGTTAAATTCTGCTAAGGGGAGATGATGGTCTGTCTGAGGGGGAGGTGGGCTATTCTGTGCTAGGGGAGATGATGAACTGTCTGAGGGGTAGGGGTCTGCTGTACTAAGGGAAGTTGATGATCTGACTGAAGGGAAGGGGGTCTGCTGTTGTATAAGGAGATGATCTGTCTGTGGATCAGGGTCATTTTGTGCTAGGGTCAATTTCTGCTAAAGGGAGATGATGATCTGTCTGAGGTGGAGGGGGGGTATTCTGTGCTAGTGGTGATGATGATCTGTCTGAGGGGGAGGGGGTCTGCTGTACTAGGGGGAAATGATCTGTCTGTGGATCAGGTCATTTTGAGCTAGGGGAAAATGAGGATCTGTCTGTGGGGGAGGGTGGCTATTCTGTACTAGGGCAGGAGGATGGTGCTAGGGAGACACAGGATGATGGAGCTGGGGAGACGCAGGATGATGGCATTGGGTAGACACAGAAGGATGTTGCTGGAGAGAAGCCAGGGGTGGCACTGGAGAGACACATAGGGGGGATGGGTGGGAGACACACAGAGGACTGTAGAACCACTGGTGCTATTAGAAGAAAAGACTGGGGGACAGTAATCATCAGTAAGACAACAATTGTATGGAGGGGTCTGATACAAATGGAACCAAATGAGCAAATATATTTTATTAATATAACATATTTGATATGGGAAACTTACATTTTGTCCTGCCCCAAAACTTCTGTTACTATGTATTATCTGGTTGAACCTATGTTGCATGATGATGACATTGGTTTTATTGTGACACAATCAGGCGGCTTCCAGACCATGTGATCACCTGCATGAATAATGAATACCAACTCATGACGCTGCCTGTCCAGGGAGGATCAATTTCTCAGTGGTTCCCCCATTACAGAGAAATCATATAGGTGAGAAAATAGTCAATGTCATTCACATGCTTGCTGTGCTTATTCACTGGAGAGAGGGACTGTGGGCATGCCCATCAGCTCCTGGAGCGGTGGGCATACCCCCAGCATGGCTAAAGTGGGGGGAGTGGCTTGTGGTCATGGCATTTAACATTAGACCACACCCCTTTCTGCAAGGCTAGACCCACTTTTTGGGCACGCGCCTCCGGCATGCGCACATAGGGACACTTTCACAGTTTTTTCCAGGGCCACTTTACATTCCCAATCCGCCCCTGACCATGCCCCAATCCCATCACATGAAAAGTTGCTAGCAATGCGCCTTTCTGTGACCATAATATTTAATCAGGGACTCCTCTACAGTAGGATTGATCCAGGAGTGAGAACCCCAGCATTGCAGTATGGAACTGAGGGGAATTATTTTTTAAAAATGACTTTATAATGATAAAAGAAAGTGATCTCTGATCCACTGTCAGTATATCTGACTCTGGCTGTGCACTTTGCTCTGCCAAGTAACCTACTGGTGCTCAATATCTAATTCAAGGTCATAGAAAGTAGTTGAAGTACAATAGTTATTATTTGTATCTGCTTACTGTGCAAGCCAAGCTGCTTTATAACACAATCTGGGTATGACAGGCTTTGTTTACCCAAATGAATAACATCGGTATGCAAAAAATCACAAAGTGTGATATTGCAGGGAAATATGCTGTTGATCTGTCATATTTCAGTTACACCTGTCACAAAACAATATAAACATTGCACGCAATTCCAGCCTAACCATAATTCTTACCATAAGTGGCTCAAACATCACATATATTTTACCACCTAGCGCTGAGAAAACACATTGGAATGCAATAAAGGGCTATTTTCATGAAATGTAAATAATAGATAAATAATCTGCAAGTTATGTACAAAACATAGCATCTACTGAAATGACTGAAATGTGCTAAATCGTGGAGACGTAATGTCCTTCTAATAATATGAGAAGAATCATAATAATAGTTTGCTCTGTCCTTGGTTTTGGGTGTTTTTTTTGCAGTGTAGATTGGGGCTGATTTTGAGTTGGGAGCAAAGCAAAAAAAAAAAAAAAAAGAGTATGCAGCGATTTTTTCCTGCGTCATCATAGCTGTAATTAGTACCTACCAAAAGTGGTCCAAGAGAGGACAACTAATGAACCGGCAACAGGGTCATGGGTGCGCAGGACTCATTCATGTGCGTGTGGAGTGAAGGCGAGCCTGTCTGGTCCGATCCCAGAAGAAAACTACAGTAACACAAATTATTGAAAGAGTTAATGATAGAAGGGTGTCAGAACATACAGTGCATCACAGCTTTCTGCGTTTGGGGTCTGCATAGCTGTAGAGCAGTCACAGTGCCCATGAGAACCCCCAGTCCACCGCTGAAAGCTCCTACAATGGGCACTGGGCCATGGAGCAATGGAAGAGGGGGTCCTGGTCTGATGAATCATGTTTTCTTTTACATCATGTGGTCATCCAGGTGAATGTGCGTCATTTACCTGGGGAAGAGATGGCACCAGGATGCACTATGGGAAGTAGGCATCCTGGCGGGGGCAGTGTGATGCTCCTGGCAATCTGCTGGGAAACCTTGGGTCCTAGCATTCATGTGGATGTTACTTTGACACATTTATTATTATTATTATTATTATTATTATTATTATTATTATTTATATGGCGCCACAAGGGTTCTGCAGCAAATTACAAAGTACATAAACAAATAAGTGAAGAAGAAACCAGTGACTTACAGTAAAATACAATGCAGGACAAGGATATGGTTTATATACATTGCTGCATTAACGATCGTAATACTCAAAATAAGCAGAAGGGCATAGGCGACCAAGTGTAAGGTGCCCTTGTGGGAGTAAGGAGCAGATGAAAGTATAAGTATCGAGAATCACATGAGGGTAGAGGGCCCTGATCGTGAAAGCTTACATTCTGAATGGGAGGGGCAGACTTGCAGGCATGACACAGATGGGAGCAGTCAAGGAGGAAGGAGCATGTAGCATCAGGTTAGGATGAGATCTGGAAGGCTTGGGCCTTGAGAGCCCATTTGAAGGTTTGTAGAGAAGTGGAGAGTCTGTTTGGCAGAATTAGAGAGTTCCTGAGGTAGGGTGCAGCCTGGGCAAGATCTTGGAGGCGGGAGTGGGAGGAAGTAATCAGTTGGGAGGAGAGGCAGCATGCATTTGTTGAGAGAAGTGGGCGGGCGGGAGTGTGAAGGGAGATTAGGTCAAATATGTAAATGGTAGAGGATTGGGTGAGGGCTTTGTAAGTGAGTTCAAGAACCTTGAATTTGGTAGAGAAGGGAAGCCAGTGAGGGGTTGTAGGAGAAGGGAAGCAGATGTAAAATGTTTGGAGAAAAAGATGAGCTAAACAGCAGTATTGAAGACAGAGTGGAGTGGATGGAGGTGGGAGTCAGGGAGGCCAGATAGGAGGAGGTTACAGTAGTCCAATCTGGAGATGAAAAGTCAGTGGATGAGGGTCTTAGTAGCATCCAGGGTGAGAAAGGGTCTGATCCTGGAAATATTTTTGAGATGGAAGTGGCAAAACTGCGAGAGGTGCTGAATGTGTGGTTTGAAGGTGAGGCAATTAGTACATACCTAATAAATGTGGTTACTACAATGCACTCTGCGTTACCAGCTTTTGAGACAAAAATATATCTCGACTGCTAATTAATTTCATGCAATAAATATTTTTCTCAGCAGGATTGTGTTCTATCCACTGAGTGAAAACAACTGTAGGGATTTGTTTTTCTGTTTTTTTGCTACAAGAATAACAATTGTCTCTCTGTCAGCTCTTGAGCTGCTGCATTGCAACATATTGATAAAAATGTTCGCTCTGCTAGCAACCGCACTGCAACATGTTGCCACTTATTGGTACAAAATGGATACAATGATATCTCCTATAACAGTATATATGCAGGATAAACCATCTGACAAAATACTCCTTCAAGTACACTAGAATCTATGTAGATATGTTTATCTGATATTTTTTCAAAATTAGAAGGAAGGTTTCTTTGGGATATTTTTTTCAATAACAAGGGATGTTTTTTGAATGATCAATAATAGATAAATATAATGTGTTGAATCTAACCACTTACAATCATTGCCTTTTGCCTGTAACTATATTGATTTCTATGTTTGTTTGTAATTATTGGCTGTATTTGAATATTATTGGAGGTTGAAAATTAACCTCTTCCCCCTTACATTCTAAAATCTTATAAAATAAAAGTAAAGTTTTAATTTATTCATACTACTTTAAGAGTGCCTCCAACACAGAGTCTTATTTTCTCTTCCTTCTCCTAAGTGATACTGGCCCTGATTCAGAGCCGGACGCTCTGACAGAGCGCTTGCTCTGAATCAGGGTGTCTTTTATGGAGCGGCCTCCTGGCCTCTCGCATTGCTGTGGTTAGTCACCCACAGCTAATGCGAGCGGCCAGGATGACGGTTGCGATGGTCAAGACCATTGCGACCATCGGGCTTGCGATGAGACCCTTGTGGTAGGGTCTCATGGCCGCAATCCCCAGAGAGCTTTCGGCGTAAACAGAGCCGAAAGCTCTCCCACTGACATCACTTGTGATGTCTGTGGGGCCGCCCCCAGATGGTAGGCGTTCTCATGGGAACGCCTCCGTCTGGGCAGCCACCCCCCCAGCCCACCCACAAAAGGGGGCGTGCTGTCACTCAACATGGACAGCACGCCCCCTTTAGTGCGAGACCCGGAGCGACGGATTGCCCGTCGCTATCCGTGTCTCACGCATGCGCATGACAGCCAGCTCCATCGTGCTCATGCGCTCTGGGCTCACAATCGACCCGGTTGCGAGAGCTCAGCGCTTGCGGCCGGGTCTGAATCAGGCCCACTGTTCTGACTCAGGGGAGCACCACCAACCAAAAATTAGGAAGCACCACTATTGCTTTGAATATTATCAAGTTGGTCTTTTACATATAATAATATAATATACTCTACTGTAATATTTTTCATATTGAGTATGTAGTGCCAACCACATTTTGGGATTGACCAACTTAGATTGTTTTTTTCTCTAGTGCGGGTCCCAACCCTTCTGTTTCATCATGTTAAGTTTAAGAAAACGCTGGGACATCCAGGAAGAGATAGCATGGCAGAGAGAGATGGCAGAGGCCCCTTTCAGAAGGATAATGCGCCCTGCCACACTACAAAAATTGTTCGAGAATGGTTTGAGGAACATGACAAATAGTTTATGATGTTAACTTGGCCTCCAAATTCCCCAGATCTCTATCCGATTGAGCATTTGTGGGATGTGTTGGAAAAACAAATCCGAACCACGGAGGCCCCACTACACAACTTACAGGAATTAAAGGATCTACTGCTAAAGTCTAAGTGCCAGATACCACAGGACACCTCAACTTGTCCATGCCTCGACGGGTCAGAGATGTTTTGCCAGCACAATGGGGATATACACAATATTAGACAGGTGATATTAATGTTATGCCTGATTTGTGTATATCCTGGCATCGGGTAATGATGTGCTAGAAACCACACTGGAGGGAGATAGTATCCAGAAGCACCTTACATGGTATTGATATTTAGAACACAAGAGTACAACACACAGGATAATAATATGGACACTGTAGTACAGCTGATCACCTGACCAGAGTTTACAAAGGAGAAGCCAATGCTCAGTGGCGTATCTATAATGGGTGCAGTGTGTGCGGGGCACACGGGCTGCCAGATTCAGGGGGGCCCCGCACCGCACACACTGAAAACTTTTTTTTTTAAAACTTACCTGTCTGAGGTCCCGCGTCGGGTGTCACTGCTGCTCAGAACACCGGTAAAATGGCCGCCGCGGCCAATTTCCGGCGTTCTGCGCATACGCAATAGACTACGGGTAGCCACGTCAGTTGGCTGCTAGCCACCAGAGAGGGAGGAGGGGGCCCCGCACAAGGAGAGCACACGGGCCCCCTCCTCTCTTAAAACGCCCCTGCCAACGCTGCTGCTCACAGCTATAGAAAAGAGAGCAACCTGCACTGCCTCTATCCAGGTGCACTCCCACAGCCCTACTGTGTTACCTAGAAGGAAACCAGTACCCCCGGACCTAGCAGGATCGTCCCTTGGAGCATTGCATGTCATTACTTTTGAAAACTGTCCAATGAAAACGAAGATGTTGTTCATGAAAATGCACATGGTGAAAGTAAATACACAATCACTAATAAGTTCTACCATCTTACAATGTAGGGTCACTCCATTCATTTAGAAACATTTTCTGATAAAATAATGTTTATTTGAGTATCATTTATGTCTCATACTAATAATAAAATATATCTACATTTTGTAATTTATTTTTAATATATGTTTTAATGTTTTAATGAATGGTTATTTCTGCGGATGAAAATGCAATTGCCCATGTTAGATGTACTTGGTTGATACAAAATATTTCTCATTGAAATTATGGGGCGACCAATTGCTGACACTTCCGAAGGAATTTCAATAACTGTTAAGGACAGGAAGAAACGTGATGCCTTCAAAAATTTGCCTTGCAAAATAATGTTATCTACCACCCCTATCAAAATTCAATCTTTTAATCTCATTTTTGGCTTTTAACTCCCAAATCCCTTTTTTAATAAATGTAATTATCTTATCTAACCTCCCAAACTACCCCTCCAACTACCATCAATGCCTAAGATCTCACTGCGTATTATAATGATGAGAGTGATAAGATTAGACATAAAATTATATACTCCTTCCCTACTCAATTCCTGCTGTGCACCCTCTGGCAACTGCTCTTCTTTTGAGCCCTCACATAAAGATAAAGTATTTACTCGGTTATCTTCCCAGTTTATGATCTGCCCTCTTGACACTATGGCCCTGATTCAGAGCAGCTTGCAAGCGGCCCAATGTTTAGAGTTCAGTCGCTACGTCGGTCGCAACAAGACAGGGCGGCTGTCGATGGTGAGTGACAGCTCACCCCGTTTTGTGGGCGGGTAGAGGGGGTGGATGGACAAACGCAGGCGTTTCCTTAGGAACGCCTGGCATTTGTAGGGAGGTCTTACTGACATCACTACTGATGTCAGTAGTGGACTTCCTGCTCTATTAGGCAACCTAGACCCTACCGTAGGGTCTCGTCGCAAGGTCGATGTTCGCAATTATCGTGATGGTCTCCTTGCAGCTTGCACAAGCTATGGGTGGTCTCCCACAGCTTTGCGAGCAGCCGGAGAACAAAACAAAACAAAACGCCACCAATCCCAGCGTGCGAGCAGCGGCAGCAAGCGGCTCTGAATCAGGGCCTATATCCTGACATATAAATATTGTGAGGGTATAGGGTCAAAATATGTTATTTCTTCCCACACAGATAACTCTGTTATTACTGAAGCATGCAGTGATTCTCCTATTCTGATAAAAACTTATTCTAACTTAAATTCTATCAGATTACCATTACCATCTAAACTCTATCAGATTACCATCACTCAGTTCCAATGACCCTCCCAAGCTTCTTAAGAGGCTATCCTAATTAATTTCCTAATAAAACCTATTGGACCATTTTCAGTACAGCTGGGTATGGAGGGTCAACAGTGACAATGGGGTCTATGCACTAAGCTTTGGAGATAGATAAAGTGGACGGAGATAAAGTACCAACCAATAAGCTCCAAATTGTCCTTCTTAAAACACAGCCTGTAAAGTGACAGTTAGGAGCTGGTTGGTTAGTACTTTATCTCCGTCCACTTTATCACTCTCCAAGGCTTAGTACATAGAGGTCAAAGTCACCAGTCATCAGTCACTATGGCAATCTCAGTATAATGGTGCCTGGAACCTAACACGGCTGAAATGCTACTTAGTGTATTTGATCCCTTTCAATTGTTATAACTTTAAATATGATGAACAGCAGTATGTACAAAGTGATAACACCCATATGTGTGAAATGCTGAGATAGAATATGTCTATGTCCTTTACTATCCAGACGCCATTACAAGCAAGTGTATGATGAGCTCTGGACAAATCCTCTTGTCCATTTATGGTCCTCTATAAAAATGTATATCTTATCTAAGGGAAATAAGAATACTACATAGTGATTGGGAGCTGCCAGGATTACCTATATAAGAAAGATATACTATAGTGTACAGTCTAAGGCAGGGATAGGGAACCTCCTACCCGGGGGCCTTATAAGGCCCTCGGAATCATTTGGTCTGGCCCTCTGAGCTTTTTTCTGCTAGCCTCATTTGGCTAGCAGGGTGCTTAGAATGGCACCCTGCAGCCAGAATCTATACAGCAGTGCCGCCTGAAGTGTCCTTAGGATGCTTCAGACGGTCACACCGCTGCCCATACAGCTCCCCGGAACATCCACAGGGTGCTCCAGGCATTGCTGTAATGAACGGCGATTGTGGCCCCATGTGACATCACGCGGAGTGGGCATGGCCTAGACCAGGTCCGCAAATAATGTTATATATATCAAAATGGCCCTCGACAGAAAAAAGATAACCCACCCCTGGTCGAAGGGGTACATTTACTAAGCAGCTCTTTTCAAAGCCGCCACTGCCTCTTTGGTGGTTTCAGACCCTGGATTTAAAGTGGTAATAATATTAAATACAAAACCAGATGTAATTTGTATTTAATATTATTGCTCCTTTAAATAAACAGGGTGAAACCGCTGAAGATTGTGGTGCTTGTGTGGCTTAGGGCCTCATTTATTAATGAGTTTTATCATTCACATTGAGTGATAAAACTATGTGTATGATAAATTGTGCTCCAGCCAATCAGCTACCAACTGTCATTTTTCAAGCAGATGACAGTTTCGGCCTCTACAGCAAGTGTTCGGGTGGTCAGCTGACCTTCCGTACACACAGCACAATGAGCAGATATATCTGCCATCGACTGTGCTGCACAGCCAACGCGATATGTCTGGAATACCATGATCATACGCAATGAGTTTTATCACTTGTTGATAAAGTGTAAATGAAAATTAACTTAGTTACAGTAATCAGTGTCGGACTCCAGAGGGGGTGTGACCAGAGGCTTGGCTATCCATTAGAGAGTGCATGGTCTGGGCCCCTTTTAAAATATATGTAGTAAATACTGCTAGTGCATGCAAAATAATGTACACCAGATTAATAACAGCGATGCATTGTAGAAAAAAACACCATAGTCCTGTGCAGTATAATGTAACATACAGTATGTATAATGTATAATTCAAGTGCACAGTCTGGAACCTGATCCCTAGAGGAGGGGGTGGGACCTTGGGCAATAGGGCACACCGGGGTTTTCCCCTGTACCCCTGAGTGCCAGTCCCACCCTGACAGTAATTTGCCCCTAAGGGGAAACAGACACCACTGATGATGCAAAGGCTTCTTTTAAGTGACAGCTCTTAATAGGCTTTCTAATATGCAAGTTGACAAGGTATATGTGCTCACTAAGGCTGCATAGACGTAGGCTGTATTAGATTCAAAGTGTCAGATTATAAGTGTAATTACAATTTGATAACTAAGTCGGAGTTACGCCGTAGATCTTATTAGCCATATGCACACCATGCAAAGACTAATGTGACTTCTCCTTCTCTGAAATTCACAGGTAAATGATCACTACTGCTCCCATCAGATGCTGTTTTATTGATTCCCTCAGCACAGTTTTGAAAATTCCTACTAGGTAAATTATCGCTACTACATTAACAGCAATTTCTATAAAGGAAGTTAGGAATATAGGCCCTGATTCAGAGCCGCTCGTAAGCGGCCGCTTGTTCGTTCTGACCGATGTTCGCACATCTGCGCATGCGTACGGATTTTAATATGCATGCGCGAACCAGTCAGTGCGGCCGAAAATCGTTTGTTCACTATATAGCGAATGCCTGCTATTTTGAGTGACAGAAGGAGGCGTATATGTGTGGTAACAGGGGAAGGTGCTTGAAAACGGGGGTGTGGAATTAGATCGCAGGTGTGCTTAAAGGTCAAAATGGGCGTTTTAAGGGAGGGCATAATTAATACAGCAGCGTCATTGACCACATCACTTGTTTTTTTTCTACTCCGAACTGCTCGCAAAATAGCGGTTGAAAAAACCAACCACAAGAATAGCGAGCAGTTCATACGCTGTTCGATGTACTCGATTAATCTAATAAATAGGGGACATGACGTATGGTGCGAGCGGCAAGGGGGCGTATTTTTCGAAATTACAACCGCAAGTTTTGCTCGCTCGTTCAGACTTAGAGGCGTAAACGGACCGCAATTAGCGAACGGTTCATTTGAATAGCCACCCCTTGTTTTAGAACGAACGACCGCAAATAGCGAGCGGCTCTGAATCAGGCCCATATTGTGAATCTGTGATGGTCGACTCCCTTCTCACAAATTGATTATCTTAGACTTTTATTGCATCCCAATTTAGTGTGTTGAGCTCTGGGGGTGGAGTCCCAATCAGTGAGCACACAGAGACATGTTTGTAACCTTTAGTTATCAGTGCTCACTAAGGCTGCGTAGACGTAGGCTGTATTAGATTCAAAGGGCCAAATGTAATAGGTAATCTGTTTTGGTAAATTGCGAGTTTGGTGCTAAACTCGCAATTTTTCACAACTCTCCAATGTAATAGGGTCTCTGTTCACTAAAACTCGCATTTTTCAGAGTTACTAAAACTCTCCATTCTCAAACTCGCATCCAGATGTTTTCACATTGAAAACAATCAACTCGCCCAATGTAATAGGGTGTCTGTTTCAGACTCGCAAAAAAAAGTTTACCAAAAGTCCCCAAATAATAGACCTGCTTCAGGCTAGCGAGTACATCCTGAGCAGGTCAGATTAACACAGAAACATGCACATATCCATGAGATATGTACATGTTCCTGTGTGTACTTATGTTAAATGGTTTTAAATAAAAAAAAAATGACGTGCACCCCCTCCCCAAAAGCATAACCAGCCCCGGGCTTTATAAAGCCTGTTCTGGTTCTAATAATACAGGGGCCGAAATGCGTAGGGGGCCCCTGTATATTAAGAACCGGCACAGGGCTTTGTTGAGCTGGTCCTGGTTCTGGAAAATCAGGGGACAAAACGAGTAGGGGTCCCCCGAAAATTCAAGAACCAGCACCGAACTCTTTCTAGCGGGGGTATAATGCCACAGCCAGGGAAAATCTTTCACCGGTTTCCCCGGCCAAAGCATTACCCCTGACCGCTAGTCAGTCCAGGCCGGGGATCCCTGGGGAGTTGGGTACCCACCCAATAAAGGGGTACCCCTCTCCAGGGCACCCAAGGCCTAGACTGGTAGCCCGGGGCTATCCCCGGCACCCTAGGGTGGTTGGTGCCGGGTTGATAGTGTTAGTGTAAAGTATAAAATTAAATTTTCAATATTGTCTTTCTTTGTAGAACTACAAGTACCAGCAAGCCTCCCCTGCATGCTGGTATTTGGAGTACCACTAATACCAGCATGCGGGGCATTACGGGCCCGCTGGCACTTGTAGTTCCACAACTAAAGAAATACGTAAATAAACAAACATGCACCGTGAAAGTATAATTTTAATAAAACATACATGCACACACACTCACACATACTCACCTAGTATCCGAAGTAATCCATAGGGGTGTACCTGAAAAAAAAAATCCATACTCACCTCTCCTATGCGTCGATCACGTCCTCTTCTGCAAGTAGGCAATCCAGGGGCTAAAATAAAAAAACGAAAAAAACCTGATCCATGCCGGACACAGCAAAGGTATGTGTGTACACATACCTTTGCTCCGCGTAAATTCGCGACATTGTATCATTGATGTAACCACAAGATTAACCTCAATTAATCTTGTGGCTACGATGTAGCGTTCCCACAATAGACTAGGGGTGAGCGGGTTCGGATTTCTGAAAACCGAACCCCCCCGAGCCCCCCCGATCCGAGTCCGATCCGAGTCAGGCTCGACTTTTCCCGCCTGACTCGGATCTGAAATCGAGGCAAAACGTCATCATCCCGCCTTCCGAGTCTCGCGGGTTTTGGATCCTATATAAGGTACCCGCGTCGGCGCCATTTTCTCACTCGGCTGTGGACAGTGAAGAGGGAGGGAGGGAGTTAGGGCTGTGTAGTGTAGTGTAGTGTAGTGCTGCTGTTTTCCACTACTTCAAAGTCCATAGGGGCTGGCTGTGTTGTGTTGTGCTGCTGTTGTTAATAGGGGCTGTGTCCACTACTTCAAAGTCCATAGGGGCTGGCTGGACTGTGTTGTGCAGTCAGTTCTCCATAGGGGCTGTGTCCACTCCAAAGTCCTGTGCAGTGTCCCAGTCCTAAAGGAGTGCTGTAGTGTTGTCCAGGGGGTGCTCTGTCCATCAGGGGTGCTCCCCCCAAGTGCTAAAAAAATTATATATTTTCTGTGTTTGTGAATTGTGTGCGCAGTAGCCGCACGTGCATCAACAAAGTAGTGCCAAGCGTGCGCCTGTGTCATAAGTAAAGGGCCGGCTGGCTTGACCGGTAAAGGTGCTGTAACCCCCGAAAGTACACTCCAGTCCAAACCAAAATAAAAATGATTTTCTGTGTTTGTGAATTGTGTGCGCAGTAGCCGCACGTGCATCAACAAAGTAGTGCCAAGCGTGCGCCTGTGTCATAAGTAAAGGGCCGGCTGGCTTGACCGTTAAGGGTGCTGTAACCCCCGAAAGTACACTCCAGTCCAAACCAAAAAAAAAATTATTTTCTGTGTTTGTGAATTGTGTGCGCAGTAGCCGCACGTGCATCAACAAAGTAGTGCCAAGCGTGCGCCTGTGTCATAAGTAAAGGGCCGGCTGGCTTGACCGTTAAGGGTGCTGTAACCCCCGAAAGTACACTCCAGTCCAAACCAAAAAAAAAATTATTTTCTGTGTTTGTGAATTGTGTGCGCAGTAGCCGCACGTGCATCAACAAAGTAGTGCCAAGCTTGCGCCTGTGTCATAAGTAAAGGGCCGGCTGGCTTGACCGTTAAGGGTGCTGTAACCCCCGAAAGTACACTCCAGTCCAAACAAAAAAAAAATTATTTTCTGTGTTTGTGAATTGTGTGCGCAGTAGCCGCACGTGCATCAACAAAGTAGTGCCAAGCGTGCGCCTGTGTCATAAGTAAAGGGCCAGCTGGCTAGACCGTTAAAGGGTGCTGTAACCCCCGAAAGTACACTCCAGTCCAAACCAAAAAAAAATTATTTTCTGTGTTTGTGAATTGTGTGCGCAGTAGCCGCACGTGCATCAACAAAGTAGTGCCAAGCGTGCGCCTGTGTCATAAGTAAAGGGCCGGCTGGCTTTACCGTTAAGGGTGCTGTAACCCCCGAAAGTACACTCCAGTCCAAACCAAAAAAAAAATTATTTTCTGTGTTTGTGAATTGTGTGCGCAGTAGCCGCATGTGCATCAACAAAGTAGTGCCAAGCGTGCGCCTGTGTCATAAGTAAAGGTCCGGCAGGCTTGACCGTTAAGGGTGCTGTAACCCCCGAAAGTACACTCCAGTCCAAACCAAAAAAAAAATTATTTTCTGTGTTTGTGAATTGTGTGCGCAGTAGCCGCACGTGCATCAACAAAGTAGTGCCAAGCGTGCGCCTGTGTCATAAGTAAAGGGCCGGCTGGCTTGACCGTTAAGGGTGCTGTAACCCCCGAAAGTACACTCCAGTCCAAACCAAAAAAAAAAATATTTTCTGTGTTTGTGAATTGTGTGCGCAGTAGCCGCACGTGCATCAACAAAGTAGTGCCAAGCGTGCGCCTGTGTCATAAGTAAAGGGCCGGCTGGCTTGACCGTTAAGGGTGCTGTAACCCCCGAAAGTACACTCCATTCCAAACCAAAAAAAAAATTATTTTCTGTGTTTGTGAATTGTGTGCGCAGTAGACGCACGTGCATCAACAAAGTAGTGCCAAGCGTGCGCCTGTGTCATAAGTAAAGGGCCGGCTGGCTTGACCATTAAGGGTGCTGTAACCCCCGAAAGTACACTCCAGTCCAAACCAAAAATTTTTTTATATATTTTCTGTGTTTGTGAATTGTGTGCGCAGTAGCCGCACGTGCATCAACAAAGTAGTGCCAAGCATGCGCCTGTGTCATAAGTAAAGGGCCAGCTGGCTTGACCGTTAAAGGGTGCTGTAACCCCCGAAAGTACACTCCAGTCCAAACCAAAAAAAAAATTATTTTCTGCGTTTGTGAATTGTGTGCGCAGTAGCCGCACGTGCATCAACAAAGTAGTGCCAAGCGTGCGCCTGTGTCATAAGTAAAGGGCCGGCTGGCTTGACCATTAAAGGGTGCTGTAACCCCCGAAAGTACACTCCAGTCCAAACCAAAAAAAAAATTATATATTTTCTGTGTTTGTGAATTGTGTGCGCAGTAGCCGCACGTGCATCAACAAAGTAGTGCCAAGCGTGCGCCTGTGTCATAAGTAAAGGGCCAGCTGGCTTGACCGTTAAAGGGTGCTGTAACCCCCGAAAGTACACTCCAGTCCAAACCAAAAAAAAAATTATATATTTTCTGTGTTTGTGAATTGTGTGCGCAATAGCCGCACGTGCATCAACAAAGTAGTGCCAAGCGTGCGCCTGTGTCATAAGTAAAGGGCCGGCTGGCTTGACCGTTAAAGGGTGCTGTAACCCCTGAAAGTACACTCCAGTCCAAACCAAAAAAAAAATAAATTTCTGTGTTTGTGAATTGTGTGTGCAGTAGCCGCACGTGCATCAACAAAGTAGTGCCAAGCGTGCGCCTGTGTCATAAGTAAATGGCCGGTTGGCTTGACCGTTAAGGGTGCTGTAACCCCCGAAAGTACACTCCAGTCCAAACCAAAAAAAAATTATTTTCTCTTTTTGTGAATTGTGTGCGCAGTAGCCGCACGTGCATCAACAAAGTAGTGCCAAGCGTGCGTGTCATAAGTAAAGGACCGGCTGGCTTGACCGTTAAGGGTGCTGTAACCCCCGAAAGTACACTCCAGTCCAAACCCAAAAAAAAATTATTTTCTGTGTTTAGCCGCACGTATATATCAAATCGATATAACATAAATGGAGGACCAAACTTTCTCCGATAAAAATAAAATAGAGAAAGAACAAGAACCACTTCCTCCTTGTGCTGAAGCTGCTGCCACTAGTCATGACATAGACGATACCATGCCATCAACGTCGTCTGCCAAGGCCGATGCCCAATGTCATAGTAGAGGGCACATACAATCCCAAATGGCAAAGTTCAGGAAAATGACCTTGAAAAAGACATTTAAATCAGCTGAAGAGAAACGTAAACTTGCCAATATGCCATTTACGACACGGAGTGGCAAGGAACGGCTAAGGTCGATCCCTAGTAGGTTCATGACTAGTGGTTCAGCTTCACATGACGATGGAAGCCCTCCTCCCACTAAAAAAATCAAAAGAGTTAAGCTGGCAAAAGCACAGCGAAGAACTGTGCTTTCTAAGAAGATATCACAAATCCCCAAGGAGAGTCCAAGTGTGGTGGTGGTTGCGATGCCTGACCTTCCCAGCACTGGACGGGAAGAGGTGGCTCTTTCCACCATTTGCACGCCCCCTGCAAGTGCTGAAAGGAGCACCCACAGTCCACTTGCTGATATGCAAATTGAAGATGTCACTGTTGAAGTACAACAGGATGAGGATACTGGTGTAGCTGGCGCTGAGGAGGAAGTTGGCGAGGAGGATTCTGATGGTGATGTGGTTTGTTTAGGCTCCGGGGGAGACAGTTGTTATCCGTGGGATAAAAAAGCCCATCACGGTCATGCCTGGGCAGAAGACCAAACATTCCACCTCTTTGGTCTGGCAATATTTCTATCCAAATCCGGACAACAACTGTCTTGCCATATGTGCCATATGTAAAGGTGAAATATGTTGGGGTAGGGACGTCAACCACCTAGGAAC
Organism: Taudactylus pleione; assembly: GCA_031769625.1. Lineage (NCBI taxonomy): Eukaryota > Metazoa > Chordata > Amphibia > Anura > Myobatrachidae > Taudactylus > Taudactylus pleione. The sequence continues at coordinate 3,251,604 of JAUIMM010000197.1, forward strand.
ATCCTCCCTTATACAGCACCTGCAGCGCGTTCATAAAAAGTTACTGTCAAGTTCAGAAACTTTGGCTAAGACCGTAAGCAGTCCAGGGACACCTAAATCCCGTTGTCCTGTTGTATCCAAGCGCCTGCAAACCACACCGTCAACTCCCTCCTCGTCAATTTCCTCCTTAGTCAGGATCGGAAGTAGTCCTGCAGGCCATGTCACTGGCATGACTGACTCTCCTATCCGGGATTCCTCCGGAGGATCCTGCATTGCTGCGCCTACTGCTGCCGCTGCTGCTGTTGCTGCTGCTGCTGGGAGTCGTTCATCATCCCAGAGAGGAAGTAGGAACACCACTACTTTTACTAAACAATTGACCCTCCAACAGTCCTTAGCGAGGAGGATGAAGTACGACAGCAGTCATCCTGAAGCAAAACGTATAACTGAGGCCTTGACTGCTATGTTGGTGTTAGACGTGCGTCCGGTATCCGCCATTAGTGCAGTGGGATTTAGACAATTGATGGAGGTAGTGTGTCCCCGGTTCCAAATCCCGTCTAGATTCCACTTCACTAGGCAGGCGATACCGAGACTGTACAGAAACGTCAGAAAAAGTGTCCTCAGTGTCCTGAAAAATGCCGTTGTACACAATGTCCACTTAACCACGGACATGTGGACAAGTGGAACAGGGCAGACTAAGGACTATATGACTGTGACAGCCCACTGGGTAGATGTATCACCTTACGCAGCAACAGCAGCAGCGTCACCAGTAGCAGCATCTCTGAAACGCCAGCTCGTTACAGGCAGGCTACGCTGTGTATCACCGGTTTCAGTAAGAGGCACACCGCCGACATCCTCTTAGAGAAACTGAGGGAAATCATCGCCCAGTGGCTTACCCCACTTAGACTCTCCTGGGGATTTGTGATATCTGACAACGCCACCAATATTGTGCGGGCATTACATCTGGGCATATTCCAGCACGTCCCATGTTTTGCTCACACAATAAACTTGGTGGTGCAGAATTTTCTGAAAAGCGACAGGGGCGTGCAGGAGACGCTTTGGGTGCCCACTTTCTCCATTCAGCGACTGCGTGCCGAAGACTGGAGCGCCAGCAAACACTCTTAAACCTGCCCCACCATCACCAGAAGCAAGAGGTTGTGACGCAGTGGAACTCAACCCTCTATATGCTTCAGAGGATGGAGGAGCAGCAAAAGGCCATACAAGCCTATACATCCACCTATGACATAGGCAAAGGAGGGGGTATGCACCTGACTCAAGCGCAGTGGAGAATGATTTCCGTGTTGTGCAAGGTTCTCCAGCCCTTCGAAATTGCCACACGTGAAGTCAGTTCAGACACTGCCAGCTTGAGTCAGGTCATTCCCCTCATCAGGCTTTTGCAGAAGCAGCTGGAGAAAGTGAAGGAGGAGCTAAGACGGAGCGATTCCGCTCGGCATGTGGGACTTGTGGATGAAGCCCTTCATTCGCTTTGCCAGGATTCCAGGGTGGTCAATCTGTTGAAATCAGACCACTACATTTTGGCCACCATGCTCGATCCTAGGTTTAAAGCCTATGTGGTGTCTCTCTTTCCGGCCGACACAAGCCTGCAGAGGTGCAAAGACCTGCTGGTGAACACACTGTCAGCTGAAGCGGAACGTGACACGTCAACGGCTCCTTCTTCATTTTCTCCAGCAACTGTGGCTGCCAGGAAAAAACTTAGGTATCCTAAGCAACCCGCTGGCGGTGATGCAGGGCAGGCAGGACCAAGTTTGGACATCTGGTCTGGACTGAAGGACCTGGCAACAATTTCTGACATGTCTACTGTCACTGCTTATGATACTGTCACCATTGACAGAATGGTGGAGGATTACATCGGTGACAGCATCCAAGTAGGCATGTCAGACAGTCCATATCTGTACTGGCAGGAAAAAGAGGCAATTTGGAGGCCCCTGTACAAACTGGCTCTATTTTACCTGAGTTGCCCCCCCTCCAGTGTGTACTCCGAAAGAGTGTTTAGTGCAGCCGGGAACCTTGTCAGCGAAAGGCGTAGGAGGTTGCTTCCACAGAATGTGGAGAAGATGATGTTCATCAAAATGAATTATCAGCTCTTCCAGGTAGACCAGCCTCCAGAAGGTACAGAGGGACCTGTGGTGGTGGATTCAAGTGGGGACGAGTTAATACTTTGTGAGGATGAGGATGTGCACACTGAAGAGGGTGAGGAATCGGTGGATAAAGAGGATGAGGATGACATCTTGCCTCTGTAGAGCCAGTTTGTGCAGGGACACATTAATTGCCAGCTTGTTTTGTGGGGGCCCAAACGAACCAATCATTTCAGCCACAGTTGTGTGGCAGACTCTGGCGCTGAAATGATTTATTTGTTAAAGTGTGCATGTCCTGTTTATACAACATAAGGGTGGGTGGGAGGGCCCAAGGACAATTCCATCTTGCACCTCTTTTTTTTCTTTGCATTATGTACAGTTTGGGGCCTAGTTTTTCTAACTGCCATCCTGTCTGCCACTGCAGTATCACGCCTAGATGGGTCACGTGTTTGTGCCACCCACTCGTGTTGCTTAGCATAGTCATCCAGCTACCTCGGTGCAACCTTTTGGACATAAAAACACTATTGTGAGGTGTGAGGTGTTCAGAATAGACTGGAAATGAGTGGAAATTAAGGTTATTGAGGTTAATAATAGCATAGGAGCAGAAAATCCTACAAATTCTGTGATTTTAGCTGTTTTTATGCTTTTTTTCAAAAAAATACAGATCCAAAACACAAAACCCAGAACCCAAAACACGGAAGGGTGGTTTTGGCAAAACCAATCCAGATCCAAAACATGAAGAAAGATCCAGATCCAAAACCAAAACACAAAACACGAAAAGTGGCCGGTGCACACCCCTACAATATACGTCTATGGGGATTTCTCACCATAGACTTCTATGGAACACACAGGCTGGCCGCATTCAGCTAATCAGGGAGCTGCTCCGACGGATATGCTCCCTGATTGGCTGGCGGCTCCTTCACTGACGGGGCACACGTGTGTCCCAGTCATTTACGCGGAGCAAAGGTATGTGTACACACATACCTTTGCTGTGTCCGGCATGGATCGGGTTTCTTTCGTTTTTTTATTTTAACCCCTGGATTGCCTACTTGCAGAAGAGGACATGATCGATGCATAGGAGAGGTGAGTATGGATTTTTTTTTTCAGGTACACCCCTATGGATTACTTCGGATACTGGGTGAGTATGTGTGAGTGTGAGTGTGCATGTATGTTTTATTAAAATTATACTTTCACGGTGTATGTTTGTTTATTTACATATTTCTTTAGTTGTGGAACTACAAGTGCCAGCGGGCCCGTAATGCCCCGCATGCTGGTATTTGTGGTTCTCCAAATACCAGCATGCAGGGGAGGCTTGCTGGTACTTGTGGTTCTACAAATAAAGACAATATTGAAAATTTAATTTTACACTTTACACTAACACTAGGGTGCTGGGGATAGCCCCGGGCTATCAGTCTAGGCCTGGGGTGCCCTGGAGAGGGGTACCCCTTTATTGGGGGGGTAGCCAACTCCCCAGGGATCCCCGGCCTGGACTGACTAGCGGTCAGGGGTAATGCTTTGGCCGGGGAAACCGGTGAAAGGTTTTCCCTGGCTGTGGCATTATCCCCCCGCTAGACAGAGTTCGGTGCTGGTTCTGGAATTTTCAGGGGACCCCTACTCGTTTTGTCCCCTGATTTTCCAGAACCAGGACCAGCTCAACAAAGCCCTGTGCTGGTTCTTAATATACAGGGGCCCCCTATGCACTTTGGTCCCTGTATTTTTAGAACCAGAACAGGCTTTATAAAGCCCGGGGCTGGTTATGTTTTTGGGGAGGGTGCACTTTTTTTTTTTTAACACACCAATAGAAGCCATCACGGATCTCAGTGATCTGTGATGGCTTCTCTAATACTCGCACCTTTTAATGATACTCGCATTAAAAGGTGTCAGTTTACATTGTCCTAAACTCGCCTGCACTCGCAAATGAAGTAGCCTTGAGCTGAAAAGTTCGCAGGCTATTGAATTTGCGAGTTTCAGTACAAACTCGCACTTTCTAAAAGTGCGAGAAAGTGCGAGTTTGTACTGTTACTAAAACAGACTACCTATTACATTTGGCCCAAAGTGTCAGATTATAAGTGTAATTACAATTTGATAACTAAGTCGGAGTTACACCGGAGTTAAACTGGAGGAAAACTGAGGGAAAACAAAATCAAAACCAGAACACTTTCTGAATGACAACAAGCAACATATTTATGTGAATAACCAAAATCACCATCTTCTGCTTTAATAATATCCAGGAAACTCCTTACTGCACTCACTGCTTGGACATTGCAAGTACTCCCCTATCTGTGTGCTGCTATGGTTGATTGATCTTTGTTGATCATAACACTTCGGACTGGATTGGCTCGGTATATTGTAATTTTGCCCTCATGCTACATAAAATCTTGTTTGTATTACCTTTTCCCATTGCGTCACATCTGTCCACTTTAATCATTTGTCTAATAACTAAATCCTGTACCCACATACCTCTCTTTATATATCACTTTTGGAGCTGCACTCATACATTAGCAACACTTCTTTTATCTCTATTTTTTAACATTTAACAACTTTTATCCACACTGTCCTTACATCACACAGTCTCTATATCACACAGTCTCTATATCACACAGTCTCTATATCACACAGCTTCCACTCCAGTTTTCATCTCACTTATTACCTTGTCCACAGCATGAACACCCTTACTCCAAACACCTCCCATATTCAGTGCCCACATAATCCCCTACTTTATCCACCCCCATCCTCCCCCTCTTGTCTCCTCCGCTTGCTGTTCCCCCTATTTTCTCTCATCAGTCTCCCTTCCAACCCTCTGCTTCTTTCCCCCGCCTGTCCTGTTCCTCCACTCTCAGCCACCTCCCTCCCTCCATGGCCTTGTTACCCCATCACTATGCCCTCTTGTTTCTCCCTGTTACCTCTAGGGCTGCCAAGAGAAATTCTGGGCCTGGGTTCTGCAACATCCTGTGGGACCACATCATGATGGGCATGGCTGCACCCATTTGTGGGTGGGTCTAGTTTGTGAGATGCACCCACTCACAGGAGCATGGCATAGCACCCAGCAGCTGGGACTAAAGTAATCACTACTGTATTAGGATGGCGCGACAGTCCCATAATAGCTACATTTTTATCAGGATGTATTTAGATGCTAAAATGTAACACACAATAATTAAAGCAATACAACTTTATTTTGTATATCTCTCATGTAAATAACACATAAACATAATATATTTTCTGTCATAGAGATAGATGAATAAAGGACTTAATTTTGACACAACATCAGGTCATCTTATACACACACATTTCGTGGCATATATCCTAACCCACTGCTCCATGCTCCTTCCTTATTATCTACCCCATCTGTGTCACCCCTGTCTGTCTGCCCCTCCCCTTTAGAATGTAAGCTCTCACAAGCAGGGCCCTCATCCTTTACGTGCTTTTCCTCCCCCTACTTATAGTATCATGTACTCCTAACTCCCCACAACGGCACATAACACCTGGTTGCTCATGCCCTGCTGCTTGTATTATGCAGCTATGTACTGTATATAAACCATGTCCTTGTCCTGCATTGTTTTGTATTACTATTAACTGTTTTTCTTGTGTGCTCATTTATGTACTGTGTAAGGCGCTGCGGAACCTTTGTGGCGCCATATAAATAAAGGATAATAATAATAATAATAATATGTTCCTTACCTTCTGTTAAATGGAATTCTAAAAAAAAGGAAAAATAAAATATAAACACTTATGATCTCATTACCAAAAAAAAGTTTCTTGTGAAGGAAGGGTGACTGATGGGTGGATTGTGCATGTTGAATGTGGTCTAGCTGTAGAAACAAATGTTAGAAGTCAAAGTAAATAAATATTGATTTAGTCTAGCTAGACAGCATGGTATAGACACCAAGGCAGTGGGATTGGGAGACTGAGAAAATTATAGTGTTTAATTCTTATTGATGTGGAGCAGGTTCCAGGGGAGGTGTATATATATATTTAACCTTGTTTTGGGAATGTGCAGCTTTAAGGTGGATACACACCTAAAGGATAAATCTGCAGCTATATCTGCAGATGATGGTTATTCATACACACTGAACAACCATCCTCTGCCATTTGGCCGCTGGTCCCGCTAGACGGGAGTCGCATCGAGCACCCCTTTCCTGTGGCCTCTGCAGCAAGTGTACACACAGCATGATGAGCAGATATATATCGGCCATCGAATGTGCTGTATAGCCAATGCGATATGTCTGTGAACGACGTCAAGCAGAGACATATCGTCTGTACACACTGGCTGACGCACCCATGATATATCGGCCATTCAATTGAATGGCCGATATATTGGTCAGTGTGTACCAAGCATTAGGAAGTATTGGGAGATCCAAGTGGAGGTAGAAGAGGCAGTTGGTTACACAAGAGAGAACATAGGTGGAGAGGTCAGGGGAGGAGAGGTAGATATGGGTGTCATCAGAATAAATATTCTACTGGAGGATGAATGAGCAAATAACATAACTAAAAGAAGAGTTGAGAAAAGCAGTAGACCAAGAACAAAGCCTTGCAGGAATGCAAGAACGGGCCCTCTTTCTCTGCATGTTACTAGCTAATGTCATTTTATTAAAGTGTTTGTTCCCAGTAATATGCTGGGGCAAAAAATAAATAAATAAATAAATAATAATAATAATAATAACACTTAATAATAATAATAATAATAAGAATAATAATAATAATATTATTATTATTCTAATAATAATAATAATAATAATAATTATTATTATTATTATTATTATTATTATCATACTAAAAAAAAATAATAATAATTCATTTTATCTGATACTTGTTTTGAAGTAGGATGCAATTTGACAATTGTGCCAATTTTTGTAGCGAGATCTAAATCTTAAATTTTTTTTAAAAGGCACATCCAACCAGTCCAAAAGAATATACAGTATGAGATATACACATCTGTTTTTTTGGTAAGACCGAACAATACTCATGTGAAAGAAAATTCTGTTATTTTTTTCTTTTGTTAAAATACTGTTTAGACGTGTTATCTGGCCGGGCTCTAACTTCTGTTTCTCACATGAAGTATAATTGTAGGTTCCTGGACTCCTTTCAATACAGTATATATATATACAGTACAGTGGTAGCAATAAACTCTTATTAAAGCATAAAATTGAAAGCACTCCAGCTGCTTTTTATCACATTGTGTGGGAAAGTAACAATATATTCTAAAATAAAGACATGACCTTTGATGCAGAGTAAAAATAACATCCCCATTGCTATGAAGAATCCCCTTTTTCCAAAACATTTTTTGGTTTTTTTTGACAAAGTCATGCTCATAGATTAGTGCTCCGAGCAGTTATCCAGCAGTAATGTGATCGGATATCAAGGACTGCAGAACAATACCTTTTTATATGGCGATTTTATGACTGTCTCAATGGCACTGTGCGCTAACTCTGCTGAGCAAGTAATACAAAATCTTCTACTTGCTTTAATAATGTATACTATGCAGAGAATACATTTTCCATAAAGTAAATTTTTACATACAGTATGTGTTTTACAGGAGCTTGGATGGGAAGTAAAAGACACTAATAAATTGAGTATATGTTGGCTTTATTCATTAACAGGAGCCAAGAGAAAAGTATAAAATATTCCCTTATCTAATCTTTTACATAATTAGTTAAAAATGTTAAATGCATCTAAACGTTAATCTAATGCATCTAAACACAGGAAACAAAAATTAAAACTTATATTTTATACGTTGTGCAACATTCATCTATTCTCAGTTGCTGTACAGACTTTTGGACTCGTTGATGTACTTATAAAGCTAAAAACCTTTTGTGATCTACCAAGTCCGAAAAATGGTGCATGGCATGCAAAAAGGGGGCGTGACATTGCAGCAAGGAACGTGGGGTCTGTCCTGCCAAAATCACACACTGTATCCCCAATTCAATTTATGCTACACGGTAGCACAATCTTATTCACATTACACCACATAGTAGTGTCCCTTATCCACGTTCCGACACACAGTAGTGCCCCTTATACCCATAATGCCTGCAGTAGTAGTTCCCTTTATACAGTGTCCCCAGTAGTAGTGCCCCTTATGCAGTGCCTCCAGTAGTAGTGCCCCTTATGCAGTGTCCCCAGTAGTAGTGCCCCTTATGCAGTGCCCCCAGTAATAGTGCCCCTTATGCAGTGCCCCCAGTAGTAGTGTCCCTTATGCAGTGTCCCCAGTAGTAGTGCCCCTTATGCAGTGCACCCAGTAGTAGTACCCCTTATGCAATGCCTCCATTAGTAGTGCCCCTTATGCAGTGCCCCCACTAGTTGTGTCCCTGTGCAGTGCCCCCTGTGGTAGTGCCCCTTATGCAGTGCCTACAGTAGTAGTGCCCCCTCCCAGTGCAGTACAGCCCCCACACCCCTGTGCAGAACTTGCCTGTTTTCATGCTGGGCAGGCTGCTTCACCACTTCACGCTGTCACTCCTGCTGCCACTGACTAGATCCAGCAGGCACAAAGGCTCCTCTGATCGCTTCAGTGGCCAGCGTTCCCAGTGATGCAGTGCGCGGGTGATGTCATGATGTCTCCCACACACTGCATCACTGGGGATGCTGGCCTCTGAAGTGATCAGAGGCTAAATACAGGTTCCTGTAGGCAAGTTGGGTGCAATCTATCAGCGGGAACTTCACTAGCTACCGGTGGATCGCGGTCAACTTTTTGGTCAGGTCCACTGTACAGCATTAACAGGTCTAGGGCTTAGATTACACTAATGGACAACAATACCACCTTGCAAATTAGAATACTTACTTTTATTTACTAGAATATATGAGTAGAACGTACAGTACATTTTCTCGAGAGTAGTACTGAAGGTCCTTAATTTGTTTTATAGGTTGAGATAGGCATTTGGCCAGGACCTAAACTTAGATTTAATAAGTGGCAAAATACTTTTTTGTCAAGGATAGGGTTTTTCTTATTTATTAAATGCTACCACTGGTGATGGCTAATGCTGGGTCTCAAGACAGTGGTGGTACGAGTGTGCACATGTGTAAATCAACTATGCCAGCTTACTCAGGCAGAGGCCCCCTCACTGGCAAGCAGTAATAGTACTCTTACCACCAGCCAGCAGTATTGCCTGACTCAGTACTTTAAAATAATGTAAGCATAGTGATTAAAAATATTAGTTTACGTGTAGCTTGGTATTTATTATATACTAGCTGATAAACCTGGTTTCACCCTGGTAGACCTTAGATATTTACTGTTTCCATTTCCATCACATCACTCCAATAACACAATAATCCTTTACCTCTACAGTAATGCATCACTGCTATAGTAAAACATTTCCTTCCCTCACCTGTGTACTAACACTTTCCTCTCCCTCACCTCTGTAGTAACACCTTTCCTTCGCTCACCCGTGTTGTAGCACATTCAACATTCCCCTCCCTCACCTGTGTAGAAAAACAATCCCTCTCTCACACCTGTAGTAACACATTACCCTCACTCACACCTGTAGTATTTTATTCTGATTCTCACCTCTGGAGTAACACAATCCCCTCCCTCACCTATGTAGTAACACATTCCGCTCCCTCACCTCTGTAGTAACACATTACCCCCACTCACCCTGTAGTGTCACATTCCAATACTTCACCTTTGTAGTAGCACATTACCCCCACTCACCCTGTAGTAACACATTCCTCTTCCATGCCCATGTTGTAACACATTCCTTTCCTTCACCACATAGTAACACATTTGACATTCCACTCCCTCAACTGTGTAGTAAGACATTTTCCTCTCTCACTTCTGTAGTAACACATTTCTTCCTCCCACTTTTCAAATAGGGGAGCCACACCAACTGCCAGTGATGTTTGGCTGCACTTGGGATGACAGATGGTGTTTGAATATGAACTGTACTACAGCCACAATGAGACAGGCAGGCAGTACATAGCACAGACGGAGAAAACATTTTAGCCCTTTTCACCCTCTTAGGAGTAACATTTAGAAAAATCACTTCTTAATGGGCACCTATGTCTTGGTCCTGCGGAGCAACCCTCAAGATACACCACATAGTAGTGGTGTATCTGAGAATCGCCACCCGTGACTTTTATAGTTTACCTCTGAACGTGTGGTTAACTAAACCTGGTAACTGCCACCAGCAGAAGAAAAATGTAACAACAAATTGGAGAAACACACCACTAAAATCACGTTGGATTAAATGGTTCTGGGATGAGGCCTTCCCAGTGACAAATTAGGGATCATCTGTATCCTTTGATAGCCTCATGCAGAATGAACAATAGGCCAGGGTTGAGTCACATATATATGCCTGTTTTTCCAGGCACCCTCTCACCCCTCTCCTTGGGATGATTTTAACAGCTCAGAGTGGATTGTCCAGCTGCCTGAAGCTCAGGGTTTCCTGGCCACATAAGCAGTGGTTCTTTAATTATACATTCAGCTCTCTTTGAAGTTGGGAAGCAGGCTGAGGCCATAAATGTGCACAGTGACTTAGTGGAGGAAATCACACATCTCTGTATAAACAACCATTCTTTGATCATTGTCCCCAAACAGAACACAGGGCTCTTAATGACTGTTTTATCAAGGGTCTGGTCAGTTGTCATATAATTCCACAGACATATTTCTTTCATGCCATATACAGCGAGACAGGTTTATGCCTGTTCAGGATGATGCACCTTCCTATAACCTCTCTTAGATTACACAGACCCTAGTTGAAAGCATTTTAACATACAAATGATGCTACATAAATATACAAGAGAAATTTACACGTTTTTACTAACACAATATCATGTGCAGTTATGCCCATGCTGATGTGAAATTAGCTTTTCCGCTACAACCTACATCATGGAAGGCATATACTCCCCGATTTTCATGTTTCTAGGTCCAGAGATTTGGGCTGGACATTGATCAGTCAGTCAGTCAGGACATCTGATTTCAGATATATATATATATATATATATATATATATATATATATATATTTGACCCAGGAAATATTAGTTTTGCAGTATTCCAGTAATTCACATAAAAGAAAACATTTCTCATTAAAATAAAGGTGGTATGATCTACTAGAACACCAAGGGGCTGAAATAGACTCTATATAAATTCTTTACTATGCATATTTCATTACTATGACATTTATAGTGAGCACTGGGCAAATATTCCTTTCCCACATTTAAGATGGTGCTCCATCAAATACAGTGGTATGAAGGAAAACACTGTACAATAAACAAGACATAAAGAGCAACATTGTTTTGGCAAAAACATATTGAGAACCCTGAGTGAAAAGGCCAAGTACAGTATAATGACAGTAAAAAAAAAAACAATAAACCATTAAAAGCCTCATGAAAGAGACAAAAGTTCTACAATGAAGATCATTGTACCAAATGGCAAGGAGAGTAAATATAACAGGGGGAGATTTTTGCTTAAATAAAACAATATGTATGTATTCACAAGCTACAGTATGGGTGAGTTGTAGATTAGGGTGGCGGTATGAACATGCAAGGAAGAGTAGGTTCAGGGACACAAACCCACAATTTATTGAAAGGTAGCAACCGGAAACAGTACAGTAAGGCCCTCATTCAGAGCCGGACGCAATTAGCGCTCGCTCGTCCTGAAAATAGGGGTGGCTATTCAAATGAACCGTTCGCTGTTTGCGGTCTGTTCACGCCTCTAGGTCTGAACGAGCGAACAAAACTTGCGGTCGCTTTTTGGCAAACTACGCCCCCTGGCCGCTCGCATCCTACGTCATGTCCGCTATTTATTAGATTAATCGAGTACATCGAACAGGGTATGAACTGCTCGCTATTCTTGTGGTCGGTTTTTGCTACCACAATTTTGCGAGCAGTTCTGGCTATAAAATAACCCAGTGACGTGGTTAATGACGCTGCTTTTTTAATTATGCACACCCATAAAATGCCCGTTTTGACCTTTAAGCACGCCTGCGTTCTGATTTCCACTCCCCGTTTTCAAGCACCTTCCCCTGATACCACCCACATACGCCTCATTCTGTCATTCAAATTAGCAGGCATTCGCTATTTTGCGAGCACATGAATTTCGACCGCACTGACTGGTTCGCGCATGCGTATAACGATCCGTACGCATGCGCAGTTGGCCAAACATCGCTCGGAGCGAACGTGCTGCCGCTTACGAGTAGCTCTGAATCAGGCCCTAAGTTAGCAACTGGAGGCAGAAGCTTGTTTCTTCACATAACGTAAGGGAATTGTTATTTTTTCCAATTATGGGCAATTTGGTAGAAATGATACAGAATGTGTAGAATAACTTTGGACAGGACCACCAAGTGTATTCATAGCTACCACCTTGACTGTGGTCCCTCCAGCATAGGTTGGACATGGCAGGGTATATGTTGTGGATGCTTGTAGGACTTTTTCTTGATAGCAATGCTAATAGAACAATTAAAGACTCTGGTGGGGATATCAGCCCAAATCTCCACGTTAAGGGATTCTCCTGTCTGCTTTCCCAGACAACCTGTGAACATTGGGGTCACACTGTGGTGGTACAAGAATAGTGTCTTATAGGATATAGTCAGAGCCCCAGTGTCATGACCAGGGTTTTGTGGCATGGAGGTTTGCAGTCCTTACCTGTCAGGGCGCTGTGGCGCCATCCTTCTGTCAGGGGAGCTGGCATGTGGAGACTGGCATTAGCTGTACACAAAGGGCTGCCAGCATTAGGCCATCCTGGCAAGGGTAAGTCAAGCGGCGTCTCTGCTCAAAGGTGTCTGGGCGCCACCATGTTGTCTTTGGCCATGTGACATAGCAGGCCAATTGTATGTAGGTCACCTGCTCTCTCTGGCCTATCACGTTCCACTTCTCAGTACTTAAGGGTGTTCTGTAGTTGCCAGTGCAATGTGTTCACAGCGTAGCTGTGAGAGAGAGTTCTCTGCGCTACTGAACCCTAGACTTGTGCTCCAGCGCTTGCCCTAGCTCCTTGTCAGCCTCTGGCTCCCTGCATAGCCTGCACTGCTCTTCCTTGCCTTGCACTACGCTGGAGATCAGCCCTGTACCTTCTACCAGACCCACCTGCCTGAACCTGTCTCCTCAATTATCCCATTCCTGCACAGCCATCATCACAGCATTTGTGAATATCCCCTTCAGCCACTATTCAGCAAACCAGGATTTCCACTTCACTCTCACAGTTTATCTGGATTCATCTCTGTCACTGATCTGGACATTTGTTAACTCCCACTCACTACAATTCCCTTCAGCCACATATCAGTTTGTTTATTACTGGACTTTAGTTTATCTTATAAATCATGTATACGAACATTCACATTAAACAATCCACCTTTCACTTTAAACCTATTCCGGTGTTTGCTCCTGTTTCCACCCCGGGTCCACAACAAACACAGTCCCTAACAGTTTGCACTGGCCCAATGGATTTGGCTACTGGACAGGAGTCCAGAACAGATTTGATTCACGGCATAGCTTCTCACCTGAAAGGATTGGAGACCATGCAAAGCAAATAGCACAGTATGTACAAGAAATGGCACTCTGTCAGGATACTTTACAAGCTACACTAACTTCTCCAAGTTTGCCTGCAGTTACCTCTGTCTCCACTTCTGTGGTATCTGCCTTTGGAGCTCCTCCTTATTTGTATTTATCTACACCTGGCGAGTTTGATGGCAATCCTAAACTGTGTCGTGGATTTCTCAACCAGTGTGATGTACATTTTACTTTGCAACCCTCCAATATCCCTACTCCTATAACCAAAGTGGCCTATATTGTGTCGCTGTTGTCTGGCTCAGCCTTAGATTGGGTTTCTCCGCTCTGGAAGTGATCAGATCCACTACTGGATAATTATCCCGAATTTTTAACATCATTCAGGAGAATTTTTGATGAGCCTGGAAGAACTACTTCTGTTTCATCAGGTATTATGAATCTGAAACAAGGTATCGGTCCTGTCAGTTAGTACATCATTCAGTTCCAGACGTTGGCATCAGAGCTCAGATGGAACACAGAAGTGCTAACATTGGCCTTCTGGCATGGACTATCGTATGATATAAAGGATGACCTAGCCACTCGTGATTTACCCTCTAGTCTTATTGATCTAATTTCCCTCTGCAACAAGCTTGATATACAGTTTAGAGAGCGCCAAGCTGAGAAGCACAGAACTGATCATTTTATGCCTCATCCTCAACCTCCTGCTACCCGTTCTCCTCCCTCTCTTACAGATGAAGAACCCATGCAGGTTAATCATACCAGTCTTTCTAAAGAAGAACAACAGAGATGCATTCAAAAGAACCTTTGTCTATACTTTGGAGACACTGGTCACCTGGTGGCTTCCTGTACCCGCAAGCTGGGAAACACCCATTCCTAACTCAGTTAGGAGTAATACTTCCATCCCCAAAGCATGACTCTGTCTTGTCCATAGCTGTAGATATTAAGTCTAGTCCTGCATTCGTATCTGCCCTCCTGGATTCCTGGGGCAGCAGAAAATGTCATGTCCTCTCGTTTGGCAGATAAATTCCAAATTCCTTGCATCACCTTGGATCCTGCTATCTCCTTGGCCTCTATTGATGGTAGACCTATTTTTAATGGAACTGTGTCTAAAAGAACCCAATCTAATCTAGTTTGTTTTGGAGACCTTCATGTTGAACATATCAGTTACTTAATCATACCCAAGGCTTCTCATGAGATTATACTCAGATACCCATAGCTGCATAAGCACAATCCCAGAATTGTTTGGAACACTATGCAGGTTCTGTCATGGAGTGAGCAATGCCAGGGGTCTTGTCTTCCGAAGATTCGGCCTGTGAGGAAAATTCAGATGTCAGAGGCCCCATCTATACCTAAAGAATATCAATCATTTACAAGCTAACATCTTACCTCCTCATAGAAAATGGGATTGTCCTATCAAATTGTTGCCTGGGAAGATGCCTCCCGTGATCGGACCTATCCACTGTCCCTACCAGAAATCGATTCCATGTCAGAATACATCCAAGAGAACTTAAAAAAAGGATTTATCTGACTCACCTGCTGGAGTGGAATTCTTCTTTGTTTCTAAAAAAGATGGAGGCCTGAGGCAGTGTATAGATTATAGAGGCCTGATTGATGTTACAGTAAAAAATAGATTCCCTCTACCACTGATCATCAAATTATTTGACAGAGTCAAGGGATCCACTGTATTTTTTAAATTAGATCTCTGAGGTGCATACAACCTCATCCGTATCCGAGCAGGTGATGAGGTGATGAGTGGAAAACAGCATTCAACACAAGGGATGGTCATTTTGAATACTTGGTCATGCCATTCGGGTTGTGTAATGTACCTGCTGTTTTTCAAGGATTTGTCAACAAGATCTTTAGGGATCTTATATCTGTTTCATTTGTTATCTATTTAGAGGACATTTTGATTTTTTTCATCTTCTCCTGAGGAACACCATAATCATGTCAAAGAAGTCTTGTCTCGTCTGAGGAAGAACCAACTGTATTGTAAATTGGAGAAATGTGTGTTTGGTGTACCAAGTATTCCATTTCTTGGATATATCATTTCAGGATCGGGTTTAGAAATGGATCCCAAAAAAGTCCAAGCAATACTGGATTGGTTCCGTCCCATGTCTTTGAAAGCCATCCAGAGACTGTAAAATTATATATTTATCAATGGATTCTCCTCTTTGATGGCTCCCATCACAGCCCTAACCCATGAAGGTGCCAACCCTGCTCTGTGGCCTACTGAGGCAGAGACAGCTTTTCAACTTCTCAAACAAGCCTTTATAACAGCTCCAGTTTTGAGACAACCGGATCCCAATAGGCCATTTTAACTAGAAGTGGATGCTTCATCTGAGGCAGTGGGAGCTGTCTTGTCCCAGTGCTTTGAGGATAACCGGATTCACGCTGCTGAAAGAAATTATGCCATAGGCGAACAGGAACTATTAGCTGTCAAACTGGCCTTAGAGGAATGGTGGTACCTCCTAGAGGGCGCTAAGTTCACTTTTACCATTTTTACAGACCACAGGAATCTTCTTTTTCTGAAAAATATTCAATGTGTAAGTCCTCGTCTGGCCCGATGGGCAATATCGTATCACTCTGGGGCTTTCAATCCGAAGGCCGACGTCTTGTCATGGTCACTGTCCACTGATAGTGGTCCAGAAACACTGTGGAATACACCCATGCTGGAGTCAAAGGTGCTCACCACTATACAACTGCAACCACCTGTTGAGAAGCATGGCCAGTGGTTCAAATCCCGACAGCGCGAGCTTGACAAGGATGAAAATCCCGATCGTCCTAGGTGAGTATTTCCTAACCTAAATTTACCTTCTAACCCTCCCTTAGGGGTGCCTAACCCTAACCTCCCCCCAAGTGCCTAACCCTAATCCCCCTCTAAGTGCCTAAACCTAACCCCCCTTCCCCGCTGCCTAAACCTAAGTCCCCAGGGGGGGTGCCTAACCATAATCTCCCCCTGGGGGTGCCTAACCCTAATCCCCCCTTCCCCTAGCCTAAACCTAACCTCCCGGGGAGTGCCAAACCCTAAGTCCCCCCCAGGAACCCTAAACCTAACCCTCCCCCCTGCAACTTTCCATGCCCATCGTCCGACTTACCTTTGATCGGTAAGCCGGGTGTCAGTCTCCCATTGTAGGGAAAATGTCAGGTGTCAGAAGACCTTTGTGGCCCCGGAGTTGAGAAAACAGTTGCTGACGTGGGCCCACACAGCTCTTTTTGCTGGTCATTCAGACATTCGTAAGACCTTGGAGTTCCTGAAGAGATCCTACTGGTGGCCATCGATGAAAACTGTGGTAACTGAGTTTATCTCATCTTGTACCCAGTGTGCCCAGCATAAGTCTACTTGACAGTCTCCAGCTGGTGAATTGGTGCCTCTTCCCATACCATCTCATCCGTGGACACATCTGTCCATGGATTTTGGGACAGACCTGCCAAATTCTAATGGATATGCCACCATCTGGGTTGTAGTGTATTGTTTCTCCAAGACAGTCCATCACATTCCGCTAGAGAAGTTACCTTCAGCACCTGATTTGGCTCACTTGTTTTTCCACCATATATTTCGCCTTCATGGACTCCCTTCAGAAATCGTCTCAGACCGGGGTGTCCTAATCATGGCAAAATTCTGGCGAGCCCTCTGCTTTGTCCTGCAAGTGAAACTTAACTTTTCCATGGCCTATCACCCTCAAAGTAATGGGTCCACCGAGAGGGCGAACCAGGACCGTGAGACTTTAATGAGAATCTTTATGTCCTCATCCCAGGACAACTGGTCTGAGTCCCTTTCCTAGGCTGAATTTGCGCACAATGCATCATACCATTCTTCTACTAACCAAACTTCTTTCTTCATTGTCTATGGTCTTCATCCTAGGGTCCCTGAGTTCCGAAGTTTGATGTACCAGCTGTGAATGCCACTGTACGGAACTTTGCTTCAGTCTGGGCTCAGGTGTGAGCTGCTCTTGAGAAAACCTCCCTGCGGTACAATGACCAGGCTGATAGGAAATTAAGAAAAGTTCCTAAGATGCAGGTCAGGGATCAAGTATTGCTTTCTACCCACAATCTTCGCCTCAGGGTACCATTTATGAAGTTCACCCCCCGGTTTATTGGACCATACTCCATTACACAGATAATCAATCCAGTCTCCTATCGTCTTCAGCTTCCGTATTATTTAAAAATTCCTAATTAATTTCATATATATCTCTCCTCAAGCCATTTGTTCTTCATAAATTTCTCAGTGTTCTCCATGTTCCCCCCAGGATCCAAACTGAACAAGGGATGGAATTTGAGATGTCTCAGATTCTGGATTCTCGTGTCCATCATGGTCATTTGCAATACCTGCTTGATTGGAGAGGCTATGGTCTGAAAGAGCATCGTTGAACCAGAGCTGAGGACGTTCATGCTCCCAAACTCATCAGCAAATTCCACTTGGCTCATCCTGAAAAGCCTGGAAGGTGCCCTGAGGCCATCTTCCAGGAGGGGGTACTGTCATGACCAGGGTTTTGCGGCATGGAGGTTTGCGGTCCTTACCGGTGAGGGTGCTGTGACGCCGTCCTTCTGTCGGGGGAGCTGGCATGTGGAGACTGGCATTGGCTGTACGCAGAGGTCTGCCAGCATTGGGCCATCTTGGCAAGGGTAAGTCTAGCGGCGTCTCTGCGTCACAGGTGTCTGGGCACCACCATGTTGTCTTTGGCCATGTGACATAGCAGGCCAATCGTCTGTAGGTCACCTGCTCTCTCTGGCCTATAACGTTCTGCTTCTGGGTACTTAAGGGTGTTTGGAGCTCCCTGTAGTTGCCAGTGCAACGTGTTCCCAGCGTAGCTGTGTGAGAGAGTTCTCTGTGCTACTGAACCAGCTTGCCCTAGCTCCTTGTCGACCTCTGGCTCCCTGCATAACCTGCACTGCTCTGCCTTGCCTTGCACTCCACTGTTGATCAGCCCTGCACCTTCTACCAGACCCACTCCTGCCTGAACCTGTCTCCTCAGTTAACCCATTCATGCACAGCCATCATCACAGCACAGTGTTTACTCTCACACACTACAGTTCCCTTCAGCCACATATATCAGTTTGTTTATTACTGGACTTAAGTTTATCTTATTATTCATGTCTACGAACATTCACATAAAACAACCCACCTTTTTCTTTAAACCTGTTCCGGTGTCTGCTCCTGTTTCCACCTCAAGTCCACAACAAACACAGGGCCTGATTCAGACACGCTCGCTGCCGGAGGCAGCTCGCAGGTCTGATAGCCATTTTTCTTTTTCATCAGGCCGCTCGCTAAGCTGTGGGTGACCACCCACAACTTTTGTGAGCGGCCTGGAGCCCATCGTTATTATTGCGACCATCAGGTGTGCAAGGAGACTCTGTTGTAGGGTCTCAGCTCTCGCAAGCCCGAGGACTCCCTGCTCTATAGGGCCGCCCACAATGTCAGTAGCTGTAATGTCAGTAGGGCCGTCCACATACGCCAGGCGTTCCTAAGGGTCCATCTGCATTTGTGTAGCCACCCCCCCTTACCCCCCTAAAAAAATGAGGCAAGCTGTCAATCAACATCGACAGCAGCCCCGTCTTGTAACGAGACCAGTAGCAGAGGAGCAGCCATCTCTGGATGGGTCTCGTGCAAGCGCACGCCGGAGGCATGCATTTGCGAGCGGATCTGAATCAAGTCCATAGTCCCTAACACCCAGCTGGCGCAGTTGTAAGTGCATGTCCATTCTATTTGAGTGAACTGCCTCACCGAGGCCTCATTAAAAGAGATTTGTACAAAATGGCGAATCTAAAGAAATGTATAAAAAATTCTGGAGAAAGGTTTCCAAGTAACTGTGGAGCAAACTTTCTTATTATGTGGCTTAACTCCGATGACATATTTTCACCCAGGCCCGGTGGTAAAATAAAGGATCATCCCAAATCGAAGCAAGCACAGAAGGATATTCTGACAGGTGGAGACTTGTATCTCCACCGTATGCTTGCCATAACATTTCATGAGTTTAATTTCCACTTTTTCCAAGTTTAACACAAGTTTTCAATCACACATCTCTCACAGACACGTCTTCCTCATCCGCCATGATGAAATGCACAAAGATCTTCCACTCGCTGTGATGATACAAAGAAGACTACGGCATTCCAACCGGAGGTTCAGACACATTGGTGTATGAGCTTCACAATAACCAGCAGAGCGTTGCTTTGTCTACCTATGAGATAGAAAGGCAGTCTCATTACTTTTCAATCAGCCCTCGTATACAGTTTTTTACAGTCCTGTGGAAGACCACCGCTGTGAGAGAGAAGACTGCCCACATTTTCAGTGAAAGCATGAAGAGCATTTTGCAAATTTGATTATTCGGAAATGAGACAATAAATGGCTGTATTAAATATGTAGAACCAGTATACATGTATATAATAAACAGTATATATTGATATCCACAGAAATTTACGTCCACTTTAATAAATGGATATCCTCTATTAGATTTCTTATCTTTTTAAAACAATGCCGTATATTGCAATATGAATATTTTTTTTTTAAATGAGAGGAAGCCTGAATAGGAATGTACTTGTAGTGTTTAATTGCATTCCATGAGTGTCCCATAACAGTCTTTTAAAAAGATGCTACAACTTGTTTTTACAAACATATAACCCAGTTACATAAATATAATAATATACTGTACTATACACCCAACATTATTTTAACAAATAGTTGTATAGTGATGTTGTACAGTGATTCCTGAGTTTCTGTTGTACTCTGATATTTTTAATAATTTTTTCTATAATGATAAAAATAACAAATTTTTCACTTTTAATTAAATCACAATTATTTTCTGACAAATGTAGATATTAATTTTGATCACAATGTACTCATGATGTAACCAAATTTAAAGGGGTCATCTGTCTTTAATTAACTGCAATAAAATAATTAGGAACAATTAATGAACAAAAAAAAAGAGAAACACTAAATAACATAGTACTTTCTGTATAATAAAGACTGTTAAGTGATTGATATGTAAATGTGTACTCACCTACAGTTTTGTCTCTTTTATTAGTCTTTTGATCGGTCTGGAACACAGTGTATTCCTTCTTCAGGGGTGGGGCAGCCTCTCATCCATAAAGCAAACAAAGTTAAATATGTAAATATTTATTAGCTTAAAGATAATATAGTGCAGACATCCAGTGACAGTGTATAAAAGAATAACCAGATTATACTTACAACACAGAATTAGTATATCACTTAACTGATGATTTTTTCTGGCAATACCGATCAGAAATTGCCGGGTCCGCGGAAGAATCAAGGGAGTCAAAGGAAGGGTCGGACTGGCCCACAGGGGTACAGGGGAAATCCCCGGTGGGCCCCACTGCCTGGGGGTCATGTTTCAAACTGTGCACTGAATTATACATTGTTACTCTATTGGAGGGTCCGTTAACTTGTGGAGCAGGACCACTGAAAAACATTGGTTCTTGGTTTTCTACAATAGAAACTACACCAATATTTGCCTAATGGTTAGCCAAGCAACTGTAGTGGATGACCACACCCCTTAAGCATGGGCCCCTACTACTGCATTCCTCTGGTGGGCCCTTTATGCCCCAGTTCGACACTGGTCAGAGGAAATACGTTCTGCACATGTGTAGAACGGATTTCCTCTTCAAAAACACAGTGGGGCGGTGCGGTCGCACCTTGCCAGCTGAAGTAAGTTGGCTGCATTTGCATCCCAGGGTGGAGGAGGCCTGTGTACAGCTTCCATTTGGGCCCCCTGCTCTCTGTTAGCGCAGTAGATTCTGGCTTCATGTGCCCATGCCTTTTTTCTGTGGAAATCTCTTCTACGCCTACCCGAGTCACAAGGAAAATGGGCGCCGCCCTTTTCCCTGTGATTTTTTGCTGCTCTGGAACGCCGGGCTTGTGCTGCAAAGAAGGACACCGGAATCGGCAGAAAGGTAAGTATAATAAACAATGGGTGCAGGGTGTGTGGTGTGGGCCCCCCTGGACTCAGGGGCACGTGTGCACCGCACAGCTTGCACCCATTATAAAGACGCCCGTGCAACCACGTCAGTTAAGTGGTTAAATGTCCCAAAAGTCCTAATGGTTGTAGTCACCAGCAGCTAATGACCTAAACTCAGTCCTCAAGGCACCCTAACGGTCCAGGTTTAAAGGATAACCATGCTTGGGCACAGGTGACTTAATTAGTACCTCAGTGTTTTGATTTAACCATCTGTGCTCCACCATGGATATCCTTAAAACCTGGACTGTTAGGGTGCCTTAAGGACAAGTTTGTTAACCTCTGACCTATGCTGTGTTCTGAAGCCACGGCCCAGTCTCTTCTTGTGATGCACCATTAATACAGACCTTTGGTTTCTTGCATCTGATATGCATCCCACAATCGTACTGACTGCTTCCAGATATCCCAGAAAGCACTGGGGAGTCATGATCTCTATAGGCTTTATCCCATATTTTGTGAACTCAGGACCAGTAATCCTACCAGTTGAGCCACACCAGTTTGCTCTCCACCCACTTCCTGGCTACAGCTAATGTGCTCTAACCTTGGGGTATATAAGCCTGGAAAACAACATTATTGCCTGTTTATTATGCTTGCACTGTAGTCTAGCTGCCCTTGGTTTTCTGATTGACTTCATTGGACTTCCACTCCACTCTGATTTCCCTGGCTTCATTCTTGACCTTGTCTATGGATCATCCCTTGGCTTCCAGTGACTACTTACTGTACATCAGATACTAACACTTGGTATTCAAACCCTGAAATTACATCATTGCAGCCTGTGAGCTGTACTGTATTTCACCTGACAATATCATCAGACCTACAAAATCTACTCAGACCCCAACCATAGACTCTGTGGTTTTGCAGCTTGTACACCTAATGGAAGAAGCACAGACTGAAGTTACATACCGGAGTGTTTCTTACACAGGATCACCTGAACATTTTGGCAGTCTGAGGTAAGGAACCTTGGGTGGCTTTTCTGGAGAAATTTGTAGATGTTTGTGCATTATTTCTGGCTTCTCCTGCAAAGTGTTATCTGGCTTTCAAGATGTGATCCCAATCATATGCCACAGATTCCTACAATGTGGGTTTGATCCTGTGCCAACTGAAAGGTGGGACCTTGGCCTTGGCCAAGTCCTATTTGGAGAAAAAGGATCCAATACTATAGTCCATGTAAAATTTCCTGACCATTTAGTGATCCACATTGCAATTCCACAGCTGAGGTCAGTATAACTCGCCTGCACCAGACAAGCGATCAGTGTTCTTCAGGGTTCAAAGTTCCCAAACTAAATCAATGAGAATGACTGGCATGAGGCTGCTAGTCTTCATTGGTATTATCGAGGGTTATAGGAAAAAGTAAAAAATTGACTGGCCTGTATTAAAATTACTTCATCCAGCAGTGCACACTCAGAAAGCCTGCCACTACTGCACCAAAGAAAAGGCTTACTTTAGACACTCTTTCCAAGAGTATATGTGCATCCTTGAATTGTTATAAGTATTGTTTACAAGCTCCCAGTCATTGCTTCAGTTCTATTTTTCATTCGCAGAGACTAATGTCAGGCTCTGTATTACCTGATACAACCTTGCAGCCACCTCAAGATTCTCCTGTTCCCTGTAAAATTTCTAAAGAAGCTAAACTGAAAATAACACTGTATGTTCAGCTTATTGTGGTTATGGCAATGTCCAACTCAATGATCTACTAGTTCTATGAAATGTGAACCAGTCACAACAAACAAGAAACAGACCCTGTACTCAGGACCATCTCCAGGAGTGTTCGACCAGTTTGCAACCACATAGAGGGTGCAGTCCTCCCAACCATCCCAACTTGAAAAAAATTGGACTGTCCCACTGTTCCACCCACGGGCCGAAGTGTCCTCTGGGTTTTCAGGGCACCGCTGGAGTTCTGCTTTGATAAGCAGAGAGCTGTGGTGCCAGTGAAGCAGAATGAACACCATGTCCATTCAGTGCAGGGAGACGGCTGGGGGCAGCCCAGCAGCTGACAAAGTGCTGGGCTTGCCTCCAGCATGACGTAAAACAGAAGGCCTTCCACATGGACATGCCCCCAAATTATTTCATATAGGGCGTGTGGTCTATGGAAATTAGATCACATCCTCTTTTCAAAAGCAAGCAGTGTTGAAGGAGCTAAGCAGTCTGAGCCCTGCCTGTACTTCAAGGGCTCAGAGTGCACAGACTCCTATGATTATTCTTAAGTACAAGGATGAAGACATATGATAACTGGTTTCCAGGAAGGGATTAACAACTTGCCTGGCATTGTCACATGAGATGCGACCATGCCAAGCTCAGCTTTCCCGGACAGATTGACCTGTGCTGTGCTGTTGCTAATTGCACGCTGACACTGTGCATAGGGGCTGGCTGTTGTCTATAGAGGGGCTGGCTGTTGTCTATAGAGGGGCTGGCTGGCTGTCATTGTCCTGTCCATAGGGGCTGGCTGGCTGTCGTTGTCCTGTCCATAGGGGCTGGCTGGCTGTCGTTGTCCTATCCATAGGGGCTGGCTGGCTGTTGTTGTCCTGTTCATAGGGGCTGGCTGTAGTGCTGTGTTGTCCTGGGGGTGCTCTGTCCTTCAGGGGTGCTCTTCACCCACCCCCAGTGTGAAAATATTTTTTTTAGTGTGTGTGTGTTAGCCATACTTGTCATCAGCACAGGGGTGCTGTGCTGCTGTCTGTTAAGGGACTGCTGCATCTTTACAGGGGTTCACCCCAGTGTTAAAAAAAGTAAATTGTGTGGCGTAGTAGCCACACCTGTCAGCAGCGTAGGTGTGCAGGGGTGCTGTGCTGCTGTCTGTCAAGGGGCTGCTGCCCAAAAATAAAATAATTTTTTTTTGTCTGCCAGAAAAGCCACGTCTTGGGTGTGAAATCATTTTAATGTTAATTCTGACAACAGTTGTAAAGGCATCTGTTCCATTTGTAAAGCCAAAGTTAGCTGAGGAAGGGACGTTAACCATCTAGACACCTCATCCCTCTTACGTCATTTGCAGCGAGTTCATGCAATTTGTTTAACAAAATTATAATAATTTTAAATTAATAACAAACAGTTCAGTATCAGCTACCAACAATTGGACCAGCACATGCAATCTCCACCACTAATTTAAGGTAGTCCTTCCAAAAAATGTTTTGTGGGGGCCCAAACAAACCAAGGAGTTCAGCCACGAAAGTGTCAGTCCTAGTCGCTAAAGTGCTTGGTTTGTTAAACTGTGAATGTCCTTTTGAATATCCCACATAAGAGTGGGTGAGAGGGACACCTCTTTTCTTTACATTTTGCACAATTTGGGGCACTGCCGACTGACATTCTTACAGTTAATTAAACTGCCATCCTGTCTGCCACTGCTGTGTGGCAATGTTTCATAGATGTCCTATATTTTTTTAAACTGTCGTGCGTTTGTGCCATTGCTCTGTTGCTTACTTTAGCCAGCCAGCTCGCTGCAGCCTTTGGCCTATATTGGTGAAAAATAGTGAAATCAATATTGTGAGCTGTGAGATGGTTAAAAATGCCTGAAAATTATTGTTATTAGGGTTAATAATACTGTAGCAACAAAAATAGGCCAACATTATGTGGTTTTAGCTGTTTATATAATTTTTTGGAAAAAATACCAAAAACAAAACAAAAAACAAAACACCAAGGAAAAAGATCCAAAACCAGATCCAGATCCAAAACCAGGGGAGATCCAGATTCAAAACCAAAACAAGAAAGGGGGTCGGCGCTCATCTCTACCAAATATATAATCGCACTTACAAATTGGTGAAATGTTACAATAAAAAATCCCCAAAAACCATAAAAGGGCGTGGCTTAGCCAGTTATGTTTAACACACATCTTTTATTACCCAATTCCATCGTATTAACACATGATCTAGCCCAGTGCTCGGAGTGAGAATATTGAAGTGGGGGTATGGAAGTTTTAGTTGAAATCCCCCCCACACACACACTTCCCTCCTCCCACCCCTGCACATCACACTAAATACTTCCCTCTCTTACCCCCTGCACCTGTCCATGTCCGGAGTCAGCGCTGACAGAGTCTAGTTTCTCCTCTAGTTCCCCGGCTGGCAGTGGAACTCCATGGGCAGATCAGCATCCTCCTTCCAGGCTATAGACTTGGTGTCGGCTTTGAACCAATCATGGCACGGACCAGCAGCCAATCAGATGTAACCGCGTGGCTGCTTCTGATTGGCTGCCCGTCCGCAAGCCATGATTGGCTAGTGGCCAGCACCAAATTAAAATGACTACCGCTGATGATTCTTGATGGGTGCCAGTCTGTGATTGGTTCACGACCGGCGCCGGGTTTGTAGTTCTCTGGCCGCATCTGTCATGGTGCCAGGACCCTCACCTCCATGCTAGATCAGGCTAGTGCTGCTTGGAGAGGTCACATCTCCACATTATGCTGCAGCTGCTCTTTAGCTCCCAGCGCCGTTGGAACACTGGCTGAAGTAGCGGTATGGCATACCACTGTATACCAGCTCACTTCGAGCACTGATATAGCCATCATGTAGCGAAGCATTTTACATACGTATGTTGTGGGCTCAAATTGGTGAAATGTTCACCATGGTCATCCTAGTTATTTGTATAATGGGGCATACAGTAGGAAGAGCATTATTTATATAATGGGACATGGGGATTGTATTACTTATATAATGGGGCATGGGAAGCACATTATTTATATAATGGGGCATGGGAAACACATTTATATAATGAGACATGGGTAGTACATTATTTATATAATAAGACATGGATAGTACATTATTAATATAATGGGACATGTGTAGTACATTATTTATATAATGGGGCATGGGCAGCACATTATTTATATAATAAGACATGAATAGTACATTATTTATATAATGGGGCATGGGAAGCACATTATTAATGTAATGGGACATGTGTAGTAAATTATTTATATAAAGGTGCATGAAAAGCACATTATTTATATAATAAGACATGGATAGTACATTATTTACATAATGGGACATGGGAAGCACATTATTTATATAATAAGACATGGATGGTACATAATTTATATAATGGGGCATGGGAAGCACATTATTAATGTAATGGGACATGTGTAGTACATTATTTATATAAAGGGGCATGAGAAGCACATTATTTATATAATAAGACATGGATAGTACATTATTTACATAATGGGACATGGGAAGCACATTATTTATATAATGGGACATGGGTAGTACATTATTTATATAATGGGACATGAGTAGTACATTATTTATATAATGGGGCATGGGAAGCACATTATTTATATAATGGGACATGTGTAGTACATTATTTATATAATGGGGCATGGGAAGCACATTATTTATATAATGGGACATGTGTAGAACATTATTTATATAATGGGGCATGGGAAACACATTATTTATATAATGGGACATGAGTAGTACATTATTTATATAATGGGGCATGGGAAGCACATTATTTATATAATGGGACATGTGTAGTACATTATTTATATAATGGGGAATGGGCAGCACATTATTAATGTAATGAGACATGGGTAGTACATTATTTACATAATGGGGCATGGGCAGCACATTATTTATATAATGGGGCATGTGTAGTACATTATTTATATAATGGGGCATGAGAAGCACATTATTTATATAATGGGACATGTGTAGTGCATTATTTATATAATGGGGCATGTGTAGTACATTATTTATATAATGGGGCATGTGTAGTACATTATTTATATAATAAGACATGGATAGTACATTATTCAGATAATGGGGCATGGGAAGCACATTATTTATATAATAAGACATGGATAGTACATTATTTACATAATGGGACATGTGTAGTACATTATTTATATAATGGGGCATGTGTAGTACATTATTTACATAATGGGGCATGGGCAGCACATTATTAATGTAATGAGACATGTGTAGTACATTATTTATATAATGAGACATGGATAGTAAATTATTTATATAATGGGACATGGGAAGCACATTATTTATATAATAAGACATGTGTAGTACATTATTTATATAATGAGACATGGATAGTACATTATTTACATAATGGGGCATGGGAAGCACTTTTTTTATATAATGGGGCATGAGAAGCACATTATTTATATAATGGGACATGTGTAGTACATTATTTATATAATGGGGCATGAGCAGCACATTATTAATGTAATGAGACATGAGTAGTACATTATTTACATAATGGGACATGGGAAGCACATTTTTTATATAATGGGACATGTGTAGTACATTATTTATATAATGGGACATGGGAAGCACATTATTTATATAATGGGACATGTGTAGTACATTATTTATATAATGGGGCATGAGAAGCACATTATTTATATAATAAGACATGGGTAGCACATCATTTATATAATGGGGCATGAGAAGCACATTATTTATATAATAAGACATGGATAGTACATTATTTACATAATGGGGCATGGGAAGCACTTTATTTATATAATGGGGTATGGGAAGCACATTATTTATATAATGGGACATGTGTAGTACATTATTTATATAATGGGGCATGGGCAGCACATTATTAATGTAATGAGACATGTGTAGTACATTATTTATATAATGAGACATGAGCAGTACATTATTTATATAATGGGGCATGGGCAGCACATTATTAATGTAATGAGACATGAGTAGTACATTATTTACATAATGGGACATGGGAAGCACATTATTTATATAATGGGGTATGGGAAGCACATTATTTATATAATGAGACATGGATAGTACATTATTTATATAATGGGGCATTGGCAGCACATTATTTACATATTGGGACATGGGAAGCACATTATATATATATAATGAGACATGGGTAGTACATTATTTATATAATGGGGCATGGGCAGCACATTATTAATGTAATGAGACATGTGTAGTACATTATTTATATAATGAGACATGAGCAGTACATTATTTATATAATGGGGCATGGGCAGCACATTATTAATGTAATGAGACATGAGTAGTACATTATTTACATAATGGGACATGGGAAGCACATTATTTATATAATGGGGTATGGGAAGCACATTATTTATATAATGAGACATGGATAGTACATTATTTATATAATGGGGCATGGGCAGCACATTATTTACATATTGGGACATGGGAAGCACATTATTTATATAATGAGACATGGGTAGTACATTATTTATATAATGGGGCATGGGCAGCACATTATTAATGTAATGAGACATGTGTAGTACATTATTTATATAATGAGACATGAGCAGTACATTATTTATATAATGGGGCATGGGCAGCACATTATTAATGTAATGAGACATGAGTAGTACATTATTTACATAATGGGACATGGGAAGCACATTATTTATATAATGGGACATGTGTAGTACATTATTTATATAATGGGACATGGGAGGCACATTATTTATATAATGGGACATGTGTAGTACATTATTTATATAATGGGGCATGAGAAGCACATTATTTATATAATAAGACATGGATAGTAGATTATTTACATAATGGGATATGGGAAGCACATTGTTTATATAATGAGACATGAGTAGTACATTATTTATATAATGGGGCATGTGTAGTACATTATTTATGTAATGGGACATGTGTAGTACATTATTTATATAATGGGGCATGAGAAGGACATTGTTTATATAATAAGACATGGGTAGCACATCATTTATATAATGGGGCATGAGAAGCACATTATTTATATAATAAGACATGGATAGTACATTATTTACATAATGGGGCATGTCAAGCACTTTATTTATATAATGCTGTATGGGAAGCACATTATTTATATAATGAGACATGGATAGTACATTATTTATATAATGGGGCATGGGCAGCACATTATTTACATATTGGGACATGGGAAGCACATTATTTATATAATGAGACATGGGTAGTACATTATTTATATAATGGGACATGGGAAGCACATTATTTATATAATGAGACATGGGTAGAACTTTATTTACATAATGGGGCATGGGAAGCACATTATTTATATAATGGGACATGGGAAGCATGTTATTTATATAATGGGACATGGGAAGCATGTTATTTTATATAATGGGACATGGGAAGTGCTTTATTAAAGATAAGTATGTTTTTTGTGTTTTTTATTATTTTCTTAATGGCTGTTACCGTAGCTATGGAAATATTAATATGTAGCTTCTGCGTTTATTAATTATAGAGTTTCAGACTTGATAATTTAAATTTTTTATTGCTACTTAAAAAGATTCCTACACTACCACCGGGATGTATTAAAATACACAGGACCTCCTATAGGACCCATCACTGTGATGTGTAGAAGTCATGTGATCGCTTTACTTTCAGTTTCTGGGGGCTGGGAATTAATAGCTGTCTTCAGCCAAAATTAAAATTATTTAATCCACTCTGTTTTTCTATTGTGTGTCGTCTAGTACAGTATCTTTGGATTATAATAAGATGTAAGAATTTAAGGTACAACCACGAGTGTGTGATTCTGCCAAATAATATCCCTAAAATAAAAAAGCTTAAATTGTTTCCTCAGTGACAAATACAATTATTTTATCCAATGTGTCTTCTAGTTTCACCGTCCTAAAAGCAAGCTACAGTAATACTGTGGGTGTCTTAATGCGCAAGACCACTCCCGAAAACTTTAAGGGCCTGATTCAGAGCCGCTCGTAAGCAGCCGCTTGTTCGCTCTGAGCGATGTTCGCACAACTGCGCATGCGTATGGGTCGTAATGCGCATGCGCAAACCAGTAATTGCGGTCGGAAATCGTGCACTCGCAAAACAGCGAGGGGCTGCTAATTTGATTGACAGAATGTACCATTTGTGGGTGGTAACAGGGGAAGGTGCTTGAAAATGGGGGAGTGGAGATCCGAACGCAGGCGTGCCTAACGGTCAAAAGGGCGTTTTATGAGAGTGCATAATTAGTAAAGGAGCGTCATCGACCACGTCACTTGGTTGTCTTTTAGCCTGAACTGCTCGCAGTGATAGCGGTAAGAAAAACCTACCACAAGCACTGCGAGCAGTTCAGATGCCTTTCGATGTTCCCGATTAATTTAATAAATGCCGGAGATGACGTGTGATGCGAACGGCAAAGGGGCGTCTTTACAAAGTAGCGAGCGCAATTTTCGTTCGCTTGCTCAGACATAGAGGCGTCAACAAACCGCAAAGAGCGAGCGCTCAATTTAAATAGCCGGCCCCTTTTTTGGAACGACCGTCCGCAAATAGCGTCCGGCTCTGAATCAGGCCCTAAGTTCTTTAATTAATCCATTGTATAAATGTCTGAATTTCATGGTAACACTTCCAACTTTCTTTCTCTTTCTTTCTCTTTACTCCTATTTACTAGCACTGGCAACAGTGATACTTTCTCATTCTCTACTAATGAATACTTGACAATCTAAAAGAAACGTCAGCTCTTCATTTAAAAAAAAAGAAAAAAAGTAGATAACTTCCCATACGTCACCTGCATTGGCAATGAAAGGCTGAGAGCCTGATTCAGAGCCGGACGCTATTTGCGGTCGTTCGTCATGAAAATAGGGGTGGCTATTCAAATGAACCGTTCGCTCTTTGCGGTCTGTTCACGCCTCTATGTCTGAACGAGCGAACAAAACTTGCAGTCGTTTTTTAAAAAAATACGCCCCCTGGCCGCTCGCATCCTACGTCATGTCCGCTATTTATTAGATTAATCGAGTACATCGACCAGCGTATGAACTGCTCGCTATTCTTGTGGTTGGTTTTTGCTACCACAATCTTGCGAGCAGTTCTGACTATAAAATAACCCAGTGACGTGATCAATGACGCTGCTGTATTAATTATGCACACCCATAAAACGCCCATTTTGACCTTTAAGCACGCCTGCGTTCGGATCTCCACTCCCCGTTTTCAAACACCTTCCCCTGTTACCACCCACATACGCCTCATTCTGTCACTCAAAATAGCAGGCATTCGCTATTTAGCGAACAAACGGTTTTCGGCCGCACTGACTGGTTTGCGCATGCGTATTACGATCCGTATGCATGCGCAGTTGGGCAAACATTGCTCGGAGGGAACGAGCGGCCGCTTACGAGTGGCTCTGAATCATGCCCTGAGACCATGGCCCCTTTTTTTGCTAGTAGAGGACTTGCTACTCTGCTTTATTGTACTAAAATGCTCATTGTGAAAGCAATAATGAGTGTGGGAAATTGTGAATGCATGAACGCTTGGCAGTGCCTTATGTGAGATATGCGCCTATTCTCACTACACATGAGCGGTTCAGGTCTGACTCCTTTTCATCAACTTATCGCAAGTGTGGATTGTGAAGCATTGCCTATCCAAAACACGTGAGAGCCCGATAGCCAATAAGATTACATTATCAGATATGAATGTAATTGAGTCAAAACTGAACCGCTCATCTCTGCTCTTAGATGAAGATGTATTTGTTTCTTAGATATATGTAGCATGATTTGGATACAGAATGAATGCGGGGAGCAAATGACCGTTTAAACATTTAGGATGATACCTGAGCATTTAACTTGAGTGGTAGGGTTTATTGGCATGTTGCTGGCAAAAATACAGATTGGTTACTAATATTGGCTGGTAGGAATATAATGAACTCTGGGCCTGATTCAGCAAGGATCACTATTCTGCTTATACGCACGCAATGCAGTTGGTAATATCAGCAGTTATATGTAAATGTTTGCGTTCGCATTGCGATCGCAGCTTAACATAAGGATGCCCACTTCCCCTTACTCACGTCCATATACTTGGCCAACATAGAGAAACAATTGGTAACATCGAGTAACATCGGACCCATACGCTAATGCCGGTCAGACCTCACTCAGGATTAATTTACTTCTGCGCACGCTATGAGTCCTCAGGCTGCGTATGGTATCGCAGTGGCTAATTTATGCACAGCCATGCAACAGCGTTGAAACACACTGGCACGCCTGCCTTCACCCGGCCACCCCCCCGTCACCACCCACAAACGGCACTTCCTGTAAGTCACTCTGCCATGGGTCTGCGTATCCTCTGCGATCGCAGTCCCGATAGCAGCATCTGGTTTGCGCACTGCGATGCATACACAGTGCGAATTAATCAGCCAATTACTTACGTATAAGCAATTACATTCCTTGCTGAATTAGGCCCTCAGTTTTTGAGACTGAGTTTATGATGATGAGATGATGTCCAAGATGAATGGCAGAGATATATTTAGGGGCCTATTCATCAACACTAAAATAAAGTTTTTAAGGACATTTTCCTTAATTACCGTTATTTTAGTATTCATGAACACACTTAGCACAGGAGATATCACTGATATCTCCTTGCTAAGCCCCCCTGCGTTAATTACCACACTCCCCATACATTAGTATGGGGATACGGAAATTATGGTAATCATCAAAATTCCGAAAATTAGGTATTTTCGGAATTTGATGGTGTTACTCTCCGCCACTGTGACGTGGCGTATAGTAGGTAACACTTACCTGCTTCCAGCTGGGCATGTCCCCGGCATCTCCCTCCGGCGCTCTGGTCTCTCCTCTGGCTCCGTCTGCTATGCTGACATTGTGTTCTCCCAGCAGAACACAACAAAGTTTAGAAGAAAAAAAAGTTTTTTTTTTGTTTCTAAACACGTGAGAACACGTGACAGCATAGCAGACAGAGCCGGAGGCTGCTGAGCGGGCAGGTAAGTGCTGAATGGGGGTTGGTGAGTGGAGGGGGAGGGGAGGCAGGTAAGCAGAGGGGGTGACACAAACTTACCACAGGTGTAGGCAGTGCTGCGCATGCGCTGGTTTTACAGATGTAACAGTGCATGCACAGCACTGTTTCCCGCTGCGGTAAGTTAGAGCAGGCAGGGATAACTATCTATTTCCCGAAAAGCTGTCAGCGCAAAAATGACAGCTTTTCGGAATAGATAGTTATGGAGAGGAGGCATGATGAATTCCTCCGGTAATTAGGTAGAACTCCATGCGAGTTCTAAACCTAATTACCTCCTGAGAAACTTTAGGTATGATGAATAGGCCCCTTAGTAACACAGGCCAAGACGGGTGGTGAGAGATCTGGAGAGAATAGGTTACTTTTTGAATATCATCGGGATCCTGTATACAGATGATACTGAAATCCAATAGAGGTGGTATAGTATAGATCGAGAAAAGCAGAGGACCCAGGACTGAGCCTTGCAGTACTCCAACTGATAGCAGAAGTGGAGCGATGATGGACCCCAGTAAGTGAACACTAAAATAGAGCGATTTGAAAGGTAGAAAGAGAACTATGATAGAACAGTGGCCCTGATTCAGAACCGGACGCTCTTTCAGAGCACTTGCTCTGAATCAGGGCGTTTTTTTTTTTTTTTACTGGAGCCGACCACCCACAGCTTTTGGGAGCGGCCAGGTGATAGTCACGATGGTCTCGACCATCACGACCATCGGGCTTACAAGGAGACCCTTGTGGTAGGGTCACATCTGCCACAAGCCCCAGTGAGCTTCTGGTTCTAATAGAGCCGGAAGCTCACTACTTACATCACTGGTCATATCAGTAGGGCCGCTCCCAAATGGCAGGCATTCCTTCGGGAACGCCTCCGTTTGCACAGCCACCCCCCCTCCCCACCTACAAAACGGGGCAAGCTGTCAATCAATATCGACAGCCACCCCGTCTTGTAGTGAGCCCAGGAGCGGCGGAGCTGCCATCGCTCACTGGGGCTCGCGCATGCACACGCCAGAGCCGGCTCCGGCGAGTGCATGCACAGTGGAGGACCATCTGAATCACGCCCAGTGTCCTGAAGACCTGGGAAGTGTAGCATTTGTATGAGAAGAAATCTAGCAGAGAGACCCAGGAGGATTAGATGCAGGGCCGAATAAAGGTCTGGGCAGCAAATGTGTTGGGGCCACTATCAATAAAAGATATATATATACAGGTTGAGTCTCCCATATCCAAAATGCTTGGGACCAGGGGTATTTTGGATAATGGAATATTCCGTATTTTGGAATATTTGCATATCATAATGAAATATCTTGGGAATGAGACCCCAAAA
Source organism: Taudactylus pleione (assembly GCA_031769625.1). Classification (NCBI taxonomy): domain Eukaryota; kingdom Metazoa; phylum Chordata; class Amphibia; order Anura; family Myobatrachidae; genus Taudactylus; species Taudactylus pleione. Next base: position 3,286,086 of record JAUIMM010000197.1, read on the forward strand.
TACACACAGAATGCATTTATGTGTTATATACACCTTATACATACAGCCTGCAGGTCATTTTATACAATATTTTCAATAATTTTGTGGCTCAAGCAAAGTTTGTGTACAGAAATGAAATTCATTTATGTTTCATATACACCTTATACATAAAGCCTGAAGGTAATTTTATACAATAGTTTTAATAATTTGTGCCTTAGAAAAAGTTTGTGTACATTGAACCATCAAAAATCAAAGATTTCATTATTTGAGTCATTCCAAAATAATTCTGTATTTCGGAATATTCCGTATTTCGGAATATTTGGATATGGGAGACTCAACCTGTATATATATATATATATAGATGGGTACAGCGCCAATATTTGTAATTTTATTATTCAAAAATGGATAATTTGAAATTAGATAGCAGGTATCAGCTCTGGGTAAATAGGAAAATACTAGTGCAAGTATTTAGAAAACAAATAGACAGAATTTGAATTGACCCTTAAGCGAGAGGTATGCTAAGTAAAATAAATATAATTGCCATGTAAATAATATGTAAATCAGCAAGTGAATATAAAGTGTCTTGTGCAATCACAATAAATTAATAACGTGCAATAAATAACTTATCAGATAAACAATAAAATAGTGTTATGTAAAATGAATAAGAAGTGCCTGTGCGTTACCAATATATATATATATATGTAAACAATTAACGTTCTGTGAAATAGATAATGTAGTCCTGTAATCTTAAGTCACTAGGAACAAAAAGTGCCAATGCAATGGAATAAATATAAAAGAAGATTTATTTACTAAAACAAAGAATAAAAATGCCCATAGTTAGGCAGAATTCCTAACCAACATATAAATCATCATAAAATTAAATCAAGGTAAGTAACAGTCACACCCAACGCGTTTCGTCCTATGACTTCATCAAGGGGATGAAGTCTTAGGACGAGACGCATTGGGAGTGACTGTTACTTGCCTCATGAACTTTGAAGAAAACAAACTTTTCCATACACTCAGATAAGCTGCTATTATTTACAACTTGCTCATTCCTCTTTTAACTATTTATACTGTACCTTGATTTACTTTTATGATGATTTATATGTTGGTTAGGAATTCTGCCTAACTATGGGCATTTTTATTCTTTGTTTTAGTAAATAAATCTTCTTTTATATTTATTCCATTGCATTGGCACTTTTTGTTCCTAGTGACTTAAGTTTACAGGACTATATTATCTATTTCACAGAATATTAATTGTTTACATACATATATATATATATATATATATATATATATATATATATATATATGGTAACGCACAGGCACTTCTTATTCATTTTACATGACACTATTTTATTGTTTATCTGATAAGTTATTTATTGCACGTTATTAATTTATTGTGATTGCACAAGACACTTTATATTCACTTGCTGATTTACGTATTATTTACATAGCAATAATATTTATTTTACTTAGCATACCTGTCGCTTAAGGGTCAATTCAAATTCTATATATATACATACAGTCAGGTGCATAAATATTGGGACATTGACAGAATTTTCATATTTTGGCCTCTATTCACCACCACAATGGCTTTGAAATGAAACAAACAAGATGTGCTTTAACTTTCAGATTTAGTTTGAGGGTAATTACATCCAAATCAGGTGAGCGGTGTAGGAATTACAACGGTTTCTATATGTGCCTACCACTTTTTAAGGGGCCAAAAGTAATGGGACTATCAACTCAAAAGCTATTTCATGGACAGGTGTGGGCTATTCCTTCGTTATTTCATTATCAATTAAGCAGGTAAAAGGTCTGGAGTTGATTCTAGGTGTGACATTTGCATTTGGAATCAGTTGCTGTCGACTCTCAATATGAGATCCAAAGAGCTGTCACTATCAGTGAAGCAAGCCATCATTAGGCTGAAAAATCAAAACAAACCCATCAGAGAGATAGCAAAAACATTAGGAGTGGCCAACTGTTTGGAAACTGTTTAGAACATTCCTAAAAATAAAGAATGCACCGGAGAGCTCAGCAACACCAAAAGACCCGGAAGACCACGGAAAACCACTGTGGTGGATGACAAAAGAATTATTTCCCTGGTGAAGAAAAACCCCTTCACAACAGTTGGCCAAATCAAGAACACTCTCCAGGAGGTATGTGTATATGTGTCAAAGTCAACAATCAAGAGAAGACTTCACAAGAGTGAATATAGAGGGTTCACCACAAGATGTAAACCATTGGTGAGCCACAAAAACAGGAAGACCAGATTAGAGTTTGCCAAACAACATCTAAAAAAGCCATTACAGTTCTGGAACAGCATCCTATGGACAGATGAGACAAAGATCAACTTGTACCAGAGTGATGGGAAGAGAAGAGTATGGAGAAGGAAAGGAACTGCTCATGATCCAAAACATACCACCTCATCAGTGAAGCATGGTGGTGGTAGTGTCATGGCGTGGGCATGTATGGCTGCCAGTGGAACTGGTTCCCTTGTATTTATTGATGATGTGACTGCTGACAAAAGCTGCAGAATGAATTCTGAAGTGTTTCGGCACTCCCTCACTGTGACAGGAGCCGAGTTCTGTACATAATGCTACAGTTCAGCACCCGGCTCCTGTCATTGAGGGGGAGCCTGAACCTTGGTGTCACCCCCCTTGTGATGCCACTGGATGAACGTACATCACTGAATCAGGCCCTCTGTGTCTTTATCAGTTATAAGACAGTCCAATCACTAAATGTTTGCCTTAAAGTTAAAGCCACCTCTAGTTTTGATATAAAAGAAATGCAGGATAGTTGTTCCTTGTTATTTTCATGACAACAAAGCATTTATCCAGCCTAATGCAAAGGGCTTTTTTATGTTTGATTGTTTCCTTGCGATTGAGCAGCAAAAGTAGTTTATAGCAATGTCACATATTGCACAATACATGCTGACAGGGTACACAATTCAGATGTATTCTAGGTACACTAAAAATTACAATGACAAAGAATATGTTCTAGCAAATGTTCTTAAATGTGCAAAACAACTTATTTGCATCCATTAATATGTATTGGTCTTATATAGCTGAAACAGAATCTATGGATGTAAATGAACCAACAGGTATTAATTAAGCACTGTAAGTAAGGGAGTATGTCCCAGCTGCGGGGGCATCAGGAGTAGTATCTCCCAGGTCCTGTGTAGCTGTCATCAGTGCTGCTTCAGTGCCTGCCGTCCTCTGTGACATCTGCAGGCATCAGGGAAAGAGATTTCATGCCCCAGATTGCCATGCCCACAAACAACTGGGCTGCTATCAGAAATTGTTGGGCCCAGCACGGATGTAACAGATAGGACCTCTCTTATCCTCCCTTATTCTCCCCCGCCCCCCCGGCCTCCATTCTGTTGGAAAAGTTCTAATGAGCCCTGGCGCCCAGAGCAATCACAGGCTATGATGCCCATTACAACATGATATATACACTATCTAAGCTTGCCATCTCATCCCTTTAATTCAGGACACGTGTGACTTAAAACCAGGTGAAATGGAGACTCAGGGCCTGATTGAGGAATGAACGCAAGGATGCAGACGCACGCACCCAGCCGCTGCGAGAATATGCTAATGAATGCATACACACGGCAATCGCAGCAGAATAAGCAGATGCCCAGCACTACGTAATGCCACCCACTTCCCCTTACTTGTGTCCTCTATACCTGGCAAGACAGCGGGAACATCGGTAACATCGAGAACCATCGAACCCATAAGCACAGTAGTGGTTGACTTGACCCTCCCGCAGACATAGCGGGACTCCCTCTGTGCAACTAGACCTCAGGCTGCGTCCGCCGAAAGGGCTTAATTATGCACGCCCCTGAAACGCTGTCCAAACGCACAGGGACGCCTGCGTTTGCCCGACCACCCCCCCTCACCACCCACAATCGGCACTTCCTGTCAATCACGTGTACCTGGGGCTGCGGACTCCCTGCGTATTCATACTCCATCGCACTGGCCGGTTCACACACGCGCACTGTGATGCATATGCATGCGCAGAGCAAAACCATCGACCGATTGCGTGCGTCTGCATCCATGCATTCCTTGCTGAATCAGGCCCTCAGTCAGCCACAGAATCTGTGTAAAGGGATGATATGGCAAGCCCACATATACTGTATTCGTTATGTGTGTATATATCGGACCACTAATAATTAATGGCCCGTTACATAAAATATGTTGAAATCTGCATGTGTAACAGGCCATTTAAGTATGATGATTGGGCCCCTCAAAGTGGTCAATGAGACAGTAGTTTGTTCACAAAATTAATGACCAGGTTGTTCCTACTCAGAGAAGATGATTGGGTGGACATGAGACATGAAACGTGTTTGTGCAGGAGAAGAAGGCCTTGTAACTAGTTCTTAGGTAAAATGCATTCAATGTTTGACTCTACCAGGGGTAGGCAACATGTGGCACTCCAGCTGCTGGTGAACTACACATCCCGGCATGCCCTGCCACATTTTTGTTGTTAGAGCTTGCTAAAACAGTGGCAGGGTATGGTGGTTCCACAACAACTGGAGTCAGGGCCGTTTCTAGGAGCGGGCGACCCGTGCAATCGCACGAGGCGCTCCACCCTAACCTCCTCAGCTTAGGCGAAACTGCCTCGGCCGCCATTTTGCAGTTGTATTGGCCGGGAATCAGGGCGGCGGTAACGCCGCTAAGACTGACAGGGAGCGGAGGACCTTCAAAGTATGCAGCTCCGCCTTCCCTGTGTGGCACCAATCGAATCAACCCTCTCTGGTGCACGAGCGCGCGGTGACAACATGACGTCGGACGATGCGCGCTCGCATGTCAGTGAAGAGCGGAGGAAGATGTGTAAGCTTGGTTACCTACAACTGGAGGAGGAGGAAGTGCTGCCGTAGCCTCACCCGTGCTGTTGCCTTGTGTCCCGGAGCCCCCGCCCGTCCGTTCGCCCACTCGCGTGTGCAGAATGCCCGGCCGCCGCTCGGTGTCAGGTGAGGGAGCGGGCTGGTGGATGTTGCATTCTTACAGGGAGAGACTGGTTTTGGACTAAGAAGCCTCAGGGCTAGTTGGTGAATGTCATTATTTTAGTCAAAGTGAATCCACAGCTGCTGTATCTGTCTGAAATGTATCTGATGTGTAAGGTATCAGTAATATCCTTCATTATTATAATCCTTTATTTATATGAGTGTCTGGTGAGGAAGGGGGCTGGAAGTGTCAGGTGAGGGATGGGGCGGGAGGTGTCTTGTGATGAAGGGGGCTGGAAGTGTCAGGTGAGGGATGGGGCAGGAGGTGTCTGGTGAGGGAGGGGGTGGGAGGAATCAATGGAGTGAGTGGGGAAATCATGGTGAGAGGAGTCAGATAATGGAGGCTGTTTGATCTGTCAGGTTCTGAAGGGTGATACAGTCAGGTGCATAAATATTGGGACATTGACAGAATTTTCATATTTTGGCCTCTATTCACCACTACAATGGCTTTGAAATGAAACAAACAAGATGTGCTTTAACTGCAGACTTTCAGATTTCATTTGATGGTAATTACATCCAAATCAGGTGAACGGTGTAGGAATTACAATGGTTTCTATATGTGCCTACCACTTTTTAAGGGGCCAAAAGTAATGGGACTATCAACTTAAAAGCTATTTCATGGACAGATGTGGGCTATTCCCTTGTTATTTCATTATCAATTAAGCAGGTAAAAGGTCTGGAGTTGATTCTAGGTGTGACATTTGCATTTGGAATCAGTTGCTGTCGACTCTCAATATGAGATCCGAAGAGCTGTCACTATCAGTGAAGCAAGCCATCATTAGGCTGAAAAATCAAAACAAACCCATCAGAGATAGCAAAAACATTAGGTGTGGCCAAATCAACTGTTTGGAACATTCTTAAAAAGAAAGAACGCACCGGAGAGCTCAGCAACACCAAAAGACCCGGAAGACCACGGAAAACAACTGTGGTGGATGACAGAAGAATTATTTCCCTGGTGAAGAAAAGCCCCTTCACAACAGTTGGCCAAATCAAGAACACTCTCCAGGAGGTAGGTGTATATGTGTCAAAGTCAACAATCAAGAGAAGACTTCACAAGAGTGAATATAGAGGGTTCACCATAAGATGTAAACCATTGGTGAGCCACAAAAACAGGAAGACCAGATTAGAGTTTGCCAAACAACATCTAAAAAACCCATTACAGTTCTGGAACAACATCCTATGGACAGATGAGACAAAGATCAACTTGTACCAGAGTGATGGGAAGAGAAGAGTACGGAGAAGGAAAGGAACTGCTCGTGATCCAAAACATACCACCTCATCAGTGAAGCATGGTGGTGGTAGTGTCATGGCGTTGGCATGTTTGGCTGCCAATGGAACTGGTTCCCTTGTATTTATTGATGACGTGACTGCTGACAAAAGCAGCAGAATGAATTCTGAAGTGTTTCGGGCAATATTATATGCTCATATTCAGTCAAATGCTTCAGAACTCATTGGACGGCGCTTCACAGTGCAGATGGACAATGACCCAAAGCATACTGCAAAAGCAACCAAAGAGTTTTTTAAGGCTAAAAAGTGGAATGTTATGCAATGGCCAAGTAAATCCCCTGACCTGAATCCGATTGAGCATGCATTTCACTTGATGAAGACAAAACTGAAGGGAAAATGCCCCAAGAACAAGCAGGAACTGAAGACATTTGCAGTAGAGGTCTGGCAGAGCATCACCGGGATGAAACCCAGCGTCTGGTGATGTCTATGCCTTCCAGACTTCAGGCTGTAATTGCCTGCAAAGGATTTGCAACAAAGTATTAAAAAGTGAAAGTTAGATTTAGGATTGTTTAGTTTGTCCCATTACTTTTGGCCCCTTAAAAAGTGGGAGGCACATATAGAAACCGTTGTAATTCCTACACCGTTCACCTGATTTGGATGTAATTACCCTCAAATTAAATCTGAAAGTCTGCAGTTAAAGCACATCTTGTTTGTTTCATTTCAAAGCCATTGTAGTGGTGAATAGAGGCCAAAATATGAAAATTCTGTCAATGTCCCAATATTTATGCACCTGACTGTAAATGGAGACAGGTGGTGGAGGGGAATGAGAGGACTCGGATAATGGAAAAGGTGGGAGGAATTAGATAATGTGTTGGGGTGTATGGAAGTCGGCTAATGGAAGGGGATGAGCAGAATCAGATAATGGCACAAAGCCTCTGAACCACCGCCCGGCCTCTTGCGTGTGTCGGGTGCCCGTCCGCCGCCTGCCCATGCAGGGCACTTGGTGCCTGTCCCCCGCCAGTAGGTCTCTGCAGCGTCCAGTACACGATGCAGAGCGGGGAATTATACCACCGCCGCTTGCCAGGTACAGGTGTGCTCGTCCTGTGCTTTTAGTACAACTAAAGGATTTATGCCCGCACCCTCCTGAACGTGCGAGCAAAAATCCAATTAAAGTGCTGGACCCGATGCTGTTTTTCAGTTTAGCACGGCGCTGACAGCATCGCGTCACTTCAGTTGGAAAATGCACGCTTAAACATCTGGCTCAAGGCACGCTAACCGGCATTTCCCAACTAAGTGTCGGGCGAAGGAGAAACAATTGGATAGCTGTGGGAACTTCTTTTTTGTGTGGCCACACCCCTCATGACACATAGCCACGCGCCTTATGTTGTGTGACCACGACCATTTTTTTGGGAGCATACCTTCTGCGCCTACACATTAGTGCTCTATTCCCCTACATAAAAATATCCACTTCAACCACTGTGTATGTGTGTATGTATGTATGTATATATATATATATACACACACAGCAACTAAAGGCTTTTGACTGTTCTCAATAATAGTTAAACAAATCACACAACAAATATTTTAGTGAAAATATTATAACAGGGGGGGCGCATTTTGAATGCTCGCACTGGGAGTGTTACACGTGGCCTATCCCTGGCCCTCCTTTCTGCAGTACATAACGGGACCAATTAGTTATTTGATGAAGTATCATTGCTTGGTAACCTCGGGGTTTATCTAGAACAGATTATGCTCAATCCCTTTGTCGCACCAATAAAAGATTGGAAAACTTTGCAAATATAATTATCAAAAGTAATTTTTAGGTGACAGTTTTTGGCTAACTTATATTTGAAATCATTACATTTTGGACGTTCTCAGGACCCTTTGTATGGTGGATTATAAATGAAGCTTACAACTTCTTGTACATTATATACAGTACATTCAAACAGTATTTAATCTGCGATGCCGCAAATTGTAAACTTCAAATAAATTAAATTCAGATTTTTTGGGGGGGGACAATGATCCAGAAAGATTTGGCAAATCAAAGAAAAAATAAAACTGTCAAATCAAAATAAATATTCTGTAACCGTTCTGCAAAATTACTAGAAATGAAAAGCAGAAATGATTAAATTAAAGACTAATCATACCCATCATACAGTAATTGCAAGCTCTCATTTGCACAGTTGAAATGCATCACATCAGAAGTCACAAAATGTAATCCTTGATGTAAGCAATTAGTGGATCATACATTATATCAATTCTTATGTAAATATGAATTCCACCATCTATCTTGTCACGGCACATGTTCTACTCTGAAAGTCTTTCCTGATAAGTTTTACTACAGTATGCAGCCCGTGCACCATTTTTGTAGCTTGTCTTTGATTTTTTAAATCTATTTTAGCTAAGTTTTATTAGAGATAGCACAATGAGAACAGTATACAGTGCTCAAGGCTGGGTTATATCAATAACTTGTAAAGTGATGATGTAATTTCCCTCTTCCTGCCACTTATAACTCTTCCTATTCAGCCAAGTCTTCTTGCCTGTAACGCTTGCTGACCTTCATATCATCTGTTGTTATTGACATTATACAATCAGTGATTCTCTATATTCTCTATTTATAAGATGTTTTGATCCACATGCATTACTTTACATTATTTTTCAATTTGATGTATTCCAATTCATAGCTTAGTCCAGCGAATTTCAAAATGTGCCTTGTGACATCTTAGTGTGTCGCAAGTTGGTCTCTGGAGTGTCACACACAATGGCAGTGGGGTGACAAAAAAAAGGCCCGGTACTTTCAGAACATGCTCTGGCCAATCGTCAGAGCAAGAGGAGGAGAATGGGTTTCCCACTCTCCCCCTTGTGCTCCAGGATGCGCTCTAGCCAATCAGCAGAGAAAGGGGAGGAGAGTGTGTTTTCCCCCTCTTCCTCCTGCTCCAGAAGGCATTGCGTCCAATCAGCAGAGCAGGGGGAGGAGACTGTGCTTTCCTGCTCTCCCTCCTGTTCCAGGATGCGCTCCGACTAGGGATGACCATTGGGGGAGTTACCATCGATACTTACCATTGATGGCAAAATATCAAGTAGCCATCGTTGGATAACCATCAATGGTTTCACCAACCAATGGTCATCCCTGTTTTTTTGACTGATTGGACTGTGGACCAATCAGAACATGGGGGTGGAGCTATGCTCCGTGTCCCGGCACCTTGTAAAAAAAAAAAAAAACAACATTCGGTTATGCTTAGACATCTATGGAGGGAAACCATCTGGTTCTCCTCCATCGATGGCAAAAGCATTCGACATCAGCCATAAACCATCGATGATTATGAATCATTGATGGTTGATGACCATCCCTAGCTCCGACCAATCAGCAGAGCAAGGGAAGGAGAGTGTGCTTTCCTCCTCTCGTCCCTGTTCAACTAGATACTGTATGGGCTCCTGCAGTGATTATATACAATTGTAAGGAGCTGAGCATTGGCTGCCCTCAGACTCTGGTGTTTTCAAAACAAAGGGCCTTATTCAGACCCGGTCGCAAGCTCTGAGCGTTCGCAACCGGGTTGATGTTTGCCCACTGGGCATGCGCACGTCGGAGCCAGCTCCGACGTACGCATGCACGAGACCCGGCTAGCGATGGGTGCTTCCGTCGCTACGGGTCTTGCACCAAAGGGGGTGAGCTGTCGATGGTGATTGACTGCTCGCCCCGTTTGGGAGGTGGGCAGGGTGGGTGGCCAGCCAAACGGAGGCATTTCCAACAGAACGCTTGCCGTTTGGGGGTGGCCCCACTGACATCAGCAATGATGTCAGTGGGGAGCTTCCTGCTCGATCACAGCAGGAAGCTCCCTGGGGCTTGCGCTTGCCGAGACCCAACCTTAGGGTATCGTCGCAAGCCCCGATGGTCGCGATGGTCCTGACCATCGCGACTATCAACCTGGTCGCTCACTAGAGCTGTGGGTGGCAACCCACAGCTTAGCTAGCAACCAGAAGGCTGCACTTCACACCGCAAGCGGCCGCCCTCATTCAGAGCGACCGCTTGTTTCTAGAGATCAACTGTGAATGAGGGCCAAAGTCCCATCCACCCCTATCTCCCTGCAGCATCAGAGAGTAGCCAGGAGCAGGCAGACAGCTGCAGCAGTGCAGACGTCTTAGCATCATGACATTTGTCTCTGAGAAGAGCCAGAAGCAGGCAGCCGCAGGCTCAGTATAATGGCAGCCTAAGAGGAATTGAAGAGGAAAGGAGTCCTAAGGTAAGTAAACTACAATGGTTAAGAGAAAGGGTGGGAGGGTTTGTTTAATGTAAAGAACTGATGGAAATGTGTGCTTTGGGTACAAACAAGCATCATTTACTTAATATCTTTCAAATTTTCTGTCTTGTATGTGTATGTGATTCTTCAGGGTGTCATGGCAGAAAAAAGTTTGAAAACCACTGGTTTAGTCTACTACTCTATTTTCTCTAAATCACTACACATCTGTCACCCACTGGGGTAGCAACCTTTCAAATCTTTAACGTTCTCAAAAAAGTATAACTTTCCTAGTAAATCACAAGTAATATTCCTAATGAATAAGCTAAACAAACAAATGTCCGAGGACCAATCCTGAAGGTTCTCCACTGTGTACTAGACTTTCAACACCATTGACTGCAACAGATTCTCCTGTCTTTTATTCAAATATTTACACATTCTATAACCTTTAAGTAAAAGTTTGAGAATACATTTTATTGTGGGATAATTAGTTTAAAGGATTTATCAGCAGCAAATCTATGTTGCCCAGCATCTTATAAAGATTCCATCATATTGTTGTGAGATCATAACCTTTTTACAGTCTTGGTCATGTAGTGTAACCACATTTTCAATTCTTCTATCACCAGAAATTAAATCTGGTAACAATTGGTTAAAAAGTTTGGTGATTGGCACCATAGGAGCCAACTTTTAATATTATTTGGGAGCTTATGTTATCACCCCTCATTGACTGATAAATGGCTTGGATAGATATGGTTGGTGGCTGTGGCGGTGCCAATACTGTAGGTTCCAGACCCACAAAGCTGGCACCTGTGCTTGGCACCACAAGCACTTAGCTCTTTTAATACTCTTGGATGATTAATACCCATTGACTGGTCTGCAAGTAACACCCCTACTGTAGTAAGTGGACGTATATGTGTATAATACACTGGAGTACAGTATATTAGGTGACCACTTTGAACTTTCAAAAATAAATACAAACAGTGATTTTTTTTCTATACAAAATGGTTTCAGTACTCAGAAAAAAAGCATCAGTACTTACCTAAAGGTACACATTGAAATAAGATATACAGTATAGTAGTTTCCATTTTCGGGATAAATGTGCAGAAACGAACTGATTTTTTCTTGTTTCTGCAAATACTGTAGTTGTATGAATGACATATTAGACCAAAACAAAGCTGCATGTACTGTGTACCCCTGTGTACCACCACCACCACCACTACAAAAAAAGCACTGAATACAGAGCAAAGCCAGTTAATTATAACACAGTCTGAATTTTCTTTGTTTAATTTTATGTTATTTCTTAGTATATATTAGAAAAAAGATTTTTCATTTTACTAACGTATTTAAAGCACAGTTGGATCCTGGCCAGGTTTTAGGGGGGTTAGGGTACCGGTCAGACTTCCCGTTGGTGTATGCTAGGCAGAACTTTGACCCGGGAAGCCTGTTCTGAGACTTCCACTGGATGGATTTGGATGCAAACATTGGTCCCAGAAGACATACCATGGGGTTGAGGTCCCAGTGAGACCTCCTGTTGGTGTACACTAGGTAGAACTTTGACCTGGGGACATTGGGCAGAACTTTGACTCAGAGAGCCTGTTCTGGGCCTTCCACTGGATGGATTTGGATGAAAACTTAACAGAGGGGTGGCAATTGGTCTTGGATGCCTAATGGAGTGTTTGGAGTCCCGGTCGGATTTCATGACAGAGTGTGCCGGAAGAACTTTGATCAAGGGAGCCGGTTCTGGGCCTAACACTGGATGGATTTGAACGACATAACATAATTTGGACAAAAACTTCACAGTGTGGTAACATTAGATCCCAGAAGGCATACTAGGGGGTTGAGTTTCCGGTCAGACCCCATTGGTGTACGTTGGGCAGAACTTTGACCCGGGAACCTGTTTTGGGTCTTCCACTGGATGAATGTGGATGAAAACTTCACAGAGGGGTGGCAATTGGTCTAGGATGCCTAATGGAGTGGTTGGGGTCCTGGTCAGACCTCATGGCGAAGTGAACCAGACAGAAATATGACCAAAGGAGCAGCGGCATCACTCCCCGTGGTGACACAAAGTGCGGGGAGGGTTGTAGTGCTGGCAAAAAGGGGTGTGGACTCTCTGGTAGTAGGTGTGGCCTTTCGGACCGAACCCTCATTTTAGTCACTCCCGGGGGTCCCGGAGATGCGGACTGCCCCCGGAGACCAGTCTGTGTGCAGTGGCGGCTCCCTCACTGTGTCAGGAGCTGAGTGCTGCACGCAGTGCTACAGTGCAGCAACCAGCTCCTGTCACTGTGGAGGAGTCGGTGACACCCGTGTGCGGCCTGCATACCCCTTCGGACGTCACTGCCAGGGAGCCTGTTCTGGGCCTTCCACTGGATGGATTTGGATGACCTTGCATAATAAAATTTAACAACTTGAAGATTTAAACCTTAGCAATGCCAGGTACTTCAGCTAGTACATATATACTGTATGTAAACCCATTATTTATATTTATATATGTACTAGGGGTGTGCACCGGCCACTTTTCGTGTTTTGTGTTTTGGTTTTGGATCTGGATCTTTCTTCGTGTTTTGGATCTGGATTGGTTTTGCCAAAACCACCCTTCCGTGTTTTGGGTTCTGGGTTTTGTGTTTTGGATCTGTATTTTTTTTAAAAAAAGCATAAAAACAGCTAAAATCACAGAATTTGTTGGTTTCTCTGCTCCTATGCTATTATTAACCTCAATAACCTTAATTTCCACTCATTTCCAGTCTATTCTGAATACCTCACACCTCACAATAGTGTTTTTATGTCCAAAAGGTTGCACCGAGGTAACTGGATGACTATGCTAAGCGACACGAGTGGGCGGCACAAACACGTGACCCATCTAGGAGTGACACTGCAGTGGCAGACAGGATGGCAGTTAGAAAAACTAGGCCCCAAACTGTACATAATGCAAAGAAAAAAAAGAAGTGCAAGATGGAATTGTCCTTGGGCCCTCCCACCCACTCTTATGTTGTATAAACAGGACATGCACACTTTAACAAATCAATCATTTCAGCGCCAGGGTCTGCCACACAACTGTGGCTGAAATGATTGGTTCGGTTGGGCCCCCACAAAACAAGCTGGCAATTAATGTGTCCCTGCACAAACTGGCTCTACGGAGGCAAGATGTCATCCTCATCCTCCTCATCCACCGATTCCTCACCCTCTTCAGTGTGTACATCCTCATCCTCACAAAGTATTAACTCGTCCCCACTTGAATCCACCACCACAGGTCCCTCTGTACCTTCTGGAGGCTGGTCTCCCTGGAAGAGCTGATAATTCATTTTGATGAAAATCATCTTCTCCACATTCTGTGGAAGCAACCTCCTACGCCTTTCGCTGACAAGGTTCCCGGCTGCACTAAACACTCTTTCGGAGTACACACTGGAGGGGGGGCAACTCAGGTAAAATAGAGCCAGCTTGTACAGGGGCCTCCAAATTGCCTCTTTTTCCTGCCAGTACAGGTATGGACTGTCTGACATGCCTACTTGGATGCTGTCACCGATGTAATCCTCCACCATTCTGTCAATGGTGACAGTATCATATGCAGTGACAGTAGACATGTCAGAAATTGTTGCCAGGTCCTTCAGTCCGGACCAGATGTCCAAACTTGGTCCTGCCTGCCCTGCATCACCGCCAGCGGGTTGCTTAGGATACCTAAGTTTTTTCCTGGCAGCCCCAGTTGCTGGAGAAAATGAAGAAGGAGCCGTTGACGTGTCACGTTCCGCTTCAGCTGACAGTGTGTTCACCAGCAGGTCTTTGCACCTCTGCAGGCTTGTGTCGGCCGGAAAGAGAGACACCACATAGGCTTTAAACCTAGGATCAAGCACGGTGGCCAAAATGTAGTGGTCTGATTTCAACAGATTGACCACCCTGGAATCCTGGCAAAGCGAATGAAGGGCTTCATCCACAAGTCCCACATGCCGAGCGGAATCGCTCCGTCTTAGCTCCTCCTTCACTTTCTCCAGCTGCTTCTGCAAAAGCCTGATGAGGGGAATGACCTGACTCAAGCTGGCTGTGTCTGAACTGACATCACGTGTGGCAAGTTCGAAGGGCTGGAGAACCTTGCACAACACGGAAATCATTCTCCACTGCGCTTGAGTCAGGTGCATACCCCCTCCTTTGCCTATGTCATAGGTGGATGTATAGGCTTGTATGGCCTTTTGCTGCTCCTCCATCCTCTGAAGCATATAGAGGGTTGAGTTCCACCTCGTCACAACCTCTTGCTTCAGGTGATGGCGGGGCAGGTTCAAGAGTGTTTGCTGGCGCTCCAGTCTTCGGCACGCTGTCGCTGAATGGCGAAAGTGGCCAGAAATTTTTCGGGCCACCCAAAGCGTCTCCTGCACGCCCCTGTCGCTTTTCAGAAAATTCTGCACCACCAAGTTTATTGTGTGAGCAAAACATGGGACGTGCTGGAATTTGCCCAGATGTAATGCCCGCACAATATTGGTGGCGTTGTCAGATATCACAAATCCCCTGGAGAGTCTAAGTGGGGTAAGCCACTGGGCGATGATTTCCCTCAGTTTCTCTAAGAGATTGTCGGCAGTGTGCCTCTTACTGAAACCGGTGATACACAGCGTAGCCTGCCTTGTAACGAGCTGGCGTTTCTGAGATGCTGCTACTGGTGACGCTGCTGCTGTTGCTGCGTAAGGTGATACATCTACCAAGTGGGCTGTCACAGTCATATAGTCCTTAGTCTGCCCTGTTCCACTTGTCCACATGTCCGTGGTTAAGTGGACATTGTGTACAATGGCATTTTTCAGGACACTGAGGACACTTTTTCTGACGTTTCTGTACAGTCTCGGTATCGCCTGCCTAGTGAAGTGGAATCTAGATGGGATTTGGAACCGGGGACACACTACCTCCATCAATTGTCTAAATCCCACTGCACTAATGGCGGATACCGGACGCACGTCTAACACCAACATAGCAGTCAAGGCCTCAGTTATACGTTTTGCTTCAGGATGACTGCTGTCGTACTTCATCCTCCTCGCTAAGGACTGTTGGAGGGTCAATTGTTTAGTAAAAGTAGTGGTGTTCCTACTTCCTCTCTGGGATGATGAACGACTCCCAGCAGCAGCAACAGCAGCAGCGGCAGCAGTAGGCGTAGCAATGCAGGATCCTCCAGAGGAATCCCGGATAGGAGAGTCAGTCATGCCAGTGACATGGCCTGCAGGACTACTTCCGATCCTGACTAAGGAGGAAATTGACGAGGAGGGAGCTGACGGTGTGGTTTGCAGGCGCTTGGATACAACAGGACAACGGGATTTAGGTGTCCCTGGACTGCTTACGGTCTTAGCCAAAGTTTCTGAACTTGACAGTAACTTTTTATGAACGCGCTGCAGGTGCCGGATAAGGGAGGATGTTCCTAGGTGGTTGACGTCCCTACCCCTACTTATTTCACCTTTACATATGGTACATATGGCAAGACAGTTGTTGTCCAGATTTGGATAGAAATATTGCCAGACCAAAGAGGTGGAATGTTTGGTCTTCTGCCCAGGCATGACCGTGATGGGCTTTTTCATCCCACGGACAACAACTGTCTCCCCCGGAGCCTGATTTAAACAAACCACATCACCATCAGAATCCTCCTCGCCAACTTCCTCCTCAGCGCCAGCTACACCAGTATCCTCATCCTGTTGTACTTCAACAGTGACATCTTCAATTTGCATATCAGCAAGTGGACTGTGGGTGCTCCTTTCAGCACTTGCAGGGGGCGTGCAAATGGTGGAAAGAGCCACCTCTTCCCGTCCAGTGCTGGGAAGGTCAGGCATCGCAGCCACCACCACACTTGGACTCTCCTTGGGGATTTGTGATATCTTCTTAGAAAGCACAGTTCTTCGCTGTGCTTTTGCCAGCTTAACTCTTTTGATTTTTTTAGTGGGAGGAGGGCTTCCATCGTCATGTGAAGCTGAACCACTAGTCATGAACATACTAGGGATCGACCTTAGCCATTCCTTGCCACTCCGTGTCGTAAATGGCATATTGGCAAGTTTATGTTTCTCTTCAGCTGATTTAAATGTCTTTTTCAAGGTCATTTTCCTGAACTTTGCCATTTGGGATTGTATGTGCCCTCTACTATGACATTGGGCATCGACCTTGGCAGACGACGTTGATGGCATGTTATCGTCTATGTCATGACTAGTGGCAGCAGCTTCAGCACTAGGAGGAAGTGGTTCTTGATCTTTCTCTATTTTATTTTTATCGGAGAAAGTTTGGTCCTCCATTTATGTTATATCGATTTGATATATACGTGCGGCTAAACACAGAAAATAATTTTTTTTTTGGTTTGGACTGGAGTGTACTTTCGGGGGTTACAGCACCCTTAACGGTCAAGCCAGCCGGCCCTTTACTTATGACACAGGCGCACGCTTGGCACTACTTTGTTGATGCACGTGCGGCTACTGCGCACACAATTCACAAACACAGAAAATAATTTTTTTTTTTGTTTGGACTGGAGTGTACTTTCGGGGGTTACAGCACCCTTAACGGTCAAGCCAGCCGGCCCTTTACTTATGACACAGGTGCACGCTTGGCACTACTTTGTTGATGCACGTGCAGCTACTGCGCACACAATTCACAAACACAGAAAATAATTTTTTTTTTGGTTTGGACTGGAGTGTACTTTCGGGGGTTACAGCACCCTTTAACGGTCAAGCCAGCTGGCCCTTTACTTATGACACAGGCGCACGCTTGGCACTACTTTGTTGATGCACGTGCGGCTACTGCGCACACAATTCACAAACACAGAAAATATTTTTTTTTTTGTTTGGACTGGAGTGTACTTTCGGGGGTTACAGCACCCTTTAACGGTCAAGCCAGCCGGCCCTTTACTTATGACACAGGCGCACGCTTGGCACTACTTTGTTGATGCACGTGCGGCTACTGCGCACACAATTCACAAACACAGAAAATAATTTTTTTTTTGGTTTGGACTGGAGTGTACTTTCGGGGGTTACAGCACCCTTAACGGTCTAGCCAGCCGGCCCTTTACTTATGACACAGGCGCACGCTTGGCACTACTTTGTTGATGCATGTGCGGCTACTGCGCACACAATTCACAAACACAGAAAATATTTTTTTTTTGGTTTGGACTGGAGTGTAGTTTCGGGGGTTACAGCACCCTTAACGGTCAAGCCAGCCGGCCCTTTACTTATGACACAGGCGCACGCTTGGCACTACTTTGTTGATGCACGTGCGGCTACTGCGCACACAATTCACAAACACAGAAAATAATTTTTTTTTTGGTTTGGACTGGAGTGTACTTTCGGGGGTTACAGCACCCTTAACGGTCAAGCCAGCCGGCCCTTTACTTATGACACAGGCGCACGCTTGGCACTACTTTGTTGATGCACGTGCGGCTACTGCGCACACAATTCACAAACACAGAAAATAATTTTTTTTCTGGTTTGGACTGGAGTGTACTTTCGGGGGTTACAGCACCCTTAACAGTCAAGCCAGCCGGCCCTTTACTTATGACACAGGCGCACGCTTGGCACTACTTTGTTGATGCATGTGCGGCTACTGCGCACACAATTCACAAACACAGAAAATAATTTTTTTTTTGGTTTGGACTGGAGTGTACTTTCGGGGGTTACAGCACCCTTTAACGGTCAAGCCAGCCGGCCCTTTACTTATGACACAGGCGCACGCTTGGCACTACTTTGTTGATGCACGTGCGGCTACTGCGCACACAATTCACAAACACAGAAAATATATTATTTTTTTAGCACTTGGGGGGAGCACCCCTGATGGACAGAGCACCCCCTGGACAACACTACAGCACCCCTTTAGGACTGGGACACTGCACAGGACTTTGGAGTGGACACAGCCCCTATGGAGAACTGACTGCACAACACAGTCCAGCCAGCCCCTATGGACTTTGAAGTAGTGGACACAGCCCCTATTAACAACAGCAGCACAGCACAACACAGCCAGCCCCTATGGACTTTGAAGTAGTGGACAACAGCAGCACTACACTACACTACACTACACAGCCCTAACTCCCACCCTCCCTCTTCACTGTCCACAGCCGAGTGAGAAAATGGCGCCGACGCGGGTACCTTATATAGGATCCAAAACCCGTGAGACTCGGAAGGCGGGATGATGACGTTTTGCCTCGATTTCAGATCCGAGTCAGGCGGGAAAAGTCGAGCCTGACTCGGATCGGACTCGGATCGGGGGGGCTCGGGAGGGTTCGGATTTCAGAAATCCGAACCCGCTCACCCCTAATATGTACACCCATCAGCCATAACCGCTATTAATACAAGAGAGTTGTCACATGCACTCTATTAGACTTCCTGTACACATATACACAGCTGCTATCGATTTAAAGAGGGTGTGCAAACCAGAAAACCAAAGTTATGTTATCCACTGCGCTTGTGTAAATATTAATTGTGCAGAGTATCCCAAAGACTCTTCATTTAAATATAAAAACACTACATTTATTGATCTACAATAAAAATCAAACATAATACAGTTAACCTAATTCACGCAAATATTAGTACGTTTTAAAAGGCTGTTGTATTAACTACTGGCATAAATGTAATCTTGTGGAAAAAACTTTTGCTGTATGTCAGAGTGATATCATATACAGTATGTCCCAATGTTAGGTTCCTTGGTAAAGCTGTGCAATCTCTATAAGCTTCTTTGAATGTAAGAACTGCCACAGACCAAAACAATACATTGTTATATTCAGAAAATGGGGATAGAGTTATCCTGTTGGAGAATGCAGTAGAAGGTGTACTATATACTTAATAACTAGCCCGTATCCAGGTCGCCGCAATGACTTTCAACTGCAACGTTTCCTAGGTGCTGTTAATCGGATGTTACACAATGTGTAACTCTAGGTTGTATAGGGTCCGTGGATGTACAGAAGCACTTTGTTAGATCTCTGTATGATATAGCTGAGGCCAGTCTATTGTATACTGCGCCCCGTTATTAGCTTGAGTTCAGGTCACTGTGATAGGCAGCTGCATATAAAGCGCTCCCTCCAAGTGTTTTAATCAGCAAACTTTCAATCCCCAGTCTTTTGGTAAACTGCGTATCAGGAGGCTGATACAGTGTAACTCTGGTTCTATCATCACTAACCTGTCTCCAGTGGCGGATGTAGAGAGTAAAGAGTAAGGATCCGTATGCACTGGGCTATAGTCAGGTGCCAATGCGTCTCTATGATTACTGGCCCATGTGTGCAAGTAGAATTGGTCAGCACCTGATTGCTGGGTCCCTGGGAGGCTGGAAGCTGCTTTAGGACAGGAGCTCTCTGGTAGCAATTGTTGCACATACATATATATATCAGCAATTAGATGAAAATGTCTGCTTAGACCAAGGGGACTCCACAGTCTGTATTTGGTCTAACAGACAAGAAAGTTCTTATGCCCTGATGTTTTAAATAGCTTAATGCATCTCAATGTGTCAAGCACCTTCAACACATTAAAACCACCTGCCTATTAGTGTGTAGGTCCACCCAATGCCACCATAAACAGCTCTGACCCCTTGAGGCATGGACTTTACAAGATTGATTCAGCTAAATCTGGGTATCAAGAAAGCCCCCTGAGCAATGTCCCAAGATACTTTTAGGCTCCACCTGGTTTGCATGAGGATGATCCCACGGCAGGCCGAGAACACTCTTTGGCAGCATGTGGCCCATCAGCCATAACATTAAAGCCACTGACAGGTGAAGTCAACAATATTATTTATCTTGTTACAATGGCACCTGTCCTGGGACATATTAGACAGAAAGTGAACAATCAGTTCTTGAAGTTCATGTGTTGGAAGCAGGAAATATGGGCAAGATAAAGGCCCTCAGTGATCTCTACCAAGGGCCAAATTGTGATCACTAGATAATGGGTGAGAGCATCTCCAAAACTGCAGGTTATGTGGGGTGTTTCCGGTATACGGTGGTGAGTGCCTACCAAAGTGGTCCAAGGAAGGACAACCGGTTAGCCGGTGACAGGGTCGTGGGCACCCAAGGCTCATTGATGAGCATGGGTAGTGAAGGCTAGCCCGTCTGGCATAATCCCACAGAAAAGCTATTGTAGCACAAGTAAATGCTGGCTTCGATAGAAAGGTGTCATAACATACAGTTCATCACAGATTGCTGCATATGGGGCTGTGTAGCCACAGACTAGAATGCCTCTGACCACTGCCGTAGGCACTACAATGGTCATGTGAGTGTCAGAACTGGGCCATGTAGCAATGGTAGAAGGTGGCCTGGTCTAATGAATCATATTTTCTTTTACATCATGTGGACGGCAGAGAGTGTGTGCGTTGTTAGCCTGGGGAATGAGACGGGACCAGGCTACACTATGGGAAGAAGGCAAGCTGACAGAACAGTGTGATGCTGAGTAATGTTCTACTGAGAAACTTTGGGTCCTGACATTCATGTGGATGTCACTTTGACATTTACTGCCTACCTAATCATTATTGCAGACCAATACACCCCTTCATGCCAACAGTATTCCTTGATGGCAATGACCTTTTTCAGCAGGAAAATGAGTCCAATTCACTATGGATCACAATTCTGCTTATAGGCACGCACCGCAGTTGCTAATATCAGCAGTGCTATTTAATGTTTGCATTCACATTGCCATCGCAGGCAGACATAAACACGCCCACTTCCCCTTACTCACATCTGTATACTAGGACAACATGGTGAAACAATCAGTAACATCGGACCCATATGCACACTTGCACAAGCCCTGACATCTCAGAAATTGCTAACAGCCAGGCACGCTATCAGTGCTATGGCTGCTTATGGCCACACAGTGGATAATTTATGCACACCCCTGCAACGACGTTGCCACGCACTGGCACGCCTGCGTTCAGCTGACCACCCCCCCATGTCACCACCCACAAACAGCACTCTGCTCTGGGTATGCGTAGTCTCTGCAATTGCAGTTCCAAACGCAATTGCTAGTTCACGCACACGCACTGCGATACTTATGCTTGCGCAGTACAACAATCGACCGATTGCATGCATATTAACAACTGCGTTCCTTGCTGAATGAGGCCCAATGTTCTGTGCAGTACTACAAGAAAATATTCAGGAATGGTTTGAGGAACATTACAAAGAGGTCAAGGATTTGACGTGGCCTCTAAATTCCCTATGGTTTAATCCAACTGAGCATCTGCCAGTTTATTCCAGCCAGACTGTACATAAATAGTTTCTAATTTCTAATTTTATTAAATTTATCCTTCATAGTATCTAAAACTTTGTTTTAGTGCAGCCATATTTGGGGCCATTCGCCCCAAACTCACCTCTTTCATCACTGTTTTGTGGTAATTCACTTCCAAATTTCAAATTCTTTGGTAAACCAGACAACAAATGCCAAACTACTAAGATTTGTAAATGCTTGGTGAAACGCAGTTTTAACATTTCTGCCTCACCTTGATCTGGGTATGGAGAAATCCATGTAAGCAATGTCCCATGGCAGATGGGTAAAGGCACTTTCCTTTGAAGTTCCACCTGGTTTGTTTGAGGATTTCCCCTTGGCAGGCTGAGGACAGTTTTTGACGACATGTGGCCCACCGAAGCAGATACAAAGGTATCAAAAAGTACACTGATATCCAGCTCTACAAAAATAATTGTTAAACAAACATCGTCAACCTGCCAATCCTAAATAGAATATTGATTTCAGAGAATGTTTATAGATTTGAGGGTCTGCTCGGGTATAGTAGTCGATTCCATAAATAGTTAGTTGGATGAGTCAAACTATTCAATTAGCTATTTGAGTGCTACAGTAATCGCAATCTCAGGATAAACACGCCAAGTTAATTTCACTGCAAGACCTGCAAACAATATACATTTATTAGACAATGATATAAACATTAAATCTAACCATGCATCTTAAAAAATATTTAAACTTAATAAGATGGACACCAACCACCCTTTTTTTTAATCTACAAAAAGAATAAAAACTGCACTTTACTTCAAAGTGAAATTTTTTAACCTACTGATATCTGTTGCATTTCCCCTCAGTTTCAAGTAGAGATGAGCGGTTTGGTTTTACTTAATTATGGTTGGATCTCAAAAACGGCCTCATATTGGCTAACTGCCTCTCACCTGTTTTGAACAGCCAATAAGATAAATCCGAACTTGCGCTATTTTGGCAAAAAGAAGGGATTCAAAACCGGAACGCTCATCTCTAGTTTCATGTTTACAATCTCACAATTTGTTGAAGGTATTGTGCAGGATTGTAGTTACTCTTCCCAGGGGCAAACGCAGGAATATTCCAGGGGGGTTTCCACACACGCACACACACACACATATATACATACACAAACATACATATACACACACACATACATATATGTACACACATACATATGGCACACATACCTTACACACAAATACATTAAACTTACCTTGAAGCAACTGCAGGGATCGGACCTGGCGGGCCCGCACCATGTCAGTAGGCTCCCCCCCTAGCGGCAAAATGATGTGATTCGTGAATCAATTGAGGGGGGCGTAGCCGAATGTCATAATTCTAATAGAATTGTGTCATATTGGCTCCGCCTCCTCCTTATTAACTCGCACATTGCGGCAAAATGCCACGAGGGGGGGCTTAACAACATGGTGTCTGCTCTCGAGGCTGTCAGGGGGGGGTTTCTGGGTACTCAGAAACCCCCCCTGCACGTGCTACTGGTACCTGACCCAGAGGGATACATTCTTGATGTCCCCAAACCATTAAATGATTTAATCTTCTTTCATTGTCTATATACAGTATTTCACATGTCTGTAGAAGGAAATTATTATATCTCTGCTTGGGTTTTCTAGTCATCTTGCAGCTCTTTCAGGGATTGTTGAAAAAAGATCACATTCAGTGTTTTTGAGGCAGTTGTTTAATATTTCAAATCAGTTCTCAGATCCGAGACTGCCAGACTGTAATCTTGGGGGCTATGGCCTTCCAGATCTGACTTTATGGCAGAACTTTAATGTATGAATTAATATTAGCTGCACTTGAGACAACCTAGATGGCATCTAGTTGGCTACATCTCCCAGACGACCCTCTTAACTCCAAGGATCCAGGATGCCAAGGATTGCTGGCGGTAAAATATCACTAGCAGGCTTGGACCAGCCCGGCTACAGTATACTAGGTACGGCAAAGTTTGACCATCGCAGGTAACAAAAAGGTAGGCCACTGTAAAACGACAGCTGCTGTGTTGCAGCCCCTTGCCCCAATTTTAATAATTTCCCGCTTGCTCCCTTTTAGGTATATTTAATCTGTCCAATAATGTGACTGCATAAAAAAAAGGATTTTATTATTGGAAATGAAACATTGATTTTTAACATGGCATTTAAACACAATAAACTCCATAAATTGAAAAAAGTTAAACTTTCTTAAAATATTTATTGATAAAAAAAAAGTTAAAATATTTGTGTATACAAAGTCGATGAGAAAAATCCCATGCATACTGTTGGCATACAATAAAAATAACAGAACATTTGATGGTTTTACAAAATAACTATTACAGTAACTTTAATGAGCAAGTTACTTACACCAAAGTGCGACTGTCGGAGTTTGTACACTTTTTGTGCTAACAACGTAATTGAAGATTTTAACACTTTCACAAATAGAATTAACCATCATATTTTACCACTCAGACAATGGCGTATGGACAGTGATAGAACATTGGTCTTTCCCGTAACATGTATTATAGTGTAAATGTGCTTTTTTGACTTTGACACATTAGAATACTGTAGGCTTTTATTGTCACTTTATTGAGATTTTGTACATTGTGCATTTCACAGGTCATTTGCATAATCAAAGCAACTAAATATAGTACTTACATTATAATGGTAAATAGAGACACATTAAACTGAACATTGTAAAAAAAAATAGCTTCAATATGAAACATATTACTTTGAGAGTTTCATTTTCTTCTGCGGAGATACCCTTTATATAGTAGGCAGGTCAAGTCATGGGAATGTAATATCCTTTCTGGATTTCTCTGTCTGACAAACTATAAAGGAAACATTTCCATTACTCTTCCAACAGCTACAACATACAAGAAATGTTTAATGCAGGCGTAGACAGTGTTGGTTCCTTTTATCTCATTTTCCGCAGCCGCATTCTGTTTTCTTTGTCCCTTTTTTTAAGAGAATTAATAAATTGGTTGAAGAAATGTTCCTGATCTTTCTTTTTCTGAACAACACGGAATCGCTGATCTCTCCCATACTTCTCTGCAAATTCCTTAAATGAGCTTCTAAAAAGAAAGACAAAAGAAAAAGATTCATCAACACATTTTCACTGGTGAAAATATAGCAAGTGTGGCATTTTGAGACCCCTTTCAGACTGGCGGCCCAACCCGGCTTACTGCCGGATCATTGATGTCACCGTCATCACGTGTCGAGCCAGTGATTGGAGATGAGATCATCTCCAAGTGACGGCTCTTCCTATGCTGTGAACGGGACGTGGGTCGCATCGACCTGGGTTACCTCTTCACACTGCATCGCAAGCCGGGTTGAACCCACAGAATACTGTGTTTCAGTCACTCGCATCAGTTCCTGGCCCAGGAAAGGTTACAATATATATTCCCTATCACCTGCACACAATTGTGCAATAGGGTTATTTTTTGGCAGGAGCCAATTAGCCCACCAGTTTGTTTTTGGGTTGTGGGAGAAAACCGGAGCACCCGGCGGGAACCCACACAAACACAGAGAGAACATACAAACTCCACACATATGTAAAATGACCGGTAATTGAACTCAAGACCTCATGCTGTGAGACAGTAATGCTAACCACTACACCATCTGTGATGCTACAGTAGAACCTTGATTTTCTCGGGTAAAAGGGGGAAGTGTGTGTCTGGATAATTTATATTATGGTTTTCCTAAAATATATACAGTACCTACTGTATTGTATTTAGCTGCTAATGTGGACATTGGTCACTTGATGAAGTCAAAACGGACAGTTGAACATAGTATGTAGGAGAGTACATAGGGGTACGCACCAGAAAAAGTTGTGTGGAGCCTAGTTCGAACTACCTACAGTTTTTACTTTACAGTATTTATTATATACTGGAGTACCAGGGAGCAATAAAATATATTTATTGTTAGCTGCCGTGCTAATTTGCATCACAATTAATGCGATCCTGGAAAATCGGGATTCTACTGTACTCTAAAAGAGAAATCCCACCTGTGTTCACTAATCTGATTATAATATAGGAGATGATGATAGTGTCTCAAATTGCTGAAGTAGTGTCTATCTTTCATATAATATTCCATGCCCCTATTGTTCTGAGCATCAGCCTTTTACTTTAATATCAAATGTCCCTATTATGCATACGACAATATTCAATTGTTTTCACCGTCCGGATCTCCCGTCTAAAGTGACACCAAAATGCCGGCTCCTCTGCAGTGACAGTAGCCGGGTGCTGCGGTGTGACATTCTCCTACAGCACCCGGCTCCTGTCGTAGAAGTAGAGCCGACAGTGCTGACAGTCCAGTCTCCAGGGATGGCCCAACATCTCCAGCTATTCTGGGCTGCCCCCGGAGTGAAACCATTGGGTTCCCCCGTGAGCGCAGAATAGCTGGGCTCCTTTATTTTAGACCACTCCCTCATTTCGGGTGCGGGCGTGCCTTCGGCATGCAGGGATAGTCAGGGTGTGCACCGGGTGACGCCTCTGCCATAATGTTGACATTGTTAATGTTGACAGTTAGCATGTCAGCAAGTGTTTTGAGCACATTTGGACACTAACCCTAACCTCAGTGGCAGCTTATCTGCAGCCTAATCCTATCCTAACAGCTGCCTAACCCTAATACTATTATGGTCTGTCTGTCGACATTGTGACTATCGACATTCAGACTGTTATTGACATTCTGGTATCGACATTCTGAATGTAACCATTTGACTACATACTATAAGTCCTCCTGTAGTTAATACTTTGCTGTGGACTCATTTATAGTCACCTTACCAGTGTTTACTGCCTGACTTTATTTGCTGTACTTTTGCAGCATAATTAATATCAGTTAGTAAATCTTCCTCTAATGTTTCACTGCAGGATGTGATGGATGTAATAATTTTCCCATTGCTGTAAAGCAGAGTTATATGCGATAGATAAAAATAACAACAGGCAGTTAATAAAGATATAAATTACAGTACAATAGGCTCATACAGTACAACAATGTGTTCTATGAATGTTGCTTACTGTACCTTGGGGACAACTTGGATTCTTCGAGAAGCTTTTTAAATTCTTCTTTGGCAAGCATTAATTTACTTCGCTTTTCTTTATATTCTTCCTTAATCCGAGTCTTTGCAAACTGCTCAAACACCTATTAATGTAAATGACACATATTGACTAAAAGGTACTGGTTCTGGTTTTACGTCATATTTCCTTACAAAACAACTACTGATAAGACTAATTTATGATGAACACCGCCATATCATCTGCTTGTTGTCAGTGTTTGTATCATACCCAGCACCAATACGTTAGGTTACCTCTATTTGCAGGCTTCATTAAGTTTAGAGAAAAAAATCCCTGTGTACAGTATACGGACATTTCCATTAATAATAAAATGTCACATATAATGTTAGCTATTAACTATGAATATTGGCTAGACGGGTTGGGTACGGGATGCCGGCTCTCAGGATCCTGACAGTCAGAATCCTGACACCGGCATCCCAACAGGGTTAGGATACTGACACCTGCCTGTAATTACTCTAGCCCTACTCCTAAACCTCCCCACAGCCTAAACATAACTGCCCCCCAGCAGCGTAACCCTCCCCCTAGTGCCTATACCTATACCTTTCCCCTAGTGCCTATCCCTAACCCTCCCCCTAGTGCCTATCTATAACTCTCCCCCTAGTGCCTACCCTAACCCTCCCCCTAGTGCCTATCTATTACTCTCCCCCTAGTGTCTATCCCTAACCCTCCGCCTAGTGCCTATCTATAACTCTCCCCCTAGTACCTATCCCTTAACCTCCCCTTAGTGCCTAACCCTAACCTTCCTCCTAGTGCCTATACCTAAATCTCTCCCTAACCCTCCCCCTAGTGCCTATCTCTAAACCTGCCCTAGTGCCTATCCCTAATCCTCCCCCTAGTGCCTATCCCTAATGCCCTCCCTAATGCCTACCCCAAACCTTCCACCTAGTGCTTGACCCTCCTCCTAGTGCATATCACTAACCCTCCCCCTAGTGCCTAGCCCTAACCCTCCCCCTAGTGCCTAGCCCTGACCCTCCTCCTAGTGCCTAGCCCTTAAACTCCCCCTAGAGCCTATCCCTAACTCTCCCCCTAGTGCCTATCTCTAACCCTCCCCCTAGTGCCTATCACTAACCCACCCCCTAGTGCCTCTCTCTAACCCTCCCCTTAGTGCCTATCCCTAACCCTACCCCTAGGGCCTATCTCTAACTCTCCCCCTAGTGCCTATCTCTAACCCTCCCCTTAGTGCCTATCCCTAACCCTCCCCTTAGTGCCTATCCCTAACCCTCTCCCTAGTGCCTATCCCTAACCCTCCCCCTATTGCCTGACCTCCTAGTGCCTATCCCTAACCCTCCTCCTAGTGCCTAGCCTTAAATCTCCCCCTAGAGCCTATCCCTAATGCTACCTCTAGTGCCTATCCCTAACCCTCCCCCTAGTGCCTATCTCTAACCCTCCCACTAGTGCCTAACCCTAACTCTCTCCCCATAGTGCCTATCCCTAACCCTCCCCCTAGTGCCTATCTCTAACCCTCCCCTTAGTGCCTATCTCTAACCCTCCCCCTAGTGCCTATCTCTAACCCTCCCCCTAGTGCCTATCCCTAACCCTCCCCCTAGTGCCTGACCTCCTAGTGCCTATCCCTAACCCTCCCCCTGGAGCCTAGCCTCGACCCTCCTCCTAGTGCCTAGCCCTAAATCTCCCCCTAGAGCCTATTCCTAATGCTCCCTCTAGTGCCTATCCCTAACCCTCCCCCTAGTGCCTATTTCTAAACCTCCCCCTAGTGCCTAACCCTAACTATCTCCCCGTAGTGCCTATCCCTAACCCTCCCACTAGTGCCTATCTCTAACCCTCCCATTAGTGCCTATCTCTAACCCTCCCCCTAGTGCCTATCTCTAACCCTCCCCCTAGTGCCTAACCCTAACTCTCTCCCCATAGTGCCTATCCCTAACCCTCCCCCTAGTGCCTATCTCTAACCCTCCCCTTAGTGCCTATCTCTAACCCTCCCCCTAGTGCCTATCTCTAACCCTCCCCCTAGTGCCTATCCCTAACCCTCCCCCTAGTGCCTGACCTCCTAGGGCCTATCCCTAACCCTCCCCCTGGAGCCTAGCCTTGACCCTCCTCCTAGTGCCTAGCCCTAAATCTCCCCCTAGAGCCTATTCCTAATGCTCCCTCTAGTGCCTATCCCTAACCCTCCCCCTAGTGCCTATTTCTAACCCTCCCCCTAGTGCCTAACCCTAACTATCTCCCCGTAGTGCCTATCCCTAACCCTCCTACTAGTGCCTATCTCTAACCCTCCCATTAGTGCCTATCTCTAACCCTCCCCCTAGTGCCTATCTCTAACCCTCCCCTTAGTGTCTATCCCTAACCATCCCCCTAGTGCCTATCCCAAACTCTCTCCCTAGTGCCTATCCCTAATTCTACCCCTAGTGCCTATCTCTAACCCTCCCCTAGTGCCTATCCCTAACTCTCTCCCTAGTGCCTATTCCTAACTCTCCCCCTAGTGCCTATCCCTAACTCTCTCCCTAGTGCCTAACCCTAACCCTCCCCCTAGTGCCTACCTCTAACCCTCCCCTAGTGCCTATCCCTAACTCTCTGTCATGGCTCGTGGTATTGGAAGGGGTGAACCTGAACTGGGTTGTGGTACAGAGACATCAGGACCAGGAGAGAGTTGGAATTTAGATGGTTTAATATAATTCTGTTGCATACAGTTAAATGAGAACTAATGAGAGATGGTAAATATAGGGCCTGATTCAGACCCACTCGCAAGCGGCTGTCCGCTCGCAAGTGGGTCGATGTTGTGCACTGCGCATGCGCACGATGACGGGAGCTACGTCGTGCGCATGCGCCAGATGCGACGAGCGAAGGACTTTCCTTCGCTCGTTGTGTCTGATCAAAGGGGGCGTGCTGTCGATGTTGATTGACAGCACGCCCCCTTTGGTGGGCGTGCCGGGGGCGTGCCTCCCTGACGGGGGCGTTCCCACGGGAACACCTCCCGTCAGAAGCCGGCCCACTGACATCACTAGTGATGTCAGTGGGAGTGATTTTGGTTCTGATAGAGCCAAAATCACTCCGGGGCTTGCGGTTGAAAACCTCAACCGCAGGCTCCGGCTCGCAGTTTCGATGGTCGCGATGGTCAAGACCATCGCGGCCAACAAACTGCACGCTTGTATAGGCTGTGGGTGGTGACCCACAGCTATACGAGCGTCCAGGAGGACGCTCCATTTTTATGGAGGGCGGCCCTCATTCAGAGCGTGACACTGTAGACACTGTAAAACAAAATGTAAAAAGTCTCTGAGGTTCAGGGGGTACTGTGGAGGAGAATTGCAGGGTTAAATACTGTAGAACTTGTAGATGAGTTGAATACTGAGTAGAATACTGTAACAGAGTACAGTATATCTCCTGGAAGGAGTATGCAGGATTGGGAAAGCATTTTGAATAGAACTCCGGGATGGAGTGTGCTGGATTGGGTTAGCACTTGAAATAGAACTCCGGGATGCAGTGTGCTGAATCGGGCAGGAGTACTCCCGGCTGGAGTACACAGGAACAGAGTCACAGGTGAACTGGAACTGGAAACAAGCATAGGTCTGGCTAGAGCAAGAGCACTATTGTACTGGCAATGAGACAGAGTCAGGGAAGGGCTTTTATACCCCTGGTCGGATGATGATTGGCTGGAGCAACTGGAGAGTGCTGCTGACTGGATGGATCTGGAAAACTTGACTTGATCCAAGATGGCCGCGCCCATGATCCAGAGGTCTGGCATGCAGAAGCATTGGAAGTGCCTGGAAGTGTGGCTGAGATACCTAGGCAACAGCGGGGATACAGGAAACAACCTTCAGGCCTAAGCCCCACATTGGATTCCACTGACAGCAGCAGCCAGCGACTCAGCAAGCCGCGAGGAGACAAACGCATGGGAAGATGCAGAGGTCTCAGATGGAGGTCTCTAGCACGGTTTGTAACTCTCTCTCCCTAGTGCCTATTCCCCCTAGTGGTTAACCCTAAGCCCAATACTTGCCATCAGGATGCCGGCGGTTGGGATGCTGGTGCCGGGGTTCTGACTGGTGTCATGATTCCGCACCCACATCTCCATAGGATTGCATGTTGCAATCGCAGTGCATGCCATAGCGTACCGTAGCGTATGCTGCTACAGGCAATCGCATGGTGTGATGCGTGCACATGTTTGTAGCGCGATCGGCAAAGATGTAGCTGGACACATCTGTAGATCATGGGATAAAATGCACCTGGCAAAAGTTGCATTTTGCATAGAATGCTGCATTGGACGCATCACAAACACTGCAGGGGTTGTATACAGTATACGCCTGTTTTACGCATGGAGAAAACAGTAGTATATGTGATAGGTTTACGCCAGGAGATGTGGATTGACAGTGTGGGATGCAATCGGGAAGCCGGCTGACATTATACCGACAGCCGGCTTCCCGACTGTCATATCCTGGCGAGGGTGAAATGCCCGGCATCTAGATGCGATGCAGGGCCAGGTGAGCGGGCAGCTGCAGGGGGGAGGGTTAGGTTTAGGGCTCCCGGTGGGGACTTAGGGCTAGGCACCCCCCTGAGAGGTTAGGGTTAGGCTAGGGGAAGGGAGGGTTAGGGTTAGGCACCCCCCCCGGGGGACTTAGGTCTAGGCAGCAGGGAAGGGGGGGTTAGGTTTAGGCACTAGGAGAGGGGATTAGGGTTAGGCACTTGGGGGGGAGGTTAGGGTTAGGCACCCCTAAGGGAGGGTTAGGGGGGCAGGTTAGGTTAGTTAATACTTACCTGGTGACGATCGGGATTTCCAGCCCTGTCGGGCTGCCGCTGCCGGATCTGTTCCAGTGTCGGGCTGCCGCTGCCGAGAATCGAACTGCCGGCCACACGGTTCCGACAGTGTTAATTGTTAGTAGTTAATGTTACTCAATTTGTATTTTATTGTGCAATAATAAATAGGAATATTCCTTTCTGCTGTGGGAAAATATAAATTGAAATAATCCTAATAGACTACGAATTTATATACCATTAAGGGATGGGATCAAGACACAGCAAATCAGAAGTGGCTGCCGATCATCATCAGTGCGAAGGTCGAGCATCGGCAAGATATACGCATCCTGACAATGTCTGTATCCTGGTCTGGTTACGTTACATTTACAAGGACAAGAACCTCGCTGTACTCGGCCTGCAATAACACAGCCCCTCCCTCTCCTATCCCGGGATGTAGAATTCCGGCGCTCAGAATCCCAACAGGAGTCAGAATCTCGGCGGCTGAGATCCCGACGTTAAGTATTAGGGTTAGGTTTAGGGCTGTGTTAGGTGACGGCACAGGGGGTGCCACTTTGGCACTTCCCCCTCTGCCGGGTCATGAACTAACCCGTCCCCTCTCCATCCAGGTGAGTAGTCTATGTCCTGTTGGGGGGTGTTGATGGGGTTGTCCATGACCCGGTGGAGGGAGAAGTGCCAAAGAGGTACCTCCTGTGCCGGCGTCTGCGCACGCCTATTATCATGATGCAACTGAATCTGGAAGTTTAAGACTTTTTTGTGGGCATGTCAGTATGAAAATCCGTATTATATGGGAAAAAAAGGGCACATACGTCAACTCCCATGCACCTAAGCAATGATTATGCACAAGGCACATACAGTACCACTGACTCAATGATCCATTACTTTGCTAATACATTGGATGCAATCATTTCAACCCCAAACTACATTCTACCTATTTACATAATATATATGGGTGTGGTACAAACAGAAAATCAACACCAGAATGTCGACATGGTCATACAGTAACCTCATCATGGTCATAGTAACAAGAGTCAGTGTGTCGACATGACGTTGTTCTACCGTTATAGCCCAAACCATAACTATAAATCTGTAATGTCGACACAGACTGTCAAAATTCACAATGTCGACATAATCACCATATCGACATTCTGTGTCGACATAATCTACATATCATTTAAACATAGAACAAGAAATTACTTTTTTGATTTCAGTAGTAGTCAGTTAAAACAAAATATTATTTCTGCTTGTTTGTTTTGGTTAAATTATAGCCATTATTTTCCTTTTTCTAAATAATACAGTGATGTCTCATATGCTCGCGTAACGAGCACTGAGTAATGTTCCACTCATTTGTTCAAACCATGCAAAACATCATTCATATGAAATCCAAAACACACTTCAAAAGGCTCAGTCATCCATCTCTTGTTCTCTCTATATAAATGTATAATGAGTGGAATTCGCACAAGAGTCATTAAAGCCATTACAAGTATTTTAACGCACATGTTAACATTTTTTTCCTTTAACAAAGAATCACCAATTAACAAATGTATTTGCGGCACAAATTAGTTTAGTGATGTACTTGTTAAAAGTGGGTCTGATAAAATTACTATCACATTTAATACATCAATTTTATGAATAGTTAGTTCAAATATTCTTTATTTACATTTAAAAAAATTAACATGACATATTTGATTTACTAAAATGGTTTCTTTTAACATTGTCAATGGAAGGGTGTGGGCCCACCTAGAAGATTGTGGGTGTGATGTATCAAACCTAAAGTGGAAAGAGATAAAGTGCCAACCAATCAGTTTCTGTCCTTTTATAGGCTGTTTTTGTAAAAGGACAGTTAGACGATGATTGATTGGTACTTTGGGGGGAGATGAGTAGAGAAAGAGAACGTGCCAACCAATTAGCTCCTAACTGCCATTTTATAGGCTGTGTTTGAAAAATGACAGGTAGAAGCTGATTTGTTGGTACTTTATCTCTCTCCAATGTTTGATACACATCCCCCTGTATCTCTCTCCACTTTATATCTCTCCAAGGCTTGATACATCTCCACCTGAGTCGCATATCCCAAGATGCTGTGAACATGCCACTCCGCAGAATATACTGTACGTACGGGGCTCAATATTCATAATGGCATGGGCAAGCCCCCAGACACTTTGCCACACCCCTCTACCAGGGCCCGCTGTTAATTTCTTAAGGCAGCTCTAATCATATGAGTGCATTATGTGCTACTGTTAATAGGCAGTTTACAATCCTTTAAAATAACAAAAGAAAAAAATATAATGAATTCACTAAATTGACTCAATGAGGATGATAAAATTAGAAAAATGTAAATTTTAGTGGTAATATTTAATTCACGGAAACAGTGTAAATAACACTATGAAAATCATGTTAGGAAGAAACTTTTGTGAATTCCTCTCAATTGCATTTTACATATAATAATAACACCGAAACTGACCTGTTTTCGCTCATCTGAGTTTAATAAGAGATACCGAGGATCAAAAACTATTTTATGCAGCTCCTTCTCCCATGTAGAAAACGCTGACACCTGCAGAACATTGAGAACACTTAGAGCCATGATAAATATTCTGTCCACGTAATAACTAAGAGAAGAATCGTTTTCCATCCTGCTATTGTCTGACGACACTTTAATGAACTTGAAAATCATTTATACATAGCTGAGAACCAGGGTGAAGTATCTACCATTCTTATAGATATATGTCATTATTTATATGTTAATATTTCTGAGCATACATTAGTCTACATGTGGAAGGCAATCTCAATACATTGTCTTAATAGCAAGAGTCTTTCTGATTATTTTTACTTCATATCTTTACTATAAGAACCTATGCTGATAAATACACATGGGTCCATGGCATAACAATGGGGTGTCACATTAGGACACCTTATTCACACCTTAGCAATTGATGGTTTTGTTCAGCAGTTTACCAAACCGTAAAATCACCATAAAAAAAAAAAATTGCAACTTTTTTCCGAAACACGTTTAAATCTATTAAACATCAATTTATATCAAAATCAGGTACGGTAATTTTCGGCAATTTTATTCTAAAGAGCAAAATCACTTTTTCCCATTTATTTAAGTAGCAACCCCATTGGAATACATTGCAAAAATAAATACTGTACATGTGAAAAGCTCAGCCAATCATGTGCAGTGCTTACATTGTATCAGCTTGTGATTGGCTGAGCAGGCACTTGTAATTCCCACAATATTATCTAATACTTAAAATAATTTAATACTCATTTTTCTTCTTTGTCAAGCTCTCTTTTACTATATGACTTAATTCTACAGTATGTTTGATATGTTATTCTAGATACTTGTCTAGAAATGTAATAATATTACTGTACGTAATTATCTATGTTCAATTAGCTTAATCAACATGAATATGTAGCATGTATTTGGTTATTTGATTTGCACCAGAAAATGCTATATTTTAAAATCATCTACTATCACCATATCATATATATATATATATATATATATATATATATATATATATATATAACTTTTATTGCAATGACTTTCTTATCAAAAACTAAAGTGATATTTAATTAAAATTTATGGTGGCTTTTTCCACTGAAGTTAATGGTTATCAGAGCAAAGTCACAGTGCTAAACTAACTTTGGACAAGGCTTCTTGGCAATACAAGATGACACCTCCTACAATGTTGCATCCAATTGTGAACATAACAAATAATGCAAACAAAATTGGCTTTCCTACCCCTCTTTCAAGAAGCATGTTTCTGAAGTAAGTCATCCGTTCTTCCAAAGGAGGTAATAATTTGAGGGATGGTGACTTTTCATTCTCCACTTCACCTTCCTCAACTGTATGAGAGTCTTCGGTTCTTTGACAAAAATGAAGACACGCTGTAGTAATTATTTTATGAAATGTAACATAGTGAAGCTCTTTGGAGAAAAGTGCTATATAAATAACATTATTATTATCATAAAAATATTATGCATACAACAGACACTATAAGAGCTTTTCCAATGGGTGATTTTATATAGCTTGTTCTAATTGTACTTAACCAAAGCAGTAACAATCTGTGCTATTGGTAGCTGAAGAGTAGGACTCTCTCCACTGTGCGCTTTACATCTTACCGAGGACGATTCATGGGGAGCCAAATATGCAGATGTGCTTACCAATGCTCCTCCCCACAGGAACATCCCTAAGGTAATTTAATTCACGTAAATAGATTTAAAGGTCCCAGTAAGAAGCTATGCATACTGTGCAGGTATAGTGGGGAGCTCAATTCATTTTGATATTGACATTTTATTTTCTGCTTTGTAGTAACAGGATTAGATGGACCAAACATTCTAAAGAGGACAAACTGAGGTGATATCGATGGGAACCAGTCAGATTCTAGTTATCATTTCACAAAATGTACAGTAAACCAGGCGCAAATATATAGGTGTGTCCTCATACACTATTGCTCCAGTCGCCCCAAACATCCCTTTCAGCATGCCAGGTTCTGTGCTCACACCAAGAATAGATTTTGCATCTTTTTGTCATGAATGTGCATCTTAGTCGCAATGAGATGCAACAAAACTGCTTCACAAGGCTGCACTGATTCATTTGATATGCAACACTTGTGTATCTGTGCGCAACGGTCTGCATCTTTATGCTGAGTTCCATATCTAGATTCTGACTTAGTTGCACAAGTGTTGCATATCAAATTAATCAGTGCAGCCTTGTGAAGCAGGTTTGTTGCATCACATTGTAAGTGAAGCTAAGATACATTTGTGTAAAAAAAGATTCTACACCGCTCGGCTTGGTTCACACGCACCAGGCGTCTCATGCTGCATGACATATTGGGGTTACGTGTATGGGGACACATCTATACTACTGTTCTCTCCTGGGGTAACTT
The DNA here is from genome assembly GCA_031769625.1 of Taudactylus pleione. Classification (NCBI taxonomy): domain Eukaryota; kingdom Metazoa; phylum Chordata; class Amphibia; order Anura; family Myobatrachidae; genus Taudactylus; species Taudactylus pleione. The sequence continues at coordinate 3,322,343 of JAUIMM010000197.1, forward strand.
AGGCATGTATACCACTGTTCTCTCCAGGAGTAAATCAGGTGCATATACTATTGTTCTCTACAGGAATAAATCAGGTGTATATACTATTGTTCTCTCCAGGAATAAATCAGGTGTATATACTATTGTTCTCTCCAGGAGTAAATCAGGTGCATATACTACTGTTCTCTCCAGGAGTAAATCAGGGGCATATACTATTGTTCACTCCAGGAGTAAATCAGGTGCATATACTACTGTTCTCTCCAGGAGTAAATCAGGTGCATATACTACTGTTCTCTCCAGGAGTAAATCAGGTGCATATACTATTGTTCTCTCCAGGAATAAATCAGGTGTATATACTATTGTTCATTCCAGGAATAAATCAGGTGTATATACTATTGTTCTCTCCAGGAGTAAATCAGGTGCATATACTACTGTTCGCTCCAGGAGTAAATCAGGGGCATATACTATTGTTCACTCCAGGAGTAAATCAGGTGCATATACCACTGTTCTCTCCAGGAGTAGATCAGGTGAATATACTATTGTTCACTCCAGGAGTAAATCAGGTGCATATACTACTGTTCTCTCCAGGAGTAAATCAGGTGAATATACTATTGTTCTCACCAGGAGTAAATCATGTGCATATACTACTGTTTTCTTCAGGAGTAAATCAGGTGCATAAACTATTGTTCACTCCAGGAGTAAACCAGGTGCATATACTACTGTTCTCTCCAGGAGTAAATCAGGGGCATATACTATTGTTCACTCCAGGAGTAAATCAGGTGCATATACTACTGTTCTCTCCAGGAGTAAATCAGGTGAATATACTATTGTTCACTCCAGGAGCAAATCAGGTGCATATACTACTGTTCTCTCCAGAAGTAAATCAGGTGTATATACTATTGTTCATTCCAGGAGTAAATCAGGTGCATTTACTTTTGTTCTCTCCAGGAGTAAATCAGGTGCATATACTACTGACTGTTCTTTGCAGTTTCAAATCAGGTGTATATACTACTGTTCACTCCTGGAGCAAATCATGTGCATTTACTATTGTTCTCTCCAGGAGTAAATCAGATACATATAGTACTGTTCTCTCCATGAGTAACCTTCCACCTATACTAATGTTCTCTCCGGGTGTTTATTCACTGTATGTATTACTGAATGTATTATGTTTAAAAGGGCAATACTTTTTACTAGCAAGACATGGTTAGTAAAAGCATTGCCATTTTACTTATCAGGCATTAAAACAATCAGAAACACCGGGTTTCACAACCTTACGCTTCATACATAATCCTTCAGGAGTAAAGCAGACAAATATACTACTGTTCTCTCCTGGGATAAAACAGGAGCCATATACTACTGTTCTCTCCAGGATTAACCCAGGTACATATACAACTGTGTTCCCCATGAGTAACCTTGCACGTATACTAATGTTCTCTCTAAAAGTAAAGCAAGCGCATATGATACTCTTGCAGAGCAGGATGTACAGTATCTTGCGTATATGGCCAACTATGCAAGCTATGCAACATGAGCCTCTTTCCAAGGCACAGTTTGCATTTGAGATAGATAGATAGATGTAATCTGTCTATCTATCTATCTATCTATCTATCTATCTATCTATCTATCTATCTATCTATCGCACTTATACAGCTGGTTCACCCTTCTGCAATAATTCACTGTAACCTAGCTATAACTGTACTAATGGTCAACAGGCACCCCCACGAGCATCTTCTGTGACCACAGGATTGCCTAGGACAACTGACATCTCCATTTCAATATGGCTAGTAAAGCCCTGGTCATTTTTTGAGTTATTATATTTATATGATGAATAATCCAGATCTCAGACCATACTTTCTAATGTTCCCACTCAGTGAGCTACGTAAACATTCCTCCTTCCCCTGGAGAGTAAATAAGCAAAAACTCCTTCTCTTGTTTGATGCTACTGTAGCAAACCATACACCAAGACATCACTGCAGGGAAATCAATAGCATTGGAAGCCTTACAATTTTATAGGTTTAATTTACAACGTACAATTTGTGATATCATTTGTAGTAACAATCCTTCTGTTCCACATGATCTCAACATCTTTTATTCAGTCAACTTAATACCGCAGTAGGTGTGATTCAAATGATTTAAATAGGCATCATCGTAACTGCAAGTAAAATTGTCTCTTTTCTAAAATTGTTTTTTCACAACAGGTGGTTTCAGTTATTGGAATATTCTTCAATAATCTGCCAAGCTTACAAAAAAAAACCCTCAGGAACTTAAAAACAAAACCAATAAACATCATTTTTTATCTCCACATCGACACAAATCATAAAATAGACATAGCTGGAATTGTAATTTTTACCATCAAATTGACATACTGTATATCGATTTTCGCATGTAACTATTGCAATGGGGACTATTATCATGTTCTGTTTTATGGATATTATTATCCACTGTTTCAATTATGTTTACAGATATTGAAGGCTGCAATTGTAACAAATTTGTACATCATCAAATAAATGCAATGTATCAAGAAGCCTGCAATTAAATTAACATACTGAATTGGTGCTCCAAGCCATACTACAGTATGAGCAAATACCACAGAACTGTAGCGACAAATAAAATACTTTACAGTCCTACAGTTCACATTTAGCCACCTCCAATCAGGGAAGAGGATGGAGCTGATTGGGCTTTTGGAGGGCAGAGCCTTGCGCCATGCCAAATGCAGTTGCTAAAAAAAAAAAAAAAAATCTGTGTTCCCTGCCATCAATGGCAAAAATAAAATGGACTCCACCCTCGATGGCAAAACCATCGACTATTGGTGGCAAACCATTGATGGTTATTTGGCCATCGATGGTTGATGGCCATCCCTAATCCAAACACACCACACACCAGAAACTACTGATCATCGCCTCAGCTCTATTCATGCACTGTGAGTTCAACAAAATGCCAAATTACAAATACAGTGCAAGGTGCTCATCTGTAGAATGGTAAAGAAGCAGAAAGAAGATTTGAAGATTGTGCATCTACAAAATAGGCTATTCTGTCTCAAACCTCAGGTCTCATGAAATTCACAACACTTTCACTCATCCCGAGATATGTACTGTTTCTGTCCTTGCACATAATATTAATTCACTGGTTTGGGTGGGGAAAGAGAGAGAAGCACAGATTGAAAAATAAACAGTGTAGAGCAATTGACTCACAAAGGACACATAATGCACAAGTTTAAATTGTATACTTACATGAACACAGCTGGAAATGACAGAAAGACAAATTTTCTGCTTATCCTTCACTGACTGCTGAAAGCCGCATGTTATATTATATGGAGAAGCAGCTGACTCTACAGTTATGAACAATGCCTATACAATAATATGCATAACCCTGACAATTTCTAGGAACCCCGGTTCAAGTCTGGGTACCAGTGACTACTAACTCATAAAGATGAGACAGGCAAATGTAATTGGGAACGTTTCAACCGGGCAATTATTGTATGATTCAAACAAAAAAAAAATTGTAACCAGTGCTGTGCAGATTGCCAAGACCTATAAATATTGTTTATTTTTATTAATATTTCATAAGTCACCCATTTGTTTTATTATTCCCTTTTGTTAACTTACAGTAACTTAAACCTGAACCTAGAAATAAACACTCTGACACATATATGGATGTAAAAGAGGTCACAACCAGAATTTATTAATCGAATTGAAATCTGAGAATAACTGGCAGGAAGAAAGCAGAGGTCTGAGGCCACAGCCCGATGGATACTAATAAACTAAATAATAGGGGCGGATCCCCTACCCTGCGCAGACCGACCTACAGTAAAGCAGTGCCATCCCCCCTTAATTGGCACAGCTTTGACCCCTCCCTTAGATGACCAGGTCCCCCCTTAGACGGTGACCAACTTGCCACTCTCAAAGGATAGGTGCTACCCAGGCACTCTTGGGCCTTAATAGGCCATCTAGGAGCACTGCTTCCCGCCAGGCTGCACCTCTACCTGTTGGAAGGAAAAACATGAAAATGTACAATCCAACGAAAATAAAAAATAATACAAACCAGTTTAGTCATTTGAATAAACTGGAAATAGGAATATGTTTCCTGTCACCAGGCTAATTATATGAGTCCTCCAGACCCTCCCCTTAATGCCAATAATAGGCTTACATTTATCAAGTGACCGATATCTGACTACACCCCCTCAACCCTTAAACCACCTTACAAAAATTCCATAACAAACAGGGGGCTTATCTATCCTCAAACTCATTCAAGTATTCAGATGCTTTTACCTCTATCAGGGGTATTCAATATGGGAGCGATAACATCGTTTTTGCGTTAATATCGCACTTTTGAAGTCATTATCGCAGGTTTGACTTTTACACCGTATTCAATTTCAAAGACTTATCGCAGTTTTGAAAAGTCTTTGATAAAAAACGGGGATAACTTTTCACCATTGAATAGGTGTTGAAAAAAAGTGCAGAATTGGGGTTTAGGGGTGCAGGCTTAAAAAAAATAGCCTGCACCCCTGGGAATAACATTTAAAAATGAACTGTGTCAAAAAAAGTATTAAAAAAAATAGGGACACCCCAAAAAATTTATTTAAAAATTGGGGTGAAAAAAAAAATGGGAAAAAATTGTTTAACAATAGGGAAATAGGTTCAGGGCTATTCTGCAAGTATGCGGCAGGTGTATTCTAGAATAGATTTATAGTGGCAGATGCACAAATGCAGAATTTTGAAAAACTTACTTTAGGGACTTAAAAATATGCTAGTACCCATTTTCATGTACCCCAAATTTGATGGGATCACTTAAAAAAACGAAAAAAATAACCTAAGTGCTCTTCTACATCACTTCTTCAATGTCGGAAAAAAAACACCTGCTGCGGCTATTTAAATCCCCTACTTTCAATTAAAGGCTAAAACGGGGGTACCCATAGTGTTCCCCCATGTTTTTACAACTTTAGGGGGGTCTTACAATTTTTTTAAGGAAAAATTCATAATTTTACGCAAATCCAACTACGGAGTTTCCTGTTTTCATTAATTTTATATTGAATATGGGGATAAGCGGGAGCGCGCACCATACTTTAACGCAGGTAAAAACTCCAATATGAAACGTTAACTTCGACAGCGAAGTTAACGTTTCATATTGAATATCCCTCTATATCTAGCAAAATTCTTAGGCTAGAGTTAATGCTGGAGCAGGAAAACTTTGCGTCCTGTGCCAGTCCTCCCCTGAACATGTGATGTTAGGATTTTATGCAGAGGAGTGGGGCCACTGTTTGGAGCATCCTAAGGACTCCCCGGGGGACTGTACAGCCTGCAGAAGCACAACAGACAGCATGGTGCCATTCCAAGCACCCTGGAAGCCAATTGCAGGTGTCGTGGGGGAGTCATGGTGCCACCCCAGGAGCCTGTGCTTTGGATGATAGCACCCCTTGTATACCCCATGTTTTGGCCTTGGCTATAGTCCTTGATTGCCTCTATATGTATTTTTTTCATGAATAATTAAAGAATTATTAAAATAGAATTGCTTTACTATTAAGAATGACTTTACCATTTATGCATATGTCAACTTAACTATTTTTTATTACTTTGTTATTTTCCATTGGTTACTAATATCTGTCTTCTAACTGTAAAATTATATTACAACTACAATCTATTTCTGTCTATTATTATTTATAGTGAAGGATATAGCTGTATTTTTATTTACCAAATAGATAGTCCAGGCAACTGTCTAGGGAATCACCTTTCAAGGGAATATATTAACTGCCTTATTTTAATTTCTGTTTATTATTATCATTATTATTATTGTTATTTTTATTCTAAATATTTTTTTCTCTCTGCGCTTTACATACCACCTATCTTTCCCAAGAAAAATAGTAGCGTAGAGGGTTATATTAGAACTTATATGCATGCATTTATGCAGTTTTACTAGCATTTGTTTGAATATTTACAAATTAAGGATGCATTCACGCATTTTGCCTAGGGCAGCAATAACACTGTATACTGTTCTGTTGAAGAATTACTGAAATTTTCAGATGTCAAGTTTTACACCCAAAACAAAGCAAATTGACTATGAAATATCAAGAAGACGAAAGAGAAGAACGAACCAGTACAGAGACCAGAAAAGTACTGTTTAAAAGTAAACTGACTCTTCTTATGGTGCGTACACACGGGACAATTAAAATCCTCGATATGAATGTTAATGATATTGATCATATTCTTATCTTTCATATCATGCATTTTTTTGCCCCTTCCAACCCACCAACGACCTGTTATGTGTGGGCAGTGAGTGGGATGTGTGTGCCACATAACTGCTCAGACCTCAGTTGCATAGACTGCATGTGTGTATTCCAATGAACACACAATTCTGTGAATTAGCAACTCCACCATTTAGTGAGTGACAGCAATCTCACTCTGTGAGAGTGCTGAATCTGCAGTTAACCACAGGGTGTGATGGCATACCATATCTGTATTGCGCAAGGAACATGTCCATTATGGCGTCTGCATGTGTGTATTCCAATGAGCACACAATTCTTTGAATCAGCAGCTCCACCATTTTGTGAGTGACAGCAATCTCATTCTGAGAATGCTGAATCTGCAGTTAATCACAGGGTGTGATGGCACACCATATCTGTACTGCACACGAAACACGTCCATTAAGGCATCAGCCTTAATGATCAGCATTTCATTGCTTTTTTAAGTTTGAGTGGCAGAAATGCAATAGGTTTTGTGAAATTTCAGATCATGTCTAAGGAGCCTTAATGGGACATGTGAAACCGTAAGGTTTTTGTCTACGGAATCTAATTGCTTTTTTAAAATGTATTAACTATCAGGGTTTGGAGGAGCAAACCAGGCCATCTGCAGGGGAGCTGGGCAACAAAATGGTACATTAGCACGGGTAGAGAAGGGCAGGCACACAGGAAGTGTTTTGGGAGTGCACAGGGAGAGACAGCTGTGGGGGCGGGCTGCAGGAGTGCAGGGAAGCAGCATCGGGGGAGTGGAGCAATGGGGCAGTGCACAGTGGCATCAGCGTTTGACAGAGGGACTCTTTGGCACTGGGCATGCATCTGAGAAATTAAAATCAATAAGACACAGATGCATGGATGTATCAGTGAGATTCATCTATGCTAAAAATGTAATATGTGTAAAAAAAAAAAAAGGACATCCTTCCCCCCCATCCAAAGCACAACCAGCCCCTGGCTTTTCACTGCCAGTCCTGGTTGTGAAAATACAGGGGACAAAAAGCATAGAGGTTCCCTGCATTTAGCACATCCAGCACCGGCCTTTTTAGAGCCAGTCCTGGTTGTCAAAATACAGGGACAAAAGATATGGGGTCCCCTGTATTTAGCACAACCAGCATTGGGCTCAGCGGAGCCGGTCCTGGTTTTGGAAATACAGGGGACAAAAAGCATATGGGGAACCTGTATTTTCCATTACCAGTACAGAGCTCTTTCTAGCGGGTGGATAATGCCACAGCCAGGGGAACCCTTCCACCGGGTCCCCCAGCCAAAACATTAACCCTGACCGCGAGTCAGCTCAGGCCAGAGATCCCTATAGAACTCTCCAGGGCACCCCAGGCCTGCGATGATAGCCCAGGGCTATCCCCAGCACCCCTGGGCAGTGGATGCCAGGTTGATTGTGTAAATTGGCCACCTCTCCCTAAACCACAATCAGCCCAGGGCTCTTCACTGCCGGTCCTGGTTGTGAAAATACAGGGAAAAAAATGACATAGGGGTCCTCTGTATTTAACACACCCATCCTCAGGCTAATTAGAACCAGTCCTGGTTGCCAAAATATGGGGGACAAATGATGTAGGGATCCCCTGTATTCAGCGCAACCAGCAATAGGCTCTGAGCTGGTCTTGGTTTTTGAAATACAGGGGAAAAAAATGTATAGGGTCCCCTTGTATTGTCCAGAACCAGCACTGGAATTTTTCTAGTGAGGGGCTAATGCCAAAGCCAGGGGAGCCCTTTCACTGGGTCCCCCAGCCGAAGAATCAACCATGACCACTAGTCAGCCCAGGCCAGAGATTGCTGGAGAGCTGTTGACCCCCCCAAAACAGAGGTCACCCCTCTCCAGGGCACCCCAGGCCTAGGCTAATAGCCCGGGGCTATCCCCGGCACCCCTGGGCGGTGGGTCCCAGGTTGATTGTGTAATGTGGTGCATTTGAAATAATATTGTCTTTTGCAGGTGAACTATAGGTCCCCGCAAGCCTCCCCCACATGCTGGAACTTGGAGAACCACAAGTACGAGCAAGCAGGGCAATTCATGCCCACTGGTACCTGTAGTACACCTATAAAAGAAATTTTAAAATGAACAGACTACACTGCAGCTTTGCAATTTCGTCCATGCAATTATGCTAATGCAGCAGGAGGCGTCATGCCCCCTGAATTCCTTACTTATCCGAGCTGCATCCAAGGACGCAGCATCGGATAATCTGCGATCACATCCGCCGGCTGAATGACCCGTGGGGTCACACAAGCTGGCCGCCATAGATACAACAAAAAGCCGACGGGGATACTGGCCTCTTCCCTCCCCCCCAACGGTGGCAACACACCCACCTCCTGCCCACAAATGGCAGCAGACTGTCAATCACTGACAGTCTGCTACTGTACTGAGTGTGAACATGCAGGACCCATATTGTACATGCCCAGTACGGGTCTGGCGCCTGTGCAGATTCATGACTAGCGTGCACTGCTGAATAAGGCCCAGTATTTCAAGTGATATTATGCAACATATTGCAGATTATCTGCTGTCTCCTGTATAACTTAAACATGTGTTTTGTTGTTTATTTTGGGAATTTGTTATAAATAAAAAAAGTTTTTTGGGGGAGGATTGCCACATTAGTGTTTATTAAAATTGTACTGCAGCAGATATCGGATATTTGTTGTATTCCCTTCTATTGCAAATGCGGTCCCATAGACCTCTATGGGGACTGTGAACATACTGAATTTAGCTTACCTCCCAACAACTAACGCTTTTTTTTGGAAACCATCATTGTTTTAGCAAAGTCCAGGTAGCAAAAATTTTATTTCTAAGTTAAAAAGTAAATAAAATAAAACACTAAAATAGTTTTATGCTGCCATCTGAACAGTTGCATCATAGGCATGAGCCAAGGTGAATTCGGTCGTTGTGATTGGACAAACAGCATGAACAATTGTAATCTGCAGAAGGCAACATCCAAACTCCAGGCTGTAAATGCTGGGGATCCTGAGTATTTGAATCCCACCATCCCTCCTGGAGAGAGCAAAAGGGATCATAAAAACAAAAAAAAATTTTAAAAAATGCATGCAGTTCTTTACATCGTGCCTGTATTCATAAGAGCATTAGATTTTTGTTTCCTTAACCATTTTGGATCAGGATTGTAAACCCATTTTACTATACCGAGAGACATGTTCTTTAGTCTCATAACTTGCAAAGGCTTTGGTATTTTTTATGTAATTCATAAAAGGTCGTATAAAGAGGTTTAGTGGGCTCCAGAGGTTTGGGACAATATCCCTGTTGAGTTTTTCTTTATAGAAATAAGGGATCACTTCAGCTTCACTTTCCATATATTATTCATAGACTTATAGCCACAGAAGAATGATTCAGTGTATGATCTACCGTCCCGTGATTCTGAAAACGTGCTCAACCACTGGCCCATTCATCAAATGTCGCTGACACTAGTATTCCTTACATTAGAATGGATGTCCATGGAAATGGCAAATCAATAATTCTATTTTTCATGCTATTATTTACAACTGTTGATATGCTTGGACTTCCCTGGTAAATATAACTGATCAGATTCTGGCTGCTGACTCACCGTGCAGAAATTAGTTTACAGAGAAAAACACAAGTTATTATTAGCCATTAAAATAGGGAGACGGAATATATTTTACTGTATATGCATGTCGGAAATTAAACCCCCAGACTGGGACGGACTGTTCCGTTGGTGCAAGGGTTAAACTATTGTAGAGTTGTGCATAGTACCGTCTGATGTTTGTCAGCCTATGGCTGTGAAAGGGGTGGGCTTTGGGTGCCATTTTGGAGTTATAGTGTGGGCACCCTAGTGGGAGGGTCTCTTTCTGTTGAGGATTTTCCGCCCAGCCTCCCAGAGCCAGCCCGCTAGCACCCTTTCAGAGAAATTTTGGATTGCCCCCCCCTCCCTGACTGTATACATAATTAATACTTTTATCATTATTATTATTTTTATGATAATAAAAAAACACACACATAGGTCTCCACATGGGAAAAACAACATTGCCGACCCCAGGGGGAAAAAAACACACACACATAGGCCTCCACATGTAAAAAAACAACATTGCCGACCTCAGGGGGAAAAAAAACACACACATACAGTAGGCCTCCACATTGGAAAAACAACATTGCCATCCCCAGGGGGAAAAAACACACACGCATACAGTAGGCCTCCACATGGGAAAAACAACATTGCCGACCCCAGGGGAAAAAAAAACACATACATAGGCCTCCACATGGGAAAAACAACATTGCCAGCCCCAGGGGGAAAAAACGCACACATAGGTCTCCACATGGGAAAAACAACATTGCCAACCCCAGGGGGAAAAAACGCACACATAAGTCTCCACATGGGAAAAACAACATTGTCAACCCCAGGGGAAAAGAAACACACACATAAGCCTCCACATGGGAAAAACAACATTGCCAACCCCAGGGGGAAAAAATGCATACATAGGTCTCCACATGGGAAAAACAACATTGCCAACCCCAGGGGAAAAGAAACACACACATACGCCTCCACATGGGAAAAACAACATTGCCGACCACAGGAAAAAAGAAAACAGACACATTGACTCTGATAGCAAAAAAAAACAAACACATTGGCCCCCACAGGAAAAAAATAAAACACATTGGCCCACACAGTGCTTAAAGTAGTCCTAGAGAAGTGGTGAAACTCACCCTCCCCCCCTTTCTGCATATTTTTTAAAAAAAGGACAGTGCGCCGAAGGCATGTGCCGAAGAAAAGGGCCGTGGTCTTAAAAGAAAGGGCGTGGTCACACAATAGTATTCCCAATTCAAATTATGCCACACAGTAGTACAATCTTGATTCACCTCTGTTCACATTACACCACATACTAGTGTCAGTTATTCATGACACACAGCAGTGCCCAATTTACACAATGCCCACATTTGTGCCCCTTATACACAATGCCTACAGTAGTGCCTCTAATGCACAATGCCCACAGTAGCAGTGCCCCTTATACAATGCCCACAGCAGTAGTGCCCTTTACACATAGTGTCCACAGCAGTAGTGCCCCATTAGTAATGCCCCTGAGAAAATGCCCCAGTAAAAGTACCCCCAATAGTAATGCCACAGAGTAAATGCCCCCAGAAGTTATGCCCCCAATCTGAAGCCGCTTACGCTAAAAAAAAAAAAAATTATTACCTTAAGTTCCGTCTCCAAACAGAAGTGATGGAATGCTGTTCCGCCCCATTCTGGTCCACTTTAAAACTTGGGCCCACACAGGAAAAAAAACTAACACAGACATCAGTTGCCCAGCCCTGTTACTGGCAGAGGAGAATAGAGAGAGAGTGCTGCACCAACATCACTTGGGATATTGCTTAGTGGGGTTATTCTTTCTGCACCACCATACTTTATCTGCCCTCTTTTCCCTATTGCCATTTGATTAATCTATACTAATATAATAAGAATGTTGTTTCTGTCTGTTTGTTCCAAGTTGGCGCAAAAACTACTGAACTGATTTTCATCAAAACTCATAATTTTGTAGTGGAAACCCCTAGAAATAACCTGTATTTTGTTTTATCCATCAAGTTAAAGCTGAGCAATAACAAAAGCAAAATTTATTGACATCATCAATGCAAGAGGTAGGTGTGGCACCATGCACGCGGCCGGTAATGGGCGGGGGGAGAGGTGCTTTGGCCTTGCGGTTACATAAATAGGATAGGCTACATAGCAGTCTGTGCACAGGGCACAGTGAGAGGTGGGTAAATAGGATAGGCTACATAGCCGTCTGTGCACAGGGCACACAGTGACATTGGTGTGAGTGGTGGGTGAATAGGATAGGCTACATAGCAGTCTGTGCACAGGGCACACAGTGACACTGGTGTGAGTGGTGGGTGAATAGCATAGGCTACATAGCAGTCTGTGCACAGCGCACACTGTGAAATTGGTGTGAGTGGAGGGTGAATAGGATAGGTTACATAGCAGTATGTGCACAGGGCACACAGTAACATTGGTGTGAGTGGTGGGTGAATAGGAGAGGCTACATAGCAGTCTGTGCACAGGGCACACAGTGACATTGTTGTGAGAGGTGGGTGAATGGGATAGGCTACATAACAGTCTGTGCACAGGGCACACAGTGACATTGGTGTGAGTGGTGGGTGAATAGGATAGGTTACATAGCAGTCTGTAGATAGGGCACACAGTGACATTGGGGTGAGAGGTGGGTGAATAGGATAGGTTACATAGCAGTCTGTGAACTGGGCACACAGTGGCATTGGTGTGAGTGGTGGGTGAATAGGATAGGCTACATAGCAGTCTGTGCACAGGGCACACAGTGGCATTGGTGTGAGTGGTGGGTGAATAGGATAGGCTACATAGTAGTATGTGCACAGGGCACACGGTGACATTGGTGTGAGTGGTGGGTGAATGGGATAGGCTACATAGCAGTCTGTGCACAGGGCAGACAGTGACATTGGTGTGAGTGGTGGGTGAATAGGATAGGTTACATAGCAGTCTGTGCACAGGACACACAGTGACATTGGTGTGAGTGGTGGGTGAATAGGATAGGTTAAATAGCAGTCTGTGCACAGGGCAGACAGTGACATTGGTGTGAGTGGTGGGTGAATAGGATAGGTTACATAGCAGTCTGTGCACAGTGCACACAGTGACATTGGTGTGAGTGGTGGGTGAATAGGATAGGTTACATAGCAGTCTGTGCACAGGGCACACAGTGACATTGGTGTGAGTGGTGGGTGAATAGGATAAGGCTACATAGCAGTCTGTGCACATGGCACACAGTGACATTGGTGTGAGAGGTGGGTGAATGGGATAGGCTACATAGCAGTCTGTGCACAGGGCACACAGTGACATTGGTGTGAGTGGTGGGTGAATAGGATAGGCTACATAGCAGTCTGTAGATAGGGCCCTGTGCACTGTGTGCACAGGGCACACAGTGACATTGCTGTGAGTGGTGGGTAAAGGCACTTCTGCCACCAGTCAGGGCCCCTATGCAAGGCAATACACTTAGAACACCTTAAATTAAAAAAATGTTGAAAGAAGCTGGGTGAAGCCGCGGGTAACAGCTAGTTATAAAGCTTAACCCTTTTCCCCCACATATACTGTATGCCTCTGTGTTATTATTTAATAAATCTAAGGTTATTGTCATGTTGTTTACTTGCACAAGCGTAGTCTTACATCGGACGATATGGTGTTTACGGTGTAATCAACACGTCACTTACATAAATTATATAATCATAAGATATCATAAATTGCGGGTCGCTGATTTGAACTTCCCAAAAAGAGTAGATATTTATTTATTTACATATTAGAATAGCGACGGTAATATTAAGGGCAAAATTACATTGGTACTCTACAATTTTCTAACCAGGAAAACACGGCATCATAAATCATGGATACAATGAGATACACTGTCAATGTCATTCCATAGTGTTTCCACTGTCAAAAAAAAAAAAGCTTCTTGCAGCACTTAGACTGTGGTGTCGCTAAGATGCAACAAAGAAGCATCATTACTCTTCATGTCTATGTCATGCTGAGTGGGCATCTCTTAGACTGTCCCTACATTAGACTGTTGCCATTTCCTGGACAAAATCAAAAACCTAGATCCACTCTCACTTTCCCCTATGAACTGATGCAGGCTGGTTATTGTGAGTGAGAACACCAGAGCTGTAAGTAGACTTTTTGGTGCACTGTGCTAGAAAGAGCATTGGCGCCCCCTCATTTTTCAAAGGGACATAATGCACCCAAAAAAGGGCCATGGCTTCGTGGGGGAGGGCCAGGGAAGAGATAGGAGAGGCCAGGAGGTGCTGGGGATGAAATAAGAGGATGTGAGAATGATAATAAACAGAAATTTGACAGGCCCAAACAGCGCCCCCTGACCTGTGGTGCCCTGTGCGATGGCACCGGCCGCACTACCCTAGCTACGGCGCTGGAGAACACTACACATGTCTATTTGTGTTTCCTGTTCATGCATAGCATATTTTATGTGACTTCCCTGTGTGCATGCTCAGAAAATAAGTGCATGCAACTATAGGAATGCAGAGACTTAACAATTCTGATCACAACTACACTTAGGACCAGAGAAGTGGAACAGGTGTGAGGAGTAGCGTTCTAGCATAGGCAAAGTTCAGGAAGGGCATATTGATGCAAATGCATCCCTTGTAGATCAGTATGTACTGTAAAGCTTCCCATCCACTTAACGGTGCGGGAGACGAAGGCACGATTACGACGCCGTCGTCTCCCACGGGGTGAGCTGCATACACTGAACGTTCAGACGTTCAGTGTATGCAGATCAATCATCCCCGCACATGGCAACCTGACGGCGATCGTCAGGTTGATCGTCATGTTCGGGCGATGATTGATGTTAAAAACGACCAGCGGGCGCGCGCATCGCTGGTCATTTTTAACCTTTTGTTGCCCGATTTGAGGGCGATTACCAAGCGATGGAGCGATAATGACCGTCGTTATTGCTCCTTCGCTAGGTTTAATCGCCTAGTGGATGGGCAGCATAAGTGTATTTATGCACCTTTTAGAAGGGGTTGGGTACGGGATCCCGGTGGTCAGTATCAAAAGTAACCACTCTGTCCAAAAGAATGTTCATCATTGTTTTACTAAGAATAAACAAAACTGGCTACAGTAAAAGTAAGGTTAGAAACTGACATTTAGACCATACTGATAAAGTAGTTTTGGCAAATAAATTACAGTGTTCTCACAAGAGATGGAAATGTCCCTAGGGCCTGATTCAGACCCGCTCGCAAGTGGAAGTGCGCACGTGCGAGCCCCGGAGCGAGCGAGAAATCACTTGCTCCCGGGCTCGCTGCAAAACGGGGCAGCTGTCGATATTGATTGACAGCTCGCCCCGTTTTGTAGGCGGGTCGGGGGGGTGGCTTGCCCAAACTGAGGCATTCCCAAAGGAACGCCTGCCGTTTGGGGGTGGCCCCACTGACATCACTCTACTAGAGCCGGAAGCTCACTGGGGCTTGCAGCAGACGAGACCCTACCACAAGGGTCTCGTCGCAAGCCCCTATGGTCGCGATGGTCGGGACCATCGCTACCATCACTTGGTCGCTCGCTAAAGCTGTGGGTGGTCACCCACAGCTTAGCGAGTGGCCAGAAGGCCAGCTCAAAAAAAAAAATGCAGCCCTGATTCAGAGCGAGCAGCTCTGAATCAGGACCCTAGTCCACATTATTATAGATGATTGGGATGAAGGGAGTTTCCAATTCATTGCAGAGGTTTCGGTAAGAATTCCTTGCCCAAACAATTACTGGAGAAATCAGGTAGTGTGATAATACAATAACATGTTGTGTGTTAAGGCAAAAACTCCTTTCTTTTAACATTGAGAGAATCTTCCCAAACGTATTAGGCTCTAAAATATATTTCTAAGCAGATGCGTAAAGTTTGAGAAATGCAGGTGATGGTTTTGCTGAGAGCAAGACGCTGATAGAACACAAACTGCAATAGTTTTAGGAATTTCTGCTGTTGGAGGAGTGTAATTTAAGTTATTGTGATTTAAGGATAGACAGATGGAGCACCTATCTTTCATCTTATATAAGCTCACTGTGGGGGTGCCGGATCACACAGAACAGCTGTAGACAATTGAAGAGTTGTCTGATCTGATCTGTCTCTTTATTTCCTCAGTGCATGGTTACCATCCGTCCATGTTCCATATTAGTCCAGATCATGTGGATTTGGAAATTCATATTATTTACCTCTGCAGAATCCTGTTCAAAGAATCCTCTGTATTCTGCAGCTTTGTTGTCCCCCAATGGTCTTGTATCAAATACCAGCGGCTTTGCCAGTAAGACCTTTTTGACATCATTTCTGTCTTTAAATGAATATTTTGCCATTCAGTATATATTTCTTTTTGTTTTGCAATCAAACATTATTGAAGCTCACATACAGGGGCGTTTTAATAATCGAGGGGACTACTGTGCGGTGGGTCCACCCAGTCGTGTAGCTCCCACCAGGGGCGTATCTACAATGGGTGCAGGGTGTGCGTGGAACACGGGCCCCACATCGCGCACCCTGCACCCATAATATTACTTACCTCTCCGGAGTGCCACGTCGGCGCGGGCTTCCAGCACTGTAAATCGACTGGAAAATGGCCGCGGTGGCCATTTTCCCGCCGTTTGTGCATACGCAGTACAGGAAAAATGGCCGCCATGGCCATTTTCCCGGTGACCTGTGCAAACACTATAGACTCCGGCGCCGGCCGCGCACAACTCAGTGCGCTGCCAAACGCCGGGCGGAGAGGATGTGGCCCGTGTCGGAGACTGCACACGGGCCCCCACCTCTCTAGAAACACCCCTGGCTCCCACCCCTCATAGCTGTGCTGGCGCCAGACAACCTGGGGTAAATTTACTAAAGTGAGAGTTTTTAGAAGTGAGTTTTAGAAGAGATGTTGCCCATAGCTTGATAATGTGGTTGTCAGCTTTGTATAGTGCTGCGATCGCATTGTGATTCCATTCATTTGCATAAATTTGCAGCGGCCGGGTGCGTGAGAACACAGCCTTGCGAACCAAGCTGGATCAGGCCCTTAGGCACTGCACACCCTGGACACATTATCAATATGTGACTGTTCACACAAAACGGAGTACGAAGAAACTTTTAGGCAACTATATGGGTAGACATTAATAAAAGGGAAAAAAACGGAAAGGGGAAGAGGAAATGGAGTACAAAAGAATGGAAGGTCCTGCATCCACATAATTAAATATATATATATATATATATATATATATATATATATATACAGTATATATATATATATATATAATTATGTGGTAGCAGGACCTTCCATTCTTTGTACTGCGTTTCACAGCCAATAGGCACTGGTAGCATATGCGCACGGCCAATAGGCACTGGTAGCATATGCGCACGCAGGGGGGGGTTCCGAGTACCTAGAAACCCCCCCTGCCTGCCACTCCATCGCAGCACAGCTTAACAATGTATTTTTTATTTTATTTTTTGTAAAGAGACCTGAGCCGGCAACTGTTCCTGGCTGAGCTGGCTGTAGGGGGAGCTGCAACAGTTGCACACAGCTCCTCCCGGGCAGTTCCCATGGGGCACCACGCACAGGCATTGTGGGAGGCTGAGAGATCGGATCCTGCTGGGTGACAGTGACCCGCGCTCTCTCACAGAGCCGCAACACAGGTGGGTGTAATGTATTACATGTGGGGGGAGTGGGGGTGATCTTTAATAAGCCATGGCAGCACTATATTTAAATGGCTGATCTGTGTTATTAAGTGAGATGTGTGTTTGCGTCAGTGTGTATTTCAGTGTGTGTGTCGGCTTTGTCAGTGTGTATGTGTGTGTCTAGGCTTTGTCAGTGTGTGTCAGTCTGTGTGTGTGTGTGTGTGTGTGTATAGGCTTTGTCAGTGTGTGTGTGTCTGTGTCTGTGTCAGTGCGTGTGTCTGTATCAGTGTGTGTAGACTTTGTCAGTGTGTGTGTGTCTGTGTGTGTATAGGCTTTGTCACTGCAGTTTGTGTGTCAGTGTGTGTGTGTATAGGCTTTGTCAGTGCAGTCTATGTGTCTGTGTCAGTGTGTATGTGTCTGTGTGCAGGGGTGTCTTAAGAGAGGAGGGGGCCCGTGTGCACTCATCGTGCGGGGCCCCCTCCTCTCTCTGGTGGCTGGCAGCTGACTGACGCGGCTGGCCAGCCACCGGAGCCTTAGCAGACTCCGGGCACTAGAGTGTGCCCGGTATCTACTGCGCATGCGCAGAACGCCGGAAAAGACCGCGGTGGCCATTTTCCGGTGTTCTGCGCAGCGCTGACACTCAACGCGGGACCACGGACAGGTAAGTTTAAAAAAAAATGGGTGCAGTGTTTGGACCCGGGGGCCCATGTGTCCCGCACACACTGCACCCATTATAGATACGCCACTGTCTGTGTGCGTTTAGGCTTTGTCAGTGTGTGTGTGTCTGTGTCAATGTGTGTCTGTGTCAGTGTGTGTTTAGGCTTTGTCAGTGTGTGTCTCTGTGTGCGTGTATATGTCACTGCAGTGCCTCCTTTTTATTTCTTCGAGGGGCTGAAAAGTTCCACATAAATATAGACAAGTAGACGGCACTCCAAATAATAAAGTTCAACAGCCGGGGTGCAGATCCTAAGCACTAAGCAGACCGCTCAGTCTTGAACATACAATCACATACAGGCAGCGCTCCTCGGGTACTCAATAATCAATAATTCAAGCTTGTTAATCTATTACTGTGCAACATCTCAGATGTAATTATTACATATTTCGTCAAAGCATTGATGAAATATGTAATAAATTAATCTGAAATGTTGCACAGTAATGGATTACCAAGCTTGGATTATTGATTATTGAGTACCCGAGGAGTGCTGCCTGTATGTGGTTAGATTTTTTGCCATTGGTTTTGTAACCCAGTATTGGAAGCCCCCTTTCAAAATCCTGAATTTGCCACTGGGTAGCGCCCTATTTAAACCATCTCCTGTGTCCAGCTCATTGCCAGAACAACACTCTAATACCTGAGAGCAGTCTACTGGCTGCAATGGCTTCCAGCTTTGGCCCTGATTCAGAGCCGGACGCTCTGACAGAGCGCTCGCTCTGAATCAGGGCTGGCCTTCTGAATTTAAGAGCGGCCTCCACAGCTATAGCGAGCGGCCAAAATGATGGTCGCGATGGTCAAGACCATCGCGACCATCGGGCTTGCGACGAGACCCTTGCGGTAGGGTCTCGTTGCCGCAAACCCTGGAGTGCTTTTGGCTCTATCAGAGCCAAAAGCACTCCCACTGACATCACTTGTGATGTCAGTGGGGCCGGCCCCAGGCGGAAGGCGTTCCCACGGGCAAGCTGTCGCTATGGGTCTCACTACAAAGGGGGCAAGCTGTCGATGGTGAGTGAAAGCACCGTGATGGGAACGCCTACCGTCTGGGGCCGGCCCCATTGACATCACAAGTGATGTCAGTGGGAGTGCTTTCGGCTCTGATAGAGCCAAAAGCACTCCAGGGCTTGTGGAAGACGAGACCTTACCACGAGGGTCTCGTCGCAAGCCCGATGGTTGCGATGGTCTTGACCATCGCGACCATCTTTTTGGCAGCTTGCTATAGCTGTGAGTGGTCACCCACAGCTATGCGAGCGGCTAGGAGGCAGCTCTAAAATCAGGAAGGACGGCCCTGATTCAGAGCGAGCGCTCTGTCAGAGCGTCCGGCTCTGAATTAGGGCCTCAATCTCCAGCTACCTATCTACAAGTAACTGAAGTTGACTGTGACTGCAAAGTTTCTCACCTCCTCTGCCTCCTTTATTAATTATAATCATAGGTAACTGAAGTTGACTGTGACTGCAAAGTTTCTCACCTCCTCTGCCTCCTTTATTAATTATAATCATAGGTAACTGAAGTTGACTGTGACTGCAAAGTTTCTCACCTCCTGTGCCACCTTTATTAATTATAATCATAGGTAGCTAGCTTATTCTTTACTGAATCCTTATGCTATAGTTTCTAATGCCTTATGATTTGAAATAGTTAAATTGTTTTAAGGATTCTCTCAGTCTATTGACTAAAATGAATGCTTGATTTATTTGTAGCCTTAGATGTATGGTATGTGGTCATTGCTGACTTAAGCTATCTTTATTGCTAGCTTTCTCTGGCTGGCCAATTGGGGGTTTTCATTAATTAGTGTCCACACTTGCCTGCATCTCTGTTTAAAGTGTCAATAGTTTGGCTGCTAAAGCCTTGGCTGGGTGCAGCTTTTCTAAATGCAGTGTTTTAAGTGCATAACTAGCGTTAGACCTGCATTAAACCGAGGAGAAACAGAAGGAGAAAAGATCCATCAAGCAACAAACCTCAACAATCTAAAGACTCAGACTACAACTAGACTCCCTGTACAATCACGGCAAGAACACTTCTATTGCTATTCATAATGCTGGCCTTCTGATTCTCGCATACAATTCAATGCTTATCGTACTTTTTGCCATGTCAGTTTACATCTATCTACTTTGAAACACTGGCCCTCATTCAGGGCCGGGCTCCATTTTCATGGAGCGTCCTCCTGGACGCTCGTATAGCTGTGGGTCACCACCCACAGGCTATACGAGCGTGCTTTGTGATGGCCGCGATGGTCGAGACCATCGCGACCATCGAATTTGCGAGCCGGAGCCTGCGGTTGAGGTTTTCAACCGCAAGCTCCGGAGTGATTTTGGCTCTATCAGAGCCAAAATCACTCCCACTGACATCACTAGTGATGTCAGTGGGCCGGCTTCTGACGGGAGGCGTTCCCGTGGGAACGCCCCCGTCAGGGAGGCACGCCCACCAAAGGGGGCGTGCTGTCAATCAACATTGACAGCACGCCCCCTTTGATCGGACACAACGAGCGAAGGACTTTCCTTCGCTCGTCGCGTCTGGCGCATGCGCACGACGGAGCTCCCTCCGTCGTGCGCATGCTCAGTGCATAACATCGACCCACTTGCGAGCGGACAGCCGCTCGCGAGTGGGTCTGAATCAGGCCCACTGTCCTTTATCTCAGCTCTCTTGCATAGCCTCACATCCTCTATCTGCTTACATTCTGCATTATTTTTCTTATTCTGCACACATTTAGCCTTAGATGTATGGTATGTGGTCATTGCTGACTTAAGCCATCTTTATTGCTAGCTTTCTCTGGCTGGCAAATTGGGGGTTTTCATTAATTAGTGTCCACACTTGCCTGCATCTCTGTTTAAAGTGTCAATAGTTTGGCTGCTAAAGCCTTGGCTGGGTGCAGCTTTTCTAAATGCAGTTTTTTAAGTGCATAACTAGCGTTAGACCTGCATTAAACCGAGGAGAAACAGAAGGAGAAAAGATCCATCAAGCAACAAACCTCAACAATCTAAAGACTCAGACTACAACTAGACTCCCTGTACAATCACGGCAAGAACACTTCTATTGCTATTCATAATGCTGGCCTTCTGATTCTCGCATACAATTCAATGCTTATCGTACTTTTTGCCATGTCAGTTTACATCTATCTACTTTGAAACACTGGCCCTCATTCAGAGCCGTACGCTCTGAGCAGAGCGCACGCTCTGAATGAGGGCCGGGCTCCATTTTCATGGAGCGTCCTCCTGGACGCTCGTATAGCTGTGGGTCACCACCCACAGGCTATACGAGCGTGCTTTGTGATGGCCGCGATGGTCGAGACCATCGCGACCATCGAATTTGCGAGCCGGAGCCTGCGGTTGAGGTTTTCAACCGCAAGCTCCGGAGTGATTTTGGCTCTATCAGAGCCAAAATCACTCCCACTGACATCACTAGTGATGTCAGTGGGCCGGCTTCTGACGGGAGGCGTTCCCGTGGGAACGCCCCCATCAGGGAGGCACGCCCCCGGCACACCCCCCAAAGGGGGCGTGCTGTCAATCAACATTGACAGCACGCCCCCTTTGATCGGACACAACGAGCGAAGGACTTTCCTTCGCTCGTCGCGTCTGGCGCATGCGCACGACGGAGCTCCCTCCGTCGTGCGCATGCTCAGTGCATAACATCGACCCACTTGCGAGTGGACAGCCGCTCGCGAGTGGGTCTGAATCAGGCCCACTGTCCTTTATCTCAGCTCTCTTGCATAGCCTCACATCCTCTATCTGCTTACATTCTGCATTATTTTTCTTATTCTGCACACATTTGAACCCCACTTTTAATCCTCCCTATAACAATCTTGTTAATCTGCATACATATTGATACACTGTTTTTTGATACATCACTGTTTTTTTTTTTCACTTGCATTCCTACAAATCTCTTGCACTCATACCTCATTTATATTTCCAAATTTCATTCCTCTTGTTTACCTATAAACACCATGACAAGGTTTTTGTCAACTCCCTCCTTCACTCAGTCTCTACCTAATCCTCTATTCTGCCCCCTGCTTCCACCTTTATCCTTTCCTCCTTATCTCTTCCACCTCCTCCTTCCCTTCTCCCCCCTCCTCTGTCTGCCTACTCTTCACTCCTCTCCCTTTACTCCACTTTCTTCCTGTTCTACCCCCCCTCTGTCCTACTACCCCACCACCAAACCCTCCTCCTACACTCCTCTCCCTGTCACTTCACCCCACTGCCATCCACATCTCTCTCCCTACCCACCTCCTACATATTCCCTTTCTAGCTCAGGTTGCCCGCACCATCACTAAACTCGCTTCATATCGGTCCTCCAAATTGAGCTTACCTCCACGTTACAGCAACCCGGATAATCTTATTCACATCTCCCCCACAAATGCTATCTCTCTATCCTGTGCCCTCTGGAATGCCAGGTCAGTCTGTAATAAACTGGTCCCCACCCATGACCTTTTTATCTCCAACTCTCTGAATCTCCTAGCCATCACTGAAACTTGGATCTCACCCTCTGACACCACTTCTCCTGCTGCTCTATCCTCTGGGGGCCTCGCCTTCTCCCACACCCCCCGGCCTGGGGGTCGCCATGGTGGTGGTGTTGGGGTCCTTCTAGCCACCAGTTACTCCTACCAGCTAATACCCTCTGAACCATCCCTTACATTCCCCACATTTGAGGTTCATGCTATACGCCTCTTCCAACCAGTAAACCTCAGAGTAGCTGTCATTTACCGTCCCCCTGGCTCTCCCTCCAAATTCCTTGACAACTTCGCTTCCTGGCTCCCTCACTTTCTCTCCTCAGACCTTCCCTCCATTATCCTAGGTGATTTTAATATTCCTATTGACATTCCCACAGAATCCTCTGCAGCTAAACTCCATACCCTCACCTCTTCATTTGGTCTCGCCCAATGGACCTCCTCACCCTCCCATTTGAGTGGGCACTCACTTGACCTGGTCTTTACGCACCGTTGTGATATTTCTGATTACTCCAATTGCCCATTCCCCCTCTCTGACCATCACCTTCTCTCTTTTAACCTATCCCTCTCTCCTTCCCCTCCTCTAACTCCTAAAGCTACAATTACTAAGCGTAATATTGAGGCTATTGACACTGTTGCCTTTTCCTCCCTGCTGGACTCTCTTCTCTCCCCTATCATTTCTCTCTCCTGTCCTGAACAAGCTACTTCCCTGTACAATTCCTCCCTTACTTCTGCTCTTGATTCTGTTGCTCCAGCAATAACCACTCACCCTCGCAGATCCACACCACAACCCTGACATTCCAAATGCACCAGATACCTACAAAAGTGTTCAAGAATTGCAGAGCGTCAGTGGAGAAAGTCACGCTCTAAGGCTGACTTCCTCCATTTCAAATTTATTCTCTCTTCCTACAGTGCTGCCTTGTCTCTCTCCAAACAAACATATTTCAAGAACCTCATCTCCTCCCAGTCCTCAAACCCCCGGCGTCTCTTTGCCACTTTCAACTCCCTACTCTGCCCTTCCCCTCCTTGCCTTCCCTCCTCGCTCTCTGCCCTCGACTTTGCCACCTACTTTACATCTAAAATTGACTGAATACGTGAGGACATCATATCCCATCAGACCCTCAGCACTCCTCCCCCTCCTTGCCCTTACCACCCCTCCCCTTCTGTCTCACCAACTCTGATATCCTTCTCGCCTGCTTCTGGAGAGGAAGTCATGGCCCTCATCCGGTCCTCCCCCCCTTCCACCTCCACTCTTGACCCTATCCCTTCCCGTCTCCTCTCCCACCTGTCTCCTTCTGCCTGTTCCCATCTGGCTCACCTCCTTAATCTCTCCCTATCATCTGGCACTGTCCCTTCTGCATTCAAACATGCTCTTGTCTCCCCCATTCTTAAAAAAACCTACCCTTGATCCTAACATACTTTCCAACTATCGACCCATCTCACTTCTCCCTTTTGCTTCCAAACTCCTTGAGCGTATTGTCTACAACCGCCTTACCACCTTTCTTTCTTCCCACTCCCTCCTTGACTCATTTCAATCTGGCTTCCGATCTCTCCACTCCACTGAAACTGCCCTCACGAAAGTCAGCAACGACCTCCTTGCTGCCAAATCCAAGGGCCACTACTCTCTGCTCATTCTCCTTGACCTCTCTGCTGCATTTGACACTGTAGACCACCCTCTCCTCCTGCAAATCCTTTACTCTCTCGGTCTACATGACACTGCCCTCTCCTGGCTTTCCTCCTACCTCTCTGATCGTTCCTTCACTGTGTCCTCTCATGACTCCTCTTCCCCTCCACTTCCACTGAAGGTAGGAGTTCCCCAAGGTTCTGTTCTTGGACCTCTCCTTTTCTCCCTATATACATCCTCTTTGGGTGAACTCATTAACTCCTTTGACCTCCAATATCATCTCTATGCAGATGATACTCAAATTTACCTTTCCACCCCTGAGCTCACCCCTGAGCTCCTTAACCGTATCTCCAACTGTCTCTCTGCTGTCTCTTTGTGGATGTCCCAGCGCTTTCTTAAACTTAACATGTCTAAGACTGAGCTGATCATCTTCCCACCCTCTTCCACTACATCACTTTCCACAATTTCATTATCTATTGATGGCACAACTATCTCCTCTAGCCCCAAAGTGCGCTGTCTTGGAGTTATCCTAGACTCCTCCCTCTCGTTTAAACCGCACATTCAGCACCTCTCGCAGTCCTGCCGTTTTCACCTAAAAAATATCTCCAGGATTAGACCCTTCCTCACCCAGGATGCCACTAAAACCCTCATCCACTCACTGGTCATATCCAGATTGGACTACTGTAACTTTCTCCTAGCTGGCCTCCCAGTCTCTCAACTCTCTCCACTACAATCGGTTCTTAATGCTGCTGCTCGGCTCATCTTCCTCTCCAGACGTTCTACATCTGCTTCCCCTCTCCTTCAAGCCCTACACTGGCTCCCCTTCCCCTTCAGATGCCAATTCAAGGTTCTTACATTCGCCTACAAAGCCCTCACCAAATCCTCTCCCGCATACATTTCTGACCTTCTCTCCCTTCACCCTCCCACCGGCCCACTTCGCTCAACTAATGCATGCCGCCTCTCTTGCCAACTGATTACTTCCTCCCACTCCCGCATCCGAGATTTTGCCCGTGCTGCTCCCTACCTTTGGAATGCTCTCCCTC
This sequence comes from Taudactylus pleione, assembly GCA_031769625.1. Taxonomy (NCBI): domain Eukaryota; kingdom Metazoa; phylum Chordata; class Amphibia; order Anura; family Myobatrachidae; genus Taudactylus; species Taudactylus pleione. Next base: position 3,347,465 of record JAUIMM010000197.1, read on the forward strand.
TCCCCATCAGACTCTCCACCTCTCTACAAATCTTCAAACGGGCTTTCAAGACCCACTACTTCATCAAGGCCTTCCAGCACTCATCCTAACCCACCTCATGCTCTTTCCTTCCCATCTTCCCCTTCTGTGTCATGCCTGTCTGTCTGCCCCTCCCCTTAGAATGTAAGCTCTCACGAGCAGGGACCTCTTCCTTCATGTGCTTCTCTTTACATTTTCTTCTACTCTCTACTCCCCATTAGGGCACCTAACACGGGACCGCCGCGGCAGCTTATTGTGAGTGCTTTAATCATTATTTCAGCAATGTATATAAGTTGTGTCCTTGTCCTGTACTGTAATGTACTGTATGTTACTTGTTTCTTGTTCACCTATTAGTTCTATGTTCTATGTACTATGTAAGGCGCTGCAGAACACTTGTGGCGCCATATAAATAAAGGATAATAATAATAATAATAACCTGTGTGTAAGTGCATCCTGCATTCATTGAGTCAGCATTCATCTCAAGCATCTACCATGTGAGCTGTTCTGCACTCCACACCCAGGTGTCCCACTACACTCTGGTGCATTTATCTACATCAGGGGTGGGGAACCTTTTTTCTGGTGAGGGTCATTTTGATATATATAACATTTTGCAGGCCACGCCCCCTCCGTGTGACATCACACGGGGGTGGGGTCACAATAGCCGGTAATTACAGCAATGCCTGGAGCATACTGAGGATGCTTCGGGGAGCTGTAATGGCAGCAATGTGACCATCTGAAGCTTCCTAAGGATGCTCCAGGCAGCACTGCTGCATAGATTCTGGCTGCAGGATGCCATTCTACGCACCCTGCTAGCCAGATGAGGCTAGCAGAAAAAAGCTCTGAGGCCATACCAAATTATTCCGGGGGCCTTATACGGCCCCCAGCCTGAGGTTCCCCATCCCTGATCTACATCCTGCTCTCAGTACTTTTGCAGCACTCCAGTATTATCACCTCCTGCAGGCCGACACCAGTATTACAGGCATTTTGCTGTGGTCACAGTTACTGCCTGTCTCTGCTTAATAATACAGTGCTGAGGGCCTCATTTACTAACGAGTTTTTTCACCAAAACGAGTGATAAATTTAACTGTGTATGATAATGGTGCTCCAGCCAATCAGCTCCCAACTGTCAACAGTTAGAAAAGTGACAGTTGGGAGCTGATTGGCTGGAGCACTATTGATCATACAAAGTGAAATTTATCACTTGTTTTGGTGATAAAACTCGTTAGTAAATGGGGCCCAGAGTACAGTAAAAAAATTATAGCTGTCATGCTTTCGGCACTCTATCCAGTATTGTCCTAAAAGACAGAATTCCATCTGTTTCTTCACAAGAACCCATACATATCCTTCTAGTGGTGGTCTAAATGAGTAGGAGCACTAACAAGGCTTAAGGCTTCAACTACTCTCCCACATACAAAGCTATCTCTAAGGGTCCGGATCTAAATCTACAAAAGCCGAGGGACATGACATACCCAAAATATCTGAATCATATGACAATCCCACAACATATGAGCCCAGCCGCAGCTCCAACAGGTATTCGTTAAACTTGGGTACATGTTGCACAAAACTCTTGGACATGTCTGGTATGCCATGTTGCAGGTAACGTAAAGTGGGTCTCAATAACCAACATACTCTGTGAGGACACATGTGTCAATTTTAAATATTTTCTCCCATTGTTTATCCAATAAATGATGGCCCAATTTCCTCTTCAGTGTTTTTGGACGAAGAGTCAAACTGATTTTCAGTGATCAGTTTGTAGGTGTAGTAGAGAGTATTTTAAAGTTCCCAATTCCGGGAGAAGTGCAGAGCGATTCAAGAGTAAAATTTGGACTGCGTATATTACCACAGTATATACTGTATGTATACAAAATACTTTATCTGCATGTAAGACTGCCATCTAATATCACAGGCTATGGGTCTATTTACTAAGCCTTGGATGGAGATAAAGTGAATTGAGATAAAGTACCATCCAATCAGCTCCTGTTTGGCTGGTACCTTATCTCTGTTCACTTTATCTACATCCAAGGCTCAGTAAATGGACCCCTATGCCTGTAGCAGACTTGCCATCTCTGCCGGTCTGGTGTCGAGGCTGCAATTTGTTTTTATATAGGCTTCTACTTTTCTTTTATTCTCGCTTTTATCAGTACACTTTTCCGTATAGTTTCACACTGTATAAAATGGATTTGCACAATTCTTCTCTAAGGTTCCTTTAATATGTATTGTACAGTCTATATGAACGAATAACAATAAACCACATACCTTGCACAAATTAATGCGTGCCACTTAAGGATGTTAAGAGAGGGGCTCCTGGCAACTATGCATACCCTTTGCAGTTTATAGAAATCAAGTCTTCATTTATTTGTTCAGATCATCTAATTAAGAAGCCCATTAGAACATTAGTGTCACATAGCTGCTTGGTTTAATGCCAGTGAGATTAATTACTTGCTTCAACTTGAATGATAAACGGCAATGCTTGATAACTGTAGACAAGCCACAATTTAATGATGTGACATTGGGTACTACTACTAGCTGTGTGTGTCTGTGTTTCATTTTATTTATTTATATTTTAATGCAAAAGCCATTTAAGTGTCCACTAAATTCTTTTCTGCCACAATCGCTAAGTGCATTATATGCTGGGCTCCAACGCTTGTGTTTTTATGTGCATGAGGAGCACCTACAAGTCAGTCATCATCATCAACTAGTAAACCGGCACACATCTTATGGACATAAGGTGTATCTTAAGATACATGTAACTCAAAAATTATACATCTCATAGAATCATGGTCATCATACGTCTGCATACTGCACTTATATATAAATGCTCTGAAACTTAACTATTTGTGGTCGATTCATCGTTCCTTAAAGCATTTGAAAGTATTACTTTTCACTTACTTTTCAAGGAAGAAGGCATCAGATTAATTGGCGTTAGTTTCCAGAGTCCCGTTCCTTCCTATAGAAAGGAGGTCTGATTTGTGTAGAGGGATCTGTTCATGCTGGCCCCTCTTTGTGCACGCGTGTGAAGTCATTACACACATGTGCAATAACTATGCCGGGTCAGTCCCAGAAGTGCAAGAGTTTGCCGCTGATAATTAGAGGCGACAGTGTCAGTGGTAGGACTTGCAGGTATTGTAAAGTTGCATTTCAGAGCAGTTGTCCCTGCATCAGAGAAATGCTCCAGTAGTATGGTATCTGCCGCAGCAAGCAACCCACGGTGAGTCGCATACCTAATTAACATGGGCTAAATGGGGAATAATGATAACTATACCCCCAAATAATGTTTCCTCTCATCCTAATCTTCATTTGGCCACAAACATTGCTATAGTAATTTAGCCTTGATTGTCGCCAAACTTGATCACATGATGACCAAATTGCACAGATCTGGCAATCGGACACTGAGGAGAGAATTCAATTAGATGTGATTATCGCGCACCTGCATGTGAGGTGGGTGAGTTGCCGTTGTGACAGCGTATAAAATAAATATGGGAAACAGCATCAGAATGCAGACCCTTTTCACTTGAACTCATTCTGGACTCTCACATTTTTGCTTATAGTCCTGATAACGCAGGAATATGTGGACGTACATATTCCTTCAGCAATTCACCTTCTTTGCTTGCACTGCAATTTAGAGTATATAGAAATGATTGAGAATATATATATGTTGTGTGAGTTGCAGAAGGCCACATTTGTCGAATGGCCTCAGGCCTAGAGAAGATAAGGCCTTCCCTTTTCTCTCTAAAGTTAGCAAGTGTGTGTCTAATGCAGTAGCCATCTTGTTTGATATCTTAGCTAAAAGTATGTTAAATTATGTATTAAAAAGTATGTAGAAATTAGTGTTTTATTTATCTGCAGGTGTGATTAACTGCGGAGATATGTATAGGTTAAACTGCTATATACATTGTTCTAGCAATAAGAATTATAGGTTTAAAATGTATACGTTTTAACATGTCCAAAACAGCTGACAGCAAGTCTCAGTTTTTATATAAACAAATGACCTAACTGAAGATACTGTAGCATTTAACTGCAATAAGCAGAAATGAAGGTTAAATGAGCAATTATGTTAGAATACTATATGGGAACAAAAATATAACACAGAATACTGTCAATATTATGACTAAAGAACAGATGACTAATGAGGGCCTGGTATGTACGAATATTAATTAAAGTAATAGTACTCATTGGATTAATTGGAGGTATAGACAAAATGATAGTTTAAAACTCCCCAGAGAAAGAGGAAGGGGGGGGGGGCAGTCGGAGAACAGAAGAGAGAGCACAGGACGAGGTTCGGGGGTGCCGGTGCCGTTATGTATGTATGGAGTATTGGCTGGCTGCTGTTCTGTACTGGGTGTCACAAATTTATTGTACAAGTATTTCCTACTGCTGTTGGTATAACTTATGTTTTTTGTTGTAAGTCTGCATTGGCAAAATGTATGTATGATTAAGCTGTCTTTAAGTAAAAGCATTGTCATTTATTTTAGTATCTGTATTTGTGTGAATTATTTCATTACTCTTTATAACAAGTAAGGTTTGGAAGTAATCCAGAACACATCGCATTATCAGTCCTATGGGCTTGCAAACAAAAATCTATGAGTCCAGAGGTACTGTACCATAGGTGCGGCATATATTCACACTTACACGTTGGTGCTAGATAATTCTCCCCTGAAGGTCATTTCTGAAAATGCAAAACACTCAGGAATATAGAGCTATTCATTTTGCACAAATACATGTACATTATTTGTCCGTTTTGAACATATATGGGGCTGATTCTGAATTGCATGCAAAGTGGCTGTAGTTGCGGGCAGCCAGAGCTGGATTGTTGGTGGGGCGGCCAGTGCTGCCACCCAGATAGGATCCAGCAGGCAGTATTTTGTTGCCATCAGCCCTATTCAGTGGCTGAGCCATCTGTAAAATACAGCAGCTGCCATGAAGCTACAGTATATGTAACGTCTCACAAGGTGATGGAATTGTCTGTATGTAGCTTACAGCATGATAGATGGATGCTAGAACTTGCAGCATATAGTCTACAGCTTGGTATGGATGCTAGAACTTGCTGTACATAGTACTCAGCCTGGAATAGATGTGAATAGCGCTCATCCTGGAATAATGATGCCAACAGGAGATAGCAAACAACCAGAAACAAACTGGAACAGATGCAGGCACACTGAGCATGGAGTCAGGAAGCAGGTCTTATGGAGAGAAGTTGTTCTGGCAATGAATGAACTGCCAGAGCTGGTTTAAAAACGGCGCCCTTGACCCTGATAGGCTGAGCGAACCAGATGAGCGGATAATGGAACCGTGTTGTTAGTTAGAAAGTTAGGTGATAGTGGCCAAGATGTAGGTGCCTTGCTGACATGGGAGAGGACTATCGAAGGATGACAAGTCACCAGCCACCCTGCTGGTTGGTGAGCATGGAACACAGAGATGCCTCCAGCGGCCAGCAAGAGCAGTAATTGCCGTGAAGTTGCAATGCCAGGTCAGATAACGGGGTTTGGAACCCTGATGTGTTATATGTTGTTATTAGTATCGGTGCTTACACCAACCCAATGCTAAGTGTAAGAGATCCGGCAGAAACAAGCTACCCTTCCCTATACGCATGGCTCAGAAAAACACAGAGCTATAGATACACACTGACAAAACTCCTATGATACTCCCATACAGGGCGGTTCTGCCCAGTTGTCACCCAAACAATCCAATTTCACAATAAGACTGATCTAGTCAAGACACAAATAAGCAAAACATTTGTAAATTTGCATGCGCTGTGGGCAAAATCCTCACCATTTGTGCCCCTGCACAGAGATCAGTCCAGCTCAGAATCAGGCTCATACAGTATAAGTGCATGCTCAGTACCCCCAGAAAAGGATTATGCAACTTGGAATATATAGCGAAGAAGCAGTAAAAATTTAACTTCATCCTTGTCCAATGAAGCTGCCTGGCTGCTGATTCTCCTGTCTTGTGATGTCACTGCACAGCGTCATGCTCGCAGTCGTGGACCCAGAGGAGCAGCCAGAAACATCTCAGGGACGGACATCCCCCTACTCTGCTTGCTGCCCCTCTTGCTCCCCACAAGGAAAGAATTGGGGTTGGGAGCTCCTACTACCATTCCACCAGCTCTGACTGGAAGAGACAATTCTGTAATTGAACCTTACAGTGCTTGATTTTGATAAGTCCGGATGAGGCCATGAACTGTGCAATGATCAGAAAGTTTGTTCAAAAATAACTAAACAGGCTGCCCACAACTGTCCCTCAATAGCTCTCTTTACAAAACATCCCTCCTTGACGTGCCAGTCTAGCTACGTCTATTCACTACTGTCATACTTGACAGCTGAGGTAACAACCATGTGATGCAAAGCCTGTTCATCTGTCTGCCACAACAGACCGGATGAAGATTATTTACTAGATGAGCTAACCCTGTGTGAAATTTCACACAAATACAGTCACACTGTTGAGTTGGAACAGGACAGATTCCCGAGGTGTTAAATATATGCAATACACTCTCCGACTTCTGAATTCATTTCACCATTCTACAGTTTTGCAACTGAGCTTGTTCCAGAATTTTGCAGAATGAATATAGTCTATGACTAAGGCTGGGATGACAGCAGCCAGTTCATTGTGCCATATAGTGTGGTTGGGGCAGGTTTTAGAACATTTACTAGTCAAATGGGTATATTTTCTAAAGTAAGAGTTTTTAGAAGTGGAGATGTTGCCCATAGCAACCAATCAGATTCTACTTAACATTTAACTAGCACCTTCTAGAAGATAATAACTAGAATCTGATTGGTTACTATGGGCAACATCTCCACTTCTAAAAAAAACTCTCACTTTAGTAAATTTATCCCTTATTTTTCAGAATGCAAAATTCATAAAACCTTTTGGTAAAATGTGGAATAAGGAAGATATTTTTCAAAACTTTACTCAAATCTCTTATTTTCTAACATTTGTTATTGTTTTTTTTCCCTTTTGTCCAAATGTCAAATGTCCTTTTTTTTTCCCTTTTAGACAATGACATGAAACTCGGCAATCAACGGGACGCAATGACACAATTTATGGCACCACAACCCCCCCACCACCCACTGGGTCCTCCCCCTCTAGGTTCTCCCAGAGGGCACTAGTAACAAGTCAGACAGTATGGACAAGACCAGCTAAAATTAAAGTTGTAAGGTGACAAGAGGCAGTACGGCAAGGGTAGCAGCATTAGTTCTTGCCTTAGGGTGGAAATAAAAGTGACATTTGCCCCTGTTGGCATATACAATGTACTCACTTATTTCTCTTTATTTTGGTGCTGTGTTCATCATGAACATCTTCAGGGACAGCTCCATCTTTTTTGCTCGCTGCTAGAGACAAAGGAAGTGCTTTACACCAGTGTAAACTCCATGTTTAAATACACAACCACACGTACATAATGACAATTTTATAGTTTGTTTCTGGAAGCCAGACTTCTCCATCCCAAAAGAGAGCACTAATTCCCATTTCCACACATAAAGTACCTAATGAGCTAATATTTAACTTTTAGGAGTACAATGCCTTAGTTCATTGTGAAATATTGGATCAGGTCCATGTGCTGAAATTGATTTAGGCTGCTGGCAGTGAATTTCCTTTTCCATCAGATCTGTGGCTACACTGAAATTCTCTTTTCTATGTCTAAGTGCTTTTTGTCTCATCAGATGCGATACTTAAAGGGTAACAAGCAAATTCAATTAGTTTGGAATAAATAGGATTTGCACAGCCATTCCCAGTATTGTGATACATATGGAGTAACTTTAGTTCACATTATGTGATGTCCTACAGTGCATATATTACAGAATGTGTAAGTTACTGACAATTCATTTCTTTAAAAAGATGTTCTTTCAAACTTTTGTTAATTAATACGACTCATATTATCTGAACACTTCATTAAAACAATTCTTCTAATTGTTGACTTTGTCCAATAGTGATGCATAGCCAATTTGTTCTTCCTCTGCCTGCTATCTGGACACTGTAATTTCTTAAAGAATCTAATATTTACTTGCGGGAGATTCCAATTTGCGTTTATGGGGGGGATCCTCGATAATTCTGTTTATATCCACACGATTCTTTAAATCTATCGGCTTGTCCCACACTGACAGTTGGATTGTAGGGTTGAAGAAAAATACTTTGTCGTCACCAGTCCACACTACACACCTAGCAATAAAAAAAAAGTAAAAAAAATAAGTAATTAAAATAAAACAGTATCGTTATATATTATTATTAACTTCTATAAGGTGCCACAAAGTGTCAGCAGTGCCGGATAGGGTAACAAAGAAACTTTTTACAATAAGAATCACAATTGCTGATCTTATACTTTAAGTACATAGTAATAAACGTGTTTTTAGGGTGCGCTGAAATCTGGGGCAAGTCTGACTAGTTGAGGAGCAGAACACATCAAGCAAAATCTTGGAATCAAGTAACCATGGTGTAGTAGCAGAGGAGGAGCGGAGAGAGGGCGTAAGGGAGTTTGTATAGAGATGAGGTTAGAAATGTACTGTGGAAGAGATGAGTGGTTTGAGGCTTTGTAAATAAGAAACTGGTTTCTAAGGAGGATCTAGATCCAGTGAAATAAAAATCCCAAAACATAGCGGGTTCCTTTTTTTGGTGTTCTACACCACCATACCTCCCAACTGTCCCGCATTTAGCGGGACAGTCCCATTTTTATGGGACTGTCCCGCTGTCCCACCCGCGGGCCACAGTGTCCCGCGGTGGGGGGGGGGAAGTTGGGGATAGCACACCCGCTGCTCTGCATAGCAGAGCAGCGGGTGTGCAGAAGGTGAACAGATGCCGTCCGATGCGCATGGCATCTGTTCACTAGTGTAGGGAGAGCCTGGGGGGCTGCCCAGCATCTCGGAGAGTGCTGGGCACGCCCCCTATAGTGACATAAATGGGGGTTGCCATGTGGCTCTGCCCCGTTTCTTAGATGCCCCGCCCCTTCTCTGGAAGCCACGCCCCATTCTCGGGAAGCCATGCCCCCTTTTCGGAGGCTCGCATCTACGGCACGCGAAGGGTCCCGCATCCCTGTCTTCAGAAGTTGGGAGGTATGCACCACTGACTAATGTGTTAGAGCCATACGCCGACAACAATTGTTTTTCTGTTTTGTATTCATATATGGCATTAAGTAAGTAATAACAGAAGGCATATTGCAGTTGGTACCATGTGTATTATGGGTAAAACCAAATGCAGGCATATTTGTTTTCATATTTACATATGAACATATGCAGAACCTTAAGATTTTCATGAAATGCACTTATATTGATAAATCCTACAATTTAACGAAAAAGAGTAACCTCCAAAGCAGCAAACTACTAAACACAAATAGAGTGAAAAAGGAAGAAGGTGAAAGTAGAAATATCAGGGATCTAATAAAGACAAATATTCTATGGATATCTGTACTCTCTTAGTTACGTTAAGTACAGTGGTGGCTCCAGAGATGGGTCTGCAGGGCAGTCCAAAATTCAAATAGGGGAGCCACATCAACTGCCCTTCCAAACTCTGCAAAACAACACCAGTCAGGTCTCACTGGCAGTTGGTGTGGCTCCCCTATTTGAATTTTGGACTGCTCTGCAGCCCCACCTCTGGACCTGCCACTGGTTGAGTACAGTAAATCACCTGTAAATGCTACGCGTATCAATGTTTAAATGACTCTGCAAAGGCATGTAGTTATTCAATTAAAAATGGATATCATAATTATACTTATACTGAATAAATGATAAATTGAAGGAATCCTTTTAAATTATTTAATATGTCAGAGCAACATTGTATGTATTGTCATGATACCATCTGTTATTTGTAATAATCAGGTCCTGAATAGCTCCTAGAGCAATGATTCCCAACCTCAGTCCTCAAGGCACACTAACAGTCCTGATTTTAGTGAGATCCATGATATTGGACAGATGGTTAAATCAAAATAACTGAGGTACTAATTAAGTCACTTGTGCTCAAGTATGGCTATCCCTAAATCCTGGACTGTTAAGGCCCCCATACATCAGCAATCTGAAAACCACAATTGATCAATTTGAAGATTTATTGACCGATCTTAGGATTTCCCAATCGAGCAATCTGCGCCCATACACTACAGATCTTTTTCAGTGATTTGCAGATCGATTGCAGCAAACACAGATCTGGCAATCTTGAAAGACCCATCATTTTGCTAGAAACGGTCTGCAAATCTGCTGATCATGTCCATACACTAGCACTCTACAGCCCCAATCGATCTGTGGAATCCAACATGTTGGACAATCTGATTAAACAATTCCAATCACTTTTTGGTTGCAATCTGCGATCTGTGAAGCCCATACATTGCAGATTTTTATACACAATCGATTGCAAATTGCACAATTGCTGCAATCCATCTCTGATGTATGGGGGCCTTTTGTGTGCATTGAGGACCGTGGTTGGGAACCCGAGTCCTAGAGGATAGGAATAGTAGAGAAGTACCAGTAACAGTTTTAATGAGGACCTAGGGCTCTATTTATTAACATTATTTTGACTAAAAATAAAGTGAAAAAGGGTGTTGTAATGGGAAATGTGATCCGACCAGAGTTACTAAAAATAAAATGTGAAAAAAATACCTAGAGAGGCCCTGTGATAATAACGCCACCTGGAGGTGGCATTATCCAGGGTCTCCCCCGGTTACCGGACTCCTGCTCCGCTCTAACGGAGAGAGCAGAGGCAGGAGTCGGTCCCAGTAATCAGCTGTGTGGTCTAAACAGACCGCAAGCCGATCGCTCATACAAAAAAAAAAGTAAAAAAAAAATTAACAGGGACCGGTGATCGGGGCTCCAGGTGATGTCCTCCCTCCAGTCAGCTGGTCTCCCATAGTGCACTGCGGCCCGGTCATCAGGTGATCGGGTCCCAGTGCAGTATGAGATATCACCTGACCGGAGGACATGGAGGACATCACCAAAGGCCCGGATCATGCAGGTAAGTATAATTAAGGGGGGGCTGCATTTGTGGGCGGCGGGGCTTAGCACCAAGGGGGTAGCAGGGACGGCCAGTCGGCACATGCGCCGGTACTTTGTCACTGTATTTTTTCCGAAAATACCGTGACTAGTGTGTGGATGGGATTCGCAGGGACAGAGCTTTTTCGCATGCTCTGTCCCTGCAAGGGATTTGTGGTAAATCCCTGTGATATTGCCTGAATTCGTAATGCGAATTCAGTTGTTAATATCACACTACAATCTGCATTCAATATGCGGATTGTAGTAAATAGAGCCCCTAATCACAGCCCCTAGGTTGAGTCTACGCCTCAAAATAATGGGGGTCATTCAGATCCGGTCGCAAGTACTGATGTGCTTGCAACCGGGTCGATGGGTAGCCCTGCGCACGAGCAGCGGCCGCACTGCGCGTACGCAAGCCCCGGAGCAAGAGAGAAACTCTCTCGCTCCGGAGCTCACTACAAAAGGGGTGGCTGTCGATGTTGATCGACAGCTCGCCCCTTTTTGTAGGCTGGCTGGTGGTGTGGTTTCCAAAACGGAGGTGTTCCCTAACGAACGCCTGCCGTTTTGTGGGCGGCTGCACTGACATCATCAGTGATGTCAGTGAGGAGCTTCTTGCTCCATCAGAGCAGAAAGCTCCCTGGGGCTTGCGTGTGCCCACACCCAACCTTAGGGTCTGGTCGCAAGTCCCGATGGTCGCGATGGTGATCACCATCGCGACCATCACCCTGGTCGCTAGCTAAGCTGTGGGTGGTAACCCACAGCTTAGCTTGCGACCAGGAGTCCGCAACAAAAAAAAAAGAAGCGCCCACCCTCATTCAGAGAGAGCGATCGCTTCTTGCGACCGCCTCTGAATGAGGTCCAATGTCTGATCGTTTTAGATTTTGCCATTTTTAGATGACAAATTACAGTAGGTAATTTCATGAAGGTGCACTGGGGAATGGCATATTTGTGGCAGGGTATGCTGGTATGTGTAGTTCCATAGTAGCTGGAGTGCCACATGTTGCCTTTGACCTACTAGTTACTATCCATTTTAAAATAATAATTTGATAACTTTCATTTATTACTGTACTTGTCATACCCACTTGCATCAATAAAATTAATGAAAAATGTTTTTCCCAAATAAACATATAAAATTTAAGAATGGCCCATAGGTCAGTCCATTTTCATATAGTTTATTGTCTCCAGTTGGTGCTGTAAAAGAATTCTGTACCATGTCCATAACTTATTTTACAATATAATAGCTCTGCAATAGTCAAAAAAAACGTAAGCTTATTAAATGTTAATCACCTTTGCTATAGATGTTTTTCGTGGCCTTATTCTAAGGCCATTTTTCTGCTTTTTTTGCTTATCGCTGAACATACACTTTTCCAATATGAATTCCCTTTGTTACATTCCGGTAAAAAGTCCTCCAAAAAGTCGTCATTTTCACATGATTAGTTTGATTAATAAAACATCTTCCCCTATACATGGTGTCAAACTCAGCTGTAATGTGACCATTAAGATTATATACAGCTCACAATAAACGGTTAATACAGACCGCTAGGCTCTTTAGTTTATGTTTGTGATGCAATGTTGCCCATATACGAATTTGTTATTGTAAGACAATGCAATTAGGACTATATAAGTCCATGGAACTCCAATAGTAAGGACCTACAGTATATTGTTTTGAAAGTATCAGATTAATGGTACCAATGATATGAATGCAGTGCTGATCAGGTCTAAAATCGTCCCAAATCAACAATAAAAATTCTCTGATAACATATACTGTCAATCTGGAACAAGCGCTCTCTTGGATTTGCCTATTGTAGTATCATTGGTGATGCCAAGGTCAAGATCTCACGCCCCCAAATGAGGGTAGGACAGGGAGCCATGTAACATCACATCACAAGTGGGGTCATATTGCTATGCATGCTATGCAAGCATACAGTATTTTCTATTAATTATATTTTATATAATACAAAATCTAAAACACTACACAATAAGTGGCCTTTTTTGGGTGTTGTCAAGTGGAAGAGCCTAATTCCAGGATCTGAAGAAATTTTAAAAGACATTAATCCATAAACTATTCTATAATGCTGGCCATACACCTGCACGATTTCGGGCCGACTGCCCAATTTTCGATGATTCATAAGATGGATCTTGTGAAAATCGTGTATTATTTTAGTAAAATAAGATCCGATGCGCACTCCCGCAGCTCCTATAATTGAATCTTATGATCAGATGTGCAGCCCATATGTTCCATCGTATCGTGTGCAGATCGTGCCGTTTATTTTGTTTGTGCGATCCATCGTGCGGCAGATCCATCGTGCGGCAATTCAAGTCATTTCAATTACTGTTTCCTTTATGAGCCTGTGAGACACAGGATCGATCTTATGACAGATCGTGTGCTAAAGAAACACAACAAACATGCTGCCAGGACTGCCAGGGAGCTCCGGGGAATCGAAGGGAAATCGTATCATGAATCGGATCTTATGCTGGTCGTGTAGGTGTATGGCCAGCTTAAGAGGAACAATTGATTTAAAGAACTGGTGCAAATATTTTCTTATCCATCTCCTCACTTGTACAAGAAGATTCCTTCGTGGGTAACATGAAAGATGTATTAAGAACTACAGATAAGCACAAATATATATATATATTAGGGGTGTGCACCGGCCACTTTTCGTGTTTTGTGTTTTGGTTTTGGATCTGGATCTTTCTTCGTGTTTTGGATCTGGATTGGTTTTGCCAAAACCACCCTTCCGTGTTTTGGGTTCTGGGTTTTGTGTTTTGGATCTGTATTTTTTTGAAAAAAAGCATAAAAACAGCTAAAATCACAGAATTTGTAGGTTTTTCTGCTCCTATGCTATTATTAACCTCAATAACCTTAATTTCCACTCATTTCCAGTCTATTCTGAATACCTCACACCTCACAATAGTGTTTTTATGTCCAAAAGGTTGCACCGAGGTAGCTGGATGACTATGCTAAGCGACACGAGTGGGCGGCACAAACACGTGACCCATCTAGGCGTGAAACTGCAGTGGCAGACAGGATGGCATTGAAAAACTAGGCCCCAAACTGTACATAATGCAAAGAAAAAAAAGAGGTGCAAGATGGAATTGTCCTTGGGCCCTCCCACCCACCCTTATGTTGTATAAACAGGACATGCACACTTTAACAAACCAATCATTTCAGCGCCAGGGTCTGCCACACAACTGTGGCTGAAATGATTGGTTCGTTTGGGCCCCCACAAAACAAGCTGGCAATTAATCTGTCCCTGCACAAACTGGCTCTACGGAGGCAAGAAGTCGTCCTCATCCTCCTCATCCACAGATTCCTCACCCTCTTCAGTGTTATGTACATCCTCATCCTCACAGAGTATTAATTCGTCCCTGCTGGAACCACAGGTCCCTCTGTACGTTCTGGAGGCTGGTCTCCCTGGAAGAGTTGATCATTCATTTTATGAACATCATCTTCTCCACATTTTGTGGAAGCAACCTCCTACGCCTTTCGCTAACAAGGTTCCCGGCTGCACTAAACACTCTTTCGGAGTACACACTGGAGGGGGGGCAACTCAGGTAAAATAGAGCCAGTTTGTACAGGGACCTCCAAATTGCTTCTTTTTCCTGCCAGTACAGGTACGGACTGTCTGACATGCCTACTTGGATGCTGTCACCGATGTAATCCTTTAACAGACAGACGCACGCTTGTCGCTGCTGCTTTGAGGATTCAAGTGCGGCTACAGCCCACACAATTCACAAAGACAGAAAAAAAAAAGAATATTTTTATTGTTTGTGGAGCACACTTTGAGGGTTACACCACCCTCTAACAGACAGACGCACGCTTGTCGCTGCTGCTTTGAGGATGCAAGTGCGGCTACAGCCCACACAATTCACAAAGACAGAAAAAAGAAGAATATTTTTATTGTTTGTGTAGCACACTTTGAGGGTGTCACCACCCTTTAACAGACAGACGCACGCTTGTCGCTGCTGCTTTGAGGATGCAAAGTGCGGCTACATCGCACACAAGTCACAAACACAAAAAAAATAGTTTTTTATTTTTTGGAGCACTTTGAGAGTTACACCACCCTTTAACAGACAGACGCACGCTTGTCGCTGCTGCTTTAAGGATGCAGGTGCGGCTACAGCCCACACAATTCACATAGACAGATAAAAGAAGAAGAATATTTTTATTGTTTGTGTAGCACACTTTGAGGGTGTCACCACCCTTTAACAGACAGACGCACGCTTGTCGCTGCTGCTTTAAGGATGCAGGTGCGGCTACAGCCCACACATTTCACAAAGACCGAAAAAAAAGAACAATATTTTAATTGTTTGTGTAGCACACTTTGAGGGTGTCACCACCCTTTAACAGACAGACGCACGCTTGTCGCAGCTGCTTTAAGGATGCAGGTGCGGCTACAGCCCACACAATTCACAAAGACAGAAAAAAGAACAATATTTTAATTGTTTGTGTAGCACACTTTGAGGGTGTCACCACCCTTTAACAGACAGACGTACGCTTGTCGCTGCTGCTTTAAGGATGCAGGTGCGGCTACAGCCCACACATTTCACAAAGACCGAAAAAAAAAGAACAATATTTTAATTGTTTGTGTAGCACACTTTGAGGGTGTCACCACCCTTTAACAGACAGACGCACGCTTGTCGCAGCTGCTTTAAGGATGCAGGTGCGGCTACAGCCCACACAATTCACAAAGACAGAAAAAAGAACAATATTTTAATTGTTTGTGTAGCACACTTTGAGGGTGTCACCACCCTTTAACAGACAGACGCACGCTTGTCGCTGCTGCTTTAAGGATGCAGGTGCGGCTACAGCCCACACAATTCACAAAGACAGAAAAAAGAAGAATATTTTTATTGTTTGTGTAGCACACTTTGAGGGTGTCACCACCCTTTAACAGACAGACGCACGCTTGTCGCTGCTGCTTTGAGGATGCAAGTGCGGCTACATCGCACACAAGTCACAAACACATTTAAAAAATAGTTTTTTATTTTTTGGAGCACTTCGTGAGTTACACCACCCTTTAACAGACAGACGCACGCTTGTCGCTGCTGCTTTGAGGATGCAAGTGCGGCTACAGCCCACACAATTCACAAAGACAGAAAAAAAAGAACAATATTTTAATTGTTTGTGTAGCACACTTTGAGGGTGTCACCACCCTTTAATAGACAGACGCACGCTTGTCGCTGCTGCTTTAAGGATGCAGGTGCGGCTACATCCCACACATTTCACAAAGACAGAAAAAAAAAGAACAATATTTTAATTGTTTGTGTAGCACACTTTGAGGGTGTCACCACCCTTTAACAGACAGACGCACGCTTGTCGCTGCTGCTTTGAGGATGCAGGTGGAATCTAGACGGGATTTGGAACCGAGGACACACTACCTCCATCAATTGTCTAAATCCCACTGCACTAATGTCGGATACCGGACGCACGTCTAACACCAACATAGCAGTCAAGGCCTCAGTTATACGTTTTGCTTCAGGATGACTGCTGTCGTACTTCATCCTCATCGCTAGGGACTGTTGGAGGGTCAATTGTTTAGTAAAAGTAGTGATGTTCCTACTTCCTCTCTGGGATGATGAACAACTCCCAGCAGCAGCAACAGCACTAGTAGGAAGTGGTTCTTGATCTTTCCCTATTTTATTTTTATCAGAGAAAGTTTGGTCCTCCATTTATGTTATATTGATATATATACGTGCGGCTAAAGCGCACACAAACACAGAAAATATTTTTTTATTTTTGCTGGAGAGTAGTGCACTTTGTGGGTTACACCACCCTTTAAGAAATGAGCCAGCCGGCTCTTTACTTATGGGACACAGGCGCATGCTTGGCGCTGCTCCTTTGTTGATGCACGTGCAGCCACAGTGCACACAAGTCACAAACACAGAAAATATATATTTTTTTGGTTTGGAGTGTACTTTGGGGGTTACAGAACCCTTTAACGGTCAAGCCAGCCGGCCCTTTACTTATGACACAGGCGCACGCTTGGCACTACTTTGTTGATGCACGTGCGGCTACTGCGCACACAATTCACAAACACAGAAAATAATTTTTTTTTTGGTTTGGACTGGAGTGTACTTTCGGGGGTTACAGCACCCTTTAACGGTCAAGCCAGCCGGCCCTTTACTTGACACAGGCGCACGCTTGGCACTACTTTGTTGATGCACGTGCGGCTACTGCGCACACAATTCACAAACACAGAAAATAAATTTTTTTTTGGTTTGGACTGGAGTGTACTTTGGGGGTTACAGCACCCTTTAACGGTCAAGCCAGCTGGCCCTTTACTTATGACACAGGCGCACGCTTGGCACTACTTTGTTGATGCACATGCGGCTACTGCGCACACAATTCACAAACACAGAAAATAATTTTTTTTTTGGTTTGGACTGGAGTGTACTTTGGGGGTTACAGCACCCTTTAACGGTCAAGCCAGCCGGCCCTTTACTTATGACACAGGCGCACGCTTGGCACTACTTTGTTGATGCACGTGCGGCTACTGCGCACACAATTCACAAACACAGAAAATAATTTTTTTTTTGGTTTGGACTGGAGTGTACTTTCGGGGGTTACAGCACCCTTAACGGTCAAGCCAGCCGGCCCTTTACTTATGACACAGGCGCACGCTTGGCACTACTTTGTTGATGCACGTGCGGCTACTGCGCACACAATTCACAAACACAGAAAATAATTTTTTTTTTGGTTTGGACTGGAGTGTACTTTGGGGGTTACAGCACCCTTTAACGGTCAAGCCAGCCGGCCCTTTACTTATGACACAGGCGCACGCTTGGCACTACTTTGTTGATGCACGTGCGGCTACTGCGCACACAATTCACAAACACAGAAAATAATTTTTTTTTTGGTTTGGACTGGAGTGTACTTTCGGGGGTTACAGCACCCTTAACGGTCAAGCCAGCCGGCCCTTTACTTATGACACAGGCGCACGCTTGGCACTACTTTGTTGATGCACGTGCGGCTACTGCGCACACAATTCACAAACACAGAAAATAATTTTTTTTTTGGTTTGGACTGGAGTGTACTTTCGGGGGTTACAGCACCCTTAACGGTCAAGCCAGCCGGCCCTTTACTTATGACACAGGCGCACGCTTGGCACTACTTTGTTGATGCACGTGCGGCTACTGCGCACACAATTCACAAACACAGAAAATAATTTTTTTTTTGGTTTGGACTGGAGTGTACTTTCGGGGGTTACAGCACCCTTAACGGTCAAGCCAGCCGGCCCTTTACTTATGACACAGGCGCACGCTTGGCACTACTTTGTTGATGCACGTGCGGCTACTGCGCACACAATTCACAAACACAGAAAATATATTATTTTTTTAGCACTTGGGGGGAGCACCCCTGATGGACAGAGCACCCCCTGGACAACACTACAGCACCTCTTTAGGAATGGGCCACTGCACAGGACTTTGGAGTGGACACAGCCCCTATGGAGAACTGACTGCACAACACAGTCCAGCCAGCCCCTATGGACTTTGAAGTAGTGGACACAGCCCCTATTAACAACAGCAGCACAGCACAACACAGCCAGCCCCTATGGACTTTGAAGTAGTGGACAACAGCAGCACTACACTACACTACACAGCCCTAACTCCCACCCTCCCTCTTCACTGTCCACATCCGAGTGAGAAAATGGCGCCGACGTGGGTACCTTATATAGGATCCAAAACCCGCGAGACTCGGAAGGTGGGAAGATGACGTTTTGCCTCGATTTCAGAATCCGAGTCAGGCGGGAAAAGTCGAGCCTGACTCGGATCGGACTCGGATCGGGGGGGCTCGGGGGGGTTCGGATTTCAGAAATCCGAACCCGCTCACCCCTAATATATATATATATATATATATATATATATATATACAAAGAAAAACAGCGGCACTCAAAGGACTTGAAATAAATCAGACTCACGACTCCAAAGGATCTGCGTGAACGCCGATCCTTTGGAGTCGTGAGTCGCATTTATTTCAAGGCCTCTGAGTGCCGCTGTTTTTCTTTGTATATGCTTGGTTTGATAACCACTGGAGGCAACCCAGGCGAGTATTACCTATATTGTGGAGTGCCGGCGTTACTAATATATATATATATATATATATATATATATATATATATACATACATACAGTATATACTACCTTTGAGCACATTTTAGACATTTTCAGAGAATTTGTTATTTGGTCTGATGGGATCTGTCTGGAGGAGCTGGGTACCTCTTTGGTTTATTGCTGTATAAGTACGGTATTTATATGTAGTGCATGAGAAGGTAGTTCTGTGTATATATATATATGTGTGTGTGTGTTTGTATAACTGTGTCACTGTACTATCTACTTCAGGTAAACAAGCAGCAAACCAACTATACGTATGGATGTAGATTTATGAGTTGATGGTTGATTGCATTTATATTTGCCTGTAAATAATATGAGAACCTGTTTTTGTTCCACCTGCATCAGTGATGCTTAAACAGCCTACAGGCTGAGCACCTGATGGAGTAAATATATGTTTATGTGCCAGTAAACAGCTGGCTATGTGAGTTGTGTTATTAAACAGAGCAGAAAGCAATTACGATGCAATGTAAATTATGCAGGCTCCAGTTAGCACCAAAACCGCCATCCTGCACGAGTGCAATACCGTATTTCTTGAATACAACATATTTATAAGATGCTCTAATTTAATAGGACAGGATTCTTTGAAAGAGAATAATTCCTTACTGCGAATCCTCGCCACAAAGATCTCTAGAAGTAGATGTATTTTTTTTATGTAAGCTTTGGCTGTTATGCTGTTGTAACAGGAATTGTTCTTCATAAGCCAGCAACAGAATGACAAGCTAGAGAAAACCTCCATCTCACATAGAGGACCAAAGTTTTAATTTCCGCTTGGCATTTTGCAATGTAAGGGCCCTCATTTAGTCACTCTTATCAATCTTAGATATTTTGCTTTGCAGCAGTAATCAGAACGATGATTGATATATCATCTGCGGAACATTGCACCTCGGGGCAGTTTATTAAACACTGATGTGGCAGTGCAGGGTTAGATTAAACCCCACTGGATGACTGTTTTAGGGCAGTCCTTAATAGACGATGCCTGCAGAGATACATAGCCGCTGGAGCAGGGATTACAAGTGTTTATTTTGAATCATGTGCTGAGCAGTGAGAACGAGCAAGTCTTACAGTATCTGATAAGCTGTGAGATCAGAGGCAAAGCCTTTTTATTGGGTTAAATCATACACCTCAAGCAAAGTAACTATATGTACTGTACTTTGGATTAAGATGTTTGATTATTATTATTATATAATATTCAGAATTGTTGGTAGTGTCATTGTATGGGGACCAGAACCTATCAACTTGAGGGTGGGTACTCAATACCGACACCCGAATCCCGACAAGGGATTTAAGATAGGCGTCGAAATACCGTCACCTATGTTGATCCCGACGCCAGAATGCAGAAGGACGCTGGACCAAACGAGGTCTGAGGTGTCCTTAGCGCTAGCCACTGGGGGGTGGTTAGCTTTAGGGAGCGTAGTGGGCTTAGGGTTAGGTTTTGGGGGTTAGGGTTGGGCACCCCAAGGGGGGAGAGATAGGCACCCCGACCGGGAGTTATGTTCAGGCTGCGGTGAGGGGGGTTAGGGTTAGGCACCCCTGGGTGGAGGTTAAGGTTAGGTACTAGGGGGGCGGTTAGGGATAGGCACCACTTAGGAAGGGTTAGGGGGGGAGAGGGGTAGGGATAGGGTACTTACCTGCCCTGTCGGGATCTTTTCCCTTTGGGCTGCCGGTGTCGGGATATGAACTGGTGGCTATTCACCCGACGGGACTTCATACCCATTCCTTTGAGGATGCTTGTCTCATAACCAATTAGCAGAGTAGCAATAGCACAGATGTGCTGCGTAATGACACTGGGTGGAATTAAGGTTTTGTACAGTAAATAGTGACACTAGATAACAGTAAATACACTTGGCCGGAGTGTATAAGGTGTAAATGCTGTAGAGCAGTAGTTTGGTGCTGGTGGCAGTAAGCCCGCACATGGTACAGCTTAACCAGGTCTTGGATGTATTGACCCAGGTAGAACAGTAAGTAGCATATGACACAGGGATATTACAGGTGTACCAATAGTAGTGTCGATGCTGCCTGGAGCATTAGAGTATCGCTGGGAGTTGTAGTGCACTGGGCGTCAGAGTGGTAAAAACACTGGAGGATAGTAGCACTATGCCCCTCTAATGTAACGAAAGTGATATAGTGTAGTTGTGGTACCTTGTGGGCTCTGCAAGGCTGGTATATACAGTATGTGGGAGTCTCAGAGGTGCATCCTTACACTAGGAACTGCATGGAGGAAATGACAGTATGCATGTCAGAGGTCAGGCCTTCTGCTGAGCTCCGTCAGACCTTAGGAACCATCGGCTCAGTTACCTGTTGCATTGAGAAAGGAGTCAGCGAAGGAGCTTTCCTCATATTTATATATACTCATAACTTAGGGCTATTTGATATATGCAGCTGCCATTAGCACAATTTTGAAGGGGAATAGGGGGGTGGTGCAAAGATTTTATATTTTAGATTGATTTGTTTAAAATTTAGGGCTTGGGGCTGGTCAAATTTTCTTCTTGACCCAGGCGCTAAAATGTATAGATACGTATCTGTGTATACTGTACTTATATACTCATTATAATCAGGGGTTTACAATATAAACTAATGCACATAAGAGATATGAAGGAAGCATTCTCTGTATGCACCCTCAGAACTAGATGGTTAGATGATCTATATGTAACAGAAGGGAAGTAATAGCCAGGAGAGTATCGCATAGCATTGGTAGGTCACTAAATTAGCATTTTTATCTCTCAATAAATGGAGCCACCATTTTCTATTGGACAGTCAAGATTTCTGTGATGTAAACAACATGATACCCACAATTTTGGGGGAGATCTATACCTGATTAGGGGCATTATGGCTGATTAGGGGCATTATGGCTGATTAGGGGGCATTATGGCTGATTACTGGGCATTATGGCTGATTAGGGGCATTATGGCTGATTAGGGGCATTATGGCTGATTAATCGGGTCTTCAGTTTCAGCGAGTTTTGCATTTAAATGTTGTAAAGTACTGTATAGGAATGGTGTTATGTGGACACCTGGTAAAAATGAAGCAACGTATACTGCCACAATATGCCTGTGTGGAATAGTAATAATAATAATGTATTCAAGAGCAGTCTACATTCTAAGTAGCGAATAATATATACAGTAGATCAAGTGCTTATGAAATCATGCTAGTGTGGGACATGCTGATAAATGGATACACGGGATGAGGTACCCTCTACCGTAATAGACCTTGGTGACTTTTGCTGTTCTGCTGTTACATAGTAATTATTTTATTTTTTAACTTTTAAAATAAATGAGAGCTACTTAATCTTAAGGATAAAGACTTGTTTATGTGATACTATAAATATTTTTGGCCGAAATTTGCAAATTAATATTTTCAAGCACATGAGCTGGAAGCAGTGTGATAGTGTGATGTTATCGCACTGCTTCCCCTCTTGGGAAAATGTAGCCCATAGGCTACTATAGGATGGTGTTACCTTCACATTCCTGATGTACAGCAGCCCCATGAAGGGACCCCAGAAGGTATCAGAGATATCAGCACATCTGGGGGATATTTAATATTTGCGGGTGCCCCCTGAAAATGGTGGTTTTCAAATAATATCTTGTAAATATTTAATGATAAAAAGACACCTTGGTCTATTGGATTATTGAATGAATATTAGATCCATGTTGCTGGGCAGTTGTGTTGATGTAAGTTATAGGGGGGAGATTTATCAGATCTTGGAGAGAAAAACTGGAGAGAGTACCAACCACTCAGCTTTTTGTCAAATACAGCCTGTAAAATGGCAGTTCAAAAACGTTTTCCACTTATCTCTCTCCAAGGTTTAATACATCTACCCCTAAAGCTGGGTACACACTGACATATCGGCCAATATATCTGGTGCCTGTGGACCAGCGTGTCCCAGCGATATGTCTGTGAACGACATAGCTCATAGACCTATCGCATTGGCTGTGCTGCACAGCCGATGGACAGGTATATCCGCAGACATATCTGTCCATCGGCAAATGTGTACGGGCAGTCTGCAGACCGCCCGTACACATGCAGCCGCATGGAGGGGGGCAGACCCGCCCCCGACCCGCTCCCCCGGCCAGTGGGACCCTCGGCTGCCTGGTAGATGATGTCGTTCAGTGTATACAAACGACCATCAACTACAGATATATCTGCAGATCACTCGATCTGCAGATGTATCTGCTAGGTGTGTACCCACCTTAAGTTTGAGGAGTGTGTTCTCAGCATACAGTAGTTATTAATAGGCAGTTTGGACTTCTAGGGGTAAATTTACTAATAATAGATAATGGTCAAGTTTAGTTTTTTTAATCTCGATTTCTATCGCCGAATCTCGGATGATTTTCCCGTTTTTCATCTCGCAAAGTGAGTTTAGCTGAAAGTGAGTTGGCCGATGGTGAAGCAGATCGAGATATCTCCTCCGAGTTGCAAGTGAAGAAGAGATTACTCACCTAAGATTGCAGTGTTTTCTCTCTGCAAATCTCTCCCGAGCTAGCAGCCTGCACATATCAGTGAGATACAGTATGTGCTGGCTGCTTGTTCGTTAGTCTTGTAAAAAACGGGTTAAGCGCTATAAATAAAATGACGTGAGGTCCCCCCCAAAAGAAAGGCTAACCAGCCCCGGTCCTGCTTCTAAATATTACAGGGAACAAAATGAGTAGGGTTCCACCGTAATTTTGGAACCAGCACCAGTCTGCAGGGCCAGTCCTGGTTTTAAATATAGGGGGGAAAAAACAGCACCAGACCCAAAACGGTTTGGCTGTAATGCCACAGCCCGGAGACCCACGTGGGTCCCAGCCAATGAGCAGCTGCTTTTCATGTAAAGCGGCCACTGATTGGCTCGCGACCAGTGAGATATTACAGCTGACTTCGGTAAGCTGTAATTTCGCGAGGTGAAACTATATGCAACAGCATATACTTACATCTGTCCGGTCTGGTTCGGGTGACTCATTTACTTGTTTTACCAAGACCCTGGATGCTACAGAGAGCAGCACCAGGATTTAGGTGAGTATAGATTATTTTTTGCAGGGCCAGGCACACGGATTCTACTTCAGATGGGGACAGACACATCAGGAAGCAGGTAAGTACAGGTATGTGTGAATGGGTAGTGTATGAAATAAAGTTTTACTAGGCATGGTGTGTGTGTTTTGTCTTTATTTAACTATTTCTTTTACAGTGGGGCATGGGTGCTGGCTGCCTGCTGGCACTTGTAGTTCCAGAAGTGCCAAAGTGCAGGCATGCTGACACCTGTAGTTCCACTGTAAAATACAATAGTTTTATTTGATTTTACACTTTATTACCCCCGTACCCAATGCTCCAGGGGTGCGAAGAAGAGCCCCGGGCTTCAGACTAAGCCTGGGGTTTCAGGGGGGAGACCCCTTCTTGGATAAGTTATGTTTTAATGATGATATTGCTCAGTGAACCACATTGGACATTTTCTTTTCTTCTTTTGTAGTTTTCTTTTGGAGACGTCTATTACCTGGGGTCAATCAAAGGACGGCCCCAGTAATCCCGGCGCTAAAGAACCAATGTAAATAAATTAGGAAATGTATATAACTTAATACACAGTGCTGCAAATCTAAATGTCAGTTGCTATTCTGACACAAAAAGAAAACACAACCCAGAAAAAATTGGAATAGATTGCGCTACTGTGACTAGACAATAATAACAAGTGCTTGATCCCCTTCGACGCATTTCGCTCCTCTCCTCTCATCTTGAAAAAGCTCCTAGAGAGGAGCGAAATGCGTCGAAGTGGTTAAACACTGTGATCAGTGTCCAACAGCTCAGCAGCCTGTATTGAATTATACTCTTATTTAAGAGATACATTTTATCTATTTTTATCTTTTCAATTTATATTGTATGTTTAATAAATGTTGTCTGTTTTTGATTCAGAGAGGCTAAAGTGTTATTAATTATCAATCAAGCACTTGTTATTATTGTCTAGTCACAGTAGCACAATCTATTCCAATTTTTTCTGGGTTGTGTTTTCTTTTGGAGACGGTCAACAGACCACGAACCTTTAGAAAAAGCTAGGAATAGATTAATGTAGTGGTTTCTCATTTTGTGTTGTCGGTTGGTGGTTTGGTCATTAGGCATCTATGGTTGAAGCCTTTCAGTACCTGGTATTATAGACCTGATGGAGTTCATTTGAATAATTTAGGTTGAGGTTTGTTTATTAAGATCTTTTGTCATTTCTGGATTGAAATGGCTGGTCATGGGTGGCGGGCCAGGGTTCGGTGGAACCTGGCTGTGGTGGGAAGGTGCTGCAACTCAGCAACCAATTGTGACGCAAAAAGTCATTGTGGGGCACTTACCATTTTATTAGTCGCAAATGTGTCCTGCCTAGGTGGTTTTCCCTGGGTGCTTCTTTGTGGAAGCTCTTGGACTGTGAGGAGGAGGTGAGGGGGAGGTGAGTCTTCACGGTGCAAGTTGTGTCTAGTGTGGGCATCTTAGTTGTCCACCATTTGTGTAGAGTGTTCGGCTTCAGCTTAAACTTTCAAGTGCCTTCTTGGCCAAATTTGGTCGATTAAAAAAATCGTGACCTTTTTTCCCGAAGCTACAGTATGGTGTCAGTGTTGTTATTTCAATTTAGATTAAGTTAAGGGTTACTATGGAAAGTTAAATGGCAATAAACTAATGGACGTCTTTAAAAAAATATACTAAAATTATTTAAATTACTATGTATTTCATTTTTTTTCACTAAAATAAATCTGTTCACCTGTCCCACAATTGTTTATTATGAAGTAAGTAAATTCTGCAGCAGTCCTGGAGCATGGGAGGGGCTGGGGAATGCATGTATGCCCGCTAGTTCTGTGTAATGTTTGAGGGAAATTTGTTGAAAGACACCCCAGTTACATAATTTTTACTACCAAAGTAGGTAAGTAGTAGATAGTGAGTAAAAAAATGTTGTAACATAGAAAAACCTACAGTTTTGTTTGTTGAAATCTAGTATAGACAAGATATGCACCAGTATGGCACCTGTAGTGAAAACTATCCACATCTTTACTGGCTAGTGATGCCAAAAGTTCACAAAGGATATCTTTCACAGCTGTTTAAAACTTCACACCACTCATGTATTACAGAGCAAATATTATTGACCTCAATCATTGTACAGTATTATCTAAGTTACTGTAGAATCACTAGCTCAGGAGTTGGCAACTTTTAGCTATCAGCATACCAGTTATGTGCAGAATAGCAGCCAGAGACTCTAACAGGACCACAGATTGTGGAAATGGTTGCTATAGACTGATATCTATGGTCACTGTCTGCAGTTCTGGGCAAGTGGGTGTGCCACGGGGACCCTAAAACAGAAAGTTTCCCGCCTTGTAAAAGACTTGATAAAAATATGATCAGATATTTTAGATATGGTGGCTTAGGCCATATTACTGGTAATTGTCCACTTACCTCTGAACCTACAGTATGCATACCAACAGGCTGAGCCAGATAAACAAATGTGTATAATTACTGTAGAAGGCAAACAAATAGATCTTTGCTCCAGAACAGGTTAGAGAGAATGTAAAAGTGGTTGATGGAAACTCAGTTGAACCTGATAGTAGGTTGTCAGACCCTCACGTGGCAGTATTTGATGTACCAAGTGTCCAAGACAGGAGAAGATATTCTGGAACAATGGATAGTTCCAAACCAAGAAGAATGGTGTTAGACCTGGATCACATAACTGCAGGACATCCAGGGTTCATAAAGATGTATTATTTTAATACTGTACATCCTGGCGTGAGTACCATGCTCCCAGGCCACATTATAGAAGTCTGTTTGTCGGATTACCCTTTATTGAGGTTCTGTTTAGTGGTAATGGATTACGCTACACGATACCAGGAAATTATACCATTGCACAATACATCAACAGAGACAATTCCTAGGGAATTAGCACATAAAAAGGGCAGATTCAAATAGCCGTGGGGCTAAGCTCTGCCCTGAGCTATTCAATTATTACCACTACCTAGTGCAGTAAGCCCCAGAGGGTGCACTTAACACAGATTTTTCCCAGCAGTCTTAGGAGCTGTGAGGAAAAAATCTGCAGAAATGCACCCTGTAGGGTTTACAACGTGGGGTAATTCCATAGTGTCAGACAGCTAACCCGTAATCTAAGGGTTTGCACACGTTAAACTCGGGTTGACTGCACAAGGAAAGGAGTTTGTAATTGAATAGCTCCAAGCTTGGAGCTTCAATCCTGCTGTAAGCCCATTGACTAATTGAATCTGCCCCTAAGGTTTTGAACAGTGGTTTGTCTTCTAACTAAGTTGTATTGAGGACAAGATTTTCTAGTTTCCCTCATTGTACTCATGGTACTATAGCACTGTTTATGTCAAGATTGGATTCACCAAGTAAATCTCAAACATCACATGTAACCATCTATCATGCCACCACTAGTGGTCTATGTCATATGTAGTTAATGTTGCCCAAGGTGCTGTAAGTACATATACCCTTAATTAGTGATTGTGAACCTTAAACATTTGTGTTACTCTAATCAGTTGCCCCAGTTACATAATTTTTACTACCAAAAATCTACCTGGTAAATATCATGTAGAAAAAAAATAAAGTAGTTTAAGAAAAAACCCATACAATCATAATAATGTTGTCCTTTAAATCCTATATATTCTTATAATGTCTGACAACTCTAGCACTTTTTAGAGGTTTGTGTAAAGGTGTCTGAGGTACAGGACCTTGCTCGGAAATGTATATTTTCTTGTATAACAAAGATGCAAAAAAAAAGTCACAAAAGAATACCCAATGGTTACTTATATACAAGTATACTATTGCACAAAAGTCCATATGCACAAACATAGTAGTATACTGTCCGACACCAATTCACAATGTCAGTGCAGCTCTCCAACTATATTATTATACACCTTGTCCTGTCTTTCAAGGCTTATTAACCACAATGTTCAGAAGAGAGACAGTGTAGATGGACTTTTAAATCCATGCAGAAAATGCAATAAAATAAAGTTCCATAGTTTGTAGGGTTTGAGCCCAAAATATTGGTGCATGATTGTCTCTAAACTATTGGAGCAGGTGCTGTGGTTGCACTCCATGTTCTCTTGTGTGCTCTGTCTTTCCATTCTGTC
This sequence comes from Taudactylus pleione, assembly GCA_031769625.1. NCBI lineage: Eukaryota > Metazoa > Chordata > Amphibia > Anura > Myobatrachidae > Taudactylus > Taudactylus pleione. The sequence continues at coordinate 3,375,606 of JAUIMM010000197.1, forward strand.
TGCCTTCCCTGCGCTAATGTGTACATCTGTCATGAGTTTCCAGCAACCTCCTGAAGTTTATATGGACTGTTACTACAATGGAGGTAGCTGAAGCTGAGGAGTTGGGAGGGTAAAAGTTCAGGAGATACAGTAAGTTGAGGGGAAAGAGAAAGAGATAAGTGTGAATCTACCGTCCTCATTAACAGGAGATAAGGAAATGAGGCTGGCTAGGAGTTTGGAGGAATTTGAGGGTCTGGGGTGATTGATCTGGTGAGAGGAGATTTCTTGATGTATGGTGGGGGTGGGCAGAGAAGAAGGATGAAAGGGACAAAGAGCTGATGGGTGTTGGTTGGCTGGGTGTAATTTATGGGCTTATAGTTCACTAAATAAGTGTGATGAGTTTAGAGGCAGCAGTGCCGATAAGGCTATCTATGGCAATGTTACAATCCATGAATATAAAATATGCACAGATAGAGGTGAGAGAAGAGATGCATGGTATGGTCTTCAAAGGAGTACCAGGATAGGAAAGATTCTTGGGTAGGCTTCCATGGGACAGTAGGATGCTCCACCAGCTTGTTGGTTAAGTAGCATCTGGGAAATAGACACTTCCATTGAAGAGAACAGCAGGGGAAGAAGTGTCAAAGTGGGAGAGACAGTTTTCAGTAATGGCAAGGGGGACATTGTAGGTTTTGATTGAATGTGAGTTTATTGCATGAGCCTTCTGGAGTGTGTAGGAAAAGGACTGGTAGAAAACTGTAAAGGTGAGAATAAGATTGCGTTGTGTTGGTTGCAATGGGTAGGACATTTTGAAGAGGAATAGGAATGTGAGCAGATAGGGAATTCTGTTGGGTCAGGGGTGGTGTTGCCATCAGCAGGCACGTGGTGAAATTTCAAAGGCATAATCATATGAGGAAGGACCCGAGGCCAATGATCCTCTTCAACCAACAGTTGTATTTCTGTCACTGATTTCAATTGACTTAAATTTGTAGGAAATATATTAAATAACATTTTATTGATCTACAAGTGGAAGCCTACTCTATAACTTTATGCTAAATGATGCTCTTTTAAGCATGTCTTATTGTATGTTACGGAGATTTGTCCCAGCACTTTAAGCAAAATATACTCAAAAGTTAACAACAATTGTGTAAACCAGGTCTATACACTGTATTTATTTTTGTTAATTTGGAAACTGCTCAAGCAAGTTTATGATACTTCCGATAATAAAGTTGGATTTGCATTTAAATTTAATATGCCTGTGAATATTGTAGCTAAATTTATGTTTGAGTGAAAACTGGCCCCACTGAGACATCATAAAAATGTACTGTGCAGCTGGGATAATAAATGCTTCTCTGACAAGAATCATAAGCAAGGTCTCTTAAAACGACTAGATTTTACTAAGTTACTTATTTTGAAAAGTTAGTGCTACCATTGAGAACTGCGGAGTACACCGCTGAGATATGTTCTCCCTGGATAAGTGCTTATCAGTGAGAGTTTTCAATCTCCGATCTTTTCAAGGAATAAAGACTTTATTCAGTTAAAGAGGGAAAAAAAACTATGAAATGTAACTAGAACCAGAATACTTTTTTTTAAGCAGTCTTAATTTCCCGATCATACATGTGTCCCCATTTTTGAAGTGGGCAGGGATAGAACAAACTGCAGCCAATCAGTCATCCAAATATTCATTACAGTACTGAGTATTTTACGAGAATATGTTGGAATGTCCACTGTAGTTATTGTGTAAATGAAGAGAGGGCTTCCTATCATGGGGTTTGGAGGGAAATGGAGGCAAGTAATAGGCCACAGACAGAAAGAGAAGAAGCAGAGTTTAACAACAGCACAAAATAGTGATTTAAGGTTCTTGTCAAAATGATGCTGGAAAATTGTGATGTGAAAACCTGCTTCATAAAACCGAACTTGTTACCATTTTATTGAGAAAGCCAAACAGTACTATTTGATTGTCACAACATGGAAACTGGTCGCTGATTGGCTGATGGCAGTGGCCGCTGATTGGCTGAGAACGACTGCTACCATGGTAATGCCTGCTCCTTTATAGTGAATTCAGCTGACCGGCAAATGATCTTATGGCTGGCCATGGGTACTGCCCGCTGCCTGTCCGTAGGCTCACAATTGTTTTTTTTATCAAGACCTTGGAATACTACTGAAGAAGAGGACTGACCTCCTTCAGGATGTAGGTAAGTATATAGTATGAATGTGGGTGGGTGAATAAGTGAATTAGTGAATGATTGTGTAATAAAAATGAACAATATTCGCAGTGTGAGTACTGTGTTTTTATTTATATTTTTTTAATATTTTTTTTAACAAGTGCCAAAGGGCAGGCTGGTTGCTACCCTGTGGTTCCACTGTGAAAAACAATATTATTACATTAATTAATCCATTACCCCTGCATCCACCACTACCAGGGATGCAGGGAAGAGCCTTGGGCTTTCATCCTAGGGCTGGTTATTGCTCCAGAGGGGGAACCCCATTTTTATGAGGGACCCCACTTTCTGAGGATTTTGGGGCTGCATAATACGGAATTACAGCCCCGGCTGGTTCAGCCTGGTGCTGGTAAATGGAAAATAAGGGGACTCCCGCGTCATTTTTTCCCTCAATTTTCCAGGACAATACCAGGTTAAAACGTCCAGGGCTGGTTATGGATTTAGGGAGGGGAGCCCATGCTGTTTTTTTAATTATTATTATTTTTTTATCCACAGTATTTCAATACTTTAAACCCCTAAGAAGCATGCAAAGATTATAGTGATCTGTACATGTTTCTCCCAAAATGTGACTACCTCAGGCAGGTCTATTGTTTGGGGGTTTTAAAGTTGGATTTTAAGGTGATTTCCAATCCAACTGTTAGTAAATGAGGGGAGGTGCTACATCTACCCGGTTTTTGATTCCTGGAGTCTCATCACTGGCTCTCTCTGCACGTCTACACACCGTGCCTGGCAAGCTTCAAGCCATTCTATCAGCTTGCACTGGAATATCCTCCATACCCATCCGGGACGCAGAGCCCCCTGTTCCTTTCCCCCTGACACGGAGCCTCAGAGCGGCGTCATTCAATTCTTCCCAAGTCTCCCCGCTGGCCGGGTAGAGCACGTGCATCTTGGTCAGACGACCCATTCACTCATAGAGCACGGAGTACATTGTTTTGCCCCTCCTGTGCCGGACCTGGAGCACTAGAGCGACCACCCACTCCCCTCTGCATCTCCATCGTCAGCTGGGTCGAGATCGGGAGGTCTGCCATCTTCAGCCACGGTAACCATCATCCACATTGTGGTCATATACCCAGATCTGGGTCTGATCCAACTATACGGAAGGTAATATCGACACCCATTTATTACTTTGTAACTTTTATACCGGATGATGAACTAATCAACATCAGTTAAAAAAATATATTTGTGTATGGAGGAATTCTTCAGAGGGTTTCACCAAATGTTGTTCAAAAGTCCGGGACTCTATATTCATACATTTTAGGAACCATTATTTACATGCAATTTCATTATTTACATGTGTGTTTTATTGCTCTTATTGAATTTATAAGCATTGGCTGCTTTGTCTTAATAACAATATAATTCATTTATTATATACATTGTTGCTACTGGTTTGAGTGATTTTTAATTATACTAACAGAATCTGTGGTTGCTTTATCTTTCATGTACTTTTTATTGAGTGGGACTGACTACCCCACACAACCACATTGAATCTGTTCAGTAAATATCAACCCCTCAGCGCTTGGGCTGTATCTTGTAGTAAATGAGGGGATCCTGTATACTTCTATGGGAAAGTACTGGTGTATGGTTGAGGGTTGATAGTATGCTAATCCTCTACGATGCATTGCCATCTCAGCATAATATAAGGGTGCCCACTTTACCGTACACACATCCGTAATGTTTAGCAAGACTGCAAAACCATTGGTACAATTGAGTACCATCGAAGCCTCAAGCACACTTGCACAAGCTCTGACCTTACTCAGGAATTGCTAGCTTCATCACACGATGTGAGTCCTCAAGCTGCATATGGCATCACAGTGGATAATTTATGCACGCCCATGCAATGGCGTTTAAAGCCCTGGCACGCCTGCATTTCGCCAACCACCCCCTTGTCACCACCCACAAATGGCACTTCCTGTTAATCACACTGCGATGGGTCTGCTTAGTCACTGCGCTCGTAGTGGCCGATTTGCGCACGCTGAATCAGGCCCACAGATAAGATGCCTGTTGCTGATGGATCTTTTGTTACCAGCAAGGTAAGTCTCAATACTAATGATGACCGCTGTGGCTACAGAGGGAAACACACTGAGCGGTGCAGCCTTTTGTGTGAAGACTGCTAGGTGATCATCATTAATGAGCCTCCTATCATTAGTAAGAGGCAGACTGCCACAGCCAAACAGCAATATGCGGACAGATAGAAGAAGAGGGCAGCAAAATTGGATAATGGAGAAGATGTAAAACTAGGAGGAGAGTCTGGTAGTTGGCAGCAATTTATTGGAAGGCATCATATTTAGCATTAATATATATGCAAATATAACCAAAGAGCAATATAGTTCATACAATGATAATGCCTTACCATGGTGATCCAGGAACTGGTGTGGAGGCGACCGGCTTGTTGCCTTTGGCAGTACAGTCCTCTTCACTTGATATCTTCATGTCATGGTGATTGAATCCGATATATATATAAAAGTTAAATGAAGAACACAGACCAACATGTCAAGCCTATTATAAAATGTAAAGTCTTACTATTGTGTCATCCTTAATTTAACTTAGTAAGAGCTTATCATATTAAAATAAATGTTTTCATTATGGTTATTATGTAGAATATAATTTTTTTATTTTTTTTAGCGTAATGCAAAATAATATTTTTGCGATTCAACTGTGTTTTCCAGACAATTAAATCAGATACAACATTCAGTGATTTCACATTATTTTTTTGTAAAGACATAATCGTAATTATGCTGCAGACCTTCTTTTTTTTTAATTAACGAAAATGGAATAAAAAACACAAATTAAATAGTATTCTTCCCTTGACGTATAAACATAAGTCTTTTTTAGAAGTTAGGAAAGGACAAACCTTTTCATTTGCCTTCTCGGGCTTGTTTTTCCTCTCTGAATGCAGAATGAAAGCTGTCGAGCAAGTTGCCCGGGTTGTTTCCTTGTTTTTTTCTGCAAAATATACAAAACAGGTTTCATGAGACCCAAAAGGGGAAAATATCGGGGCCTATGTAAAGTTGAACATAAGTCACCCATAATTACTTCCACATGGCATATACAGGTTTAAATGCATATATTCAGAGTTGAACAAAGATCTGAGACTGAAATGCACCTATTTATTACACTTGGTTTTAAACTTGCCATTGTTCCACCAGCTTTTGGTGCAAAAGACATGTCTGAAAAGAGGCGCATTTATGCTACGCAATACTAGGCAGAACTTGCAATTCCGTTGACACCCACAACACAGGGGCGCAGAGAGGGGTGGGGGCAGGTACTAATTACCCAGGCCCGAGCTTGTTGGAGGGACCGGGGGGGCCTGGGTCCACTGCCACCACCCTCCCTCTTACCTGTCAGCAGCCGCTCTCCCTAGCCCTGGCTGCAGTGGGGTTAGGGAGGTTGCTGCCGCTGAGCAGAAGCAGAGGTCTTCTCTGCCTGGATTTGCCCCTGGCTGAGGGTCTCACAGCGCTCCCCAGTTCAGTGCACAATTATTATTTTTTTGAGTTTCCTAAGGGGGTGTGGCCACAACTCCCATGATTAGGCCACACCCCCCAAAAATTAACAGGGCCTGGACCGGCTCTCTGCACCCCCATACTGAACAGTTATGCCCCTTCAGTAGCAAGTAGTGATAAAAATGATTTGCTTATGAGTATAGTCTAGAAGCATATACAGATGTGTCAATTTATACCGTGGCTTCAGTCTTGCCAAATAGCCCCTCTCGGGCGTGCCAGGTTCTGTGGAACTTGGACACGCCAATTATCTTTTTTTTGCTCAAAATGTGCATCTTATTTGCATAAATAGAACAAGTGGAAGATGCAGAACTGCATGGCTAGTGTACACTGACCACTGGGGTGTGCGACCATTGTACATCAAGGTGCCACTGAGTCGGTATCTGTGTAAAATGGGCTCTGATGTGAGCGGCCACAGCAATTCTGCTTCATCTATGACTTTGGGCCTGATTCAGAGATGTACAGTATAGCACAGTCACTGCGTCTTTGTAAGCAGCAGCTCTGCTATAATATGCAAGAGCCGCAAGAGGCATCCTAAGAAAATAGAAACCTACTGCCAGCTTCCGTGATCTGTCCAAAGACGCAGCATGGGTCAACTGCATAACCAGGGCCGGCTCCAGGCATGTTCCACCTGGCTGCACAAGGGCAACACTCACAGTAGGCACGTCGATTTTTCAGTAGCCATTATCACTGGCTGGCTCGTCACTGTCATGTCAGGCTCTGCCCAGCCCACCCACCCCCACTGCTGCGCTTTTGCCCTATCTATAACACCACCACCAGCCGCAGAGCGCTGACAGTCCCTCTAGATTGAGCTGGGCAGGCTGGGTGTGACATCACACGCCATCCCTGCCCGTGCACTCTCCGATTTCGGCAGACGGTGGCGGCTGTGTGGATGACGTGGTGGACCATGGATTCAACAGTGGGCACTGGCTGCTGATGCTTCACAGCACGGGCGGTCGGCCGGCCACCAGACCGGACGAGTGTGTGGGGTTCACCGTGAGCACCAACAGCAATTGGTTCAGGACGCGGAGGCCTGGACGAGGCGACGAGGGCGTCCGTGCGGAGGAGAGACGGTAAGTGAATGCGCTCATTACATCACCATGGGCTCAGGCTGGCTGCTGGCACTGACAGCGCAGGCTGTGTGTATGTGTGACTATGTGCCGGCGTGCCGCACCCCACCACATACAGCATGCCTGTCAGTGCCAGCAGCCAGCCCATGAGTAAAAAAAACATTGCCGGAGTCTGAATGGATGCTGCGTGCATGCGATAATCCATTCAGTGATGGGAGAGGGCTGGGGGAAGCCCAGCTAGTGAGGCTCCACCCAGCCTGACGTTATTTGGAGGTGTGCCATGCAGGCACGCGTCCAAATAGCATCACATAGGGGGTGTGGCCTACGGTAATTAGGCTATGCCCCCATTTTCACGATATAAGAGCGCCCTCTTAAGAGCGGACACAGGGTGCTCCGACCCCTGGAGCCGGCCCTGTGCATAACCATCGGACATCTGTGTAACCCTCAGGTTTCTCAGGATGTCCAGCAAAATCATTACCGGGGCCAAAGAAGCTGTGGGCCTGATTCAGACCTGGACACTACGCTCACTTGCATTGAGCGATTTTTCGCAATCTGCGCATGCGTATGAGTCGCAATGCGTGTGCGCGAACCAGTCATTGCGATGGGAAAGTGCTCGCCCGTAGCCCACAGTCGGGCCGCTATTTTGAGTGACAGATAGTGCCATTTGTGGGTGGTAACAGGGGAAGGTGCTTGAAAACGGGGGTGTGGTTGTGCAAATGCAGGCGTGTCTGACCGTCATAACGGTGTTTAATGGGTGTGCATAATTAGCAAAGTAGCGTCATCACACACGTGACTGGGTTGTATTTTAGCCAGAACTGTTCGCAATGTTGTGGTAGAAAAGGCTACTACAAGCATGGCTCTCGATGTTCCCGATTAATCCTACAACTGCCGGAGATGATGTGTGTTGCGAGTGGCAAAGGTGCGTCTTTATACAGGTGCGAGTGCATAGTGCGGCCGCTCGCTATTACTTAGTGGGCGGCTTTACGCGATGCAGTGTGAGCACATGATTTAAATAGCCGGCCCCTTTTAATAGCATCCGGGTCTCAATCAGCCCGGTCTGAATCAGGCCCTGCGTCGACAAATGCAGCCACTGGCTTCTATAAAACCAGAACACAGGACTGGTATGTCCCCATTGTCTAGAATGCTCCCCATCACCATGTCAATCATGCTGCAGCTTTTGGGGCAAGCGAGCGGCATCGCAGGACCATGCGTAGTGTGACTCCTGCCCATGCCCAGATCTTTAATCATCAGAGATTTACGTGGACATCAGAGTTCCGTAAATCCCTGTATCAGGTTTGTACATGTGTATAACCAGTTCCTGTGTGGATAAAGTCACAGCCCGGCATCTCTATTACTTTGTGAGCAGCATTTTCCTGCGTCTGTGTTGCGACAAGGATGCAAAATAAACTTCTACTCTCCTCGGAGCACCTCAGTCACATCGGGCGTCTTGCGCTGTATGATTTAGAGATGCTTAAGGGTAAATTTATTAAAGTGAGAGTTTTTATAAGTGAGTTTTAGAAAAGATGTTGCCCATAGCAACCAATCAGATTCTAGCTATTATCTTCTAGAAGGAGCTAGTTAAATGTTAAGTAGAATCTGATTGGTTGCTATGGGCAACATCTCTTCTAAAACTCACTTCTAAAAACTCTCACTTTAGTAAATTTACCCCTTAGTGTATTTTAGTGTCTTTGTATTTTTTGTATCATGAACTGTTTTACGCAAATGATACAGCAGTAATTCCTTTAAGGTGTTGATCGAGGTGGCTTTTAAATTCTAGACCCAACCACTTTGTAACTTGTTATATAATTGTGTATGGAGGTGAAGAGTGGGCTCAATAGGTACACTGACCCTAGTCATAGGCACATAAGAAAAAATAAATGTTCTTTATCTGTAGATGTACCATATATCTCTGACAAATCCATTGTTTAGTTACAGACTTTGGGGGTCATTCAGACCCGTTCGCGAGCAAAGGATGCTCGCAAACGGGTCGATGTTGCCCCACTGCGCATGCGCACGACTGTGGGAGCTCCGTCGTGCGAATGCATGAGACCCGGACAGCGACGGGTTCTCCGTCGCTCCGGGTCTCGCACCAAAGGGGGCGTGCTGTCGATGTTGATTGACAGCACGCCCCCTTTGGTGGGAGTGCCGGGGGCGTTACTGCCATGGGAACGCCTACCGTCTGAGTCCGGCCCCACTGACATCAGTAATGATGTCAGTGGGAGTGATTTGGGCTCTGATAGAGCCAAAATCACTCCTGGGCTTGCGGAAGGGAGACCCTACCGCAGGATCTCGTCGCAAGCCCATCTTTTTGGCCGCTCGCATAAGCTGTGGGTGGTCACCCACAGCTATGCGAGCAGCCAGGAGGCCGCTCCAAATTTAGCTGGGACGGCCCTGATTCAGAGCGAGCGCTCTGGTCAGAGCGTTCAGCTCTGAATCAGGCCCTATGTTCCTGTCACAGCACCCTAAGTAATAACAGGAATAACAGATGGGTCTGACAGAAAGTATAACCTGTACAGTGAATTAAATGCTTTGAAGCCAAACAATTAAGTTCCCATAGTACAGGCTGAAAATCATTGTACTTGTATGAAACAAAAGGACTTGCGAAAGAAAATATATTATTGCAAATGTGTAGAATAAAACCTCCATTCTTAAGATCCCAAATATCACTAAAAGCTCTGTAATTGGTCCTAGCTGTGACCGCTGCTACTTGCTTATTTTCTTTTGAAAATTATAGTTCCATGAAGTTATAATGACAACATTTTATAAAGAAAAAAAACAGACATCACATTTTAGTTTAATAAACCAGCATGCTGCCTTAATTGCTAAATGGTAGCTGTAGTGATTGACATGTACAAACACACCCTGGCTGAGCCATGTGTAGAGTTTTGGTCCTTTAGGATAATTGAAAGTTTGAGTCTCCTTCAAGATGAAAGGCACAGTATGGGAAAGTTACTTTTAAGAAGTAAAGAATAAATAAGAAAAAAATAATACCAAACAGTAAGAAGATATACACTAGGCACACAGTAGCACAGTAACCACCGCCAAATCAACCACTGATAATTATTTATTGTAAATGGATCACTACTTTCAAATTCATATTTTCAGTAAAATATATAACATAGAGAGATGTGCGCAGACCCCTGTGTTTTAGTTTTGGTTCTAAATCATCATCGTTATTTGGTTTTGGCAAAACCACCTTCACGTGTTTTGGTTTGGATTTCTTTAAAAATTGATAAAACAAAACAGCCGCTATCATGTACTTTGGACCTGATTTTGGTTCCCAAAGTGTTATTAACATCAATAACATTCAGTCCAGTCATTTCCAGTCAATGTTGACCTCCTCACAGCTTACAATATTGTTTTCACTAATATTATCTAAAAGCTGAAGCAACCTGGTTGGCTAAAGTAAGCCACAGAGAAGCAGCACAAGAATATAGCAGTTTAAAATAATATAGCACATCTAGGAACAGAGGCATCACGGGGTCTGGTGACACACAGTGCGCATTCTGACTGTCACTGCGTCTGAAAAGGCGCATGGTCTAAAGTGAAGGGGGTGTGGCCTCACAGGAATCCCAATAATTTCACTTCGGTGATGCCGGGATCCAGAAAACTAACATCGCTTGGGCTGCTACAACATCAGTGCCTAGGTTTGAAGTCCATAGTTTAAAGTGTCAATAGAACATTTAAGTTAAAGCTGGAGTTATTCAGGAGTTATTACTTACTATACTAGGGCCTGGAAGGAACTGTGATGTGATTTTTCATTTCTTCTCATCCACAGGTAATTAACTACTGCACCTATCATACTGCTGCTTGGATGTTATTTGCATAGCGTTTTAAATCTGCTCGGTAATTAACTACTGCTCCAAACATACTGATTAAACAGTATGTCATATTATTTTTAAATCTGTATCAAGGCAGGAAATTACTCTGTATCTATGTTTGTATATTGTCCTCTCACCATATGTTTATTTTACTGCTGACCCTTTGTTGTGTGAGGAGGGTGTTAGGGGTGGGGGTGGAATCAGTGTGGACACCTGGTTTGAGTCATACTTATTTGTCACTATTAGGCTTCCATAGCCGGGGCTGCTATAACATCAGTGCCTAGGTTTGAAGTGCATAGTTTAAAGCGTCAATAGAACATTTAAGTTAAAGCTGGAGTTATTCAGGAGTTAAACAGGAGGAGAACACAAGGAGAATTGAAACGATCACCAATTCCTGCTATTACGGACTGCTTTTATCTACCACCTCACTTCCATCATGCCTATGGATTGTGCCTGTACCTGGATCTCCAATGCTGCCCGCATCCCTCCTGATCTCCCCATGCAATCTGCTTATCCACTCCAACTATACCTTACCAAACCACGCAGCAAGATTACCTCTCAAATGGTCCTTGACTGTGGCCCCCAAATCATGAGGCTTGGTGCAAGTTTGTTGTACTCATTGTTTTTTTTTTCCTCTTAAGTTTAGACTAACCTTTCCATAGATGTTAGATTACTGTGACACTTGTACCCAGCCCATCTGTGTCACCCATGTTTATCTGCCCCTTTAGAATGTAAGCTCTCACGAGCAGGGCCCTCTTCCCTCATGTGCTTATCCTTCACTTAATTATACTCTAATTTACAACAGCACCCAACCCTTGGTTACAGACACCATGCTGTTTATCTAAGTATTATGCAGCAATGTATAAATCATGTATCTGTCCTGTATTGTTTGTACTGATAATTTTTGTTTTCTTGTGTGCTTATTTGTCTATGTACTGTGTAAGGTGCTGCGGAACCCTTTTGGCGGCATATAAATAAAGGATAATAATAATAATCGCCGGAGATGCCAGGCTGCCCCCTGAGACTGGGCTGTAGGCTCCTCTTTTATGACAAGAGTTGGGTGCTACAGGACACTGTCACACTGCAGCACTTGGCTCTTTTCACTGCAGAGGAGCCATCATTTTGGTGCAACCCCCTCTGAAGATGACACCCGGGTATGGCCTACCCCCGCCCCCCACCCCCCTTCTGCACCACCTCATGATGCCATTGTCTAGAAATAGTGGAACTGCAGTGGCAGACAGGATGGCAGTGTAATAAACTATACTATCCTATAAATTGTTTTCATTAAACAAGAACTAATAGTCTAAAAGTAAAAGCCTAGCATAAAATGTAAACATAATATACTACCAAATCACAGGCCTCAGGCTAAATGTAATTAATAATTGTAGAAAGCAGAAGGTGATAATTATTAAGTTAAGCAACTTCTGTGACAAAATGCGTTAGTAGGTGGGACTTTTTGAACGGTGCAATCTTGCCTGTGTCAATTGATTATCGGAACTCCATGCAGACAGCAGCCAGATCTAAGAGGCTTTACACTACTAAAACCAACTGCATTTGCCAGTCCTATTATACGGCACAGTGTGCAGGACGGCTACATTCATTTACCGGCTCTCATTGATCCATTGAAGGAGACTTAGGGTATACTAATATTCGATTTTTATTTTAGTGTAATTTGACATTCGATTTTCATACAATTTTCATTCAATTTCGCATTTGGAGATTTACAAAAGGCAAAATCAAATGTCAAATCAAACATAAAACTAAGGCCCTCATTCAGAGCCGGACGCTCTGAGCAGAGCGCTCGCTCTGAATGAGGGCCGTCCTCCATAAAAATGGAGCGTCCTCCTGGACGCTCGTATAGCTGTGGGTCACCACCCACAGCACATACGAGCGTGCAGGAAGATGGCCGCGATGGTCTTGACCATCGCGACCATCGCCAGTGCGACCAGAAGCCTGTGGTCGGGTTTTTCGACCACAAGCCCTGGAGTGATTTTGGCTCTATCAGAGCCAAAATCACTCCCACTGACATCACTAGTGATGTCAGTGGGCCGGCTTCTGATGGTAGGCGTTCCCTTGGGAATGCCCCCGTCTGGGAGGCACGCCCCCGGCATGCCCACCAAAGGGGGCGTGCTGTCAATCAACATCGACAGCACGCCCCCTTTGATCAGACACAATGAGCGAAGGAAAGTCCTTCGCTCGTCGCGTCTCGCGCATGCGCACGACGGAGCTCCCTCCATCGTGCGCATGCTCAGTGCACACCATCGACCCACTTGTGAGCAGACAGCCGCTCGCGAGTGGGTCTGAATCAGGCCCTAAATTTTACTCAAATCCCACTCAAAATATAACATTGGAAAAACATTGGTACTTTAACATAGACCCACACTCAAATCCCTTATATACTAATATTCAATTTGAATCGAACAGAAAATCGCACTTAACATCGAACTTCAATTTTACCATGAGCAGGTCTGATTGACACAGATGCATGTACAGATAAGTGAGATTTGTGCATGCATTTGTGTGTAAAAAGCTCCAAAAGTTTAAAAAAAATAATAATAATTATTTGGAAGTCGCCCCATAAAATCACAAACAGCCCGGACTTTCAGAGCCAGTCCTGGTTGTGTAAACACGGGGGACAAAAGACGTAAGGGTCCCTGTATTTACCACAACCAGCACTGGGCTAAGCGAGCTGGTCCTGGATAACCAGGACTGGCTCTGTAAAGTCTGGGGCTGGTTGTGATTTTAGGGGGGGGGGACTCCATGTAATTTTTTTTTTATTTTTTATAATACTTTAGAAGATTTTTATAGACAGATGCATGCACGAATCTCACTGATCTGTGCATGCATCTGTGTCAATCAGACCTGCTCATGCTGAAATTTAAAGCATGAAGTAGGTTTATTCATTTGGGGTTGTGAAGTTCAATTTTGAGAGCGATTTGGTGTTCGATTTGTGCATGGCCATGCAAAGTAAACATAAAATCACTCTTCAAAATCAAACCAAATCGAATTCGATTGAGAAAAGTCTTCTAAAATTGAATTTTATTAAATGTGGGATTTGATGAAGCATTTCTACATTCGATTTGAAGTGAGCTAAATCGAACATCAAATCGAATGCAATATCGAACTTTGATAAATACCCCTTACTGTTGAAAAGCTGGTGATTTATCGTCACTTACCAAGAGGCTACATTATTGATGGTGGTCTGCATGTGGAGGAGCTCGTATAAGTGAACTGGTCTTTTGCAATTGTATTGAAAGCTGTATCACTGCGGCACTTTCTAAACCGGTTCTGTAAGTATATAAGTGACACGGGTGTATCTAAGGGTCCGAGCGCCCGTGGCAAAATTAGTCTCTGTCTTACCATATTTTAAGACAGATATAAATTATATATCGGCCGGCGTCTCTGGCACACACAGAAGGTAAAACACACACACACATGAGGTGACACACACACTGATAGTGACACACGCAGGAGGCGACACACACACAAGTTGACACATGCAGAAGGTGACTCACACACAAAAAAGGTGACACAAAGACAGGAGGTGACAGAGGGTAGCACAAGCAGCACCCCTCTTCCATGGCTGGCACCCCTGGTGAGTGCCATCCTGCCCAATGGGTAGATATACCACTGAAGTGACATTACATTGATCACAGACAGAACTGCCTCACTATGCGGCTTATACAATATTTTATAATAATCATCACTTTAGTGCTTTATAACTGGATACAGCTTCCTCTGAGTGATGAAGAATATATACATGCAGGGGAATAAAAGTTAACAACTGGCCAATGTGACTATTGACACACCTTATGTGATTACTTGATTCACCCTACATTATCTTTTCACTCCAGGATGGCTATTAATACATCTACTGTACATAAGGATTAAATCAGCTTGATACATGCTACCCTGTTGATTGATATCAGAGTGTGTTTTTTTACTCATTTGGTATCCCCTGGATGTGAACAATCTACTAAAGCTACCGGATGTGATTTTTGCCCAGCAGGCAGAAAGCACTTTCAATCCTTTTGCTACTTTGTATTCAACTTTAAAGTTTGATATTGTGGGCCAAATGTAATAGGGTGAGAGTTTAGAAAAGTGAGAGTTTCTGACACTTTTTAAACTTTGCCAATGTAATATAGTCCAAAAACAAAGTAACAGAGCGAACTTGCATGTTTTTTCAGACTTAAAAAACTCTCACAATTTAAAATCTCATTCAGATGTTTTCCCATTTTGAAGATAAAACTCAACCAATGTGAGAGTTTACTCCTAAACTCTCACATTTTCTAAACTCTCACCCTATTACATTTGGCCCTGTGTGTCTGATTTATATTATTGTTTGATTTTAGTTTGTTGCATAATATATTAAGGATTTGACACATTCGGCTGAATTAGTAACTATGATATAAATTTACAATCACTTTTTGGAGGGATCTCGGGTTGGCGCTGACTCTCCTGTAATATTGTACACCATCTGGATCTGGATGATGGCTTTAGCTAAAGGGGGCCATGCTCCAAAAGGCTAAGATTATTTGGAGCTCCAGACCACAGTCCTTATTGCGAATAATGTGGACTACGGACAACAGAGTTTTAGATGAATGCAGGTGATATCTTTGATATTACCTATGTTCAGCCTTTGGTAAGTTCAAGAATATTTATATTATGTGGAAACTCCCGGATGACTCAAGGGGGCGATAAACTGATAAACAGACCGCTCAGATTTTTTTTTAAATACCTGTAGTTATACTTGATGAAATATACAGAGCTGTGTTTATTTGGTACATGCATATCATAAGGGTACAAGAAAAAGGAGGTAGAAAGGGAATGATAGTATTTAAGTGCTTTTGAGCGGCTGCTGCACCTGATGTTCCGCTTAGTACACACTTGGCGCATTTTATCTAATTCATACAGTATCACTAAATCCATGGATTGGATTTGACATCTTTGTGAGATTATTGACAGTACATCGAGCTGGAAGGAAGTGCAGCTATAATTTGCTTCTCGTATTTAAAGTGTGATAACACCTCACAGTTATACAGCGTCCCGGTGTCTACTGAATAAATGGAAACACGGTAAATTATAGCCTATAAAACCTCATTTGACTCATCAGTAACTTGAGTCATCTGAAAGATACATTCTGCTTGCTTTAATAGTGCAAACAAGGCTAATGTAGCAGTAATTATCAGCTACTCTCATAAAATTAGCATTGAGAGATTACTGACCTGCTAATGGGCCATTAAGTGTTACCAGCAGTTGGTTAAGTTTTTTGTATCTGCTTCACTGCAGCTAATAAAAGAGAAATCATTGAAATATAAATTTCACAGAATAGTGAAAGCAGGATCTTCCTAGGAAATGCAGATGTGACCTCATACACTAATGCTGCAGTTGCGCTAAACAGTCCTTCTTGGTGCGTCATGTCCCATGCTACTGAGCTTGTGTCAAGCGCTTTTTTAATGTCTGCCCAGGGACCCATGGATTGTTCCCGTGGCAGTCTGCAGTGTAAACAGCCTGATCCGGGTCACGATGACCCAGATCGTGCACATGCGGTTGAGTGGCCGGCTTCAGTGGCACTTGGAAATTACATCATCTCCAAGCACCCACAGTAACGCCGGAAGAGCAAGGTCACTGCAGACCCGGGTCCGGTGTGAACGGTGCTGACTCTGTAATATCCTGGGTCGGCGCAGCAGTATGAAAGGGTCAAGTTCCGGGTCTGATCCGGATTGGAACCCTGGGGCTGATTCAGACCCGTTCCCTATGATGCGAACGGTCGTAGCTGGCCGATAGTCGCTAACTGCGCATGCGTACGCATCGCAATGCACTTGTGCAAAACAATCCAAGAGATCGGGATGCGTTCACTCACTGCCTGCTGACTGCCCAGTAGAGTGAGTGACAGGAGAAGCCGTTTGTGGGTGGTGACAGGGGCTGGCCACTGGTAATGGAGGAGTGGAGGTGCGAACGTAGGCCTGCCTGAGTGTCTCAACGCCGTTTCAGAGGCGTACATAATTAAAAGGCAGCATCATAGTACACATCACTTGGTGGGATTTCACTCTGAAGTGATCGCAGTAGTTGCGGCAGGGTAAAGGCAACCTTAAGCGCTGTGATCGCATCTGATGGTGCTCGATGTACCAATGGTTCAAGCACTTCCAGAAGATGACGTGTGCAAGTGGGCGTTGTATGAATGGCTGGTGGGTGTCTACATACACAAAGTGATCGCACGCCTAAACATAGCGGGCGTGCCAATGTCTTGCCGTGCGATCGCCTGCCATGCCATCACTTAGCCGAATTTGCATACACTGGGAGCGAACGTACGCATCTAGCGAGCGAGTCTGAATGAGCTCCTCTGTTCCAACCCTTGGGTCCAGGACTGGATTTCCAGCTAGGCATGCTAGGCGCTCACCTAGTGCTCCCAGAGGAGCACTGTGCGAGTACCGCGTGACTTCATGATGTCACGTGGTCCCGCTTCCACTTCCAGAGAGCCCCACACGGAGCTCTCTCGGAGAGACTGAGGCGATCGCTCTGAATCAGGGTGTCTTTTTTTTATGGAGCGGCCTCATGGCCTCTCACATTGCTGTGGGTTGCCACCCACAGCTAATGCGAGTGGCCAGGAAGATGGACGCGATGGTCAAGACCATCGCGACCATCGGGCTTGCGACGAGACCCTTGTGGTAGGGTCTCGTGGCCAGAAGCCCCAGAGAGCTTTCGGCTCAAACAGAGCCGAAAGCTCTCCCACTGACATCACTTGTGATGTCAGTGGGGCCGCCCCCAAACTGTAGGCGTTCTCATGGGAAGGCCTACGTCTGGGCAGCCACCCCCCCGGCCCGCCCACCAAATGGGCCGTGCTGTCACTCAACACCGACAGCACGCCCCCTTTGGTGCGAGACCCGAAGCGACGGATAGCCCATCGCTATCCGGGTCTTGCGCATGCGCACGACAGAGCCGGCTCCGTCGTGCGCATGCGCTCTGGGCCACCATCGACCCAGTTGCGAGCGCTCAGCACATGCGACCAGATCTGAATCATGCCCTGAGTACGCGCCCGCCTGCGATTGAGGAAAGGAGAATGTGCTCCGTCCCCCGTGCTTACCTGCCGGTGAGAAAACAGCAGCTTGTGTTCCTATCTGCACTTCCATCTCTGCAGAGGACACTGCTAGTGTTCACAGGACTACTTCCTACAGTATGGAAACCTGGCACACCACCTCCGGAGTGCTACTCACAACTGGCGTGAGATCGTCACCCCACTCCTGACGTGGGGCTAATACAAGGAACAGCCGACAATTACCAGCCAATACCTCGGCTTTTGTCCAAGCTGAGCACTGCACATCCAAAGAACACCTGTGCCTGCAAATCAGGCTATTATGCTCTTCAGCGGCTCATCAATGTGACTCTGGTCACCAAGGTACCTTTCAAAACTGAACACTTACAGTGATAATTTATTGCTTTTAGGTGAATTTTTTTGTGTGAGTCCAAAGACAGGTCAGAACCATTCATTTACCACCGATACCCACAAACACATTACCATTGGTCTGCCCTTTTTAATTCATAGTTTTTATTTTGGATTTTTTTTTATCATTGATTTTATATGTATTTATTCCTCCCTTTAATATGCAAGAATTGTTACTGTTGTTCTCTTTGTGATTATATGTACCTGATTGATTTTTTTTATTTATTATCTTGTTAAATTGTAATTTTTCAGAACATTTGAGACATTGGACTAAATCATTTTTAGCAACAGGTTTTTTTTTTTTGTTAACGAGGACAACAGATGCACAGTCTTATTTTTTTATATTCCCCCTTAATGTGCTACTTTGTACCATTTTCTTTGGGATTAAAAAAAAATACAAAATCTCAATACTTGATATAATATTTGCAAGAAAGTAGACCATTTGCAATGTATGGATGCAAAATTCAGCAAAAAGTATTTATTCTGGGTAAAAATAAAAATTCAAAAGACATTTGTCCTATATGAGTGACTCGCAACACACATCATTGTGTTTAATCTGTTACTTTATACCATTTCCTTTGCTACAAAAAATACTAATCCTAAGTAAAGTATTTAGTACACTATTAGTGAATTAAATTGCATGATTGGGTATAAAGTATAGTACTCAAGCACTGGAATCGCAACATGTAGTGGAGCACCTACTGTAAACTATAATCTGACATCTCAAACCATTTGGTGTAAAAAGTATAATCTAGAACACTTGTGTTGCTGAAGCAGTGAATGGCAGAAGAGCCTGGTCACTCTTTTGTGTTTACCCCCTAATCCAAAAATTGTCCAAACTCAGAAGTAAGGTGAGTGCATAAGTGATTACTTTACTTTTTACCCTTTGCATGGAAAATCCTTCTAGTGTTCCTGCTGGTGTTCTTTGTGTCACTGCCCTGATGTAGTGGGCGGGATGCATTAAGCATCACATTTGGATGCAATGCATTCCTCCACTGATCCCATGCATACCAGCATTTATTAATGCAGTATGCATGAATAAAGCTGTTCTTTGTGGTGTGGGAACCCAGGAGTCCTTCTGCACATGTGCAGCCATTGCCCAGCGCATTTGCAAGCTGCGAGGGACCCTGGGGAGGATCCTAATGGAATGGACCCCAGGAAAGTCTCAGAAAAGAAGCCATAGGAGCCGATTCAGACCCGCTCGCCAAGATGCCAATACTCGTAGCTGGCCGAATTTTGCATTCAGTCCCGCCTCCACTCACAGAGAGCCCCGCACGGAGCTCTGTCGGAGCGACTGAGTACGCGCCCACCTGCGATTGGGGAAAGGAGAATGTGCTCCGTCCCCTGGTCACCTTGGCCACGGCCCACCACCCTGTCCCTCAAATCCATCATCCAACTAGCCCACCCCAGCAGCCACTCTGCTAGCCTGCCTTCCAGCCCCACTGCCGCCCACATGCAGTAAGCAGCAGCAGTAGCGGTGCTGCAACCAGCAAGGCCAGGTAGGGACCTGATGAGTTGCAAAGATCTAACTCTCTCTCTCTCTCTCTCTCTCTCTCTCTCTCTCTCTCTATATATATATATATATATATATAGATAGATAGATAGATAGATAGATAGATAGATAGATAGATAGATGGATAGATAGATAGATATGTATATGTATATATCTATATACAGTGCATATTATATGACAATGTGTATCTCACCTACAGGATATGTGCTCAGTTTTTACAATGTCACTATATATATCTATATATATATATATATATATATATATATATATATAATATATATATGTTCCCAAGTGCCCTCCTTTGGGTATGCACCCCCAACATGGAATCCACAAACAAGAAGCTGAAAAAAAGGTGAACCCACACTGGTGGATTTAATGCATTGTGGAGTATATATATATATATATATATATATATATATATATATATTGGACCGGCACCCAGTATAAATGTCCCGTTGCCTGTGTGCCTATGCTGTCAATTGATACACTCGATGATGTGTTCGCCCACCAGGGGTTAGAGCACTGCACGGCACTACAGGACTTTGAAGCATATAAAAGATTTAATTTCCAATCTTTTATATATTTCAAAGTCCTGTAGTGCCGTGCAGTGCTCTAACCCCTGGTGGGCGAACACATCATCGAGTATATATATTGTATATGATATGAAAATGTGTATCTATCTCAATGGGAATATATATATATATATATATATATATATATTGCCAAACAGCGGCGGCACTGCAGGAGTCTTAGTTAAAAGAATAAATAACCAGGCAGACACATCAGTGTCAATTTCAATGTTTCATGATAAACATCATTTCGTCTGCCTGGTTATTTATTCTATTAAGCTGAATATAAGGAGGAAAAACAATAAAATTATGTAAGGGGCATGAATCAGGAACTCACATATAGTGTTATGGATTGTTTGAGGGTGGGGGACCCCGAACTGGTATCTTGCCTAGGGCCCCATGAGGTCTAAATCCGTCTCTGCTTGGGTCAGACCCGGAACTTTGGCATAAAAGAGGTATTCGTTGCAATGCAATGCGACAAAACTGCTTAACAACACTGCATTGGTTAATTAGATATGTGACACTGGTACATCTATGTGTGAGTGTGGCTGAATCTGTATATGAAGTGCTGCGATGCAGCGGCCGCGGCTTTTCTTCATGCCAAGTTCTGTTGTGCTTCATCTGCGACTTTGTACACATTTAAAACTAAATTCTGTGCAGTTAAAGTAGCAGCCCAGTATCTAAAGTACAGAGTGAGTGATGTTTCATTGCATCTATGGTGCGAATAAGATGCCAATATAAAGAAAAAGTCGATACGCTACACTGCTCGGCGCGGTTCACTCACACAAAGCATCTCCCGCAGAATGGCGTATAGAGGCTAGGTATATGAGGACACATCTGTACATGTGCAGGTTTGTTTCTACACAAGATGGGAAGATGCAGTGAAGTTATAGATGGCAGAGCTGGCACTCGGGTAAACCCTGAGCCAGGCTAATCTGTTAAAGTAAAGCAAGGTTAATGGAGCTAGAATTCCTGTGACTAAATCTGAGAGTTCGTTTCAGCTGCCTCTTCCCCACGATAGTGTAAGAGTTTTTCTTGCACTGCTACAGGAGATCTCTGTCTGGTTGGAGGTCATTGTCATTTATCTCAACGCACTTTGGGCCTAATTCAGAGATGGACAGCATTGCAGAGCCGCACACAAGCAGTTTTGGAAATCTGTCCATCTTCATGCAAATGCAGAAGGAGATGTCAGATGCCTCCTTGCTCCATTTGGAGGCACCATCGCAACCATCACGACCGATGGTTGCTCCTTTGGTCATGCTGCAGGAGCTGAGGCTTCCTGCAGCCTGACCGGGTGCTGGTCACTGCAGAGGCCAGGAATCTGTATCCGCTGATGGCAACCTTGACCTCGTCCCTCCTGGAAAACGGGGGCGACACGCAGGGGGAAGCCGCAGATTAGCCCTAACCCTATCCACAGCCATACCCTAAACCTAACTCTAAAATCATCTGTTGACATTATGTCTGATGACATTCATAGTGTCAACATTATGACTATGTTAACATTCTGTCAGTGTCAACATTGGGAATGTTGACAAGCTGAATGTCTATACCCTGGCTGTGGTTAGTGTTAGGGCTAGTCTTCAGTTTGGGGTAGGGCTACATGCAGAATGAATGCTAAAACATTCACATTCTGTCCATGTCCACATTCTGTATGTTGACATTCAGACCCTGTTGACATTCTAGTGTTGACGTGCTGAATGTCGTAGTGCCATCCTGCTAGATTGGTACTTGCCAGGTTCACCAGAGGAGGGGTGCTGTTCTGCTTTGCCACCCACACACTTTATCTGCTGAGGGGACCCTCTGCAGCTCAATGTTGAGGAAGGCTCTTTAAAAAATTACCCCAGCCTGGCCTTTTAGTCTGGGATCCTGGCTCTAGGCTATATCTTAGAACCTCCATAATGTTGTAGCACAGAAGAGCAGCATGCAGGACATCATGACGTTGTCTTTCACATTGCACCTTTGAACCTCTGCGAAACAAAATCTCTTTTGATGTGAACATGGAAATTCCACTGCGTTTCCGCTCATTTCTAATACTGACCTGCCAGCTCTTTGATTCTTTGATAATTTTTTTTTTTTTTTTTAACTAACCACTTTTACCAGAGTGCACATTATCAGCGGGCATAAAAATTGTTTTGTATGCCGATATTTAAAGGTCATCACATCTCTTCTGTACCTCAGAGTGGAGCCTGTATAAAATTAAATCTATTATAAAATTCCGGCACAGCTATTGACCAGATGTCAAGAAGCACCGATTATTTCTTTATTGATAATCATCATTAAATATTTTCTGGATCAGTCACAGGAAAAGATGATTAATTCACGTTCGAGCCATTAGTTGCATAAAGGAGATTTAAAAAAAAACTAAACATTTTACAGAAATGTTTCAAGCTCTATATGCATTAAACATGTAATTGCCTTTTACAATTGACCCAGATGAGTCTGGAAGCTCATTTACATCAACATAAATTGCAGATTTAATTAACAAACACAGGCAGGAAGGAAAGTTACAGAGTTTCCAAAAATGCAAATGGTATTGTAACAAGCAAAATAAACCATACATACTGTACAGCATAACTCCAGCTCAAGGAATACAGTATATAGCAGTGGTTCCCAAATTGTGCGCCGTGGCACCCTGGGGTGCCTTGGGACACTTGCAGGGGTGCCTCAGGTTGGTGGTCCAGCACCAAATCAAATTATTTATGGTCAATATAATGTAAATATGTAGACAAACAGAAGCGCAAACCTGTCCCCACCACAAAACTGAACCTAAGGATGACAGATGAGCACAATTTACTTCACTTTACTACATTACTACATTTTTTTCTGAATTTCTTAATAACAAACATTCAGCTTAGAGGTGCCGCGAAAACAATACTGATACTCTGGGGTGCCGTGGTTCAAAAAAGTTTGGGAACCACTGGTATATAGTTAAGTATACAATAGGTACATTTCCTTTGAAGCTCATGTGTGCAGTAGCATATTGTATTAATTACCAAATTTAAATGTATTCACAAAAATTCCATTTATGTGGAAAATCTGAGTAACAGCAACCAAACAGGAATAATCTTACATTTATGTAGTGCAAGTTACAAAATATAAGCCAGTGTCTGATTAGTTGCAACAGTTTCATGCAAATTTTGCCTCTAGATGCAACACTAGTAGTACAGCTTTTACACCTAAATTCTGGGTCTGACCCGAAGATTGGAACAGGGTTCCAATCCGGATCAGAGCCGGAATTTAGCAGGCGCCAACCCAGGATATTCCCAAGTTGGCGCTGTTCACACTGGAGCCGGGTCTGCAGAGACCTGGCTTTTTCGGTGTTGAAGTGGACGCTTGGAGATGACGTCATCTCCAAGCGCCACTGTAGCCGGCCAATCGGCAGGCAAGCGGCGTGCTCCAGGTCATCGTGACCCGGATCACGTCGTTTACACTGCAGGGTTTCACGGGTTATTCCCGTGTTAAACCCTGCAAGTTACCTGGGTTGGATTGCCGGGTCACTCGACCCGGCAATCCAACCCAGTTTCCTTTTACACCAAGGAGCTACCAGGGTTAACCCTACAATAACCCGGGTTTTAGCTCTGGTGTAAAACGGGTATAAATAAGCCCTGCTGGGTGCAATAAATGAAGACAAATCTGCCTTACATGCTTAAAGCTATACAGAAATGAGGGCAGCAATGGAAAGTTTTGTCCTTGGTTTTTAGACTAAGAGGTAAATTTACTAAAGCTTTTCCGAAGCTATTTAGAGGTGTTGTATTGATGGTAAATGGTTTTTACACCTTGTAGAAAGGAGCTAAAGTGTTTTTTCCCAACTTTTTAAAACTTGTATAAAAAACAAAAAAAAATCACAATAAACTGATTTTTCTGTACCCCCCTCAAAAATACTGTAATGACTTACATTTACTTAAAACACTTGCTTGCTATAATTTTTCCATCATTAATAAAAAAAATGCAAAAATCAGCCGTTTGACGGCATTAAAGAACCTACAGTACTTTCCTTATGGCCACTAACAGCCATATATATGGTCCTGCTATGTCTGTTGATTGACACTTCTCTTCTATATTTCAGGGGGAGTTGGGAGTTAGGTGTATCTCCTTTTTCTTGCAGAGGCAGACTGGGGGGTTGGGGAGAAGCAGGAGATACAGCTACGCATGACAGCTGGTTCAACTATAATAATAACAGACATCAGTACTAGCAAGCTGCATCCCTATTGGCAGATAACAGACATCAGTACTAGCAAGCTGCATCCGTATTGGCAGATAACAGACATCAGTACTAGCAAGCTGCATCCCTATTGGCAGATAACAGACATCAGTACTAGCAAGCTGCATCCCTATTGGCAGATAACAGACATCAGTACTAGCAAGCTGCATCCCTATTGGCAGATAACAGACATCAGTACTAGCAAGCTGCATCCCTATTGGCAGATACACCTCTAAAGCTAATTGCTAGTGTTTATAATATAGGATTCTGTGACCAGACATTTTTTTTGCTACTTTCAGTCGTTCACAAGAAGGAAGATCATACTGTATCTGCTGTATCACAAAGGGATTTTTTTTATTTACATAAATAATCATATACATCCAACTCAGGAAATATGCTAGTTTTATGTGCTGCTTCTTATAGCTTAATATGCATCCAACTTCTCAACTTCTCATTGAGTGCAATTATAATAGTCTATTAATGCGTTCTGGCCTTTATACTTGTGTAGAAGTTTTATAGAAAATAGATGACCTTATATCCAAAGTCAGTAAAACATCTCCTTGCGGATTGTAGATTATACATGCCAGCAGACCAGTGTATGACTTAATTAGATATTTCTGATTAGTAATGAGGATTTATAGGAAAGGAGGGTGAGTCGCACTGGATTTATAGTTGCAAATTAATTCCATATACAGTAGGTGCAGTAATGACACGGCCCACCCCACTTGTTCATTTCCTTATTGAGGATGCTACATCATAGACTAATATATTCAAAAGAGAAAATAATAAGGATTGACATAATTAGGAAAATAATGATATTTGATAATATTTTAACATATACCATTACCAATAAAGGTTATGTATTAAACAACAATTAGCTGATGGTACAGTATGCACTCCAATAAAAGGCAGATGTCTGTCCATGCATGACAAGTGGACATCATTGGAGAGGGTTCATTTGGTTCCCCCTTCTGAATTTTTTTTTGGAAATATGATCTATAGGCTACAATGCTTTCTGGGACATGATACATTTAGCAACTCCCGTAAAAACCTATGGTGCCAGCTTTTGTGACCAAAAACAGGGGGACCTCCGACATCTGCTGCACTCGCCCCATCTTACATTGAGGGGATGCCTAATTTTTGTGGGTATTGTCTGAAAATGGCAGTTTTCAGAGGCTATCTAGTATCTGGCAAAGTAGGGTTAGTAAATATGCTCCTTAGGGGGCATACACACTAGACGATGCTTATGAACGATATGTACGATAATGATATTGTTATCGTTCATATCGTCCAGTGTGTATGCACTGAACGACCGACGATGCGTGCCCCTGCGGGTCATTAACGATATCCCCAGTTGGCTGAACATGCAGCTCAATCTGGGGATATTATTAACGACGCCATGCTGCCGAATGCAGCATGGCCACGCGCCCACCCCCCGTCATTCGTTAAGGCCGACATTGGAAAGTGTGTATACACTTACCAATGTCGGAACCCCTGCCGGGTGTCCCGCCGCAGACGATATTGCCGCATACACACATCGTTCAGTGTGTATGCGGCTTTAGAGCTCCATATGCTTATACAAAAACAGTCTGGGGCAATAAGGCAAACTAACTTTTAATCAGAAATGATGCTACAGATCTGTATGCTCCTCATTGTCACATTATCTATGAATAGGAATGCTTTTGTTTTATTCATCAGCACTTTCTACAACAGATAGGTTTATGTAAAAATCCCAACAACGTTAAATAACTCATTTAACACACACCGTTTGAAGTTGGAGTATGATCCGTCAGGCCAGTCATAAAGGTAACTGTTGGTGACTTGGTTAATCTGACAATCTGAGCTGGCAGCATCGGTGTGACATGAGCCTTAATTCTTGATGGGCAACCTGGTAACACAATAGTGAACAACAATCAGCAGTCTTTCAATATAGGTAAACCATATACAAAAACAGATGTCTCAAAATCTGAATAAACACATTTTTATGGGAAAGTCATTTGAATTCTTCATGCAGTGTACAAAAATAATTGACCATATTGTTTGTAATCAGATGTATATGATCATTTATGTATAATATACAATGGTGAAGCAATTCTTTCTGTCACCTGAAGCAAAGACTCAGATCGGCTCCCCTCCTCCCAGTAAATACAGTAATAGTCACCCTCTACCTATATCACAGCCATGCTATACAGAGAGCATCAGTGACTACCATATAATACAGAAAGCATTGTAGTGACCACCTTATAATACAGAGAGCATCAGTGACAGCCCTATAATACATAGGAGTGTGTGCACCATGTTATACAGAGAGTATCAATGACTGACATATATTATAGAGAAAATTATTGACCACCATATAATACAGAGAGTATCAGTGACTGCCATATAATACAGAGGAGTGTGACCGCCACATAATAAAGACAGCATAAGTTGCTGCCATGTAATACAGAGTGTGATCACCATATAATACAGAGAGCATCAGTGACCACCATATAATACAGAGGAGTGTGACCACCATTCAATACAGTCAGTATTTTTGATCGCCTAACAATACCAAGCCCTCATCAATGATTAATCCCTCCTCAAACTCAAGCAACATCTGCTGCTTACTATATTTATTAAATATAATTGATATTATTAACCCCTTTACAATAATTACCTGCATATTCCTTATCATTAATTAACTCCAACATCCCCCCCCTTATTCTTAGTATTACCTACCATAGACTATCCCAAACTTCTCCCTGCATCTATACCCTAATTTGCTTGATCTCTTCCTCCTGTTGTGGCCTCACAGTGCTCAGGAAGGTCCCACCTAGGCAGCTGTCAAGGGGGTGGAGTTGGGGGCATGAGGTAACAGGGGAGACAGGAGCCATGCAGCCTATTGCTGTAGAGCATAGTCCCTTGGAGGAGATAACAATATGCTGACCGTACTCTCTTTCTGCTTACCCCTGCTCCCTCGGTGACTGCAGCATCTCCTACCTTCTACTCTGAAATGCTGCGTCTGAAGATGCAGCATCGTATTAACTGCATGAACATCGGACATCTGAGTAACCCTCCGATTACTCAGTATGTTTGGCAAAATCATGCTGCCAAGGCCAGTGAAGCTGTGTCCAAGGACGCAGCCGCTGGCTTCGGCACACTGAGAAAAAGGGGCCAAAACACAAAATTTTCGCAAACTCACCATTGATGTCCAACCAAATGCCAGCGGCATGTCAACCATGATGCAGCTTTTAGTGCACTGTAACAGATATCACAGAAACAGATCTACACATGCACAGTGTGGCTCCAACCAGGGGCATTTCTAGAGAGGAGGAGGCCCGTGTGCAGTCTCCGTCAAGGGCTCCCTCCTCTCAGTCCGGCAGCCGGCAGCGCACTGAGTGCAGCGCAGCCAGCACTGCACTTATAGACTCTGGGCACTGGATTGTGCCCAGAGTCTATAGCGCATGAGCAGGTTACCGGGAAAATGGCCACCGCGTCCATTTTCCTTGTACTGCACAAGCGCAAAACAATGAGAAAATGGCTGTGGTGGCCATTTTCCAGCCATTTTTCCGGCGCTGATACCAGCGCCAATGTGGAACTCCAAAGAGGTAAGTATAATATGTGTCCAAGGTGTGCGGTGTGCCCCCTGGACCCAGGGGCCCGTGTGCACCGCACACTCTGCACCCATTATAAATACGCCCCTGGCACCAACGCATAAGCAGATCCGCAAACATCGGAAATGTACGTAAATATCATAATATTTAAATATCTCTGAACTAGGCCTAACATTTTTGCTATCTTCTGTGCCAATATTAGCACAATATTTCCAAAGAAAGAACAGGAAGCCTGGTGCCAGCAGCAACCCAGTGAGATCCTGCTCTGCTTTCAGAGTGGTTGGTACGTGCTCATTGACACACACTGCACCCACTGTATATACACAATTCAGGGGCATTTTAAGAGAGGAGGGGGCCCATGTGCAGCCTCTGTTTGGGCCCCCTCCTCTCTGTCAGTGGCTCAATGGCACTGAGTGCAGTAGATTCTGGCTTCATGCCAGAATCTACTGCGCATGCACAGATCTCCGGGAAAATGGCACCCGTGCCTACTCTCCCTGGGGACATCTTTTCTGCGCATGCGGAGATCACTGGGAAAATGGCCGTCGCCATTATCCCAGTGAGTGTGTGCTGCTCTGCAGCACCGGACCAGCGCAATGGAGCAGCACATCGGTATCCACGGAGAGGTTAGTATAATTACCTATGGGTGCAGGTTGTGCGGTTTTGGCTCCCCTGCACACCATGCAACCATTATAAAGACCTCTATGGCGCCATTGGTATGAACCCATGTATGAAAATTTTGGCAAAATTGCTACATTTGAGGAAAAAATAATATTCTGCTACTGTATTTTACATATTCCAGTTCATCAATGGCCTTTTATGATATATTTGTGCGCCTCAGACCCAGAGATGCTGATACCTCAGGGGGAGGGCTGGAAGGGTGTGGCTCTTTAGAGTGGCAACATTTACACATGTACGGTGTGAGGGAGCATTGTCACAAAATCACTGGGGGCATGTTTACGTCTCCATTGCACTCCTGGTCTACTACAGCAGAACAATAATTTGTAAGCTCACCTAGACCAATAAATTACTGTGTGCCTGACATAAAGTGCAAAGTACTGTAGCAAGTAAAATGTAATGCGTTATATAAAAAAAATAATCAACTCATTAAGGTATGTCCTGAACAAATGTTTTTAAAAATTAGAGATACATTCCTAGTTCCATCCACTCCATTTTATTCTTAATGCAATGCAGAAGCCTGGTATAATTAATTCAAATATTTTTCTAAGTAAGGAACATTTATCATCTGTGACATTTATATCAATGTGTTAGTGTAAATTTCTACAAAATTTGTTCTCATGTAGTCATTAATCATATTTCGGAATTGCGAACATTTTAAACAGCAACTACCCCTCCTTAAGAATTTAATTATCAATATAATATCAGTTTATAAAACAGACTGAATGTATTATTCTGACTTTCTTATAAGAATGTGTTAAAGAAAATGAAGCGTAATTGAAAATGTACCCTTTATTACTAACAGGAAAACACATTTGCAATAAATAAAGGCTATACAAAGAGCTCAAATGGTAAAGCATATCATGTCAGTTATTTCCTTTAAATTTGACTTTAAATTTGCTGTAAGAACAATATAATTTTTGCAATGAATTGTACAGTGTGTGCCTGAAATCCAAACATTAAATTTAGGCTCATACACTGCATGGTTAATTCAGGATGAAGAAGCTAAATCTTCCATTTTAAAGATGACAACCCTTATAATGGAACAGATGGCATCTTGGATATATTTAATTAAGTATAAGCTTGGAAATTATATTAGGTACATTATATAGCCAATGTTTTAATATATTTTAATGTTCTACCAGGGCAGTAAATAGGGGGTGTGCAAAGCAGTGTCGCTGCTTCAAGGGTGTAGGGCCTTGGTGTCCTCTTGTCGCTGGTCCCAGTGTCCCAACCCACTTCATGTGATGTCATGATGTCACATGCTTGAGAGGTGGAGCAAAGGGTATATTTTAGCCCTGCTATGGTTCTGTGTCCTACAGTAACTTTAGATGCTTTTACAGATGGTGAAATCAATTTGGACAAATCTTAGAAATTTTCGTTAGTATTCATTCTAGCACCCTACACCTATCACAAACCGTGCAGTTCCTTTTTCCTTGCCTAAGGTGTAACTCTCTGCTCTGCTGCTTCTAGCACACTCAGCTTAGATACAGACCAGAGGGCCTGATTCAGACACGGTCGCGAGCGCTGTGCGCTTGCAAGCTGGTCGATGGTGGCCCAGTGCGCATGCACACGACGGAGTCGGCTCCATTGTGCGCATGAGCGAGACCCGGATAGCGACGGGCAAACCGTCACTCTGGGTCTCATACCAAAGGGGTCGTGCTGTCGATGTTGAGTGACAGCACCCCCCTTTGGTGGGCGGGCCGGGGGAGTGGCTGCCCAAACGGAGGCGTTCCCATGTGAACGCCTCCATTTGGGGGAGGCCCCACTGACATCATGAGTGGGGTGATGTCAGTGGGAGAGAGTGATGTCAGTGGGAGAGATTTCAGCTCTGTGAGAGCCGAAATCTCTCTGGGGCTTGCGGCAACGAGACCCTACCACAAGGGTCTCGTCGCAAGTCCGATGGTCGCAATGACCAAGACCATCGCGACCATCTTCCTGGCCGCTCGCTATAGCTGTGGGTGGTCACCCACAGCAATGTGAGCGGCCAGGAGGCCACTCTAAAAAACAAGAAGGCCGGCACTGATTCAGAGCGAGTGATCTGTCAGAGCGTCCGGCTCTGAATCAGGGCCAGAGTGTGCTAGAAGCACCAAAACAGAGAGTGACACCCCAGACAGGAAAGAGGAAGTGCACAGATTGTTACAGGTGCAGAGTGCTAGAATGGACACTACTTGGTTGAGTGAATTAATATACAAATCGATATTGATTTGCTAAAAGTTTGTTGAATAAATGACACTCATTGTGGAGTCAGGCAAATCACAGTTTAAGATTAGGGATGTGCGCCGATCTCCATTTTCTAGTTTTGGTTTTGGATCTGTATCTCCTTCAAGGTTTTGGATCTGGATTTGGTTATACAAAACTACCCTTGCATGTTTTTGTTTTGATTTTGGGTCTGTATTTTTTAAAAATGACAAAAGCAGCTAAAACCACATTATTTGGGTCTGTTTTTGTTCCTACAGTACTATTAACCTTAATAACAATTATTTTGAGGCATTTCCAGGCATTTTTACCACCTCACAGCTCAAAATACTGTTTTCACTACTTTTCACTAATATAGGCCAAAGGCTCCCGCAAACTGCCTGGCTAAAGTAAGCGACAGAGCAGCGGCACAAACTGACACTTTCATGGCTGAAGTCCTTGGTTTGTTTGGGCCCCCACAAAACATTTTTTGGAAGGACTACCTTCAATTATTAAGCAGAAGGTTGATGATGAGGGTGTTGGTGGTGGAGATTGCATGTGCTGGTCCAAACTGCTGGTAGCTGATACTGGACTACTTGTTATTAATTTACAAATTATTATAATTTTGTAAAATAAATTGCATGAACTCACCTCAAATGACACAACAGGGAGGAGGTGTCTAGATGGTACAGATGCCTTTACAACTGTTGTAAGGTTTTGGTTTAAAATAATTTCACACCCAAGACGTGGCTTTTCTGGTCCTATGCCCAAGCATGACAATGGCTTTCTATTTATCACAAGTAAGAACTGCTGCCATTGGTATCTGATATATACAAACAATATCCTCATCATCAACATCCTCATTAGCGTCAGATAGGACACAGATTTCCCCCTCATCCTCCTTTTGCACTTCCTCCACACTATTATCCTAATCTAATACTAGCACAGCCGTCATGTCATCAGTGATGCGCTCTGCAACTGGATGACAGCTGTTATACTTGCTTCCTCTACTAAATGAGTTAATTAGTTAGTTAATTGTTTTTTAAAATTACTACTAGTTGTAGTCTTCTCAGCCCCTTTCTGGGATGAAGATCCACACCCAGCAGCATCAGCAGCAGCAGGCCTAGCACTCAAGGATTCTTCTAAGGAATACTGGATAAGGGAGGAGTCACCTAGCCTTATCCTGGATGCAGAACTACACCACAAAACATACCAGTAAAGACTAAAAGATCTTAATATGTATAGTTTGGAGCAGAGAAGGGATAGGGGGGACATGATAGAAACATTCAAATATATAAAGGGTTTTAACAAGGTAAAGGAAGGAGGTATTCTTCAAAGAAAGAGAAGTATTAAAACAAGAGGACATGTTCTAGAACTGGAGGGTGGTAGGTTCAGGGGAAATTTGAGGAAACATTACTTCACAGAAAGGGTAGTGGACAAGTGGAATAGCCTCCCATCAGAGGTGGTAGAGGCTGACAGTAGAGCAATTTAAACATGCATGGGATAGACATAAGAATATCCTTCAGAAGAAGTAAGGATCAATAAGGGTTGAGGTAATAATATGTTTAAAAATGGGGCAGACTAGATGGGCCAAGTGGTTCTTATCTGACGTCAAATTCTATGTTTCTATGTTTCTATGTAACTACCTTCGATCATTAGTGAGAATATTCCCAAAATGTTCCATGAACTCGCTGCAAATGATGTAACAGGAAGGAGGTTCCTAAATGGTTAAGGTCTCTACCTCTACTTACTCTGGCTTTACAATGGGTACAGATGGCTTAAGAATTGTCCGGATTTGGGTAAAAATAATTGCACACATACAGATGTGCCCGGATACATCAATCCACCATGCGCTACAAGTCGCACCACACATAACGCGGGAGCTCAGTGTGACTCGGTAGCACAGAGCGTGTTTCCATGCATTTTTTTATCTTTAAGTATGTCTTATTCACACAATGATGCAAATAGATAGCACAAGCACCTTCTGCTGATTAAAATGATATGCAGCATGCCTATGTTCTCTGAGCGAGTGCGGGTATATCTGCATGCAAAATGCTACGTTACAGTGTCAGCGGCTTTAACACTGTAACGTAGCATTCGCATGCAGATACACCCACAGACGCACAAAGAACATAGACATGCTGCTTATCATTTTAATCAGCAAAAGCTGTTTGTGCTATTTGCTTTTTTGTGCGAATAAGATGCATTTGAAGTTAAAAAGACGCTCAAAAAGACGCTCGGCGCTAATGAGTCATGCCACGGCATTGTGCGACTAGAAGGGCTGTTTAACGTGCCAGGAGGCTAGATGTATGTGGACCCATCTGTAAGAAGTGGATTTTTTTGTTTTATTCCCAGACATGACAATGGGCTTTTCCTTATCATGGGCAACAATTGTTTCTTCCACTGGTGCCTGATTTACACAAAAGAACATCCTTATCAACAACATCATCAACAACTTTATTAGCGTCAGCTACACAAATATCCTCCTCATACTGGTGCACTTCCATAGAAGCATCCTCAATTTCTATGTCAGCATGTTCACTTGTGCTTACATCATCATAAGAGGCAGAACCACCAGTCATAAATAAAGGCCAATGCCTTAGCATTTCCTTGCCACTTTCAGGTGGCGTATAGCGGGTTACACTTACCTGCTGTCAACTGGGCGGGTCCTTCTCAGCTCCCTCAGGCGCTCCCTGGTCCCTCCTCCGACTCCGGTGGCTGCTCTGACACTGTGTTCTCCCGGCAGAACACTGTAAAGTTTAGGGAAAAAAATACTTTTTTTTGTTAACTTTACTGTGTTCTGCTGGGAGAACACAGTGTCAGAGCAGCAGCCAGAGCCGGAGTTGGCTGCAGCAGCCAGGTAAGTGGGGGACAGGGAGGTGAGCAGAGGGGTGGAGGGGGGAGTTGGGGGGACACACAATTACCGCAGCTGTAGGCAGTGCTGCACATGCACTGCTTTTACAGATGTAACGGCGCATACGCAGCACGGATTCCAGCTGCGGTAACTTAGAGTAGATAGGGAAATCTATCTATTTCCAGAAAAGCTATCATCACAAAAATGACAGCTTTTCGGAATAGATAGTTATGGGGAGGAGGAATGATGAATTCCTCTGGTAATTAGGTAGAACTCCATGCCAGTTGTAAACTTAATTACCTCCAGAGAGATTTTAGTAATGATGAATAGGCCCCTATTCTTGGTGCAAATGATACATCAGGTATATTTATGCTTCTGTTCTGCATATTTTGCAACCCCATTGACATGCCTTCTCTGAACATTGCCTTATGAAAACCCCTCATTACAGCTTATTTATGGCACTTCAGTCACAAGTAAAGATGCAACTGAAACGCATAGGATTCTGTATCTTCTATACCAGTGGTTCTCAAACTCGGTCCTCAGGACCCCTCACAGGTCACGTTTTGCAGGTCACCCAGCAGGTGCACAGGTGTATTCATTACTCACTGACACATTTTAAAAGATCTACAGGTGGAGCTAATTATTTTGCTTGTGATTCTGTGAGGAGACCAGGAAAACATGCACTGTTTGGAGTCCTGAGGATCGAGTTTGAGAACCTGTGCTCTATATGCTTAGGGCCTAATTCAGATCCGTTTGCTAGAGTGCATTCGCATACAGCCGTCAGCAGCCAAAGTATGCAAATCCTGCGATCGCTAGCAAGACATTAGCATGCCCACTATGTCTTGCCGTGCGATCGCGGTATGTATTTAGACACCCACCAGCCTGACATAAGACGCCCACTTTCCCTTAGTAACATACGTCATCTTCAGGAAGTGTCTTAAACAATCAGAAACTTTGAGTAACATCGGACCCATACGCAGCACTTGTGGCTGACCATACCCTACCGCAAGCACTGTGAGTGCTGCTGTGTGTAATTCAGCCATGTGACGTGTACGCTGACGATGCGTCTTAATTATGCACACACCTGAAACACCATTCAGACGCACAGACACGCCTGCGTTCGCACCACCACACCCCCGTTACCAATCGACCACCCCATCACCACCCACAAACGGCACGACCTGTCACTCATGCTTGCGGAGCATCTGTGTACAGGGTGCGAACGCTTCCCGTTCGCATGGACTAGTTCGCGCTCTGCATCTTGTACGCATGTGCAGAATGCAAACATCGGCAGGCTACTTGCGAACGCAGCCTAGCGGATCTGAATCAGGCCCCTAGTTCCGAAGCATAGGTAGTGAGAGAATATGCATGATACATATTCTTGTTCTAGGATTGTACTACGGAAAGCCCAGAGTTATGGTAGATAGGAGTGCTTTAGCATTGTAGGACCTCAGTATCAACATTTCCTTTTTTTTTTTTTTTAAGGTAGTTCAGATCTATTAAATGTGAGCGGTTCTGTGTAGCTAAATCAATTTGTAGTTGCAATGTTAGTGCTGTCAGTGGAAAACTCAAACATCTTAGGTTTTATGTGCCAGATTCACTATCCATAAAATATGTAAATAAAGCTTATTAGGCAATAGGCACACACAATAAATGCACGTCCATATGTTTTCCCATCCATTTTTAAGGAAATTAATCTCATCAAGAGACTAGACACAAAATTATGTGAACTGCTAAAAAAAATTGTGGCTTGTTGAGAGAAACTGACTTTTGCTAAACAATGGAAGATTAGTATGCAGCAGGAAAATGAGCTTTGTAGGAACTGTAAATAAAAGCATTGAGAACTACTTTTCCTGGTGCAAATTTAATCTCAAACTGTATTTGTGTACTTGCTGCGTGCTTTTGAATTTTAAATACACTGTAATTGGTAAGTATGAGGCTTCAACTGCAGTAAAACGGATTACTCACTTGGCAGAAACGACTGAACCAGGTGTTTAAATAGACAACCAGGACCCTTTCATTGTTAAATTAAAATAACTGAGCTCACAGCAACAAGAACAAAATAATACAATAATAAAATTAATAAGATTAATATTACTCTGTCTTCAGCAAAAAAAAATATTTTCATGTTTGTGTGAGAATTGTCTCAAAGTGGAATTGTCCTTTGCCGTGGACTTGGCTCCCCATCCTTCTCAGAATCCAGTTCAAACTCTTGATCCTTACTAAATACCAGATCGCAACTAGGATTTTGTCCACAGTTCCAACCCAGGTGCGACATGGCTGAGACACCTTTCAGACTGGCGTCATCAGACCCGGCTTCACACCTGGCATCATCAGACCTGGCTTCAGACTGACATCATCGACCCGGTAATTACATCACTACCAGCACGTGCTGAACGGCACTTGGAGATTAGATCTTCCTATGCTCTTCCTATGAAGTGAATGGGACCCGAGTCACATTGACCGGGTTACCCGTTCACATGCATCACGAGCCAGCTTGAACCCGTGTTCAACCTTTCTCGTAACCAGGGTTTAAATGTTGGGTAGCTCTACCCAGTTTATCTCAACCTGGCCCTTTCACACTGCACAGTAACCCGGGTTGCTGCGCGTTCACGTGCAAAAACCCAGGTTATTGCTGCAAGTGTTAAAGGGGTACTATAAAGAGCTTAATCACTGTGTCTCATACTTCATCTCAAACCTAATTTCTGCCCACATTCCCTCCTGTTCTCTCCACTCTTCCTTCAATTGCCTCCTCTACTCCACTGTTGCTACCTCCTTTCATGCCTTCCTTTCTCTCACTCTGTGCCCACCGCTGGAAATCACTTGCTTGCCAATTCAGACTTCTTGTCAGCTTCAAACGTTCACTCAAAACTCATGTTTTCTCCAAAGGCTACCATACTTCCGTATGTAATGCTGGCGGACTAAATACCGATGCTGGAAGCCTGCACCATCAGGATCTTGACTGGGGCTGGTAAGTACCCCTACCCTCCCCTCTTCCCCCCTAACCCTCCCTTAGTGGTGCCTAACCCTAACCTCCACCCCTTTGGTACCTAACCCTAACCTCCTCCCCCCAGTGATGCCTAACCCTAATCCTCCTTTCCTGTACCCTAAACCTAACCCTCCTGGGGGGGGGTGCCTAACCCTAATCTCCCCCCAGTGGTGCCTTACCCTAACCGCCACTTCCCCTAGCCTAACCCTCCCAGTGGGGGATCCTAACCCTAAGACCCCCCTGGGGTGCCTAAAAAGAACCCTCCTCCCCTGTGGCTAACAGCTAACAGTCCCTGCTTACCTTCATTCAGGATGCCGGGTGTCGGGATTTTGGCAACTGACTTAAGATAGGCATCGGTATTTAGACGTCTATCTTTAGTACAGAGGCCCTGATTCAGAGCCGGATGCTCTGACAGAGCGCTCGCTCTGAATCAGGGCCAGGCTATTTTTTTAGAACAGCCTCCTGGCCGCTCGCATAGCTGTGGGTGACCACCCACAGCTATAGCGAGCAGCCAGGAAGATGGTCGCGATGGTCAAGACCATTGCGACCATCGGGCTTGTGACGAGACCCTTGTGGTAGGGTCTCTTTGCCGCAAGCCCCAGAGAGATTTCGGCTTTAACAGATTTAACAGAGCCGAAATCTCTCCCACCGACATCACTCGTGATGTCAGTGGGGCCGGCCCCAAACGGAGGCGTTCACATGAGAACGCCTCCGTTTGGGCAGCCACTCCCCCGGCCCGCCCACCTTCGATCGGGATGCCGGGTGCCGGTTTTCCGGCATAGGTTAATTAACCCTCACCGGAATTCTGTAGTGGAGATGACGGCGGTCGGCATAGCGACCTCCGGCATCATAAATGCATACACATACAACACACATAACATCAGAAGACCATAATAAATGGTAGATGTACTAAGGGCTCTATTTACTACAGTATGAATTTCAAATTCGGTTGTAGTGTAATATTTGCGACTAAATTCGCTCTGCGAATATAGGAAATATCATAGGGATTTATCAAAAATCCCTTGCGCAGAAATCCCTTGCGATAAAGCTCTTTCGCTGCGAATCCCGTCCGCAAACTTCTCCTTGTATTTTTCAGAAAAAATGCAGGGAGAATGTCTGCGCATGTGCCCGCCGCCAGTTACCGCAACCCCCCTTGTCACTGCGACCACACCCCTCCTGCTCAGAATACACTAACCTCCGGTGCTTGGTGCTCCAGTGATGTCCTCTGGGACTCCGGTCAGCTTGTCTCCCATCCTGCACTGTGACCCCGGTCAGCTGTACTATGCAGCAGCTGACCAAGCAGAAGCCCGAAGACCAGCTGCTCGGAGCCCCAGAGGACATCACCATAGCACCGATCTCCAGTCTCTGGATGCAGGTAAGTAGTTTTTGTTTAACTATTTTTTTTTTTTATTGCAGTGATCAGCTTGTGGTCTATTAGACCACACAGCTGATCACAGGACCCAGCAGAGCAGGAGTTAGAGCAGAGCAGGAGTCGGGCAACCAGAGGAAACCCTGAATAACGCCATCTCCAGGTGGCGTTATTATGACAGGGCTTACCCTGGTATTTTTTCACAATTTATTTTTAGTAAATCTCAGTCAGATCACATTTCCCATTACAATATATAAAAATATGTGATAATTTGGGTTTGGAGTAGAATTCTATGAATTTAGTACATTTATGTGAAACAAAATTATGTGAAATGGGTGTGAAAATACCCTTTTTCACTTTATTTCCGTAAAAATAATGTTAATAATTATGCCCCTAAGCCTTGCAGAGAGATAAAATAGATGGAGATAAAGTACCAATCAATCAGCTCCTAACTAATTTTTCAAACACAGGAGCTCATTCAGAGCCACTCGCTAGATGCGATCGCTCGCATCCAGCATATGCAAATTCAGCAAAGTGACGCCATGGCAGGCGCTCGCTCGGAAAGACATTAGCACGCCCACTTTGGCTGTGCAGGTGAACGCTCTGTGTATGCAGACACCCATTAGCGTATGTTGAGCCGCTCACTAGCGCACGTCATCTCCAGGAAGTGTTTTAAAACATTGGTACATCGAGCACCATCGGTAGCGATCGCAGTGCTTGTGGTTGCCTTACCATGCCACAAGCACTGCAAGGACTTCAGTGTAAAAAACAGGCATATGACGTGTACTATGACGCTGCCTGTTAATTATGCACGCCTTAAAAATGACGTTGAAACACCCAGGCACGCCTGCGTTCGAACCTCCACTCCCCCGTTATTTGTGTCATGCCCCTGTTATCACCCACAAACGGCCTCTCCTGTCACTCATTTCACTGGGCTGTCTTTGCTGGGCGAGTGAGCGGGCTGCGATCGCACAGAGTAGTTCACGCATGCGCAGAACGAAGCGTGCCCATGCGCATTTGCAAACCATCGGGCCGCTTGCGAGCGGCTTTGAATCAGGTCCACAGCCCGTAAAATGACAGTTAGGAGCTGAATGGTTGGTACTTTCTCTCCAAGGCTTAGTACATCTCCCCTGAAGTGTTGATATGGTTCAATGTATACGTTTACAAGAAGCAGATTTGTTGCATGATAATTCCACACATCCTGTATTCATGGTCAATGAAAAAACGCCATAAGGGTAGAACTATATGGGCATCAATATTCACAGATAGTAACTATTATAGATAAAATACTGTCGTTCTCCGACCAGAATAACCATGATCATTAAATTTAATGAGAGAAGACAATACATCTGGTTATAGTCTATAGACAAATTATACATACATCTGCATCTCCACACTGGATATATTATTATCACCACCAGAATTCTATATTTCCTTCTTATTTGCTGAATAATACAAATGGCAAAGTAAACAGAAACGGGTTGGCTATGATATCCCGACAGCTGAATAGCTGTCTGTTTGAATACCGACACTGGAAGACCAATCATTCAGGATCCCGACAGGGGCGGTAAGTACCCTAACCTCCCCTCTCCCCCCCTAACCCTAACCCTCCCTTAGTGGTGCCTAACCCTAACCTCCCCCTGGTGGTGCCTAACCCTAACCTTCCCTGGTGGTGCCTAACCCTAACCCCCCTTCCCGCACCCTAAACCTAACCTCTTCCCAGTGGGGCCTAACCCTAACACCCCCTCCCCGTAGCCTAATCCGAACCTTCCCTAACCTCTCCCCCTGGGAGTGCCTAAACCTAACCCCTCATCCCTAGGTAAACTAACATACTTATCCGGGTCTAGACGTTATGGATTCCGGCATTATGGATGCCAACCCCTGTATCCTGATCTCCTTTGGGATATCAGCGTCGGCATTATGCGGGGCAGCGGGATTCTGGCATCTGTATACTATATATAACTGCATCCCACAGAAACATAGCAACTTTTTAAAAACACTATTTCCTGCTCTATTCATATTTCTACAGATGTGTCCTTACTTACTGGTTGTCCGTAAGCCATATGGCGCAAGACATACAACTTGACTGAGATGCTCTGAGAGGCGTAGCATACCATATATTTCTTTCAATTTTGCATCTTAGTCCCATCAACTACATCGTGAAAACCCGCTCGCAGTGTGCTAGAGACACCAGACTTTGATTGTATCCACGTAGGAAAGTATTTTATACATGTGCAAAGTCGCAGATGAAGATCAACGAAACTTGGCATGAGGAAAGCCGCGTCCGCTCACATCAAAGCCCTTTTTACATATATTCAGAGTAACAGATATAAGTATAAACAAGCAATGTAGTTGTCATAACCAGTTGTTTTATTTATGCAAGTAGAAGGCAATATTTTGAGAAAGAAAGTCGCCAGCACGGCCGAGTCACACAGGACATGACGCACCGTGATGGACTATTTGGTGCAACTAAATTGTAAGAAAGGACACATCTGTAAATCTCTTTTTAAATATTTTGCTTTAAAATAAAGATCCCATAGGGAGGTGCCCTAGACTGCACACCCTAACTTTAATATGAAGCGAGGTGCTACCATGCATCAGATTTACTGTACATTGTTGCACACAAGAAAAAGAGAAAAATGCAGATGCACACTCTGTAATAATTACTGCAATTCAAGTCAAATTGGGGTACTTGGCATAATTTTGCCCAAAACTATGAGACTGCCCACCACGTCCAGGTGACCCCCAAGGGCACAGGACCCCCCAGGTCAGCACAACCAAGCCCCCAAGGCATCACACTAGTGAGAGGTAGCAATTTACGTGGAGTGTTAGAAATAAAAGAAGCTGCAGCTATGTGTGAAGAGTTTTATATATAAGTGATAGGTAATAGGAGTGTTACATTAATAAAAAAAAACAAATAGAGTTCTAAAGAGTGCTAAAATATGTGTTACATTGTGATGCCAGGAAGTGGCCTGGCCACACCAACCCACACCTCAAACTCCCCCACGTACTAACATGCTCTATAAATGTATTAAGGTCTTTCCTTCATACTACCTTCTTCATTGTGCAGTCTGAGTTATGCTGATTAAAAACACCCAGGGACAGGTGGGCTGGGTGCTAATCTAGGTTGAAGGAGTCTCAGCCTTCAAGTAACCTTTAGTAATGAAGTCAATTGTGGGAACCGCTCATTGGCTGACAGAGGCGGAAGCTCACCTCTCTCAGTCAATAAACATTCAGCCATTGAATTTTTATGTGAAATCCCGCGGCTGAGCAGAACTAATGTCCGTGGCTCTGTTTTCTTCTTTTTTGATTTCTGAATATGGGGGTTGCCTACATAGAAAAAGAGGACATGACACAAGGGGTGGTTGAGTATTGAGGGTTTTTTTACTGGTTTTGATCTTGAATTCTACTGGAAAAGGGGACAGACCAGCGCTAAAGACAAGGTAAGTAATTAGTGTGAGTGCAGGTGAGTGTAAGTGAATGAGAGGGGGCATGTGTAATAAAAGAATAAGACCTTCGGTGTCTGTGTCCTTCCATTTTTTTAATATCTCTTTTGCAGGTGAAATAGAGGTTCCAGTGGGCCCTTAA
Organism: Taudactylus pleione; assembly: GCA_031769625.1. NCBI lineage: Eukaryota > Metazoa > Chordata > Amphibia > Anura > Myobatrachidae > Taudactylus > Taudactylus pleione. The sequence continues at coordinate 3,417,165 of JAUIMM010000197.1, forward strand.
AGCCCCGCATGCTAGTACATATGGTTCTCCAAGTACCAGCATGCGAGGGAGGCTTCCTGGGACCTTTAGTTCTCTTGTAAAGGACAATATTTTTTTTTATTCTACTTTTGCCACAATCAACCTGGCACCCACCACCCAGGGGTACTGGGGATAGTCCCGGGCTATCAGCCCAGGCCTGTGGTGCCCTGGAGAGGGTGAACCCCTTTATTGAGGAACCCACCTCCCCAGGGTTCCTGACATGTGCTGGCTAGCGTGGAATAATAATCCTTTGGCCGGGGGACCCTGTGAAGCGGGTCCCACGGCTGTGGCATTACACCCCTGTTTTTTTAACACAGAAGCATGCATGGATCTCACTGATCTGTACATGCTTCTGTGTAACTCGCACCATGTAATGAAAGTCGCATTATAAGGTGCGAGTTTACCTGCAGTTTTAACTCTCATGCACTCGCATGTATGTCAAAATAGATCACAGAAACTCTCTCCCTATTACATTTGGAAGTTTCAGGACAAACTTGCACCTTCCAAATTTGCGAGAAGGTCAAAGTTTGTCAAGCACAAAAAACTCACACCCTATTACATTTGGCTCGTAGTCTCAGTTGTGTCTTAAATAACCCATAACATTGCGGCTACTTTACTTGTAAATGCCAGAACTTTACGTTTTGATGTTTTTATTTCCTTTGGTTTATGTGCAGTTCTACTATAAACTACACCTAAATGACAAAAAAAGGATTCACAGTTTAAGTCGAGTTGATCAATGCAAGGCCATCCCACAGTTCTTCTGCCCTAGGCAGAAATGGGCATAGCTGATGTTACAAAATGTTATGTTCAAAGATGAAACAGCATGTTGTACTATTTATTATGTTATGTGACTGGATGTCATGTTGTTGTGAGTCAGGCTGTAGGGTATCTGATCGACTTGTCTACAGTCAGAAGGTCGACATGGTCATTAGACTGACAACCAATATGTACACATGTATGTAGATTGACATGGTTAAAATGTCAACACATTCAGAAAGTTAACATGTCGACACCAAAATGTCAACATATGTTGTTTGCTGACTTTTAGAGTAAGTTAGGTTTAGCGTTAGGTTTGGGGTTTGGCTTAGGTTAGGCTAAAATAGGCAAAACCATTTTGACATTTCGGTGTTGACATGTTAAATATTCACATCCAGAACATGTAAACACTTTAACCAGATTGACCTAAATCAGAGGTTCCCAAACTTTTTTGAATCATGGTACCCTAGAGTATCAGCATTATTTTCATGGCACCCCTAAGCCATGGCTTAGGGGTGCCATGAAAATAATGTAAAAAATGTAGTGAAGTAGTAAAGTGAAATAAGTTGTGCTGACCTGTCATCCTCAGGTTCAGTTATATGGTGGTGGACAGGTTTGCACTTCTGTTTGATCACATATTTACATTACATTGACCATAAATCATTTCATTTGGTGCTGGACTACCAACCTAAGGCACCCCTGCAAGTGTCCCGAGGCACCCCAGGGTGCCACGGCGCACAGTTTGGGAACCACTGACCTAAATGCATGTCTACATATTTGACATATCGGTTGTTGACCTAATGACCATGTCGACATCTGAACCTGTCGACGTTCTTTTGTCGACCTTCTGAATGCCAAGTCATACCACACCTGAGTGTAGATTAGCACTAGCACAATTGGACGCGTTCCAGAGTGAAAATCTATCCCTTTGATTGCATACAATTGTTTACTTCTGGGTAGCTAGGCATTAAAGAGATGTTTAAAACATACAGAAGATTAATACATACTGTACACAACCAACAGGAATTTCCTTTCTTTTACAACAAATTCAATTGTATCCTGTTCCGATCAATTAAGAACCACATACATGCTAACTGATAAAAATCAGCATAAACCTAGCTAAGCCTAATTACAGTATACTGCTTTCTCTTGTTACTTGCAACACGAGACAGAACTTTCTTATGAAGTACTGATAATGATATTTAGCAGGATATTGTCTGGTGCTGGATCAAAGAGCCGATAGGTCTGATTGAGTTGCAGATCTGTAAGATAAGTACATGCGGTGTAGGAAATGAGACTGCGACACTTTTTTTTTTTAATCCAGCCTTTGGAAATGAGAAACTACAATATTTATTTCCCTGCAGTATTAAAACAAAACATAGAAATATAGGGTTTTTTTCCAGAACTGCTAGACACTTTAGAGCAAAAATTAAATATTACAGTAAATAATGGCATATGCACATACTCATGCATTCTAATGTAAACCCTATTTCCACTTTATTTCTCTATAAATGCTCAGTACTGTAGATTATGCGCAGGAGAATCTTCGTCTACATTTTTCATGATCTGCCAATGAAAAACGAAGACAGCTTTATTGAATATAAATTAGACATTGGGCGCTTGGCTTCTGTAAATAAATATTATTTTGCGAAAGAAATATGTTTATTTATTTATTTTATTTTGTCTGCTTCCAGGTTTTTGGTGATGCTTTGGATAGTGTACAGTACATTAAAGAGGAACAACTGGAATATTGGTCAGGATTTGTGGTCCCTTGATCAGTACAGTATATACAGTATAATAGCTTTTAACTTTTAGGGGGAAGTTGGATACTGCAGCACATCACTGACAATGATAATGGAAGTGGAATTGGCACTGTAGATTCAGGAGTAAGGGGCCCGCAGCTGGCTATCTGAGACTTTGTCACCACTAGAACTGGACCGTGGACACCAGGAGCTGTTCCCTGTCACCACGGTGGGGATAAGCTTCCTTACTGACCTTTTTGCACTGTTATTGTTAGTATAGAGAATGCTCATATCGTTCTGACTATACCCTGTGGAACATCGTTCAAGGCAGGGCCGGCTCCAGGTATGTTCCTCGCTGTGCGGTCGCATAGGGCCACCGGGGGCCGGCAGTAGGAAAGTCCCATCCTCCGTCCCGACGGTTACAGTGAATTTGTAAGCACAGGGGGAGGGCGCAGTGAGAGAAGGGGCGGGGGGTACACGGGACAGCACAGGGTGCCGGGACACCTAGCGCCAGACCTGGTTCAAGGGGAGTATAACATGGCATAATATCTATTTTTCCAGGGGGAGGGGCATGACCAGAGTATGGAGGAATGAGACTAGTGTTTTAGAAGATACCATCTCCCTCCAAGGCAATATTGTGGATAGGACTGCCTGATGTGGCACTGGCCTCCTTGCATTCTCTAAATTTTGCCCAATGTTTGCAAATATCCTATAAGGCCTCACATCTTGCCCCTTGGTCCTCCTCCTTCATCTCTCCCCCATCCTACAATGCTTTTCCTGTCCCCCCTCTTCCTAATCCTGCCTGGTCAGCAGCCCTACCCCCTTGAGACTGTTACTGCATAGCCTCATTCTCCTCAGTTTTCTCAAAGGACCACTATGCCCATTGTCCCACCTCCAACTAATGTATCTTACTCCTCTTTCTACATGTTATAATTCTATGGGCAGGGTGTTCAATGGATGGCCAAGTTATAACCAAAAATTATTAAATGGATGAATGAGGTTGTCAAGTCCTGCACTTTGCCAGGGGCATCTGGACTCCTAGATACAGCTCTAGGATTATGTATCAGTGGTGGATACAGAATATATGATTATGGGGAGGCAGTAGGTGTACAGGGGGTGTGACCAAGTGTATTAGGGGGTGTGACCACACAACTGCTGTGAATATAGAGTCTGAGTGTAGTCGCTGTGCTGCTGAAAGGGGTAAGGGTCCTTGGCGGCTTGTCTGGTTACTGGGTGAAAGTTGTATTATTCCAATATAGAATACCTGTCCTGGTGCAGTTACCTAATGCTGCTTTCTTTAGACAAAGGCCTCCCACCATATAAGGGTATTGTAGCCAGAGCTGTATTAAGGCTTTGGGGGGTCCAGGGAACTTAAAACTGGAGGTCCCTAAAGAGCAACATTTGGGACGTGTAGATCAGGTCCTTGTGAACAAGCCTTCGGAGTGTTCATGAAAAGGGATTGGTCACACATCACGCCCCCATTTCACATGCAGGGGGTGTTTACATTGCTTCTGTAGCTGCTGAGCAGCCTTGTGCACACAGCACAAGGGAAAGCATTTCCTTCTTACCTTTTCTCCCTGCAGTACATTGCAGTTCAGTACCTTAAGTGCAGGACTGCCCCGCCAAATTCCTGATGGTTGGGGGGTATGCATACATACATAGTGACACACATATACAGATGTGTCCTGCTACATCTTTGCTCATAGCGCAGTATTCTGGCCTCTCTGCCACGACATGTCAGTACGCGTTATGTCAGATACAGTACTGCGCTTTATGTTGTGGCATGGCATATTGTATGCCGCCATGTAGTACACAGTTTAACCACTGGGTGGCAAATGCTCCACGGATTAAAACTACAGTACTGAATACAATACTGTAGCAGTGCATGGTAATCAGTGAGAAGCTGGCCAGTCACGTTCAGGCAGTGTAAACAGTCACCCCTCGTGCTTGAAATGATCACTCTGTGTCAAGACTACAGTAAACCGCTATAGACATTACTGCATATTGTACTTACTGTATTAGGGACATCCATACTGTATAATGTCACTACATCCTGGTGTAAAGATGCCTGGTCATAAAGACAGAACATTTCAGGTTCAATACCTAAAGTAATCTGCTCAACTTTATGCATTGCTCCTCACTTTCCTCATCCCTTCATCTCCATATTGTGACATCCAGCTTCATTAGACTATAAACCGCTAATGACATTGTACAGTATTGTACACATTCCCTGCTGTAAAGTCGCACACGTCACATCACATACAGTACAAGACAGGTGCAGATCTCAATACGGCTGGCAAGTGTGGGCGAGTGGTTAAGATGAGCGCCTTGCAGAGTGGGCGTCCCAGGTTCGAGACCCAGAAGGGGTCAATAGCATTTTAGACATTGACATTTTCTTTCTGTCTTTTTTATTTATTTTTTTTTAAATCTTCACAACAGGATTAAATCTAAATCACTTGGCACTGTCGGTATCTATAAAGGCGGCAAAACCACTGATAAAAATAGCTGCTCAATTATGTTTACTATGATGCTGAATTAAATAACAGTGCAGCCAATGTTCAGTATTGTACTCTTGTAGTAAATGCAGATCTAAGGTAATTACTGCAAAAGTGTAATCTACAGTACCAATTTATACAACTTGTATATGTGTATCAGTCTACTCTTTTCATGAGTTTACTGCTTTCTTTAGTGTCAATCCACCCTCCATAAAGGCAGTAGCATCACTATGGTGGTGCGGGGGGCTGCAATGGGTGACACCCTCCGAAGGGGTGGCACCAAAATTGAAGAGCTGCTCTGCTATTTGGCTATCACCCCCAGGGTGGTGTCACCAAGCAGAGCTGCAGCGGTGATGAATGACAAGTCATGCCCCCAAAATGTGACAAATCAGGGAGTGTGGCCTCATGGTCAAAAGGCCATGCCCCTTTTGGTGCACGCATGAGGGGTCGGGAGTTGCTGCACCTGGTTTCACTACCTGTTGTAATACCTCTGCATAAAGGTTCATATTGGGAGCAAATGATTGAAAGAAGGAAGATTCTGAGCTTTGTGGTATACGCAAGACTTTGTGTCATTGGGGGAGAGTGGAACAGACCCACACAGTGGGAAAGTAGAGAAGGAGATGACCATGCATGCCAGTAGTTCGCATCTGCCAGTAGTTATTTTAAAAAAGTCCCAAAATCCATAGGTTGGTAAAGTCTCCTAGAAGTTAAAAACATTTTATAATGACATATATTCTTAACTAGATGAAGTAACCGCCATTGCTCAGGTTTAAATCTTCAAGTTATTAAGTTTTATTATGTGATGTCATCCAAATCCATCCAGTAGCAGGCCCAGAGCAGCTCCCTTGGTCAAAGTTCTGCCTGGCGCACTCCGCCATGAGGGCTGATCGGGACCCCAACCACTCCATTAGGCATCCCAGACCAATTACCACCCCTCTGTGCAGTTTTCATCCAAATGCATCCAGTGGAAGGCCCAGAACAGGCTCCCCAGATCAAAGTTCTGCCCAGCATACACCAATGGGAGGTCAGACCGGGACCTCAACCCCCTAGTTTGTTTTCTAGGATGTCATCCAAATCCATCCAGTGGAAGGCACAGAACAGGTCAAAGTTCTGCCTGGAGCACTATGCAGTGAGGTCCGCCACTTCCCCAACCACTCCATTAGGTATCCCAGACCAATTGCCACCCCTCTGTGAAGTTTTCATTCAAATATATCCATGGAAGGTACAGAACAGGCTCCCCAGGCCAAAGTTCTGCCCAGCATCCCCGGGTCAAAGTTTTGCCCAGGGTACACCAACGGGAGGTCCAACCGGGATCTCAACCCCCTAGTATGTCTTCTGGGATCCTATGTTACCACCATGTGAAGTTGTCATCCAAATCCATCCAGTGGAATGTTCAGAACAAGCTCCCCGGGTCATAGTTCTGCCCAGCGTACGCCAAATGGAGGTCTGACCAGGACCCTTATCCCCCTGAAACCTGGCCAGGATCCAACTAGACCACCTCGCATTGGTTTCATCCCAAGGGGTGTCCGGATGCAGAACTGTTTTTTAAAACATTATTTCAGACCAAACACACAAATAAATAAGCAAACAAACAAAGCAATGAATTTTATATATAACATATATTTTAGAAATAAATTCAAACAATTGTGATGCTTTACTGTGTTTTACGGCTTTATTCATTTATTTTAGAAATCATTGTGTATAGAGTACAAAGACCCTAGCTTGAAATACATTTTTGTAATACTGATACTTTGGATTTGTGATATTGTGTGTCATTTTTACAAGTTATACAATTGAATAAAGAGAAGTTATACAATTGAATAAAGAGAACTTTCTAAGTTCAAGGCATCATTAGGGTCTCCTTAATTTTTTCAAGGCACCCCTAAGTCAAAATAATAAGTATTTATAGCCCTAACCCTTTTCCCTTTCCATATCGATCCCTTTGCCCCCCCTTCATATCTCTCCCTTTGCTCCCATACATGTCTCTCCCTTTCCCCTTCCATGTCTTTCCCTTTAGCCCCTCCATGTATCTCCCTTTGACCCTCCATGTATCTCCCTCTGCCCTCCTACATGCGCCTTCCCTTCCTTACCATTAGTTGTTATCGCCAGCGCCATTCTGCAGCATCACTCCTCAGATCAGGTGCTTCCTGTCTGATCTCCCACAATGCACTGCATTGTAGGACCTCATCAACAGGCAGCATCAGGACTCACTGCTTGTTGCTTTCCACTGACAGAACCGCTCCTGCATGCTCCCCCTCCTCACAGCCAAACCCTCCTGCTCCGTGCCCCAACCCCTCTCTCCCCGTGCTAGGTCACCGGCCGCGGCACCCAGATATGCGATATTCATATTCACTATTGCTTAATACAACTGGGACTTAGAGGAGCCATCGGTTTTCCCAAATGAGCTCAGGTTATGTTGAAAATAACATTTTATTATTAGCTATAAAGATTACATTAGCAAAATGTTCAATGTTACCTATTATTTCCTGAAAGATGCCGTTTGGATACTTGCAAATGTTTACTTTGTAACATCTCATTTGTAACAAATTATGGGAGAAATTCGCTGCTCCCTGTGTCTCTCGTTTGAATCATATTTCAACTTTGTTTCGGTTTTTATGTCGCTATAGCAGCTGCTAACATTTCACTTTTACTGGGTGAGCTTACGATTTCCATTCCATCTGAAAATAACCATGTTCCCATACTGAGTGCCGCTATCACACTGAGAGCAAGCAGAATGCTCCAGTATTCAACTTTACAACCAGAACACGTCCAACCCAAATCTCATTCGTGAACAAACATAAAATGTAAAATTGTGGAGGAAAAATGTCAGTAGATGTTTTTGCATCAATTTTCCAACTTTTTTTTTTCTCTTCTCTAAATAAATGTATCTTCCAATAAAGTACTTGCTCCAAAATAGCAATAGCAGATATCGAAACAGGTGGGAAGTGTATAAAGTATAGCACAAACCATCACAACAAACACAAACAGCTGCTATGATAACTGGCTAGCAGCCAAATCTACAGATACAGAGAAATCGGTTGCCGCTGCATACTCTACTCAAGGGAAAAACACTTCAACGCACTCTGCAATGTTTCTAAAGAAGTCGGTAACACTGCACGTTACATGGAAAAGGTTGAAAAACATCAACAGATAACTTTTAATGACAATATAAATGATAGAAAATAAGAATCATACTGATCGATCTTATCTTTTTTTTTTAGTTATGTACTTGGCAGTCTGTAGAGACTTTAGCAAATGTCAAGTTGCTAGAAGAATTAGTGCTCGCTGGCTAACAGGTGGGTTCTGGTAGGCTGAAACAATTTTCACAATTTGGAGAAGAACTGTTTTTTAAAATGTTATTTTAGAATGACAGAAATCAAAAAAAGAAATGTTTTAAACAATGAAGTCAAAAATTGAACAAATGTAAATTACAAAGGATTTTGGTACCCTTAAACTAGGATTTATAAAACTTGAATCATAGTGTAAACTACAGTGTCACTTCTAAAGTATTTGGTGGGAGTCATGTCTGGCTGAAGGAAGAGTGTGATGATCATCTGAAGGAAGGGATGATATTTTGCCAATTACCTATGATGACCACCTTATAGATTATAAGACATTATGTCCATCGTGGTGTCCATAGTAAAAGTATACATAGATTGTTACAGCTATACTTATAAAAAAGTTTTTGGAGAAATGTATTCCTTGGGAATTTGTATAAAGCCCCAAATTACTGTGTATATATAGTTATATATATATATATATATATATACATATATTTTTATATATATATATATATATATATATATATATAGCTAGTGAGTTTTAGTATAGCACCAGTGGATGTGGTATACCAAACTAAGAGTCAAAAAGCACTCTTGATAGGCACCCCCCTGCAATATAAATTAAGTAGTGGTCAGCAACTTCTATTAATGTAAAATATAAACAGTGTAATCAGATCAGAGCGCTCTAAAGTGCCACAAGACATATTAAAGTGCTTGGGTGCCAACAGTGCAAAATAACTCATGTGTGATTAAAACATATCATACATAGGCCGTATTCAATTTGAAGCGTTAAGCCTGGATCCGCCGATGACGTCATTATCGCCTGTTTTGGTTTTACCCCGTATACAATTTGAAATTTGAAAGACTTTCCGCCTAGGCGGAATAGGCAGTAATGTAATAGGCGGTAAAGTATCGCCTATGAATGGCAGGGGGAAAAAAGTGCAGAATTTGGGTTTTGGGGTGCAACGTTTCGGGAACCCCCGTGCTGCTTTCCGACAGTCCCCCAAAGGTAATTTGTGTCAAAAAAAAAAAAAAAAAAACTTAAGGACACCTCAAAAATTGACTTTGAAAAAGGGGGTGAAAAAAAATGTTGGGGTACAAAGATAAAAACTAGCAAACTTGACTCTGGGGGTGGTCCCCAAGTATGCACCAGGTGTATTTTTTATTGCAGATGTTTGCGGCAGGTTGATTATTCATGATTGTTTCAACTTCACTTTTTCAACTTTAAATATGCTGACCCCCATTTTCAAGTACCCCAAATTTGCTGGGATAAGGTATTTTCTGGAAAAAATACTCCTAAATACTATTCTGCATCAGGTGTAGAAAAACGCTATTTAGCAGCTATAATACCAAATACCTTCAGCAAGCCAAATCGGGGGTACCATAGTGAACCCCCATGTCAGAGCATCATTTGGGGGGTGACAGGCTGATTTCCCCAAAAATGACATTACTTTCTGCTTGTTACAGTATCGCCTGGTGCCGTTTACGTGTACTTTGAAATTGAATACGGGGTAAAGCGTGTACGCGTGCAATACTTTAACGCCTACAAAACAGACAAAGTCGGCATTAAGTCCGAGCCGCGTTAACTTAACACGGCTCGGTTCAAATTGAATACAGCTTATTGTTAGAATTTAATATAGGGCTTAATAATTAATAAAATGTACATAAAGCACATAAATATAAAAACAAAGTACATATTTATTGAAAACAGATATAAAATATACAATAAGAGACAAAAATAAAACATAAAAAATCAACAGTTCTGGATGAGGTGTATAAGATACAAAAAATAGATATAGGCTTATCTTGTTTTTAGATGTAGAGGATCATAATGTGAATAGGGTACAGGGTCCCAACGCATTTCATCACTGGTATTGCACACCCGAACGGAAACAGTTATATATGTATGCATATAGAAATATATATATATATATATATATATATATATATACACTGTATATATAGATCTCAAGTTCTATTTTGCAGGACAATTCAACTATATATTAAGCACTAATCAGGCAGCTTATCTTAACTCATGAAGTTGCAGTATACATGTAAATCCAGTAGATGGTGCACCAAGACAAATACTTCATATCAAATATACATCACAATAATTAATGCCACTACTGTCTTTGTAAAATTAGTTCCGTTGAGCAATAACAGACATCAACGTGAGCAAAGCTGTTGGCAAACGCTAGTATGTTTATAAAAGGAAGGACAGCAAGGAAAGGTCTGTACGCAAACGATTGTATTTTACTTGCCGGACCATGGGCACAATGTTTCAAATCATCTAAAGAATGGAGAAGTGGACAAGTGGATAAGTTACCCATAGCAACCAATAAGCTTTTATATATTGTATTTGATGAATGCTAGTTAGAAGCTGATTGGTTGCTATGGGTAACTTCTCCATTGTCCACTTCCCCACTCTTTAGAAGCTTTGACACAATATTTACAATATTAAAGGAATTCTCCAACATGTAAATCCTGTTCATATAAGATGTTTGTACCCATTCTAAGTTCCAGCTTGGTTACCTTTAAACCATTTTACCTAATCTGTGGTAGCTCTTTCATTTACGTGGGTGTTAAGGTACCTTGATTTTCACATGAACTTAACAGTCCAAAAATAATTCCCCTTTTCACCTAATCAAGCTTAAAAAAATAAAGTTAAGCTGACTGTGTTAAAGTAAAGGGAGTTCGGAAAAAGTGATTCTATATTTAAATTACCTGTCTACATTTTTCCTCCCTCAAATCTGGATTTCAACGGAACACATCATTAATGGCAGATACTTCAGGAATACTGGATTTGGGGTGTGTGTCAGCTGAGTCCTGATATTATTATTCGACCATGCATATGAGAAGCCTCACTCACAAACATGTAGCAGGTCAACTTCAAGCATGGCACATGGCTCATACTGCGTTGAGTCCAAGAGCGAGCTTATATATGCATGTGAAGAAAGCAGACCAAACAGTACAAACAATACAATTTTTTTTTATTATTATAGCGCAGCTGTATTCCTGCATGGACTGGAGCCATAGGGCTTATATATGCACGTGAGCAAAACCGTGCGCACCAAAAATATGTAGGATAAAAAATTCAACAGTACATAGCTCTCTCCAGAAAAATATGTTAACATGAGAAAATACCCAGAAATATAGATTTTCACCTCAGTGTTCACACAAACATAATAAGATAATAAAAAAGGTCCTATATATTTATCAATGTTTCAACAAAGATAAGGTCACCTCTCTTGGTGGTATCAAGTGATCACCGTTCAGGTCCAAAATATAGTGCAAGTACCGTTTTAAAAACAAAGTTTTAATAATACATTGCACTCACAATTATAAGAAGATTAACAGGTAGGTATAGACAACTCCACAGTGGCACACAGAATCAGATAGGTGAGCCTCGATGTCCCAGATTAATTTAGAGAGGGTTGGCTCCGGATACCAAGTCCATATCAAAGTCCAAACTGCTGGTACAGAGTCCAAACACCATGAGGTCATCAAATGGCCACCATTGGGATTTTGACCATCGGGTTTCCGCTGCCGGTATTGTGACCATCAGGATGGTCACTGCCAGGATCCTGAATACATCCCTTCCGCCAGGATATTGTACCCAACCCTATCAGAACTTTGATAATTAAAGTGGTATTTCTTTCGGACTACAATAATTACAGTATAGCTTAACCAGGATAATTAGGAATTATTTATGTAGTCATGCTGTTTCTCCAACCCAGAAGTTGCTTTAATAAAGATAGTTATTTTAATTAAATGCATATATATATATATATATATATATATATCACACAGAAATATGGCGGCACTCCACAGCTTGTTTAAGTGATCAAAAAGATGTATTCCCTTCAACAAGGGGTCATCCCTGGTGGATGAAACGCGTCGGAAAGCTGCCTCTTGCCTAATGAACTATTAAGATAAGCACCATATGAATTTTGAGAACCTCTCTAGTATCTTTTAGAGTGTTTTTAGAACACCTGTTGAAGTTTGTATCTATTTATTTATTCATTCCCTTGTGCTCATATTATCAATTGCTTTTTATTGCTATATTAACTCTGCATTATGTATTTAGTTAGTGTATATTAAGGCCAGTTTTTAACTATTTATAAGCACTTTGCACTTCATTAAATACACTAACTGTACCTATACAGACCAAAGAGTCACTGCTAGAGCCTCTTTGAGCACGTGCAGGCTCATTATTACATATTATCTGTTGTTTTTTGCTTTTTGTTTTTTGCTTTATGTTTTATGTAATAAATTGTTATTAGTTTCACTCACTTTGTTTTATATGTCTTATATAATCTATACCTGTATAGCATGTCACCATCTATATACGCCAGTTGCTAAGACCTTATACACTTACACACACACATATATAATATACACACCTAGCAAAGAATTGTTAGTGCGCTACTATTCAATCCAACATAAACCAGTTATTAAATCGAACAATAATCCAAAACAAAATAGCTTGACAGGCAGACAGGCAGGTTGATCCAATATGTCCCACAACTTTGTTTGCTTGCACTAAGGTCACAATGTAGATAGCTGACCGGTGTCCTCTGCTTTCAGACCTGAATCCACTGCTCATGTAAGAATTTCTCAAACCAATTAAGATAAAAGGGGGCGCATTATCAAAAAAGTTTATTTACAAACAAACATACGGTACAAGGTAAGTGCAAAGCAGCGTACCAACGTCGGCGGTCAGACCATCACAAGTATAAAGAACATGGATTAAGTAACCACAGGCAGACTGCTACATTCACAAAAGGTTGTCTCTAGAGTGGGCCATTACCCTATGCATTTCGTCATGAAGACTTCGTCAGAGGGCCCTTGTACCATATGTTTGTTATTAGATAAACTTTTTTGATGTGCCCCCTGTTATCTAATTTGGTTCCAAATATATTATATATATATATATATATATATATATATATACAGTATATACACACATTTTACATTTATAGGGACACGACAGCTGCACTCTGCGATTTTCAATAAAGCAAGTATAATTGTTCCAAATCATCAGCGTTTCAGGGCTTATGAGCCCTTTTGTCAAGGTAACAAACCATTTGTTACCTTGACAAAAGGGCTCATAAGCCCTGAAACTTTGGTGATTTGGAACAAAAATACTTGCTTTATTGAAAGTCGCAGAGTGCAGCTGTCTTTTTCCCCGTGTTTTGGCTATCGCTAGTTTATGGAGGGCACCGAAGCATCATTCACACAAGTGCGGAGTGCTGGACCTCTCTTCTCGATGTGTATAAATTTGATCAGATTATACATAAAAAGTCGATTTAAAACAATAAACACTTCTAACTTATATAAGCTTTAAAAGATACAATAAAAAATATATATGCTGGTATCATCGCATCATAAGTCCCTTATAGGATACAATATAGTGTTAAATTTAGCAAGCATGTTTGCACTACCAAGCCCACAGACCTATACTACAGTAGCTCAATTTTTTGGGGATATCGGCTATATCAGGGTATATCCTGGCTTTGAGGTCTGCTGGGGATGGTCACCTTTCCCTTGGACTCGGGATACTCTCCATCTCCTATTTTGAGTAGGAGTTTGGAGAATTGCCCTGCGGAGTCATCGACCCTCAAGTGGACCCTCATGTTCTTCCTGAGAGAGAGTGTCCAGAAGGGGGCCACAAATACAATGCCTTGACACACGCCTTAACTTTATCAGCTTCAGTTCCCCTTGGAACTACTGGCAGAGTGTGCTGGAAGTCTCCAGCTAGCAGCACAGTGAAACTCCCCTTCACCAACTGCCACCCCAATTGCTGCCAAACATCACTGGCAGTTGGTGTGGCTCCCTTATTTGTGCTGCAGCCCTACCTCTGGAGTTGCAACTTTTCCCAGTCAATGAGCTTATAGTTCCAGCAGCACTTGACCCATGTTGCTTTGTCACCCAATCACCTCAGTCGAGAGAAAACATTTTACCCCTTTTCAGCCCCTTAGGAGTCAAATTTCGGAAAAATCCCTGTAATATTATTATCCTTTATTTATATGGTGCCACAAAGAGTTCTGCAGTGCCTTACAAAGTACATAAACAAATGAGCAAACAGGAAAACAGCGACTTACAGTACAAAACAATGCAGAATTACATAGTTTATAACCATTGCTGCAATAGCAACCATAACACTCAAATAAGCAGCAGGGCGTCAGCAACCAAGTGTTAGGTGCCCTTGTGGGGAGTTAGGAGTAGACGATCGTATAAGTGAGAGAAGGAAAAGCACATGAGGGAAGAGGGCCCTGCTCATGAGAGCTTACATTCTAATGGGGAGGGGAAGACAGACAGGGGTGACACAGATGGGGCAGACAATGAAGAAGCATGGAGCAGCAGGTTGGGATGAGAGTGCTTAGTGGGCACTTATGTCATGGAAGGAATATATCTAAATTTCATGTTTCTAGGTCCAGGGCTTTGGGCTGGACAAAGATGAGTCAGTCAGAAAATTTGTTTTTATATATTAAGATGTATGTATGTATGTATGTATGTAGAAAATTACACCATGTTTTTCCAAATAGAAGTGTTGGAAAGAGACAGAAAAATCAGTTATAGAATGAATTAGCAAACTACTGTAACACACCTCTTTCAGTGAGATCCAAAATAGTGAAATGATTTTGAAATTGTAAATATACGAGTAAACTGACCCTTTGGAATACTTTCGAGCCACTGTGGGTGATGCCCACTAGTGGCCACAATGAAATTGTTCACGTCTACATTTTTGTAGTGCGTTTTCTTTTGTATTTCTCCTTCTTGTATATGTGCTTCAAGGTCCAAAAACTGGACTGCCGTCTTGCTATATTGCGTGGTGAATTGTAGGTTTCTTTTATTGCTGTTATTTGAATAATAAAATCTTTCAGGGTTTGTTCGCTTCCTTCCAAGATGAACAGGACATCATCAATATAGCATCTCCAGAGGACCAAGTTCTCACCAAAGTCATTGTTTTTCCAAACCTCCTCATGCTCCCAGTGGCTCTTGAAGAAGTTGGCATAACGGCATGGCTATGGGGACCAAGTTCGCCCTGAGTTATGCCAACCTCTTCATGAGCCACGCAATATAGCAGAGTAGCAGTCCAGTTTTTGGACCTTGAAGTATATATACAAGAAGGAGAAATACAAAAGAAAACTCACTACAAAAATGTAGACGTGAACAGTTTCATTCTGGCCACTAGTGGGCATCACCCACAGTGGCTTGAAAGTATTCCAAAGGATCAGTTTACTCATATCAGAAGTAACTGTACAACTGTAGACAATTTCAAACATCAATCAGAATCCCTCATAAAACAACTCCTGGCAAAGAAATATAAAGAGGATCTTATAGAGACGGCTTACAAAGAGATTCTGGACAAAGAGAGAGAAACACTTTTGCAATACAATTATAAGAGCAAGACCAACAATAATAACAAATCAGTATATTTCATAACAGAATACAATACAGATTCAAAGAATATTAAAAAAAATCCTAAATAAACATTGGAATGTACTACTGAAAGATGAAACACTCAAAAATATTCTCCCACCAAGACTCTTTAAAAAAAGCCCCGGATATTAAAAAACAACTAGTATGCAACCATATCAAACCAGAAAATCACCAACAAACATTAATCACCACGCTACGCAAAACTTAGGGATTCTTCCCTTAGTTTTGTGGAAAATTTAAAAATTGTCTAACTATGGGAAATAAAACAACCAAACCCATCACATTGTTCACTTCTAATGTAACAAAGAAGACCTTTCAGATCCAACAATTCATAACATGTGACACAAGAGGTATCATCTTTCTGTTAGAATGCCCTTATGGAAAGCAATATGTGGGCAAGACAATTAGACCACTAAATCAGAGGATTGGAGAACACAAAAGGAACATCATCAATGGGTTTGAGATGCACAGCATCTCACAACATTTCAAACAACAACATAACCGAGATCCAAGCAATCTCACATTACAACCCAACCGGAGAGGAGGGGATCAGAACAGAAGAATAAACAAAGCAGAAATCAAATGGATACTGACATTAGCCACACTTAGGCCTAGTGATCTCAACATAGACCTAGAAATACAAAATATACTCTAAACTCTCACCTGTATCACAATAAAGAGAGATTAGTCTATTAATGTAATACCTTTGCTATATATGATATACATATAAACACCTGTCAGTAATGACACAGACATTTAGGCACAATGTTGGTAAACATTATATTATACATTGTATAATACATGTCTGCATACATCATTCATCAAACAGGAGATGTTGGATATAGCAACAAACACATGATCCATTCCAAAGATAAACACTGACTTTTACATTTAATAAGTATCTACAATATTTATTAACAATCTGTTTTTGTATAAGATCACCCACTATAAATGTTCAAAATATCTCTTATATATCTCAATAACTATACTAAATTTATCCCTAACGTGTCACCTTCACCATTCATCCTCATGCTATTCAACAACGTCAATCAATTCAGACCGCACCCATCCTACGAACTAATCCAATGAAAAACTGGAAACACTTAATCCAGGAAGTATTTAAAGGAGATAGTGACAGTAGTAGACCACACACCTTGAAAAAGGCTATAGAAAGCCGAAACGCGTTGAGTAACAATACATCTACAATCAGCACCACGGATCAAAACTGTGTTTTCCCTGGGGCATTATCTGGGAACTTGGCGCACAGAGGCGGTGCAGGAGGATAGACCGCAAGTGCAGCATCAGCCGGGAGCCACAGTAGACCTGGGGCACTATCTGTGAACTCTGGGCACCGAGGCAGTGCCGGAAGATACAGCCGGGACAAGCCATGAGTACAGCGTCAGCAAGGAGCCGCTGCAGACCTCGGTACAGAGAGACTGATAGCCCACCTGTCATTGAACGGCGGTCACTCAACAGAGGAGACTGAATTATTTAACCATTGCATACATTCCCAGTGGTATTAGGACAATTCTACACCAATTGCCCTTTAGTAAATTTAGGTGAAACCAAAATAATGTGAAAAGGGTGTTGCGATCACAGCTGCGATTACGCACGCAGTTCAACTGCGATAGTATTCTAATTCATTCTGATTGCTATGCCGCCACAGCACTACATAAGGACGCCCACTTTACCTTACACACATCCGTAATATTTAGCAAGACTGCAAAACCATCGGTAGAGTCGAGTACCATCGCAGCCTCACGCACGCTTGCACAAGCTCTGACCTTACTCAGAAATTGCTAACTCCAGCGCACGCTACCAGGCCTCAGGCTGCGTATGGCATCGCAGTGGATAATTTATGCACGTCCCTGCAACGGCATTCAAATGCCCTGGCACGCCTGCCTTTCAAATGGTACTTCCTGTCAATCACACTCTGCGATGGGTCTGCATAGTCACTGTGATCGCAGTCACGATCGCAGTGGATAGCTCAGGCATGCGCACTGCGATGCATAGGCATACGCAGAACGCAACAATCGTCGCATTGCGTGCGTATTAGCAACTGCGATCCAAGCTGAATCAGTTCCTTATACCGACTCAGTCGCACACAGATATAGAAGCATCACATATCAAAGTAACATATCCTAGTCACATGGCATTGCTAGTAAGATACAAAAAAGATACAAAAATGATGCCCTACAGAGTTACACGGCACCTGTGTTGCGCTGCGTGACGTATTGAGGATAGATGTACGAGGACATATCTGTACATGTCCTGTCCTAACATACTTCAAATCTAACACTGACCATTCCCCTTAAATATTAGAATTATATATTACGTTTTAACCTCCAGCAGCACAAATCTAATTAAAGAATCAGCACACAGTTGAAGATAAAGCTCTATATTATACACACAAATGGAGTAGTAGTTTGGTATTTGAAAGATAATGATTGCATGTCAGAGCCAGGACCGTGAGAATAATGTTATATGACATATACAGTACAGTACATGCAAGCTAAGCATAACCTTTAAGAGGGGCAGTGGGAATTACAGTACATTTGCTCGATTTATGTGAACCCAGAGATTAAAAAAAGACTTCAGTTCATTGGCAGCTGGATACGTACAGGCAGAAAAGGTTATACCAAAATAAGCCCGCTGATGGCGGTACAGCAACGCTTCCAGCTAAACTGCGACCAAAGACTCAACGTCATCTCGCATAAAAGCAAGGAACACAGGCAAGGTCAAAGGGCGGAGTAAAAATCATTTTCAAAGATATGTCTGTGATAGGCTCAAGCAATGAGACGATGGGCTGCACAGCTTTACACTGAATGCGAGTGCCGCTTTAAATGTACAGCTACACACTGCTGTAGCGACTGCGACTTTGGTCTGAGCCGCTACTGCGTCTTTATGTTAAGGCCGCGGTTGATGGCTGTCCTATTGATACGCCTGTCAGCAATGGTACAAGTCAATGTGCATACAAAAATGCACTATTGATGGACCATCGGCCGCACCAGCAGACATTGCGCCTGCCTATGGCAGATGCAGAATGACCGCCGATGTTAGCGGAACTGTGTCTTTAGACCATACTTGCCTACTTTTGAAAACTAGTTTCAGGGAGATTGCAGGTGGTAACAGACTGTGCCGCACGAAGCGTGGCACGCTGCTGAGGGGGCGTGTCATGTTTTGTCCAAAGGGCGTGTCTAGCTCCACCTGTGGGCGTGTCTATTGTCACTCAGGGGATCTGCAAAATAAATATACTGTCTCCTGGTATAAATATACTGCTGCTTTACATAGATTGTGCTTTTTGTTGTTATGTTATTAATGAGAGATGTAAGACATGTTGTAGGAATAACAGCTGGTTCGTCACTGAATAATCGGTATGTAGGGGTAATTAATAGCCTGCACTGCAGCCCACTGAGCCCCGCACCCACCCGCCTGTTCCCGCAGGCCACCCGCGGTCCTCACCTCTCGCTGATTACATCAGCTGCGCGCTCCGGTTACGGACCTGATGGTCTTCATACAGCCAGCAGCTGCAAGCCCTGCATCACCGCTGGTGATCCACCGGCTCTCACGAGCCGTCACTGTCTCCGGCGGTAGTGCAGCAGTCAGTGCGCAGCTCTCCCCTCAATGCTCCTATGGCGCCGGCCCCATTCGGCACCGCTCCCAAGCCACCGCTGGGGCTATTGTTATGCCACTGCACAGGGCCGCCGTGCGTTGGGATGAAAAGGCCACCACTGACACCTTGTCCCCCGCTGATCTCAAGCTTCACCCGCCGCATACCCGCTGACCCTGCCCGCCAGTCACACTGTGGCTTAATGTTAGGCGGCCACCGCTACCCATAACCCCACGATGGCCAGCCTTGAAGACAACAAGTACAGATACATCACGCGTTGTGACATCTCCCGCGCTGGCCCCTGCCCCCTAATAGCTTGCGCATGCGCAGTCCGCAATTTTAGCGGGGGGCAGTGGGCAACCGGGAGTCGAGGTAGGAATTGCGGGGGAGCGGGAGGGTGGGTTCGAAATCGGGAGACTCCCGCTAAAATCGGGAGGGTAGGCAACCCTGCTTTAGACGCTGACACCCACGTGCCATGCCTGTTTGTTTCCATATGATTTAAGCGAACATTTGCTTGGTAAACAGACTCCAGTGTGTGACCACGATATCTGATTGGTTTCAGCTCATCAGATGAAGGAGGGTATGCGGCAATGCCTATTTTGTGGTCAAACCTGCCAAAGTACCATTTTTCGGTGGTTATCACATATGCACCAAGCCCTGGAATATGATACATTCCGGAGCTTGGATGCAGTGGGCAATGCCATCAATGACTATGGGCTTCTATTCACAACTCCCTCTGAGAGAAATACAATTGGATCCCTCCTAGCACCCCCCCACACACACACACACACACACACACACACACACACTGTGGCATGCGCGTCACTTAATGCTTTCGCATTTTGCAACTAACCTGGAATTCTTCCTATCGCAAAGGACAGCTGTTACCGGGAAAGCTGTCCTTTGTGATTTTCTTCAAGAATGTGGCGTTAGTAAATACCGTTAGGCTTGCAATGAGTGGCGGGATACTTCATCTGTAAAATGCAATGCGTCATGCATCCCGTCCAACATGTTTCTCAGCATAGCGCTCGCAAGCGGGTCGAACTTCACTCGCTCCGGGGCTCGCTACAAAACGGGGCGGCTGTCTATGTTGATCGACAGCTCGCCCCCGTTTTGTAGGCGGGGAGGTGGGGTGACTGAACAAATGGAGGCGTTCCCGAAGGAATGCCTGCCGTTTGTGGGCGGCCCTACTCACATCATAAGTGATGTCAGTAAGTTCGGGATAATCGCTCGGGATAATCGCGACCATCGCCAGGCCACTCGCAAAAGCGCTATGCAAGTGGCCTGAAGGCGGATTTTGTTTTTTTTTAAATCCGCCCTAATTCAGAGTGAGCGATCGCAAATTGTGAGCGCCTCTGAATCAGGCCCTATGTCTGTAAAACAAAGTGACACATAGTATAAGAAACAATACTGTTACTTTTGTTATGAAGAATAAGTATTTGTCGACTCATACCTCCATTGCATGCTTCTTGTAAACCAAAAAGTGCACTACAAGCAAAGTAATTAGATCTACTGGAAGGTAGAAACTACGCAGCAATGAATCCCCTGTACAGATGTTTCAGCAAAATATTTAAACAGGTTTTATTGAGTATCTAACGGCATTGCAGTGGTTTATAGGGAGAGTTAGAATGCAAAGCTCCCATCAATAAAATATGAGTATTTTACATTATTAAGGTGTGGTCAGACATAATTCTTGTGGTTGATAGAGCTGTACATTACCATTGCATAGGTAATACATAGAGAAGAGAGCATTGTAGAGGGATGGTGTATTAATGTATCACCACTGCTCTATAAGCTAAGTGGTTCTATATTATCATCAGCAGACCCACAGTTACTGTTCATGTGCGGCGACTCTGAACAGCAAATATAATATAAAACCTGCATTAGCAGAAGTTATTGTACAATAAGAATATTAACTGTGACAGTTCTGGGCTGCAGGGGTCCTGAGAAAAATATTTGTGTGCCCCACCTCCCATACCAGTAGCCTTACAATTTGCATGGATGATGGGTGGGCCTGGATCAATGCTGGTAGAAATAACTGTGTTCATGGATAAAGGTTGGGAGGAAAAGAGACCTGGGATCAATTGATTTGAAGCAATTGTGATCTGCAAATGCATACATAAAATTTTAATTATGGATTTTTTTCTATTTTAATGTATTTAGTAGACATTGTGGCTGATAGTATAAGCAGTGTATATAATACACCCATGCAGCACTGGTCACAGCTCCTCACATTCTCACAATAGGCCCTTCATAATTTACAGCCCCAGGCCCTTGTGAACTTCAATGTTCTAGCCATGGTCAGAACTCAAGAAGGGGCTAGTGGACATTAACCCATACAGCGTACCTCTTACCATTAGCAAAAATAACACACCACACAGCAAACAGGCATTTATTATTATTATTATTATTATTATTATTATTTTTAATTTCTAGTCTAGATTAACCCATCCCTTGCATGCACCTGTGGCGGGCCTAGAAATTGGTTTGGGCAACTGCCATCTTGTATGTCTTCTAGCATTACCATTGGCCAAATCGGAACAGTGGCATTAATAAAGCTTTAGGCTTCCCCCAACTTCTCTTCACTAAAAAAAGGAAGACATGAGCTAATTTCTCTAATCCCACTTTTTCAAAACCCCTGGACAGGTAGGCATAGTTGCCTACCCTCCTAGATCCTCTGGGAGACTCTCAAACTCGAATCTCGCTCTCCCCTGCATTGTAAATAAAATCCCACAGATTATTTGGATTCTTCACTGCAGCCAGGGGACCACCAAAGAATTTCTGGGCAAGGACAATGATTTTCTGTAGTCGCTATGACTACTCTCCAGGCTCATAAGCCTCTACTTTCGACTCTCAGCAAATCCCTGTTGGACCCCCAGCAGGATGGAACACAGGCCCTCATTCAGAGCCGTACGCTCTGAGCAGAGCGCACGCTCTGAATGAGGGCCGGGCTCCATTTTCATGGAGCGTCCTCCTGGACGCTCGTATAGCTGTGGGTCACCACCCACAGGCTATACGAGCGTGCATTGTGATGGTCGCGATGGTCGCGACCATCGCGACCATCGAATTTGCGAGCCGGAGCCTGCGGTTGAGGTTTTCAACCGCAAGCTCCGGAGTGATTTTGGCTCTATCAGAGCCAAAATCACTCCCACTGACATCACTAGTGATGTCAGTGGGCCGGCTTCTGACGGGAGGCGTTCCCTTAGGAACGCCCCCGTCAGGGAGGCACGCCCCCGGCACGCCCACCAAAGGGGGCGTGCTGTCAATCAACATTGACAGCACGCCCCCTTTGATCGGACACAACGAGCGAAGGACTTTCCTTCGCTCGTCGCGTCTGGCGCATGCGCACGACGGAGCTCCCTCCGTCGTGCGCATGCTCAGTCCATAACATCGACCCACTTGCGAGCGGACAGCCGCTCGCGAGTGGGTCTGAATCAGGCCCACAGTCTATAATTTCTTATCATTTGTGATAAATTTACGGTATTTAGGTGAAATATAGGTTCAAAAGTATATGCACAGGCATCACATTTATAATGTACAGTATATTTTGCTGAGTGAGAAGAAATTAAATATCACAGTGAATAGTTGAAATCAAGAAATCCAGTATTGCAAGCAGCAATGTTAGTATCATTACTTGCCAAATATTTTGATGCTAATGTTATATAGAAATATCTTACAACAAGCATTTAAGCACATATATGTGGATCATGACATGCCCTTTGGATGGAGCATGACAAGCCCCATCAACAAAGCACGGTGCATTCTACTACCAACTAGAATCTCCCTGAAACTAGTTTTCAAAAGTAGGCAAGTATGTGGTAAGGATCTGTGAAGTCATCTGATATGTCCATGTCTGAGTCAGGCCCTGAACATAAGGACAAGTTACTGTACTTCATTAAACACCCTAATGGTTGATATCCACAGTTTACCTCTAAGACTTATCTGAATTCTAAATACTTATCTAAAAATAAATACACCAGACAACAGGATTTGGGATTAATTTAGGTAAAATTTATTTCAACATTATTCTATTAAAAAAAAATTCTTGAATCATTCATAATAATTAAAGTTACTATGGTGGCGGACAACAAAAGAATGGACAGATACTGTACTACAAGAACATGCATGCAAATCACTCGTTGGTGTTCAACTGTTGTGAAACAAACACGCCCGGACAGGCTGTGTCATTTACCGGCATCGAATAATTGGCATATAATTAGGGATGTGCGCCAACCACCATGTTTTGGTTTTGGCTTTGGATCTGTATCTCCTTCAAGGTTTCGGATCTGGATTTGGTTTTGCAAACCGCCCTCAAGTGTTTTAGTTTTGGTTTTGGATCTGGATTTTTTAACTAAAAAATAAATAAAAAGTTTTAAAAACAGCTCAAATCATGTTATTTATGCAATCCAAAACCAGAAATTCGAATTTAAAATCTGAATTCTGAACCGCAAAAAGATCAGAACCGCGACCCGGATTTACCCGGATCTCCTCAGGAGATTAGAACCGCCACTCGGATTTACCCGGATTCACAAAATTCGGGTGGATTCGGATTTCTGGCGAACTGAACTGCACATCTCTACCTATAATTGAATAAAAGAGAGCTCGCCCAGCTACAACACATAACCAAGCAACTAAAAACTGCCATTCTTTCTGCCACAATACAAGAACATTAACACAAACAAAAAGGGATGGTGGGGAGGGATTTCCAGAAGCAACAGAGACTGTTACTCACAGACAGGTACTAATATTGTACTCTATACACGCCACTAGGAACCCCAGAGGCTGTAACCATATCAATGTTATTCACTCTAGGAGGGAGTTAATCACACAGGTCTGCGATGAAAACGCCTTTTTAACGAATTTATGTGATACTTATAGACTTTTGGCTTCTGAACACAGAAATGACTCCCGATTTTGCATATCACATTTCTGCAAAACGTGTATTTATGAATAAGTCATTTTTTTCATGTTCTTTAAAGTAATAAATGTATTCTGCCTACATTTATTATAAAACATTGTCTTAAATGAATTCAGTCGGTAGTATAGAACGTTGCAATTCAGTTCTCGTCAAAAAACTCCTCCCCGCCCAGTGCCAGATTAAGGTCCACATGGGCCTGGAGCTGAAATTCACAAAGGGTCTAAACCCCATACCGTCTAAAGGAACATTGCACAAACACAACAACTAGAACTACAAAGTGAGCTGGCGAAGGTGGAACCAAATACAACAGATGCAACACAGTTTTGCCCTGTGCCGGCTCAATTTAACCCCTGCCTACCACCACATACACACACACAGTACATATACAGTACACATATACTGCAGCCAGGGGACCACCAAAGAATTTCTGGGCAAGGACAATGATTTTCTGTAGTCGCTATGACTACTCTCCAGGCTCATTAGCCTCTACTTTCGACTCTCAAAATTTTCAAAATTTTCAAAATTTAAAAATGTCTAAATTTTTAGGCAATGTCAAGGATCCAAACTACAAAGAAATTGTCAGGGAAATGCTTAATAGTTACAGAAACCTTGGCTGCAATATGAGTTTAAAGGTAAATTTTTTGAATTCCCATATTGAGCATTTCCCGAATAATCTCTAAGACTACAGTGAAGAACAGGGTGAACGTTTCCACCAAGACGTTAAATATGTAGAAAGAAGATACGAGGGTCGTTGGGACGTCAGCATGATGGCTGACTACTGCTGGATGATACACAGAGATGACACAGTAAAAGCTTATAAGTGAAAAGTGACAAAATGAAGTTTGAAGACAAAAAAAAACTAGATATTAACGATTTTTTCAAGAAATATGGTTTTGTTTCTATTATTGTTTGATTTTATTGTTATTTTATTATGTAATAAAGACAAAAGCACAGTGATATCATCTACACTTCTTCATATTTCACAATAAATATGTCAAAAACAATTAAACTTCTTATTTTTTCTTAAAAGTGTATGTAACCCCCTTATAGGTAAATGTGATGTGGTAATTTTTTTATATACTATTTCTTGATGTACACAGGAGTATAATTAAGAATATAAAAGTATTAGTAAAAAAACTTTCAATACCTTAAATTTCGTAGACCTGTGTCACTACTCTTAAAGGGACACTGTTCCTCCAACCTCTGTGTTTAACCCAGCTCAGGCTGAATAATTATGCCTTACGCTCCCCAAAGCATGGAAATTATATAGACTATTTTTATTAAGATATGAGAAGCATAAAACAAGCTAAAAAGATGGATTGGAATGGTAACTGAAATCCTGCATTAGTTTGACAGGGACCGTGCACCTGTTCTATGTGCAGCACTGTTCTTCCAAATATGGGTTGAAGTGTTATGAAGAATAGTCATTCAATTATATAATGATGTTATGGGAAGCAAACTTCTTACAGGTCAACACCAATTTTATGTTTTGGCCGGAGTTTCAGGAGTTTTACAATATCACAAAATATGTCTTAACTGGAGTTTGACATCCACCCTGACACTGCAGGATCACCGACGTCTGCTGTAATCCATTGATGCTGTCATCCTAATGCTGCTACCATGCAGTCAACTGACAACTGGCAGCTGGGTGCCTCTCTGAAAGGTCTCAGGTCTGCAGGAGTGAGATGAGGATAGCCAACATGCAAGAGGCATAAGGCACATCTAACTGGTGTGATAAAGTTATCTTAATCCTTTATTTACATAATGCCAATATCTTCCGCAGCACTGCAATCAGTGGCAAAAAAGAAAACTAAAATAAATCCACAGATTCTCTTGGAGGGCTTTGTGTATGATAAGCAGAATTTCCAGTTGCACAGTATATTGGAAGATACAATCACCCTGTGCAGTAAGTGGCAGGAACTGACAGCATACAGTTAAGTTAATGAGTTAAAACAGCCTGGCAGTCACATTCAAGGTGCTATAGATTAAAACACCACCAGCGTTGTTAATGAAAGGCCAATTAGTAGGTGGCTAAGGCGTAAGCAACATGATTTCACAAGAACTTGAATGTGAAGAGGGAAGGAAAAGTCAGAATAAAGATTTAACCCTAATAGCAGGCAGTAGGTTTAGAAGTGAATATAGTGTTGTTGCATACAGAAAAATACGTTTTAGGTGTTTTGACGCACACACATATCTATAGCTACAGTATCTATCTATGTATATATATATATACATATATATATATTTATATATATATACACAAAAATAATTGATGCCAGTGTATTTAATTTATCTTAGCAAGTGAACAAATATATTAAAACTTTGACCTGTTGAGCCTGTTCTGGGATTTGGATGACATCACATGATAAAAGTTGATAACTTGAAGATTTAAATCCGGGATACTGTTTAACACATAGGGGCATATTTAATTACCCGCGGGACTTCTCCCGCGAGTAATTGTGGGGTGAAAGTCCCGCGGCGCGGGGTTAAGCTATTCAATAGAATAGCTTTTTCCCCGCGTCAAAAAACAGGACTTCCACGCGAGAACACACTGATTCCGCGAGAACTGCGGAATCAGTGTGTTATTATTGCTCGCGCGAGGCCGAATAGGGCGGCCTCACGCTGATCTTACCTCGCACCTACATGAGATGCGAGGTAAAATCAAACAGCGGGGACTCGCGCGCGGGGTCTCAGGGACACCCGCGCGTGGAATCCCTGCTAAATGAATCCCGTCCAGCGCGCCAATTAGCCGCGGGGTAAACCCCGCGGCTAATTGAATATGCCCCATAGTATTCCTTAAAGTGCATACACACACATAACGATTTTTTGAACGATTATCGTTTAACGATAATCGTTTGAAAAAATCGTTCACTTTCTGAGTCAAACGATGAACGATTATTGTTCATGCGCGTTCACGTTTGTAGTTTGTAGTTTGTAGTTTGTAGTTCAGTCAGACTTGTCAACTCAACGATTTTCATTAAGTTAATATGCAAAAATCGTTTGTAGTTCCTAAAAATCGTTCATTACATTTAAATGAACATAGTAAATGAACAACTTTAGAAAACGATTTTAGTAAATTTTTTCAAGGTAGAAAATCGTTTACTAAAGTTGTTCATTTACTATGTTCATTTAAATGTAATGAACGAT
The DNA here is from genome assembly GCA_031769625.1 of Taudactylus pleione. Taxonomy (NCBI): domain Eukaryota; kingdom Metazoa; phylum Chordata; class Amphibia; order Anura; family Myobatrachidae; genus Taudactylus; species Taudactylus pleione. Next base: position 3,444,578 of record JAUIMM010000197.1, read on the forward strand.
TTTTATGAACTACAAACGTTCATTAACTCAATCGTTGTGTGTGTATGCAGCTTTATGGAGCGTACACACGGTCAGATTTGTCAGACTTGTCAGATTTGTCAGATGAACGACTGAACGATTAAACGATTTGAACGATTTGGACGATTTGACCAAAGTTTTGAACGATTTGAACGATTGAACGATTGAACGATTTTTGACTGCATTAAAATGAATGGAATCGTCCAAGTCTGACTGCAAACCCATCAGATGTCAGATATCGTTATCTGACAAACGGGAACGCGCATCGTTGATCGTCCATCGTTCAGGCATGTCAGATATGAACGATTTTCCTTCAGATATGAACGACTGAACGATTTTTAAATCGTTATCGTCCATATCTGAAGAAAAAATCTGATCGTGTGTATGCACCATTAGTCATTAGGCTTAATGTATTTTAAAGGGTAAGATAATGCAGAACCAACTTAAGTCAAATATATCTTTCAGGTACATACAATTTCCTGGTATGTTTAAAAAAGTCATTACAAAATGCAAAAATAGGAATAGGGAGGAAATAGTAGGTAACAAATATACAGGAAGACAAATGAAATACACTGACAGTATCTGTCCAGAAATGAGGTCCAATCAGTTAAATAACTATAAATACAGTATATAGAGTGAAAACGGCTGGCACTCCACTGTAAAGCAACTCAGCAGCTCTGAGTGCCTGTCCCAAAAGTATCAAACATCTCCCTAGCACAGGCGGCACTCCTAGAGACTTATGAAATAATAAATGAAAAGACAGACACATGAGTGTCAGATTCAACATTTCATGATAAACTTAATTTTGTCAGGAACACGAACACTGACAGCTTATCACATCACGTGTTCCTGACGAAATTACACTTATCATGAAATGTTAAAACTGACACTCGTGTGTCTGGCTATTACCACCCATAAAAAGGTCCTTTAATATTAAAGGACCTTTTTATGGGTGGAAGTCTACTGAGTGCCGTCCTGTTGGATTGGTATTTTGAGTCTGGATACTCTGGAATGGCACCTTAGCAACAAATATTTACCCTGATTGTGAGTGCCGGGTAATTTGTGATACATATATATATATATATATATATATATATATATATGCGGTTTGGTTTTGCTGAAAACCAAAAACACCTGAATTTTAGGCACTAGGAGGGGAGTTCAGGTTTAAGCTGTGAAGGTGGTTAGGTTTAGGCAGCGGAGAGGAAGGGCTAGGGTTGGGGGAGGGCTAGGATACTTGCTGACCGATGGCAGTATCCTAACCCTGTCAGGATGCCAGTGATTCTAACTGCCACCAGGATCCCAACCCCCTTGCACCACTATCCGCATTCATACAGGACTCTGACTGTATATACCTGAGCACGGCTATAGAAACATACCATTATACAATAAAAGTCCTGGTTAAGTCCCGAGTTGTTTTATGCAATCAGTGGATCCACTGGTGTATAATATTTATTCTGCTTATTAGTGCCAAATAGTACACACATATGAATGAGTCAGAGGCAGTCGTGTCAGAATGTGTGTCTGTTGTGACAATCTAAAGACCAAGCTATGCTAATATAGCTACATGTGTCTGTCCGTCTATGTGTGTATTAGTGTGCAGGGCTGCCAAGAGCCACCACATGACGAGGGTACTGATGGGGGTGTGTCCTAATCACAGAAGGTGTGGCCACACCCCTGCTGCATGCCGGGAGGGGGCACTGTGAGCATCTCAGCCCGGCGCAAATCCAGGGAGTTGCGCAATCAGTGTGATCGCTCCTCCCATAGGCAGCGACAGCGAGCATTCTCCCTGCTCCCACTGCAGCCCAGCAGCATGTGCTAGTTTTGCTGACTGGTAAAAGGGAGGGGGGATAGCGGCGGAATCGGGTCCCTCCAAGCACGGGTCCAGGAAATTAGTACCCCCCCTCTTGGCGCCCCTGTTAGTGCACTTTCATGCACCCCGATCACTCCTACTACTGATTATTTCTTTTGCATCCACGCTTCAGCCCTCATCATTAGCATCTGGATTTGCACCAGCCCCATGTAGGGTGCTAGAGATTGATCTGAAACAGCCATCTCTGCTGAGTACAAACACTTTTATTATGTCAACATTATGAATGAGGATGTTGTTTCTATTGACTCCATACTATTTCTCCCAGAGGAGACTGCGATTCCTTTTCATATGCTGAGCTAGGGCTGATGATCTGACCTTGGTTTCCTTTCCTGGTGACCTAGACGGATTATTTGTGCTCATAATACACATTTGACGACAGCTGTGTTATCCATGTCATTTGACTTTTATTCTGGAATTGGTGCTTACTATAATGTTGTAGTGATAGAGAACTAGTAGGCGTGATTACCACAAAGAAACTCACAACTCTACTGAACTTCAACAGAAGAAAATGTATTGAACAATAGACTGTGAGTTATTATAGAGCTAACAAAGAATGTAAAGCTGGCCATACACCAGACCAGCTCTCCTCCAACCATCCAACTAGTTGGTTGGTTGGAATCAAAAATCCAGTAATGCATGGGAGCAAATGACATTCAGCCATTTGCTCCCAGACGCCGGAAAACAGACAAAAGCTGTTTTTCAGACAAGTTGTTTAAATCAAACAGATTTAACCAACTTGCCTGAATGACTTTTTTCATGTTTTCTGGGAGCAATTAGTTGGATGGTTGGAGGAACGTTGAACTGGTGTATGGCCAGCTTAACACATGTAAAGGTAACACACGCACAGCACATACTGTACAGTAAGAGAAGGTGAAGATTGGCTTACTAACTTTCTAAGCCCTACATAACCAGGGCCCACGGTACCTGAAGCAGCTTCTGGCTCCTTTCTGCCCTGCTGGAGGTCTGTAGGTGAAGGACTATTAGCAGTACCTACTGTAGATTCTCCCTGGAATCATCTGGGAGTCAAGCTTTTAGCTTTAGTACTCTTCTGAAGGATTCTAGAGTGAATGCCTCTCGAGCTGTGCGGGCAAGTGAGATCCATAGAGTCAAACTCAAGACTCACCTGTTTATTCACACATTTCACCAATGTCCCTTCACTGTCTCTGTACTGTTAAGCTTATTTTGTATTTTGTGTTTAAAATGCAAATGTAAAGCTCTTTGAATCCTATTAGGAAAAAAGTGCAATATATTATTATTATTATTATTATTATTATTATTATTATTATTATTATTATTATTATTATTATTGTAGTTAGAAGCCAGGTAACTGATACTATACTGTAAGTGAATGGCTCATGTCACAAATCAGAATCATAAATAGTCATAATAAAATACATTTCACCTAGAACAATCCGGTAGGAACGAGTGTCAATATATGTGATATTTGTTGATCATTTATAAAATAATGAATTGCGACCACATTTCAGAAACAGACAAACTGATTCGCCCATCATGTTAGAGCATAACCACATTAAAAACAGCAATGTTGTAAAATACCTTTACCATAGTATTTAAAAATTCTTTATTCTATGACTATTATTTATATATCATTTAGAGCTCAACACATGAGTGTATATACATGGTGCGAGCAGATAAACAGGGTGCGAGCAGAAATAAACATTAACTACCACTTTGGGGTTGCTCGCGGGTTGTATGCCAGTATCTAATTGAGCTGCTTGGACACTTTACTCGTGAGAAGAGGCTGTGCTACACTACAAGAGGATAATTGAATCTGCCCAAAAGAGATGTTTGCCTGGTAATGGCTAGGGATCCACATACATTTACCTACATATCACATACAAACATTGGTAGGTACTATATACTGTACCTTATTTAGTTTGTAACCAGTCACTTGCAGGAGGTATAGGATATGGTTTTCTAATGTCAGCATATGGGCAGAGCTTATTACTGAGTATCTGTAACTGGAAATTATCGAATCTTCCAGAAAATGTTTATTAAACCTATGCAGTCAGTCATACACTTCACAATATAACTGCATCCTATATGTAAATCTCGTAGGAAGTAAAGAGGCTAGAAAATGTATCTAAGTCATTGAATCTCATTTATAGCAATATCTGTGCCACACCTGTTGAATATGTGGCTTTATTAGAAAAAAAATACTGTGCAAATATAATAGAAAATTGATTTTCCCAATGCTTAGGTCAGTTAATGCAATGTGCTATATATAGATTGAGGGGGGTCATTAGGGTATTTCATAGAAAAAACAGAACCTGAGCTCTAAACATTTCAAGGGCCCATAGTTACCTTTATCATGGCATTCTATTGGCATACCATTCTAGGTAGATACACATCCATTTCAATCTATGGGGATATTCAGTTGTCATTATTCCTAAAACCAGGGCCATCCCTTCCATTGGGCTTGTTGGGCAGTTGCCCAAGGGCCCCGAAGCTTGTAGGGGCCCGCCAACCCACCCCCCTGCAGCTGCGGCCAGTTGGTAAAATTGTGATATTTTCATCAGCCGGCTGCCGTGCACTGTATTCTGATCTAACCTTCCCCACCCCATCCCCCCCATGATGAGTACTCACCTCAGTCACTGGTTCACTTCATCTGCCGGGTTCAGACATTCAGAGTCTCTCTACATGTGTGGGAGGACTGACGGGCATGCAGGAGGGTTTAAATAATTGACCATTTAGATTTTTTTCCCATGAATGGGTGGGTAGGGGCCCCAGTGCATTGCTTTGCCCAGGGCCCACACTGTTGTTAAGACAACCTGCCTAAAACAGTATACATTTCTAAAATTACAATGATTGATTCAGAAACATAATAGAGGAGAGAGGAGGCAACTGCTGGGGGAGGGGCTTATTAATCCCTATGGGCGCGGGGTTCTACTAATAAGTACCTCTATGGGTGTTCCATATCTGATATGTTTTAGGGGAATTTACTCTCTGTCATCTTGTTCTGTATCCCGGGCATAAGTTACTGAAGTATGTTTTAGATCAGGGGTGGCCAAAGCGTCGATCACGATCCACTGGTCGGCTGCAAACACTCAACCAGATGACAGCGATGGCCCATCGCCATCCAGCAGCAGTTAGCAGCGTCCAATAAGAATCAGTTTGATTGTTATTGGCTGCTGCGCCGAACTGAAGTCACAGCTATCTCTGGCATCTGTCACTATGACAACAATAACCAATAAGAATCAGACTGATTCTTATTGGCTGAGGCTGTCACATGTAACAGCCTCCATTGACCTGGTAGAGGATAGGAGGGGGGCAGGGGGGACTCGGGGTGAGGGTATTGTACAGTACAAGAAATGTAGTTGCGATCAACTGTATAAAACATAAAAATAAAACAACTTATAAAAATATCTCAAAGCAAATTGAAAATCTGCACCCAGAATGCATATGTGTGACTTGAGAGGCCAAAATCTCATTTGTATTCTGGGAGAATTGGTTGTTTGTCCAGAAGATTGGACACTGTCTCTGGAACAGGGAATCACGCAGGTTTGTGAATGCAGCAACTGTTGTGGTACAAAAATTAATATGCAGCAATAAACTGTTTTTTTCCCTGTGGGAGCCAATGTGTTTAATTTTTTAATATGTGTGGCCAATGTGTGATTTCAGCAGGACAGTCCCCTCGCCCCTTGCTGCAAGGCCACGCCCCCTTTTGCATGCCACCCCCCCCTCCTTTCACGGTATAAAAGTAGATCACAGAGTCCAAAACTCTGGCCACCCTGTTTTAGATACTTGCATACCTGAACTTTAGTTATTGCTTATGTTTCTCTACAGATCAGAGAGACAAAACGGATTTACTAAATTCTAAATTTACTAAACTCTTACAAATGTCCACAGTCCAAGTAAAATAAGTTTTGGGTGCACATAGTGCATCCATGTAAAGAACAGTTTGGAATAACAGATGCCAGCTACTCGTGCAGAGATTATCAGGAATGGTGCAGGCAGTGCAAACTAGTCACCCATGAGCGCAGAAGAAGATTAAATTGGAAAGAGTTGTTTGACATTTATTCCTCAAGAGTCTAATTTTACTTACAAATGTATCATCTAAGCCTTCGTCCATTTACAGGGAGGACTGTAGCTGTTATCTAATGTTGCAATATAGGATATTCTTGTTTAATTTGGTTAAGGGAAAATATCAGAGTTTTTCTTTACAATATTTGTTCTGCAATGTTGAAAACTGTTGTCGACTAGAGGGTCACAAAAAGATGAATGAGAAATTCCCTGTATATTTAGAGACCAATAGATCTATTTTAAAAATAAATGCAAGAGGGCTTTAATACATTTGTTTAATTTGATGATGATTTTGATGGCTTTGTAGAATGAGTTAATCACAAACTATAAAGGCAATATTAATCTAAATTCTGTAGTTAGTTATTTAGCTTGACATCAGCAATCCAGTTCACCAGCTGTAAAACACTTACATTTATAGAGACATTAACTTTTACATATTGTAATATTCATCTTTAATTATGTCTATTCTTTTCATTTTATGGATAAATACATAAAGCATTTCAATTCAAAGAAAGAGATTATTGACATTCTAAGTACCTACTGTACAGGCACAGAGATGCATTATTTTCTCTAAAGATGAAGAGGGAATGTAAAAGCCAGCACTTTGAAGGTTGAGAAGCCAAGCTGCCGATGATGTGCGCCGGGGATGTGCGTTGGCGATGGCTTGACCTATTTCATAGCATGTTTGCTGCTTATTTAAAAAAGTCAACTTTTTTTTTTTTAAAAGCATCTCAACACCCTTTCCTCCCTAAGGTATAACCTGCACCAACACGGCCATATCTTTCCCCATGAGGAGCGCCAACTGGCTCCTCATTGATAGATAACAAGCTGTGTATTATAACCCTTCTGAACAAAACTATTGTACTGGTCATCAATGATTGGCTTAACTCATCATTACTGTTGGGGCTCCTCAAGGGACGAGTTATGCTTTGTCTATATGGTTTTTTTTGGCAAGAATGTATCGTGGATTTTACATGGACCCTTTGGAATATAGGTGAGCAGTATACTGGATAAAGAAGGATGCATAATGGAATTCTTTTTCAATAAAATCTTATTTAGTGTGATTATATACCGGTGAGCTGCAGGTCCAGCGGGTTAAGTACAGGATGCCGGCGCTCAGGATCCCAGGGGCCAGAACTCCGACACCGGCATCCCGACAGGGTTAGGATGCAGACACCTGTCAGTCGATGTCCTAACCCTCCCCCTCACCCTACCCTAACCCTCCCTCCCCAGTGCCTGAACCTACCCTTCCCCCTAGTGCCTAAACCTAACCTCCCCCTCCCCGCGGGTTCTGGACTATAGACAGACAGTAATTAGTTAGACAATGTCTATATAGACACCAAATGTTAGACAGTTAATAGTTAGACAAGGATATAAGTTCGACACAGACAAAAGTCAGACACACTAAAGTTAGACATGTAAAAAGTTCGACAGGTACAAAAGATCGACAGGGTCAAAAGTTCAACATGAAAAAGATCGGCACAAAAATGGTGAACACAATTTTTTTTTTTTTTAGGATTAGCGTTAGGTTTCGGGTTAAGGTTAGGCACTTACTGGAGGGTTAGGGTTATGCACTTACCCAGATGGTTAGGGTTAGGCACCAGGGGGAGGGTTAGGGTTAGGGTGAAGATTAAGGCAAAAAAAAAAAAATTGTCGACCATTTTGTGTCGACCATTTTCATGTCGAACTTTTGACCCTGTCGACCTTTTGCACCTGTCAAACTTTTTACATGTCTAACTTTAGTGTGTCTGACTTTTGTTTGTGTCTAACTTTTTTCCCTGTCTAACTATTGACTGTCTAACATCTGGTGTCTATCTAGACATTGTCTGACTAATTACTGTCTATTTCTTATACCACACCCCTCCCCGCACCCTAAAACTAACTCTCCCTTTAGTGCCTAACCCTAACGCTAACACTCCCCCTAACCCCACTACTTACCTTCGGGATTCCGGCGGTTGGGATGCCGGCTCCGGGATTCTGACAGGTGTCAGGATTTCGGAGCCAGAATTCTGAGCACCGAAACCCCAGCGTTCGGGTTTATGACGGCATCCCAGTTTTCCAAGTGCCTGCTTGCCCTGGTAGAATGGGAAATCTTCTGTCATAATTTGTATATTGCATAGTGTCACCATTTTATCCATATACTGCAATATTTATGAGACCTAGAAATGGTATTCTTAAAATCTCAGAATATTCAATAGATTATTTGCAGTCACGATTGGCCTTAGGTATACATTTGTTTTCTAATTTATTTTATTTTATGGCCATTAAACAAAAATATATTCATTCCAAAGTTCTACCAATCAGCACATTAACTCTTCTTTATAAAAAAAAAGTTATAAAACAGTACGACACAGAAAACTGGTCATAATGGGTTAAAGGAATGAATAGGGTCAAATTATAAAGAAAACCTTTACAAGTTGAGGTAGTTTACTTTTGGAAAGTGGGAATTTAACGGTGAAATATGTTAATTACTATGCATAAATATTTTCAAGGTCAATATAAAGATATGTATAATTAGTTTTTCATACTTAGGGCTCTATTTACTACAATCCGCATTTGTAATGCAGATTGTAGTGTAATATTACCGACTGAATTCTCATTGCGAATTCAGGCAATATCACAGGTATTGCCAGAAAGCTCTGTCCCTGCGAATCCCCTCCGGAGCCTTATCACGGTATTTTCGCAAAAAATACTGTGACTAGTGCCCCGTGCATGTGACGACCGGCAGCCGCTGCTACCCGTCGCTAAGCCCCGCCCCCGCGATCGTGGTATGTGTGTGCGCATGTGGTAGGGAATATAGAGTGTAAGCTCCACTGGGGCAGGGACAGATGTGAATGGCCAAAATATTCTCTGTAAAGCGCTGCGGAATATGTGTGCGCTATATAAATAACTGGTAATAATAATAATAATGATAATAAAGTACGTAACAGTGCTAATTACCCCCTTAGTGAGTCACATTGATTTTTTTTTTACATGTGACTTTAATGCAATGCCGAAATTCACGCAGTTGAGTGATTGCACATGCGTCTTTGCCGCAATGCGCACGCGTGGCGATTGAATTACGATCAAATGGGACTACAGTTGTAATGAGGATTTATTTGCAAGTGATTGACAGATAGGGGCTGTTATGTGGGAAGTATCAAGGTGTGGCGGCAAAAACGCGGGTGCGCCGTGACCTTTTTCTGGGTGTGTATCTGCCTACATCTGTGATCCCGTATGCAGAAAGTATGGCTCCAGGAGTTCCCATGGCCATACTGCGTGACCACAGGATTACTTAGATGATCGTTCATTTAAGGATTTGCATGTTTAAATGCCCTTTGCTTTGATCACGCCAGTGGGTGTCTCAATGAATTTCCAGGCGGCGGCATGCATTCGCATATTTTTGCACAGCAGCTGTGCACGGGATCGCAGCTGCAATTGTAGTAGCACACATTTCTGAATCAGACCCACAGCCCCAAACCATATCACATATAAGGCAGATGTATGAAGCTCTGGGAAGTGATAAAGTGCATAGTGATAAACGACCAACCACTCAGCTTCCAACTGTCATTTTTCAAACACAGCCTGTGACATGACAGTTGGGAGCTGAGTGGCGGCACTCACGCAGCACTTTATCACTTCCCAAAGCTTCATACATCTGCCCCATTGACACTTTGTTCCTAGAGATGCTCAAACTGTTAACGCAAGTTCCAATCGTGTTCTTTCCAGGTCAATTCAAAGACTTCAAATTTACATGCGGTTCAGTTGGGGTTTGGTGCGTTCATGGTATTAATTTCATTTATTTAAACTTTCCCTGGAACTGAACTTAAAATAGCAACTATAAGTCGAACAGGTTCACCCAACGTGCTAGGTGACTAGCAATTGCGTTCCAACATTGAGAGTGTTTAAACGTGTTATGCACATGTCAAATCTACTTGACAGATATCAAACAAGGTCATAGCGAATGTCAAAACGGTTGTGTGGGCGTCAAACGGGTTTGTAAGAAGTTGAATAGGTTTAACAGTTTCTAGACTGAGGCCCCCATTTAACAACGAAGGCAAATACGGAGGAATTTTCCGCTTAGTATCACTGTGATACTAACAAAAAATTCACTGGTAGTCACCAATAGTTACCCCTCCGGTGAGGTCCCGCGAAGTCTTCAACCTTGGCGAGGTCCTCTGCTGGCCTGCTGGCCTCCTAGCGCTGTCAGTGACGGAGCTCGGTGTAATGCGCATGCGCGATGGTCCGTCTGCGCATGTGTATGACATAGGGACCCGGCAGTGCCTGCAAGGCTTCGCTGAAGCCGGAAAGGCACCACCGGGTTTCCATCGACGGCAATGGGGAGCACATCGCTCTCGCCATCTAAAAGATGACGAGAGCGATGCATGACAAACAACGGTAATCTTAGATTACCGCGATTTGTTAAATCCAGAAAGAGTGGCATGACCCTTTTAGCGAGCGCTAAACGGGTTATGCTTCGTTGTTAAATAGGGGCCTGAAAGTGCTCTAACATTTCAAGAAACATTTACTGAGCTACAGTATTTGTGTAACTTGTTACTTGGCAGGTACAGTATGCCCACTTAATTTGTCTTATTATTTACTAGTAATATGGATCCGGCATGAGCCATGGCATCTCAGCTTGTCCCCGTTCTGCCCCGGGGTAATACTTAGCTGTGCCAGCATTGGATCCTCCTTTGTGGGTTTGTTTCCTCTCGGTAGTGAGAGGCTTTGGTGAGGAGGAGAGTAGCGGATTCCACTACACTTGCTGACGTTCACCTCAGGACATGCCATTGTCAATTATTATACAGATTCAAATTTTATTTCTATAGCACCAGGTTATTCAATTGTGCTTTAAAGTTAGGAACAAAACAGTAATAAAACATGACAGACAGAGAGGTAAGCGGGCCCTGCTCACAAGTTTACAATCTATAGGGAAATAGGAGGTTGATACAGTACATGAGGATAAATGCTAAATACTGTATTGTTTATTGGTACAGCTATATTGCAAAGGTAAAAAGTTACTGGTGAGACACATGATCCAGTCACACAAAAATGTTGGTCTGCAGTTAGAGGATTGTGTGAATTTAGAAAGAGAACCCATAGGTTTTGTGCAAACTGTGTATGGAGATGAAATTGGATAGAATAGCATATGGCGGTTACATGGGTAGTTCTTGAATTTGATAAGCTTCCTGAAATATTCAAAGAATTGAAAGTTTGGGGTAGACGAAAGTCTTGATTTGCAAAGGAGGGCATTCCACTGCGTGGGTGCAGCACAAAAAAGTCCTGTAACCGTAAATGGAAGCAGGTAAAGAATGTGGGTGAGAGACGGCGAGATCTTGCTCAGAGTGGTGGGGGCAGGCAGGAGATATTTTCAGACGCTGTAAGTGAAGAGATGTATGTTGGTAAAGCTTTGTTGATATACTTACAGTACATGCACAGTAAGTAGTGAATTCTGTAAAATACAAGCAACCAATGTAGGGAATGACAGAGCTCTGCAGCAGTGTGAGAACATTTTTGCAGGGGAAGTCAATCTAGCTGCTGCATTTAAAATAGATTGCTGGAGTGAGAGTCAGTGTAGGGGCACACCAATTAGGAGCTTATTGCAATAATCAATGCGGGAGATAATGAGGTTCATGAATTAGAGTTTTTGCAGCGTCTTGTGTGAGATATGTGATTATTCTGGAGCTCTTTGTAAGATATATGTAACAGTATTTGGATACAGATTGAATGTGTGGAGAAAATTATAGTTCTGAGTCAAAAATAACACCTAAGGCATTGAGCTTGAGGGGTAGGAATGATTGTTGTGTTGTCAACAGAAAAAGGGAGGTCAGCTAACTAACTGTTGGCTGGTGGGAATATTAATAGCTCCATTTTTGAAAGATTGAGCTTGAGGAGATGAGATGACACCCAAGATGAAATGGCAGAAAGACATTTAGAGCCTGATCCAGAGGTACAGTACACGCTATTTCAGCCAAGACTGCATCTTTTTCCGCAGTGCAACTGCACCTTTATGCTGACACCACAGACAATGGGATTCGTACAGAGGTGCTCACTAGATGTGGTGCATCGTAAATAGCCTGGATCTGAATCACCCGTGCTGTCTGACTCTTCTGAGTGCTGGATGCATGCTACTGCTGCTGCCACGGCTTCGTCCCGCCTCCTGAGAGCAATCAGTGTTCGGCTCTCAGCTGCAAGGGCTGTAAGTTATCACGGTCGTGCCAGACAGAAACTGCTGGTGTGTTTTGCCTACCTCTGAGCCAGAGGCACCATGTATAGCCACCCAACCTTCCCACAGTGACACAGATGGAAGTCAAAACTGCCTGTGCGGTGGGCAGCCGCTAAACTTCCCTCACTGGCCCAAATCATTCAATTGTGCACTGACTCGGGGGGAACAAGCCACCATTCCTCCCCCACTGGCCCTGCCCGCCCTTAACTGGGACTCACCCACCCAGCACTCTCCCAGGCCTAGCCTGATAGCGGAGATTTAGTTAGAAAGCTGGACGGTGTGTTCTGCTCGTCACTCTGGCAGTGGTCACTCTCCTTTACTGGACTGAACCAAGGCAGGTTCACTACACCCTGGCCGTGGGTGGCACCACCAGGCAGTGGCCCCTTCTTGCCCGGTGCCCCTGGCGAAAGCTATCCTGGCCAAGGGATAGATACACCCCTATATAGGACAGTAATTTTAGAAAGTTTGGGCCACAATTAAGATTTTTTTTTTTACCATAGGAATAATCACGGCATGCTTGAATAGTAATGGAAAGATACCAGTAGAGAATGAGAGATTATATATTATAGTTAAGACCATGAAGGAGAGGCCAGATTAGTTAATGAGCACTTTTTAAAGCCTTGTGCAACACAGTAGTTTCCTTATGCATGATGTTGCTGAAAGTATTACAGTGCAAGCCGTAAGCTGCTGAAAGATGCAGGATGAAAACACTTGCTAACAGTGCACAGAAGTCCCTAATGCTTATTTGAAGAGTTTAAATTATCACTGTTACATCACTGCATTTACCCCTAACAGACAGCGTCTTTCTTTGTACAGAGTAAATGACAATGGTATAGATACGTTCTACGCAGGCAGTAGACTGCTGGACCTGGTCAAGAAATCTATTCCCCTGGATCACAGGAAGAGCTCATTAGCATTATTTGATATTTTGGAATACCCAGTGTTTACATCTCAGGGATGTTAATAAAGAATATAAGCCATTGGAGAAAATCATTGAACTATTGAAAATACCATCCGTCACATCTCCCATGGCGTGGGTAAATTCCTGCATAGTGCAATTATAGTTTATCAAATGTTCCACCCCTCACTATTTATCCTTTATCCAATCAATATTCTCCCAGCCTGGAGTTACATTATTTATTGCACAGTTTGCTACACTTTACACAAAGGGGTTTAAAGATACATCTCCTAGGGCTATGCCAATAAATGCACAAAATAAACAAAAACCATTAAGAAAAAACTTTAAATGTTTCACATTTCACATATGCAAACCTTTTTTATTTATATATGTATACAGTCAGGTGCATAAATATTGGGACATTGACAGAATTTTCATATTTTGGCCTCTATTCACCACCACAATGGCTTTGAAATGAAACAAACAAGATGTGATTTAACTGCAGACTTTCAGATTTAATTTGAGGGTAATTACATCCAAATCAGGTGAACGGTGTAGGAATTACAACGGTTTCTATATGTGTCTCCCACTTTTTAAGGGGCCAAAAGTAAAGTGACAAACTAAACAATCCTAAATCTAACTTTCACTTTTTAATACTTTGTTGCAAATCCTTTGCAGGCAATTACAGCCTGAAGTCTGGAACGCATAGACATCACCAGACGCTGGGTCTCATCCCTGGTGATGCTCTGCCAGGCCTCTACCGCAAATGTCTTCAGTTCCTGCTTGTTCTCTCTTCAGTTTTGTCTTCATCAAGTGAAATGCATGCTCAATCAGATTCAGGCCCTGATTCAGAGCCGGATGCTCTGCCAGAGTGCTCCCTCTGACGCAGGGCCGTTTTTTTTTTTTACAACGGCCGCCTGGCCACTCGCATAGCTGTGGGTGACCACCCACAGCCATAGCGAGCGGCAAAAGATGGTCACGATGGTCAAGACTATCATGACCATCGTGCTTGCGATGAGACCCTTGTGGTAGGGTCTCGTTGCCGCAAGCCCCAGAGAGATTTTGGCTCTAACAGAGCCAAAATCTCTCCCACTGACATCACTTGTGATGTCAGTGCGGCCGCCCCCAAACGGAGGCGTTCACATGGGAACACCTCCGTTTGGGCAGCCACTCCCCCGGCCCACCCACCAAAGGGGGCGAGCTGTCACTCAACATCGACAGCTCGCCCCCATTGTTGCGAGGCCCGGAGCAACGGAGTGACCGTCGCTATCCGGGTCTCACGCATACGCACGATGGAGCCGGCTCCGTCGTGCACATGTGCACTGGCCCACCATCGACCCTGTGGCGAGCGCACAGCGCTTGCGACCGGGTCTGAATCAGGCCCTCAGGTCAGGGGATTGACTTGGCCATTGCATAACATTCCACTTTTAAGCCTTAAAAAACACTTTGGTTTCTTTTGCAGTATGCTTCGGGTCATTGTCCATCTGCACTGTGAAGCACCGTCCAATGAGTTCTGAAGCATTTGACTGAATATGAGCATATGATATTGCCCAAAACACTTCAGAATTCATTCTGCTGCTTTTGTCAGCAGTCACATCATCAATAAATACAAGGGAACCAGTTCCATTGGCAGCCATACATGCCCACACCATGACACTACCACCACCATGCTTCACTGATGAGGTGGTAGGTTTTGGATCATGAGCAGTTCCTTTCCTTCTCCATACTCTTCCCATCACTCTGGTACAAGTTGATCTTTGTCTCATCTGTCCATAGGATGTTGTTCCAGAACTGTAATGGCATTTTTAGATGTTGTTTGGCAAACTCTAATCTGGTCTTCCTGTTTTTGTGGCTCACAATGGTTTACATCTTGTGGTGAACCCTCTATATTCACTCTTGTGCAGTCTTCTCTTGATCCTTGACTTTGACACATATACACCTACCTCCTGGAGAGTGTTCTTGATTTGGCCAAATGTTGTGAAGGGGTTTTTCTTCACCAGGGAAATAATTCTTCTGTCATCCACCACAGTTGTTTTCTGTGGTCTTCCGGGTCTTTTGGTGTTGCTGAGCTCTCCGGTGCGTTCTTTAATTTTAAGAATGTTCCAAACAGTTGATTTGGCTACACCTAATGTTTTTGCTATCTCTCTGATGGGTTTGTTTTGATTTTTCAGCCTAATGATGGCTTGCTTCACTGATAGTGACAGCTCTTTGGAACTCATATTGAGAGTTGACAGCAACTGATTCCAAATGCAAATGTCACACCTAGAATCAGCTCCAGACCTTTTACCTGCTTAATTGATAATGAAATAATGAGGGAATAGCCCACACCTGTCCATGAAATAACTTTTGAGTTGATAGTCCCATTACATTTGGCCCCTTAAAAAGTGGGAGGCACATATAGAAACCGTTGTAATTCCTACACCGTTCACCTGATTTGGATGTAATTACCCTCAAATTAAATCTGAATTACTTGCCTTCTTAATGTGTTTGAGACCATCAGTTGTGTTGTACAGAGGTAGGGTCATGGTTTAAATAAACAAAAACCATTGAATGAGAAGATGTGTCCAAACTTTTGACTGGTACTGCAGGACACCGAGAGCAGTCCTCCTGAGTCCCGGGCTGCCCGGAGCCCACTGCTCTCATCGGCCGGTGCATCTTCTTTGCAAGTTCCAGGTAGCACCAGGTAGTTGGTTGAGATTTTTAAGGGACAGATCAGTTGGCTGTGATATTGGGGAAGCAGCCAACATTTTATAGTTGTATGGAGGGCTGCTTATTAGAGCTGCTGCCAGCACCAGTCAGAATCATTACGTCAGCATCCTGACCACTGGCATACCAACAGTAAGTATTGGGGTTGGGGGGAGGGTTAGTATTAGGGGTTAGGTACAGTGGGGGTTAGGCACTAAAGTGAGGGTTAGGGTTAGGCTGCGGGGAGAGTGGGGTAGGGGAAAGGTAGTATACTTACCTTCTTCTGCTGGGATTGTGACCAAGTCGGGATGCCGACATTGGAATTCTGACCGCCGGGATTCTGAACACTGGCATCCACTGTACTCACAGTTACAAACAGTCAGAGTCCGGGATGGATGGATGGATGGATGGATGGATGGAGAGGAGCTTGAGCAGGGCATACAGATCACCAGTGATAGTATGTGGGTAGTGTTGCTGCATAGCATATACAAGCAAGCAGTTTGGCCCTTTTTGTGATCTCTAGCCAGCATATATTGCAGAGTCTCCTGGAGCTGTGTGGAACACACCTGTGTCCCACTGTCATGCTCTTACTCCATCTAGTCCCTAGCAGCCAGGGACTGGGGGGCGGGGGGGTGGGGAGATTCGCGGGGGGGGGGGGCTAGTATGCAACTGCTAGACATACATCTAAACACATTCTATTATAGTTATTGCTGGTAAGTCTGTTCTTTGACACATGGTGCTGCAGGCTTTTGTCTTGTCTGGAAATATGGAGTGATAAGCAGTATTACATTATAATGTTGTGTTGGATGTTACACAATCTATTGCTTCCACTAAAATTGTTATCACTTGCTCTTCCCTTATGCCTCTGTTATGCCACCTGGCATTAAGTCAAAAACATTTCTTAATCCTAAACCTCAGCAATTAAACATGCTCTTGTCATTTTTGTTTATGTAAAGTATGTATGATACAGTATGCAAACCGAAGCTAAAGACCGAAGCTGCTGTTCATTTCCACTAAAGATGTCTTGAAAATGTTGAAACTAAATAGACCTTGCTAAGCTTTGCTAGGAATGTGAAACATAACTATATACAGCAGTCATTTAATAATTTAAAACTGCAGTGATTTTGCCATTGGCCAGGTACTTGCACAACTCCATGCAGAGTCCAGGAATATTTATTTGCAATCAAGTAAACAATAAATGAGGTCTCTGTAAAAGTACTTTGGTGTCAATCAGTACCATATTTAAATGCTATAGGTGCGTACACACAACGATTTTTTGAACGATTTAACTATAACGACGTCATTATCGTTCAATCGTTCAAAAAATCATTCAGTGTAAAACGATAAATGATGAACGATTATCGTTCATGCACGTTCACGTTTGTAGTTTGTAGTTCAGTCAGACTGGCCAACTGAACGATTTTCAATAGAAGTTGTAATATTTTTCCTTCAACGCACAGAAAATCGTTTATCAAGTAAAGTAAAACCAATTACTTTGTAAAACGATTTTCGTTCACTTTTTCAAGGGAAAAACTGAACAAAAATCGTTCAATGAAAATCGTTCATTACTTACATCGTTGTGTGTGTATACACCTTATGGATTAGTTGGCCTGAGCAGATTGCTGGAACCTGGGGATACCTGTGTATTCTGTCGTACAGAAGCAGTGATGGCTTCAGCCCATTTTTTTATTCATTGCATACAAGACTGAAATCAGCATGTTCGTGAAGGGTGTGAGAAGCTGGCATATGCTACTCCTGATTTGTTATTGCCTAGAATCTAAATAGGCCCCTTCAGCAGCCTGGGATTCTCCATTACACAGTCGTTCATGGATTTGTGTTGATTATAATGCTGTAAAAGTGTCTTACAAGCACTAATCCAGCTGGCGGGGATCTCTCCGTTTGAAAAAAAATCTTTGCACATCATGAACTCTGGGGCTGATTCTACGTTGCACAAAAAGTGACTGTAGTCGCAGGCACCTGCGGAAGCCTTTACTACCTTATGTTAATGCGATCATTTGTTCTACTAATTAGTTCGTTTTTGTCTGTGCATGTTGAGAAACCTGCGCCACCCAGTGATTTTATACCAATGGCCACAAACATCATTATTCATATCTACACTTGCACCATCTCCATATTAGGTGCAGGAGATAAATCAGAAACAGAATTCCCTTCCCTGTTACTCACCACAGACCATGACACTCCCATAACACTCTTAAGATGGCCACACATCTAAAGATTATCTGTCCAACCAGCCAACTAGTTGACTGGTTGGAATGAAAATCTGGTAACGTATGGGAGTAACTGATGATCAGCAATTTGCTCCTAAATGCCAGAAAACAGATGAAAATGGTCGTCAGACAAGTTTGTTAAATGTTTGATCTAAACAATTTGTTCAAACAACAGTTTTTGTCCATTTTCCTGCATTTGGGAGCAAATTGCTGATTGTCATTTGCTTTCATACCTTACCAGATTTTCATTCCAACCAATCATCTAGTTGGCTGGTTGGACAGATAATCTTTAGATGTGTGGCCAGCTTTACAAGTCAGGGTGGTTACGTGCGATCGCGCTGTCCCTGCCCAAAACGCCCTATTGCATGGAAAGAGAGATCCAACCAAGATCTGTCCGACTCAGAATAGGACGGACATACGCAAAGGTGTATACATTCATTTCTGTGTATGCGCTTAATGCAAAACCTCACCATTGGCGTCCATTAAAATACGTGCAACTCAGAATTTGCCCTACTGTCTGCTGGTGAAATGTGGGTAGTCAGACTTAGGGGCCTGTTTACCAAGCCCTTCTGCCCCATAAATAATGCGGGAGAAGCAATTTCCTTTATTATTTAAGTAAAGTGGATCATTACCAATCTCAAAAGTAGCAGATATTGTAGATATTTCCTTCAGTTGACACCCAAATGGCAGTATACCACAGGCCTTATACAATGTACAGTATACATTGCAGGAGTGAAATGTAACAAGCTTCAAAAACCAAAAGTAAGCTCATTGCAATGGTCCAAAAGTAAATCCCCTCCCCCCCCAAAAAAGAAATGTTCCTTATTGTTGAGAATGTAACCCCCCTTTACTCTATAAAGGGACCCTAGGTTACCAACCCTCTGTAATGTCAAGTATGAACCCCACCCTTAACTTTCCATTAAGTGGTGTACCCTTACATCAGTTCATTGCCTCCACACAAGTATCGGTAGTATGGGCCTCCTTGGAAAAACCCTATTACTGTACATCAGTATATACAGTATATATTACTGTGAGTTACATGCACAGTATCCTTTGGTCTCCGCCGCTTTCCTCGGTTAAGTACACACTCACTTTTAAGGTATTTTATCACTTTCATAGGGAAGTGAACAAATTAGTTAAATTAGTTAATTCATAAATTACAATGTTACACGGATATGGAAAGTACACAAATTTATACATGAATATATGTGAATTTTACTGAAGAAAGATGTACCACAGATGTAATTCCAGAAATACCTAATGACCAACTTTGCTATACTTAGTTCACTACTCTTAGAGTACTGTACAACATAAGTCCCAAAGTCTTCTGTAATGTTAATTTGCTTAACACTACAACAGCATAAAATATATGGTTTCCTGAATACTTCTGCCTCCTAAATTATAATCAGTAAAGAACATATGCAGTAATGTACGATTTTACAGTTTATAGCTAGTCTTTGTTATGGCTTTCCAGGACAAAGAATTAGCAAGAGTAAAAATCAGAATCAATACTATAGAGCAGGCGTGAGGAACCTCAGGCCCGAGGGCCATATAAGGCCCCCGGAATCATTTGATCTGGCCCGCTAAGCTTTTTTCTGCTAGCCTCATCTGGCTAGCTGAGTGCCTAGAATGACACCCCGCAGCCAGATTCTATGCAGCAGTGCTGCCTGGAGGATCCTTAGGAAGCTTTAGACAGTCACACCGCTGCCCTTACAGCTCCCCGGAGCATCCTCGGGATGCTACGAGCATTGCTGTAACCATTGGCGATTGTAGCCCCGCCCCCTTGTGACATCATACGGAGGGGCATGGCCTGCATCGGGCCCATGAATAACATTATATATATCAAAATGGCCCTCGGCAGAAAAAAGCCTCATGTTCTTTAACTGCAACTACAATGAGTTAATTAGTCTTACTATACTGTAATTAATCCAATTGCATAACAGATACTTTTGTTTTATTTGGGGCAGCTCTTATAAACCATATCTGTAGTATCTGTTCACTGTGATATGAACTCCGCAGTAGGAAATAACAGCTTAACCAAATATAATAGGTTATGCCTAAGCATTAGTTTAAATGTCTCTATATGAAACTTCCCCATCTCCTTCCTCCAGCTCCAGAGTTTATAAGAGGGCAGGAGGTATTTACTAGATATGACTGAACCTAATCCATACTTGCCTACTCTACCAGGACTGTCGGGAGCCTCCTGATAATCGGGTGCCACCCCCGGACCCACGCAAGAGTAGGCAAATCTCCCGGAATGGCCGCCGCCCCTCACGCCCACTCACGAAAGTGGGTGATCCGAGGGGGCGATGACGGGTATAATATTACTTACTGCTGGTAGTAGCTGTGTAAGTGCAGTGTATAATATTACTCACTGCTGGTAGTAGCTGTGTAAGTGCAGTGTATAATATTACTCACTGCTGGTAGTAGCTGTGTAAGTGCAGGGTATAATATTACTCACTGCTGCTAGTAGCTGTGTAAGTGCAGTGTATAATATTACTCACTGCTGCTAGTAGGTGTGTAAGTGCAGTGTATAATATTACTCACTGCTGCTAGTAGGTGTGTAAGTGCAGTGTATAATATTACTCACTGCTGCTAGTAGGTGTGTAAGTGCAGTGTATAATATTACTCACTGCTGCTAGTAGGTGTGTAAGTGCAGTGTATAATATTACTCACTGCTGCTAGTAGGTGTGTAAGTGCAGTGTATAATATTACTCACTGCTGCTAGTAGGTGTGTAAGTGCAGTGTATAATATTACTCACTGCTGCTAGTAGGTGTGTAAGTGCAGTGTATAATATTACTCACTGCTGCTAGTAGGTGTGTAAGTGCAGTGTATAATATTACTTACTGCTGATAGTAGCTGTGTAAGTGCAGTGTATAATATTACTCACTGCTGGTAGGGTTTAAAAATGCAAAATCCCTATTTTTGGCTAAAAATGTGGGGATTTGTTTGAGAACCCTTTGGACCCCCTCCCCTAATAATAATTTACAGCAAAACATTTTTGTAACTTGCATACTTTGGCAAAAAACGACCTCGCAAATTTTGGGTGAAAAATAAAAATCGTTGAAAATGATTTTAACATATTGGGTCTGATTTTTCGGGGGCGGTATAGATGTGTCAAGTGTTGTAAACATCACAAGCGGTTGCAGTAGGCGAGTAGGATCCGAGTCTGGATCGGGTTTTCACATGTAACTCGGAATCCAAAACGAGGCAAAACGTCATCATCCCGCTGTTGGATTCTTGTGGGTTTTGGATTCTAAAAAGCAGGGCCGGCTCTATGGGTGTTCGACCAGTGTGGTCGCACAAGGGCACCACCCGTAGGGGGCTGCACCCCTCCCCAGCATCCCGATTTCAGCAAAATGGTGAAGTGGCCCGCGGGTGGTCAAATTGGGAGGCTGTTGACCCCCACTGCCGCAGCTGTGCGGCGGTGCCGGACCCCCGGAGAGTGAATGGATGCTGCGTGCATGCGCGCAGCAACCATTCACTGATGGGAGAGGGTGGGGGAAACCCAGCCAGTGACGGAGAGCTGGGCTATACCCCCAGCCTGACATTATTTGGAGGCGTGCCATGTGGGTACACCTCCAAATAATGTCACACAGGGGGGCATGGCCTATGGTAATTAGGCTGCGTCCCCAAATTTGGTCTCACGTGGCTTAGCCGGGTACGAACTTAGGCCGCTATCTCTGGGTCCGGCACAGGGTGCTCAGAACCCTGGAGCCGGCCCCGCTATAAAGGTCCCAGTGATTGGCGCCATTTTCACTTCGGCTGTGGAGAGTGTACAGAACAGACGTGTTCTGTGCTGCTCTGTCTGTGCACGTGTTCTCAACTTCTCAAGAGAGCAGTGTTGTTGGGCTGGGGCTGTTGTCCTGTCAATCAAGCGGCTGGGGCTGCAGTACCATCAAGGGCTGCTGCTGTCTTGTCCATAAAGGGGCTGGGGCTGCAGTACATAAAGGGGGGTTGCTGTACATAAAAGGGTGCTGCTGTGTTGTCCTGTCCATCAAGGGGCTGGGGCTGCAGTACATAATGGGGTGTTGCTGTGTTGTCCATAAAGGGGCTAGGGCTGCAGTACATAAAGGAGTGCTGTGTCATCCAGGTGTGCTCTGTCAATCCAGGGGTGCTCTTCCCCATTACATAAACGGGTGCTGCTGTGTTGTCCTGTCCATCAAGGGGCTGGGGCTGCAGTACCATCAAAATGCTGGGGCTGCAGTACATAAAGAGGTGCTGCTGTGTTGTCCAAAAATGCACTGGGGCTCCAGTACATAAAGGGGGGCTGCTGTGTTGTCCAAAAATGCACTGGGGCTCCAGTACATAAAGGGGGGCTGCTGTGTTGTCCATAAAGGGACTGGGGCTGCAGTACATAAAGGGGGGCTGCTGTGTTGTCCATAAAGGGACTGGGGCTGCAGTACATAAAGGGGGGCTGCAGTACATAAGGGGTGCAGCTGGGTTGTCCTGTCCATCAAGGGGCTAGGGCTGCAGTACATAAAGGGGTGCTGTGTTGTCCAGGGATGCTCTGTCAATCCAGTGGTGCTCTTCCCCAGTGTAAAAAAAATTATTGTTAAATAAAATTATCATTCCACAAAAAAAAAGAATTCAGTTTTTTTTTTGGTGTGCTAGCTACACTATTATTTTTTGGTGACACTGCCAGCCAGACCACAGTTTATTATCCATGTATTGTGACACTATAAGTCGTAGTGCAGTGTGTTATTCTTATTCATAAAACATATTGTGACACTGTAAGTGGTAACACAGTGTGTTATTCTTTTCTTATTCATAAAAAAATATTGTGACACTGTAAGTGGTAGCGCAGTGTTTTACTCATAAAAAATCATGTGACACTGTAAGTGATAGCGCATTGTGTTCTTTTCTGATTCATAAAAAAACTTGTGACAATGCAAGTGGTAGCGCAGTGTTTAACTCAAAAAATCTTGTGACACTGTAAGTGGTAGCGCAGTGTGTTTTTATTTTCTTATTCATAAAAAAACTTGTGACACTAAGTGGTAGCGCAGTGTTTTACTCATAAAAAATCTTGTGAAACTGTAAGTGGTAGTGCAGTGTGTTATTCCTTTCTTATTCATAAAAAATATTGTGACACTGTAGGTCATTGATTCCACAGAGTAATAGTTAAAATTGGTACAAATTGAGAGGAAAGCAGGAACCACATAATAATGCTGGAGCTGCTGCCAGTGCCACCAGTCATGACAATACTAGTCCGTCTACATCATCTACTAAAGCCGATGACCAAGGGCATACAGGGCTGAAGTCAGAGCATCTAAATTCAAAGAACCAATCTTTTACAGTGGTAAAGAAAATAACATCAAAGGGAAAATAGCTGTAGAAAAACAAAGTTGGCAATACGCCTTTCACCACAAGTGGCAAGGAAAAGCTAAGGCCTTGGCCTTTATATACTACTTGAGGTTCTGCCTCTTATATGATGTAAGCCTTTCTCCCTTGAGACATTTTTAAAAAATTAAAATCGTTAAGACACAGGAACCAACTGTGTGCTCAGAAATATCACAAATCCCTGAGGAGAGTCTAAGTGTGTTGGCGGGAGCCATGTGTGAGCCTGACCTTTGCAATATTGTACTTGAAGAGGAGCCTCCTTCCACCAGTTGTGCATCCTCTGCAAATGTGGGGATAAGCAGCACAAGTCTACATGCTAACATAGAAATTGAGGATGCTCCTGTGGAAGTGCACTAGGATGAGGATGACATTTGTGTAGCTGATGCTAATTAGGATGTTGATGATGAGGATGCTGATGATGAGGATTTTGTTGATAAGAATTTTGTTTGGGTAAATCAGGCCCCAGTGGAAACAGTTGTTGCCCATGATAAGGGAAAGCCCATTGTCATGTATGGGCATAATACAAAAAAATCCACTTCTTATGGAATATATTCTACCCAAATCCAGACAACATTTTTCAAGCAATCTGTACCCGTTGTCATGCCAGAGTAAGTAGAGGTAGGGACTCTAACCATCTAGGAACCTCCTCCCTGTTACATCATCTACAGCGCATCCATCAAAAGTGTTTGCAAAATTCAGAAACTTTGGCTAGAAAAGTAACAACAAGCAGTCCAGTGTCAGCTAGCTCCACTTTCTCTGCTAGATCCAACCACCTGGCATCCTCACCACTAATACCTCCATCAACAATATCCTGATCATGATCGGAAGATGCGTTGTTGTGAAGCAGGGGCTGTGGTGACACAAATTGCATCATCACACTTCCTGAACATATCTCTTGAATCTCTCATCTCACACTTGTCCCTGCAGACCTCCAACCTCTGGATCTGCCAAAGCAATTGTGCAAATAACTAGACACGTGCACCGCCTCCTGTGTTTTGGTTTTGGATCCAGACTCATACTCGTGTTTTGGTTTTGCTAAACCGCCCTCACGTATTTGGTTTTAGTTTTGAATCTGTTTTGTTTTTTTTAAAGAAAAAAAATAAAAAAAACTGCTAAAATTACATCATTTTGACCCGTTAGCATGCAATTCAAATCCCCGAGTTCAGTTTTTAAACCCGAGTACCGAACCACAGGAAGATCTAATCCGGGACTCGGTTCGACTCGGTACCCCAAATAGATTCCGAACTCAGACTCGGTTCAACTTGGAACCCCTAAATTCGGTTGTTGTTGGTTCTCCGAGTACAGGACCTTCACATCTCTTCAAATAACTAGTTCAGTAATACCAGTAAATGTTTACCATAGAGACTATAGTCTGTCAGACTGTCTGCTAGAAACACCCACTGGACCCTGTTAGTTTCTATCCTAGCAGACATGCTGACATAGACGATCAACAATGTCCCTGTAACATGATTTCTCACTGGCTTAGTGGATTCACTAAAACACCAATCTGGGTTTGCACTGGCAGTAGCAGAAGATTGGAGTCTAACAAGCCTCCAGTCTTCACCTGTAAGGAAATTTTGGCTTAGCTGCTGGAGGACCCATAGGTTACAGCTCCTTACCGTGCTACTAGACAGGGTTGGACTGGGCATTTGGCAGTTCTGGCAAATGTCAGGAGAGCCAGCCCCTCCTAGCAGTCTGTACATGATCATCCCCAACGTACAGGAGATATATGCACCTTATCAATTATAACTTTCATTTAAATTCACCTGCATTTAAAAATACACAATTCTCAGCATGCTATGCAGGTGACTTGAACTCACAACCTCATGTACCGATGTCAGACACTTAATACATGAGCTATTTGCTTCTGCATATAAGTCATGTACTGTCAATCTAACTTTATGTACAGTGAGCTAGCTGTAATTATTTGCTTACATTATGAGATATTTGAGATTAGGAGAAACTACAATGAGTAGTTTTGCAAGAGACAATGGAAAAGGTGCAGTTCATTAATAGGATGGACCAAAAGCCATCGTACACAGGACTTTCAAATTAAATATTTGCTTTTACTACTGCACATAAAGCACAATTTCACAAATGGCTACACAAAGTGTCTGCTAAGAGTTACGTCCAAAATCACAATGGGACACTGGAGCCAGGCATGCACATAGCGGTTACTTGAGTCATATCTGCTGTGCCCAGGAGTGTTTTCTTGCTGTATGTTGTCAGATTTAGCACTTGCAATTATTCTGAATATGACCAACTGATTGATTAGGCAGAAATGTGAGCTGCACCCAGGGTTCCTGTGAGCAGCCGTATGAAGATAAGAATCAGGAGAGCTTGATGCCTGACTTGCCTATTGTAATGAACCATCACCTGAATGCTTATTTGTACAGTGAGTTATAAGCTAATTGGTCTATGACAGTCACACACTTACAGTATGTCTCTTGACTAGTACAATAGAAACTAAACATATATGTATCTTAGCTTCCTATTATTGTAATTTTTTCGTTTTAATTTGTACAATTCAAATGTTTATCTAACATTTATTTTCCTATATATTTTGTACAGGTAAACATTACGAAAGTAACGGTTTTTGAAAATTGTTTTTAACATAATTATGTTTTTACAGTAATGCTATCCAAACAGCCCGCAAAGAGCTTTTAGTGACAGGGGAAAGAGAGGAGACTTTAATTTTTTATGTCACATACAAGAACTAAACATTTGGCAGAAAATGACAGCTGAGAGGAGAATTTCCTATTAAAATAGCAGAAGGGGTGAGATATGGTAAATATTCATCAACTACCGACCCATAACCTGTTCATTTATTGTGATAGAGGCACAAAAAGAGATTCTGTAGCACACACACAACGGTGGGGTCATTTTTGCATTGGCAAAAAGTTTAATTAAATAAAATAATAATAATTACAGTACAGTCCCTGAAAGCCCACTTTTGAACAAACTCTTCCTCCTGTTAGTGTGCCCCATGGGGAAGTGCCTCAGGAAGAACCTAAAGCCGGGATGTACTAAAGGAAAAAATGTGGTAAAAACCCAGTTTTCAGTGTCTTTACCGCATTTTCATATGTACTATGGGTCTGATTCAGAGTTGGGAATAGAGTGAGAAATAGCACTTAACTGGGTACGTGGACAAACCATGTTGCAATGCAAAGGGTGTAAATATATAATTTTTTTTTTGCACGTAGGGTAAATACTGGCTGCTTTTACATGTAGCCCACAAATACTGCACAGCTTTATTATTACGCTACAATTTAGATGTCAGTTTGGACACCTCCCTCCCAAATCTAAATCTCTCTGCACATTTTAAATCTGCCCAACCTGCAGTGCAGCATGGTTTCACCAAGATGATCAGTTGAGAGAGATATCTCACTCTATTTCCTAAGCTGAATCAGGCCCTAAGCCCCGGCCGCCCTATTTTCGATGCTTAGGGTAACGCCAGGTTTTTCTGGCATTACCCTATAGAAGCCTATGGGCTTCTTACCGCTTCATCACCCCACACCACTCCTGCCGGCTCCCCCACTCACCTCAGCCTCCTGCGTGTCAGCCCGTGCCAGGGTTGTCTTAACAGCAGTGTGGGCCCTGGGCAGACCAATGCACTGGGGCCCCAAACCACCCATTCACAGGAAAACATTTTAAATGGTCAATAAAATTAAACCCTCCTGCATGCCCATCAGACCTCCCACACATGCAGAGAGACTCTGTCTGACTGGTCTGAAGCTGGCGGATGAAGTGAAACTGGGACTGAGGTGAGTACTCGTCACCGGGGGAGGGGATGGGGTGGGGGAGGTTAGATCGAAATCCAGTACACCGGCTTCCGGCTTATAAAAATATCTCAAATTTACCAACTGGCCACGGCTGCAGGGGGGCGGGTTGGCGGGCCCCTACAAGCTTCGGGCCCTTGGGTAACTGCCCAACAAGCCCAATGGAAGAGATGGCCCTGGCCCGTGCTCCTCCTGGGTCCTCCACCTCCTTCTCTTCCTATTCTTCTTTCGGGTGCAGGGAGGAGGAGGCCGGGACTTCCTGCAGAGGTCACCAGCAGGAAGCTCGTAGAGGGTGGAGAACCACGGAGACCCCCTCACCCGGCATCTGCTGCTTCACAAAAGGGCTGCTCTTATCACAAGAGCTGTCCTTTGCGATGCTAATCGCATATGTTAGTACATATACGATTAGTAATTTTGTGGTGACTGGCGGGATGTACACCACAAGGTAAGTACATCCTGCCCTAAATCAGAAGATGATTGCAGCCATTGCCCCCTAGTGGCTCACTGGAGTATGAACAAGGTACTTTACTTATTGTACAATGTCTAGATGAGAGGCTTATATATATATAAACTAGGATGGGAGAGGCGTTTGGTGAATGCAGTACCTCATGGGGCAGGAGCTTTAGTTGTCCAAACAGTGCTATCACTCCACCAGAGACCACAGGTCATGGTCAGTAAGGATCCTGCTCAGACTCTCACCAAAGGGCTATATCATTGAGGAGACACTATTGGTTTGCAATTAACAGCATCTGAGCTAAAGAGTAATTGTAGTAATGTACCTTTTACTGTCTAAAAGTTAGTTTGCAGTCATTTGGTGAGTGGACTTTGTGAACCTTTCCTACCTAGGACCCCATTATCCAGCAGGTGCTACAGACCGCCACCTACTGTAGGCCCCAGTGGGCCCTTGGGTGCCCTCCCACCACAACCTCTTTATTACTTACCATGATTTATTTTTCTCTGCCAAAAAATGGCTGTTGCTAGCCCAGTCTCAGGGGAGCATCCAGTTAGGAAAAGGTCAATGGTGGGGATAAACAGCTTATAGAACAGCTCTGTGGTAAGACACCCAGGAGGAGAGGTCAGAGGAATGTATGTTGCATCCTGATTGGAGGAGCTCAGCACATGCTTCTCTTACTCAAACAGAGTGGAGGGGATAAATCAGCCATGAAGGAAGGACCCACCACTTTCCCCAGAGCAAGATGAAAATGCAACAGGGACACACACTGTTGCGCGCCCTAGTCTGTCTGGTTGTGTGCGCCCCCTTCCTGTATACGTGTGTCTCTGTGTGACCCACCATGTATCTCTATGTGTGATCCTCCTTGTATATGTGTGTATATAGCGCCCTCATGACCTGTGCACCTGCCTGGTATTATAGGCGAATACAGTAGATGTCAATAGGTCGGATCAGAATTTCAGCCAGTGCTAATCGGGTATCTAGAGGGAATCCGTATGATTTACCGCCGGCCGCATCAAATCCCAACAGTGGAAGCCCAGCAGTGAAGGTCCCGACAGGTGAGTATTTGTTCTATTTACTAAACTAACTTCTCCTCACTAACCCTAACCCTCCCTTAGGGGTGCCTAACCCTAACTTCCCCCCCAAGTGCCTAACCCTAACCCCCCTTTAAGTGCCTAACCCTAAGTTTCCTGGGGGGTTGCCTAACCATAACATCCCCCCGGGGGTGCCTAATACCCCCTTCTCCTAGCCTAACCCTATCCTCCCAGGGATGTGCCTAACTCTAAGTCCCCCCCGGGAGCCCCTAACCTAACCCTCCCCACCACGGCTCTCGGTGCCCAGCGCCCAGCGCCCAGCTTACTTTCGATCGGTAAGCCTGGTGTCGGGCTCCCAGCATAGGTCTAATGACAGGCGTCATTAGACCTACGCCGGGAGCCCGCCTGTCATTAGACACTTGCCGAGATTAGACAGTCGGGATGCCGATGGTCGGCATTTAGACCGTTGGCATCCCGACTGCATACCATATACAGAAACTTGTTATTGGAAGAATTGTATTTGTGCTGATGCTGTCTAAGCCGTCATACAACTGCTGAATGAGAAACACCAAAACATTATTGAGACCTCATCTTCTATTGAGATTGCT
Organism: Taudactylus pleione; assembly: GCA_031769625.1. Classification (NCBI taxonomy): domain Eukaryota; kingdom Metazoa; phylum Chordata; class Amphibia; order Anura; family Myobatrachidae; genus Taudactylus; species Taudactylus pleione. The sequence goes on from JAUIMM010000197.1 coordinate 3,473,742, forward strand.
ACTGTTATCAACAAACCTCGCTAATGAGATAAACTGACAGAACATGAAAGGACATTGAGCAGAATTGTTTCTGCAACATGCAGTACCACTTGGCTGTTGTGTTGCTGACAGATATAAGACTCAGGCACATCCCAGCTGTTCTACACCAGAAAAGAAAATTACTCTAAATACAGTAAATCATTCTGAGAGCCAATGAACAGGTGGCAAATCTTTTACCTAGCAGATGGTGTTTTTTTTGTTTTGTTTATTTTAAATAGATTTTTATGTTCGCACTTCAGATATAAAGTCTATAACTTTTATTTAGTTTTCATATTATACTATTTATTACTAAATTTTGAGAGGAAAAAAAAAACACACAAGGTTAATGGAAATACAGTATTTTTTGGGTATTAGAGATCATCGCATAGTCTTGTGACCATACAAAAGTCATAGGTTGTAGTCTAGTTACTGTTATACGGGTCACAGAAGTCCCAGGTAACTTTTAAAATGGATAATACGGAGGGGGGTCAACCTGGTGATGTGGGACTCTGGAGAGGTAAATATATTAATTATATGGGTGTAGGGTGTGCGGTGTGGCCACCTCTGGACGCAGGGGCAGGAATGCACCACACACCCTGCACCCTTTATAGATACCCTGTGGCCATAAGTATATTCAACGTGTGCAGGTTGTGCGATGAGGCCATTTGTCTCAGAGGCTGGTGTACATCGACCCCCTTCGACCATTACAAATATGTCCATGGAATAAAAATTTGCAGTACAGCCATGGCCAAAAGTTTTGAGAATTGTTTTTCACAAAGTTTGCTGCTTCAGTGTTTTTAGACCTTTTTGTCAGATATTACTATGGTATACTGAAGTAAAATTGCAAGCATTTCATAAGTGTCAAAAGCTTTTATTAACAATTACATTAAGTAAAGCAAAGAGTTGAATAAAGAATGGTACCAAAACATCCTCCAAGAGCAACTTCTCCCAACCATCCAAGAACAGTTTGGTGATGAACAATGCCTTTTCCAGCATGATGGAGCACCTTGCCATAAGGCAAAAGTGATAACTAAGTGGCTCAGGGAACAAATCATTGAAATTTTGGGTCCATGGCCAGGAAACTTCCCAGACCTTAATCCCATTGAGAATTTGTGGTCAATCCTCAAGAGGTGGGTGGACAAACAATAACCCACAAATTCTGACAAACTGTAAGCATTGATTAAGCAAGAATGGGCAGCCATCAGTCAGTATGTGGCCCAGAAGTTGACAGCATGAAAAGGGCGAATTGCAGAGGTCTTGAAAAAGAAGGGTCAACACTGCAAATATTGACTCTTTGCATAAACTGAATGTAATTGTCAATAATAGCCTTTGACACTTATGAAATGCTTGTAATTTTACCTCAGTATACCATAGTAACATCTGACAAAAAGGTCTAAAAGCACTGAAGCAGCAAACTTTGTGAAAACCAATACTTGTGTCCTCCTGAAAACTTTTGGTCATGGCTGTAGGGGAGGCAATCGGGAAGCCTAAATACCGGCAGCCGGCTTCCCGACTGTCTTATCCAGGCATGGGTGAAATGCCGGGCGTCTAGATGTAGACGCCTGCATTTCCCCGACGCTGGGACACCGGCGCCCGGCACCATGATCGTAGTGATGCCGGGCGCCGCGAGCGGTCAGCCGCGGGGGGGAGGGTTAGGTTTAGGGCTCCCGGGGGGACTTAGGGTAAGGCACCCCCCCGGGAGGGTTAGGGTTAGGCTAGGGGGAGGGAGGGTTAGGGTTAGGCACCCCCGGGGGGGACTTAGGGTTAGGCACCCCCCCGGGGGACTTAGGTTTAGGCAGCGGGGAAGGGGGTGGTTAGGGTTAGGCACTTAGAGGGGGGATTAGGGTTAGGCACTTGGGGGGGAAGTTAGGGTTAGGCACCCCTAAGGAGGGTTAGGGTTAGGGGGGTTAGGTTAGGTTAGTGGATACTTACCTATCCACGATCGGGATTTCCAGCGCTGTCGGGCTTCCGCTGCATCGCACTCTGCTCCTGTCGGGCTGCTGCTGACGGGAATAGAACCGCCGGCCACGCGGCCGGCGGTATTTCATACCAATTCCGGCTGTAGTAACATTATTACGTGGCATACATACTTTCCTAATAGACACCAAAGCATTCTTGACAACTTTCTAGGATCTACAGAACTGGGGAGAAAGGTTCCCAGGGCAACTGTGGTGACATGAATCAATGCAAAACAAGGGGTGGGGCTATTATGGTGTGCTCCACAGCGAATCAAGTCTTTGCGTATTACACTGGCGAGTCCATGCAAAGGATGCGGTGCACATGGGCCCACACACTGCACACCCTGCACCCATATAATATACTTACCGATCCGTTGCTGGCTGCAGAGCTGTAGAAATCACTGGGAAAATGGCCATGTGACTATTTTCCAGTGATTCGTGCATGTGCTGTAGAGATGTCCCGGTAACGCGGTACGGGTGCCATGTTCCCGGAGACCTGCGCATGTGTAGTACTCTGGCACAATACCAGAGTCTACTACATTGCCGGAGAGGATGGGGCCGAATCGGAGCCTGCACACGGGCCCCCTCCTCTCTTAAATCACCTCTAATTGGAGAAGTGGATGTGATCAGGGAAGGCTGTTCTCTAGCCATTCTGATAGTGATGGATGACATCAGAACTCATGAATTATCAGCAATCACATTAGAATGTACTGTATATACAGGTATGTTTTATAGAACTTTCTATGTATACTGTATTGAAGGATAAGCATTAGGAGTGTCTCTCGCCATGTCTAGTACTTGTCAGTCCTCCAAGTTCCTTTTCAATATTATGTCCAGGCTCCGTCATAGCAGAGGATGATAGTTCATCTTCTTTTAGCCTGAAGGATAGAAGAGAAACCTTGTCCAGCTTGGGAGACAGAGCTTTAATTACCATGGAATAGGAAACTTAAAACTCTCTTGGTTCACTCTAAAACATAATATAGACAAGTCAGACAAGTGACAAATGATTCTAATCTGCTTAATTATTCCAAAGATGAATAGAAAACAAATGACTTATGCAAAGCCAAACACACTAAAATAAATGACAATTGACTCAGTGGAATGAAATAGAAAGTACAGTATGGTACGTGTTGTCTGTGAAACATAAAAACATCATATCATCAATGTAAAATGACTGGTGGAGGTTTGTATAAGACCAGAACACTTTTTATCCATCCATCCATATAACTATCACAACTTACAAAAATGTCAACGCATTTGTCTGTATTGCAAATGACACAGAGTGTTTAAAAAAAAAAAAAATAATATATATATATATATATATATATATAATAAAATAAACCATACTGTGTGAGTTAAAAGGGGGTGAGGGAACATTGACCTTGAACTATCCGAGAACAGTTTTGCAAGTGTCACCCCTCTCACACAGATAATTTGCTGTCATACAGCCGTCAAAGAACTTGTGTTTTTCTCATGCATCATAAAAATGCTTAGTTCAAAAGTAGAGCAACGTGTTAACTTAAATTCTTTAACTAAATGAAACAAAACACCCACTGAATATTACAGTATGCTAACCCAAGCAGATTATATGTCACATGCATGTGTGATGGAGTTGCACAAAAGATTTAATGACTTTCATGAGGATGTTGAAGATGATGAAGGCCTTGCACATCAAAAACAAATGAAAATAAGGAAAAAATTGAGAAAGTTGTTCGAATTGACCATCTACCTAGCATCGAATGATAGCATAGATGGTAAACATAGACAAAGGAACTGCTAGGCAAGGTTTGCATCAAGATATTAACATGACAAAAGTTTGTGCTAAGATGGTTCTCACTGCCGAGCAGAAAGAAAATCAAAAACGAATTTGTACAGACAATTTGGAACAAAGTCAAGTGGATTCACATTTTATAGATAACATGGATCTTCCAGTATGATCATGAGACAAAACACCAGTCCATGCGCTGGAAAACACCGTCATCACCAAGAATGAAGAAAGTACATCAAAGCAAATCCAAATTTAAAAATCCATGTTAATTGTTTTCTTTGATATCACAGGTGTTATATTGGAAGACTAGGTACCAGAAGGCACAACAGTGACTCAACATTACTACAAAAATGTTCTAGTAACTTTGCGGGAAAGAATCAGAAGAAAGAGGCCGGAGATGTGAGAAAATGGTTTCATCCCCCATCAGGACAACGCGCCAGCCCACACAGCTCTCTCTGTGAAGCAGTTTTTGGCCGAGAAACAGATTGCAGTGCTAGAACATCCTCCATACTCACCCGACCTAGCACCGTGTGACTTCATTCTTTTCCCTGAAGTCAATGATCTGTACTCAAGGGAACCCGTCTTGCATCAGTTACTGACATAAAGAAGAAATTGACGGAGCTGTTGAGACAGCTAACAGATAATGAGCGGTATGCAGTCAGGAAGCCGGCGGACGTAATCCCGACAGCCGGCTTCATGACTGCTTTATCTCAAGGAGGGTTAAATGACAGGCATCTAAATCTAGACACCTGTCATTTTACCAACGCTGGGAGACCAGTGCCCGGCATCCCGATCAAAGTGATGCCGGACGCCGAGCACGGACAGCCATGGGGGGGAGGGTTAGGTTAGGGGCTCCCGGGGGGGGGGATTTAGGGTTAGGCACCTGCCCCGGGAGGTTAGGTTTAGGTTAGGTTTAGGGGGGGAGGGAGGGTTAGGCACCCCCGGGGGGGAGTTAGGGTTAGGCACCCCCCGGGGATTTAGGATTAGGCGGTGGGGTAGGGGGTATAGGATTAGGCACTTAGAGGGGGGATTACGGTTAGTCACTGGGGGGGAGGTTAGGGTTAGCCACCCCTAAGGGAGGGTTAGGGTTAGGGGTAGAATAGGTTAGTGAATACTTACCTGGGGACGATCAGGATTTTCATCCTTGTCGGGCTGTCGGGATTTGAACCGTTGGCCAGGGGTCCGGCGGTAAATCATACCGATTCCTAATGAGCTACAGCACGGCTTTGACCAATAAAAATTACAGTGCAGCAGTGTGTGGATGTAGAAGGGGAATGGAGTTAAAATGTACTTAATATAATTAAACATATATTATAGCATCAGTCTTGTCATTCAATAGCCACACCTTGGAGATAGAAAGATTTAAAAATGTATTTGCTATGATCCTACGTGGCTGCATCACACTGTACTGATTGTTTCTCAGTGGAACTAAAAGTGTGAAGATTGTTACAAGAAATGGAAACAAAGTGTCTATTTTGAATTTGTTATATTGTTTTTATCCTCAGACTGTTGCAAGCATCATATTCTTCTGAACACATTGTTGTCGCTTGATATACAACAAATGTAGACGTCTTAAGAAAACTTATTCAGAGTGCCCCGTGTGTTATTTTATATAACAGCAACATTGTAATATATTAAATATATATAGTATTTTTTTATACAAATGTACAAGATGGGAAAAGACTTTAGAATAAGATCCAAGTGCTTATGCTTAGATATCATAGTGAGCAATGTTGGATGAATGGTGAGGATAATTATAAACTTACCCCAGCAGACTTAAAGCAGATATTGCAGCAAAAGGTGGTTATACTAATTACTAGTCTACAGGGGTTGAATACTTCTACAAGCAACATTTTTCAATATTTATATTATATATATATATATATATATATATATATATATATGCGTTTTTAAAATTGTAGACAAATAATGAATTATGACATGATCCCAATGGTATGCCTGCACACCTAACCTACTCTCACCTATACTGATCTCACTAGTATACTCTTGCACCTACACTACTCCCACCTATTCTGATCCCAATGCTATACATGTACACCTACCATACTCTCACCTATACTGATCCCACTAGTACACCCTCACACCTACCCTTCTCCCACCTATCCTGGGGGCGGAGACTCTGCAGTGTGTGCTGTCTGAGCTGTGAGGAGGTTGTGTGGAGGAGAGCTCTAGCTGCTGCAGGTGTGTCCCGTGTCTGCACGGAGACTCCCTGCTGGCTTCCCCAGGGGGATGGATCCTCCTGGGGGAGAGTGCTCCCAACGTTCAGCCTGTGGCTCGGGCTCTAAAGCAAAAGCCAAAGCAAAGACTCGTGGTGTACGGATAACTAGTGCGGCAGGCCAGTCCGGATCATCAGGAAGCAGCATGAGTGACAGTGGAGGCAATATCATCAGCCCGGCTTCTGTGCAGTTGGAACCACAGCTTGTTCCCCCTATGTCTGAGGGTGCTCCCCTATGTGATGGAACAAAGGGTCAAGCAGTGCTGGAAGCTACCTACCCTGTCGGTGTGGGCCCAGTGAAGAAACTGGAGCCACAGTCGGATTCCCACAAACTCTCCCTGGGTGCTCCCTTGTGTGATGTAACACAGGGTGGAGTGACAGCAGCTACTGTCTGCCCAGGGGGTAGTGAAGTATGTGGGGGGGTGGGGCCCCTTGATGCCTTGGAGAATGTTCCTGGATCCCCTGGTGATACTGGGGATGAAGAGGAAGATGAGGAGGAGGAATCATTTGATAGCTTCTCTATTGAGGAATTACAAAGAGAGGCAAAGCGTATACAAACCAGAAATAATGATAAGAAGAAAAAAAGAAATACCTGCTATAAATGGGAGAAACCAGTGTTAAAAGAAATGATTGAGACCCTTTCTGTGACTCTGGGAAGGGTTTTAAAATAAGAAAAGCGCTTGGAAAAAAAGGAAAAGCAGATGCAAGCAGCTGTGAAAGGGTTACCAGTTTATGCAAAGGTCCAATCAAGGCCGACACCCATGGAGACAGGTGTTATCAGTGTACCTGGTGATTGCAGCAGCACCCCATAGCCTGTTTCTGCAACTGAAAGTGAAACAAACCTACCAGCTGATATCCAGGCAGAGTGTATGCAGCTGGAGGCAGCAGCAGTAGATGAGTGTAATACAGCTGAAGATGCAGTAAATATGGAGGATAAAGTTATGACAGAGGTGGTGGTGTCTGGAGCTGTGATTGCTGATTCCCAGGAGATGTCCATGGCAGGGGACACAGTGGAGATGTCTTGCGAGCCTGAGGTGGAGGATGTTGCGGAAAAGGGCGCTTTCAGTGAGCCGGCTGTCCTGCAGGTGAGTAACAGTGTGCCGTGTGCTGGGGGTAAGGCAGGTAAGAACTGGCCGGTGACGGCTGAGCCTGACAGTGCCCGGCATGAACTATTTCCACCTGTAGTGATGGCAGATGGCGGAGCCAGGAACACAGAGGGCGCGGTGTTCCCGGCTCAAATGGAGGTTGTTATGGCGGAATTAAGGCTTGAGGAAGCTTTACAGAAAAGTGGCACTGAGGGGGGTCTCCAGGTGAATCTGCAGTGGCAGGTGAATTACCTGTTACTGGGGAGGCTCTGGGGATTGTTCCCGGAGACGTGCAGGGCGAGAAGGTTATGGGATCAAGGAGGTTGCCGCATGGTACTGGTTTAGGAGGGCGCATAAAGGAAAGACAATTTGCACAAGGAATGCCTGCATTAGAAAAGACTGGGCTGCCGGAGGAGCAGATTAAAGTAATAGAAACTGTTCATGGAGATAAAATGCTTGTACCAGCCAGGGCTGCAGAGGCTGCCAAAATTATTTGTGATGATGTAAGAAGGAGAGAGGGTGGGGGGAGTGTGGTAACAAACGTATCGGACAAACAAACTGTTCCTGGAAGTATATCATATGCTAAAATGGTGACAAGATCTAATGCTTTCAATATGAATGTGAATAATGCTGGTCCACAAATGCCGGGTGCAGCAGGCCAGGTTGGAAAAAGGAGAAATTTAATCCAGTTCCGATGGGCAGGAGAGGGGGAAGTTCCTACAAAGGAGACTTTCTTAAAAATTATTTTTGGTCTGGGGTTTAAACCCTCAGATTTATATGCTTGCATACACCCGGTTAAATCTGTAGAATTTGATTTGAGTTTTTTATCCTACCAGGGAGTGTTCTGGACAAAATGGCAGGCATGTAAAATATCAAAACCATATGATATGTACAGAGTAAATTTGGTTACAAAGCATGATAAAGTGAAGGTGCATATTCTAGTGAGGAATGAGTCCATTCCTGTCCAAGATATTGCGTACTGGTTGTCCAGATATTGTGATATACAGTCTTACCTGAGCAAATCTGGATATACAATGGGAGCTTGGGAGGCCCTGGTAAAGCTGCGTCATTCTAACAGAAGATTCATCCATGTACCGTCCGCTGCATACATTGGCAGGGATTGAGTACAATGCTTCTACCAGGGTCAACCAAGAACCTGCTTTAAGTGCTGGGATTTTAGGCATCTGAGCAGCGAATGTAATGTGTTAAAATGTTCATTGTGTAATAAGATCGGCCATGTATCCAGAGAATGTGGGGTGGTCAAATGTAATTTATGCGGGGAAGAAGGCCACCCGTATAGCAGGTGTCCTCGGGCCAGCCATAATAGTGGGCAGGAGGTTAGGCCAGAACCAAGAAGGGAGGAGGAGGTGGTGAGACAAAAAGAACCACTAGGTGTTGTTGAACATGTAAAGCAGGTGCAAGGGAAACAGGTAAAGGAGGCACCTTTTCAGGAGGTAAGGAGAGGAAATAAGAAAAAGAGGAAAGGTGAAGATGTGCAAGTTGTGCTAAGCAAGAAATTTGATGTATTTTCCTCTGATGAGGAGGAAGTAATGAGGAGTGGGGGTGAATTGATTTTGGTAACAGGGAAGGATAAGAAGCAAGCAAGGACAGTGACAAAGAAAGTTAATAAAATTGAAGGGGGGGAGGAAAGGAATAAAAGGAGGAGAAAGAGATCAGATCAGGAGGAAGGTGATGGGGAGGGATTAGAGTGTGACCCTGCTGGAACTCAGCTGGAAGAGGAAAATATGTGCAGTTTAGGGAGTGTGGTGGAGGAAGTGACGGTGATAGAAGAGACCCTGGGTTTGGAGGAGGATAGGGTGGCTCAAGGTGTGTCCCAAGGCTCCTGTGTAGGGCCGAGTCAGGTACAGGTACCTGGTACTGAGCATCAGGTTATCAAGTTTGTACCCAAACCTCCTGATCCTGGGCCTTCTCGTACGGGGGAGAAGGTCCCTGTAGATTGTCAGGGAGTGAGGGAAGAAGGGGTAGTGACAGTTGTCGCTATGGAAGAGAAGGCTGGCCCGAGTAGGGTTAGCTTGTAGTTTGTGGTGAATTTGGTGCTGGGAATTGTGCAAGGTAAAAGTAAGCAAGGTCTTGCATTTAATAATCTATACATCATGGATCCCCAACCCATACGATGTGCCACAATTAATGTGGCTTCCGTAGTTTCTGAACGTGCTCGTATAATGGCCTTTGATTTTTTCAACACGGTTGAGGTTGATTTTTTGTTTTTGCAGGAGACTAGGATTAGTAAGTTGGATCTCCTCCACAAAGCGAAGCTTGAGTGGAGGAGAGGTCCTTCTTACTGGTCCCTTGCGGCCGAGCTGTACGGTGGGGTGGCAGTGCTTTTTACTGACATGGTAACTGTGTACAAGGTTATAGAGTTGAAAGCAGGTAGATGTATGATTTTGGATATCAACATGAAGGGACAGGACCTTAGATTAATTAATATTTATGGTCCTCAGTCACAGTGGGATAGGAAATGTCTCTTCATGGAGATAAAACCTTTTCTTTGGTGGTGATTTTAATACCATAATTAGGCCAAAAGATAGGGGAGGTTCAAAGAAAACTCTGGGCTATGGCTCCACTTTTTTAGTTAGCATGATTAGACAGGCGGGTCTGGTAGATGTGCATATTCGGCATTTCCCAGACCTCACAGGTTTCACCTTTTTTAGTGGTAGTCATAGATCTAGAATAGATAGGTTTTTTGTTAAGGAATCTTCAAAGACCTCATCTTTAGGGGTGAGGTTAGTGGAGTTTTCCGATCACGCTTTTCTCTCAGTAACTTTGAATGCCTCAGAAACCCCTCAGAAAGGGCGGGGCCTGTGGCGATTGAACTCAGAGCTTCTGGAAGAAGAGAGCGTTAGACAATCCTTTAGGGTCTTCTTTCAATCTCAGGAGACACTTTTGGAGGCGGGTTTGAGTAGATCTGAGTGGTGGGAGGTGATTAAAAAGAGAATCCGGAAGTTTTTCCGTTGGTCTATTGCTAAAAAAAAACTTGTTAAGACGTAACATCTACCATAGCCTAAGAAAGAAATTGGATCTCTTGATCTCTGAGGAGGGAGATAGTGGGGAAATCTCCCGGGTGAAGGCTCGGATGAAGGAGTTTCAGTACAACCGACTGGCATCCTTAGTTCTGGAGAGGGATTATGGAACATACCACTCGCCAGATCCCTACCAGAGCTGTAGGAGGTCAGTTGATGCCAAAGAGATCAGGGGACTGAAGGATGGACAGGGTGTTCTTCATATTGATAAGAAGGGCATTCTGGAAGTGATTGAGTCCTATTATTCAGATCTTTTATTTGAGCATTCACTCATCAGGGAGAGGATGGAGGAATTTCTGAGGAGGACACCAGGTTTGGGTTCTCAGGTTGTTTCTTCTGAATCTTTAGAGAGTGATATAATGGCAGAGGAAGTTAAGATAGCGATAGAGGGGTTAAACTCCAAAAAATCTCCAGGACCGGATGGTTTAACATCTGAATTCTATAAGACCTTTTCAGACCTCTTAATTCCTCGCCTTGTGGAAGTATTTAATGAGAGCCTGGATGAGGGAGTCCTCCCTCCTTCCATGAGGTTATCTGCCCTTATACTACTGTCTAAAGGAAAGGATCTGTCCCGTATTGAGAACTGGTGCCCCATAGCCCTTCTTAATACAGACAGGAAGATTTTGGCAAAGGTACTGTTCAATAGGCTATCGGAATTTTCTGAGCTGTTGCTTTCCCCCTCTCAGCACTGTACGGTGAAGGGCCGTAGAACCTTTAGTGCTGTCCTAGGTGTCCGGGAGGTCATTGAGCGGTGCAGGGCTGAGAAGTGTGGAAAGTATTTACTGGCATTGGATCAATCTAAGGCTTTTGATCGGGTAAACCATGAGTACCTTTGGGCCCTACTGAAAAGGTATGGTCTTCCAGAGCGGGTGGTGAATTGGCTGCAGGCTATTTATCGTCAGGCCGAGAGCTTCCCACTTGTAAATGGTTGGGTGGGTCTCACTTTTGGGGTAGGGTCTGGTGTTCGTCAGGGATGCCCCCTGAGCCCCCTCCTATATGTTTTTGCGATTGACCCCTTCATCAGAAGGGTAGAGAGCGGAACTGTGGGTGGGGTGCAGCTGAGCCCAGAGTTTCCGCTAAAGGTGGTGGCTTACGCAGATGATGTCACGGTGGTTCTCTCCTCATGGATAGAGGCCCGTGATGTGGAGCATCTTATCTGTGAATACTCTGAAGCCTCGTGCTCCAGGGTAAACCGTGAAAAGTGTGAAGTTTTCTGGATGGGGAGGAGGGTGATGAATTTTGCCTTCCGGACAGCTTCCCTCGGGCCAGTCAGCAGATTAAAATTCTAGGCATAACATTTGACCATGGTGACTATGCCTCCCTAAATTGGGATAAGAAGCTGGAAGATGCTACCAAGAGATGGAAGTTATCTCTGAGGGAAAGGGTTGACTTGTGTAAGACTTACTTGATTCCGATTTTTTTATATGTCAGTTATGTGTGTTTTTTGCCTCAATCTATGTGGTCCAAATTGAATTCCTTGTTTTTCTTCTTTTGTGGGGAAACGGGGTCAATATTGTCAGGAGAAACATCACCTACAGACCGAGGAAAGACGGGGGTTTAAATATGGTAAACCCCGTTGTCTTTTTTGTAACAGCCTTTTTAAAATTTAATCTTGGGAGTTTGATTTTAGATGCTCCCCCTCGGTGGGTAGAGGGATTTAGATTCTGGATGTTCCCCTTCCTCAGGTTGTGGCTAGAGGGTGGCCAGGTGAAAAGCTTTCGGATTCGGTGTGGTTACCTCCCAATCTACGTCATCCAGAGTTTGAAGGTGATGAGGCGTTTTGGCATGGTGGTGAGTGAAGTCAAAAACTTCTCTAGAAGGGAGTTGGAGAGAAGAATTTTGCAGACTCACTTCCATGACCAGCTGTCCCTGAGGGACTGTCCGAGTGATGTCGCTTCGGCCGGGTTAGCTCTGTTAAATTCACAGAGGATACCGCAGAAGTTTAGGGACATTGCTTGGCTCTCTTTTCACGGAAGACTTTATGTAGGGGAGAATCTCAGGTGGAAGAGTGTCAATGATCGTGGTTGCCCACGGGAGGAGTGTCCAGGGGTGGTGGAGACGATGGACCACTTTCTGCTTGAGTGTCCCTTTAATGTAAAGGTTTATGAGGAGGTGTCAAAAGCCATTGGTATTCCGTGCCTTTCGGGGCTTAGTTACCCTGAGTGGGTTTATGGGGTAGTCAGAAGATACGGTGGATTTAATTTAGTCACGATTTATTATAGTTAGTTTAGCAGTTAGATTTCACACGTGGAGCGCACGGTGTCAGGTGTCCATAAGGAAAAAGGTCCTCCCCTATAGGAATGTGGTGGGTTTGATTCTTCAAGAGGTGAGAAGGATGATGGATCTGGATAGGGAGGGGTTGGATGCTGTCGGCTGGTCTCGTCGGTGGGGCCAGTTGAAACCCCCTTGAGTGGGTGGCAAACAGTCTCTCTGAATTCCAGCTTTGGGTTTTCTTTTCTCTTTTTTCACTCCCTTGTAGATGGTTTTTTGAAGTATTTTGTTTTATTTATGGAATGGTTTGCATACATCTGCCTGTAGGTGTTGGTGATGGGTAATATAGTTTAGGGGTTGATGTATGATTTAGATAGTTTCCTTTGACTTGAGGTGGTTTCTAAATCCTTGCTTAGTTTTCCCTTGCAGGTGGTGGATTGTATATAGGTAGTAGGGTAGATAAGTGTTTGTATTAGGTTAGGAAAAGTATAATATGAAGTAATATTATGTATTTTTTTTGCCTTTTTTATTAAATTTTTGATTTTATGTAATTATTTATTTACATTTTATGTATTTATTATTATTATACTTGTTGCAAGTTTTAATAAAACTAAGCATGACCTATACTACACATACTAACATAATCTTACTCCTACCCTACTCCCACCTATACTACACATACTAACATAACCTTACTCCTACCCAACTCCCACCTACAGTATACTACACATACTAACATAATCTTACTCCTACCCTACTCCCACCTATACTGCACATTCTAACATGATCTTACTCCTACCCTACTCCCACCTACAGTATACTACACATACTAATCTTACTCCTACCCTACTCCCATCTATACTATTGTACACATACTAACATACTCTTACTCCTACCCTACTCCCACCTACAGTATACTACACATACTAACAAAATCTTACTCCTACCCTACTCCCACCTACAGTATACTACACATACTAACATAATCTTACTCCTACCCTACTCCCACCTACAGTATACTACACATACTAACATAATCTTACTCCTACCCAACTCCCACCTACAGTATACTACACATACTAACATAATCTTACTCCTACCCTACTCCCACCTATACTGCACATTCTAACATGATCTTACTCCTACCCTGCTCCCACCTACAGTATACTACACATACTAATCTTACTCCTACCCTACTCCCATCTATACTATTGTACACATACTAACATACTCTTACTCCTACCCTACTCCCACCTACAGTATACAATTCACACTAGCAACTGTTCCGATCTCCACTGCAAAATACCCTTCCTCCTCTTGTCTCAGCTATGCCCTCTTACAAATAGAATGTAAGTTCATAATCAGAGCCTTCAGTACCCATTGTTTTAATGTCTGCGTTTATTGTGTCTATCTTGTATGACTTTTTTATGTCCTGTTTTTCCCTTACACATTTATGATAATAATAATGTAATGTACATTTATATATAAAGGTTTCATAGCATTGAGATTTTGATAATAATTTTTCATTAAATGAGGAAAAACAGGAAGCTAAACTTGCCTGGAAACAGAAAATACAGAATGTGGTTTGCAATGAAAAAAATGAGAGGATTGTTTTTGGACACATACTGTACCTGGATGATCAGCTTGCTACAGTGATCGGGCATGACAGAGTTAATAAAGGGTATATCTCTGAAGCAGAACTATTCGCACAGATCAGTCTGCAATTAGCAGCTGCAGTCTGCATTCACATCAAATTAACAATGCATCAAACACTTTCCCTATGGCTCTATTCCAAATCTCGCTCTGTAAAAGTCTGAGAACTATACCACTTATCAATCCATCAGTTTATTGACTGCTGCCTGAATGTGAGACTAAACTAATCTAAAAATAACCCAGTTTTCAGTGTGCTAATACCAACAACAGAAGCAGCATAAAGACACAAGTGTTAAAGAATTAGCAGAAATGCTATTCTGCCATTAATGTACTAATCACGCTCTTATCCAATTGAGCCAATACCAAGTAAAACATGGTCATTTCATTTTCCCGGTACAAGGACATTTTTTTATTTTATAGCAAAATATTTTTTAAGAAACTGAAGTAACGACAACTTTGACCATATTGTCTGAGAGTTGTAATCTATTTTTCATTTAAAGAAACAGAGGACTTCAATCGTAAAAAAGGATGAAAAGATCACGTCTGGAAAAATCTAGGGAACTAACCAATGATACAAGCTTTCTTAGCTAGTGATTGATGAATGAGTTCTACATCATTACTGTACATTATCTATAAAGGGGTCTATGTTCTAAGCTTTAAGGCCTTATTCAATTAGCCACGATAAGCCGAATTTGGTGAAAAGTGTCCGCCGATGACGCCATTTTGTTAGGCGAGAACTTATGCCCGTATTCAATTCCAAAGACTTTTCGCCAGTGTGAAAAGTCTGCGCCTTGTAACCAGCGGAAAAGATTCGCCTCTGAATGCAGGTGAAAAAAAGTGCAGAATTGGGGGTTTGGGGTGCAAAGTTGTGTCAAAAAAAGATTGAAAAACAACTTTAGATCACCCCAAAAAAGTAATTTCTTTTTGAGGGTGAAAAAGTTCAAAGTTGGGGGATAAACTTAAAAACTAGCAAAATAAACTCCAGGGGGTCGCCCAAATATGCCCCAGGTATATTTTTGATTGCAGGGATTTGCTGAAGGTGCATTTTTTACGTTTTTTAAAACCTCGCTTTAGCGATTTTTAACCATGCTTGCACCCATTTTCATGTACCCCAAATTTGCTGAGACTACTACTATTTTTGCAAAAAAACCTGCTAAATGCTATTCTTCGCCACTTGTGCAAAGACGCTAAATAGCAGCTATTGAGAGCATTTAAGCACAACAAATACCTTCAGCAGGGCTACTCGCGGGTATCCATAGTGATTCCCCATGTCAGTGCATCTTTTGAGGGGAGTCAGGTTGATTTCCCTAAATCTGACAGCACTTTTTGGCTGTTTGAGTTTCACTGGGACGCGTTTTCGCATCCTGTAGAATTGAATAGGGCGAAAAGTGGCCGCGCGGCCAAAAAGTGTTTTCTCCAAAAACACGCGATGTAGGCGGAAGTCCGGCAGGCGAAAAGGACGGGACTTTTTGTGGCTAATTCAATATGGCCCTCAGAGAGAGACAAAGTGGACGAAGATAAAGTACCAACCAATCAGCTCCTATCACTTTAAAGGCTGTGTTTGAAAAATGAAATTTAGTAGCTGATTGGTTGGTACTTTATCTCAATCCACTTTATCTCTCTCCAAGGCTTAGTACATAGACCCCTAATTTAAATGCTAGGGGAGCGCTAGCCTGCCATAGAGCCACTGTTCCAGCCATGACATGGTGTGGCCACACCTCCATCAGCATTTCACTTCCGCCAAAGAGCTGGGCAGTCACTACATGGCCTCACCTCCTTCATACCAGGGCAAGGCATATCTCATGGCTGTTTATGCAAGTGTATTGAGACACAATTTTAAGGATAACTCCACCCAAATTTTAAAAAATAGATATCGTTCCTCAAAAGCTCCAACAACTCAGCAACGGACATTTTTAAAACTAACTGCAGAGTTGTCAATTCTGCTTCCCAGTTGGCTTCTCATTTACAAAGAAAGATCTTGGGAGATTCACATCAACCATACTGTGACCTGGGTGAATCTGGGCAGAGATAGCAGGAGAGAGGGTCGCAGCAATGGTCCAGTGGGGTCTTCCAGACCTAAGGTAAGTAGCTTTATATTTTATGATGGTACCACAATGGAGGAGCTGTGTTTTTCCAGCTGGAAAAAAATCCTTTTTGAAACATTCCATTAATAGGGGGCCTAGGATAGGTTAAATGTAATTTACAGCTGTAGGGTCTAAAAACCTTTTAGGATAGACTGGAATGGGAATTGCTTATTTGATTTAATCATATTACTGTATTTATGGCTGACAGCAGTATCATGACTATTTGTACAGTGACCACGTCCACCGTGTGTGAATAGAACTTCAAGTGTGCAAATCTGACTCAAAGCAAATTATCCTCATCAAATTCATTTAAAACAATGTACAAGGTAATGATACTAAAACATACTCTAACGTGTTATTATAGTGACTATAACAACCACTGCAGTGCCTATTTGGATTATTATTATTTTTTTACATCTTTCATCAGAAAAACTGGAATAAGAAACATTAAAATTGAGTTATGTAATTGACAAAATCTCATTCTCATTCATTTTAAATAAGACTTTCATTGGTTTATTGTTAATTAACCACATTAACGGCCATATTTATTAACATTATTTTTCACACCCTTTTCACATTAACTTAGTATCACATAACTTATTAAAGGGCAAGTGGGGACCTGAGGCCTAGACATTAAACAAGCATCAGCCCAAACCCCCATATTTTACCAGCAGACTGTACCCCCGTATTTTGCCAGCAAACTGTACCCCCATATTCTACCAGCAGACTGTACCCCCATATTCTACCAGTAGACTGTACCCCCATATTCTACCAGTAGACTGTACCCCCATATTCTACAAGCAGACTGTACCCCCATATTCTACCAGCAGATTGTATCAGTAGTCAGTGCTGCAGTTCATTCATTCATTCATTCAGTTATCACCAAACATTTTCCCAACATCCCCCAGCCACCATCACCACAGCTCTAGTTGAAGTTGTTGCATGCCACGGAAACAAAACCTGGATTGCCAGTAACTTCCATTAAACTGTGGTTGGTAGCAAACGTAGTAAATCATTTGAGTGACTAACACATCTCCTGCCTGCTCCATACCTGTGATAATAGTCACTGCCAGTCCAGGTACAGATTAAAGAGTCATTAAAAGGAGCCGCAGGGAAGTGTGATGAACGATACATACATGAAGGACGCCCCTTAAAGTCCCTGCCTCCAGGCAACTGCCTATGGAGCTTAGGGGCATATGCATCAATGCTTGATGTGAGATAAAATTGTGAGATATATATCACCAACCAATCAGCTTCTAACTTACATTTTGCAGGCTGTGTTTAAGAAATGAGAGTTTGGAGCTGATTGGGTGGTGATATATATTTCACAATTTTGTCTCACATCAAGCTTTGATACATATGCCTCTTAGCGTTTCTTCTACAGTACTGTCCTGTTCCACTGTAAATGCCCCAAGACACAGCAAGATCCATTTTATATGTGCTTAAAAGTGATGACATGTTTTTTTCTTCCACTAGTCATAAATCTATACAGCAGATTAGCAGGAAGAGGTTCTAGGTTTACACCGTTGTATTAAATGTAAAATCCGTACTTGGGAGAAGGAAAATGCAGTATTGATTTTGTTTTTATAAATTGCTCTTGTGTGGAAAGAAGTGAGCAAAATCGAATTCATCACCCAACAACTGGATCACAAGAATAGGGAAAGAGGATCTTTTACAGTGACTGTCCCTATTTATAAATAAGCAATAATAATCCCTTTATGAATGCACACACAATCTATAATTATATACTGCATTAGAACAGTTTCTGCCAAAAGGCAATAGCAGCAACCAAACACATCCAAGAAAAAAAACAATAGAAAAACAGTTTCACAAGAATACAGCTATCATAAAAGAAGGAAATACTCAGACTCCTTTTATCTTTTATGCACTTGAACAACATAGAAGCTCCACTGGAACATACGTAAAGTCATTTTTATTTTTTTATACTGTATGTATAACATAATACGTTATTATGTAACTTTCATACTCAGCTACAAGTTTTCAGAATTTAAACCGCTTCGCCGCTAAGGCTTTTCTCAACCCTGTGCTGAACTTATTTGGCCACTTTTTGGGCTGGTCACATGCCAACATCAATGACGGGCATTTTGTCATGCATTTCCCAGAGATATTATAACTTGTTTTTTTCTAGAAGAGTTTGTATTCTCAGAAAATATAATTAGTTAATTTATACCTTGTTGCACACAAATAACATCTACCCAAAATTAAAACTTGATGTGTGTATTTCTTTTCTATAACTTGTGGTTTTTGCTACGCCATAATCCACTATTCAAAAACAACAAAAGGGAGATTTCAACGCATACAGTAGGTTTTCATAGTAAAATTTATTAATGGGCTATATTTTTAGTGAAACACAAAATGTGCTGCAATAATATGGTAGGCAAGGCAAACCATTTTGTCAACTACATAACTCTTTCAACTGTGAGTACCCTGAAAGTATTGGTGCCAGGATGGGGTAAGATTGGGCACTTTTAGTTTAGTGGCAATAAACACTAATGGGCCTCATTTGAAAGAGGGGACTTCCCTCTTTCAAATGAGTATGCCCTAGAGTTTATTGATGCCAGGATGGGTGTACTCCTAATCCAAGTGTGGGATTTTAGAAGTGGAGAAGTTGGCCATAAGGTGCTAGATAAATGTTAAGTAGAATCTGATCAGTTGCTATGGGCAACATCTACACTCATAAAAACCAGCACTTTAGTAAATATACCCCTTAATGTCTGTAGTGTAAGGGGATTTTATTTGGTAATCACACTGGCCACCATACAATAACTACTAAAGGGGTACAAAGTTTGAAAGACATGACTGCCCTCTATCAAGCAAGTTTACCTCTCTAGGGGGCCTATTTACTAAGCAGTGTTAGGAGACAGAGTGAAAAGTGATAAGGTGCCAGCCAATCAGCTCCTAACTGCCATCTCACAGGCTGTGTTGGGAGCTGATTGGCTGGCACCTTATCACTTTTCACTCTGTCTCATAACACTGCTTAGTAAGTAGACCCCTAAGTGCCAGGATTGAGGCACTTTCTACTTTTATTGCCCTCCGCGATTCTCTGGCTCTTAAGAATGTTCTGTGGCAGAGAGGAGGCAGAGCCTATTGACATCAGTACCTCCCAATGGGACACTTGTAAATATTTTTTACCCCCTTTGATTTCCCACAGTGCTGAGGATGAGTGAAACGCATCCTTAGCATTTTTTAAGTTTATGCTGAGGATGAGTCCCACTTGTCCTTAGCACCAAAGAGGTTAATATTTAGATTTTCAAGTGATATAAAGCTTCAACTCCTCCTTGATCAACCCTGCCCTCCTGCGGAAAGTTAAAGGGAAAGAAAATCACCCATTACATTAATCAGGGACCCAGCTCTCTAGTTTTCATGCTCAAGGAGTTTACTACAAGCCATACAAGATGCTTCATTGCTATAAAATGAGTCAGTCCTTCAGATAAAATTAGAACAGTCAGCATTCAGAATCAAGTAATTTTCTTTCCTATACATAGCAGGATTCATTAAGAAGGAACTGTCCAAGGTAGCCAACTTCATTAAAGAAAAAGCTAAACATAAAACTAATATGTAAAAGGAATTTGTTCACATGTGAAGGTGATGGGTGTTTTAGACGGACATGCATCAAATCTCAACTTTGCTGACTAGTAGCAGCCATGATTATAAGGTCTATGTACAAAGCCTTGGAGAAAGATAAAGAGGGGTATTCAATATGAAAGATTAACTTCCCTGGCAAAGTTAACGTTTCATATCGGAGTTTTTTTCTGCGTAAAGGTATGGTGCATGCTCCCGCTTATCCCCGTATTCAATATCAAATTAACGAAAACGGGAAACTCCGAAGTTGGATTTGCGTAAAGTTACGAATTTTTCCTTAAAATAATTGTAAGACCCTCCTAAAGTTGTAAAAACATGGGGGAACACTATGGGTACCCCCGTTTTAGCCTTTAATTGAAAGTCGGGGCTTTAAATAGCCGCAGCAGGTGTTTTTTTCCCAACATGATGCAGAAGAGCATTTAGGTTATTTTTTTCGTTTTTTTAAGTGGTCCCATCAAATTTGGGGTACATGAAAATGGGTAATAGCATATTTTGATGTCCCTAAAGTAAGTTTTTAAAAATTATGCATTTGTGCACCTGCCGCTATAATTCTATTCTAGAAAACACTTGCCGCATACTTGCAGAATAGCCCTGAACCTATTTCCCTATTGTTTAACAATTTTTTCCCAATTTTTTTTTTTGCACCCCAATTTTTAAATACATTTTTTGGGGTGTCCCTATTTTTTTTTTTACTTTTTTTGACACAGTTCTTTTGTAAATGTCAATCTCAGGGGTGCAGGCTATTTTTTTTAAGCCTGCACCCCTAAACCCCAATTCTGCACTTTTTTTCGACACCTATTCAATGGTGAAAAGTTATCACCGTTTTTTATCAAAGACTTTTCAAAACTGCGATAAGTCTTTGAAATTGAATACGGTGTAAAACTAAAACAAGTGATATTAACGCAAAAACGTTAAAAAGTGCGATATTAACGCAAAAAATGATGTTATCGCACCCATATTGTATACCCCTAAAAGTGTATGGAGATAAAGTACCAACCAATCAGCTCCTGTCACTTTACAGGCTCTGTTTGAAAAATGATAAATAGAAGCTGATTGGTTGATACGGAGATAAAGTATCAACCAATCAGCAAAGAGAGAGAGATTAAAAAATGTGACAGTTTTCTCACACTTTTTAAACTCGGCCAATGTAAACAAAGCAACAGAGCAAACTGGCAGGTTTTTCAGACTCAAAAAACTCTGACGATTTAAACTCTCATCCAGATGTTTTCCCATTTTGAAGATACAACTGGACCAATGTGAGAAATTACTGCTATACTCTCACATTTTCTAAACTCTCTCCCTATTACATTTGCCGGTAAATCTCTTAAACTGAACAGTACTCTGCTGTATATATCAAGGTACAAGAAAATGTGGTAAACATGGGGATGAGTTGTTGAGATTGCTGTTTGAGAGCTGTGAAAGGAATATAACATGGAATGTACATGACTAATAAATAGGGCATTTTGTTTATTGATCCTACAGTAGTTAGTGACTAGGGACTTGGGATGAACCAACAGAAACATGACAAAATGTGGTAATTAGCATTTGTATTGATTTACGACTAAACAGAGCTCGGAGCTCTTCTTATGCTCAAGGAAAAGTCAAGGTCACTGTGAAAATAACAAAAAATAAATATTATTTATGGGTTTAGTTAAAACTTGCAGACCACTAGTTTTGTTTCCCTTAGGAGTTTGCACTACTGGTTCTCTAAATTTCTTTATTGGGAGAAGTCACAATTAATGCACTGTAGGACTTACTCAGAGATGGACACTGTTAGCACAGACGTTGCATCTTTGTTAGGAGCGGCTGTGCTAAAACATGCAAAAGCCGGAGGAAGCGCCGTGTGTAGATAGAAACCTATTGCCTGCTTTTGTGATCTGCTGCTGAATCCGAGGACGCAGCACCAGATCAACTGCGTTAACCATCGGATATCTGAGTAACAATCTGCTTACTCAGGATGTCTAGTGTAATCATTTTGCAATTGCCGGTAAATCTGCGTACGAAGCTGGCCTCGTCAAGCTTATAAAAAGGGTCTGACATGTCCCCATTTTGTCAAACGCTCCCTGACACAGCCCCCGCGCTCAAATGGCCACAGTCTGTCAATCAGACTGCAGTATCCGGGGCACTGAGAGCAATGACGCAGAACAAGCTGTGCACATGCGCAGATCTCAAACCATCGGAGATTTGCATTAACATCAAGTTAACTTACATCTCTGAATCAGGCACTGTGGTAGATAAAGTGGAGAGAGATAAAGTACCAACCAATCAGCTCCTGTCATTTTTCAAACACAGCCTGTAAAGTGGCAATAAGAAACGGATTGGTTGGTATTTTATTTCTCTCCACTTTATCTCTCTACAAGGTTTAATAAATATTTCCCCCAGGTTTAGAGAATATAGCAATAAGCAGGAGGAAAAATAGATATAAGGAACCACTTCATACTTGCCTACCCTCCCGATTTGGTCGGGAGCCTCCCGAAAATTGGGTGCTGCTCCCGACCTCCCGGGAAGGCAGACAAGTCTCCTGGCAGCAGCCGACCCCTCTTGCTCCCCACTGCAATTACAAGAAAATCCCCGACAGCGTGGGGCCTGTGACGCGATTCACGGCAAATCGCGTCATTTTGGCCCCGTCCCCTGCTTTGGCGGGGCCAAAATGATGCGATTGCGTGTCTCCGCCCACAAACTCTTGTTGTCTGGCTGTCCCCGTTTGCTGGCCACGCCCCTCCAGTCAAGCCGATCTGGCTGCTCCCTCCCAGAAGGGGCAGCCAGATAGTTGGCAAGAATGGACCAGTTAGATTTGTGTTTTAGGGGCCTATTCATCATAGGGGGGCCAGATGGCCCTGGATGATTGCGGTAGTGGATACTTAATCACCGGAGCAATTCAGCATTGCTCTAATGCTGCTCTGAAAAGCAGGTGCTGTATCCATGCGATCAGAAGCACTATGCTATTTATTGGAGACTGTAGTGGTGGGTACACACTATACAGATATATCTGCAGATGATGGTTGTTCGCACACACTGAACAACCATCATCTGTGTCTGCCCGCAGGTCCCAGCGGCCACGGGGCATGTCAGGGGCATGTCACGGCGGGCGGTGTGTGTCCTGCCACCCTCTCCGTGGCTGCTGCTGTGTGTGTACAGGCGGTCTGCAGACATATCTGTCCATCGGCTGTGCAGCACAGCCAATGCAATATGTTGGTGAAACGCGACGTTCACCGATATGTCGCGGGTACACACTGGCCCGAGGCCAGCAGATATATTGGCCGATCAATTGATCGGCCAATTTATCTGTCAGTGTGTACCCAGCTAAAGTGTTCGTTTATTTATTTCCCAGTTAGCGGCAGTGTACTTGAGATCTTTATCAGTGTCGTGCCGGCAGTTTGCTCTACAGGTCACTGGGTTTGTGATTCCATCTACCACTGCATTACTTACTGGGTGAACGATTTTCTCTGTATACCCCACTGTTTCTGAATCCATTTTCATTTACAGTAAATGTATTCTTTGAGTGCATCACATTTCCTGAAAGGATCACCATTCCGGAAGGTCACTGGTGTATAAGATACCGTTATATACATTATTTCCCCAGGGATCTGCACATACGCAGTAGACTCTGGGCACACTCTAGTGCCCAGAGTCTACTGGTGCTGCGGTCAGTGGTCAGACGCCTCAGTCTGCTGCCAGCCACCGGGGAGAGAGGAGGGGGCCCTAGACGGGGAATGAACATGGGCCCCCTCCTCTCTTAATACGCCCCTGGTTGAAATCTAATGCTGAGCTCACATGTTGAAGGAGAGAGCGTATAGACAAAGATACCTTTATCTGCTTCTGTATTCCTGCTTCCGTGTGCGTATGGTATGACACCAGTAGCTAACATACTGTAAACAAGTTGGAAGATTGAGCCCTTTTTTACTGAACATCACGTGTTCATGTTAGGATTGTCATCTCCTTCCATAATCTGAACATATTACACTATATATTGCTTGTTCCTCTTTTCCCTGAGCACCTGATATAGGAAAAAAGAGGATGGTTGATCTATTATTCATTGTGAGGATTTATCTGTGAGTATAGGGAGCACACATCAATGATGGACTAAGTAACATCTATGAACTTTTTTGAGTTATATTTGTGAACTTGACATATAGCGCCTGTACCCGTTGTTTTTTTATTGGAGACTACTTGGCCAACTGCGCATGTGTGCGATCAGGTCATGCATGTGTGCAGCCAAAGGTCATGCAGTGAGGAGGTGGCAAAGGAATCTGCTTGGATCCCTCTTCGCAACCCTGGACCTCCTTCCCATTGGAAGAAGCGGGGCTACGGGAATAAGCGCAATCTGAAGAAGGCATTTGTTCTCGCAGGCAAACTCCAAAAACTTAAAGTTTTTGGAATTTGATGAATATTAGGCGGTCCTATCGGGCCCCTGATAGTGAATGGGCCCATTAGTTAACACATGCGAAAACTAGCGGTTCTACACGTGTACCAGGCCATTAGTGATTTTGAATAGGCCCCTTAATCTATAAATCAGAACAATAGAAGCAACCAGCGCAATTGGTTAAAGAATAATAAAACACTGGCAGAAATGTGTGCTTCAAATGTGAATTTATTTTACACGACTTTTTACTAAAAGAATTTTGAGTATTCTCACACACATTTGGATATACAGTATTTGTATGGGATCAAGCACCATTTACAACAGGATATAGAAAGATTCCTTTACGGACATGCGTGGCAGAATGATTAAGTGCCTGTCTTATCGTAAGGAATGATCAGATATTGCTGTCTAACAACATAAAGATACTGCTATACGCATACGGGTTAGAAACCATATGTAAGTGTTGATTACATCTGTAATAACTGATTGCTGTATGACATGCCAAAAAGAAAACTTTACGTGTATACGAGTAAGAATTAAGATGTAAGCGTCAGTCTAATTTGGGAGAGTTTGCAGTCCCAAGAGTTTCACAGTGTTGAACAAAAGACAGACACATTTGAAGCACACATTTTTTACAGTGTTTTATTACTCTCTAACCAATAGCGCTGGTTGCTTCTATTTTTCTGATTTATAGAGTTTGTTTCTGGAGGGTGAGAGGTGTACCTTTTTGAAGCTTACCAGCTGCTAGAAATTATCAGGAGTGCTCGGTTAAGCATCTGTTTAGGTCCTGTCATGACACCGTGCCCCAGCCTGTGCTCAGATACGCCAACCCGACGCAGGTGGGCAGTTGTGACATGTGTTTTACTCGAGCTGCCACCACAAAGAGTATTAGAATAGCGCTTTGCGATTGCCAGACACTTAAATCACACTTCAATTCACAATTAATACACAAATGTAGCATAGGCCTCTCCAGGCACGTGAATTCATAATTCATTAGCGATAACGCTGATAAATATTTAGGATTTATTGAGAAAATATCTCCAGGGTTAAATTACAAGGAAAACAGGTGAATAAACAAGGCATAGAGTTATAAATGCACAGAATGATTTCAGATAAAGGTAAATGATAAAAACTCAGAATCCTAAGTTATCTTACTCTGAGATTTTAGGGGATCTGTGTGGAGGGAGAGCACCATAGAACGCAGATGGGGAGCACTCCTAGCACCTAGCTACTCCCTTGTAGAGTGAACACCCAGCAGTGTGGGCTGCTGGGCCTTATAGTACCACAACTCCTCTCTCCCCCAGCAGCCCCCACCTTTTCAGAGTTCAAAAGGACTGTCCTTTGTTCTCCCAGGGTCTGTGTAGATGTAAATTAACATGGCTACAAGAACCTACCTGTAATATATCTCCATAACTTCAAAGGGTATTTTATTTTATGAAGCCTGATAAGCTAAGGTGGAAAATGACACTCTAGCAGCCTGTGTGTCTGTGCATTGGACCTGCACAATGGCCTCCTAGGGTGAAGAGCAAACATTACTTCCATGAAGCTTTTAGCACCTGGCCACTTGGTTCTGAGTAGCTGATGCAACCCAGTTTTGACATACTGTAGCAATTCATAGCAAGCAGACATTACTGAAATATATATTTTAAAGGAACTACAGTATAAGGGGGTGATTCAAATGTTTTACCAGCGGCTTTTTTTTTAAGACGCCCGACAGAGCAATTCAATTGTTGCTCTGTCAGGGTGCGATAGCCCCAGGCGCCGGCATTTCTGCATGCACTCAGGAGGGTGTGAGCAGAAATGTGTGAGAAACCCCCTGGTTAGGGCATGCTAACTACAGTTAGCGTGCCCTAACCAGAATTTTAGACGGGTTTAGCCATTTTACACTGCTAAACCTGGTCTCATAGGGGCGAAGAGGGCGATAATTATTGAGCGCCCAGAACAATTGAGTAGCAAAACTGGACATTAATTATCACGGCTAAAAAAAACGTTTGAATCGCCCCCTAAAAATAATACTCTCACGGTCAGGTTGTAGCTCATAGTACCATGAGCACACTTTACCCAGGGCACACAGAATACATACAGTCATGCCATGTGGCTTTGAGGAATCGCTGTACCCCATGGCGATGGTCACAGACCCCTTAATCTATTTATTTATTATTTATTTATTAATTATATTGTTATTATTATTATTATTATTATTATTAATCATCTATATCTAGGTATAAATTAGCCTTCTTAGACAAGGGACACAGAGTTGGGGAGGGATTTATAGGCAAGGGGGGATTGAAAACATTTATGAGCTAATAGAATGAGGGATGATAGATGGGAGTGTGAACTATACAACCATAAATTGCATACAGTACCTGCCGACCTCAGGCTCCTTCTACCGAACTGTGGCACTAAAAAAAAAAAAAATTTTGGCTGCCATTAGCTATTTTCACCCCTAAAACAATGTACCAGAGATTAATATTTACAGTATGTGCAGTGTAGATAGTTTGGATGTATGATATATGTTTTCTTCTACTGCACATTACATTGCCTGTCTCATGACAGTGTCTAGCTACAGCTTCGTACAGCAGCCTGGTAACAGTGACTCAACTTGTTTTATAGAGGATCTGCATTGTATACTAACCACAGAATATGGTATTGTGCAATGTACAGTATACTATCCACAGAATATGGCTTTGTGCAATGTACAGTATACTAACCACAGAATATGGTATTGTGCAATGTACAGTATACTAACCACAGAATATGGTATTGTGCAATGTACAGTATACTATCCACAGAATATGGTATTGTGCAATGTACAGTATACTATCCACAGAATATGGTATTGTGCAATGTACAGTATACTAACCACAGAATATGGTATTGTGCAATGTACAGTATACTAACCACAGAATATGGCTTTGTGCAATGTACAGTATACTAACCACAGAATATGGTATTGTGCAATGTACAGTATACTAACCACAGAATATGGTATTGTGCAATGTACAGTATACTAACCACAGAATATGGTATTGTGCAATGTACAGTATACTAACCACAGAATATGGTATTGTGCAATGTACAGTATACTAACCACAGAATATGGTATTGTGCAATGTACAGTATACTAACCACAGAATATGGTATTGTGCAATGTACAGTATACTAACCACAGAATATGGTATTGTGCAATGTACTGTATACTAACCACAGAATATGGTATTGTGCAATGTACAGTATACTAACCACAGAATATGGTATTGTGCAATGTACAGTATACTAACCACAGAATATGGTATTGTGCAATGTACAGTATACTATCCACAGAATATGGCTTTGTGCAATGTACAGTATACTAACCACAGAATATGGCATTGTGCAATGTACAGTATACTAACCACAGAATATGGCTTTGTGCAATGTACAGTATACTAACCACAGAATATGGTATTGTGCAATGTACAGTATACTAACCACAGAATATGGTATTGTGCAATGTACAGTATACTAACCACAGAATATGGTATTGTGCAATGTACAGTATACTAACCACAGAATATGGTATTGTGCAATGTACAGTATACTAACCACAGAATATGGTATTGTGCAATGTACAGTATACTAACCACAGAATATGGCTTTGTGCAATGTACAGTATACTAACCACAGAATATGGTATTGTGCAATGTACAGTATACTAACCACAGAATATGGTATTGTGCAATGTACAGTATACTAACCACAGAATATGGTATTGTGCAATGTACAGTATACTAACCACAGAATATGGTATTGTGCAATGTACAGTATACTAACCACAGAATATGGTATTGTGCAATGTACAGTATACTAACCACAGAATATGGTATTGTGCAATGTACAGTATACTAACCACAGAATATGGTATTGTGCAATGTACAGTATACTAACCACAGAATATGGTATTGTGCAATGTACAGTATACTAACCACAGAATATGGTATTGTGCAATGTACAGTATACTAACCACAGAATATGGTATTGTGCAATGTACAGTATACTAACCACAGAATATGGTATTGTGCAATGTACAGTATACTAACCACAGAATATGGTATTGTGCAATGTACAGTATACTAACCACAGAATATGGTATTGTGCAATGTACAGTATACTAACCACAGAATATGGTATTGTGCAATGTACAGTATACTATCCACAGAATATGGCTTTGTGCAATGTACAGTATACTAACCACAGAATATGGCATTGTGCAATGTACAGTATACTAACCACAGAATATGGCTTTGTGCAATGTACAGTATACTAACCACAGAATATGGTATTGTGCAATGTACAGTATACTAACCACAGAATATGGTATTGTGCAATGTACAGTATACTAACCACAGAATATGGTATTGTGCAATGTACAGTATACTAACCACAGAATATGGTATTGTGCAATGTACAGTATACTAACCACAGAATATGGTATTGTGCAATGTACAGTATACTAACCACAGAATATGGCTTTGTGCAATGTACAGTATACTAACCACAGAATATGGTATTGTGCAATGTACAGTATACTAACCACAGAATATGGTATTGTGCAATGTACAGTATACTAACCACAGAATATGGTATTGTGCAATGTACAGTATACTAACCACAGAATATGGTATTGTGCAATGTACAGTATACTAACCACAGAATATGGTATTGTGCAATGTACAGTATACTAACCACAGAATATGGTATTGTGCAATGTACAGTATACTAACCACAGAATATGGTATTGTGCAATGTACAGTATACTAACCACAGAATATGGTATTGTGCAATGTACAGTATACTAACCACAGAATATGGTATTGTGCAATGTACAGTATACTAACCACAGAATATGGTATTGTGCAATGTACAGTATACTAACCACAGAATATGGTATTGTGCAATGTACAGTATACTAACCACAGAATATGGTATTGTGCAATGTACAGTATACTAACCACAGAATATGGTATTGTGCAATGTACAGTATACTAACCACAGAATATGGTATTGTGCAATGTACAGTATACTAACCACAGAATATGGTATTGTGCAATGTACAGTATACTAACCACAGAATATGGTATTGTGCAATGTACAGTATACTATCCACAGAATATGGCTTTGTGCAATGTACAGTATACTAACCACAGAATATGGCATTGTGCAATGTACAGTATACTAACCACAGAATATGGCATTGTGCAATGTACAGTATACTAACCACAGAATATGGCTTTGTGCAATGTACAGTATACTAACCACAGAATATGGTATTGTGCAATGTACAGTATACTAACCACAGAATATGGTATTGTGCAATGTACAGTATACTAACCACAGAATATGGTATTGTGCAATGTACAGTATACTAACCACAGAATATGGCTTTGTGCAATGTACAGTATACTAACCACAGAATATGGTATTGTGCAATGTACAGTATACTAACCACAGAATATGGTATTGTGCAATGTACAGTATACTAACCACAGAATATGGTATTGTGCAATGTACAGTATACTAACCACAGAATATGGTATTGTGCAATGTACAGTATACTAACCACAGAATATGGTATTGTGCAATGTACAGTATACTAACCACAGAATATGGTATTGTGCAATGTACAGTATACTAACCACAGAATATGGTATTGTGCAATGTACAGTATACTAACCACAGAATATGGTATTGTGCAATGTACAGTATACTAACCACAGAATATGGTATTGTGCAATGTACAGTATACTAACCACAGAATATGGTATTGTGCAATGTACAGTATACTAACCACAGAATATGGTATTGTGCAATGTACAGTATACTAACCACAGAATATGGTATTGTGCAATGTACAGTATACTAACCACAGAATATGGTATTGTGCAATGTACAGTATACTAACCACAGAATATGGTATTGTGCAATGTACAGTATACTATCCACAGAATATGGCTTTGTGCAATGTACAGTATACTAAACACAGAATATGGCATTGTGCAATGTACAGTATACTAACCACAGAATATGGCTTTGTGCAATGTACAGTATACTAACCACAGAATATGGTATTGTGCAATGTACAGTATACTAACCACAGAATATGGTATTGTGCAATGTACAGTATACTAACCACAGAATATGGTATTGTGCAATGTACAGTATACTAACCACAGAATATGGTATTGTGCAATGTACAGTATACTAACCACAGAATATGGTATTGTGCAATGTACAGTATACTAACCACAGAATATGGTATTGTGCAATGTACAGTATACTAACCACAGAATATGGTATTGTGCAATGTACAGTATACTATCCACAGAATATGGTATTGTGCAATGTACAGTATACTAACCACAGAATATGGTATTGTGCAATGTACAGTATACTAACCACAGAATATGGTATTGTGCAATGTACAGTATACTAACCACAGAATATGGTATTGTGCAATGTACAGTATACTAACCACAGAATATGGTATTGTGCAATGTACAGTATACTAACCACAGAATATGGTATTGTGCAATGTACAGTATACTAACCACAGAATATGGTATTGTGCAATGTACAGTATACTAACCACAGAATATGGTATTGTGCAATGTACAGTATACTATCCACAGAATATGGCTTTGTGCAATGTACAGTATACTAACCACAGAATATGGCATTGTGCAATGTACAGTATACTAACCACAGAATATGGCTTTGTGCAATGTACAGTATACTAACCACAGAATATGGTATTGTGCAATGTACAGTATACTAACCACAGAATATGGTATTGTGCAATGTACAGTATACTAACCACAGAATATGGTTTTGTGCAATGTACAGTATACTAACCACAGAATATGGTATTGTGCAATGTACAGTATACTAACCACAGAATATGGTATTGTGCAATGTACAGTATACTAACCACAGAATATGGTATTGTGCAATGTACAGTATACTAACCACAGAATATGGCATTGTGCAATGTACAGTATACTAACCACAGAATATGGTATTGTGCAATGTACAGTATACTATCCACAGAATATGGTATTGTGCAATGTACAGTATACTAACCACAGAATATGGTATTGTGCAATGTACAGTATACTATTCACAGAATATGGTATTGTGCAATGTACAGTATACTAACCACAGAATATGGTATTGTGCAATGTACAGTATACTAACCACAGAATATGGTATTGTGCAATGTACAGTATACTAACCACAGAATATGGTATTGTGCAATGTACAGTATACTAACCACAGAATATGGTATTGTGCAATGTACAGTATACTAACCACAGAATATGGCTTTGTGCAATGTACAGTATACTAACCACAGAATATGGTATTGTGCAATGTACAGTATACTAACCACAGAATATGGCATTGTGCAATGTACAGTATACTAACCACAGAATATGGTATTGTGCAATGTACAGTATACTAACCACAGAATATGGCTTTGTGCAATGTACAGTATACTAACCACAGAATATGGTATTGTGCAATGTACAGTATACTAACCACAGAATATGGCTTTGTGCAATGTACAGTATACTAACCACAGAATATGGTATTGTGCAATGTACAGTATACTAACCACAGAATATGGTATTGTGCAATGTACAGTATACTAACCACAGAATATGGTATTGTGCAATGTACAGTATACTAACCACAGAATATGGTATTGTGCAATGTACAGTATACTAACCACAGAATATGGTATTGTGCAATGTACAGTATACTAACCACAGAATATGGTATTGTGCAATGTACAGTATACTAACCACAGAATATGGTATTGTGCAATGTACAGTATACTATCCACAGAATATGGTATTGTGCAATGTACAGTATACTAACCACAGAATATGGTATTGTGCAATGTACAGTATACTAACCACAGAATATGGTATTGTGCAATGTACAGTATACTAACCACAGAATATGGTATTGTGCAATGTACAGTATACTAACCACAGAATATGGTATTGTGCAATGTACAGTATACTAACCACAGAATATGGTATTGTGCAATGTACAGTATACTAACCACAGAATATGGTATTGTGCAATGTACAGTATACTAACCACAGAATATGGTATTGTGCAATGTACAGTATACTAACCACAGAATATGGTATTGTGCAATGTACAGTATACTATCCACAGAATATGGTATTGTGCAATGTACAGTATACTAACCACAGAATATGGTATTGTGCAATGTACAGTATACTATCCACAGAATATGGTATTGTGCAATGTACAGTATACTAACCACAGAATATGGTATTGTGCAATGTACAGTATACTAACCACAGAATATGGTATTGTGCAATGTACAGTATACTAACCACAGAATATGGTATTGTGCAATGTACAGTATACTAACCACAGAATATGGTATTGTGCAATGTACAGTATACTAACCACAGAATATGGCTTTGTGCAATGTACAGTATACTAACCACAGAATATGGTATTGTGCAATGTACAGTATACTAACCACAGAATATGGTATTGTGCAATGTACAGTATACTAACCACAGAATATGGTATTGTGCAATGTACAGTATACTAACCACAGAATATGGTATTGTGCAATGTACAGTATACTAACCACAGAATATGGTATTGTGCAATGTACAGTATACTAACCACAGAATATGGCTTTGTGCAATGTACAGTATACTAACCACAGAATATGGTATTGTGCAATGTACAGTATACTAACCACAGAATATGGCTTTGTGCAATGTACAGTATACTAACCACAGAATATGGTATTGTGCAATGTACAGTATACTAACCACAGAATATGGTATTGTGCAATGTACAGTATACTAACCACAGAATATGGTATTGTGCAATGTACAGTATACTAACCACAGAATATGGTATTGTGCAATGTACAGTATACTAACCACAGAATATGGCATTGTGCAATGTACAGTATACTAACCACAGAATATGGTATTGTGCAATGTACAGTATACTAACCACAGAATATGGTATTGTGCAATGTACAGTATACTAACCACAGAATATGGTATTGTGCAATGTACAGTATACTAACCACAGAATATGGCTTTGTGCAATGTACAGTATACTAACCACAGAATATGGTATTGTGCAATGTACAGTATACTAACCACAGAATATGGTATTGTGCAATGTACAGTATACTAACCACAGAATATGGTATTGTGCAATGTACAGTATACTAACCACAGAATATGGCTTTGTGCAATGTACAGTATACTAACCACAGAATATGGTATTGTGCAATGTACAGTATACTAACCACAGAATATGGTATTGTGCAATGTACAGTATACTAACCACAGAATATGGTATTGTGCAATGTACAGTATACTAACCACAGAATATGGCTTTGTGCAATGTACAGTATACTAACCACAGAATATGGTATTGTGCAATGTACAGTATACTAACCACAGAATATGGTATTGTGCAATGTACAGTATACTAACCACAGAATATGGTATTGTGCAATGTACAGTATACTAACCACAGAATATGGTATTGTGCAATGTACAGTATACTAACCACAGAATATGGCTTTGTGCAATGTACAGTATACTAACCACAGAATATGGTATTGTGCAATGTACAGTATACTAACCACAGAATATGGTATTGTGCAATGTACAGTATACTAACCACAGAATATGGTATTGTGCAATGTACAGTATACTAACCACAGAATATGGCTTTGTGCAATGTACAGTATACTAACCACAGAATATGGTATTGTGCAATGTACAGTATACTAACCACAGAATATGGCTTTGTGCAATGTACAGTATACTAACCACAGAATATGGTATTGTGCAATGTACAGTATACTAACCACAGAATATGGCTTTGTGCAATGTACAGTATACTAACCACAGAATATGGTATTGTGCAATGTACAGTATACTAACCACAGAATATGGTATTGTGCAATGTACAGTATACTAACCACAGAATATGGTATTGTGCAATGTACAGTATACTAACCACAGAATATGGTATTGTGCAATGTACAGTATACTAACCACAGAATATGGTATTGTGCAATGTACAGTATACTAACCACAGAATATGGTATTGTGCAATGTACAGTATACTAACCACAGAATATGGTATTGTGCAATGTACAGTATACTAACCACAGAATATGGTATTGTGCAATGTACAGTATACTAACCACAGAATATGGTATTGTGCAATGTACAGTATACTAACCACAGAATATGGCTTTGTGCAATGTACAGTATACTAACCACAGAATATGGTATTGTGCAATGTACAGTATACTAACCACAGAATATGGTATTGTGCAATGTACAGTATACTAACCACAGAATATGGTATTGTGCAATGTACAGTATACTAACCACAGAATATGGTATTGTGCAATGTACAGTATACTAACCACAGAATATGGTATTGTGCAATGTACAGTATACTAACCACAGAATATGGTATTGTGCAATGTACAGTATACTAACCACAGAATATGGTATTGTGCAATGTACAGTATACTAACCACAGAATATGGTATTGTGCAATGTACAGTATACTAACCACAGAATATGGTATTGTGCAATGTACAGTATACTAACCACAGAATATGGTATTGTGCAATGTACAGTATACTAACCACAGAATATGGTATTGTGCAATGTACAGTATACTAACCACAGAATATGGTATTGTGCAATGTACAGTATACTAACCACAGAATATGGTATTGTGCAATGTACAGTATACTAACCACAGAATATGGTATTGTGCAATGTACAGTATACTAACCACAGAATATGGTATTGTGCAATGTACAGTATACTAACCACAGAATATGGTATTGTGCAATGTACAGTATACTAACCACAGAATATGGTATTGTGCAATGTACAGTATACTAACCACAGAATATGGTATTGTGCAATGTACAGTATACTAACCACAGAATATGGTATTGTGCAATGTACAGTATACTAACCACAGAATATGGTATTGTGCAATGTACAGTATACTAACCACAGAATATGGCTTTGTGCAATGTACAGTATACTAACCACAGAATATGGTATTGTGCAATGTACAGTATACTAACCACAGAATATGGCTTTGTGCAATGTACAGTATACTAACCACAGAATATGGTATTGTGCAATGTACAGTATACTAACCACAGAATATGGCTATTGTGCAATGTACAGTATACTAACCACAGAATATGGTATTGTGCAATGTACAGTATACTAACCACAGAATATGGTATTGTGCAATGTACAGTATACTAACCACAGAATATGGTATTGTGCAATGTACAGTATACTAACCACAGAATATGGTATTGTGCAATGTACAGTATACTAACCACAGAATATGGCTTTGTGCAATGTACAGTATACTAACCACAGAATATGGTATTGTGCAATGTACAGTATACTAACCACAGAATATGGTATTGTGCAATGTACAGTATACTAACCACAGAATATGGTATTGTGCAATGTACAGTATACTAACCACAGAATATGGCTTTGTGCAATGTACAGTATACTAACCACAGAATATGGTATTGTGCAATGTACAGTATACTAACCACAGAATATGGCTATTGTGCAATGTACAGTATACTAACCACAGAATATGGTATTGTGCAATGTACAGTATACTAACCACAGAATATGGTATTGTGCAATGTACAGTATACTAACCACAGAATATGGTATTGTGCAATGTACAGTATACTAACCACAGAATATGGTATTGTGCAATGTACAGTATACTAACCACAGAATATGGTATTGTGCAATGTACAGTATACTAACCACAGAATATGGTATTGTGCAATGTACAGTATACTAACCACAGAATATGGTATTGTGCAATGTACAGTATACTAACCACAGAATATGGTATTGTGCAATGTACAGTATACTAACCACAGAATATGGTATTGTGCAATGTACAGTATACTAACCACAGAATATGGTATTGTGCAATGTACAGTATACTAACCACAGAATATGGTATTGTGCAATGTACAGTATACTAACCACAGAATATGGTATTGTGCAATGTACAGTATACTAACCACAGAATATGGTATTGTGCAATGTACAGTATACTAACCACAGAATATGGTATTGTGCAATGTACAGTATACTAACCACAGAATATGGTATTGTGCAATGTACAGTACTATCCACAGAATATGGTATTGTGCAATGTACCAGTTATACTAACCACAGAATATGGTATTGTGCAATGTACAGTATACTAACCACAGAATATGGTATTGTGCAATGTACAGTATACTAACCACAGAATATGGTATTGTGCAATGTACAGTATACTAACCACAGAATATGGTATTGTGCAATGTACAGTATACTAACCACAGAATATGGTATTGTGCAATGTACAGTATACTAACCACAGAATATGGTATTGTGCAATGTACAGTATACTAACCACAGAATATGGTATTGTGCAATGTACAGTATACTAACCACAGAATATGGTATTGTGCAATGTACAGTATACTAACCACAGAATATGGTATTGTGCAATGTACAGTATACTAACCACAGAATATGGTATTGTGCAATGTACAGTATACTAACCACAGAATATGGTATTGTGCAATGTACAGTATACTAACCACAGAATATGGCTTTGTGCAATGTACAGTATA
This sequence comes from Taudactylus pleione, assembly GCA_031769625.1. Classification (NCBI taxonomy): domain Eukaryota; kingdom Metazoa; phylum Chordata; class Amphibia; order Anura; family Myobatrachidae; genus Taudactylus; species Taudactylus pleione. Next base: position 3,510,540 of record JAUIMM010000197.1, read on the forward strand.
CTAACCACAGAATATGGTATTGTGCAATGTACAGTATACTAACCACAGAATATGGTATTGTGCAATGTACAGTATACTAACCACAGAATATGGTATTGTGCAATGTACAGTATACTAACCACAGAATATGGTATTGTGCAATGTACAGTATACTAACCACAGAATATGGTATTGTGCAATGTACAGTATACTAACCACAGAATATGGTATTGTGCAATGTACAGTATACTAACCACAGAATATGGCTATTGTGCAATGTACAGTATACTAACCACAGAATATGGTATTGTGCAATGTACAGTATACTAACCACAGAATATGGTATTGTGCAATGTACAGTATACTAACCACAGAATATGGTATTGTGCAATGTACAGTATACTAACCACAGAATATGGCTTTGTGCAATGTACAGTATACTATTCACAGAATATGGCTTTGTGCAATGTACAGTATACTAACCACAGAATATGGTATTGTGCAATGTACAGTATACTAACCACAGAATATGGTATTGTGCAATGTACAGTATACTAACCACAGAATATGGTATTGTGCAATGTACAGTATACTAACCACAGAATATGGTATTGTGCAATGTACAGTATACTAACCACAGAATATGGTATTGTGCAATGTACAGTATACTAACCACAGAATATGGCTTTGTGCAATGTACAGTATACTAACCACAGAATATGGTATTGTGCAATGTACAGTATACTAACCACAGAATATGGTATTGTGCAATGTACAGTATACTAACCACAGAATATGGTATTGTGCAATGTACAGTATACTAACCACAGAATATGGCTTTGTGCAATGTACAGTATACTAACCACAGAATATGGTATTGTGCAATGTACAGTATACTAACCACAGAATATGGCTTTGTGCAATGTACAGTATACTAACCACAGAATATGGTATTGTGCAATGTACAGTATACTAACCACAGAATATGGTATTGTGCAATGTACAGTATACTAACCACAGAATATGGTATTGTGCAATGTACAGTATACTAACCACAGAATATGGCTTTGTGCAATGTACAGTATACTAACCACAGAATATGGTATTGTGCAATGTACAGTATACTAACCACAGAATATGGTATTGTGCAATGTACAGTATACTAACCACAGAATATGGTATTGTGCAATGTACAGTATACTAACCACAGAATATGGCTTTGTGCAATGTACAGTATACTAACCACAGAATATGGTATTGTGCAATGTACAGTATACTAACCACAGAATATGGTATTGTGCAATGTACAGTATACTAACCACAGAATATGGTATTGTGCAATGTACAGTATACTAACCACAGAATATGGTATTGTGCAATGTACAGTATACTAACCACAGAATATGGCTTTGTGCAATGTACAGTATACTAACCACAGAATATGGTATTGTGCAATGTACAGTATACTAACCACAGAATATGGTATTGTGCAATGTACAGTATACTAACCACAGAATATGGCTTTGTGCAATGTACAGTATACTAACCACAGAATATGGTATTGTGCAATGTACAGTATACTAACCACAGAATATGGTATTGTGCAATGTACAGTATACTAACCACAGAATATGGTATTGTGCAATGTACAGTATACTAACCACAGAATATGGCTTTGTGCAATGTACAGTATACTAACCACAGAATATGGTATTGTGCAATGTACAGTATACTAACCACAGAATATGGCTTTGTGCAATGTACAGTATACTAACCACAGAATATGGTATTGTGCAATGTACAGTATACTAACCACAGAATATGGCTTTGTGCAATGTACAGTATACTAACCACAGAATATGGTATTGTGCAATGTACAGTATACTAACCACAGAATATGGTATTGTGCAATGTACAGTATACTAACCACAGAATATGGTATTGTGCAATGTACAGTATACTAACCACAGAATATGGCTTTGTGCAATGTACAGTATACTATTCACAGAATATGGTATTGTGCAATGTACAGTATACTAACCACAGAATATGGTATTGTGCAATGTACAGTATACTAACCACAGAATATGGTATTGTGCAATGTACAGTATACTAACCACAGAATATGGCTTTGTGCAATGTACAGTATACTAACCACAGAATATGGTATTGTGCAATGTACAGTATACTAACCACAGAATATGGTATTGTGCAATGTACAGTATACTAACCACAGAATATGGTATTGAGCAATGTATACTAGTCACATGAATTTGGCTTTGTGCATTGTATCCTAGTTACCAGATTTTGGCTATGTTCATTGTATGCTAGTTACCAGAATTATGCATGGCTTTGTGCAATGTATACTAGTCACTAGAATAGGGCTTTGTTTATTGTATACTAATTACCAGAATAGGGCTTTGTCTATTGTATACTAATTACCAGAATAGGGCTTTGTTTATTGTATACTAATTACCAGAATAGGGCTTTGTTTATTGTATACTAATTACCAGAATAGGGCTTTGTCTACTGTATACTAATTACCAGAATAGGACTGTGAAATGTATACTAGTTACTAGGAGTCACCAGAATACTATAAGTCTCTGTGTATTGTATACTTACTTGTCACTGGAATATGGCTTTGTGCAAAGTACTGCACGCTAATCACTGGATAAGGGCTTTGTGCAAAGTACTGTATGCTACTGTAGTTACTGAAATATGGCTTTGTGCAATGTATTGTATGCTAGTCACTATAACGGGTATTTGTGCAATGTACTATATGATAATCACTGTAATAAATATTTGTGCAATGTACTATATGCTAGTCACTGTATTAGGTATTTGTGCAATGTACTATATGCTAGTCACTGTAATAGGCATTTGTGCAATGTACTAAATGCTGGTCACTGGAATATGGCTTTGTGTAATGTACTGTATGTTAATCACTGGAAACGGTCTTCATGCAATGTACTGTAAGCTGGTCACTGGAATATGACTTTGTGAAATGTATTGCATGCTAGTCACTGTAATAGATATTTGTACAATGTACTGTAGGTTAGCCACTGGAATAGGTCTTTGTGCATCATACTGTATGGTAGTCACTGGAATAGGGCTTTGTGAAATGTACTATATGCTAGTCACTGGAATAGGGTTTTGTGTAATGTACTGTATGCTAGTCACTGGAATAAGGCTTAGTGAAATGTACTGTATGCTTATTACTGGGATAGGGCTTTCTGCAATGTACTGTATGCTGGTCACTTGAATAGGGCTTTCTGCAATGTACTATATGCTGGTCACTGGAATAGGGCTGTCTACAATGTACTGTATGCTGGTCACTGGAATAGGGCATTGTGTAATGTACTGTATGCTGGTCACTGGAATAGGGCTTTGTGCAATGTACTGTAAGTTAGTCACTGGAATAGGGCTTTGTGCAGTGTACTGTATGCTAGTCACTGGAATAGGGCTTTGTGCAATGTACTGTATGCTGGTCACTGGAATATGGCTTTGTGCAATGTACTTTATGCTGGTCACTGGTATAGGGCTTTCTGCAATGTACTGTACACTGGTCACTGGAATAAGGCTTTGTGCAATGTACTGTCTGCTAATTACTGGAATAGGGCTTTGTGCGATGTACTGTATGCTTGTCACTTGAATAGGGCTTTGTGCAATGTACTGTATACTATTCACAGAATATGGTATTGTGCAATGTACAGTATACTAACCACAGAATATGGTATTGTGCAATGTACAGTATACTAACCACAGAATATGGTATTGTGCAATGTACAGTATACTAACCACAGAATATGGTATTGTGCAATGTACAGTATACTAACCACAGAATATGGCTTTGTGCAATGTACAGTATACTAACCACAGAATATGGCTTTGTGCAATGTACAGTATACTAACCACAGAATATGGTATTGTGCAATGTACAGTATACTAACCACAGAATATGGCTTTGTGCAATGTACAGTATACTAACCACAGAATATGGTATTGTGCAATGTACAGTATACTAACCACAGAATATGGTATTGTGCAATGTACAGTATACTAACCACAGAATATGGTATTGTGCAATGTACAGTATACTAACCACAGAATATGGCTTTGTGCAATGTACAGTATACTATTCACAGAATATGGTATTGTGCAATGTACAGTATACTAACCACAGAATATGGTATTGTGCAATGTACAGTATACTAACCACAGAATATGGTATTGTGCAATGTACAGTATACTAACCACAGAATATGGCTTTGTGCAATGTACAGTATACTAACCACAGAATATGGTATTGTGCAATGTACAGTATACTAACCACAGAATATGGTATTGTGCAATGTACAGTATACTAACCACAGAATATGGTATTGTGCAATGTACAGTATACTAACCACAGAATATGGTATTGTGCAATGTACAGTATACTAACCACAGAATATGGTATTGAGCAATGTATACTAGTCACATGAATTTGGCTTTGTGCATTGTATCCTAGTTACCAGATTTTGGCTATGTTCATTGTATGCTAGTTACCAGAATTATGCATGGCTTTGTGCAATGTATACTAGTCACTAGAATAGGGCTTTGTTTATTGTATACTAATTACCAGAATAGGGCTTTGTCTATTGTATACTAATTACCAGAATAGGGCTTTGTTTATTGTATACTAATTACCAGAATAGGGCTTTGTTTATTGTATACTAATTACCAGAATAGGGCTTTGTCTACTGTATACTAATTACCAGAATAGGACTGTGAAATGTATACTAGTTACTAGGAGTCACCAGAATACTATAAGTCTCTGTGTATTGTATACTTACTTGTCACTGGAATATGGCTTTGTGCAAAGTACTGCACGCTAATCACTGGATAAGGGCTTTGTGCAAAGTACTGTATGCTACTGTAGTTACTGAAATATGGCTTTGTGCAATGTATTGTATGCTAGTCACTATAACGGGTATTTGTGCAATGTACTATATGATAATCACTGTAATAAATATTTGTGCAATGTACTATATGCTAGTCACTGTATTAGGTATTTGTGCAATGTACTATATGCTAGTCACTGTAATAGGCATTTGTGCAATGTACTAAATGCTGGTCACTGGAATATGGCTTTGTGTAATGTACTGTATGTTAATCACTGGAAACGGTCTTCATGCAATGTACTGTAAGCTGGTCACTGGAATATGACTTTGTGAAATGTATTGCATGCTAGTCACTGTAATAGATATTTGTACAATGTACTGTAGGTTAGCCACTGGAATAGGTCTTTGTGCATCATACTGTATGGTAGTCACTGGAATAGGGCTTTGTGAAATGTACTATATGCTAGTCACTGGAATAGGGTTTTGTGTAATGTACTGTATGCTAGTCACTGGAATAAGGCTTAGTGAAATGTACTGTATGCTTATTACTGGGATAGGGCTTTCTGCAATGTACTGTATGCTGGTCACTTGAATAGGGCTTTCTGCAATGTACTATATGCTGGTCACTGGAATAGGGCTGTCTACAATGTACTGTATGCTGGTCACTGGAATAGGGCATTGTGTAATGTACTGTATGCTGGTCACTGGAATAGGGCTTTGTGCAATGTACTGTAAGTTAGTCACTGGAATAGGGCTTTGTGCAGTGTACTGTATGCTAGTCACTGGAATAGGGCTTTGTGCAATGTACTGTATGCTGGTCACTGGAATATGGCTTTGTGCAATGTACTTTATGCTGGTCACTGGTATAGGGCTTTCTGCAATGTACTGTACACTGGTCACTGGAATAAGGCTTTGTGCAATGTACTGTCTGCTAATTACTGGAATAGGGCTTTGTGCGATGTACTGTATGCTTGTCACTTGAATAGGGCTTTGTGCAATGTACTGTATGCTAGTCACTAGAATAGGGCTTTGTGCAATGTACTGTATGCTGGTCACTGGAATAGGGCATTGTGTAATGTACTGTATGCTGGTCACTGGAATAGGGCTTTGTGCAATGTACTGTAATTTAGTCACTAGAATAGGGCTTTGTGCAGTGTACAGTATGCTGGTCCCTGGAAAAGGGCTTTGTGCAATGTACTGTATGCTGGTCACTGTAATAGGGCTTTGTGCAATGTACTGTATACTAGTCACTGGAATAGGGCTTTGTGCAATGTACTGTATGCTGGTCACTGGAATATGGCTTTGTGCAATGTACTTTATGCTGGTCACTGGTATAGGGCTTTCTGCAATGTACTGTACACTGGTCACTGGAATAAGGCTTTGTGCAATGTACTGTATGCTAATTACTGGAATAGGGCTTTGTGCGATGTACTGTATGCTAGTCACTAGAATAGGGCTTAGTGCAAAGTACTGCACGCTAATCACTGGATAAGGGCTTTGTGGAAAGTACTGTATGCTACTGTAGTTACTGAAATATGGCTTTGTGCAATGTATTGTATGCTAGTCACTATAACGGGTATTTGTGCAATGTACTATATGATAATCACTGTAATAAATATTTGTGCAATGTACTATATGCTAGTCACTGTATTAGGTATTTGTGCAATGTACTATATGCTAGTCACTGTAATAGGCATTTGTGCAATGTACTAAATGCTAGTCACTGGAATATGGCTTTGTGTAATGTACTGTATGTTATTCACTGGAAACAGTCTTCATGCAATGTACTGTAAGCTGGTCACTGGAAAATGACTTTGTGAAATGTATTGCATGCTAGTCACTGTAATAGATATTTGTACAATGTACTGTAGGTTAGCCACTGGAATAGGTCTTTGTGCATCATACTGTATGGTAGTCACTGGAATAGGGCTTTGTGAAATGTACTGTATGCTAGTCACTGGAATAGGGTTTTGTGCAATGTACTGTATGCTAGTCACTGGAATAAGGCTTAGTGAAATGTACTGTATGCTGATTACTGGGATAGGGCTTTCTGCAATGTACTGTATGCTGGTCACTGGAATAGGGCTTTCTGCAATGTACTATATGCTGGTCACTGGAATAGGGCTGTCTGCAATGTACTGTATGCTGGTCACTGGAATAGGGCATTGTGTAATGTACTGTATGCTGGTCACTGGAATAGGGCTTTGTGCAATGTACTGTAAGTTAGTCACTGGAATAGGGCTTTGTGCAGTGTACTGTATGCTAGTCACTGGAATAGGGCTTTGTGCAATGTACTGTATGCTGTCACTGGAATATGGCTTTGTGCAATGTACTTTATGCTGGTCACTGGTATAGGGCTTTCTGCAATGTACTGTACACTGGTCACTGGAATAAGGCTTTGTGCAATGTACTGTATGCTAATTACTGGAATAGGGCTTTGTGCGATGTACTGTATGCTAGTCACTTGAATAGGGCTTTGTGCAATGTACTGTATGCTAGTCACTAGAATAGGGCTTTGTGCAATGTACTGTATGCTGGTCACTGGAATAGGGCATTGTGTAATGTACTGTATGCTGGTCACTGGAATAGGGCTTTGTGCAATGTACTGTAATTTAGTCACTAGAATAGGGCTTTGTGCAGTGTACTGTATGCTGGTCCCTGGAATAGGGCTTTGTGCAATGTACTGTATGCTGGTCACTGTAATAGGGCTTTGTGCAATGTACTGTATACTAGTCACTGGAATAGGGCTTTGTGCAATGTACTGTATGCTGGTCACTGGAATATGGCTTTGTGCAATGTACTTTATGCTGGTCACTGGTATAGGGCTTTCTGCAATGTACTGTACACTGGTCACTGGAATAAGGCTTTGTGCAATGTACTGTATGCTAATTACTGGAATAGGGCTTTGAGCGATGTACTGTATGCTAGTCACTAGAATAGGGCTTAGTGCAATGTACTGTATGCTGGTCACTGGTATAAAGCTTTGTGCAATGTACTGTATGCTAATCACTGGAATAGGGCTTTGTGCAATGTACTGTATACTGGTCACTGGAATATGGCTTTGTGCAATGTACTGTATGCTGGTCACTGGTATAAAGCTTTGTGCAATGTACTGTATACTGGTCACTGGAATAGGGCTTTGTGCAATGTACTGTATGCTGGTCACTGGTATAAAGCTTTGTGCAATCTACTGTATGCCGTGCTCTCAGCATGGCATCTCTAGATTGTAATCTACTGTATGCTAGTCACTGGAATATGGCTTTGTGCAATGTACTGTATGCTAGTCACTGGAATGGGGCTTTGAGCAATGTACTGTATGCTGGTCACTGGAATAGGGCTTTGTCTTATGAATGCTAATCATGAAGCTACAGTTCTGTACATTATTTGCTTGTTATTTGTAATGGATTTCTGTGCATTGTATGGTGTTCATTTAAATAGGACTCTGAGCATTGTATATTTGTCACCAAGTACTGCATTGTATGCTGGTCAGATGTGTTGTACAGTATTTAATTATACAGTGGCTCTTTTAATTGCAATTTGTCATAAATGTCACTGGATGTGAAATATCAAACCCACTAAAGTAAATCTTGACAACATTTGATCATGTCCATATTAAGCAGAGATATCCTTATCATCCAAGTCTTCCTAATCTCAGTGCTCTCAGCATGGCATCTCTAGATTGTAAAATTGACAGCATAAGGCATACAGGGCCTGATTCAGAGCCGAACGCTCTGACCAGAGTGCTCGCTCTGAATCAGGGCCCTCCTCCATGAAAATGGAGCGTCCTCCCGGATGCTCGCATAGCTGTGGGTGACCACCCACAGCTTATGCGAGCATCCATGATGATGGTCGCGATGGTCAAGACCACAGGTTCTCAAACTCGGCCCTCAGGACCCCAAACAGTGCATGTTTTCCAGGTCTCCTCACAGAATCAATTAAATAATTAGCTCCACCTGTGGATTTTGTAAAACGTGTCAGTGAGTAATGAATATACCTGTGCACCTGCTGGGTGACCTGAAAAATGTGACCTGTGTGGGGTCCTGAGGACCGAGTTTGAGAACCACTGGTCAAGACCATCGTGACCATCGGGCTTGCGACGGAGGCCCTGCGGTAGGGTCTCGCTGCCGCAAACCCTGGAGTGATTTTGGCTCTATCAGAGCCAAAATCACTCCCACTGACATCACTAGTGATGTCAGTGGGGCCGGCTTCAGACGGTAGGCGTTCCCATGGGAACGCCTCCGTCTGGCAGGCACGCCCCCGGCACGCCCACCAAAGGGGGCGTGCTGTCAATCAACATCGACAGCACGCCCCCTTTGGTGCGAGACCCGGAGCGATGGAGAGCCCGTCGCTCGCCGGGTCTCGCGCATGCGTACAACGGAGCTCCCTCCATCGTGCGCATGCGCAGTGGGGGAACATCGACCCGCTTGCGAGCGTCCTGCACTCGCGAGCGGGTCTGAATGACACCCACAGTACTTAGGCTACAATGAGATGAGAAGAAATGTTCCCATGCGCTCCAAATGGGAATAACTTTGGCAAAATGTTCTCAATATTTCATGAATAAATAAATCCAAGGCAATGACACCTTGACAAAGACCCATACTGCGGTTGAAACGCGTTGGTGATTACATATTGGGAAGCGCACGCTGACCAGGAAGGTAACGCTCTATAGGGGGAGCACAATAATACCCCTATATGTATTAAACGTGTATCTTTCTCAAAAGGTCACAAAAGGTACGCTTCCATTTGTCTACTTTGTATATTCTAATAAAATTTTAAAAGATTTTATGCTATGGTGGCAATTCTCTTTTTTATCTTGCATGCCACCACATTTAAGAGAAACCACCATTAAGGAATATACACGAGGATTACTGGAGTAAAAAGACCTACGGTGACTGATTATTGTTTGAGGATTCGGATTTGCATTGTTTCACATTTGGACATTTTGGCCATCTATGTATACCAGTGGATTGTTTGCACAGTGACATTATAAGTGCTTCATTGCCTTGGATTTATTTATTCATGAAATATTGAGAACATTTTGCAAAAGTTATTCCCATTTGGAGCGCATGGGAACATTTCTTCTTGTTTTGCCATTGTTGGGGTGATTTGTGATAATCACCAGAGTTCCATTGCTGCACCATTTAATTTGGATCGCATTTGTTTGAATCCCTCTTTTCTTACAATGAGATGAGAGTCAGAAACAGCAGGAGTAGTAACAATTTGGTAGCAACGGAGGAAACCAAATCTATGAAGCTTCAGTATCACATATGTCCTTTCACTGTTGCCTAACTGCTATCAAACTTGCTTAACCCTATCTGATTCTTTAGGCTGTCTCACAGTGTAATACAGAAAATGAAAACTTACCAGGCAATTGAGACGCTATTAGCGGTATCTTGATTGGAGATAGTGCCAAGTTTGCCAACACATTGTATGGGGGTACTAGAACTGTGGAAAGCCCCTGTGATGATTTAGACTCCATGCCCAGTACTGTTGTAGGAGGGGAAGTTACAGCACCAACAATTGCAATAGACTGGTTACTGCTGGCTGGTTTAATTCCACTCTGACAATGATCTAGAAAAAATTATATATCACATTGTGATTACAATCAATGTATGAACAAAAGGAAGCAAGTATGAAGTATTAATAAATAGTAGAATGTGCGGTTCAGTTCCTCAGAAATCCAAATCTACGCGAATTACGTGAATCCGGACATATCTGAGTCGCAGTTCTAATCTGAGGAGATCCGTGCAAATCAGAGTCACAGTTATGATCTTCCCCCAGTTGGTAATTCGGGTTTTAAATCCGAATTTCAGGTTTTGGATTGCAAAAGTACATGATTTTAGCTTTTTTTTACAAACGTTTTATAAATTTAAAAAACAACCCAGATATAAAACTAATACACTTTATGGTGGTTTTGCAAAACCTAAACCAAAACAAGAAGATAAATCCAGATCCAAAACCAAAACACGGATATTTTGAACCACACTGCAACGTGTAGGAAGTTGCTGCATTTTGCACTAGGAGACGGAACCACAATTGTACAAACATGTAGCGGTAATCATGTATAATATTATATTTCCTGCTGTCACTGTGTGACCTAACAGAACTTACATAAACAAGAAACATTTATATTAAAAGAATAAAATAGGGATACAATGAATAAATATATGAAACTTAGCCATGAAATTATTTTTTTAAACAGTTTGTTGTAGGATTTAGTAAATGAAACTTGAGGGGAGACCGGCGGCAGAATGAAGAAAAGAGAGTTGGGAAGGGGGAGACTTGGGGCACAGTACATGATTATACAACAGATTGTACTTGACTAATAGTCAGTTAGAGAACATAAAGACTATTATATAAGTAATGCAGAAAAAGAGAAGACTTCACCAACCAGATATTGGCAGATAACCTAAACAGAGACTCATCCTACGCTTCCAATTGGACTTAGGAATGGGAGAGAACACAAACTCATGGGCTAAAGTAGAGGTTCCCAAACACCGTCATTACAGTCCAGATTTTAAGGAAATTCATGCTTGAGCCCAGATGGTTAATTGACTGAGGTGCTAATTAAGGGCCTTATTCAGCTTCAGACGGAATAGCTACAGTAAGCTCCTCATCTGTGCTGATATGGTAATGCAGCAGGAGGCATCACGCCCCCTGCTGCATTACGTATCCGAGCTACTTTGTACAACGCAGCATCGGATACTCTGCGGACCATTGGTCGGCTAAGGTGACCCATGGGGTCCCGCAGCCGGCTGTTGCAGCTGCGAGGAAGAGGCCAGGTAATCTCCATCAGCCGACGGAGATCCTGGCCTCTTCCCTCCCCCTCAACGCCTCCATTTCAGGAAACGGAAGCCATTGCCGCCCCCTCCCTGCCCCCAAACGGCAGCAGACTGTCAATCACTGACAGTCTGCTGCCAGTTTACGTGCGGGCTCGCAGACCTGTTCTGCACAGATTCTCGAACATCGGGAATCTGCGTTCACTGCTAAATTAGGCCCTAAGTCACCTGTGCTCAAGCATGGATAGCCTTAAAACTTGGACTGTAATGGCGGAGTTTGGGAACCTCTGGTCTAAAGGACAGGGAAGACGTGGCAATATGATAGTTTTACCAGAATATCCAAACTCTGACAAAGTTGGCTGCTTGGGTGTGAACTATACTGGAAATAATTTATGTACCATTGTGTAAATGAACCAAATAGTTTCTTTAATGGAGGAGAGGGCGGGTGTCACTGCAGCTTTCCAACAGAGCACTAATCAACACTTAGCCGCATTTAGCACATACCATATACCTGTAAGTGTCCTTTGGGACATAAGGGATGAGTCTTGGTGGAATGGAGTATGAGAATGAGCTACAAACTTGAGAAAGGAAAAGGAAAAGGAAAAGAAAGGAAATTGTGGACACACTGCAGAACCAAATACCCATGCATGCAGAGTTTCATGGAGTTTTCGCTGACAAGGACTGAAGGCGCTGATGAAATGATATTGATACAAATCTGCTCTCAAGCGTCAAGGTCAAAGGTCTCGTGTCACGTTCCCAATCTACAGTACTTAATATCTCTCTCTTTAGACAGGGTTCTAGGTAAGAGTGAAAGATGATAAATAGTAGTGAGGAGCCCTCTCACAGAGGAGCGGAGCCAACACAGTGACTCAATTGTTGCCCAATGCTGTGAGAGTTGGGGGGTGTGACCAAGGGCCAAATGTAATAGGGTGAGAGTTTAGAAAATGTGAGAGTTTAGCAGTGAATCTCTCACACTAATACATTGATCGAGTTGTATTTTCCATACAGGAAACACCTGGATGAGAGTTTCAGGGGTCTATTTACTAAGCAGTGATAGGAGACAGAGTGAAAAGTGATAAGGTGCCAGCCAATCAGCTCCTAACTGTCATCTCACAGGCTGTGTTTGAAAAATGACAGTTGGGAGCTGATTGGCTGGCACCTTATCACTTCCTTATCACTTTTCACTCTGTCCCCTAACACTGCTTAGTAAATACGCTAGACCCCTAAATCTTGGGAGTTTTTTGAGTCTGACAAGTTTGCATGTTCCCAGACTCTATTACATTGGCTGTCAATTTGGATATTTTGATATTTGAAGGAAGATTATATCTATATCTGACATCAGAAAAATATTGGTAGCTCCAGAATGGAGCTATATCTGTAAGGTAAAAGAGACCATGTTAGATCCAAGGATAAAATGCATTATGGCCTTGTGCAGGAGGGAAATCTGAATTGTTCCAAATCAGAAGGAGTAATGGAGAAGAGCAGATGAGTGAAAAGCTTTGCAGAGCTCGATTCCACACCCTGAGAGAAAAAACTATTGCAAGATTTTTTTTTATTATTAAATCAGGGCTTCTGCTGGCCTGAGAGGTCAGAGGAGCTGAGAAATGGATACAAGTTTCACTAATATTCATAAATAATCTATAGCCAAACTTGGGAGACTTGGCTGGATTGCCAGAGAACTCCTTGTGTGAGGTGAGCTGCAAGTAAATAATTGTGTAGATTGGGAACACCCAGACAATCCTTTTTCTTGGGCTTAAAACGTACCCTCATTTTTACACAGAGCCTTTTTGCAGACCATAGGAATTGGGAGAGTTTACGATGAAGGCAGCAGTTGTTTTGGAGGGGGCATGCAGCAGAAGGGCCTGAAAATCATACAGAATCCTAGGTAGTATGTTTACTTTTACCGTGTTAAGTTGCGATTTCCATTTGTTGAACTCCTCCGAGACAGTACGGAACAATTTGGCGTAATTGATCATGGAAACTAGTTAGGAATATATTTAAATATTTAAGTCTGTGTTTCTTCCATTTATAATTATAATTTGCTGTGAGGAGAGTCTTGAGTGGGCCTAACATATCGAAGGCATGCACAATCATAACATCGATTCCACAATGTTGATAGTTATGATGTCATGTTGAAATATCGGCACAGCAGAATGTCGACATGTTCACAGCATCAACATGTTGAATGTTGACTTGTGAAATGTCATCATTCTGCATGGACCAGAGGGTTAGGGTTAAACTGTGGCAGTGGGGGGTAATGGTTTGGCTACAGAAAGTTTAGGGTTAGGCAGTAGGGGGAGGTTTAAGTTTAGGCTGTGGGAGGGGAGGTCAGGGTTAGGCACAAGGGGAAGGGTTAACGGTACTGACCACCGAAAGTGCTGCAGGATCAGCTTGAAGCCACTGTCAGGCTACAACTAGACCTGGAAGATACCATGGGAATGGTTGGACCTGCCAAATCAGGAAAGTCACCACAAGACCACGCAGAACATTTTGGTAACATTCTAATCGTGTCAACATTCCATCAGTGTTGACATGGTCAATGCGGACTAGGGATGAGCGGGTTCGGATTTACTCGATTCTCAAAACTGCATTGTATTGGCTATCACATGTTTTGGATAGCCAATAAAATAAATCCGAACTAATCAGAACTTGCGGTAAAGTGGCGATAAGAACCAAGTAAATCCAAACCGAGTAAATCCGAACCCACTCATCCTTAATTACGACCATGATGACATTTTCATGTCAATATAAGGAATTTCAACAAAATATACCAAACCCGATATTGAAATCCAAGCTTTCTGTCTTGGAGGAGATCATTTTGAAATTGGAGAGATAGCAGGATGTTGTTGGCGCAAATTATATGGGTTGTGTCTGATCATAGTCATCAAAGGTTCTACCAAAATAGCAAAAATTAAGGACAACAAGGAAAACTATTTTCATCACATATGCCAAGTCTGGGCAACTGGCAGCTCTCCAGGTGTTGGGACACTACAAGGCCCAGCATACTCTGCTAACTTCCAAATGTCAGAGCATGCATAGGCTTGTAGTTACGCAATATCTCGAAAGCCACATGTTACAAAGGCATGGCATATGCCCGAATGAGGCACATTATATCACAAATTAGCATTCTGCATTCTCAGTACTGTATATTCCAATTACCAATTTGTTTCATGTTCCCCCTGAAATACACATGTAATTAGTTTATACTTCCCATTACTTTGTGCAAATGTCTACTTTAGTTTGAAATGTGATGCAGATATATTGTTCTGTTAATAAAGCCAAATTCAGAAAAAAAGAAAGTTTATATTGTATTTTCTGTATAGGTCTTGTTATAAAATAGTTTAAAATGTATTTTTTGTTGTTATCATACTGTAAAAGATGAGTGGAGCAGCTTGTACAATGTAGGAGCAAGTGAAGCGTGCTGCAAGTTCATCGCTGTGTTTTAATTAACCACTCATTTAAAATCTTGGCAGCAATAACTGCGAGAGAGCATATGGATTTTCTGAAGATAACTGTGAGATTTGTTACAGCACTCCGTTGAAAGCATCACCACTTAAGATGCTGCTATAATAGGTTTGCGGAACATATGTGATACTGTATGTGGTTCATTTATAGCTAGTGTGACCCAGGCTGGTCCTGGAGAGATTGCAGAGTGCAGACCGCAGTGTGACATCCAAATCCAATTGAAGCTACGGAGAGTTTAATGTAGGTCAATGAGGACACAGTCATTTTAGGTAACTTTGCTGCTCTCTATAATTGGGCTGGCTGGAGAGAGAACAAATGAAATCATTTTGACAAGCTACTTAAAGGCTTCATTCAGAATTACATACAGTACAATCCGGGTTTCTTGCATTGATTTGTTAGTGTATTTCTTTTCTTTTCTCCCAGGTCAGATAGCAACATCTTTGTGTGTTTTTAGGGTGATATGCGCAGTCTTGCCGTCTGGTTGAATGTTAGAGGAGTTTACGTTAATCAGAAAGTTATTTCGAGTTTCTCACAAGATGCTACCATATTTTTGTGAATGTATTATCTGCTCCAAATCCCTGGTGAGAGCCTTTAGATTGTATGTATAATTGGCCTGATTCAGATGTGGACACAATGCCCATATTTACGCAGATTAAATGATTGTTTGCCATTGCGCATTCGTGTAAGCCGCACTGCGCACACCCATCAATTGATTTGCGATTATGCTTACACAGAAGATTCACTGGCAAAGTGAGTGACAGGTAGTCAGCATTTGGGGGAGGTAACGGGGCTGTGGTTAGAAAAATGCAGGTGTGTAGGACTGTTTAGATACTGTTTTCTGGGGGCACATAAATTAGCCACTGTGTTCTAACTCAGAGAGCTCTCTGCGTGTCTGGAGACCTGCTATGTATGCATCAAATTAGACTCACTCAGATGGCTGATAGCTACCCAACATACTTGCCTAAACTCTCGAACATCGGGTGCCGTTCCCGCCCTCTGACCCCTCCGGACCCTCCGCAGTAAAACACATGACCGCAGAGGGGAGAATTGCATCATCATGACCTCACCCCCTGCTTTACAATGGCAGTAATCTCGGCAATGTGTAGCAGGGACGGGGCCAAAATGCCGCGATCACGCCTCCTGCTCCGCCCGCAAATGTTGGGTAATATGTCCGGCCGCACCCTCCTATACTGGCCACGCCCAATTGCTATGCCGATCTGGCTGCTCCCTCCTGGAGGGGGCAGCCAGAATGCCGGCAAGCCTGCCACCTGATCTGTGTTTGATGTTTCCAGTTTTGTGTGTTCGCTGCGATACTGGCTGCCGGGCCCCCTGCTAGCCAGAAGCAAAGGCTGTTGGTCAGCGACTGTTTCTCCCACACAGCCCTGCGCTCTAAACGGCGACACTGGTCACACACCTCTAGTTACGACCCTGCAAACAAGCATACATTCAACCAGGGGCCAATCCTCTCTCCCGGCAGCCTTCAGTGAACTGACAGCAGTAGTAGACTCCGTGCACTAGAGTGTGCTTGCAGTCTACTGCACATGCGCAGGTTACTGGGCAAATGGTGCAGGAGCCATTTTCCCGGTGATTTCCGATTGCACATGCGCAAAATACCGGGAAAATGGACCCAGAGGTCCGCGTGCACCGCATACCCTGCACCCATTATAAATACGCCCCTGCGTTTAACATTATATAAGTCCTATATATCTAATCAGTCTCACTATATATTGCTGTATTGCTCTCCATGAATGTTTCATTTGTCTCCATGACTGCACAGGGCTATTGAACATGTATGTTATTGAATGAATAATGAACAACAATACATTAATAATACATTTTAATAAATACATCTGCTTAATAAAAAAATAGAGCAGTGTAGAAATTATTATTTATATTTATAAAACTTTAATCAAGCACAATCCAGCGGTTATCAGAATAAATGCTGTATAATGCGGAGTAGTAGGCTAAACTTAAATCTGTTTGGCTAGATGCACGTAATACATCTAGTGCACATTATCACTAGTGACGGACCGTGACACCTGGCTCCATCTGTAGGGACAGGTGACTCATATGAGTCATTCAAAAATACACAAATATCATTCATAATTAAAATCAAGTCCTAACCGGGGCAATGTCACAAGATTATAAGAACACAGAGCAGCCTATAAAAAGGGAATCTATAAAATGAGAACCAGGAAATGACTGACCTGAGAGCCCGGGCAGATTTTAGGAAAGGTTTCTGTGCGTTGTGATTAGAAAATGTATTGTAGAAAATGTTTTGATAACAAACAGCCTTCCTGATTTCATGCCTCACAATTATGATTAGAAAGTAAGTTTCATCTGGATCTTAGTGGAGCATCAGCACAGTTCAAAACAGAAGTTTGATACGGTACATAATATAAAAGTACTAAGTGTAGAGGACATATGTGTACATGGGTAGAGGACGATTTGAAGGATAGTAGATAAAGGGTAGCTATAAATGAAACATAATCAGGCCGGGCTGGTTATTACCACAGGATTAACCTTTTATTAATGACCTTGTAGATGGCCAAGAAAGTAAGGTGTCCACATCTGCTGATGGCACCAAGCTATGAGGGGTTATGAACAGGGGTGGAACACTGCATTGATGAACCC
Organism: Taudactylus pleione; assembly: GCA_031769625.1. NCBI lineage: Eukaryota > Metazoa > Chordata > Amphibia > Anura > Myobatrachidae > Taudactylus > Taudactylus pleione. The sequence continues at coordinate 3,528,280 of JAUIMM010000197.1, forward strand.
TATAGTAAAGTTATGGATTGGGGCTGGCAGTGCAACTTCAGTCTGCCGTGCCCCTTCTGCAATGCACGGGTTCCAGCACAGGTTCGTAAGAGGTCCAAGAGCTACTCTTCTAAGAATGCATGGTTAAGAGGTGGGTATGTGGGTATGAAAGGGTTAAATAATAGAGATTAGAAAAAGTAAGTTTGTTTACTTTGAAAACAGCAGGCATTAATAAATATGTATAAAATATATATATATATATATATATATATATATATATATATATATATATATATATGAACCAAATCGGCAGGCGGCACTCAGAGACTTCCATAAATAAATAGCAGATTTATTCACACATTGTGCTCAACATCAACGTTTCGAGGAACTTGTCCCCTTCATCAGGATAACACAAACACACTAAAGCAAACCTTAAATACCCTTACCTCCATGCTTCCCCTGAGTGAGAGCCGCGATTGAGCACAATGTGTGAATAAATCTGCTACTTATTTATGGAAGTCTCTGAGTGCCGCCTGCCGATTTGGTTCTTATGTACTTGGAGGCATTTCCCTCTTCAGGAGGGCACCGGAGCAAATACAGCCTTTTGTTGGCTGACCTGAGTGCCGGGCTGTGGAGTGTCTATATATATATATATATATATATATATATATATTTATGAAATAAAAGATGTCGGCGCTCACCAATAAATGCAGTGCAGCTATGGGTATACTTTATTCCATGGTTACAAACTAGTATAGCAGCAATAATTAGCAGCAGCAATGATTCGGTGAGTATCTTAGACCTTTTTCAAGCCATTCAGCATAAGTTGTTGACAGTGCAGCTCAGTCACAAATCCACCCCACAGGTAAATGTCGACAGCTAAAATGTTGACTTCAACATAATGTTGACACCCAATTTTAAGCCTAACCTTTAAATTTCTATCGTCAACATTTTGTCTGTGTCTACATGTCATATGTCAACATTTTAACCGTGTCAGCATTTCCTGTGTCAACTTTTTGCAGATGTTGATATGTTGGGTTTCAACATTTTAACCATGTAGACATTATTATTTTCGACATTATGATGTTGACCTTTTGACTGTTGACATTGCAGTTGTTGACAACCTGACTACATCCCACTTGTCCACTTCTCCACTCTTTAGACGGTTTGATACATTTGCCCCAATAGCCATTTTTTATAGTGGCCCAGGTATTGCTCTCCTAAATGACCAAGGGTCTTATCTTTCAGTGGGCTGCTAAAAACAGTGAGTAGACCATTGTAGATGTCAGAAACCTTCTAGGATCAGATGGGACACCGAACTCTACATCAGTAATATTATGCATTAATGTTTCAGTTGAACCTATGCATTGCAAATACACTCAAAACTGGCATTTCCGTTTTGGATGAAATAACTCTTTAAGGGCTTAAATACATGGAGTATTAAGTTCAAGGGGTATTTTTATAAAGTGGATGATTTCACTGCAAAATTTAAAGTGGCACTTATACAATACTAAGGGCCTGATTCAGCAATAATCGCAATTGCAAAGCTGCACACAGGCAGCTTTGCCATTGTGATCCTTGCTAGTAGGCAAATGCAGCAGGAGGAGGTATATGACACCCTCTACTGCATTTGTGATCCCAGCACTGCGATGGAGGTCGCCGGCTGGGATCTCCATTGCGACCATCAGTGGTCCATGGTCGCGATTATGCATACTCAGACTGGCCGGCTTTTAAGCCCAGGACACTGCATTAATTAACGCAGATCCTAGGCTGGTCACTCCCGGAAAATGGGGCGGACACGCCTCCCTTTCTGAGAATGCCGGGTGGTGGGGCAGAGCACTCCTCGCTCTAGATTGCCTCTAGTTATAGGGGTTCACTATGAACATGACACATTTTTGACATCTCACCTGTAACCAGAAACAAAAGAGGGCATAATGTAAACATAACAAAGTGCATGTCTAGCACATCTCCGTGGCATTTCGATATCTTGTCTGTCTTCAGCTGAAGTAGTGTCATGAAACATTATGCCTCTCTACTTTAGAAGCCTTTTGTTACTCTCTATATCAGGAATGGTAGCTCGTCTTTCAAAGTATATGACTCAAAGAAGAACACTTTTCACTTCAGCTAGAGAGGGAGTAGACCTCTTAATCCAAAATTTCAAAATCAGCTTTTTCGCCACCGTAAGAATAACAGTTAAGACAGGAATAATCTCCTTACCCACCATTTGCCTTAAATTCTTAAAAGCACAGCAATTGTCTCGAATTTCGTGGCACCTAGGACTTTGGACTTGAATCACTTGAATATATGACTTTTGAAACATCTGTACTTTGGCATTTAGGCTTTTTGCTTTTTGACAGAAGAACATAATTCTCAGGTATGCCCTCTTGAAACTGCAGTAGTTTGGACCGAACAGATAGATTAGTACAGTAGCACAAGACTTTAAGGCTACTACTAAGAATCCATACTCTGGCATAAGATTTTGCAGTGTCGTCATTGCAACCTCCTCGTTGTCTACTTGGATGCTGATGGCAATTGCTGAGAATAGACATTTTATCTATATATCCATTCATGTTTTTTGCATGCACTGAGCTTTGTACCATATACAGTATGCCTCAAGTTAATTTGTTTCATTAGACTTTTGTCTTCACAAGACATCTGTAAAGCCATCCACATAACATGTGTGGTTGTCTTCCTGTGAATAATGGAGTATTCGTGCTGTTCTACAGCTAAGCTTATTGTCCCCATGCTCTATCCACATCTTCCATGCTTGGGTTATCAACAGGATTACTAATAACTTTCCACAGCTTTTCCCACTTTAATTGCATCTCCATGGCAAATTTCCATGTTGCATAATTATTTGAACCCACTAGTTTTGCAAAGCCCATGCTGGTTCCTGCACTATATAGTTTCATACAGGTGAATAAGGGATTTTCTGTACTCACTGAGATCTTCTTATTCCATGCCTTGCAGTCTGTACTCTTGGTATCATCAATATTCACACTGCAGTGTCTGGCCATGTTGGCAATCTGTCATGTGCATGTTGCTGCTAGGCACATTAATGTGCTGGGCCCATAACTTATTGGCAGAGCTTGGCTAGCGGTTGAGTGCAGTAAGTTCACAGCAGGAGTGCACATGAAGTTCACACAGCAGATTGGCTTAACCATAGTTGTTGGTTTATTAACCAGGTAGAGATACAGGTGGCTGTAGACACAGGGCTACACAGGTGCATGTTATGTGGTTGCTAGATGCAGCCTGGAGTGAATGGGTATACTGGACATTGTAGTGCACCATATGGTAATGACACATACATCATTCAGCTAGGTAGCATTATGCTCCTCTATGTAAGTGGTGATGGCACAGTGTAACAGGGAATCTGTTGAGGCTCTATAATGCTGGTGAGACTCAGGGGGTCATCCTAACATGCAAGATGCTACTGGAGAAAGATGCACGGTGGATCTACACATGTGCGACAGTGCATCTATCGCCAGGTCCTAATACCCGTCGGCTCTGGGGCTGGGAATAGAGGCAGTGCACAGCTCTTCTCAAATATTAATAAGTACAAAAATTACTCTATATTTATAAAAAAAATCCAATTTTTGTTTGTCTGTTCATTCCGGCATCACGCATAAACTACAAGAGGAATTTTTTATTGCGTTTTCAATGTTGTATAGCTTAGTCACCTAGAAAGAAACTGAGATATGTATTCTCTCAGGGAGAGGAGAAATAAAGGAAAAACCAGGCTCCTCAAGCCAAAAATGACGATGTATATAAATATAATTTTTGGGGGGACAAATATACGTTTAGAGACTGTTTACTATGGAAACAAAAAATGTTTTATCGGAATTTGCACAGGCTCCTCAAGTCCAAAATGACTTAAATATATATAAATAATTAAATATATACATATATTGCACACCCCAAATGCAAACAGTTTTATATGTATGTATACTGTATATACAGTAAATACTGTGGTTGGTGAGAGGGGTGGTCTCTCACCTGAATTACCCACATTTTTACTAGGGTGTTTGAGACATATCAAATTGCTAATTAGTATGTTCACCAGCTAGTGCAAGCTGCGTAATTAAGTCCACCTGTTGTTTGAGCAGCGCACACATACTGTTGTTTAACCCCTGCATTGCTGAAAAAAAATAGTGTTTTCTTTTTCTGTGTTAAAATTTGAATAACAGTTATTATTATTATTATTATTATTATTATTATTATTATTATTATCAGTTATTTATATAGCGCACACATATTCCGCAGCGCTTTACAGAGAATATTTGGCCAGTCCTTGCCCCAGTGGAGCTTACAATCTATATAACAGTTGCTTACTGAAGGAAAGCGATATATATATTTGTGTATACTGGCTTGTCATTGTTCTTATATAAAAGCACCTACACTTGTACATACACCTCCCACTGTAAAAATGGAGGAGTTTTTCGCACTATAGTAAATTTCTTGGCCTCTCACCAAAAGACAGTGGAACAAATGTTACAATTAGTGACCCAGTCAATGGGCACAGTAAATGCTGCAGGGCATCTAAATAAAATGTCTGCCTCAAATGACCCAGAGGCGTATTTGCTGATTTGAGAGGGTGACACAGTGTTTAAAGCGGCCAGCAGATACTTGGGCTAATAGACTTTCCCCCTATCTCACTGGTGAGGCTCAGAAAGCCTATGCTGATGTATGCTCTGCAAATGCAGAGAAATATGACTTAGTCAAAAGTGCCATTCTGGCCAGTTCAGGTCACTCTTTCAAGGATAGCGCAGTGCTTCCACGAATGGGCCCTACTACCAGGGGTCCCTATTCGGAAGCAGGTTGCAGAACTTTCCAGACAGGGGCAGAGTTGGCTCCAGACAGAAGACTGCACTGCCACTCAGATTGTAGAGATGGTGGTTATTGACCAGTGTATAAGAACTTAGAGCAGAATATACAGCGCTGGGTCATACATGCTAATCCTCAGAATTTAGAGGAATTAAGTACAGTATTGGAGTGGTATGAGACCACAGGAAATATGACAAAGATGCCAGAAAAGAAATCAGGGAATGGGCGACCCGTTAAGATGACACCCCATTGACCTGCAACCCTGAGTGTCACCCCTCCTCAAGGAAACACTGCTGGAGACGCCAGGGTCATTTGCTATGAGTGCGGAGAGTCAGGTCATGTAAGGCGGGACTGTCCCAGAAAAATAAATCCTATGGAGTGTGGGGTTGCTAATATGGCAATACGTACCCCAGTTTTTGCACTATGGTGACCCTGGATTCCAGAACCCCATTAATGTGGGAAACTGTGTTGCTGAATGGCTGAGAACTCCCAGCTATTATAGACTCAGGGAGTGAGCTAACCCTGATCTCAGAGGCTGTCCTGCCCAGGGCAGTAGAAAAGGTCCCAGGGTTAGTTGAAGTACTCTGCATTCATGGATTCACAGAAAACTTCTCCTGGGTGCAAGTGCGCCTCAGCATAAAGGGGCACACTTATGAGGTGGTTGCCACAGTTGGTCCTAGGCTCCCTTATCCTATCATATTGGGATGCAATTTCCCAGGATTTATTGAGCTCTTAAAGGAACCACAGAGACAACGCCAATGTAAAGTCCCCAAGGCCCTACCTTCAAAAAGGGAGAAGAGTGGAAAAGCACGGCCAGTCCTCTTTGGAGAGGGAACCTCAGCACAAATAATGTTTGAGGAAAGAGGTCCGCAAAACACTTTGCCTGGTTACGGGCATACAAAAATATTTGCAGATATGTTATATCCAATCCAGAAGTTCCATTGGCGGACACCTTGTCAGCAAAACAGTGAAAAGAAGTGGAAGCCTTAGATCACAACAATGTGTTTAATACATTGACTGGGCACACTGCCTTAATAGAGCACAAAATAAATACACCTGGAGTAGTGGGCATAAAGCAGTGACCGTATCACATTTCTGAGGCACAGCAACAAGCTATCCGGCAAGAAGAAAGTCCGGTCCCTGTACTTTTCACTAGACTGCTTGGATGCTGCACTGGTTCTTTGAGGGATACTCTATCTGCGGGGCAGCAGAAAAAAGCAGAACCCAGTGTCCACAAGAAAAGAAGGATGGTTGCTCCTCTGCCAGAATACACCATGTTCAGGGGGTATGAAGAAGACATGCCTGGAAAGGTAATTCAGAAGGCTGAATGGTTTTGGCTGTCCTGAAAGGAAATATGCACTTCCCCTAGTATGGAAAAGCGAAAGGGGGGGGGGATGTGTGGTGAGAGGGGTGGTCTCTCACCTGAATTGACCACATTCTGGTGGAGTCAGCTCCCTCCAAGTTAGAGGAAAACAAGATCGGCACATTTTGCACCTTCAATAGAAGTTTGGAATTCCAGGTTTGTACATTTACACAGACCCAGCTGGAATATTCACAGGAAAAACTCCCACACTCCAGATGCTCCTGATGCCGGACAAACTGGCCAGGCAATAGGCCAGGGGTGATGGTTATCATTAGGGTGCCAGGACCTGGAAGATCCACAGACATTAGCACAAGGAGTGCTGGTACATTTACCTTCATGTTTCTTTGCTTATTTTCTATGTGCCTGTGTGTATCCAGAGCTATGCTCACATATGCTAAGGTGCAGTGTCTGCTATCATTAAAATACACTGCCTTACCAAGTACCTAGCTGTCTGGAGTGCTCATTTCAATACCCCATGTTACAATACATTATATATATATATATATATATATATATATATATATACTGTGTGATATATATATATATATATATATCAAGATCTATTTAGCAGGAAAATCCAACTGTATATTAAGCACTAATCAGGCAGTTTAGCTTGACTCATGAAGTTGCAGTATACATGTCAATCCAGTAGATGGCACGCCAAGACAAATACTACATATCATGGAGTCGCTGCTCATGTTACTTGCAACCTTTCAGTACTTTCAGTGTTAGTATAGGTTAAGTGGCTTGCTCATGAGTTAGTAGCCCCAAGCATCTTTTTAGTTTTAATCCCTGAAGGAAAAACTGCAAATATTGTTTACAAAGACATTTTGTGATCAATATTTACAATATAAAATAGACATCACAATATTAGATGCCCTTGCTGTCTTTGTAAAATTAGTTCCGCTGAGAAAAAACAGACATCCCCACGAGTGAAACTGTGGACAAACGCTAGTAAATACTATCAATATTATTCATATCACTGTCAGGGTAAGCCTATACAAATAATAAATAGAGCAGAAGCAACTTTACTTCAATGGGAATTTCCCACCATTATTATATGATATAGGAGAGGTTACCACAATCTATATGGGCTTTTTGTCCACACAAAAAAGTAGCCTTGCGTTTGTTATCATTAGTTTATTTGAGATCCACTAGTACAGAATATACTGTAATTTTCATTATCTGGATAGACAATCTTTCAGATCCCTAAATACTATAGAACCATCACACAGGAATCGTTATGTAATGCCACCAGATGTAATGAACCATCAGGATCCCCACTGGGGCTGGTAAGTGCCCTAACCCTCCCCTCTCCCCCTTCTAACCCTAACCCCCCCCTCCCCCAGATGATGCCTAACCCAACCTTCCCGCACTCTAAATCTAACCCTCTCGGGGGGGTGTCTAACCGTAACTTCCCCCGGTGGTACCAAACCCTCCCCAAGTCTAAAGTTTCTAAACCCTAACTATCCACGGAGGGGTGCCTAACCCTAACTTCCCCCAGTGGTGCCTAACCCCCTCTTCCTCTAGCCTAACCCTAACCCTCTATGGGGGGGGGGTGCCTAACCCTAACCCTCCCCGGGGGGTGCCTAACCCTAACCCTCTATGGGGGGGGTGCCTAACCCTAACTCTCCCCGGGGGTACCTAAAACTAACCCTGCCCCCGCAGTTAACAGAAAACAGTCCCTGCTTACCTTCGTTCTGGATGCCAGGCGTCGAGATTTTGGCATCTGGCTAAAGATGGGCGACGGGATTTAGACGCCTGTGTTTAGTACAGCGTCGCGTTTCCAGCACCAGGTTTCCCATGTCCAGCATTTCGGACGCTTGTAAATAGACTGCATCCCATCACACATATACCACAAATGCATTATTGGAACCAACTAATTAGGCTCAAAGTCAGTTTTGGCCAAGACATAGTGGTATATTTACTAAAGTGCGGGTTTTTAGAAGTGGAGATGTTGCCCCTAGCCACCAATCAGATTCTTCTCATCACTTATCTAGCACCTTCTAGAAGATGATAGCTAGAATCTGATTGGTTGCTATAGGCAGCATCTCCACTTTTAAAAACCCGCACTTTAGTAAATATACCCCTTAGTGTAGAATGTTCTTTTCTGTTTCATGAAAATAATATGTATCTTTCCCCATAACATATCATTGTCTCTTATATCTCCCATTCCCTCATCTCCCACATTAGTCATGTCATTATTATTACGTCTGTTCTCTGTGACCTTTTCCCACTTTGCCTTTATTATCATCCTTGCCAGTCCTCTTAGGCTCCATTCTCTTCTAATTTCTGTAAGCATTGCCATTCTCTCCAGCTCCCCGGAGTACATTACTATTATATAGCTGATCACTTGGAGACAAGCCACTTTCCCGCAGTGCGCCCAGTTCACACATGCTCCTCTTTACAGGGAACCCGCTTCTCTTACCGTGCTCATTACTAGCTGCAAAGTTACATTACTGTCACCTTACTGTGCGAGAGAGGGAGAATATACTGTAATACAGACTTCCCAGGTCCAGTCACACCTAACAGCAGACATCTGTCAGTGATTGTAACTGTATTTCCTATCTATTTTCTACCAATGTTTTACCTGTATCTGACTCATATGGCCATAGAGATGTGTCTTCATACACGGCCTCAATAAGCCATGCAGCGTATCCTAGTGCGAGACAGCTGCGCATTGTGTTATTTTCACCCGAATATGCATCTTAGAGGCATAATTAATTCCAGGCGAAAAGTCCCGTACTTTTCGCATGCCGGACTTTTCGCCTACATTGCAGGTTTTCAATGCAAAAAAGTATTGTGCGCGTGCCCGCATTTCTCCGTATTCAATTACAAATTGGCGAAAACGTGACTCTAACATGCGAAAAGTGCTGTCAGATTTGGGGAAATCAGCCTGACACCCCCCAAAATGATGCACTGACATTGGGGATCACTCTAGATACCCCGAATAGCCCTACTGAAGGTATTTGGGATACTTAAATGCTCTCAAAAGCTCCTATTTCAAGTCTTTGCATAAGTGGTGAAGAATAGCATTTAGCAGTTTATTTGGCTCAAAATAAGAAGTCCCAGCAAAATTGGGGTACCTGAGAATGGGTGCTAGCATATTTTTAAGTTACTAAAGTGTAGTTTAAAAATCGTAAAAAAAAAAAACATCTGTCACAAGCACCTGCAAATGTAAAAATACCTGGGGCATACTTGGGGACCCCCCTGGAGTCTATTTCGCTACTTTTTAAGTTTGGCCCCCAACTTTTCACTTTTTAGCCCCCAAAATGAAAGTACTTTCTTTGGGTGATCTAAAGACTTTTTAAAACTTTTTTTGACGCAGTTTACCTTTGAGGGACTGTCCTAAGGGTGCAGGGGGGGTTCCTGCAGCTTTGCACCCCAAAACCACAATTCTGCACTTTTTTTCGACACCTTTTCATAGGCAAAACTTTATCGCAGGTCCCATTGCATTGAGTTTCTGCACCGGCGAAAAGTCTTCGGAAACACTTTTCGCAAGCCGAACTGACATCACACGCGATACTTTTCTGCAGAAACTGACTTTTCGCACCTAATTGAATAAGTCGCAAAAACTGTTCACGAGACTGCACTGATTAATTTGATATGTGACACTTGTATATCTTAAGGCCCCCATACATCAGAGATTGATTGCAGCAATCGTGCAATTTGCAATCGATTGTGTATAAAAATCTTTCCCTTTTTCAATCGATTGTGGCAATTCTGCAATCTGCAATCGATTGAAAAAGGGAAAGATTTTTATACACAATCGATTGCAAATTGCACGATTGCTACAATCAATCTCTGATGTATGGGGGCCTTTAGTCTGAATCTTGACCATCGCGACCATCGGGCTTGCGACGGAGACCCTGCGATAGGGTCTCGCTGCCGCAAGCCCAGGAGTGATTTTGGCTCTAACAGAGCCAAAATCACTCCCACTGACATCACTAGTGATGTCAGTGGGGCCGGCTTCAGACGGTAGGCGTTCCCATGGGAACGCCTCCGTCTGGCAGGCACGCCCCCGGCACGCCCACCAAAGGGGGCATGCTGTCAATCAACATCGACAGCACGCCCCCTTTGGTGCGAGACCCGGAGCGATGGAGAGCCCGTTGCACGCCGGGTGTCACGCATGCGCATGACGGAGCTTCCTCCGTCGTGCGCATGCACAGTGGGGGAACATCGACCAGCTTGCGAGCGTCCTGCGTCTGAATGACCCCCACTGTCTGCCTAGGGAGGCTCAATTTCTTAAGAGAAACCAGCATATAGGTAAGGAAAGGATCAAGCAAAGGCAATACAGTACATAGGGGTTGCAAAAAGACATTGGGCATCAAAGTGACATAGACTAGTTTGTGGGTACATGGTACGCCATAAAAAAACTCAGTGGCAAGGCAGAAAAATAACACTGATATATAACTTTTTTTTTTATGTGATCTAAAAGTGTAGTCTCAGTTGATGGCAGTAGTCCTAAAAAAGCATCTAAAATGTATTTCACACTGTCATAGCCCCCAAAGCTTCTGGGGGCCTAGGCAGCCCCTAGTCATTCACTTTACTTGTTTTGGCCTGTCAGACTAGCGTGGCGGGAGGGTGGGGAGTAGGCGGCGGGAGAGATGAGTTCCACCACCTCTCCAGGACCACTTTAAGCCCTGCTAAAGCCAATGTCCAAGAGCATACAGGGCTTAAGTCAGGGCATCTAAAATCAAAGAAATAAAATAACATCAAAGGGAAAGTTAGCTGCAGAAAAACATAAAATTGCCAATATGCCTTTCACCACACAAAGTGGCAAGGAAAGGCTAAGGTCTTGGCCTTTATTTATGAATTGTGGTTCTGCCTCTTATGATGATGTAAGCCCTTCTTCCTGTAGATGTTTCAAAAAAATAAAAATCGTTAAGGCACAGGAACCAATTGTGCACTTAGAAATGTCACAAATCCCTGAGGTGAGTCTTAGTGTGTCGGCAGGTGCCATGTGTGAGCCTGAACTTTCCAAAACTGTACTCAAAGAGGAGCCTCCTTCCACCACTTGTGCGGCCTCTGCAAATGTGGGGATGAGCAGCACAAGTCAACTTGCTGACATAGAAATCAAGGATGCTTCTGTGGAAGTGCACCAGGATGAGGAGGATACTTGTGTAGTTGACGCTAATAAGGATGTTGATGATGAGGATGCTGAGGATGTTGTTTGTGTAAATCAGGCACCAGTGGAAGAAATAGTTGTTGACCATGATAAAGAAAAGCCCATTGTCATGTCTGGGCATAAAACAAAAAAATCAACTTCTTGTGTGTGGAATCATTTCTACCCAAATCTGGACAATAACTGTCAAGCCGTTGTCATGCCAGAAGTAAGTAGAGGTAGGGACCCTAACTATCTAGGAACCTCCTCCCTGTTACATAATCTACAGCGCATCCATCAAAAGTGTTTGCAAAATTCAGAAACTTTGGTTAAAAAAGTAACAACAAGCAGTCCAGCATTAGCTAGCTACCTTATCTCTGCTAGATTCAAGCACCTGCCATCTTCACCACCAACATCTTCATCAACAATATTCTCAATCATGAATGGAAGTAGTCCTGCATCCAATTTGATAAGGCTAACTCAGTCCTCCCCTATCCTTGATTCCTCAGAAGATTCCTTGAGTGCTACGCCTGCTGATGCTACTGGGAGTGGATCTTCAACCCAGAAGGGAACCAGGAAGACTACTAATAGTAGTTCTAAAAAACAATTGACTGTTAAACAATCCATTGCAAGGGGGAGCAAATATGACAGCAGTCACCCAGTTGCACAGTTGATCACTGATGTAACATAACATTTATGCTGGTATTAGATGTGCATCCGATATCCACCATTAGTGCAGTGGGTTTTAGACAGTTAATTGAGGTCCTCTGTCCCCGCTACCAAATCCCATCTAGTTTCCACTTCACTAGAAAAGCAATTCCCAGTCTGTACAGGGACATTAAAAAAAACGTAATTAGTGTCCTCTAAAATGCCGTTGTACCCACTGTCCACTTAACCACAGATATGTGGACAAGTGGAATAGGGCAAACCCAAGATTACATGACTAAAACAGTCTACTGGGTGGGTGTATTGCCTTCAGCGGCACCAACAGCAGCAGCAGCATATATGAAAATGCAACTTATTTAGAGGCAGGCTACTCTGTGTATAACCAGTTTCACTAAGTGGCATACTGCTGACAACCTCTTAGAAAAACTGAAAAACTCAGGGAAGTCATTGCAAAATGGCTTACCCCACTTGGACTCTCGTCAGGATTTGTGATTTCTGACAACGCAACCAATATTATGAGAGCATTACAGCTGGGTAAATTCCAACACATCCCATGTTTTGCTCACATTATTAACTTGGTGGTGCAATTTTTTTTTTAAATGACAGGGCCGTACAGGAGATGCTCTCCGTGGCCCACAAAATTTCTGGGAATTTTCACCATTCAGCAGGTGCATGTAGAGGATTGCAGCAACTGCAATAAATGTTGTATTTGCCCTGTCACCAGTTGAAGCAAGACGTAGTTATGAGGTGGAACTCCACCCTGTATATGCTTGAGCGAATGGAGGAACAGCAAAAAGCCATCCAAAGCTACACAACAAAGTATGACAAGAGGAGGGGGCTGTACCTTACTCAAGCTCAGTGAAAAATACTTTCCATGTTGTGTAGAGTGCTGAAACCCTTCGAAGTAGTCACCTGTGAAGTGAGTTCAGACACTGCCAGCTTGAGTCAGGTAATTGTCTTCATTAGACTGTTGGAAAAGCAGCTTGAGAAACTGAAAAGTCCTTTATTTGCTCCGCCAGGATCCTAGGGTTGTCAGGATCTTCCAATTGGAGCAATACATTTTGACAACCGTGCTCGATCCTAAGTTTAAGTCATACATTGTGTCTTTCTTCCCAACGAACACAGATCTGAAGAGATGCAAAGAGCTGTTGGTAAACAAGTTGTCATCTCAAGTGGCACGTGAAGTAGCAATGGCTCCTCCATCAGTTTCTCCAGAAAGTGCGGTTGCCAGGAAAAAACTAAACTTTCCCCCAAAAAAACACTGGTGATAAAGATGAGTCAACACAACCAAGTTTTGACATCTGGTCGGGTCTAAAAGAATTGCCTACAATTAATGAGACCATTACCATGACTCCATCTGATACAGTCACCACTCAAAGAATGGTTGAGGACTATTTTAAGGATAGCGTCCAAATAGGCTTGTCAGATAGTCCATTTCACCACTGGCAGGAACAAAAGGCATTTTGGAGGCCCTTGCAAAAACTGGCTTTGCTTTACTTGAGCTGCCCACCCTCCAGTGTGTACTCAGAAAAGGTTCCTGGCTGTGCTGAAAACTCTATAAGTGATTGGCGTAGGAGGCTACTTCCTCAAAATGGGGAAAAGATGATGTTCATCAAAATGAACTACAAATTTCACGAGGAAGAACTTTACCTCCAATTACATCCAAAAGTTACAAAGGCACCTGAGGCTGTAATGGTGGATTACAGCGGGGACAAATTAATATTGTGTGAAAATGATGTACACACTGATGAGGAATCGAATGATGATGGCGACAACATCTTGCCTCTGTAAAGCCAGTTTGTGCACGGAGAGATCATTGCCAGCAATGTCAGCTGCCCGTTGGTAGCTTGTTTTTGTGGGGGCCCAAACAAACCAATCGCTTCAGCCACAATTGCCTTCCCTGTTGCTGAAGTGATTGGTTTGTTAAACTGTGCATGTCCTGTTTACTATATAAAACATAAGGGTGGATGGAAGGGTCCAAGGACAATTCCATCTTGCACCTCTTTTCTTTGCATTATGTGCTGTTTGGGACATTGCTGCTTGACATTTTTAATTTTATAGTTTATTAAGCTGTCACTGCAGTGCCACTCTGTGCCATGTTGGAATCTGAACTGCCACATGTTAGTGCCACCCACTGCTGTCACTTAGCTTATTCAGCCACCTAGCTCGATGCAACCTTTTGGCCTAAACTCGATTAAATCAATATTGTGAGCTGTGAGGTGGTCAAAATTGACTGGAAATGACTGGAATTTTTTTTTTATTGAGGTTAATAAAACTGTAGGAACAAAAACAGACCCACATTACGTGATTTCAGCTGTAAAAATACAGATCCAAAACCAAAACACGCAAGGGTGGTTTTGTAAACCCAAATCCAGTTCCAAAACCTTGAAGGAGATACAGATCCAAAACCAAAACACAGGGGTCGGCGCACATCCCTAATCATAAGGCACTGTGATCCCTATGACTATATTCATTTTCTGAAAAGTATCAGTGTGTTTTCATCAACAAGTAGATCTTACTAAGTGCTTTGGGGCTCATTTACATTTGGATGTAAATCAAGTTTATGGCATTTTCTCAGATGTAGCAGTACACGCCCACTTTACCGCACCGCTCATAAGTGTTGCTTTCACAATCTCCCTGATATGCTTTTTCAAAAGTAGGGAAGTATAGAGCAAAGCTGTATCTATAGGCAACTATACTGTGAAAGTATTCAACTAACATCAGAAAGAGGGTAAAACTTCACAAACTTTTAAAGTTAACAATCCTGTTGTTGACAACAAATAGACCCTGGTAAAAAAAAGTGACGTTATGTCCAAACCTTTATTATAACAACTTGGCCACATGCATAAATTTATTACACAGACAAGTCAACCTGATACCCTATCTGTTTCATATAATCAAAACTATTGGCAACATTGAATCTGTGCAAATCTGCAATTTCACATTACTGACTGAATATTCATTAAAGTCAGCAATTGAAACAGTCTTGTTTCTTATAGATCTGGCATTACAAAGGACAGACCTAATTGGGCATACCAGAGGGCCTGTAGTTTTCTTTATATTGAGTGAGTGTGGGGGCTCTGGGGATGTCAGTCACAGAGCGAGAATTTATAGATCTGTTCTTCCAAGCACAGGGCCATCTGTTAGGTACCACTTCTATTTGTCTCCTAGGGATCCAGTCAAGATGCCGGCTGACAGGATGCCGGAAATTAAGATAATGGTGCCGGAATCCCGACGTCCGTCAGAATGCTGACGTGTCATCCTAAAGGGTTCAAGATACCGACGTCGGCATCCCAAAGGTAAGTATGTGGGTAGGGCCGGGGATGGAATGGTTAGGTTTAGGGACCTGCCAGGGTGGATTAGGGTTAGGCACCGACCGGGGAGGGCTAGGGTTAGGCTGCGGGGAGGGGGGTTAGGGTTAGGCACCACCAGAGGGAGGTTAGGGTGAGGCACCACTGGGTGGTGGGTTAGGGGGGGAGAGGGGGAGGTTTAGGTTATTTATCAGCCCCTGTCAGAATATTCACCATGGGGATGCCGCTGTCGATCTTCTGACCACTGGCATCCCATCCAGTTCTGTCTCCTATATGAAGCCGGTGAACCTAAAGGCAAGGGCCTGATTCAGCAAGGATCGCTATTGTGATTATGAACATAGACGGACGATTGTTCCTTTCTGCGCATGTGTATGCATCATAGTGTGCAAGGTCTCACGCAGACCCATCCCAGAGTGAGTAACAGGAAGCTTACTCAGATGGCCGCAGGCCCGGCGCAGTCCACCATCGCGACCATCGACCACTGATGGTCACGATGGTGATCCCAACCTGCGACCTCCGTCGCAGTGCTGGGATCGCAAGTGCAGCTTGGGGTGTCATACACCTCCTGCTGCATTTGCATACTAGCAAGAATCGCAATTGAAAAGCTGCCTGCATGCATACATCATATCTATAGCCTACGTGCATACATCATACGAGGGTTGTTCAAAAAGTAATGCCTAAATGCTCATAACTCTGAAATAATATGCAACATTTATTTGAAACTTTGTCAGTTTGTAGTTTAATATGTCTGCTAAGTATATATGTAGTTTTGTTTAGGTAGTCCAAGAAATACCATGGAATCCAAGATGAAACAAAGAGCCGTCATTGAATTTCTGGAAAAAGAAGGCTGCAGTGCTACAGAAATCCACAGAAGACTGAAAAAAGTGTATGGTGAGCGTACAATTGACTATAGCAATGTCAGAAGGTGGATGAAGCGTTTTCAATTGGGAGAATCGTCCGTGTGCGACAAACCTCGTGGTGGCAGACCATCAACTGCAGTGACGGCAGAGAACTGACACAAAGTCAATGCCATGATTCAGAAAGAACGTTGTGTGACCATCAGAGATATCAGTGATGAACTGGAATGTAGCCGTGGCACTGTAAAAACACTAATCAATGATTTGGGATATCACAAAGTGTTTGCTAAATGGGTTCCAAAGCAATTTGCCAGGGATCATAAGGCCCAGAAGGTGGAAGTGTGCAATGACCTTTTGACCAACTTTGAAGCCAACCCTGAGATGTTTTTGGAAAATGTCATTACAGGAGATGAGACCTGGGTATTCCTTTATGACCCAGAAACAAAGGCCCAATCAAAGCAATGGAAACACCTAAGTTCGCCTAGGCCAAAAAAGTTTAAATCATAGCGATCCGTAAACAAAGTCATGGCCACATTCTTCTGGGATTGCTGAGGTGTTATTCTCATCAATTACCTGAAACGAAACCAATCAATCAACAGTGATCGATACATTATTACACTTAAGAAGCTGAAAGAAGCCATCCGCAAAAAAAGATCAACAATTCCACTGTCAAATGTCATCTTACACCACGACAATGCCAGACCTCACACTTTGATGGCAACATCTGCGGCCAGTGCCAAAATGGGGTGGGCAATAATGCCATATCCACCATACAGTCCTGATTTGGCCTCTTCTGACTTTCATCTGTTTGACCCTCTCAAATACTGTCTCCAGGGTCAACATTTTGAAGAGATAGAGGTTGTTAAAAACGCCAAATGTTCCTGAGTCAAATACCAACCACTGGAATTTTTCCAAAGTGGATTCACAGCTTGGGTTGAGAGGTGGAGAAAATGTTTGAGGGCAGATGAATTTTTTGAGTACAGTCATTCTGTTACTAAGACTTTAAAGTATTTTACTGCAAATTTTCAATTCCGTATCTATAATAAAATTTGAGTTGTGAGCATCTAGGCATTACTTTTTGAACAACTCTCGTATATCTATAGCCTGCATGCATACATCATATCTATAGCCTGCATGCATACATCATATATCTATAGCCTGCGTGCATACGTCATATCTATAGCCTGCGTGCAGCTTTGCAATTGCAATCTTTGCTGAATCACGCCCTCTCTTCCCACGATTGCCCCGCTGAGTTTTATGAAAATGCCAAAGGATTTAGAAATGGAAACCTGTGCTGGATTAATAGGAGAACTGCTGCTTGTGGTGGGTAGAGTGAAATTATAAAGCTGTATGTGTACAAATACCTTATCAATGAGAAAATAAATACTGTATGAATTTCATTTGATGATGAGAGAAGATTAAACAGTTTTTTATTTTTTCTCATATCTGCATGTGATCCAGAAGATATAATGGGATTCATTAACAGAGTCTAATTATTTTGGTTATTGCTATATCCAGTTCCTACTCTCTTATACAAAAGGTGTACAGTATTCTGAACAAGGAGGGGTATATTTACTAAAGTGTTGGTTTTTAGAAGTGGAGATGTTGCCCATAGCAACCAATCAGATTCTAGCTATTATCTTGTAGAGGGTGCTAGATACATGTTAAAGAGTATCTGATTGGTTGCTATGGGCAACATCTCCGTTTCTAAAAACCCACACTTTAGTAAATATACTGTACCCCGGAGTACCTAAATAAGATCACTTTCTTTTCAATTGCTGATTTAAAGTTGCACAAATTATTCCAGAACAAAGCAGGTTTATGGAAAGGTGTTAGAAGCCATTTCTATTGTGCAGGTGTGAAAATCCCAGTTTGAGAATCCTTTTGAAGTGGATATTCTATGCCACGGTAAAGATAACATGTCTCATGGGAATAAGCTGGGATCCTGTGTTTTAAAATGAACAGACCTCCAGCTCTCAGAGGCTGGGAACATTGTATTTTAGCTTAGTAATGCAAGAAATCAGAGATATTTGCTTAGCAGAGAACAGAGGTGAATAATGTCTTAGGGAGGAGCTGGAGGGAGCCAAAGGGCATAGTTCATTACGGATCGCTATTGCGATCGCAGCTCCGTGATTGCACGCAGGTCTGCTGCAAAAATATGCTAATTAATGCTATCACACTGCCAGCATAGAGACGCACACTGGCTCCCACTACCACTATCAGTGGCGGCTCCAAGCACGGGCAAGCCGGTTCATCGCCCGGTGCGTCACTGTATCTGGCGGGGCGAAGGAAACGCCCACCCTCCCTCCCGGTGCTAGTCTGATTATGTAAGCTCAGGGGGAGGGAGCGGAGCAGGGAAGGGGTGGCAACACAGGATGGCGTTGGGCGCAGCAAAGCCTAGCTCCGGCCCTGAACGCTATCTCATATCCGTAATACTTTGCACACCTCCATGGACATCAGTAACATCGAGTAACATCGGCCCCTCATGGAGAATTACGGCAGCCCTGACCCTACTAAGAAATTGCTAACCTCGTTGCACGCAGTTAGTACTCAAGCTGTGTATGCAATCGCAATGGCTAATTTATGCACGCCCATGCAACGGCGTTCAATTGGACAGACACGCCTGTGTTTCTCCGACCATCCCCCCATCACCACCCCCAAACACTCATTGCCTGTCAATCACTCTGCAGTGGCTCTCCTTGGCCTGAGTGATCGCAATGCGATCGCAGTGGTGCCTTCTCGCACACGCGCACTGTGATGCATTAGCATGTGCAGTATGCAAAAATCATCTGTCTGTGTACGCTTTAGCAATAGCGTTCCTTAATGAATCAGGCCCAAAGATTGTTTTTTTTCGCACTATCTTGCTCTGGGGTGTACACTGTCCTTAGCTATCCCCCCACCCCCACTGCTAGTTAGCATGGGCTGGATCTCAGTAAAGCTAGGGGACCAGTGTGGGTTCCTCTTGCAAAAATGAAAACCAGATCCAGGCATGTAGCTGGTTCTCACAGGGTTGGGGTTTTCCTTTCATAGTGGAAACCAGTCCACACTCTATGGTGGGACGAAATAACTATTAGCATGGTCTCTCAGCTCATAGATGCTACCCAAGCATTTCACTAATGTCCCTTGTTAGGCTTGTTTTGTATTTTGAGCTGTAAAGGCAAATGTAAAGCACTTTGAGTCCTATTAGGAGAAAAGTTCTATATAAATATTATTATTATTATTATTATTATTATTATTAATAATAATAAATAATATTTTTATTAGGACAAAAACAGGGTCAAGCATAATGATTTTTGATGTTTTTATACATTTTTAAAGAAATCCAAGACAAAACTGAACCAAAACACTTAAGGGTGTTTAGCCAAAACCAAAACTAAATGAAAACATGGCGATCATTTAGAACCCAAACCGGGGAAGGTCTGCGCACATCTCTAGTTTTCAGTGGATTTTAGTGATTGGGTATGAACTACTAATTCTAGACACATAATTGGGTACCAGGAAAGACAATGCAGTGTTCCGTCCTCTTCCAGAGGAGTCCATGTCCAGTCTTATAGATTTGGAATGTTGGGAGATATGCCAGTGTATGAGGGAGCCAAAAATGTTAAATTCCACATTAGCAATATTGTATGATTCTTGATAGAAAGTTTAAAAATCAGAATTTATAACATGATTGAACCAAATACAGGGGTAACACAGTATTTTTAGGGGGGTTTCCATAATATACATATACAGTATGTATGTATGTGTGTGTGTGTATATATATATATATATATATATATATATATATATATATATATATATATATTAGTCAAGATGAGGGCTAGCCCAGCACATTGAAAGTATAAGCCAGATCCCCATAAAATACACTGAAAAAGCCAGAGCCACATAAATTATATTTTAAAAACCACAGCCACATAAAATACATTTTGAAATCCAGAACCACAAAACATACGTTTAAAAAGCAAAATTCACATAATACTTCACAAACTTCAGCACCTCCATGTGTCACTCCAGCCCCCTCCCTTGCCATCCCAGCCCATATTCATGTGTCATTGCAGCGGCCCCTCATGTCTCACTCCTGACACCCCCCCTGAGTTATCTCAACAGCCTCACTCTGCCCCACTAAGCATGAATGCAGGCATCATTCCCCCAGCTTTCAGGCAATAGTGCCATTATGCTGTGCCCTCTGTAGTTCTCCCCATATGATGTGCCCCCTGTAGTTGTGCCACTTATGCAGTGCCCCCTGTATTTGTGTCCTTATGCAGTGCCCCCTGAAGTTGTGCCTGATATGCAATGCCCCCTAAAGTACTGCCCCTTATGCAGTGCCCCCTGTAGTTTTGCCCCATATGCAGTGCCCCCTAAAGTAGTGCCGCATATGCAGGGCCCCCTAAAGTAGTGCCCCTTATGCAGTGTTCTCTAAAGTAGTGCCCCATATGCAGTGCCCCATATGCAGGGCCCCCTAAAGTAATTGCTCTTATTCAGTGCCCCCTAAAGTAGTGCCACATATGCAGGGCCCCCTAAAGTAGTGCCCCTTATGCAGTGCCCCCCCCTAGCCCAGTACTTCAACATGCTGGCTCCCACTCCCGCAGAGCTGCTGCCTCTGACTGGATCTGTCTAGATCCAGCAGGCTCGCAGGGAAGGCTCTCACATCGCGGGTGTGCACTGACGTCACCCGCGCAGTGCATCACTGGGAATGCTGGCCTCTGAAGTGATTGTGGCTTCTTTAATAATGATGTGGAGAGCCCGGCCCTGCCCCCCAAAGCTGTCAGGTGCATCGCATTTCCGGGTTTCTCCTGGAGAGGAGTTAATTAAAGTCAGCAAATACAGAAATGTTCACTTGTGCGGCAAATCTCACCATGTATGGTGCGAGTCGCACGACCACGGTCGGGTACGCACGCTGCATTTGCATCCATGATCCATTAGATTGGATGGCGTGAATGCAGCCATGGCATGGCGTACCGTGGTGCACACAGCTGCGGCAAATCGCATGGCGCAATGCATGCACACGTTTGCCATACAAAAGGCAAAGATGCAAGATGACACATTTGTACTCCCCATACAAATGTCTAGAGTATTAAAATCAATGTGAAAAGCTCTGTGCCACCTGTATTATCAATGTATTCACAAAATATATGCAAATATGATTGGAGCATATCAACCATTGGCATACCACATATGATCCGTATATTAAACACATCATGAATGCTTAATATTTACACGTGTTTTCACCTGCTATTAACTGACATTAAAGTTCTTAAATTCAAAGCTCAGTAATTTAATATACTTATGGTGAACCAGGCACACTCCACAGTAACAGAGATAAAACACATCTTAGTTCAATTTACCAGGAAACAAGACTCAACTTGACCTTGAGCTAATCAACTTCTCTCCTTTCTGTCTTGACATAAAATAGCACCATCATTTATACAGTATACCAAGCGTGTTATAAAGCGTGGTATATACGAGACTAACATGATCATTTGTGCTCTTAGACAACATATGGTTTTATGATCCAATAAATCAAAATAAATTGCAACGAGAGGAAATAAATACATTGACACAGCAGATTGAGCAATAGAAAACAAATTAAAACAATTTATTGTATCACACTGTTATCTAAGCCACTTCCACTGTGAGAATCAGGGTTACACCAACCGATATAAAACAAGAGAATTGTCTTTCTAAATCCATAGGAGGAAGTTAATAGACACAAGATGCGATCAATAAGGTGTGGTGACACAAATCAAATACAGCTTCTTGTGCAGTATCCCTAAATCTATTTTGTGTCCAATACTCAATACATATAGAAAAATGGTGCCATGCAAAAAGAAATAATATTTGCACAACACAGAATGAAACAGCTACGGCTTTTGTAAACTCGCTTGTTTTTTTAAACACTCTGGAAGGAAGGATATTTAGGGTTCCGGACTGTAGATAAGACAGTAATTAGATAGGCAAGGTCTAGATAGACACCAGATTTTAGACAGACAAAAGTTCAACAGGGACAAAAGATCGACACACAAAAGGTCGACATGTAAGAAGGTTGATAGGTACAAATGGTCAACAGGGTCAAAAAGTCAACACAAAAAATGGTTGACACATGATTTTTTGTTTTGTTTTTAGGGCTAGGGTTAGGTTTGGGGTTAAGGTTAGGTACTTACCAGAGGTTTAGGGTTAGGCACTAGAAGGGACAGTTAGGGTTAGGCACCAAGGGGAGGGTTAGGGTGAAGATTAGGGTTAGAAAACAAAAAAATAATGTATTGACCATTATTTTGTGTAGGCCTTCTGACCCTGTCGACCTTCTTACATGTCAACCTTTTGTATGTCGATCTTTTGTCCCTGACGAACTTTTGTCCCTGCCGAACTTTTATCTGTCTAACATCTCGTGTCTACCTAGACATTGTCTACCTAATTACTGTCTATCTCTTATGCCACACCCGGATCTTTAGAAAATATATTTTTAATGTTAGGTGGAAAAATCATAATGCTTTATATAAGAGAGATTATAAGGGTATATTTACTAAAGTGCATGTTTTTTAGAAGTGGAAATGTTGCTCATAGCAACCAATCACATTTTACTAGCATCTTATAGAAGATAATAGTTAGAATCTGATAGGTTGCTATGGGCAACATCTCCACTTCTAAAAACCCGCACTTTAGTAAAAATAACCCTACTTTCATCTGTGTTCTGCTTTCTAGCCTGGAATGATCTGCGTTAGTGGGAAAACTCAAAAGCAGTAATTATGATAATCAGCCCCAGGGCTAGTTATCATGATGCTAGTTGCTTTTAGGAAGACAGGACATGTTACTATAGCTAACTACTCTGGAAGAATCCAGAGTAGTTAGCCATAGTAACCAATCAGTTTCCAGCTTTCAATTTATAGAATGTACTTGATAAATGATAGCTAAAGGTTTATTGGTTGATATGAAGGTTTTATACATCCCCCCTCTATTGTGCATGTACGTGTGTGTAGAGCAGCTAGGGAGAGATCTGCCCAAGAGTCACAACCGAATTGGACACTAGGGTCGGGATGTACTAAGCATCACTTCCGCGATGTGGTACATCCCCCCTGTCTTCCGTTACATACCTAGAATATTGCAAAGGACAGCACTCCTGATAAGAGCTGTCCTTTGCGATGGCTCCGGAAAGAGTGACTTCCGGGTTTACCACCCATAAGTCCCTCTGTCCTTCTGCGCATGAGCAGAAGGACGCTGACCACGGGGGGTGATGGGAGGGATCCATGGTGCTTCTGTATAAGAACCAATATATGTATATGTAGAAGAACATGAATCAACCTTGAGGTTTTAGGTGAAGACTATTGAAAAAGAATCGGGAGACAAACATGATCAGGGCATGTTGGGATTGAGACCGCCGGTCTCATAACTACATCCCATTTATAGACACTGGGGGAGATGTAACAAACCTTGGAGAGAGATAAAGTGGAGAGACATAAATTATCAACCAGTAAGCTTCTAACTGTCATTTTTCAAACAGCCTGTAAAATGGCATTAGATGCTGATTGGTTGGTATTTTTTCTCTCTCCACTTTATCTCTCTCCAAAGTTTGATACATCTCCCCCACTGTACAGGATTGTCATGATGGACATTGATGAACCAGGTAGTGGCTGTGACATCATGCAAGCAGGTGGCTGTTGATAAGTAATGGCCAATAGTACAGTGACAGCCACACCCTCTAACACAGGCCCACAACAGCGTAGAGCTTGGATAGAAAAAGTATAAGCAAAACAAATATGGATTGACAGTGTTAGCAGCAATGCAAATGCCTGTTATTTGATTTCACTGTCTATACAAATCATGTTCATTGTTCGGGAGGTATAAAGCCACTTACAGTAAGTACAACTATAAAGTTTCAGGCTTCTACCTGCTGACTTTCTCCCACTTCTACAATGTAATATACAATAGAGAAGTTTTACTCATCTCCTATACATTTTTTTAGACCCGTCGGCTTTCACCAGGTCAATGGAGCATATATTATGTACTGTAGGAACTATCATATATTGTAGTGCAGGGCCGGCTCTAGGGGTGTTTGACCAGTGCGGTCGCACAGGGGCGCCACCCATAGAAGGCGAACCCCTCCCCAGCATCCAGAATTGTCCCGCTGTTCCACCCGTGGGCCAAAGTGGCCCGTGGGTGGTCAGATCGGGAGGTTGGGGACCCCCACCACCGCAGCTGTGTGGGGAGTGTGAATGGATGCATGCGGGTGGCATCCATTCACTGACGGGAGAGGGCTTGGGGAAACCCAGCCAGTGACGGAGGGCTGGGCTTTACCCCCAGCCTGATGTTAATTGCAGGCGTGCCATGCGGGAACGCCTCCAAATAACGTCACATATGGGGCGTAGCCTGTGGTAATTAGGCCACTGCCCCAAACGGATGTAAGGGTGCCTTGTTAAGGGTAGGCACATGGTGCTCTGACCCCTGGAGCCGGCCCTGTTGTAGTGTATTGTGCCTGAGTCTTTATTTTTTGTGCAGGTGCTAGTGACGAACATGGTCAGAGGAACTGACTGGTCTGAGTCTCATTACCACCCGTGATGGAGGCACCATAAATACGGCGCCAACTTTAACAGTTCTGGGTGGATGGCATTGGGCCCCATTTACACATGGGCCATGTAAATGGGGCCCAATGCCATCCACCATGCACCCACTAGAGATACGTCACTGATTATAGGGCCACCGATCACTGCCACCTCCAGTCCTCAGGAATTCACTGTTTCATGATCAGAATACATTTATGCAAGGAAACAAAAACACTTTGCCACAAACCTGTTATGCGTTGAGGTGTTAATATGACTGTGTGCCGTGGCCTGGAAGCAGCAGACGGCCTAGCTATGGCCATGGTTACTTGGCTTGCCCTGCGGCTCGGCTTCTCCAGTCCCTGGAATAATATAAATTCTTCAGTGGGATGTATCCAGGAAGAATCCAGAGCAAATGCGTTGTTAAGAAAAATCTGTCAAATACAAAAGCAAAATATTGGTCAGCTCTTCAGGTAAGATACAATGACATATTATTTTCTTGCATGAACCAAAGTGTGTACTGAATGTGGTGTTTGAGAGCTTTTAGAATGTAAGCTATTACGAGCAGCATCCTCTTGTTACATAATTGTGCATTTTGCAGGTTTTAATTATGTATCTGTCAATTTATTTATTGTCTGTATCTGTCTATATTATTCACTGAACACCCATGTAATACTCAGCGGCAAACAGACTCCTGGAGTGCTCTGTGCCATCCCTGTCCCTAAGAGTGAGCAGGGCTGCTGGCACCCTGAAGTGCATTACTGCACTGCATCCCGAGGATGTTCTTTGCGGTTGCACAGACAGCAGGGTGCCGATGTGCCTGGAGCGAAAGTAACACTGACTGCAGGGTGCCTATGTGCCTGGAGCACCAGTGACACTGACTGCAGGGTGCCTATCTGCCTGGAGCACCAGTGAAACTGGCTGCAGGGTGCCTATGTGCCTGGAGCACCAGTGACACTGACTGCAGGGTGCCTATCTGCCTGGAGCACCAGTGACACTGACTGCAGGGTGCCTATCTGCCTGGAGCACCAGTGACACTGACTGCAGGGTGCCTATCTGCCTGGAGCACCAGTGACACTGGCTGCAGGGTGCCTATGTGCCTGGAGCACCAGTGACACTGACTGCAGGGTGCCTATGTGCCTGGAGCACCAGTGACACTGACTGCAGGGTGCCTATCTGCCTGGAGCACCAGTGACACTGGATGCAGGGTGCCTATCTGCCTGGAGCACCAGTGACACTGGCTGCAGGGTGCCTCTTTGCCTGGAGCACGAGTGACACTGACTGCATGGTGCCTATCTGCCTGGAGCACCAGTGACACTGACAGCAGGGTGCCTATCTGCCTGGAGCACCAGTGACACTGGCTGCAGGGTGCCTATGTGCCTGGAGCACGAATGACACTGACTGCAGGGTGCCTATCTGCCTGAAGCACCAGTGACACTGGCTGCAGGGTGCCTATCTGCCTGGAGCACCAGTGGCACTGGCTGCAGGGTGCCTATCTGCCTGGAGCACCAGTGACACTGACTGCAGGGTGCCTATCTGCCTGGAGCACCAGTGACACTGGCTGCAGGGTGCCATTGCAGACACACTGCTAGGCAGAAGTAAGGGCCGTGGGGCAGCAATTGTGCCGCTCACAGGGCCCTACGTGACGGCTTCGCTCTCACATCCCTGGTAATATATTACTTGCCTTAGTACAGCGCTACAGAACTAATGATGCCAAATAAATAATTATGAAAACAGCAATAATAAAAGACACTGTCAGTGAGCCAGATATTATATTATGCATACAAAAAATAGGAATATTTCCAGTGATGAATCTCCATCATTGGAGTTTGTAGGCACATTCTTTGGTGCCATAAGCCACTCCTGATCCAATATATACACCTTGGTCAGTTTTGGAGCAAAATGCAACCCATTTCCTTACCCATCATCTAAAAAAAAATCACTATTATCACTTGATTTATCTAATACTCTGTATTTTCATTTGCAGGTGAAAGAAAAAAAGCTACTTTTTACGTGCATTACAAAAAGAGATTGTCCTCTAAGTAGAGATGTACGGGTTCGGTTTTACTTGGATTTACTCGGATCTCAAAAACGGCATTTTATTGGCTATCGGCTATCACGTGTTTTGGATAGCCAATAAAATAAATCCGAACTAATCCAAACTTGCATTATGTTTGGCCTAAAGAACCGAGTAAATCCGAGTAAAACCGAACCCGCACATCTCTACCTCTAAGCATCTTCCAGCCCCCGCTCCTGGCATCCGTAATCAAATACGATCATGAATACTTCAGTTAGCAAAAAAGTACATAAAAAATATACTTTTAAATGATATAACATCC
The DNA here is from genome assembly GCA_031769625.1 of Taudactylus pleione. Classification (NCBI taxonomy): domain Eukaryota; kingdom Metazoa; phylum Chordata; class Amphibia; order Anura; family Myobatrachidae; genus Taudactylus; species Taudactylus pleione. The sequence continues at coordinate 3,555,254 of JAUIMM010000197.1, forward strand.
TCCCAAAATGAGGATTTTATATAATTTTATAGGCACGTAAATATAAGTATGTATTTGCATTTATGTAATGTACAGTATGTAAATGTATCTCCAGAGCAATACATGGAGATAAATATATTTCTTAAAATCTTTTTTTTTTTTTAGGATAGATCCTGTAAAATACTAGCAAAGCCAGTTTTACTATTGCCTCATATCCTGCTGACATTTCATTGCAAATTATTCCTAACTTCATTATTACCTAGAACATTTTCCTTGGGGCAAAAAGTCACGACAACAAGTCTCCAAAATCTTCCTGAGGGAGACAGACATGTTGAAACGCGTTGGTGTGAGGAGTTGAGAAATGGATGTGGATTGAGATCACCCCCATCTGGATTGTTAACATCCTAATACTGTATACACACTGGCCGATATATCGGTGAACGGCCGATATATCGTGTGTGCGTCGGCCAGTGTATACAGATGATATGTCTGTGAATGAGGTAGTTTACAGAAATATTGTGTCAGCTGTGCAGCACATCCAAAGCCCAATTTATCTGCAGATATGTGATTATGGGGTCTAATTACTAAGCAGTGTTAGGAGACAGAGTGAAAAGTGATAAGGTGCCAGCCAATCAGCTCCCAACTGTCATCTCATAGGCTGTGTTTGAAAAATGACAGTTGGGAGCTGATTGGCTGGCACCTTATTAAAGACTTATCACTTTTCACTCTGTCTCCTAACACTGCTTAGTAAATAGGCCCCCTTGTAGGCTGCGCTAAGTATTAAGAGCAGCTCTTATGGATTTTGATAAATTTAAGTATAAATGAGCGTATAATGAGTGAAATGTAACAACTATGGATCTGAGAAAATAAAATATAAGAAAATGATAAAATAGAGTAAAAGTAATAAAAAGTAAAATTAAGATAAAAAGTAAAGGATAAAAATAATATGATCTCCGGGCAATGCTGTGAAGAAAAAATAAAATTAGAGATTGTGGTATTAACCACTATGTGTTTATAGCTTTTTTGCAGGTATTTGTGTGGAGGCGAGCTGTGGGGTTGTTTATTTTGCGGGCTTTGAGGGCGGTGTTTTGGAGACATCGACATTAAGCAAGTGACACCGCCCTCAAAGCCCGCAACATCAACAACCCCCACAGCCCGGCTCCACACAAATACCGGCAAAAAAGCTATAAACACATAGTGGTTAACAGAGCCGTAACTAGACTTTCTGGTGCCCTGTGCCAGAAAGAGCATTGGCGCCCCTCTCATTTTTCAAAGGGACATAATGCACCCAAAAAGGGGCCATGGCTTCATGGGGAAGGGCCAGGGAAGAGATAGGAGAGGCCAGGAAATGCTGGGGATGAAATAAGAGGAAGCTACAAGCAAGAATAATAATAAACAGAAATTTGACAGGCCCAAACAAATGTCGACATGAAATTCTCAACATGGTCGACAGACACCATGACGAGCATCCTCAGAATGTCGACATGTTCACAATTAATAAATAGACCCTTTATGCCTAAGGGTTCCTAATCCAGCCCACCCCACCATATCACATTACAATTTATCTCATTGTCACAGCTATATACATCTATATAATATATCTAAGTGGTGATAAAACAATTATGCCATCAGTTTCATGAGAGAGAGAGAGAGAGAGAGAGAGAGAGAGAGAGGCCAGGGTGTATGTGAGAGAGCAGTGGCAAACGCAGGATTTCTAGAGGGGGGTTTCCTGATGCTTGATTTTAAAGCAAGTGTGGCCAGTCCATGAAGAGGGCATAATCAGCACTTAACCAGCTATAATACACATCATGCAAAATATAGTGTATGTAATAATTCTGACATATACAGGACCAACAATCACAGTATTCTATTATATGCGGTACTAGGGCTATCATGCCAGAGCTGAATGTTTTTATTTCAGATGTGAGCTCCATTCCAGATCATTTCAGGAAGTTCGGGTAACTGGGGGCAGAAAAAGAATCTTGCCCTGCCCTTGACATATATACAGATTGGTCTCATTATGTACTGGCTAGTTTATTATTATACAGTATTACTAATTAACCCTATAGGTGTAAACAAACAGGAGAGAGAGAGGGCTCTATTTTCTGGGGCACTCTTGTGTAAGTTATTTATATTAAAATTTTACTTTTAATAATATCATTAAAATAGTACATCTCTAGAGAGTATCTTGGAAAATGAGTCCAAAATAACTGGGACTATCAAAGAGAATATATAATACACATAGACAATTTAACAAAACATACATAATAATATTTTTGCCTAATTTTTCTTGTGTAATAATTAGAGAACAGTAGTTCTCATGCAGGGTTCCCCTCACATGTAATAAGTACCTACAGTCAGGTGCATAAATATTGGGACATTGACAGAATTTTCATATTTTGGCCTCTATTCACCACCACAATGGCTTTGAAATGAAACAAAAAAGATGTGATTTAACTGCAGAAGACTTTCAGATTTAATTTGAGGGTAAATACATCCAAATCTGGTGAATGGTGTAGGAATTACAACAGTTTCAATATGTGCCTCCCACTTTTTAAGGGGCCAAAAGTAATGGGACTATCAACTCAAAAGCTATTTCATGGACAGGTGTGGGCTATTCCCTCATTATTTCATTATCAATTAAGCAGGTAAAAGGTCTGGAGTTGACTCTACGTGTGACATTTGCATTTGGAATCAGTTGCTGTCGACTCTCAATATGACATCCAAAGAGCTGTCACTATCAGTGAAGCCAGCCATCATTAGGCTGAAAAATCAATACAAACCCATCAGAGAGATAGCAAAAACATTAGGTGTGGCCAAATCAACTGTTTGGAACATTCTTAAAAAGAAAGAACTAGGGGTGAGCGGGTTCGGATTTCTGAAATCCGAACCCCCCCGAGCCCCCCCGATCCGAGGCAGATCCGAGTCAGGCTCGACTTTTCCCGCCTGACTCGGATTCTGAAATCGAGGCAAAACTTCATCATCCCGCCTTCCGAGTCTCGCGGGTTTTGGATCCTATATAAGGTACCCGCGTCGGCGCCATTTTCTCACTCGGCTGTGGACAGTGAAGAGGGAGGGTGGGAGTTAGGGCTGGCTGGGCTGTGTAGTGTAGTGTAGTGTAGTGCAGAGTAGTGTTGTGCTGTGCTGCTGTTGTCCACTACGTCAAAGTCCATAGGGGCTGACTGTGTTGTGCTGTGCTGCTGTTGTTAATAGGGGCTGTGTCCACTACTTCAAAGTCCATAGGGGCTGGCTGGACTGTGTTGTGCAGTCAGTTGTCCATAGGGGCTGTGTCCACTCCAAAGTCCTGTGCAGTGTCCCAGTCCTAAAGGGGTGCTGTAGTGTTGTCCAGGGGGTGCTCTGTCCGTCAGGGGTGCTCCCCCTAAGTGCTAAAAAAAAAAATATTTTTTCTGTGTTTGTGAATTGTGTGCGCAGTAGCCGCACGTGCATCAACAAAGTAGTGCCAAGCGTGTGCCTGTGTCATAAGTAAAGGGCCGGCTGGCTTGACCGTTAAAGGGTGCTGTAACCCCCAAAGTACACTCCAAACCAAATAACAAAATATTTTCTGTGTTTGTGAATTGTGTGCGCAGTAGCCGCACGTGCATCAACAAAGTAGTGCCAAGCGTGCGCCTGTGTCATAAGTAAAGGGCCGGCTGGCTTTACCATTAAAGGGTGCTGTTACCCCCAAAGTACACTCCAAACCAAATAACAAAAAATTTTCTGTGTTTGTGAATTGTGTGCGCAGTAGCCGCACGTGCATCAACAAAGTAGTGCCAAGCATGCGCCTGTGTCATAAGTAAAGGGCCGGCTGGCTTGACCGTTAAAGGGTGCTGTAACCCCCAAAGTACACTCCAGTCCAAACCAAATAAAAAAATATTTTCTGTGTTTGTGAATTGTGTGCGCAGTAGCCGCACGTGCATCAACAAAGTAGTGCCAAGCGTGTGCCTGTGTCATAAGTCAAGGGCCGGTTTGGACATCTGGTCCGGACTGAAGGACGTGCCAACAATTTCTGACAAGTCTACTGTCACTGCATATGATACTGTCCTCAAAGCAGCAGCGACAAGCGTGCGTCTGTCTGTTAAAGGGTGGTGTAACCCTCAAAGTGCGCTCCACAAACAATAAAAAAATTCTAAAGGATTACATCGGTGACAGCATCCAAGTAGGCATGTCAGACAGTCCGTACCTGTACTGGCAGGAAAAAGAAGCAATTTGGAGGTCCCTGTACAAACTGGCTCTATTTTATCTGAGTTGCCCCCCCTCCAGTGTGTACTCCGAAAGAGTGTTTAGTGCAGCCGGGAACCTTGTCAGCGAAAGGCGTAGGAGGTTGCTTCCACAAAATGTGGAGAAGATGATGTTCATAAAATGAATTATCAACTCTTCCAGGAAGACCAGCCTCCAGAACGTACAGAGGGACCTGTGGTTGTGGATTCCAGCAGGGACGAATTAATACTCTGTGAGGATGAGGATGTACACAACACTGAAGAGGGTGAGGAATCGGTGGATGAGGAGGATGAGGACGACATCTTGCCTCCGTAGAGCCAGTTTGTGCAGGGACAGATTAATTGCCAGCTTGTTTTGTGGGTGCCCAAACGAACCAATCATTTCAGCCACAGTCGTGTGGCAGACCCTGGCGCTGAAATGATTGGTTTGTTAAAGTGTGCATGTCCTGTTTATACAACATAAGGGTGGGTGGGAGGGCCCAAGGACAATTCCATCTTGCACCTCTTTTTTTTCTTTGAATTGTGTACTGTTTGGGGCCTAGTTTTTCAAACTGCCATCCTGTATGCCACTGCAGTGTCACTCCTAGATGGAAGATGGACCACGTGTTTGTGCCGCCCACTCGTATCTCTTAGCATAGTCATCCAGCTACCTCGGTGCAACCTTTTGGATATAAAAACACTATTGTGAGGTGTGAGGTGTTCAGAATAGACTGGAAATGAGTGGAAATTAAGGTTATTGAGGTTAATAATAGCATAGGAGCAGAAAAACACACACATTCTGTGATTTTAGCTGTTTTTATGCTTTTTTTAAAAAAAAATACAGATCCAAAACACAAAACCCAGAACCCAAAACATGGAAGGGTGGTTTTGGCAAAACCAATCCAGATCCAAAACACGAAGAAAGATCCAGATCCAAAACCAAAACACAAAACACGAAAAGTGGCCGGTGCACACCCCTAGAAAGAACGCACCGGAGAGCTCAGCAACGCCAAAAGACCAGGAAGACCACGGAAAACAACTGTGGTTGATGACAGAAGAATTATTTCCCGGGTGAAAAAAAACCCCTTCACAACAGTTGGCCAAATCAAGAACACTCTCCAGGAGGTAGGTGTATATGTGTCAAAGTCAACAATCAAGAGAAGACTTCACAAGAGTGAATATAGAGGGTTCACCACAAGATGTAAACCATTGGTGAGCCTCAAAAACAGGAAGACCAGATTAGAGTTTGCCAAGCAACATCTAAAAAAGCCATTACAGTTCTGGGACTACATCCTATGGACTGATGAGACAAAGATCAACTTGTACCAGAGTGATGGAAAGAAAAGAGTATGGAGAAGGAAAGGAACTGCTCATGATCCAAAACATACCACCTCATCAGTGAAGCATGGTGGTGGTAGTGTCATGGCGTGGGCATGTATGGCTGTCAATGGAACTGGTTCCCTTGTATTTATTGATGATGTGACTGCTCACAAAAGCAGCAGAATTAATTCTGAAGTGTTTCGGGCATATTATATGCTCCTATTCAGTCAAATGCTTCAGAACTCATTGGACGGCACTTCACAGTGCAGATGGACAATGACCGGAAGCATACTGCAACAGCAACCAAAGAGTTTTTTAAGGCTAAAAAGTGGAATGTTATACAATGGCCAAGTCAATCCCCTGACCTGAATCCGATTGAGCATGCATTTCACTTGATGAAGACAAAACTGAAGGGAAAATTTCCCAAGAACAAGCAGGAACTGAAGAAATTTGCAGTAGAGGCCTGGCAGAACATCACCAGGGATGAAACCCAGCGTCTGGTGATGTCTATGCGTTCCAGACTTCAGGCTGTAATTGCCTGCAAAGGATTTGCAACAAAGTATTAAAAGTGAAAGTTAGATTTAGGATTGTTTAGTTTGTCCCATTACTTTTGACCCCTTAAAAAGAGGGATGTACATATAGAAACCGTTGTAATTCCTACACCGTTCACCTGATTTGGATGTAATTACCATCAAATTAAATCTGAAAGTCTGCAGTTAAAGCACATCTAGTTTGTTTCATTTCAAAGCCATTGTGGTGGTGAATAGAGGCCAAAATATGAAAATTCTGTCAATGTCCCAATGTTTATGCACCTGACTGTATGACATTAAATGTACAAATATACCAGTATTGGGAGTACTACATTCTGTGTGCTTGTCTATAGAGTGTATGTGTAGGCGATCACCAGATGTTAGAAAACGGCGTAAAAAGTAGCTACCAATTATTGTCCTGTGGGTGATAGTCTGAGATCACAGGCATATACTTATGTCATTCAAATTGAAAATAAGTCTGAGTATGCAACCCCTGGAAAATATGTTGGAGTGCATCACTATCGCAACATATATAACAATTATCATATGCTAGGTTGGTATTCCATTTGTGAAGAACTTGCCAAGTATTTACTTGATCATCCACAGCACCATACAGGATACAGGATGTATTAATCATTTGTACAAAAAATAAAAATAAAATGACAATGTATAGATATGCAAATATATCTGTGATAGCTCCTATGAGAATAGAGGGGTATATCATTAGGTCATCCTGTATGGTGCTTACAATCTTTATTGCCTACCACATGTACAAGCACACACATACAACTAGGTTTTAATTTTTTATTTTTTTGGGTAGGAGCCAATTAACCTACCAGTACATTTTTGGAGTGTGGGAGGAAAACCCACACAGGGAGATTATACCAACTCTGCACAGTTAGGACCGTGGTGGGAATCGAACCCAGGACCTCAGTGCTGTGAGGCAGTAATGCTAACCATTACACCGTCTGTGCTGCCCAAAAATATAATATATCACGTGGGACTTGTATGAAGTGACCCAATGTGTGTTATGGAAACATGCTGTGGCTCAGTATTAGCAGCAGCAGTCTGGATTATTAACACCTGCGTTATAGATCTGTGGTGTCATGTGGTTTTACTACTACATGTTGGGTCCTCTTAACAGCATTTAACAGTAGGAAACAAAATGTATCAGATTAGACAATGTTCTCCCAAACCAATCAATGTGTCTGTTTACTAGGTCACCGAAACAGCCATTTGTTATGTTTCCCTGATGGGAGTAAAACTTCATTGTGTTGTCAGAATCCATACTCATCCAGACTAGGTATAATGACCTGTGCACTGTATTATTATAATCCTTCATTTATATAGCACCACCAATTACACAGCGCTGTACAAAAATAATATTTGTCATTAACATCAGTCCCTGCCCAATTGGAGCTTACAGTCTATCCAATTTGGATTGGATTGTGGGAGGATATCGGCAGGGCCGTAGAGTGCCTGGCCGGGCCAGGGTAAAGGAGAGGGTGTGGCCTAATCATGGGAGGCGTGGCCACACCCCCTTAAAAAAAAATACCACTTTTGCAGCGATGCGTATTAATCATTTGTACAAAAAATAAAAATAAAATAACAACGTATAGATATGCAAATATATCTGTGATAGCTCCTATGAGAATAGAGGAGTATATCATTAGTCATTAGGTCATCCTGTATCCTGTATGGTGCTGTGGATGATCAAGTAAATACTTGGCAAGTTCTTCATAAATAGAATAGCAACCTAACATCTGATAATTGTTATACATGTTGCGATAGTGATGCACTCCAACATATTTTCCAGGGGTTGCATACTCGGACTTATTTTCCATTTGAATGACATAAGTATATGCCTGTGATCTCAGACTATCACCCACAGGCCAATAATTGGTAGCTACTTTTTACGCCGTTTTGTAACATCTGGTGATCGCCTACACATACACTCTGTAGACAAGCACACAGACTATAGTACTCCCAATACTGGCATATTTGTACATTCAATGTCATAGGTACTTATTACATGTGAGGGGAACCCTGCATGAGAACTATTGTTCTCTACTTATTACACAATAATAGTTTCGCCAAATTTTTCTTATGTATGCTTTGTGTGTGTTTTGTTAAACTGTCTATGTGTATTATATATTCTCTTTGATATTTTGGACTCATTTATTTTGGACTCATTTTCCAAGATACTCTCTAGAGATGTACTATTTTAATTATATTATTAAAAGTTACATTTTAATATAAATAACTTACACAAGAGTGCCCCAGAAAAAAAGAGCTCTATATTTCTCTCTCTCTCTCTCTCTCTCTCTCTCTCTCTCTCTCTCTCTCTCTCTCTCTCTCTCTCTCTCTCTCTCTCTCTCTCTCTCTCTCTCTCTCTCTGTGCGGAGTCACTCCCATTTCTCTCAAATAACCCTATAGGTGGTCTATATAAGTGCACCCCTGACAGTGCATGTTTTCCATATCTCCTAGTTGGTGCGCAAGTGTATTCATTACTGGCTCACACATTTTAAAACATCAACAGGTGGGGCTAATTATTTAATTTGTGACATGGAAGGGCACTTAAAAACATGCAACTTTATATGCTATTTCTATTGTGGTCATCATGGTGTGGGCTAGGAAGGGGAGTTTCCAGGCAACTGGAAACCCCCCTGCATTTGCCTATGGAGAGACACAGAGTGAAAGAGACCAGCGAGGGAGAAAGACTGTGAAAGAAGCCAGATAGGGAGAGCTACACAAGTGCAGTATGCAAAAGAATTTGCTGGATTCAGAGCTACATTCAACTCTGAACCCGGCCCAATGCCACAATCATCTGACTACATCATTACTGTCTGATTCTAACAATATAATTTACAATCTATAATCATAGAATAAATGTGTGAATAATAACAGCTTTGACCTATTTTCCTACAACTCATTTATATTTTCTTGAAAGTGTTTATTCTGCTTTCAGATATATATATATATAGTCTTAATGTCCAATTTACCTTTTGAGTGATTTCCTAAACAATTTCTCACAGGAATTGACTATAAATATTTATGCCTTGATTTAATGAGTAGGTTCAAATAGAAAAAAAAAGTATATTTATTTAGATAGGAAATTGCATCTGTTTAGCTGTGCAGTATAGCAATGTGACCTTGATGGCATTATCAGGTCAACAATTGAAGGAGCTCAGAAATTTCTCCCATAGCCGCTTATTTTTCATACTTACTGCATGCAGAGTATTTCTCAGCTCTTGTTACCACTAACCAGTATGATCAGCAGAATAAAATTTGACCTTGAAATGCCATTAAGTCACCCAGAAAAGTGGGAGAAGTCCACTAGAACAGTGATTCCTAACTCCAGTCCTCAAGAACCCCTGTCTGTGGAAGCACTGATCGCGCCCCCCCTGCTTAGCGCCGGGCTGGGGGGCTTACGCAATGCTGCAAAAGTGTTTTTTTTTTAAGGGGGCGTGACGACGCCTCCCACGATTAGGCCACACCCCTCCTTTACCCGGGCCCGGCCAGGCACTCTATGACCCTGCCGATATTCTCCCACAATCCAGTCCAAATTGGATGGACTGTAAGCTTCAATTGGGCAGGGACTGATGTTAATGACAAATATTATTTTTGTACAGCGCTGTGTAATTGGTGGTGCTATATAAATGAAGGATTATAATAATACAGTGCACAGGTCATTATACCTAGTCTGGATGAGTATGGATTCTGACAACACAATGAAGTTTTACTCTCATCAGGGAAACATAACAAATGGCTGTTTCGGTGACCTAGTAAACAGACACATTGATTGGTTTGGGAGAACATTGTCTAATCTGATACATTTTGTTTCCTACTGTTAAATGCTGTTAAGAGGACCCAACATGTAGTAGTAAAACCACATGACACCACAGATCTATAACGCAGGTGCTAATAATCCAGACTGCTGCTGCTAATACTGAGCCACAGCATGTTTCCATAGCACACATTGGGTCACTTCATACAAGTCCCATGTGATATATTATATTTTTGGGCAGCACAGACGGTGTAATGGTTAGCATTACTGCCTCACAGCACTGAGGTCCTGGGTTCGATTCCCACCACGGTCCTAACTGTGCAGAGTTGGTATAATCTCCCTGTGTGGGTTTTCTCCCACACTCCAAAAATGTACTGGTAGGTTAACTGGCTCCTACCAAAAAAAATAAAAATAATTAAAACCTAGTTGTATGTGTGTGCGTGTACATGTGGTAGTGAATATAGATTGCAAGCTCCACTAGAGCAGGGACTGATGTGAGTGGCCAAATATTCTCTGTAAAGCGCTGCGGAATATGTGTGCGCTATATAAATTACTGGTAATAAATAAATTAATAAAAATATGTGCCGGGCCGATGTATCTCTTCAAAGCAACAGTGAATCTGCGAGTGACCTCTATCAGACAGATATAGGCCATGCCCCAGGACTAGTAAAAGTAGTAGAAAAGTTAAACTCTACGTGAGTGCAGTTGATTTGGAAATTGGAGCGCAGTGAAGTAGACATGGGTCATCATTCCTCTGCTGCACTTTTAGCACCTAGTTCAGTCTGTTCCCTAACAAAGGGCCTAATTCATGTTTGTACGCAATTTATTGTCTTTTAGACTTACAGACTGCAAATCTTAGCAGGTGAAACTGCTGCCCAGAAAAGAAGATTGACGCCCCCCCATCCCGGACCCATTGCAAACTCATTCACAACTGTGTACACATAAGTAGATTGTACGCAAGAGCAAGAGACATCGACTGCTAGGGTGGCACTACAGCTATGGAGACTTGCAGTAGCAATACAGATGCCATGTTTCACTAGTACATGATCACAGCTGAGGACAAATACATGCTCCGAAAATAGCCAGCGATCTTGGTACCACTCTCCAGTACCTCCCACAAACAGTCCCTTCCTGTCAATCACTCTACGATAAAAATCCCAGTGTAATCGCTGCACATGCGCAGTCTGCACAAAATCACTCACTTTTGTGAACATTGGCAATTGCATACAAACATCAATTAGGCCCAAATATGGCAATGGGTGGTGAAAAACTTGTGGCCGATTGGCTGAATAGTCAGAGTTGTTCAGGGTTGGTCAGGTCGGCACCCAGGGGAGGTATTTACAATTAGTAGCCAATGAGATAAATGTCTCCCAATATGACCCTGGAACAAACGCATTTACACTAAGGGTCTGATTCTGAGTAATAAGCATCTGCGGCCACTCTTCCGTATGCAAATTCAAGAATCTGCGGAAGTATGTAGAAAATCTGCGCAACTGAAAGTGGAAGCCTATCCCACCCACCCACCGGGTAGCTGTCTGCAGGTGAAAACGCCATCATTAGTGCCAGAGCTGGCCCAAGGCATAGACAAACTAGGCAAATGCCTAGGGGCATGAATTCCAAGCCTAGGGCCCTCTCAGCTTGACAACGGGCAATGGTGGGACCGGGACAGGTGGATAGCACCTCTGCTCTTGCTGTCCTACCACGATCAGAGCTCTCTGCTCAGCTCTGATTGGGCAGCAGCTCATATGTGAGCGGGGTCACCAGGGTAGGGGCTGGTCCGGCCCGAAGTCCAGTGACCGCTGGACAAACAGGCGGCGGCGGTTCGGGCAGCGCGGTGCGGTGGCGGGAGACGGGGCTGGACGAGCTTGCATCTGAAAAGATTCAAGCTCGTCCAACCATCAGTGTGGATTTTGAATTTGGCGCCGCTGGCGGGCCAGTAATGGCTCGCGGGCGAACAGCCAATCAGAGTCTGGCACGGCGAGCCAATCGTGGCTCGCTACGTCATGGCTCCGCCCCCTCACGGCTCCATATATTAGGCGCCGCTGAGCGGGGGCGAGTCAGTCCGTCGGCGGAGAGCAAGCCAGGAAGATCGTCTGCGGAGGAGAAGAGTTCCATAGGCGCCGGAAGACGCCGTGCTCAACCCCTGAAGACGGAGGCGCTGGTGCTGGAGCAGGAAGACGGCGACGGGCGGCGGTCAGCGGAGCTGAAGCTGAGCACCGGAGAGCTCTGCAGTGGAGGGAAGTCAAAGAGCTTATCGAAGTTCCCCACTGCAGGCTCTCCCAACGGACAGGGTAGGAGGCCGTGGGCCACCTTTACTTATATTTAAAGTCAAAGCAATAATTTGTTGTCGGGCATAAGGCCCGTGGGTATAAGCAGGCACTAGGCCTGTGGCCACGTAGGAGGGGCACAAGGCCCCGGGGATCGCAGGGGGCATTAGGCCCTGAAGGGATTCTTTTTTTAGGTTCTACAGTCAGCAACCTGGGCATTAGGCCCAGGTTGTTCGGGCGCAAGTCAGAGGCAGCCCTGCATATAAGGTGGCCTGGGCATTAGGCCCAGGTCACTAAAACGACCCTCAGAGGCAGCCCTGCATGTAAGGTGGTCTGGGCATTAGGCCCAGTTCACTAAAACGACCCTTAGAGGCAGCCCTGCATAAAAGGTGGTCTGGGCATTAGGCCCAGGTCACTAAAACGACCCTCAGAGGCAGCCCTGCATATAAGGTGGTCTGGGCATTGAACCCAGTCCTCTAAAACATCACTAGATTTACCAGAGGGCCCAGCTTAAAAGTGATCTGGGCAACACGGCAGAAAACCAAAGCGATCATTCACAGGTCGGCGGACCTGTGCAGCAGAGTGACCGGCGCTGGAGGTTGGTATCACTGAGTACAGAGTGCTGGTAGGTGGTTCGAGGAATAAAGTAATCCGAGTAATAGACCCGGATCACCCGATTTAGCCCCAGCTGGGTAAGGTTGAGTACTGGGCATAGGATTTTGGGTGAGCCCTCTTGGGGGTCAGTGCAAGGGGCTGTGCGGCTCTGGTGCTGGACCCCTGAGGGGGGATTCCTGAAGATTCAGCCTAGTAGATCAAGGCAGCGGTGTGTTCATAGAAGGGCACAGACCGCCGGCTGACCGGGAAGAGAAAGGGAGGGACAGCTGAACCGAGAGTGCTTCCGCTAGAGGCGTATTGTTCCCAAGCCTAGTTAATATAATGTGTAAGTTGATGTTTATTTGTTGTTTGCCCTGAATCTTCTCGTTGTTATAGCAGAGAGTTTACGGAGGAAGTTTCTGGAAGTGAAGTTCAAGCTTCCAGGCATACTAAGAGGTAACCCAGTTGGTACAGCATTATTTGCGTGTTTGTCTAGGAGAGAAGGGGGATTGTTTTGTTTAATTCTCAGGGGCGGCGGACGACTCGTCAAGGTGACAAGGGGTCTAGTGTGAGTATCTCTCAGTGTCTGTGTCTTTCATTGGGGCGTTCGATAGGGGATCTCTCACAACGGTGAGAGATCCGAACAGTCTATACTTTCTCTTCCTCTGTCTGTTCTTCCCTTAAACACCGGTTAGGGGATCTCGCACAATGGTGTGAGATTCAAATTACACCTGAGTGTGTGAGCACTGTATAGGTGAAAACTCGGTAGCTGAGGCCCCATGCCAATGATGACCATTCACCCAACCGGTGAAGGTCGCGTGCATCCTTAGCGGTTATTGTATCACCAAGTATAGGAGGATCGTTACTGAATACACCCTTCTTTTACTACCTCAGGCTGGTTTGAACCCGATACTAAAACGGTGAAGAGGATCCGGATTGTAGATCAGTTGGTAATTTGGGAACGAATGCTCTAGGACTCTGCCGCGGAAGAAACTGGTGAGGGTTGGCAAACGAGTTATCGCTAGGGTTTTACACTTGGCGTAGTCGGCAGGATGTCAGACGATGAAGAGAATAGGGGGGCAACTGGACGGGTCAACATAGGCCCTGCCCTCGCTCATTTGCCTCGGTACGATGGCCGCAATTTACAGTTGGAGGATTGGAAATCGCGGCTCGAAGGAATTGACCTCCTATATAAGGTGTCTCCGGAGTCAAAACTCCAATTAGCTCTGAACTCTCTCGAAGGGGAAGCCAGACGTACTATCCTTTTGAGACCGGAAGAGGATCGTGATTCCCTGAAAAAGGTGCTGAAGATTCTGGGGGATCTCTATGGGAATACATCATCGGCTGGTACCCTACGACAACGGTTGTTTGCCCGGTTCCAGAGAGAGGATGAGTCCATTCCTCAGTTTGCTAACGCACTTCAAGAATTGATGGGCGAAATTAGAAGGTGCGATCCGGATGGGATGGGTGCACTTCCAAAAACCAGCCAGATGTTACGGGACCAATTTGCAATGGGGTTGAGGAATATCCCACTGCGACAGATTTTGTTGGATAAAATCATGCAAGACGACAAACTGACTTTTCACCAGATACAGATAGACGCCGTGTCTCGGGACCGAGATGCAAATTTTGGTCCATATGCTGTCACTCCACAGTGGGTACACCCGACGTCTGCTCCCGTGATGGGCCGGGAGGCCAACCCTTTGGAATCATGTGTTCAAGACCTTAAAGCAGCATTTTCTAAGGCAACCCAGGAAATGAAAGAAGAGGTTTCCTGGCTAAGAGAGGAAGTATACCGGCAACGAGGCCGCAGAGCTGAAGAAGAGTACCGACTCAGAGAGTCAGACGGATCCAGAGGAAGCGGTGTTGGAGTTAGACAGGGAGGAACTAGGGGCCCCCGATGCTACCGTTGCAATCGGCTTGGACACATTGCCCGGAATTGTACCGAGGCAATTTCTGAGCCTCAGTTAAACTAGAATCCCTCGCGGTAAGGGGACCACCCGCGGGGGAGTTACGTGGAGAGATAGCCATTGTCAACTCGGCTGAATTGGTAGGGGAGTGTCCCATTGTTGTTGGATGCCTAGGGGGAAAAAATCAGCAATGTTTGTTGGATACAGGATCTCAGGTGACCACCATGTCCGAGGACTGTTTCTTGAAACATTATTCTCACCTGAAGGAATCTGTTTTGGAGAGTTGGGTCACTCTCACCGCAGCTAACAACCTCCCCATTCCGGTGGTAGGGGTTGTCTGGATGGAAATAGAAGTTTGTGGCCGAAAGTTGGGGAAGAAAGGTATCCTTGTGGTCAGTAGCGCAGGTTTGAGTCATGGACCGGTGATCCTTGGTATGAACGAATTGAAAGACCTGGATCAAATTTTGTTTCAAGAGAATGGTCCTCGGTACTGGAGACATTTGGGGGTCCAACGACCGGTTCAACAAGCCTTTCAACAGGTGGGACAGCGATGTGGGGCCCAGGGAAAAGGAAAGGAATCTTTGGGCCTCATTAAAACCAGCCATCGGCAACGAATAGATCTACCCCCTCGTCAGGAGATAGTACTCCCCCTGGAGGTGCGTACCCATCAGCGATTGGATGGGTTCGAGGTAATGATAGAACCCACAGGCATCTTCGGAATAGAGTCCGGAATAGTTCTGGCTAGAACTTTGTCAGTAGTCAAGGAAGGGAAGGTGTTGGTCCGAATATGTAACTTAGCGGAGCAAAGTCAGCGTGTCCCAGCAGGAGCTATAATTGCCCGGGTGGTAGCTATTGATGGTGATGGTGTTCGCAGAGGCCAAAGTATTTTGCTTCAGTCAGAAGCCACGGAATCATGGACCATGTCGGTACAGGTCGAGCAAGAGGAAGAACCAAGTATAGAGTGGAACGGAGGAATAATAAGGGAGCAGATGGATGTCTCGCTAGCTGACTGTGACTCCGATACTGTGCGGAAATTGGACCAGATGCTGTGGAGACGTCGGAAAGCTTTTTCGAGACATGAGGAAGATTTTGGCTACACGGACGATTTACAACATTAGATTCGTACTGGAGACACTTTACCCATTCGCGAAAGATACCGGCCTATTCCCCCAAAGCTTTATCAGGAGGTCAAGACAATGCTTCGACAGATGCTGGATAACGAAGTGATTCAGGAGAGTAAGAGTCCATGGGCCGCCCCCATAGTGTTGGTTAGGAAGAAGGATGGGAGCATCCGTTTTTGTGTGGACTACCGGAGGCTGAACAGTTGCACCGTACGGGATGCCTACCCTCTACCTCGGATTGAGGAGTCCCTGGCGGCGTTAGGCGAGGCCAAGTTTTTTTTCCACCTTAGACTTGGCCAGCGGATACTGGCAAGTACCGGTTGCCACACAAGATCAAGAAAAGACTGCGTTCATTACGCCCATGGGACTTTTCGAGTTTTACCGCATGCCATTCGGGCTCACCAACGCCCCGGCAACGTTTCAGAGGATGATGGAGCGGTGTCTGGGAGATTTGAATTTCGAAACCCTCCTGATTTATCTAGACGACATTATTGTGTATTCCGCCACTGTGGATGAACATCTAGCTCGTTTGGAGGTGGTCCTGCAGTGCCTGGAGGGATATGGGTTGAAGGTCAAACCTCGGAAATGTCACCTACTAAAGACTAGTTTGGAGTATTTAGGGCATGTGGTGTCGCGTGATGGGGTGCATCCCACACCAAGTAAAATTGCAGCTGTGCAAGAATGGAAGACACCCCGTACAGTGACCGAGTTACGAGCATTCCTAGGGTTGGTTGGTTATTACCGCCGTTTTATCAAGGATTTTGCTAAGATTGCTGAGCCACTCCACGCCCTATTGCGAGGGGTGGCCACAACTCAGAAAACTCAAGCGGTGGCGTGGGGCGTATCCCAAGAAGCGGCTTTTGCGTGCTTAAAGCAGGCTCTCACAGAAGCCCCCATATTGGCCTATGCCAATTTTGAGACACCATTTGTTTTGTTTACTGATGGGAGCTTGCAAGGCCTAGGGGCCGTACTTGCTCAGGGAGTCGTAGTTTGAGAGAGACAGAGAGAAACCCAGACAACTACAGTTCCTTCAAGTTGGAATTATTGGCCGTAGTCTGGGCTGTGACCAAAAAATTTGCTGAATATCTGACAGCCACCCATGTAGATATCTTTACCGATAATAACCCCCTTGCCTATTTGGGGATTGCCAAGCTTGGGGCCCTGGAGCAACGCTGGGTAGCCCGGTTAGCAAAGTTTTCCTATACCATTCGCTACCGGCCTGGAAAAAATAACGGAAATGCTGATGCTTTATCTCGGTTTCCTGTAGAAGTCCCTGGGACCCAGGGGGATGAAGACTGGGAAGAGGTAGAAGTCCCCGATCTGACACGTGTGAGGAAATCAGGGACGAAGGGTGATCGGAATGTCAAGCAGAGTGCCACGATACTCCGGAATACCGAACAAAACTGGGTGCGCGAACAGCAGGAAGACCCCGGTTTCAGAGCTATTATGCAGTGGAAGGAAGATGGTCACTGGCCTAGCAAATGGGAAAGGAGTAGGCTTACTACTTTCTGTCAGAAGCTGCTGCGTAAGTGGGACCGACTCAAGGTTTGTGCAGGTACTCTTCGGCATCGCACCTACCTTAGTTCGGAGCTTCGGTTTGTAGAGCAGATAGTGGTACCAGAAGCGTTGGTCCGACCACTGATTGAGAATGCCCACCAAGAAGGAGCGCACTTGGGCAGTGATAAGACCTATCAATGGTTTAGACATCAGTATTTTGCACCTCAAATGCAGAACATGGTCGTTCGGGTCTGTCGGGAGTGTAGACGCTGTGGAGTGGTCAAACCTTCGGAACAACATGCGCCTATTCAGACCATCTGTACAGATCGACCATTAGAGTTATTAATGATAGATTATGTGCTGATTGGAGAGTCTGTTAGTGGTCACCAGTACGCTTTGGTAATGACGGACCACTTCACAAAGTTTACTGTGGTAGTGCCAACCCGTGACCCGACGGCTGAGTCGGCTACAAAAGCGATTGTGGAAAATTTTATACGGCAATATGGGTGTCCCGAAAGGATACATTCAGATCAGGGAGCCTGTTTCCAAGGGCGGCTAATGGAACGTCTGTGCCAATTGTACGGGCTACAAAAGTCCCGTACAACTCCATACCACCCTCAGGGTAATGGGGCATGTGAAGGGTTCAACCGGACCTTGCTACAGATGCTCCGAACCCTGGAAGAAACATAAAAACGGAGGTGGCCTGAACATGTGCAAGAATTGGTTTGGGCCTACAATAATAGGGTACATAGTACTACCGGGTTTTCTCCTTTCTTTTTGTTGTTCGGTCGGCCGGGCCGGGAAGTTCAGGATTTAGTACTAACAGAGTCCGATGGTAGGGAGGGATCGCTTCCTACAGGTTGGGTGGAGGAACATCGGCGGCGTCTGAAAATTGCTCATGATTTGACGGAAAAGATGATAGCCGATCATAGACGTACCCCGGCTGGGGCGCGAGGGGTTGAACCGTTTTCCGTAGGGCAACGGGTCCTGGTCCGCATGACTCGTCCGGGGGGTAAATTGTCTGAGCGTTGGGAAGTCTTACCTTATGTGATCAGATGTCGTTTGTCAGCGGAAGGACCGGTCTATCAGGTGGAATCCACTGATGGTCTGGGGCGATTGCGGACTCTTCATCGAGACCTGTTACGTCCCTGCCTTTTCCCAACTTCAGCAGAAAGGGACCCTATACCTGACATCGTTCAGAATGACTCGCATAATGAGGAAATCGCGTTGTCCACTCCAGCCGGAATGGGTAACCTTGAAGAAGAATGGTGGACACCCGCAGGAATTCCTACTGTGAATGAAGTCGACGATGTTCCAGAGGTGGCGGGTGTGACACCTTTACCTAGACGTTCCCAACGATTCAATCGTGGCGTGCCTGGGCCTCGATATGCTGACCCCGACTTTGTCTGGTCTCAGACCTCCTTTGTAGGGACTACAAAGGACACAGGGGGTGGAAATGTGAGCGGGGTCACCAGGGTAGGGGCTGGTCCGGCCCGAAGTCCAGTGACCGCTGGACAAACAGGCGGCGGCGGTACGGGCAGCGCGGTGCGGTGGCGGGAGACGGGGCTGGATGAGCTTGCATCTGAAAAGATTCAAGCTCGTCCAACCACCAGCGCGGATTTTGAATTTGGCGCCGCTGGCGGGCCAGTAATGGCTCGCGGGCGGACAGCCAATCAGAGTCTGGCACGGCGAGCCAATCGTGGCTCGCCGCGTCATGGCTCCGCCCCCTCGTGGCTCCATATATTAGGCGCCGCTGGGCGGGGCGAGTCAGTCCGTCGGCGGAGAGCAAGCCAGGAAGATCGTCTGCGGAGGAGAAGAGTTCCAGAGGCGCCGAAAAACGCCGGAAGACGCCGTGCTCAACCCCAGAAGACGGAGGCGCTGGTGCTGGAGCAGGAAGACGGCGACGGGCGGCGGTCAGCGGAGCTGAAGCTGTGGACCGGAGAGCTCTGCAGTGGAGGGAAGTCAAAGAGCTTATCGAAGTTCCCCTCTGCAGGCTCTCCCAACGGACAGGGTAGGAGGCCGTGGGCCACCTTTACTTATATTTAAAGTCAAAGCAATAATTTGTTGTCGGGCATAAGGCCCGTGGGTATAAGCAGGCACTAGGCCTGTGGCCACGTAGGAGGGGCACAAGGCCCCGGGGATCGCAGGGGGCATTAGGCCCTGAAGGGATTCTTTTTTTAGGTTCTACAGTCAGCAACCTGGGCATTAGGCCCAGGTTGTTCGGGCGCAAGTCAGAGGCAGCCCTGCATATAAGGTGGCCTGGGCATTAGGCCCAGGTCACTAAAACGACCCTTAGAGGCAGCCCTGCATAAAAGGTGGTCTGGGCATTAGGCCCAGGTCACTAAAACGACCCTCAGAGGCAGCCCTGCATATAAGGTGGTCTGGGCATTAGGGCCAGTCCACTAAAACATCCCTCAGAGGCAGCCCTGCATATAAGGTGGTCTGGGCATTGAACCCAGTCCACTAAAACATCACTAGATTTACCAGAGGGCCCAGCTTAAAAGTGATCTGGGCGACCCGGCAGAAAACCGAAGCGATCATTCACAGGTCGGCGGACCTGTGCAGCAGAGTGACCGGCGCTGGAGGTTGGTATCACTGAGTACAGAGTGCTGGTAGGTGGTTTGAGGAATAAAGTAATCCGAGTAATAGACCCGGATCACCCGATTTAGCCCCAGCTGGGTAAGGTTAAGTACTGGGCATAGGATTTTGGGTGAGCCCTCTTGGGGGTCAGTGCAAGGGGCTGTGCGGCTCTGGTGCTGAACCCCTGAGGGGGGATTCCTGAAGATTCAGCCTAGTAGATCAAGGCAGCGGTGTGTTCATAGAAGGGCACAGACCGCCGGCCGGCCGGGAAGAGAAAGGGAGGGACAGCTGAACCGAGAGTGCTTCCGCTAGAGGCGTATTGTTCCAAAGCCTAGTTAATATAATGTGTAAGTTGATGTTTATTTGTTGTTTGCCCTGAATCTTCTCGTTGTTATAGCAGAGAGTTTACGGAGGAAGTTTCTGGAAGTGAAGTTCAAGCTTCCAGGCATACTAAGAGGTAACCCAGTTGGTACAGCATTATTTGCGTGTTTGTCTAGGAGAGAAGGGGGATTGTTTTGTTTAATTCTCAGGGGCGGCGGACGACTCGTCAAGGTGACAAGGGGTCTAGTGTGAGTATCTCTCAGTGTCTGTGTCTTTCATTGGGGCGTTCGATAGGGGATCTCTCACAACGGTGAGAGATCCGAACAGTCTATACTTTCTCTTCCTCTGTCTGTTCTTCCCTTAAACACCGGTTAGGGGATCTCGCACAATGGTGTGAGATCCAAATTACACCTGAGTGTGTGAGCACTGTATAGGTGAAAACTCGGTAGCTGAGGCCCCGTGCCAATGATGACCATTCACCCAACCGGTGAAGGTCGCGTGCATCCTTAGTGGTTATTGTATCACCAAGTATAGGAGGATCGTTACTGAATACACCCTTCTTTTACAACCTCAGGCTGGTTTGAACCCGATACTAAAATGGTGAAGAGGATCCGGATCGTAGATCAGTTGGTAATTTGGGAACGAAGGCTCTAGGACTCTGCCGCGGAAGAAACTGGTGAGTGTTGGCAAACGAGTTATCGCTAGGGTTTTACACATACAGCCGGCAGCAGCAGGACCGTGGTGCAGAGACAGTGGGGGCAGCAGGCAGTAACAAAAATCGCAGCTAGAGGAGGGTTGCTGGGCATGCCCAGCCACAGCAGCTCCTCCTCTCATGGACCTTTGTGGAGTCCAGCAGGCTGGGCCTGTCTGCAGGGAGACACACGGGGTGGGGGCACCAATGCTCTTGCTGGCACAGGGTAACACAATGTCTAGTGGATGAGTATTGCTATGGGTGAGGGGTGATGGATGTTGCTGGCTGCTGCTGTGATCTGTGCTGCTGGATGATTGGTGCTGTGCTGGGAGAGGGATGCTTGGTCACAGGTGGAACTAGAGATGGTGCTAGGGGGCACCACCCAAAATCTTGCCTACAGCATCAAACTAGTTAGGGCCGGCTCTGATTAGTGCCTGGACTTGCATAAAACCCCATGTTAGGTGCAAAAGATCCATCCAAGCTCCATATTGTGTGTTCATATTGTGTGCTCATATTGTTGCCACCTCATAACTCCCAATTTCATGGAAAGACAGATTTGGCCGAGCTCCGTATAACTCAGAATAGGATAGACATTCACAAAAAAAAGGTCAATTTGCATCTACACACAGTCTGACTGGCCCATAGGTGTACAGGGGATATAATACCCCCGATGGGCCCCACTGCCCGACAGCCCCATCCCTCCATTAGGTGTTAGTAGGTTGGTGGAGCAAGATCATAGATGAACTTGGGTGCTTTGTTTTCGATGGACACTACACCAAGATTAGCCCTCCTGCCAATCAAAGTGGATTGTCCTGATATACCCCTGCACCCCCTCCCTTATAAAGGGGCCCTGTTCTTTGTATGTCCTCTCAAGTGGTTGGCCAAGTCCCTCTGTGGTGGCTGGCCACATCCCTTATCCTGGGGCCCCTACCACTGCATTCACTGGTGGGCCCTTCATGCTCCAGTCCAACACTGTACACACACATTGTATGCTAAAACACTCTGGACCTGATTCAGACCTTTCGCTAAGGCGAGATCGCTCGCTGCCAGGCGATTGTTGCTCAGTGCGCATGCATCTAATTCACAGTGCGCATGCTCAAGCCAGTCTCAGCGATGGGGAATTGTGCGCTCGTAGTACACAGACTGCCCACTGCTTTGAGTGACAGATAAGGCCTTTGTGGGTGGTAACAAGGGAAGGTGCTTGTAAACGGGGGAGTGGTGTTGTGGACGGAGGCGTGTCAGGCCGACAACACACCGTTTAAAGGGCGTGCATAATTAGCAAAGTAGCGTCATTGTACACGTCACCTGCATGTATTTCAGCCAGCACTGATCGCAGTGCTTGCGGTGGGGTAAGGCTACCTCAAGGGCTGCGAGCAGCTCCGATGGCTCTCGATGTTACCGATTAATCCTACAATTCCAGGAGATAACACGTGTTGCGAGGGGAAAGGGGACGCCACGCAGTGCGAGCACTTCATTTAAATATCTGGCCCCTTTTTGTCAGCGAGCGGCCGCATCTTGCGAGCAGGTCTGAATGAGCTCCTCTGTTTGCGCCTGTAACCAAAATCTCTCCAACTAAAAATCAGCCTTATTATTGTGAAAAAACCAGTGTCTGTTTAATACGACCAAACACAGAGACGTATCATTGTAATTGTTATAGAGAAACAAAATATATATTTTTTGTGTGATCAGTCATCTTTTCAGGTGGTCTAAGCCGGCCACAACTGGACATTGATTCCCCCTCCTGCTCACACTGTCTGCTAGAACGGCTTCTATTTCACAGGCGAAGCATGAAGTATTCTGGAACCTAAATTGCTGTATATTTCCATCTACAGCTGCAATTTCCTCTTTTCTAGTTCCAAGGTCTCCTCCAGTGGGAATACTAACTCTCAGTGTTTCATTTAAAATATACAGTATCCCTGTCCCATTATTTTGCCTAGTCTCTCTATATAACATTCAGTGTGTGAAACACCAAGAACTGACAGCAGTATGACATCTGGGGCATTACAGCACGGTATAATTAATAATGCATGCTCCCGCTCCCTACGCCCATTTTTTATATTAATTATTATTCTGAATATGTGTATTTATTTAGTTCAGTGATAACTGGCATGTTGGGGAGAATGAGAATCAGAGAAGTTTTACAAAAAATGGACTGAGCCAAAATCTGCAGGCATGTGTTGTCTGGTGTGGGGATGCTTTATGTGCAAACAATCAATGTTTCTTCAAAGAACAATATACAAATATAATACAGCCCACCTGACCAGTATTCAACAGAGTAAGGGCGAGATGTACTAAGCATCGCATCCGTGATGTGGTACATCCTGCCTGTATTCGGTTACATACAGCGGTTGATTACCGCGGTATGTAACTAGAATATCGCAAAGGACACCTCTCCCGATAAGGGCTGTCTTTTGCTTTGGCTCCAGAGAGAGGGACCCCCTGCGTCAGAAGGCCGCAGGCCACAGGGGGTGATGGGAGGGATCAGATTGGATCCCTCTCAAGAGAAGTGTTCCGAAAAGAAGCCCATAGGCTTCTATTGGGTAACGCCACCTGAAGATGCATTCTGGTGCTTTCTACATATGGAAAGTGCGGTAAAAACCCTGAAAATGCAGTTTTTGGGGGCTTTTACCGCATTTTCCCCTTTAGTACAACCCACACTAAATGACCAGTAAACAATACAGAGGACCTGATTCAGAGATGGTTGGTAATGCAGACGCAGTCGCAGCCACTCTCGCAATAGCGGTTACGGGAATATGCAAATATTAATCTCAGCCTTCCCTTTGTGCTCCACAGTGGAATGGAGCGTACGAGCGGTGAGACGACCACTTTCAGACTCCGTGGTCTGTGCATTTGCGATGGAGATTGTATTCACAGCACCATTGATAGCCTAGCGGCTACTCTAGCTACTCTTCTCAGATCAAATTACACATGGCCTCTGAGCTGTGGTAGGGCCGGATAACCAATGGGGCGGGTGGAGCTGCAGCTTCTGGCCCCCCTCCATCAAAATAGGTCCACAGCATCTGCTATGCTGTTGTAGACATTTTTTTTCTTGCTACAGTGTGCGGCCTGCTTGCCACCGGTGACCAGTGGCCCGACCACTGAAAGCTCATGGCTCAAATACTAGACATGGCGGCGTAGTGGAAGGCTTCACTAGCGCTACTTGCGCCGCACATTGTCTCGGTGCCTCCTTCTCGTCATATGACATTGCAACGCGTGATATCACATAGTTACCTTCTCTACCACTATGCCTAAAAGCTGCCAAACCTGACCTCAGCTACGTGAAGGCGGCTTAGCAGGATGTCTGATTCTGACACCAAGGTTCTTTGAAGTGCCGACTACTGTACATCCATAATTTGTATGTATCTTCTGGGTAAATCTAAACTGGCTGCTTCCCCTGTCTGATCCACCCCTTCCCAGCCCACACTCCTGCTCTCCACTCTCCCTCTCCTTCTATTGTACTGCACCCCACCCCCTCCCAGCCCATTACTAATACCCTCATTTGTTCCCGATGCTCTTCTCTCCCGGTGCGTATGTACATGTGTATATATAGGGGAATGGAATGATAGGAATAAGAATGAAATTGTTTAAACCTCTAGACTGGGGCCAGCTGGTGTATGCATCACATGCGGTCCTCTCAAGTTAGGGGGGGTGTTTAAGGTGTGTTTGTATTTAAAGATTTGGCTGGCTCGCCTCTTTTGTTTCTGACTTCCCACCTTCCCCCTTTTGTTTGGGTGAGATTTGGTGGCCTGTTGCATTGCCTATTTTCTCTTTAGGCGAAAAAGACCGGCAGATCACCAGTCCTGGTGCAAGTTGTAAATGTTTAGGTTGCGCTCATCTTCGTTGACTGATTAGGTGGCTGCACCTACCTGACGGGGGCAGCGTCACCACCCTACCGGGAGGGTAGTCAAAATGAGTGGTTATGTTTGTTTTGTAATTGTGTTGATGCACCTTGGGGCGGTTTCCGCCTGCAATGCATTGCTTTGGTTGGTTATTGTTGGATTGTTCTGATGCTGGTCATCCTTTCTTTGCCACCATATCTTCTTTCTTCGTCTTTGTTTACAGTTTTAAATAAATACGAGGTAGCTGACATAATTAATCTGCCAAACCTTTGTGCCCATGGGGCCTATTCATCATCACTTAATTTTCACAATAGCAGGTGAAAATGAAAATTTTCACCTGCAATTGTAAAAATTAAGTTATCGGGCCATTCATCAAGATGGTAAAGCAGGAGATATCACAGATATCTCCTACTTACCTTCCTCTGGCGGAATGGCCCGCTGTCCCCATACACTAGTATCACAGATATCTCCTACTTACCTTCCTCTGGTGGAGTGGCCCGCTGTTCCCATACACTAGTATCACAGATATCTCCTACTTACCTTCCTCTTGCGGAATGGCCCGCTGTCCCCATACACTAGTATCACAGATATCTCCTACTTACCTTCCTCTGGTGGAGTGGCCCGCTGTCCCCATACACTAGTATCATAGATATTTTCTACTTACCTTCCTCTTGCGGAATGGCCCGCTGTCCCCATACACTAGTATGGGGACAGAATTCATTAAGCTTTCAGAGCTTGACTGCTGGAGCATTCGCCATCTTCAGATGGTGAATGCTCCTGCTCCGGGATCACAACCCGCTCCTTCCCTATGGGAAGGAGGTCCACTGGACGTAGGGGCTCTTGTGCGCATGCGTGACCTGTAGGTCGTGCATCTGCAGTCCTGGCACTGCTCCGACAGGAGCAGTGAAAAGATTCACTGCTCCAAAAAGGAGCAGTGAAGCCACTCCCGGGGACAGCTGATTTCGCATCAGCTGTTGCCGCGCCGGAGCAATGATGAAATGCTCTGGTAACCGCAGCGTATTGGAATGTTAATTATCAGAGTCCGTTCGGACCTCGATAATTAACATCATGAATAGGCCCCCATGTCATTATTTATTATAGTTTTGTTTATGTATAGCTATATGAAGTGATGTATTCACATGACACCCTCAGTGGATAGAAGATTTATATATAATATATTTTTTCTGTTAAAGCACTTTCTAAAGAAAAATAGTTGCATTTTATTATTAAACCATAGTTTGTGTGTTTTATTATTCAATGGCCAATATTATTACAGGTGGTTCATGCTTCATATAACCGAAGAGGGGAGAGAGATTGAGGTGGTTGAAATTAGGCAGTAGCTATACCCTCCATAGTACTAGCCACACCCCATGGCACAGACCACCCTGTGCAGACCACACCTCTACCATACTGGGGGTGTGGCCTACCTATGCTGGTCACACACCCTGTGGTGGCACACAATAAGCCCTTCATACATTTCTGCTCCAGGCCCATGTGGACCTTATTCTGGCATTGAGCGTTTGATTAGTGATTGAGGACGCAGCAGAGTTCCCAGACTCTCCCGTGATACACCCATAACACGCCCATGAAAAGGCCCCTTTTTGCGATCACTTTAGGTCACTCCCAGTTTCCACCCTGAAACCCCCAGGGATCGCAAATACCTTTGCAAGTGTCAGCGATGCTGTACGGCATACTGTAGCTCACGTTGGATCGCGCATGAGCAGTACGGGTTTTCAGGACTAATTGCACATACGCAGTAGCAAAGCATCGCTCAACTCCATAACATTATCACCGCGTCCATCTCTGAATTAGGCCCAGAGGACATTCTTGTGATCGAAATAGATATAACATGCCCCTCACATCTACACCACTCCCTGTCCAAGTAGTAATCCCAATCCAATCTGATTAGATGCTGCCTCATTCTTCTTCTGTGCCCTCACAAGCAGGATGCTGAGATGGGGGTGTGGGTTCTAATTACCCAGGGCCAGCATTGTCTAAGGGGCCCTGCCTGGGGGCACAGAGAGATTGTGAGGGTCTGGGTTTGTTGTGGACCTGGGGTGGTGATAGGAGCAGACACAGAAGCAGATTTAAATAAAAAGTTGGAGCTTTTAATCAGCAATTTAGCAGACATGGGAAAGGTCAAAGAAAATGTCCAGGTTTAGCACTAAAGTGCACTTGATAACTGTGGTGAAGCAAATGGGAGACTGTTCAGATAGTGACAGGCAGGAAATGTCCAGTATGGTAGACGAAATCTGTATAGGATTGAGGATAGATAAGATTGATGGTTTCTGCAAGGTGTTTTTGTGTATGACAGCCTGGTTGCCTGAGTGAATGGTTTGTGTCAGGTGGCCAGATCATCCTATAGGCAGAGGGATAGGAGGAGTTAAATGGAGGATATATAAGGAAGGGTTAGAGGGCAGCTCAGCCTCTTTTGCAGTGGAATTTCGGAAAGGCTGAGTATCACTTGCATATTTATTCCTATCCATTTACACCAACTGTCTCTATCACCATGTCCCGTCCTCGTCGCGATGCCCCCCCTCCCCGCAGGCTTGCTGAATTTGCTTGTCCCCTGCGCGCTGTGCCAGCCCGAATATCTCCCCCATCCTCCCCTTCCCAGATATTTATGTCTTCCCCGAGCGGCTCTGCCCCGCTTACCGTCGGCTCCCCAGCGGCTGCTGGGTCCGCTCCCTCATCTTCCTGCACGCTTTGCCCAGGCGCGTCAGTATCTGGCCCGGCTGCATCCCCACCACGCCCCGGCGCCAGCTCTCCTTGCAGCATCACGGCCCCTGCTTCTCCGGCGCGTGACGCGCACGGACGTCCCCTTCCATGCACCCTCACTCCGGTCGGCAGCACGTCTCCTCTGGCGCCGCTGGGGTCCCCTACCATACCGGCTTTGTCCGCGGCTTCTGCGGGGGCTCTCGGCAGCATCGCGGAAGTGCACGCGGCGTTCTCAGCTGGTCTGCCCCATGCAGTCAGCAGGGGTCACCTGACCTCAGCCCCGTCCTGGCCTTATGCGGGGTCCGGTGGGGGTATATACACCGCGGCTGCGACCTCCGCCGCTCTGCTTACCAGTGGCCCAGCCGGCCTGGCCCATGCGGCGGGCCCGGCGGCCATCTTGCCTCAGGCGGCCATTTTAGGTGCGGGGTCTCCCTATTTCCCCGGCACCTTTTCACATTTTTCGGGGGGTTCAGTGCAGCGGTTAAGCTCCCCAACTTTGCCCGCAACTCCATTCGCTGGAGTATCATTTGGGCACATGGTGCCGGTTTCGATTCAACCCCCATGGTACACCCCAGCTGGCAACCAGGCACCATCCTTTAATGTGCCACCTCCTCTTTCTGTGGCTGGCCCTTCTTGGGGTCAGACTTCTTGGAGCTCAGGCGTAGCTCCTCCGATTTTGTCATCTTCTGTTGCTGTTCCTCCTGCCCACTTTTATTCTCCCCATTTCGCGACCCCTCCTTCGGCATATCCTCCTGCTTTTCAGCATGCGCAGTTTCAGTACCCGTACCTGCCAGCTTGGCAAGTTTACCCACCTGCAGCGGGTGCGGCTCTGCCTTTGCCCCCAGTTTCCTCGTTCAGCTCACACTCCGGCCAAACTTCCTCTGTTTTTCCCCCGCCCAGTTTGTCGCCTCCTCCGCGGGCGCCAGCCATTCCGCCTCCTAAGCCGGTCACCCTGTCCCTTCCCACCCCGGAGGTTTCCGGGTCCGTTTCTGCGGTGGCTCACACGTCTTCCTTAGTTCCAGGCCTTGAAGTATCTGATGGTCCAAGTGGTGAGGCGTCCGCAGTTCTTTCATTGCCTGCTTCGGGACAGGAAGATTCGGCACCGGTATCTGAAGCTGTGGCGCCGTCAAGGGAGAAGTCTGCTGAAGCGGGTCCGCTTCCATCTGGTTCTGGTGAGTATGAAACTCCTTTGTCTTCTTCTGACTCTTCTTCTTCTTCATCCCACTCTTCTGGTTCCCCCGCTCGCCCCCGTAAAATTGCTAGACTGGTTGCACGGCGGCTGGCGAAAAAGTCAGGCGGCGAGTCTAGGAGATCTGATGAGTCAGGGGCAAAAGCGCAGGAAGCAGGGGCAGATACAGTGCATTGCGCGAATACTGCGGTGCTACGAGGCTTGCGAAAAAGTGTAAAAGGCAAAATTCGCAAAGGGAAATTTGTAGACCTGTTTTCACTCACTGATGACATGAGGAAGGGCTTGGTGCAGGCTAAAAAATCGGGAGGCATAGGAGAAGATGCTTTTTGCAACTTTAATACGTGGTTGAAAGGCATGCTCATATTTGCGACATGTTATTTGGAGACCAGGGCGCAGGAGCACGTTAACATTCTCAGGTATCTATTTTTAGTGCTCGACATGTTCGTCAGGTCTCGTAACTTGGCATGGCGTGAATATGATTCACAATTTAGGAAAAAACATGACGGTTCTTTAGTTATTCCTTTCGGGGTTAAGGATGTTGAAGTCTGGTTAGAGGTCTCTCAACAGCGTCGGCCTCCGTTGGACGGTGCGCCTCCTCGGAAAAGCTATGCTGCCAACAGACAGGGGTCGGCAGGAGTAGGGAGAGGAAAATGCTTTGCCTACAACGACTCCAAATGTACTAGGGGGTCGGGGTGTCGTTTTCGCCACTCCTGTCGTCTCTGCGGAGGTGAGCATCCGGCCAAGGACTGTCGACGTGGGGCAGGAGGTATTTCCCAGGACCGTGCTGAGGGCCCCAAGAGTGCTAGTTAAGGCTTGTTCTCCAGTCCGTTTAGATTCTCTTATTAGATGGTTACATTTATACCCATGTAGAGAGGAAGCACTTTTTCTTTGCAAAGGTTTTTCAGTAGGTTTTCGTTTACCCATTGACAGGCAGTTGATTGTTAGGGCATCCCAGAATTTGCGCTCTGCCAGGGATTTTCCAGGGGAATTGAGGGTTAAGGTGTGTGCGGAGGTTTTGCTGGGGAGGATGGAGGGTCCTTTTCCTTGTCCTCCCTTGCATAATCTCTGTATTTCTCCGGTTGGCGTAGTTCCTAAAAAAGTACCGGGCAAGTTTCGGTTGATTCAGCATCTTTCATACCCGCAGGGAGGTTCTGTTAATGATGCCATACCAGAGAATTGTCGTAGGGTCGTTTACCAATCATTTGACGATACCTTGAATTTAGTTCGTAGTTTTGGACATGGCGCTTTGTTGGCTAAATTAGATATAGAATCAGCTTTTCGTTTATTACCAATGCATCCTGAGGCCATGAGATTTCTGGGTTTTAGGTTAGATTCGGGCTATTTTGTAGATAAGTGTTTACCTATGGGCTGCGCGGTTTCCTGTGCCTATTTTGAGAAATTCAGCTCCTTTCTTCAGTGGTGTCTCCATGCCGGGACCGGACAAACGGGCATAGCACACTATTTAGATGATTTTCTCTTTATGGGTCCAGGAAGAAGTGACGTTTGTGCTGACCTCCTTTTTTCTGCGCAGTCCTTATTTAGAGTTTTAGGTGTTCCCGTTGCGAACGAGAAGACAGAGGGTCCGTCTGTTTGTTTATCTTATTTGGGAATTGAGATAGATACGATAGAGGGCTGTTGTAGACTTCCCATGGATAAGGTTGAGAAGCTGCGTGGTCTTATTGAGGTCTGCTTAGCAGAGGATTCAGTAAGGTTACGTAGAGTTCAGTCTCTCCTCGGCTCTTTAAATTTTGCTTGCCGTATTATTCCTGTGGGTAGGGTCTTTTGTAGAATATTGGAGAGGGCAACAGCTGGCGTGGTTCGGCCGCATCACTACATTCGCCTGTCCGCGGAGATAAAGGAGGATCTTCGCATGTGGAATAGATTTTTGATACACTTTAATGGTGAACGCATCTGGCCTTCGCCTCCATTAGCGAACAGTTCGTTGCAACTTTTTACGGATGCGGCCGGATCATCTGGTTTTGGGGCCTTTTTCAATGGGGAATGGTGCGCGGCTCCATGGCCGATAGCTTGGCGTGAAGAGGGTTTGACGGATAACTTGTTGCTGCTGGAACTTTTTCCAATTGTCGTATCAGTTGAACTTTTGTCAGTGCGACTGAGCAATTGTCATGTAGTATTTTGGTGCGACAATTTGGGTGTGGTTCATGCCATCAACAATCAGCGTTCGTCTTCGCATTTTGTTTTACGTTTGCTCAGACATTTAGTTTTGCGCTGCTTGGAGTTTAATATTAGATTCAGGGCAAAGCATGTGCCAGGGGTGTGTAATGACATTGCAGACGCGCTGTCCCGATTTCAATTTGATCGCTTCCGGGCGCTGGTGCCGTCGGCTTCTAACGTTGGTTTGGTCTGCCCCTCGTTTGTGTGGCAGATTATCAGGCCGGCTTAGAAGGTTTGGCGTTAAAGTCGCTTGCTCCATCGACTTTCCGGGCTTACTCAGCCGCTTGGCGGGATTGGTGCACGCATTGTGCTCTCCCAGACGTGGAGGGTAAGTCTCCGGAACAGTTGATTTCATCTTTTGTTTGGTTTCGTTATCAGCAGGGCAGATCTAGAGCGTTTATAGGTTCCACGCTTGCTGGTATCTCCTTTTTCTGCAAATTAAAAGGTTTGCATGACCCCACCAAGGCTTTCGTGTTAGTGAAGGCTTTGAGGGGTTGGGCTAAGGGGTCGCCAGCTCGTTCAGACTCTCGCCGGCCAGTCGATTTGCAGCTTTTGTCTGGCTTGTTGACTTCAATGGGAAGGATAGCGGTTGATTTGTATGAAACTTTTCTTTTTAGGCTTGCTTTTGCGGTAGCATTTTTTGGGGCGTTTCGGGTTAGCGAGGTAGTGTCTACCAATAAAACTTCCACAGTTTCTGGTCTTTTGTTAAAAGACATTGTTTTTCGTGACTCAGCGATACTTTGCAAGCTGCGTTTCTCCAAAACAGATCAAACAGGCAGGGGGAAATGGGTTACTCTGCATAAGAATAGGGATTTAGACATCTGTCCAGTTCAGTTAGCTGCCAGGTTTATGGGGTTACGTCCTAGTGGGGGTGCGCAGTGGCTAATTCATGCGGATGGCACTCCTCTGACCAAGTTTCAATTTGCAGCGGTTTTTAAGAAATGTTTGTTAGAATTGGGTTTGAATCCGTCAGAGTATGGCACGCATTCTTTTCGTATTGGCGCTGCTACTTGTGCGGCCCTCTCAGGGGCGTCTGTGCAGGACATTCAGAAGGTGGGGCGCTGGAAGTCAGCTGCATATAAAAAGTACGTGCGATGCGATAAGGTATAGGGGCGCACCCTGCGTTAACCCGAAAACGTTGCTTACCCGCCAATTGGTCAACGGTTAGCGTTGAGCAATTGGGGGTGTGAAGGGATTTTTAATTTTTCCTCCCGTTAGCCATGATTTGACCCATTTGGTTCACGGGCAGGTTTTTTGGTTTTTCTTCTTCACTCGGGTTCCTGTTTTCCCCAGTTCTGCATCCCTGCTAGTCAGTTGCTATGTGTTACTAAAGTTGTGTCCGTTTGGAATTGGGTTTGGTGCGGTTCTCACGGTTAGGTTCTCTCTTTTTCCACAGCATTGACGGAAGAAGAGGGGCAGGTGTGGCTTCTTGGTCACTCATATATTTTTTGGGCGGAAAAATATGTGTTGTCCCAAAAACAGGTTTTGTGGCCTCGCAGGTTTAGAGTGCGTTGGATTGGTGTAAGGGGCTTGCGTGTGGCATCTGTGTTGGCACTGATAGTTTCATCGGTGGCTAAGTGGGGAGTTCCGAATATATTGGTTTTACATGTTGGTGGCAATGATGTGGGCCAGTTGAAAGGTGTGGAGCTGATTGTCAGGATTCGTGAAGTGATGGACGAGATACGTTTGCAGTGGCCCAATATTCGGATTGTATGGTCTGAAATGATGCCTCGTTTGACATGGAGGGGAGTGCGCAAGTATGGTGCTTTGGAGAGAGCACGTAAGAAAGCGAATGTTGCAATTGCCAAGCATGTGGAAAAAATTGGAGGAATTTTGGTGAGTCATGGCTTTTTGGTTGGTGATATTGGGAAGTTCCTTCGTCATGATGGTGTGCATTTGAATGCTGTGGGGACCAGTTTGTTTGTGAAGGATTTATTCTCATTTTTGGTGTAGTTTTTGGGTGGCGGGCCAGTCTTTCCATAGGGCCTGGCTTTGGCGGGAGTTCGCTGCAACTCAGTGGCTTTAGGTGGCGTAAGACAACTTTGTGGGGGCACTGTCCCTCATTGCCCCTGGCGAATTTGTCCTTCTCTTTGCGGGGGGACCCGGGTGCTGTTTTAGTGCGAAAGCACCTCGGATTGGCCCAGGAGGGAAGTGAGACTCTTGCATCGTTAGTACGTCTTGAAGGGGGGTCGTTTAGTCGTCCTCCGAGTATTGAGCAAGGTGAAAGCTAGAACTGAGTTGCAGCGTCTCTTGGCCACCCTGGTTAGGTTGATTGAATTTAATTTATAAATAAAAAGCTGTGACCTTTTTAGCCAAGCTCTGGTGTCCGTGTCTTTATTTATTTGTAACTTAAGTTAAGTAAGCTAATCAGGTGTTAAAGATTGTAAAGCAGTAAACCAATACAGATCTTATGGTAGACGAAATCTGTATAGGATTGAGGATAGATAAGATTGATGGTTTCTGCAAGGTGTTTTTGTGTATGACAGCCTGGTTGCCTGAGTGAATGGTTTGTGTCAGGTGGCCAGATCATCCTATTGGCAGAGGGATAGGAGGAGTTAAATGGAGGATATATAAGGAAGGGTTAGAGGGCAGCTCAGCCTCTTTTGCAGTGGAATTTCGGAACCCACCATCCCACCCACATTTAAGTTGTGTTCACTAATCTGCTTTTTTCCAATTTAGGTGAGGCACAGCATGGCGGGAGTTCGCTGCAACTCAGTGGCTTTAGGTGGCGTAAGACAACTTTGTGGGGGCACTGTCCCTCATTGCCCCTGGCGAATTTGTCCTTCTCTTTGCGGGGGGACCCGGGTGCTGTTTTAGTGCGAAAGCACCTCGGATTGGCCCAGGAGGGAAGTGAGACTCTTGCATCGTTAGTACGTCTTGAAGGGGGGTCGTTTAGTCGTCCTCCGAGTATTGAGCAAGGTGAAAGCTAGAACTGAGTTGCAGCGTCTCTTGGCCACCCTGGTTAGGTTGATTGAATTTAATTTATAAATAAAAAGCTGTGACCTTTTTAGCCAAGCTCTGGTGTCCGTGTCTTTATTTATTTGTAACTTAAGTTAAGTAAGCTAATCAGGTGTTAAAGATTGTAAAGCAGTAAACCAATACAGATCTTATGCTTGGTATGGTGAGCTGTAACAAAGTGCAGGCAGAGGTAATGGAGTTCAGCTGGGAGTAGAGTGTGAGGCAAGGTGCAGGGAAACAGCAGTTTCAGGTAATCGGGCAGGGGAAAGGTAAATGGAGGGTGCAGGGTGAGTCCAGCAGGGTGGAGCAGGCAGGGTAACAGGCAAAATAGCGCTTCCAGGCAGACAGGTAAGACACAGGTACTCTCTCTCAGCCGCAGCTGAGAAACACGTTGCACTGGCAAGGAAGAAAGGCTCTGGACCTTCCTAAATACTCAGTGCCGCGCTGTGACTGGCTGGAAAGAGCACATGACCCACCAGGATTGGACAGCTTGAATCACATGACCGGAGGCAAGATGGTGGCACCCATGCCAGACGGAACGGAAACACCGCCAGGCCTCACCAGGCCTCAGTGACAATGTGCCCGCACAGAACCCCGCGCAGCCAATGCAACTTGCCAAACGCCAGCACCGCTGCCAGAGACCCCTCGCCACAATGACCTCACAGGTAATACCCTGTGACCACCATGCCGAGAAACTCTGGCCGTGACAGAGATGTAGAGAAATGTCCCCCATAGTGGTGCTCACAGCCACAATGTGTGGAACGTTTAGTATTTGCCTTTTTTTTCTAGAGACGCATGGCCACATCTCCCAGAATTTCCCATGCCTCTTGTACCACCCAAGCTTCCAGAATGACTCAATGACCCTGCCCACGGGTAACTAGCATCAGGTTCACATTATAGTGGCTGAGAAACATATACAGTATTGTGCCTTAGCCAGGGGCAGATTGGCCCTTACCTTTAGCGGGGAAAATCCCGGTGGGCCGACTGGTTTGTGGGGCCGCTTCTCAACCTTGGCCCCGAATCGCGTCTCAAGGCTGTCATTTTTTCTTTATTTTTTTTTAGCATGACAGGCAGCCCGGCTGCCTCACACATAGAGAGCAGTAAGCTGCCCACGGCCCGTTGCCTGCCCACCTCTAGCATGAGAAGAGGCTTTCTGAGCCTTGGCCCTGCCCCCCGAATCCCAGCCAGATGCTGCACCGGCCCGCGCAGCAGCACTTTGGAGGAAGAGTGCTCACTGCTCAGATGCGCCGGTCCGCAGCTGCTGTCTCTTGTGGCAGCAGCGGCAGCGGCAGCGGCGGATCCCTTCCCCTCTACCTCCTGCATGTTTGGAGCAGCGGGGAGTGAGACATGCAGGCGGATCCCTCCCCCCTGCACAAGTGGAGCCTATGGAGTGAGACATGGAGGAGGAGTGATGGGAGAGCTGGCCGGGTGAAGAGAGAAGCTATTATCTGATGGGGAGATTCCTGTTTAGTGGCGGCTCGTAACTGGAACTCAGCGGAGTGGCTGGAGGAGAAGTGCATGGTCCCAAGGTGAGTGTTTGTGATTCTACCCCAGCAGCTCCATGGCACTGTCCTGTATGTGTGTGGGGTGAGGGGGGCTGGCACTGACCCCTGTGTATGTGAGTGGTGTGAGGGGTGCTGGCACTAACCCCTGTGTATGCTTGTGTGGGGTGAGGGGGGCTGGCACTGACCCCTGTGTATGTGTGTGGGGTAAGGAGGGTTGGCACTAACCCCTGTGTGTGTGGGGGGTGAGGGGGGCTGGCACTGACCCCTGTGTATGTGTGTGGGGTAAGGAGGGCTGGCACTAACCCCTGTGTGTGTGTGTGGGGTGAGGGGGGATGGCACTGACCCCTGTGTATGTGTGTGGGGTAAGGAGGGCTGGCACTAACCCCTGTGTGTGTGTGTGGGGTGAGGGGGGATGGCACTGACCCCTGTGTGTGTGGGGGGTGAAGGGGGCTCGCACTAACCCCTTTGTATGTGTGTGGGGAGATGGTGACTGGCACTGACCCGTGTGTGTGTCCTGTGTGTGAGCACAGTGGAGGTTATAAAATAAAAATAAAAATTGTTAGACGACTCATTTTGGTTGAGGCAAAGATCACATAAATTAGGGACAATTTGTGACTGCACATGCCACCCATGCACAAACCCACCCTGCCAGTGTGCTGCACTAATAATTTTGTTTCCACCTGCCACCGCAGGACAACACACTGAGTGACGATAGACCCGCCCACAGGTGGAACTAGACACACCCTTTGGGCGGAGCATGACATGTTGTGCCCTCAGCGGTGTGCCGTGCGAACTCTCATTCAATCTTGAATCTCCCTGAAACTAGTTTCCAAAAGTTAGCAAATATGAAACAAATGGGGCTGGGCTGGCTGGGAGAC
This sequence comes from Taudactylus pleione, assembly GCA_031769625.1. Lineage (NCBI taxonomy): Eukaryota > Metazoa > Chordata > Amphibia > Anura > Myobatrachidae > Taudactylus > Taudactylus pleione. The sequence continues at coordinate 3,591,309 of JAUIMM010000197.1, forward strand.
TTTCGTCGGCACCTGCAGCATGCAGGAGTCAGGTGACATTTTTTTTTAAAGTGGCTAATAGGGAGATGGAATGATGAAGAGATTTGTCTCAGGTGGGGAAGTAATGATGATCTGAGAGGGGGGGGCATTCTGTAATAAGGGGAGATGATCTGTCTGAGGGGGGGGGGAATCTGCTGTACTAGGGGTGATGATGATCTGTCTGTTGGGAGGGGTAATTCTGTGTTAAGGGGAGATGATGATCTGTCTGGGGGGGTTACACTGTGCTAGGGGGAGATGATCTGTCTGTGGGAAGGGGGCTATTCTGTGCTACGGGAATATGATCTGTGTGTGGGGGAGGGGGGGCTATTATGTGCTAGGGCAGGAGGATGGCGATGGGGACACCCAAGGCGATAGTGCAGGAGACACACATAAGATCACTGGTACTATTAGAAGAAAAGACTAGGGGACAATAATCTTCAGTAAGATAACAATTGTAACGAAACCATATTACTGATGCAAATGGAACCAAATTAGCAAATATATTTTATTAATATAAAATTGTTTGATATGGGAAACCCACATTTGTCCTGCCCCAAAACATCTGATTGAACCTCTGTTGAACGATAATGATATTGGCTTTATTACTACACAAACAGGTGGCTTCCAGACCATGTGATCTCCTGCATGAAGAGTACTGAAGACACTGCCTGCCCAGGGAGGATCAATTTCTTCAGAGGTTCCCTTGTTGCAGAGAAATCATATAGGTAAGAAAATACTCATTGTCATTAACATGTTTGCTGTGCTTATTCACTACAAAGAGGGATTGGGGGCATGGCTATCAGCTTTTGGAGCGGTGGGCACGCCCCCAGCATGATGAAAATGGGGGGAGTGGCTTACGGGCATAACATTTCACATTAGGCCACACCCCTGCCACAAGGTCACACCCACTTTTCGGCCTGGCGCGCGTGCATGGGGCCACTTTCTAAGTTTTTTTCCAGGGCCACTTTAAATTCCCAATCCGCCCCTGGCCTTAACATTTTTCTGCAACAGTATAGCTTGTTTTATTTTATGTATTACCCAATTCCTGGCTTTGCCTTTTGCTTTCTCTGTGTTTACTGGCTGCATTAACATGGTGCACCAATGTACGGCCATAAATTAATTGAACACACCAAAAGGCAGTTATTGAATTATTAACACATCAGCTTGTTATTAAAGTGCCCTTGTATGCCAAACGTCATTTGTGTTGGTTCATTTTGCTATAAATCATATTCATGTCTTATGCGGCTTATGCCTGATCTTTTTACCTGTTCCTTTTACATTTGTATTAATCTGTGTCTGATGAAACAGACGGGGCTCTCACAGGTCGCCGACTGGCTGGATAAGTCCCTTATCTATAACCTAAGGATATTAAAAGTTAGGCTCACAGATGGAATAGATTTCACACATCTCTCTATAAGGTTCCACTGAGAGAATTACCCTCTTCAGTTTTGACTTCAATGTTCTTCACGTTGTACAGTACATCAGCTCCTAATCCAAAACCAAAACATATGAGGGTGGTTTTGCTAAACCAAAACACAAAGATGAATCCAGATCCAAAACCAACACCAAAACATGGGGATCGGCGCATATCCCTAGTCTCAATACTGCAAGGGGCACTTTAAGAGGAGAGCCCCCCCCCTTCTTTTGCTAGGAGCAATTGAGTCTACAAGACATTCGCAGGTCTCTGGGAACATGGTGCCTGCGCAATGTTTCTGGTGATTTTCCTTCTGTGCATACGCAAATCTCTAGGAGAATGGCACCCGTACCATTTTACAAGTGATACTGTATCTGTGGCGCCCATGCCGGACTTTGAAGAGGTAGGTATGGGTGCAGGGTGTGTGTCCGGTGTGGGCCCCCCTTGACCCAGACGCCTGTGTGTGATGCACAATCTGCACCATACATGCCTACTCTCCCGGGAGTCGCGTTAGGCTCCCGATTTTTTGGCTATCTCCCACACCCCCGAAAGAGTAGGCATATCTCCTGCATCTGCCCACTTCCTAGTGAAGTGGGCAGGATGGGGAGATTTTAGGATAAATTTGCGAGGTCCGTATGCAGGGGGAGGAGCTAAACAACGCAAATTGCGTCATTTAGCCCCGCCCCTCCTCGCAGATCCGCAAAACATGGGCTTTCCAGCAAAGGAGGCGGGGCCTAATGACAGCTGAAGCCTGGCCCCGCCCCCGAAGCCGAGATGACTGGGCTGCTCCCGGAAAAGATGAATGTAAAGTTGGCAAGTATGATCTGCACCCTTTATAGATATGCCCATGAATACAGCCTTTTTATCTAGCCCTTACACACAGCCATCACTCTCAGTAACAGTTACCTTGCAATTAGGCGTTTTCTTTTCAACCCAGCATTTTCCTGCGTGTGGAGGGATGGTTGATGTGTAAATATGTGGAAAAAGAGGGATAATCTCTACACTGGAAGATGGGGAGAATCCAAATGCAGGGGAATGTTCTCCAACCCACTAAAAAGAAAAAGAGTGACATTAGTGATACAGCACAAAATACAGCGACAAAAGAAATGTGTGCTCGAGACAAGAGCATTAATGCACAAAATGCTATGTACAAGGCTGCTATTAATTAGACTTTGCCCTACACAGAAATATATCTGTGCTGGTTGCTTGCTTTGTAAGAGGCTCATGTCATCCACACGTACAGTATAGGATAGTTCCAGTCTACTGCCACTGACAATATATCATTTCAAATTCTTATTTTCTCAGACTTTAGAATCCAAGTGCATCTGGTTTAATAGGATTTATGGGGTCAGCAGGTTACTCTAATGCTTTTACAGCATTTGGCACAGTATGAGTTTTAGGAACGAACAGCCTCACAATTATGTCCCATATTTAATTATTATCTGTTCAACTGCAAATAGTTTATAGAGGTATTCAGTTACTCATGGTGTAACAATGGGCAATACCGCAATGTCTGGCAACGCACATTACCCTCTGATACGGTACACAGCCTGTGCTAATATTCCTAATTAGCAATGGAAGCACAAAATGGAACATAAGAGCATAATTAAATACCCCTAGATGTACAAAAAATGAATTATCCTCATTAATAAAAGCCATCAGAGCAAACATGAGTCAGACACCAAACACACATACAGTATACACGCACATAAGTTTATATGTATATTAGCTTGTGAGTGTCATAAATTATAAGGGTTTTTTTGTAGTTTTCAATTGCTGTTATCTTCAGTCCTTTCATTGCTAAACCTGTTTTTTATCATTATTATTATTTTGTCTTCGTATAATGTATTTCTGCTGACAGCAGAGGGCCTGATTCAGAGGCGCTTGCAAATAGCGAGCGCTCGCTCTGAATCAGGGCGGCCTGTTTTTTTCTTTTGTCCGGCCTCCAGGCCGCTCGCTAAGCTGTGGGTGACCACCCACAGCTTTAGCGGGCTGCCAGGTGACGGTAACGATGGTTGCGACCATTTGGCTCGTCCACCGCAAGCCCCAGTGAATTCCCTGCTCTAATAGATCAGGAAGTTCACTACTGACATCACATCAAAATATGTGTTTTATTCATATCAAAATAGACCGAAAATGGAGTAGTAACATTTAGGGGCTATTGTAGCGTTGTTTGCGAAAACGAGTGTAAAAATAAAGGGCCATGAATGAATATATAATATATATATATAAAGTTATAAAAAAGTATTTTCGCCTAAATGCAGGGCATATTTGCCTTCTTTTGAAAAAGCATTTCAGGGAGACTGTGAAAGCAGCACCTATGAGTGCGGCGGTAAAGTGGGCGTGTACTGCTACATCTGAGAGGCGTGTCATAAAATCAATTTCCATCCAAATGTAAATAAGCCCCAAATCAGTTAGTAAGATCTACTTGTTGATGAAAACACACTGATACCTTTCAGAAAATGCATCTAGCCATAGGGATCATTGTGCCTTCTAACCATTGCAGGTAAATTTTACTAATGATCCCATTTGAATGTATATATCTGTTTATTTTTTTATATAACAGCTACACAATGGGGGTAAGGTGCAATCAGGGAGATTATTAGACTCTTCAGGGAGACGGGGAAATTGCTATTAGTTCAGGGAGTCTACCTGACAATCAGGGAGAGTTGGCAAGTATGATACAGAGCCGTTCCCATCTTTTGATTTTGCCAGGTCTTCAGCGCCAGCAAACAGTATGTGCATGTTTTGCACCAAGTCATCATCATCACCGTAAGTGTTTTTCACCTACCCTCTAGCAGGTGCAAAAGATACACCTAATAAAATGGTTATGAAATATCGACAGCTGAATAACCCTCCCGGGGGGTTGCCTAACCCTGACCTCCCCCTGGGGGTGCCTAATCCTAACCCCTCTCCATGTAGCCTACCCATAACCCCCCCCCATCCTCGTAGCCTAACCATAACCCTCCCTGGGGGTGTGCCGAACCCTTACCTCCCCCTGGGGGTGCCTAAACCTAATCCCTCATCCCCAGGGAAAGTGCTATATTTACCAGGGTCTGGACTGATAGTGCCGGTATCCTGATCTCCTTTGGGATATTGGCGACAGCATTTTGCCGGGCGACGGGATTCAGGCAGCTGTATTTTGGTGGCCAGCATCCCATCCGCCGGCAATTTAACTACATCCCCCTCCTCATATATTTGTGTTTCTACAAGTCTGCATGTGATGCATTTGCCTGTGCCAGATTTCCCCTCCAGGAGGGGGCAGTCAGGTGGAAGTTGCAAGGGACGTGGCACAGCCAGTTGGGAGGTGCTGCAATTGCATCATCATGGAACCCCTCCCCCCACACACACACCTTAATACAAAACCATGATTCCCTGCATTGCGGGGGAGCTGTGCCGTGTTGGGTAGACTAGGTCACAATGCTGACAGGTGAAGGTAAGTATATTACTCTTCCCCCACCCCTAATCCTCCTTTCCCGCAGTCTAAACATAACCCTCCCCCCTAGTGCCTAACCCTAACACTAACCCTCCCTCAAACCCCAATACTTACTGTTGGTATGCCGGCGGTCATGATGCCGGCCCCGGATTCTGACTGGTGTCGGGATTCCAGCGCCAGCATTTTGAGCACTGGCATCCCGGCAGCTGGGATAATGACTACATCTCAACTGTGCCACGATGGTGGAATACAGCCCGATTTGCATCATCAAGCCAATTGAAATGCCCACGTTCCTTGAGAAGTAGGCAGCAAAGGATGGCAGACTGAGAGTAAGATCCAGGAGTCTGACAGAGTTACCTGAGATTCAGGAGTCACCTGGATGTTCTTGGAGTGCAGGTAAGTATGGTGTAAGTATAACTCAACATCAGCTGCCAAGTGTCTTAGGGGCCTATTCATCAAAACATAATTATCCAGGGCCGGCTCTTGGGGTGTTCGACCAGTGCGGTCAAACAGGGGCGCCACCCCATAGAGGGCGCACCCCTCCCAACATCCCGATTTCAGCACTGTCCCAAAGTTCCACCCGTAGGCCGAAGTGTTCCGCAGGTGGTCTGGTCGAGAGGTTGGGCACCCCCACCACCGTAGCGGTGCCGGACCCTGGAGTAGCTGAATGGATGCTGCACGCATGCACGCGGCATCCATTCAGTGGTGGGAGAGGGCTGGGGGAAGCCCAGCTAGTGACGGATACTGGTCTCGCCCCCAGCCTGACGTTACACGGGAGGCGTGCCATGCGGGGTGTAATTAGGCCACACCCCCATTTTTGGTGACTAGAGGGCTCATTATACCATACAGCTCAGGGTGCGGTTACCCCTCGAGCCGGCCCTGTAATTATCATGTGATAATTATGGTTTGAAATCGCTGCAAATTTAAACACAGTTTAGGAGGCATTCATCATGCCTCCTGCCCTAAACTATCACTTCTGAAAAGCTGTTGTTTTTCGGAAGTAATAAACTTTTCTCCTGCAACTGGTCCGTTTTCACTGCCTGTCTTCATGCTGCTTGAAGACAGGCTGCGGACTTCACCCTCCGCCCTCTACCCCATGGGTGTATGATCTGGCCCCCCTCCCGCTAGTGTACTATCCGGCCCAATCACGGGTTTCCGACCCCCCCGCGTGTGTGACCCTCTTCCTTACCGCCGACGCATCTCCTTAGCCCGGCTCACCTGTCTTCTTTCGGTGAGTCTGGGCCACATGTCTGCAGCTTGGCAGTGCAGACACAGCAGAGAGAGAGATCTGAATAAAACCTTCTGCTGTGGCTGCCATGTAAATCCTCACAGGCTGCCGTGTAAACAGCACCCTGTGAAGATTATCGGGGGCTGAACACCATCTCAGGATGGCGTCCAGTAACACCGTCAAGTTACGAAAAAAATGCTTTTTCGGAACTTGATGAATAGCCCTGACACTTTTTTTACAAAAGTATGTGAAAATTTTAATTTTCACATGCTTTTGTGAAAAATAAGTGATGATGAAAGGTCATTTACACCATGCAAAAAGCAGATGAGGCATATTGCAAAATCCACCCTTCTGTTGCTCGATTGCTCCTCCTATTTGTTGCCTGATTATAAAGAGATGCACAACCATCACTCCCCCAACCATCTGTGGCTGCTACAGCTGGCAGATATAGATCTTTTCATTTCATGTTTAATGGGGCGCACCCCGCACCTTGCAGATGCATTTCTGCAGAAAGCCACATTTCTGTGTGCACTATTCCCAGTGTAATGAAAACTCTCTGTGATTTAATATTTGTCAATGCTGACTAACCAATCGGGCTAAAGGTACTGTATAATCGATTATGAAGACGAGTTATCCTTAAAATGAACCCACGTAATCATATATCAAGAGGGTTTTGCTAAAAATGAAATCAATCATAATATTTTATGGAATCTAGTTGATATCTGTCATGGAATATTTCTTTGCTCTTAGGGTCTGATTCAGAGATGGACGGAATTGCAGAGCTGCACACAAGAGTCTGTGCAATTCCGTGCATCTAAAATGCTGCATATGCGATCTTAGCGATGCGACTGAGGTCGCAGCCATGGATTACAATCGCAACCATTTCGTGATGGTTGCTTCTTTGGCCTGGCTGCGGAAGCTGAAGCTTCCCGCAGCCTGACCAGGTCCTGGTCACCTGGGAGGCCAGGAAATCTGCATTCACCGCCGCAGACTCTGGCCTTATCCCTCCCGAAAAATGGGAACAACATGCTTCCATGTCCAGGAACATTGACCAGCCACACCCCTGATCTGCCCCTCAAATGCTGCAGCATCTCAATCATGCTGTAGCTTGGAGGGGTCTGCGAGCGAGGTTGCTGGACCCATTCTGCACATGCGCAGGCCCCAACACAATGGAGATATGCGCTAACCATCAGGTGAGCGTACATCTGTGAATCAGGCCCTTAATCAGTATAATGTTGACTGTGAACCATGGAACCATAAATTTTTTATAATGCACTATTGCTTTTTTGAATCTTTATGGGGGTGGGGGGGGAAATTTACCACTTATCCATTGTGGATATATGGTCTAAATCACAGGTTCTCAAACGCGGTCCTCAGGTCCCCCAACAGTGCATGGTTTTCAGTTCTCCTCATAGAATCAAAAGTGAAGTAATTAGCTCCACCTTAAAATGTGTCAGTGAGTAATGATTGCACCTGTGCACCTGTTGCGTGACCCGGAAAACGAACCCTGTGTGGGGTCCTGAGGACCAAGTTTGAGAACCACTGGTCTATATATTTCTACTTCTTGTGCCGATTTTCCAACAGATCACAAACAAATGGGAAAACTATAAGGCAATGAGGGTAAGACTGCACCGCTTTCTGTCCATAGGTTGTAGAATTGGGTGGCTCTATATCCTCTTTTTTTCCCAATTTTCTTTTGGATTGATGTTTAAACATTTTCTCATTCCAAGGGGCATATGTATCACAATCCGCATCTCAGATGTGGCGGAATGTGATAAATTTGCCCAAATTCGCAATGTGATATTTTAGTACATTGCAAGGATGTATCAAATATCACATGCAGGGACAGAGCCTGCAAGAAATCTCTGTTCCTGTGAATCCCCTCCGAGCACTTCTCAGGGTATTATTTTGCAAAACATACCCTGAGACTACTATATGCTGCGCATGCTCTGCTGGATTCCCCTCTGCTACCCCCCCCCCATTCTTCCCCACCTGCCCTCCCCTCCCGGATCTCCCCCCCAGATCCCATTAGAAAATAACTAAGTCAAATAAAGCTTACCTCCAGCAGGATCGGTTATCTGTGTCTCCTTCTTTGTGACCAGGTCAGCTGATTTATGCAGTTACCGCCTGAGTCGCTGTGAAGGCTCGGTCTGCATCTCAGCTGAATTCGTGGGTCACACAGAGATACTGATCACCGGTTCTTGGGTGCAGGTAGGTTTTATTTGATTTATTTTCTATTTTAACTTTTTATTTTCACTGTGATCAGCCTGTGATCAATCAGACACACAGGCTGATCATGGAAGCCTACTCCTGACTTTGCTTTCCCTATCAGCAGGCAGGGAAGGCTGAGCAGGAATAGGGGAAATGGAGATAAGCCTGCATAACGCCATCTCCAGAGAGCATTATCGTAGGGCTCCGTCCAGTGTTTTATTTACAATTTTATTTGAATACATTTGAGCAGATCACATTTTACAAGTATGGGAAATGCGATCTGCTTCCTAAAATAAAATGTAAAAGCTTGGAGGAAAATGTTGTGAATTCTCCTCCAAATGCCCTTTCATACATTTGATACTAAAATAATGTGAAAAGGGTGCGAAGAAGATTGATAAATATGCCCCCAAGGGAGGGAGTTTGTGAGTTGCATTTCATCATTACCTTTATACCATTAACACATTTTTCTCATCATATTTTCCATTTTCTACGTTATCAGCAGGGTGGCAATTAAAATATGTTTGTTTTCCTGTTTTCACACATCCATATTTATTCTTCTTTAATTTGTATAAAAATCACCAACTTTATATTATCTTCTGTGTTCAGTATTCGACAAAGCATCTGACCACCATGCTCATTATCAGCAGAGGCCTGTTCACAAACAGCGTGAAGATTTATGTATTTGTTATTGATAGGATGGAGAGGACAGCATTGTTAGGATTATCGTGCTCTATCTAGCTGGACAACAACTATATTTCTACTTCAGGGTCCATGGGGGGTCCACAGGGTTGACCTTGGGGTATAGGTTGGGAACCAAATCCAGGCACCACGCAGTTAAAGCTTTTAGCTCCCAGGATGCACTGGGTCCACTCTCCCTATAGCCCCGCCCCCGAGCCAGAGGCACCTCAGTTTTTAAGTTGGTGCCCGGCCGGAGTCGGGTCACCGTTATCACAGGGGGGCTGATTAGCAGCCCCATAGCTTTATTTTAATTTTTTTTTATTTAGTTCAAAGTTTTTTATTTTTACTTTGGACTCTTCTGAGCGTAAGCGTTGGACTGTCCATAGGACGTCCAAGCTGCCGCTCTGTCACCCCGCCGGTGCTGAGACGCCAGTACAGATCTGGGGATCTCAGCGGGACCCCAGAGTCTGTACTAGCCAGACTCTGCGGGCGCCCAGGACTGCTGCCTGATCGACGGGGAGCAGGTAAGTTGCGGAGCGCTAAATTGCGGCGCCCACAGGTAATATGCAGTCCGATGTCCCTTCCCTGTTGTAGCGGCACCTCCCCTCAGCTCAGCGTGCCTTTCAGTATTATAGTCTGGCGTCGCTGAGCTGCTTCCTCCGCAGGCCACGCTTCCTCTGAGGTCTCCAGGCGACCATTTTCTCTGTGGCGCAGCAGCAGATCTCCGGAGATGGCAGTTGGTCCAGTCCCCCTGCGTACCTCACCATTAGGTCAGTTTACACAGCGCTATAGCCTTCCCAGACACTGAATCTGGGCAGTTGAATATAGCAACATTTTGCGGTTTATTGTATGTCATGCTTATGTATGTATATATATTTATTTATTTATTTATTACCAGTTATTTATATAGCGCACACATATTCCGCAGCGCTTTACAGAGAATATCTTACCATATATTTCTGCATTGTATGTGACTTATGCTAGTGCTGACTGTCTGTGCTTTTTCTCACACCTGTCAGTATATATCTAGCCCTTTTCTTTACTATCTGCCCTAATACAGCTAAAGTACTTAGGGTGGTTCTGAGACCTAACATATATAATATATACTTGTCAATATTTGTGAGGTTTGTCACATACTGTTGAGTGCTGCACGTTGCCATATTTTAGGTGGAACTGTGTGTTGCATACGCTGATAATGGGTCCCTGCAGCTATTCTTAGCGTCAATCAGAATAGTATAGCGCTGCTTAATATTTTCGCGATAGTCAGATATGTCTGACCAGGAGATAGAGCGCGATGCTGCACCCATTTTTGCTATCCTGCAAGTCTTGGACTGTAGGTATTAGTGTGGAGGATTTGACTCAGAAAGGGTTATGTATGCGGCGCCATCTGGTGCCAGGCCCCTTACACGATCCCCTTGGGCGGTTTGTTTCTCAGGATCCTCTCCATTGCGGATCACTGGGCGGGCCCTATTGTTGTAACTTGGGGTTACTTCACCATACTGCCCTTTTCATCTCAGGGTATCTCAAAGTTTCTTGCACTTTCCCCTGTGACACAGACTATTGCTTCCTGGCGGGGTTTTTCACAGTACATGAATTCCCTCTGGTACCACAACTGTCTGTCACTCCCCTTGCTGGGATTACCACAACAGCTGCCCTGTGTGAATGTCGTTTTCTACGAAACACTTCCCAGTTGGCTCTGCCGTGAACTGGATGATGTATCGGGCTCTTTCCCTCTAACACGGGGGGAGCTGATTTCAAGTATTATTATTATCCCTGCTTTGGGGCTGGCGGTCAGGTCCATTCTGGTTATAGAGAATGTTGATCCTGCACCTGTACCATACACCCTCAGTTTAATGTGGGGATCCCCGTTTCTCTCCAATGGGTGGATCTCAGGGCGAGAGTCTGACTGTCGCCAGATACGAGGTATCACAAAAGCGATTTGGCCTCCTGTTTCCCATTCCCTGAGGGTCATCACAGAGAAATAGAAATCACCTCCTGGGTTGGATTTGCATGTTACTCGTCTGTTTACAGGCGTTACTACGCCTCCCACTCCTGCCTGGACGGATTCTATGGATCCGTAGGTGGTAACTTTGCCTGAAATCAATATACTCACTTTCAGGGGCGGTTGCCTGTCCTACCATGGCTATCGCATGGTTGGTTAATACTATTGCATACTGATGCATTTGTAACGTTTTTCCCTCCAACACAACTGGGGTTCAAATGTCTTTTGTCGCTCACATAAGATGTGCAGTTGTTATATATGGCAATACCTACATTGGATACCAGTCTCCTAACCTTCAGGGTTTCGGCTGCGACTGTATCCGCCACTATACCCTAGGGATGCGGTCTGGGAAAGCAGAGGTGCAGATACCATCCATGGGTAAGATCTTGTTTGGTCCTGACCTTGACAAGTTTGTAGCAACATTGGCAGTATCCCTAATACAGGATTACCGCCTTCAGCTACTTCCACTACAATCGGACTAAATCTGTTAAGTCTTTTTGTCGTCAGGGTCAGCCTAAGGGCCTGTTTTTTCCTAGGTTGTCGGCCACCACAAGGGCCACCATACCTGGTCCCGAGCAGACCTGGACTTCCAGACGACCCTGCTTCTATACCTAAGGATAAACCTTCCACCTGACGGGACAGGTCTACATCTGGGGGATTCCAGAGTGAGATACCGACTTTCTCAATTCACCCAGTGCAGGTGTCAAGTCACCACGGAGCTTGGGTAGGAGTTGTAGTCTCTCTCGGGTGCGGCCTCTCATTGCTCAGGCAGCCTCCTCACATGTGTTGTTACACGGGCCCTTCTTCAGACCCAATCAGGGCCTTACAAATCCAGAAAGCTATAAAGTCTTTGCAGTAAGCAGAGCTATTTAGGCCAGCCTCATTATCTCAGCGAGGGGCTGGTTGTTCTACTTTCTTTCTGGGGCAGTGGCCGACTGGTCCTCATTTGCCTATCCTCTGTCTCAAATCCCTGAACCAGTTTCTAAAGGTGCCTGGACTCAGGAGGAGTTCCCTATGCTCCATCATCCGATGTTTGGAACCTGGGGACTTTATGGTATCTCTGAATATTCCAGACACGTACCTACGAGTACATATAGAGCCCTCTCATCTGCATTGGCTCAGGTTTGCTGTGCCACAGCAACAATTCACCTGTTCAGTGTAACCGACTGCTCCAGTATCTGGACGGCCTCCTGCTCTTAGTAGGATCACCGAGGTACTTTGCAGCCATGTCGAGTTAACCTTTGCTTCTTCACAGGCACAAATGGTTAATCAACGGGGCAAAAGTCCTCCCTGCATCCCTCACAGGATATACTTCATCTGGGAGCTCTGCGGGATTCTCAGAATATGAGAATTCTTCTGGCGTAAGACAAGATCTCCACTCTTCGACTAGGAGTGCGCGGATGTCTACGCAGTCAACATATGTCATTACACTCTGTAATGCGCGTTCTAAAATCCAGAGTGCCTACCTTCGGAAGGGTGGAATATTCTCAGTTCCATTCCAGGCCTTTCCATAATCGGCTTCTCTCCAGATGGATGGAGTTTTTCCATCGGATCACTGTTCAGACGATGATGCTCTCTCCGGAGGCGAGTTGAGAGGACAGCAGGAACCACATACTAGGGCTGGAGCTGCTGCCAGTGCCACCAGTCATGACAATACTAGTCCATCTACATCATCTACTAAAGCAGATGCCCAAGGGCATACAGGGCTTACGTCAGGGCATCTAAAATCAAGAACCAATCTTTTACAGTGGTAAAGAAGAAAACATCAAAGGGAAAGTTAGCTGCAGAAAGACATAAAATTGGCAATACAGTATGCCAGTTTCACCACATGAGTGGTAAGGAAAGGCTAAGGCATTGACCTTTATTTATGACTGGTGGTTCTGCCTCTTATGATGATGTAAGCACAAGTGAACATGCTGACATTGATGCTTCTATGGAAGTGCACCAGGATGAGCAGGATATTTGTGTATCTAATGCTAATAAGGATGTTGATGATGAGGACGTTGATTATGATGAGGATGTTGTTGAAGAGGATGTTGTTGATGAGGATGTTGTTTGTGTAAATTAGGCACCAGTGAATGAAACAGTTGTTGCCCATGATAAGGAAAAGCTCATTCTCATGCCTGGGCACAAGACAAAAAAACTTGGTTGTGTTGACTCATCTGCATCACCAGTGGGCTTTTTTGGGAAAGTTTATTTTTTTCTCGGCAGGTGCACTTGCTGGACAAACTGAAGGAGAAGCCACCGCTGCATCACGTGCCACTTGAGCAGTCAATTTGCTTACCAACAGCTCTTACATATCTTCAATATGGCCCTCATTCAGACACGCTCGCAATCGCTATGCGCTCGCAAGCGGGTCGATGGTGGGGCACTGCACAAGTGCTGCGCATGCACAAGTCCCGGAGCGAGTGAGAGATTTACTGTCTCCAGGGCTCGCTACAAATGGGGTGGCTGTCGATGTTGATCGTCAGCTCGCCCCATTTTGTAGGCGCGGTTGGGGGGTGGCTGGACAAATAGAGGCATTCCTGAAGGAACTCCTGTCGTTTGTGGGCAGCCCTACTGACATAACTCGTGATGTCAATAGTGAGCTTCCTGCTCTATTAGAGCAGGAAGTTCACTGGGGCTTGCGGTGGTCGAGACCCTACCACAAGGGTCTCATCGCAAGCCCAATGGTCGCAATGGTCGTGACCATGACCTGGCCACTCGCAAAAATAATAAAAACATTTGTTTCCTGATGTACCATGTTGGAAGTTGAATTGCCATGTGTTTGTGCCACCCACTGCTGCTGCGTAGTTTAGTCAGCCAGCTAGCTTGGTGCAAATTTTTGGCCTAAACCAGATGAAAACAATATTGTGAGCTGTGAGGTGGTCAAAATTGACTGGAAACTAGTGGAAATTAATGTTATTGAGATTAATAATACTGTAGGAAAAAAAATTTGATTTCAGCAGATTTTATCAATTTAAAAAAAAAAATGCAGATCCAAAACCAAAACCAAGACACGCAAAGTGCGGTTTTGGCAAAACCAAATCCAGATCCAAAACACAAGGAGATACAGATCCAAAACCAAAACATGGGTGGTTGGTACACATCCCTAGTACCAACGCCATCTAAAGATGGCATAGGTCCCTACAATCAAACAGAAAATGTTCAGTTTTCTGTGTTTGCTGAATGGATGACCTCATACCAGTATATAGGGACTTCGGAGACTATTGGGGCTGCCAAGTAAGTAGGAGATATCCATGATATCTCCTGCCTTACCTGTGTAATTAATAACCCCAATATGATTTTAAAAATGTAGGGGAAAATTTGTATTTTCACTTACAATAAGCCATTAAGGAATTATTAAGGGGCACCACACTGCCTTATTCAGAGTTGACCACACACTTTTATGTGCACATTATCGCACTGCGTCTCTTTTTCACCCGCGATTTGTGACTATAGGCTGGGACATGAGATGGAATGAGCATGTCAGGACCCTCCAAGCAAACAGGATAACGTCTGTTTGGTGGCCATTTCAGTAGCCATTCATGACTACATGCCAGGGTTGCCTACCCTCCCGATTCGGGCGGGAGCCTCCAGATAAACGGGTGCAGCTCCCGCCCCCCCGGAAAGGCAGGCAAGCCTCCCGCTTGCCGCCGATCCGCCGACCACCCCACCCCCATTACCTGATAAACCCCCGCAGCGGGGGGGACGCTGACGCGATTCACGTCATTTTGGCCCCGCCCCCTGCTTTGCATTGCCTGTTATTTCGGCATTGTGTAGCGGGGGTGGGGCTAAAATTACGTGATCGCGTGGCCCCGTCCCCTGTCACGCCAGCAAACCGACCTCAGCTCATCTGGACATGCCCCCTTTTGCCGGCCACGCCCCCTGTTCTGCCGATCTGGCTGCTCCCTCCCGGAAGGAGCAGCCAGATAGTCGGCAAGTATGCTACATGCCCACATCACGTCCTTACGGAACTTTGGTTGTTTCTGCACGCCCACTCTCTGGCAGAGAGTGGGCGTGTAGATGCAACCAAAGTTCAGTAGGGACATGATGTGGGTGTGGCTACTGAAATGGCCACCGAACAGATGCTAATTGTTTGCCTGGAGGGTCCTGACTTACAGGTACTAACACCTTGGTGTAAGTTGAACATGAATGATGTTGACTGTGTCTGAAACATTAAAGAAATGCTCCCATTTTTGCGAATAAGTAATAGTAAAATAAAACTGCCCGAACAGTGTTTTACATTGCACTGAACACTTGTTTTACATAAATAAAGAAAGCTTCATACTCATACTATGTTTTTAACGGTTGTCCTAAAAAAAATTAAATACCAATTATATTTGCTTCTGGTTTGTTTAGCACCTCAGATGTTCCCAGTCACTTGGGTATGTATTATCTACACTATGCGGCCATTAACTATTATGCGTTTCTATTGTATATTGCAATTTTTAGCATTTTTAGAACTCACAGTGAAGCCACGTCCCAGTCATACTTTAGCCACATTTGACACAATGGGTCTGATTCAAGGGTGGCCTAGTGCCTAACACTAACGCCTAATCCTAAACCTAGCCCTCTCCATAACCCTAATACTTATTGTCGGGATGCCAGCGGTCAAGATTCTGGAGAATGTATATTGGGCAACGGCATCCCAAACGCTGGGATGGTAACTACATATCCAATTTGAGTAATGAAAGTCATATATTGACCTTGGTTATAGTCACCCAACCACATATCTGTGGTGGAATGATAGTAACAATGGAATGGGATTGTATTGCCAGTGGCTGTATAGCCGCCGGTTTAAATCCAGACAGAGGGTGGCCGAAGAGAGGAAATCCCGACAGCGGAGGTAAGAACAGCTAACTCTCCCCTCTGCCCCCTTAACCCTAACCCTCCTTTAGGGGTGCCTAACCCTTACCTCCCCCCTAGTGCCTAAACCTAACCCCACTCCCCACACTCTACACCTAACCCTCCCGGGGGGGGGTGCCTAACCATAATCTCCCCACGGGGGTGCCGTGCCCTAAACCTAACTCACCCCACCCCACGGCTGAGAGCACGGGAACCTGTATTTACCTCGTTTGGGCCCGAATCGTTCTCC
Source organism: Taudactylus pleione (assembly GCA_031769625.1). Taxonomy (NCBI): domain Eukaryota; kingdom Metazoa; phylum Chordata; class Amphibia; order Anura; family Myobatrachidae; genus Taudactylus; species Taudactylus pleione. The sequence goes on from JAUIMM010000197.1 coordinate 3,607,373, forward strand.
ATTCATCAGAATTATGACAGGCATCGGGATTATGATAGGCGTCGGTATCTTGACGCCTTTCATAAATCCCTAGCCGGTATTCCGGCGTCGGGATTGTGACCAGCGGCTTTGCGGCCGCCGGTCACATAACTACAATCAGTAACAATAGCTGCATCTAAACTAGATATGTCTATGTACTTTGTCTTTTGATTTTGGTTCTAGACAAGCCATCAATTCCTGAAAATAAACATTTAATAAACTACTATTTTTTATAGATGTGCGGGTTTGGTTTTACTCGGTTCTTTTTGCCACATTAGCACAAGTTCAGATTACTTTGATTTATCTTATTGGCTATGCAAAACTTGTGAGAGCTGGATAGCCAATAAGAAATATACGAAGTAATCTGAACTTGCGCTAATGTGATGAAAGCCGAACCTGCACATCGCTACTATTTTTATGATACATGTTTCCTGGTTTAAATATCTGGAGGAAAAAAACAGAAAATGGAGATTTTCAGAGCAAATTTTTCTTAATGTTATTCTTTCTTTCGATTTGTATATATTGCAAAGCCTGGGCTTGGCAGGTGGCACCTCCTTTCTTCTTTCCAGGCTCTCCCCCCCATTCACTGGGATGAGTGGATTGCACGGTGGTTTACAGTATCTGCATGGGTTCACTCTTTAGATTGGGGTTAGTTAGAATAAATGACTTTGGTTGCTTATTCTGCCCGGTCGTCTGCTGTCCATAATTCTGTCTCAATTGGCTCCTGGAATGTACATGGGTTGAACTCGCCTATTAAGTGTAGAAGTGTTGCTAAACATCTTAAACATCTGGGATCAGATATTGCATTTTTACAAGAGACATATTGGGCAATCTCAGACAAAATGTGTTTGCGAGGCTCCTGGATTACCAAAAAGAGAGGTGTTGCTGTAGTGTTTCATAAATGCCTAGATTATTCCATTATTAGTGCAGAATGTGATCCAGGGGGCCGATTTATTTTGTTAGACGTGCTTATACCTTACATTCTCCTCAATATATATGCCCCTAATTTCCCTAATTTGGATTTTTTCTGTGCAATCTCTAATTTACTTTTGGGTCGTCCCACTGTGAACCTGCTGGTGGGGGAAGACTTTAATAGTGTCTAATGAGGCACTTGGTCGCTCCGGACCCATGTCTTCTTTGACACCTTCGGGAATAGGTGGCATAGGTTTATTAATCTTGCTCCATGGTTTATGTGATATATGGAGACTCCTCAACCCTACTGACAGGTCCCACTCTTATCACTCGCGGGTATACAGGTCTTTTTCCCAAATTGATTATTTACTTGTAGATGACAGATTGATTCCCTTAGTACTCTCCTGTGATATTCATAGTATAGTCATACCAGATCATGCTCCCGTTTCTTTGGATATTCAGACTATGGGGCAGATTCAATTAGCCGCGAGGTTGTCCCCACGACTAATTGCCGTCCAAAATCCCCGCTGCATGGGGAAAAGCCATTCAATTAAATAGCCTCTTCCCCGCTCTGTAAAATCGGGACTCGCGCACGTAAACACATTGATTTTGCGTAAACTGCAGAATCAATGTGTTTTTTCCTTGCGTGCGAGGCCAATTTGGTTGTTTAAACATGGATTTTACCTTGCACCTCCAGGACCTGCGAGGTAAAGTCCGACTGCGGGGACTCGCGCGCGGGGTCTCGGGGACTCCCGCGTGAGGAATCCTCAGCAATTGAATTGGTCCAGCTCGGCAATTAGCCGCAGGGAAAACCCTGCGGCTAATTGAATCTGCCCGTATGTCCTGTGGATTTTGGAGATTCCCGTCTTTTCTCGGCCAATCTGACCATTTTAAACAATTCCTTCATTCCAAATGGATGGAATTTGCTAATGACAATCTAGAACATCGGGAGGATTCTATCCTCTTTTGGGTAACTTCAAAAGCGGTGATGAGGGGCCATATTTTGGCTTATCAGGCTGGGAAGAGACGGGAATACCGCAGTAAATAAGATGCCTTGCATAGTGCTATTCATACGGCTTATATTACCTATGAGACTGATCACTATGAAACTTTGAGGTTTATAAACAACATTGTCAATTGCTAGAAAGTTTCCTGTTGACCAATGCTCGGACCCAAACAGATTATGCCAAAAATCTCTATTATATATGGGGCAATAGATCTGGGCATTTATTGGCTAATATGGCTAAATTGCAACATCCTTGTCAATCTATTAGGGCATTACTTAACCCTACTACATCCGCCCATGTGATATCCACTCCTGATATAGTATCCACATTTCAACATTATTATGAGTCTTTGTATAGGGCCCACCCAGAACCTCCGGATTTACATTGGGACCTGCTGAATGAGACGAGGCTTCCGAAACTTACTTCTGCCCAGAGTAGAGTTTGTCTCAGGATATTACTAAGATTGAGATCTCTGAGGTTATTTTCCATCTCCATAATAATTAATCTTCGGGCCCTGAGGGTTTTTCAGTGGAGTATTATAAGATGTTGCAGCCACGTTTAGGACCTCATTCAGAGTCGGTCGTAAGCACTGAGCGCTCGCAACTGACTCGATGGTTAGGCCCTGCGCACGCGCAGAGGCTGCACTGCGCGTGTGCAAGCCCCGAGCGAGAGAGAAACTCTCTCGCTCCGGAGCTCACTACAAAAGGGCCGGCTGTCGATGTTGATCGACAGCTCGGCCCGTTTTGTAGACGGGGGGGTTATTTCACAAACGGAGGTGTTCCTGATGGAACGCTTGCTTTTTTGTGGGTGGCCGCACTGACATCAGCAGTGATGTCAGTGGGGAGCTTCCTGCTCGATCAGAGCAGGAAGCTCCCTGGGGCTTACGGTTGCCGAGACCCAACCTTAGGGTCTCATCGCAAGCCCCGATGGTCGCAATGGTCTTGACCATCACGACCATCACCCTGGTCGGTCGCTAAAACTGTGGGTGGTAACCCACAGCTTAGCTAACGACCAGGAGGCCGTACTAAAAAAAAGAAGTGGCCGCCCTCATTCAGAGAGAGCGATCGCTTCTTGCAACCGCCTCTGAATGAGGGCCTTAGGGCCTGATTCAGAGCCGCTCGTAAGCGGCCCGCTCGTTCGTTCCGACCGATGTTCGCACAACTGCGCATGCGTACGGATTTTAATACGCATGCGCGAACCAGTCATTGCGGCCGAAAATCGTTTGTTCGCTAAATAGCGAATGCCTGCTATTTTGAGTGACAGGAGGAGGCGTATGTGGGTGGTAACAGGGGAAGGTGCTTGAAAACGGGGAGTGGAAATCAGAACGCAGGCGTGCTTAAAGGTCAAAACGGGCGTTTTATGGGTGTGCATAATTAATACAGGAGCTTCATTGACCACGTCACTTGGTTGATTTATAGTCAGAACTGCTCGCAAGATTGTGGTAGGAAAAACCAACCACAAGAATAGCGAGCAGTTCATACGCTGTTCGATGTACTCGATTAATCTATTAAATGGCGGACATGACGTATGGTGCGAGCGGCCAGGGGGCGTCTTTTTCTAAATTACGACCGCAAGTTTTGTTCGCTTGTTCAGACATAGAGGCGTGAACAGACCGCAAAGTGCGAACGGTTCATTTGAATAGCCACCCCTTTTTAATGAACGAGCGAGCGCAAATAGCGTCCGGCTCTGAATCAGGCCCTTAGTCCCGTTTCTCACTACTGTGTATCAAGGAATATTGGAGGGCCGTCTCCATTATCCAAATTTTAATAGAGCATTATTATTATTATTATTATTATTATTATTATTATTATTATTATCCTTTATTTATATGGCGCCACAAGTGTTCCGCAGCGCCTTACATAGTACATAGAACTAATAGGTGAACAAGAAACAACTTAACTAAACCTTCTAAAGATTCAGAGTTGGTTACATCCTATAGGCTTATCACACTTATGAATCAGGACTTTTAAATATTGACCAAAATAATGGACAATCGCCTCCAATTATTTATAACTTGTATCCTATTCCTAACACACCATCAAACACAAGGTAGATTTTCGGTAAAAGGGGTTAGAACGGCTCTGGCAACTATTGTGTCTCATTCCCTGTCTCCATCCCTTTTGGGAGCAATGCTTTTGAGCTTAGATGCGGAAAAGGCATCCGACACAGTGTCTTGGAGTCTTTCGCTAAAAAATTTTGAGGTACGTGATTTTGGTAGACTTTCTGTGGTTTGTTTCGCATTTTATAATGTTCGTCGACCACTACCCTGATAACACAGGTCTGTGATTAAAAAGCTTTTTTAACGAATTTATGTGATACTTATAGAATTTTGGCTTCTAAACACGAAAATTACTCCCGATTTTGCATATCACATTACGTTTTTCTGCAAAACGTGTATTTATGAAGGTCATTTTTTTCATATTCTTTAAAGGAATAAATGTATTCTGCCTACATTTATTATAAAACATTGTCTTCAATGAATTCAGTCGGTAGTATAGAACGTTGCAATTCCGTTCTCATCATAAAACTTTCGCTCGCCCAGTGCCAGATGAAGGCCCACATGGGCCTGGAGCTGAAATTTACAAAGGGCCTAAACCCCATGCTTTCAATAGGAACATTGCACACATACACAACAACTATAACTACAAAGTGAGCTGGCGAAGGTGGAACCAAATACCACAGATGCAACACAGTTTTGCCCTGTGCCAGCTCATTTTAACCCCTGCCTACCACCATATACACACACACAGTACATATACAGTACACACTACACACACACAGTACATATACAGTACACACCACTCATACAGTACAAGTGATTTAAAAATTTTTAGGCAATGTTAAGGATCCAAACTACAAAGAAATTGCCAGGGAAATGCTTAATAGTTACAGAAACCTTGGCTGCAATATGAGTTTAAAGTTACATTTTTTGAATTCCCATATTGAGCATTTCCCGAATAATTTCGGAGACTACAGTGAAGAACAGGGGAATGGTTCCACCAAGACGTTAAAGGTGTAGAAAGAAGATGCCAGGGTCGTTGGGATGTCAGCATGATGGCTGACTACTGCTGGATGATACACAGAGACGACACAGAAAAAGCTTATAAGCAAAAAGCAACAAAACGAAGTTTGAAGACAAAAACATCAAGATAGTAACGATTTTTTCAATAATTATGGTTTTGTTTCTATTTTTTTGTTTTTGATATTTTATTATGTAAAACAAAAACACAGTGATATCATCTACACTTCTTCGTATTTCACAATATATATGTCAAAAACAATTAAACTTCTTGTTTTTTCTTAAAAATCAATGTAACCCCCTTATAGGTAAATGTGATGTGGTAATTTTTTTTAAGTAATGATTTCTTGATGTACACAGGAGTATAGTTAAGAATATAAAAGTATTAATAAAAAATCTTTCAATACCTTACATTTTTCAGAACTGTGTAATTAATAGCACCCCCTGTAGCTCCCCACTAGAATGACAAGGGGCACTCAACAAGGATACCCTCTATCGCCATTGTTATTTAATATAGCTTTAGACCCAGTACTGGCATTTGCACCTCCTTCCCTGATTTTACAGGTATTCTGGTGGGTTCTCAGGAGTTTAAAGCTTAAGCCTTTGCTGATGACTTATTACTTTATATGTCAGATCCAGAACAGACCTTACCTAAAATCTTTGATAAATTGTCAGATTATGCTAAGATTTCTGGCTTTAGTATTAATTTGGATAAGTCAGAAGTATTGTATTTGAGGTCCATGGTGAAGCCACTTTGGGGTGACTCTTATCCTGTGTTGTGGGCTACTGCTTCTCTTAGATATTTGGGAATTGAATTACCACGTTATATTGGGGACTTATAGATTTTAATATGAGGTCGCTTATTTGAGAGGTAGTAGGTGAACTGTCATGGTGGCATCATCTTATGTTGTCCTATTTATGTAGGATTCATTTATTAAAAAATGATCTCCTTCCCAAAACTCCTCTACCCCTTACACATGTATAAAACATTTTGGGACTTTGGGCCTGATTCAGAACCGGACGCTCTGACAGAGCGCTCGCTCAGGGCCGGCCTTCTGTGTTTTTAGAGCGTCCTCCTGGCCGCTCGCATAGCTGTTGGTGACCACCCACAGCTATAGCGAGCGGCCAGGAAGATGGTCGCGAAGGTCAAGACCATCGCGACCATCGGGCTTGCGACGAGACCCTTGTGGTAGGGTCTCGTTTCCGCAAGCCCTAGAGTGCTTTCGGCTCTAACAGAGCCGAAAGCACTCCCGCTGACATCACTTGTGATGTCAGTGGGGCCGGCCCCAGACGGTAGGTGTTCCCATGGGAACGCCTCCGTCTGGGCAGCCATGCCCCCGGCCCGCCCACCAAAGGGGGCGTGCTGTCACTCAACATCGACAGCACGCCCCCTATGGTACGAGACCCGGAGCGACGGTTTGCCCGTCGCTATCCGGGTCTCGCAAATGCGAACGACGGAGCTGGCTCCATTGTGCGCATGCACTCTGGGCCACCATCGACCCGCTTGCGAGCGCATAGCGCTCGCGACTGGGTCTGAATCAGGCCCTTTATCTGGAAAAATAAATATCCTCGACTTAGTTTGTTGTAGCTCCAACAAACCCAGGCTAATGGAGGGGTTCATTTACCTAATTTAAAATTATATAGTCATACTGGAGTTTTGAGATACATACAGGACTGGATACACGGGATGCAGGGGCGTATCTACCTATTGGCCGGGCTGGCACTTGCCAGGGGCGCCGGCAGAGGGGGGGGGCGCAATCCGTGGTGCCACCCATGGCCAGGGGTAAAATCAGGACAGGACTTACAGGACTAGAGTCCTAGGAACATTGGCTCCTATCCAGGTAGATGTCCGGAGCAGGGCTGCCGCCGGCGCTTGCTGATGGCTGCCCGGTACAATGAGTGAATAAAGTTTTGGTTTTTTTACAGATAAGCTGCATGTGATGTCTCAGGTGCCACATAGCTGCGTGTGAAACTGAGGAGCCGTCCCGACTGTAGCTGTGCTGCCACATCAAGAAGCGGATCTATCCACTTAAGAGATGGTAAGTATAGCTAAGCTTCGGGAGCTGGATGCGGGCAGGCAGCATGGTCTGGAGAGAACTAAGGAGGATGGCTGGGGACACAGGAGGATGATGGCTGGGGACACAGGAGGATGATGGCTGGGGACACAGGAAGATGATGGCTGGGGACACAGGAGGATGATGGCTGGGGACACAGGAGAATGATGGCTGGGGACACAGGAAGATGATGGCTGGGGACACAGGAGGATGATGGCTGGGGACACAGGAGGATGATGACTGGGGACACAGGAGGATGATGACTGGGGACACAGGAGAATGATGGCTGGGGACACAGGAGGATGATGGCTGGGGACACTGGAGGATAATGGCTGGGGACACAGGAGGATGATGACTGGGGACACAGGAGGAGCATGGCTGGGGACACAGGAGGAACATGGCTGGGGACACAGAAGGACGATGGCTGGGGACACAGGAGGACGATGGCTGGGGACACAGGAGGAGCATGGCTGGGGACACAGGAGCAGCATGGCTGGGGACACAGGAGCAGCATGGCTGGGGACACAGGAGCAGCATGGCTGGGGACACATGAGCAGCATGGCTGGGGACACCGGAGCAGCATGGCTGGGACACCGGAGCAGCATGGCTGGGTACACAGGAGGATGATGGCTAGGGACACAGGAGGTTGATGACTGGGGACACAGGAGGATGATGACTGGGGACACAGGACGATGAGACTGGGGAAACAGGAGGATGATGACTGGGGACACAGGAGGAGCATGGCTGGGGACACAGGAGGAGCATGGCTGGGGACACAGGAGGAGCATGGCTGGGGACACAGAAGGACGATGGCTGGGGACACAGGAGGACCATGGCTGGGGACACAGGAGGACCATGGCTGGGGACACAGGAGGAGTATGGCTGGGACACTGGAGCAGCATGGCTGGGGACACAGGAGCAGTATGGCTGGGGACACCGGAGCAGCATGGCTGGGGACACAGGAGGAGCATGGCTGGGGACACAAGAGGATGATGGCTAGGGACACAGGAGGATGATGACGGGGGACACAGGAGGATGATGACTGGGGACACAGGAGGATGATGACTGGGGACACAGGAGGAGCATGGCTGGGGACACAGGAGGAGCATGGCTGGGGACACAGGAGGAGCATGGCTGGGGACACAGAAGGACGATGGCTTGGGACACAGGAGGACCATGGCTGGGGACACAGGAGGAGCATGGCTGGGGACACTGGAGCAGCATGGCTGGGGACACAGGAGCAGTATGGCTGGGGACACCGGAGCAGCATGGCTGGGGACACAGGAGGAGCATGGCTGGGGACACAGGAGGAGCATGGCTGGGGACACAGGAGGAGCATGGCTGGGGACACAGGAGGGGCATGGCTGGGGACACTGGAGCGGCATGGCTGGGGACACAGGGCTGGCTAAGAACACAAAATGAGGATGGCTGGGGGAACAGGAGGAGGATGGCTGGGGACACAGGAGGATGGGACACAGGAGGAGGATGGTTGGGGACACAGGAGGATGGGACACAGGAGGAGGATGGTTGGGAACACAGGCGGGGGATAGCTGGGGAGAAAGGAGGGGGATGTTCAGGGAGACATTAAAAGTACAGAGTGTAATTCAGAAAATATGGGAGGAGGGGGGCACCAGTCTATTCTTTTGCCAGAGGCACTCGGACCCCTAGATACACCCCTGACGGGATGGACTTATATACTTATTCAGAGCTAGATCAGTCTTTTCTACCTGATCAGCACCTGGTTTTTCTCCATTCCCATAAACGAGAATTATTCAAGGATATTATTAGTAATCCCCTGCTGATGGTAGCGTGGGGAGTTTGGCACTTTACAAGAAAGCAAAGGAATTTACATTGTCACCTTTCTCCCATTACTTTTAAATCCTGACTTTCAAAATGGGGATGCCTCTGTGCCTTTCTCATCATGGCCCAAAAGGGGGATTCCTTATGTCCGAGCACTGATTGACACTGAAAACTGTCAGCCCTATCAAGTGGTGGAGTTAGTGGATAAATATGGGTTACCTCAATCCCACTCTCTGGCGCTATATCTTACTATGTGTGTTCCATGATACGGACACTTTCCTCAGAGGATTGGTCCAACTCTGGATCTATTATTAGCTAGACATATGGGGGGAAGGGGGGCAATTTCTTTCCATTATAAAATTCTTCAGATTCTCCTAGACCACTCTAAAATATCTACAGGGTTATCTTCAAGGGCGTATTAAGAGAGGAGGGAGCACGTGTACACTCCCCATCTGGGGCCCCCTCCTCTCTCCCCAGTTTCCATCAGCAATCTGACAGCAGCAGTAGACTCTGGGCACTAGTCTGCCGCACCATTTTCCCGGTGATTTCCTACTGCTCATGTGCAAAATGCTCCCTCACGGGAGCCCTAAACCTAACCCTGCCCATTACAGGCTGAGATGGGATCTGTTTCTTTTTGGGTCTCCTTTCTCCTATGTTATTTTATTTGTAAATATATTTTTCCTCGTTTAGGGGGGTGTGCCTGCCATGTTTAGACTGCTCTGGATATTATGTGCCATTTTTTTTTTTTTGCTTTTGCCTTTCGATGGAAATATTTTTCTTTTAATACATTGTATTACTTATATATCCATACCTTTTAATGGGTCTTTGCTCTATTTGTTATTTATTCTGTTTTATGATATATGATGTGTAATGTATTATTGCTCTGATGAATAAAAGAAATGTGAAAAAAAACTACTATTTTCTAGATCAATTATTTTGTCAACTTGATTATACAGGGAGAGTGCAGTGGAGTACATCCTGCTATGCTTTTTCTCTCTAATACAGTAGTTGTGACTGGTTTGGAGTTTTCCCATAGGGATAATACAAAAGAACACAACTGAGAACCTGACATTTTAATGAACAGCTTGTATATTGTCAACCTCATTACCATCAGCTTACGTCTAAGCTATTTGGGCAATGGAGAACAAGCACTATTGTTGTTTGTTCTTGAAGTACTACCTGGTTTCTCAGGTGACTTTCCATTATTGGTTTATCTTCCTATATAATAGAGGACAGTTTCTACCACAGTGTAATTAATTTTTTATTGGGGGAGAGGACTTATGTGCTACCTAAATGTAAGTATGAGGCATTATTTGTTGATGTTTATCATGTGACTTCCAAATTGAGATGTGTGTGACTGTTTTTATTTCCATCATCATGGCCTGAACAGGGAAATGCAATGTCCAGTGGCGTATCTATAATGGGTGCAGTGTGTGCGGGGCACACGGGCCCCCGGGTCCAGGGGGGCCCCACACTGCACCCATATTATTTTAAACTTACCTGTCCGTGGTCCCGCATCGGGTGCCAGCGCTGCTCAGAACACTGGAAAATGGCCACCGCGGCCATTTTCCGGTGTTCTGCGCATGCACAGTTTACTCCGGGCACACTCTAGTGCCGAGAGTCTACTGCGCATGCACAGAACGCTGGAAAATGGCCACGCGGCCATTTTTCCAGCGTTCTGCGCATGTGCTGTAGACTACAGGCACACTCTAGTGCACGGAGTCTACTAAGGCTCCGGGGCTGGCCAGCCACGCAAGTCGGCTACCGCCCACCGGGGAGAGAGGAGGGGGCCCCGCATGGGGAGTGCACATTGGCCCCCTCCTCTCTTAAGACGCCCCTGGCAATGTCAATGTTATTTTATTTTGTGATGCATAGTAATCAGTATCTACAAACACAGATTGCTTTCCATTGTATAACTGACAAATCATTGCCACCCATTATATATTTTGTCATTTTTTTTATAAGTCTGAAGTGGATACATCAGCTGCACTTTACTTCATTGCCTACATTCACTCAATTTTTCTTATTTCATTACACCATCTCCTTTATTAACTTCTACCAGAATTTGATTTATTGCACTTTGGTAGAGTTTCAACTGTCATCCTCACTGCATTAGACAATAGAACACCTTAATTTTCATTATTCCTCTAGGGTTCTGCTGTCAAATGATCTTCATCCTCCAACTGCTGTAATTAAGATTTCCTTTTGTTTCCACTACTAACAGGGTCTGACATACTTACCTGAAAGGTTGGAAAGCTGTGACTATTTAAAGAATGCTCTATATTCCAGATTGATGGGATGCTACAGATTCAGATGTTTAATCTTCATCAAAACTGCCAACATGAGCGAGCCAGTCCATAATGCGATGGGTTGGATTCATATCTAGAATATCACCACTAGTTTAATCCCTTCAGTGCTAAGCATGAGTGGGATTCGTTCTCGGCATATACCTGAAAAGCTCTTAGGATGGGTGGGATTCATCCCCTGAACTGCAAGAGTTCATATGAGGGAAAACATACCTAATACTTTTCCGCAGCCAGTTTCTACTAATGGAAATCAGTGAGAAATGGGCTGGATGACATCATCATGCTTGGGGAGTAATGATGTAATTCAGCCCTTACTCCTCAAAGGGTTGCAAGGAGATCTTTCAAGCCCAGGAACTCGGGTGGCATGGCCAAGCATGTTGGTGTGATATTCCCTGTTATAAATCCTGGGGCCCTCTAACACTATGCATTGCTAAAGGGGGTATGAACTTGTTGGTTTGTTTGTAGCACCTCCTTTGCAGGTCCAGTCCTGGGTATTTTTTCCTGCTCGTACCCCATATGGTATCCTTGCCCCCTTGCAGCCAATACACCAAAGACAATTGTAAAGTCAAAGGGAACGGGGCAGGTGAGTAAAATTGGCCTTAATTTCACAATCTTGGCACCCATTGACTCATATTTAATGAGAGTAGTCCCCTCTTGCAAAGGATATGACCACCTCTACAATGCAGAAATCTTCTGAAGTCATTAATATGGTCACAGTCAGGATGGGAAGGATGTCCCCCACCCTGGCTTCAATAAACTCAATTTACTAAGAATCTTGTCTAGTCAAGAGTGAACACGCTGGGCACTGTTGGGACACATGTGAGTTTAATTCGATCAAGCACATATTTACTATGGTCTCTATGCAATCATGTTTCATCATATGCGAGTTCAGTTGTATTGGTCTGTAAACAATAGTGCCTGTGAGCAACGTGTTCTGCCAAAGCATTGCACAGCAGATCAGTGTGATCTGTTCAGTACTTCTGTGTGTTTTTGGTGAAAGAAAGGGTTATATATTGAGAAAAAAATTGGCGTGCCCCCCCCCCCAATCATAACCAGTCTTGGACATCTGAGCCCATTCGCGTACAAAAAAATCATGGTAAAAACTGGTAAAAACTGTGAGGGGGTTCTATTTACTATAACTATTTATTTTCTCTGTGATCAGCCTGTGGTCTATTAGATACACAAGCTGAACATTACATTACATTCATGCAATATTTTCAAATATCACATTGCGAAAGTAATCACATTTTTCACATCACAACTGAAATTTATTTGCGGCTTGTGACAAAGATGCCTGAATATGTGAATTGCAATTCACTCATTTGAACCACTGACTTGCTTGCAAGTTCAACTAGGCACAATTTCTAAATTTTAAATCTAAATTCAGGCAAATTCGTGCAAATATAATGTCAGGGTAGTCAGTCATCTCCATTTATTGTGAAATTATTTTGGTGCCATTTTGTGTATTGTGATACATTTTTTAATGGGTTTTATTGCTTGTTATGCCTTAAAAAAGTCCCGGGAAATGAAAACTTTTTAATTTCTAGAAAACAATGTTGGGTTTTTATTGTATTTACAATGGCGTACTATTTTTTATACTTGATCATGTTGAATGAGGACCCTGTTTCCACATTCAGCATTAGAATCCTGGCTCTAGTAGTTGATACATAATTGATGGTGAAGCTGAGACTTCACCTTTTATCTGCATCCTTGTTTATGATTTACAAAACATAATAGAAATCCTAAGAACCAGATGAGGAACTGAGAGTTCACTGCCCAGGAATCAGCTCTAAATCTTTTTAAAGGAATCATTTGAGGACGGTGATAGAGGCTTGAAACTGTAAGTGTACAATAAGCTTCTACATATAAACAGAAGTCAGAGGTCCATCCACAGTACATGGAGAAGCACTTTCTGAGGATTACCAAGGAAAGGAGCTTCCTCCTGCATTCTGGGTACATACTGTAGCATTGAGACAATCGCAAGGAGCAACACTGATTTTTGCGTTCATGTTGCTGAATTGCCACCAATGTCAGTTAGGAGCCGGAAAGTGTTATTACTGTATATTCTGATACCCAGGCATTTGAGGACGTTAGTCTTAATAGTTTTCTGAAGGTCACTAGTGAAGATTGGTTAGATTATGTAGAATGAGAGTGGTTACAACATAAGAGTATATTTCAAGCCACAAAAATGACCAAGGGGCCTATGTGTTACATTAAGAAAAGTCCTTTTTCTGGGTTTGTCACCGGTGAAAAGGTTTTACCTCAATTTTTACAAAATCAGAGATCTCTCTGGTGTTCATCTAGTTAGCACTGCTTTACGTTCTTCTGCTTAGAACTTTGTGGGGATGGAGGATTAGTTTAGCAGCAATTCAGATTTGTAGTTAGTGCAGCATGTACATAAATAGATCCACAAAGATTTGAGTTACTCAAGTCTATAAATAACATTTGGGCTATAAATGGATTACTCATCGACATCACAAGGCAGCAGGGTGAAGTAAAGCTTTCTGTCACTCGGGACAAAGACTCAGTTCAGTACCCCTCCCCGTAGTAGATTGTAGTCATCAACTATACCTATATGACTGCTATATAATGCAAAGAACATCACAGTGACCACAATACAATACATAGCGCATCACGCAGTGGCACCCCTCCACTGAGTGACACCTGGGGGTAAATTTACTAAAGTGAGAGTTTTCAGAAGTGAGTTTTAGAAGTGATGTTGCCCATAGCAACCAATAAGATTCTACTTAACATTTAACTAGCACCTTTTAGAAGATAATAGCTACAGTAGAATCTGATTGATTGCTATGGGCATCATCACTTTTAAAATGCACTTCTAAAAACTCTCACTTTAGTAAATTTACCCCCTGGAGCGGTAAGAAGTAGTGTGCGCGGCTTTGCCATGTGCCTATAAAACGGGGTGACACCCGTGTGTGCGGCCTGCACCCTCCTTGTGACGCCAATGCATCACAGTGAGCAAAGAAGTGACCATAACATAATGCAGAGAACATCACAGTGACCATCACATAATACAGAGATCATCTATGATTGCATATAATACAGAGAGAATCAGTGACTGCTATATAATACAGAGATTCATTTACCACTATATAATGCAAACAAACTTCAAGCATCAGTGAACACCATATATAAAAGAGCAGTGTGACCACCGTACAATACACATATGTTATTCCCTCAATAATTAACCTTTCCTCAAAAACAATTCACTACCTCAGCATCATCATAACAACCCCATTCATGTAATCAATATAATTAGGTTAATTGCAATAATTACCTACAGTACATATCTGTGTGCTGACTGTTGATGTGTGTGTGCTATTTTGCATGCAGAGTTAAATAGTAACACCAGCAGAAATCCAGATACACTAAGCAGTACGGCTGTACCAGTAATAACTACTAAACCTGTCTCCTAACCAAGTGATAGGTTTAGTAGTTATTACTGGTACGGCCGTACTCACAGTTACACACCTGTTAATTTGGATGGAGCAGAGCCTGAGCGGAACATACAGAGCACCAGCTGGTGATGTATGAAAGTAGCAGTACAGGTATACACAGGATAGTGATAATGTGGCAGGGTCTCTGGAGCTAAGTGGAACATGTCCATGTCCCACTGTGGAGTTCACACGGTGACAAGATGGTGCTGCCCATGTGCAGAAGACCAAACGACGGCCATGGTAAAGTAGAATGCTTCAAGTAAGGAGCATTCATGGAGGTAGAGCAGTAGCGCACTCCCTATTTCAACACTGACCACCCTCTCACCCTGCTCACCTAAACCTGCTCTCCAGGATTGCAACTGCTGAAGCAGCTGTGACTCTGGCTCACCTGCTGTGCAACTGCCCTCCGTCACCTGCCTGCCTTCCTCGAGCTGCAGCCATGCAAGGCAGTCCAAGAGCTATTTCATTTCTTTCTTACCATTCATACTACTCCATTTAAAATGCAAGTGGATATTTATAGATTGAATTTAGTTGGTGGGACCAAGGGCTGCCATCAAGGGGATATAACGTGTATGTGGCCTGGGCAGATATGAATTCTGTGAATCAGAAAGCATTTTGTGAAAGTGATCATCTACACCTGCAGTGCATGTTTATGATGAAGATACCTGTCTGTCTGTCTGTCTGTGTCTCTCTCTCTCTCTCTCTCTCTCTCTCTCTCTCTCTATCTATCTATCTATCTATCTATCTGTGCATCGTGCAGGCAGGTCTGATGGCATGTTGGTATGGTTAGGTCTAGACTATACAGCGCTGATGGACCTATGACGTCACACCCACGTGACCCGGCCTGAAAGGAGGAAGGGCAGGGATGCTAACGGGGGTCCATAAGTGTCCCCTCGCGGGCTCACTACGCTCGCCACGCTTCAGGCATATATTTATTCCCACGCTATGCCCTCGTGGATGGTAACACAGGAGTGGTCCAGCCTCCTGCAGCGGTCACGTGGTGGATACGTCACAGAGGTCCTTTAGCCACATAGGAAATAGCAGCAACCATGTAGGTATGTCTGAGGGCAGGGGCGTAGGGAGGGTAGTTCCTGCGGAGCGCGAGCTCCAGGCGCCAGACATGGTGAAAGGGCGCTGCCGCTGGACTCTGTCACTGTTACTCCAGTCCTGCGGGACCGCCGACAGGACGCGATCGCGCCCCATGTGAAACCACACCCCCTTGCAGTGACCCGAGCTAGTCGCGTCACTGCCTCTCCACTTACCCAGCCGTCATCCTGCCTTCCCGGAGACTGACGTCCGGTGGTAAATGAGGTGGGGCTTAAGTCCGGGGGCGGAGCTTAAGCCTATAGCAGCGGCCTGGGTACTGCACATGAACAGAACGGAGAAAGCATCCGTGGATGTGCCGTGCCCACTATCTATACAAAGAAAGATAAGAGTTGTGTGTTGCTAAATGTAATTGTTTATATATATATATATATATATGCAATATAAATATTTTTAGTAATTGTTTACATACATATTTTATATTTATTCTACATGCTTTCTATTTCTTTATGGGTTATATACTACATTTTGCACTTTCAAATGATTATATTTATATATATATATATATATATATATACTGTATATATCATAATTTGAAAGTGCAAAGTGCAATTGATAAATAGCGACCAGCGTGTTTTAAACATATTTGTTTTAAACGCGCGGGTCGCTATTTATCAATTGCACTATTTGCATATATATATAATGCATGCTTCGCAGTGCGCGTGCGCTAAGGCATCATCTGCAATCGCAGACATTACACAGAGTGATTGACAGGAAGTGACCGCTTGGGGGTGGTCGGCAAATGCAAGCGTGCCAGTGCGTTTGAACGTCATTACAGGTGTGTGCATAAATTATCGTCTGCGATTGCATACACAGCTTGAGATCTCACTGCGAAGATAAACAATTTCTGAGTAAGCTCTGACCTTGTGCAAGTGTGCGTGAGGCTCCAATGTTACTCAATGTTAACGATGATTTCGCAGTCTTGGGGAAGTGGGCTTCCTTATGTTGTACTGCAATGGCATAGCGATTGCAGACAGCATACTTTCACAGTGAGACTGCGTGCGTTATTGCAGCGGCAATCGCACTTGCGATCCGTAATGAATCTGGCTCTTTATGTATTGTATTTATGAATAATACAATACAAACAGGTTCTGTTGTAAATTTAGGGTTTTTTTCCCCTTTCCTATGCTCACATGCGCCCACATGTTGGCCATGCCCCAATTCAGTACAGGTAAGGGGGCGCCGAAACATACCCTTGCTCTGGGCACCATGGCTCATAGCTACACTGTCTGAGGGGCATGTAAGGGTCATTTGGGAGGGAGATCTGTTGGGATGAGTGGCGATCTGGGGGACAAATGGAGAAATCTGATGGGCATGTGGTGCATGAACGGAGTTTTATAGTATGCACCTGCTCCAGGTACCAGGACTTAACGCCACACCTCTATGCTGACCGGGATTTTGGTTGTGGGGATTGAGAATGAGGGTTCCATGCCATTTTCAATTGTACTGGGCCCCAACAAATTCTGATGGCAGCCCTGGTGTGACCATTTTGGGATATAAGGGCCTGAAATCTGATCATAAAGCTGCATTCAGTATACTGTAGGTAATTAATTGCACTTTATATTGAATGTACACAGCGTTAGTGTGTCTTTGTATTGACACTCCTAAATGTCATTTAACATTGGATCACATTCATATCCATAGATCCAGTGGTGGAAGTGAGCCTGTATACGGCAGTATTCTATACAGGGCCGGCTCTTGGGGTGTTCGATCAATGCGGTCAAACAGGGGTCGCATGTGCAAATCACTGGGGGGGGTCACAGAGATTTACTTTGGATCACTCTCGGAAATTCTGCATAAAGAAGCCCATAGGCTTCTACAAGCAATGCCATCTATAGATGGCGTTGCCTAACTGGTACAAGAACCGGAAAGTTTTGCTTTCTGGAGTTTGATACATATGGAGATTGCATCAAACCTTCAAAAACAGTCATTTTTGGAGGTTTGACCTTATTTTGCCCTTAGTACATCACGTCTGTTACCTTTATAAATGTATTCCTCATCAGAATAGATTAGAGGTGGTCCTCAATTTTATCACTGATAATCCTAAATGTTGCAACATTTTTGTTGTTACATTTAATTTTGCATAACAATGATTTATATTTTGGCTCACGGTTGTATTGGTAGCACTGGGGAGTATCAATGAATACACTTTTGTTTGCTGCTCCTATTCCATCGTAGTTATTCAAAGTTACACTTGGTTACAGAACTTGTGAAGTGCGAATCATTTGTCTGTAAAATGAACTGGTATGCAGCATTGTATAAGGCTTTGTATTTAATTTTTGGAACCCTCATGGGAGTTCCAGACCATAACCATTCAATACCAATATACAGGAATTCAAATATTTAGGTTAGCAGCCCTCAACCACCTAAAGCTGAAGTCTTCTACTCTTTATCTACTTACTTTTCTCTACAGTGATTTGCCTCACGCGTCACATAATGTACCAGAATTACTTACTTCTCAACGAGCACAGATAAGAGAATGAACCATACTGTCTACTTTACCATTAAGATAGGACTGTGGCTATCATGATAACCTTTGGACTGTGATAGTGAATTAGGTCCTATGTGATTAGATGCCATTGAGGGCTGGTTTAGAATCTGGATTCATCTACGTGTTTTGGTTTTGCAAAATCACTCTCAAGTATTTTGGTTTTGGATTCGGATAAAAATTTATAAAAAAATTATTAAAAATCGATAAATATATATAAAAGCAGCTAAAATGTCTGACTCCAAAACCCGAGTTAGGTTTTAAATCCAAGTTCTGATCCGGCAACAGATCCAAACCGGAACTCAGTTTGAACCAAGACTCAAAAGTGAATCAGAACTCTTGACCTGGTTCTACTCGAACCCCTCATTTCGAGTGTGTTCCGATTTCAGAAATCCGCACATCTCTAGTTTAGATAGATGAGATAGGAATTAGCTCAAAGTAAGGCTATCCCTCCATAAATCACATATTAGTTCTGCTTCAGACTAGAGGTGTTCGGATCGGTTCTACAGAAATCCTGAATCCACCCGAATTTCATGAATCGGAGTTGCTGTTCTAATCTCCTGAGGAGATCCAGATAAATCCGAGTCGAGGTTCTGATCTTCCAGTGGTTCAGAATTTGGATTTTAAATTTAAATCCAAATTTCAGGTTTTGGATTGCAAAAATTACTGGATTTTAGCTATTTTGTAAAACTTTTTATCTTTAAAAAAAACAAAATCCAGATTCAAAACTAAAACCAAAGCCTGAACACTTGAGGGTAGTATTGCAAAACCAAAATATGAAGATAAATCCAAATCCAAAACACGGGGGCCAGCCCACATCTCTACTTTAGACTATCCAGTCGCTAAACATGTCACAGAAGCTGACCTTACAGTATATTGTGTTTGTTTATGTGTAGACCATCAGAAAAGGTCCTCTAGGGGTCGTAGTTATCCAGGTAAACTTTTACGGAGAGAATGTTTTTGGATGCCAGCCCTGGATTGTGCAGGGTTTACATTACAATGCCCATCACTCTTAACTTCATTGTTAAAATACCTAACAGTATTCTATTTTTCAAAATG
Source organism: Taudactylus pleione (assembly GCA_031769625.1). Taxonomy (NCBI): domain Eukaryota; kingdom Metazoa; phylum Chordata; class Amphibia; order Anura; family Myobatrachidae; genus Taudactylus; species Taudactylus pleione. Next base: position 3,626,595 of record JAUIMM010000197.1, read on the forward strand.
ATGAAAATGGTAAATCATTCCAAAATAATTCTGCCTGATTAAAATGTTAATAACCAGCAAATATGGCATTATTAAGGTACAGAATATTAAGAGATAAACCTATGGCATGCAAAGGGAACACTGCCAAATCGTTAATTTATATTATTGTATGTGATAGCAGGGATCACATTTGGATAATACTACAGTCTGCCATCTATAGGCAATGAGTGGTAGTACAAGTGGACTCATCTGATTAGATCCTCCTTTTGGCCCCTTTGTGGGTGTATTGTCATTTGTGACGGCACTGTTACATTCATTTCATTTTATTATTTGTTATACTTGAATAGATACTGATGGAAAATAATTAGTTTGATTTATAAACAACAATTGTGTCTTGCATCTATTGCAAAGTATTTTTCCAACTGTTTAAATGATTTACGTTAATTTATTTTAGGGGTGTGCACCGGCCACTTTTCGTGTTTTGTGTTTTGGTTTTGGATCTGGATCTTTCTTCGTGTTTTGGATCTGGATTGGTTTTGCCAAAACCACCCTTCCGTGTTTTGGGTTCTGGGTTTTGTGTTTTGGAACTGTATTTTTTTTAAAAAAAAGTATAAAAACAGCTAAAATCACAGAATTTGTGGGTTTTTCTGCTCCTATGCTATTATTAACCTCAATAACCTTAACTTTCACTCATTTCCAGTCTATTCTGAACACCTCACACCTCACAATAGTGTTTTTATGTCCAAAAGGTTGCACCGAGGTAGCTGGATGACTATGCTAAGCGATACGAGTGGGCGGCACAAACACGTGGCCCATCTAGGAGTGGCACTGCAGTGGCAGACAGGATGGCAGTTTGAAAAACTAGGCCCCAAACTGTACATAATGCAAATGCAAAGAAAAAAAAGAGGTGCAAGATGGAATTGTCCTTGGGCCCTCCCACCCACCCTTATGATGTATAAACAGGACATGCACACTTTAACAAACCAATCATTTCAGCGCCAGGGTCTGCCACACGACTGTGGCTGAAATGATTGGTTCGTTTGGGCCCCAACAAAACAAGCTGGCAATTAATCTGTCCCTGCACAAACTGGCTCTACGGAGGCAAGATGTCGTCCTCATCCTCCTCATCCACCAATTCCTCACCCTCTTCAGTGTTGTGTACATCCTCATCCTCACAGAGTATTAACTCGTCCCCGCTGGAATCCACCACCACAGGTCTCTCTGTACGTTCTGGAGGCTGGTCTCCCTGGAAGAGTTGATAATTCATTTTTATGAACATCATCTTCTCCACATTTTGTGGAAGCAACCTCCTACGCCTTTCGCTGACAAGGTTCCCGGCTGCACTAAACACTCTTTCGGAGTACACACTGGAGGAGGGGCAACTCAGGTAAAATAGAGACAGTTTGTACAGGGGCCTCCAAATTGCCTCTTTTTCCTGCCAGTACAGGTACAGACTGTCTGACATGCCTACTTGGATTCTGTTACCGATGTAATCCTCCACCATTCTGTCAATGGTGACAGTATCATATGCAGTGACAGTAGACATGTCAGAAATTGTTGCCAGGTCCTTCAGTCCGGACCAGATGTCCAAACTTGGTCCAGCCTGCCCTGCATCACCGCCAGAGGGTTGCTTAGGATACCTAAGTTTTTTCCTGGCAGCCCCAGTTGCGGGAGAAAATGAAGAAGGAGCTGTTGACGTGTCACGTTCCACTTCAGCTGACAGTGTTTTCACCAGCAGGTCTTTGCACCTCTGCAGGCTTGTGTCGGCCATAAAGAGAGACACCACATAGGCTTTAAACCTAGGATCGAGCACGGTGGCCAAAATGTAACTGTAACTGTTGGAGGGTCAATTGTTTACTAAAAGTAGTGGTGTTCCTACTTCCTCTCTGGGATGATGAACGGCAGCAGCGGCAGCAGGAGGCGTAGCAATGCAGGATCCTCTGGAGGAATCCCGGATAGGAGAGTCAGTCATGCCAGTGACATGGTCTGCAGGACTACTTCCGATCCTGACTAAGGAGGAAATTGATGAGGAGGGAGTTGACGGTGTGGTTTGCAGGCGCTTGGATACAACAGGACAACAGGATTTAGGTGTCCCTGGACTGCTTATGGTCTTAGCCAAAGTTTCTGAACTTTACAGTAACTTTTTATGAACGCGCTGCAGGTGCCGTATAAGGGAGGATGTTCCTAGGTGGTTAACGTCCCTACCCCTACTTATTTCACCTTTACATATGGTACATATGGCAAGACAGTTGTTGTCCGGATTTGGATAGAAATATTGCCAGACCAAAGAGGTGGAATGTTTGGTCTTCTGCCCAGGCATGACTGTGATGGGCTTTTTCATCCCACGGACAACAACTGTCTCCCCCGGAGCCTGATTTAAACAAACCACATCACCATCAGAATCCTCCTCGCCAACTTCTTCCTCAGCACCAGCTACACCAGTATCCTCATCCTGTTGTACTTCAACAGTGACATCTTCAATTTGCATATCAGCAAGTGGACTGTGGGTGCTCCTTTCAGCACTTGCAGGGGGCGTGCAAATGGTGGAAAGAGCCACCTCTTCCCATCCAGTGCAGGGAAGGTCAGGCATCGCAACCACCACCACACTTGGACTCTCCTTGGGGATTTGTGATATCTTCTTAGAACACACAGTTCTTCGCTGTGCTTTTGCCAGCTTAACTCGGTTGATTTTTTTAGTGGGAGGAGGGCTTCCATCGTCATGTGAAGCTGAACCACTAGTCATGAACATAGGGAAAGACCTTAGCCATTCCTTGCCACTCCGTGTCGTAAATTGCATATTGGCAAGTTTACGTTTCTCTTCAGATGATTTAAATGTTTTTTTCAAGGTCATTTTCCTGAACTTTGTCATTTGGGATTGTATGTGCCCTCTACTATGACATTGGGCATCGGCCTTGGCTGACGACGTTGATGGCATGTTATCGTCTATGTCATGACTAGTGGCAGCAGCTTCAGCACTAGGAGGAAGTGGTTCTTGATTTTTCCCTATTTTATTTTTAGCGGAGAAAGTTTGGTCCTCCATTTATGTTATATTGATATATACGTGCGGCTAAGGCGCACACAAACACAGAAAATAATTTTTTATTTTTGTTGGAGACTAGTGCACTTTGTGGGTTACACCACCCTTTAAGAAATGAGCCAGCCGGCCCTTTACTTATGGGACACAGGCGCACGCTTGGCGCTGCTCCTTTGTTGATGCACGTGCAGCTACAGCCCACACAATTCACAAACACAGAAAATATTTTTTTATTTTGTTTGGAGTTCCCTTTGGGGGTTACAACACCCTTTAGCGGTCAATCCAGCCAGCCCTTTATTTATGGGACACAGGCGCATGCTTGGCACTACTTTGTTGATGCATGTGCGGCTACTGCGCACGCAATTCACAAACACAAAAAAATATATTTTTTTATTTTGTTTGGAATGCCCTTTGGGGGTTACAGCACCCTTTAACGGTCAATTCAGCTGGCCCTTTAGTTATGGGACACAGGCGCACGCTTGGCACTACTTTGTTGATGCACGTGCGGCTACTGCGCACACAATTCACAAACACAAAAAACTATATTTTTTTATTTTGTTTGGAGTGCCCTTTGGGGGTTACAGCACCCTTTAGCGGTCAATCCAGCCGGCCCTTTATTTATGGGATACAGGCGCACGCTTGCACTACTTTGTTGATGCACACAATTCACAAACACAAAAAAATATATTTTTTTATTTTGTTTGGAGTGCCCTTTGGGGGTTACAGCACCCTTTAGCGGTCAATCCAGCCGGCCCTTTATTTATGGGATACAGGCGCACGCTTGCACTACTTTGTTGATGCACACAATTCACAAACACAAAAAAATATATTTTTTTATTTTGTTTGGAGTGCCCTTTGGGGGTTACAGCACCCTTTAGCAGTCAATCCAGCCGGCCCTTTATTTATGGGACACAGGCGCACGCTTGGCACTACTTTGTTGATGCACGTGCTGCTAGTGCGCACACAATTCACAAACACAAAAAAAATATATTTTTTTATTTTGTTTGGAGTGCCCTTTGGGGGTTACAGCACCCTTTAATGGACAAGCCAGCTGGCCTTTTACTTATGGGACACAGGCGCACGCTTGGCGCTGCTCCTTTGTTGATGCACGTGCAGCCACAGGCCACACAATTCACAGAAAAAATATTTATTTTTTTTTGCACTTGGGGGGAGCACCCCTGATGGACAGAGCACCCCCTGGACAACACTACAGCACCCCTTTAGGACTGGAACACTGCACAGGACTTTGGAGTGGACACAGCCCCTATGGAGAACTGACTGCACAACACAGTCCAGCCAGCCCCTATGGACTTTGAAGTAGTGGTCACAGCCCCTATGGACAACAGCAGCACAGCGCAGCACAGCACAACACTACACTGCACTACACTACACTACACTACACAGCCCAGACAGCCCTAACTCCCACCCTCCCTCTTCACTGTCCACAGCCGAGTGAGAAAATGGCGCCGACGCAGGTATCTTATATAGGATCCAAAACCCGCGAGACCTGGAAGGCGGGATGATGACGTTTTGCCTCGATTTCAGATCCGAGTCAGGCGGGAAAAGTCGAGCCTGCCTCGGATCGGGAGGCTCGGGGGGGTTCGGATTTCAGAAATCCGAACCCGCTCACCCCTAATTTATTTTGAATGTCCACCCTGACCAGCTCTATTATTTTTCGTGGAACGCCAGAAGAGTCGGTCACCCACCCAGAGCACTAGGGATGTTTATGCGAAATGCGGTTTTACACAAAGGTGGTTGGGGCCATTGTTGTGTGAATTGCATCATAACATCCTGGAATTGCCCCAGACTCTCCCAGGGGAGGTAAAAAAAAGTAAGTAAATATAGAGTGTGTACATGACATGTGAGTACTTACATGCAAACACATGTATCCCTGTTCATGTATGTCATGTTTTCTGCTGCTCTGGGGCACTGAGGCACCTTACAAATCAGCTATTTTATAGTTTAATATTTGTCCACACCCCTCCTGCATCCCCATCGGAAACAGTATACATGCTACAAGGACACTTTTCATATTTGTTTTCTACTATAACCCTATGCCAGCCCATTGTTTGTAAGCCCATCCCCCCCCCACACACCACACCACACACACACACACACTCCAAATCAAGTTGTTCATTGACAGCCATTAAACAGTATAGTGCTTTAAGATTCTCTTTACCTCTGTAAAGAGAGACACTTGGGAGTTTCTGTCCAGCATTTTTGATTTGCCGGACTGATTGAATAAGGGATTGCTTTGACACAGCTGCTCAACTTAACCTAGATTGGGGCTTATTAATATTTACGGACAAGCCCCAAAAAGTTACATTCCACGTCACTACATATCGCGTGATATGGAATGCCTTTTTCAGGGCACTTTATCATGCCCCAGATACCGGGCCACAGTCCAGAAAGTAAAATGATAGATTAAATGATCGCTTTATCTCCTGGCTCTGACCTGGCAGAACTAATGTCCATCTAGGGCTGGTAAGTACTGGAGAGGGACCCGGAATGCATAAATGTAGCCCATTCACTACAATGGGCTTACACCATCTAAAGATGGCATTAGCTAGCGAGGTCAAGCTCTAAAAGGCAATGTTTTGCTAAATTGGGCTGTTACACAGTCCCTACAGAAAGCTATGGGGACTTCATTTCTGAATGTAGAGAGGTGGAACAAAGCAGATATCCGTTACCTGCTACATTAACCCATTGTTAAATACCCCCGATGATCAAAAGTGCACAATTTTTGGGCTTAATATATAGCCCCCTCTGTAGGAAGAACACTGCCCCAGCTGCAGGTACTGTAGATAAATTGTAATGAATGAAAGTGTGATCTGTTAATAAATAAACATGAAAGCGAGCAAGGGGTTCATTTGTTCTGGTGCATAATTTCATGCCCCCACTTGATATAACTGCTAACAAATCTCTTATCATCATGGACATTTCTAAAATATTTAAATATACTTTTTATATATTTTAGAAATGTCCATGATGATAAGAGATTTAATTAAGCATCTCAAAAGCAAGCGCAAGGACAGAGCTTCTAAAGCCATCCAATAGTAAATGCATCTATACCTGTGATCCCATTTCCAGCAGATCTGCCAATTACAGAAGAGAAACTCTACAGTCATAATACAGAGTGCCCCCATCACTCTGAGAGAAAACTGGGACACACATACAGTATGAGTTAGCTTTGTATCAGTTCATAAAAAACACCCGTTGCTTGCTTCCTTTGGGTGCCAAATGCTGTAAAAAAGTAATGGGAACCTATTTTCATTAAATTTATAATAGCGAGTTCATCAACATCTGCAGCAGGATAAGTTGGGACTGTCCTGGGAAACACAAGTGGCCCAAACGTACATAAAATGCAGTATAGAGGTAATAAACCACTTGGAGTTTTTGTCAGTGACCCAACCTTCATTAATGTACTGTATCAGTGTATCTTCTGTTAGGTAACATCGTGCCAATGCTGAGTTTTATCCATGACAAATCATATGTGTATAACTGTGGGGATATCCCTGTTCCTTTTTTTAGGTACTAATTCCCTTTAAGGATAAAAGAGGTAAAATGAAGGTAGTTTCTACTACAAAAACAATTGTACCAATGGATTTAAAGATGTGTCAACGTACAAATGAATTATAGGTCTTTATTTGTTTATCATTGTTAACTTATGTTGCCCCGGGGTAAATAGCTGACATGAAAGCTATCAAATTGCTAAATAAATAATGAGCTCAACAATCTAATTTTTAATTTTGGGGGGGAATTTTTGAAAATCTGAAGCTGAATTACTGGACCTGTAAAACCGTCCTAAAAAACACCACTTTTGCAATATTAAACTAAGGCTCATTAATTTTCCATCATCTATATGTTATCTTCAAGCACATAATGGCTTGGCCAGCTTTATGGGAAAGGGAAGTTATTCTGTCTTCAGTCACATCACAGATGCTGCCAATATCTTTCCAAAATGTATTTATTGTACCTTGAGATATCATGCTCTTACTTCTCCTAGGAATGTAGCCTATTGCAGCAAATGGTTTTAGGGTTAATTATTTGGTTTAGCCTGAATATCACTTTGGATAAACACTGGGTGTTCCCAATACATTTCCTCAAGTTAATGACCACCTACACTACTAAATACTAGAACATTTATTTATGTCGGTCAATATTTCAGAGCTGTAAACAAACATGGTGAACATGTAAATCTTGTCTGCCTTAAAATAATAGCTGGACGTACTGTAAGAAACAACAATTATTATAAATAAGCAGAATTAAGTACTGGCCTTAAAGTAAGTTACTGTATGCGGTTAGATCTTTAATTCATATCAAAGTATTCTTAACTATATTAAACTCATAGTACATCTAATTCCTCTTATCCAGTAATTTGTATTCAACACACTGAGCTCTGTTCACAGAGACCTAATAATATCTTACATACATACAAAGGTATATTAGTATCATAGAACACATAAAAGTTTTGATATTAATGCAAATATGACATGAATTAATTCCTCAATTTTTGCCTGTCAGGAAAAAAAAAAAAATATTAGGCTTCACAAACCCATAGGATCGATTGTTTGGACTAAACAATGGATCCAAAAATAATATCACACAAAGCTTTCACCCTAATCAGAATCGTATTAAAAACAACCTATAAATACTTGGAGAAATTGTTGCTTGCATTAAGTGCACAAAAGGATTATTTGGGCGTGGGATCCTCTAGTGGTAGTTTTCCAGTACAACACCATGTATGAACGAGGAAACACGGTTAACACTTCAAAGCATAAAAAAGGGAAGCCTGTCTTGGAATACAAAAATGTTTTACTGCAACGCAACTTTTTAGTTATTTTTGCAATTTATACCATATTGTCGTCACGGTTAAAGCATTCAAATAAAACCTGGAGAGGAAATAACTTCCATCGTATACATTTTATTGCACAGAAAAATGAATGTGAGTTGATGGGCAGAGTATTTCAAATTGATTAAATCATTTCATGTTGTTACTACTTATTGTTGTACACACCAGACAATGTTCTTTTGTGAAACCAACCAGCAGCAGAATTCTCATCTGGTCATAGTATAGGGGACAGCAACCTGCTAGCCTTGCTTGTATTCTATTAGGGTTTGTTTAAGGTCTAGAAGTCACAGAAGCTGATATTACTGAAGTTAGCAAAAACATTCAGGTTTCATCTGCAATGAATGCAAGTTATGATGAATAAAATACGCTATCATGGAATTGTTTCTGTTGCAATCGAAGAAAAAAAAAAGTTATTTTTGCGGAAGATTTCCAGTTGCATAAAATTAGGGAAAAACAAATATCAGTTTGATACATTTAAACTGTAATAAAAAATAGGGTAATATTATTCTTTTTATTTATTTATTTATTTATTTATTTTTCTTTCTGCAAAACATGCACATTTAGTCTAAGGGAATTTACCTGCCCATTTGCCAAAGGAAACTGGTGCACAGCAGGTTCTGGTGCAGTGGGCACAGACATCAAAGGTAGGAAGGGGTCACAAGGGACTTGCCAGGCAGGTACCCCCTGCAGCAGAGGAGATGGGTGAGGGCAGGACACAATGAATGGAGGGGGCACCGCTCCTATCCGAAAGACACCAGGTGTATCTGGGATCATACAAATCCAGGGAGCTGGTTCAGCATTCAGTGGCCAGAGAAAGGGCTGTCGCTTGATTCTTGAAATGGGGAGCATCCTACATCTTATATATCCAACTGCACATAGACTTTGCCTCCCACAGAATGGAGCTGGGCAAGATATGCCACCAGACTACCCTTTATCTTGCAACAGAAGTCTCCAGTAGTGATTGTGCTTCTAACATCCAAATAGCAGTAAGAGTAGGAGTCCTGCATGCCGCTCTGCTGTATAGAGGAGAAGTGTGGAATAAGACTTCACTGCTCAGTAGCCAGGCAGGCAGTCTCCTCCCTCCCCATCTCACTTAGCAATCCTCACCCCCTCCCTGCTACCCTGCAAGCACATCATACCTACTGATCTGACTCTCTTCTGTCAGTTGATGTGTGCATATGTGTGTGCGTATATAATATATATATATATATATATATATATATAATTATATATATATACAGTATATAAAACATATACAGAATAAGATATGTGACATATAAAGTATATTAATTTATATATATTCTCCTTTTAAATAATTTTCCTTGCAGTGCATTTACTATTTACCTATTAACATGGCTTGTACATGGCATGGTTACGTACGGGTGTCTTTTATACACAAGTAGTTTTGTACAATACTGCTCACAGTTTTCCCCAATTACTCTTTTTTTTGGTGGCTGAGACAGTTGCATGAAGCATACATTTGGTTTCTGAACTGGGCATTTAAAAAGTCTCTCAGTTTTATTTTTATATACTTGTAGTCAAAGGATCTAACTATGGAGCTTATCCTAAACTCATCATAGAGTAATTGGCAACTTTTACAGCACCTAGTCCAGGTTTTAGGATTTGTCCCCCCCCCTAATTTAACCAGATGCAATCATAAATAGAGTAGTGGGAAGAACAGACCCTTGCAGGGTAGATACAGATTGCAGTTGTGCAGAGTGTGAGCAATTTTGCAAAGTGATATATCGTTTGGTATAAGTCTTTAATATATGAAATCTTTGAAATAATATAAATTTTGTATGCAAATTTCAATATTCCCTAATAAAAATAATATGGCATGCAGTATGTCCTCCCTCCTACATAATCACCTTTTCACAAATGTAAATTAGTTACAAACTTGTGAAGGCGGTAGGGAATAACATGGTATGAGTGGTTAGTGTCATCACACCATAGACAAGGTTGTTTAGACTGGGATACTATATCAGTTCATTTGCTTTATCCACTGAGTCCAACTGTCATTGCTGTTACCATCTCTGTTCCTACTTTGGTGAACTCCGTTGCCTTCATGTTGGTAGCTGTTGCATTTCCCAGTGAGTTCAACCATCTTTGCTGTTATAATATCCGTTACTACTTTGGTGAATTCCACTATGTCCATTATGGCAGCTGTTGATGGACCCAGTGAGTTCAAGTGTCATTGCTGTTACCATCTCTGTTCCTACTGTACGTTGATGAAGGTGGTGGCAGCAGCTAAAAAAAACATGTCCTGCTGGCTCTTTATCCAGCAGTGAGCATGATGGTAAAGAAAAACACTGGGCATTCGGCTACTACAAGAGTCAACAGATTTCTCCAGAACCAGAATCGGAAGGAGGTTCAGTTATGGTAAATGGTGAAGGACAGTTATGGTTGACAGCAGCTGACTGTTTTAAGATTTCTACAGCGACTGATTCATGTTTTATGTTTCCACCTTCCACCGTCTCCTCTCATTCCACCTGGAAACTTCCTAGATATGTCAGTCGCTAATGGCTTACCAATTTGACACGTGGTCCAGGAAAATGCTGCGGGGGTTTGGTGGCTCAGAGTAAGAATGTTTTTTTGCCCCAATATATTCGCTAGAATGTTGAATATGTATGTTGAAGTAGCAAAGCAATCTTTGGACCCAATTGCATCAGATTAAATTTCAGGTTTCTGCAAATATTAATGTATTGCATCAGGTGAATGAATTCCCAAAGGAACACCTTGAAGGCGTTTCACTCAATCATTCACCAAAAATGAAACTATTAGACCCAAATCGTGAATCATCATTCCAGGCAAACTGCGGAGTTTTGCTAATTTTTCTAACTGTCAGAAGAGTGCAAGTAAAGTTTAACACCCATATGTTGCATCGGGAAGATGTATCCAACCTCATGATTCATACACTGTGCAAGGAACACCTATTCATCTGCCTGTAGCATCAATGTCACGTCTTACAAAGTCTGCCCAACAATAACTTACATTCTGAGCATGTTCCTATCAGTTTACTGAATCTGTTATAACTATGTTGTTCTGGGTTCAGCGGGATTGCTGTTTACACCGTGCCAAACATTCCACACTTTGTTCCTGCAGTATGCCAGCTTTTTGCTGTTCAGCAGAGGATATATTCAGCAGAAGCAGATTGCAGTGTTGGTAAACAGCAAAACACTAACCAACAGAAACATAAATCCTCATCTTTATATGAGATTAAACTGCAATTCAATACGCCCAGCTACTCGAATATAGGCAAACAGAGTTTTCAAAGCAGGCACCAGTCATCCACTGCAATTAGTGTTTATCCATTGCACATAATGGACCTGATTAATGGACCTATCTCAGATCTGAAACCAACTTGGTTGCAGGTGCTCCTGGTTTGAGTGTATGGAAATAAATGTATATATTCGGCCATACGCAGAGTTACAGATGTGTCCACTGGGCAACTCTACACCATACGCTGTAAAGCGCCCTTCGTGTCTGAGATGCACTGAAAGGAGCAAGGTACCGAGTGTATGTTTATATTTTGCGTCTTAGTCGCATCACAGACGCAGGTGTCGAAGCCGGATAACTGGCTGAGGCAGGATCGGTTTAAAATTAAATCTGCAAAACGCCATTTTGCGAATGGCAATGAGACGCCATTTTGCGACTGGCCACCCAGCGCAATTTTAGTGAATCTTGCCCATTATAAGTACATACGTCGATGCTATTATTTAGCGTTGTGCGATTCCTACGCAATAGAAAGAAGTTAAAAGTACTCATCATATAAATACAGACAGTCACTAAAACATATAAAATGATCTACCCTGCAAAACACATACCATGGTGTACTCCACAAAAACGTAGTCGCACAACGCTTACTAGCGTCTTTTCTCAATTCCCCAATACTTACACACTGCACACTTACATAAAAGGTTCCCTAGCATTAAAGTGTAATATTCAAGGTTTATTCAGTATTCGTAATGTTGTGAAATACATGTTATTTGATATCTAAGGTTTAGTACATGGTAAGCAGACCGGGTTTGCTGTTGTACTGATCCACTGTGTCTTTGCAGATTTCCGGGATCATCGGTGAGAAGATCGCAACATGTATCTGCAAACTATGTACTATAGAGAGTTAAACATTAAAATGTACTCTGTACTGTAGCCAGCTTAGATTTATTAAGCAGCGGGAAAAAGGACACAAAGGGCTGTTGGAGGCTGGATTGTGGCCATTCGAACTGACCTATGAACTGTACAGTAACAGAAGAACCAGGAAGAAGAACCAATGGAATCATGCCAAACTGTTCTTTTGTATTGTCTATCTCTGTAAGATTATATATGTGGGCTCTCTAAACCTGGATCCCAGTCTGCTTGCTTTGCTGTTGACGGAGGTTTCTATTTTGATGCCGGGATCTGGGTCCAGAGCGCGTGCGTATGTTCTGACTGTACCTTGGGTCTGTATGATTTATTTACGCTAATTGTATTTAGATCACAGCGTGTAATTATCTGTTTTTATATTGAATAATAACTTTTTGTGCTTTGGAACCACAATCAAACTCTGAAAGCATTTATTTCTTGTGTGACTCATAAAGCTAAACAGCGACAATTATTTTAGAGTGTATAGGTAGGTAGGAATCGATAGAGGGAAAAGCCGCTCACAGTGTACCAGAGAAGCTAGGCTGCCCATGTAACCACACAGGATTTGGTTTTGCACACGTACAAGACGCAGATGAAGCACAATGGGATTTGGCATGAGGAAAATCCGCAGCCGCTCGCATCAGAGCCCTTTCTACACAGATTCAGCCTCTAGGGGCATTTTTACCAATTATCAGGATTCATATTGGATAATTAGAATTTCTTATCGCTGCTACAGTATTTGCAGCAATAATAAACTCACACTTGCCCGAATTTACTTCAAATCAAATGCAGGGACAGGGGCTGTGAAAGGAGCCTGTCCCAGTGATGCATACTGAAGTGAAATGATCGCAATAGCAATAATTTCCCTTCTAGACCATGAGCCGGGGCTACTACAGGGTAATGCGGCTGCTGTCAGAATTGAAGGGACTGTGGTAGATATCGGAGATTGCTGCTGCAGTCCCTTCTTCAGACATTCAGGGGATTCTTAATATTTGCGTCTGTTTTCGGGGAATTTCCCACAAATGTTACTTGATAAATAGGCCCCTCAGTCACACACAGATGTACAAATGTCGCACACCCCAGGGGTCAGTGGACCTGATTCAGGGATGGACGCAAATGCCATCGGAACTGCGATCTCTCATAGATTGCTATTGTGAAAATATGCTAATGACTCACTCGATGTTCCAGTGCTTAAACGCCCAATGACAGCATCTCACATCCGCCTCTCACCCACAAAACCGGAAACATCGAACGCGGATCAGACGGCCATCAGCCATGTGAGTAAGTCTATGCTGTCACAGGCACAGTGGATCTCCAGACACAGAGAGGGCTCTCCTGCTGCCACCAAGGACACAGTGGCTAATTTATGTACCCCCCAGAAAACAGTGTTTAAACGGTCCGACACACCTGCGGTTTTTTAACTCCCCCAAACGCTGACTACCTGTCACTAACTTTGCCATATATAATCAATGCACGTACGCAGTGTGGCTTACATGCTTGCGCAATGGCTAGCAATCGTGCAATTTGCATAAATAGCGTCATTGCGTCCATCTCAGGCCCAGTGTTCGCTAGTAATACAGTTCTGTTACTCCCAGTTGTTTTATTTAAACAAATAAGATGCACATTTTGAGCGATAACACACCCAGGGCCTGATTTAGCAAGGATCGCTGATGCAATTGTGGCAGAAAGTGTGTATGCAGTTCTGCTGCGAAATTATGCAAATGACTGCGATGGCAATGCCGCCGCAGCACAAAATAATGATGCCCACTTCCCTTTACTCACATCCGTAATACCTTGCAAGTCTGCGAAAACATCGGTACCATCGGAGCCTCATGCACAATTAAGGCAGGTCAGACCTTACCCAGATACAGCTAAACTTCCTGTACGCAGCTAGAGCTCATGCTGCGTATGCCGACGCTGTGGCTCATTTATGCACGCCACTGTAATGGCGTTGAAACGCACTTGTACGCCTGTATTTTGCCGACCTCCCCAGCCCCCCGTCACCACCCCCAAATGGCAACTCCTGCCAATCAATCTACGATGGGTCTGCGTAGTCACTGCAATTGCAGTCCTGATCGCAGTGGAGCGTTCGCCGCACGCGCACTGCATCTTTGATGCATGCGCAGTGCGTAACAATTGGCTGTCTGCGTTTGCAATCGCATCTGCGATCCTTGCTGAATCAGGCCCTCAGTGTGGCCAAGTCACACAGGACCTTGTGTGCCAAGAGGGGTTGCAGTGTTTTGCTGCCACTGAAGCCACGGTAGAAAAGGGCACATCTGTATATGCCCATTATCCATATGTTTGGTTTAAAACGCATCATCATTATCATCAATGCACACTTGAACCAGTCCTATCCTAAATATGCATCTGAGAACAGATTTGCACTTCTGACCAAATTGACAGAGTCCACATTCTGTGTACGCGCTCTTTCTGATCTTTGCTGTCACTAGAACGCCCAGTAACACACCTTCAACATAGGCAAACGCAGGGGTGGTTTCCAACTGCCTGGAAACCCCCCTCCCCAGCCCACACCATGACCACAACAGAAATAGTAATATAATAGATTGTTACTAGTGCTGCATGTTCTTCTCAGTATCACAAATGAAATAATTAGCACCACCTGTGGATTTTTTAACATGTATCAGCCAGTAATAAATACACCTGTGCACCAACTAGAAGATCTGGAAAACATGCACTGTAATACCTCTTTTCCACCAAAAACCCAGGTCCGACCTGGGTTTTTGGACATGGTTCCAACCCTGGTCAGACCCAGGTCAGACCCATTTACACTGCACCTTTGATCTGGGTTACTCCCAGGTCAGCCCTGTTCACACTGAACTCAGGTCTGCCCTGCTAAACCTGTGAGGTCATAAAAAGTGGGAGGTGAATGCTCCACAACCACCAATCCTCTCATTTTAGGCATGATCCAGGTCAGATAACCTGGGTTGCACCGTTTACACTGAACCATTACCTGGATCCATCCTTGGTCCAACCCTGGTAGCTACCTGGGTTGGATTGCAGGGTCACTTGACCCAGGTTATTTTTCAGAGACCCTTTTACACTTAGCTGCGACCCGGGTAGACCCAGCAAAAACCCAGGTTTTTGCTCTGGTGTAAAAGGGGTATTAGAGATGCACTGCTATAGAGCCCAATATGTACATATACAGTATGTCCACAGCAGTGCTAGGTTCTTCTGCTGCTCCTCCAGGCTCCCAGACATGCTCCAATAGTCTGGAATGGTGCCCGCATCTAAAATAAATACGTTCAGTTCAGGCAGGATGGCCCTACTGCTGCATCTAATGGCTTATTGTGATCACTGGTCCTGAATACACTGGAATTATTACACACAATACACTTTGTATGACGCTTATTAAAGCTGGTTAAGTACCAAGTCTGCCCTCTTCATGGACAGGCCACACTCGCTCTAAAATTAAGCATTTGGAAACCCTCCTCTGGAAATCCTGCGTTTACCACTGTTCAATCCCAAGTGGAAATGTGACTGAAATAATACGACTGTGACTTGCCGCACTTGTATATGCGCAGTTACAGAGCACGATACGCTCCATAAATGGGCAGCTCTGCATTGGCCAAAGTGTTAATTCAATTAGCATCAATAATTCTCAAGGATTTAAGAAATCTGTCCCTGGCATTTTGTTGCCCATGGAAATGATCCTAATACTTTAACATTGACCAAGTGCAGAATACAGTACAATTCCTCTTTGTATGCCATTAAGATGCCATTTCTGTGATCTATCTTATTTTCTAGGCTTTTTGATGTGATAGGTAACAAAAATTATTTAGAATTCAAAGAAGTCAAATATAATCAAATGAAGTAAATGTGACACGATGGGGATCGTATTGCTCCAAGGGTCCCAGGGAAATTGCTCATGATGTGCTTAGATGCGTCCTGTCAGCAGCAAAGTGTCCCTGGTAACTAATTACAATGTTGGTGACTATGGGCATGATTTAGAGTTGTACGCTAATGCCACCACTGCTGGGAACGTGTACGCAGATGCTGCGCGAAAATATGCAAATGTCGCAAATGCCGGGAGATGTATTGAGCCAACCACAGGAGACTTTGCAAATCCAGGCATCTGCGTAAAATGTTGCAGCATCTGCGTACAAAAACGCAGCATCGATTGCTCTCAATTTTTGCAGTCCTAAGTAAGCCTATTGTCCCGCAGAATGGGCGTGGGATTTGAGGCGCCGGAGCCATATTTCTTTCATACGGGATCGCAGTCTCAGGGCGTGACACATCCCCGGAATGGTCACGACTCACCTACGTTCCTTCCTGCCGCTCCCCGTTACCTCCCCCAAATGCTCCCTGACTGTCATTCAAATAAATACTCGCTTCGACTGATTACGGTAACGTAGCCTGACGCCTTAGACGCATGCGCATACAGATGATAATCGCTCAACTGAGAAAGCATCGACCCAGCGTACAACTCTGAGTCAGGCCATATAGTATGTGCAGTGAGCGCCTCCATTTATGCAGACACTGGCTCTATTTTGTCAATGACAGCTTCTAGTTTGAAGCAGTCAGGAATAATTTGTTCTGCTTCCTGCATGTCTGGCTGCCTTAGAGGAAATGCGCACATACTGTATAATTTGAGGGGGGAAAAATAATGATAATAATGATATTTTCCGCAAGACACCTTATGACCTGAGAAAGGCAGATTATTTCGGCATCTCTGCTCTGCGATACTAGATAATCCAATAGTATCTTTCACCTGCAGTCTCGCACCAGTCCCAGCCTCCACACATACAGTAACTCCTGCTCAGATCATGTGTGATGGGAGGAAGTAATGTCTCTAGCTCTGTATTATAAACAGCTGTATCTCCATCTCTGACTGTAATTATACCGAGCCACACAACAATATCTATCTATCTATCTATCTATCTATCTATCTATCTAATATCTATCTATCTCATATCTATCTATCTATCTATCTATCTATCTATCTATCTATCTATCTATCTATCTATCTATCTATCTATCTAATCTCTATCTATCTATCTCCTTTCTATCTATCTATCTATCTATCTATCTGATATCTATCTATATGATATCTATCTATCTGATATCTATTTATCTATCTGATATCTATTTATCTATCTGATATCTATCTATCTATCTATATATCTATCTATCTGATATCTATCTATCTATCTATCTCATATTTATCTATCTATCTATCTATCTATCTATCTCAAATCTATCTATCTATCACCTATCTATCTATCTATCTATCTATCTATCTATCTATCTATCTATCTATCTATCTCCTTTCTATCTAACTATCTCATATCTATCTATCTATTTCTCTCATATCTATCTATCTCATATCTATCTATCTATCTCATATCTATCTATCTATCTATCTATCTATCTATCTATCTATCTATCTATCTGATATCTATCTATCTGATATCTATCTATCTGACTATCTATCTCATATCTATCTATCTATCTATCTATCTATTTAATATCTATCTATCTATCTATCTATCTCATATCTATCCATCCATCTTAAATCCGGACCGCACATGCGCGATCCCAGCGGCGACGGGGTGGAGGATGGTGCGACCATGCAAAATAGGTCGGCCATGCACCGCAGGTCCGTGGGCAGCGCTGGCCACCTAACCCAGCTGTACCTGTGGGTGGCCCAAGTAAGGCAGCAGTGTGTCTCCAGTAGCAGCAGTGGCGGAGGATCCCTTCCCTTCTACCTCCTGCACAATTGGAGTAGCGGGGAGTGAGACATGCGGGCGGATCCCTCCCCCTCTCCCCCCTGCACGTGTGGAGCCTGTGGAATGAGACATGGAGGAGGAGTGATGGGGGAGCTGGCCGGGTGAAGAGAGAAGCTCTTGTCTGATGGGGAGATTCCTGGTCAGTGGCGGCTTGGTCCTGGAGCTCAGCGGAGTGGCTGGAGGAGAAGAAGTGCATGGTCCCAAGGTGAGTGTTTGTGATTCTACCCCTGCAGCTCCATGGCACTGTCCTGTGTGTGTGTGGGGTGAGGGGGGCTGGTACTGACCCCTGTGTGTGTGTGGGGTGAGGGGGGCTGGCACTAACACCTGTGTATGTGTGTGTATGGGGTAAGGGGGCTAGCACTAACCCCTGTGTATATGTGTGTGTGTGGTGGGGCTGGCACTGATCCCTATGTGGGTGTGTGTGGGGTAAGGGGGGCTGGCACTAACCACTGTGTATATGTGTGTGGGGCAAGGGGGGCTGGCACTAACCACTGTGTATGTGTGGGTTGAGGGGGGCTGGCACTGACCCCTGTGTATGTGTGTGTGTTTGGTGAGGGGGGCTGGCACTAACCCCTTTGTATGTGTGTGTGGGGGGGATGGTGACTAGCACTGACGTGTGCGTGGGTCCTGTGTGTGAGTACAGTGGAGGTTATAAGAAAAAAACCTTTGTTAGAGGACTCATTTTGGTTGAGGAAATTATCGATTCCTACCTATCTATACACTATAAAATTTTCGCTGTATAGCGTTATGAGTCGCACAAGAAATAATTGCTTTCAGACTTTGACTGTGGTTCTAAAGCACAAAAGTTATTATTCACCATAAAAACAGATAGTTACATGCTGTGACCGAAATACAATTAGCGCAAACTAATTATACAGACACAAGGTACAGTCGTTACATACGCACATGCTCTGGATCCAGATCCCGGCACCAAAGATGAAACCTCCGTCAACAGCAAAGCAAGAAGACTAGCATCTAGTTTCAGAGAGCCTGCATATATACTCTAGAAGAGATAGGCAATACAATAGAACAGGTTGGCATGATTCCATTGGTTCTTCTTTCTGGTTCTTCTGTAACAGTACAGTTCATATGTCAATTCGTATGGTCACATTCCAGCCTCCAACAGCTCTTTGTGTCCATTTTCCCTCTGCATAACAAATTAGACTGACTGCATTACAGGAAACATTTCAATCCCTAACTCTCTATGATCCATAACTTGCAGACACGTTGCGATTTCTTCTTAGATATCAAATAACAAGAATTTCACATCATTACTAATAATGAATAAAACCTTAAATATTAACCCTAATGCTAGGGAACCTTTTTATGTAAGTGTGCAGTGTGTAAGTATTGGGGTATTGAGAAAAGACGCTAGTTAGGGTTGTGCGACTACGTGTTTTGTGGAGTACATCAGGGTAGGTGTTTTGCAGGGTTTATCAAATTATATGTTTTAGTAACTGTCTGTATTTATATGATGAGGACTTTTAACATCTTTCTATTGTGTGGGAATCGCACAACGCTAAATAATAGCATCGCCGTATGTACTTATGTGTGAGATTTACTAAAATGGCTTCTTGCGGACATTCGCAAAATGATGTTGTGCAGATTTAATTTTAAACCGATCCTGTCTCAGCCAATTATCCGGCTTTGACAGTCCACCCTTTGATAGCAAACAACATGCTATCAAACTCTGATTTTAAAATTAATTTAGGCTTACACTATGACATATTATTTAATGTTATATTATGGGATGGCACAATGTGGTTCTTAAACCATCAATAATGTGTCTCTAGGGAGGGACATAAAACTACCCTTATACAGACACCGCAGATCTTGGGAGATCATGGGAAAGATGCGGGGATGCACCAATCCTATAAAGGAAGTCTTGAAGGGGAATAGGGACTTACATTATTTAAGATGTTTTAAAATAACGTTTCATAATACATTTCATGCATGTCTAAATCTTATACATCATCTGATGGTACCTTCTAGTTCAGGGTTGTAATGCAGTCCTACATTTACCTCAGTATTCACATTGCTACTTCTAACCACCATCAAAATTTCATTCTTTCGGTTTACCTTATCTTTACATTTTCCATATTTCAACACAGTAGGAACACAGCTGACACATAAGCCAATTACTATGATGAGGACCAGTATGACAATCAGGAGTTTACCTATACTAGCAATCATTTCCTGGACCCACTCTCCTAGACCGGAGAACCATTTCACTGGGTTCAACCATGAAACCCATTCCTCTACCTACTCCTCTACTTCAGCCACTGAAGCATTATGGTTCTTCCGAAATTCCCATTTCAGCTGCAGAATTTCAGGGGTCATTCAGACCCGCTCGCGAGCGCAGGACGCTCGCAAGCAGGTCGATGTTACCCCAATGTGCATACGCACGACGGAGGGAGCTCCGCTGTGCGCATGCGCGAGACCCGGACAGCGACAACCAAGCTGTCGCTCCGGGTCTCGCACCAAAGGGGGCGTGCTGTTGATGGTGACTGACAGCACACCCCCTTTGGTGGGTGTGCTGGGGGTGTGGCTGCTAGATGGAGGATTCCCATGGAAACGCCTACCGTCTGGGTCCGGCCCCACTGACATCACTAGTGATGTCAGTGGGAGTGATTTTAGCTCTGATAGAGCCAAAATCACTCCAGGGCTTGCAGTCACCGAGACCCTACCGCAGGGTGTCGTTGCAAGCCCGATCATCGCGACCATCTTTTGGCCGCTCGCATATGCTGTGGGTGGTCACCCACAGCTATGTGAGCGGCCAGGAGGCCGCTCCATTTTTAGGTAGGAGGGCACTGATTCAGAGCGAGCGCTCTGGTCAGAGCGTCCGGCTCTGAATCAGGCCCTTCGTCCATCTTCCAGTCTATCACCTCCTTGGGATCACTAGTATTATTTGTAATATATGTGCAACACTTTACACCAAATTGGGTGGCCAAAGTTATGCAATACCCTCCAGTGACAGCTGTTAAATAATTTAACACTAGCCTATGTTGCACCAGTTCTTTCTTGTAAGCTTGCAACTCCCTACCTGTATATCTAAACGTGTCATCATACATCTCAGTGATATTATCTATTAATTTAGAAAGATCTTGGCTATATCTAAAATTTAGTGTACCCCGAGCGATCCTGGTGGGATCCAATGCACTAAAACTTGAAAGCCAGTTGTCTCACTAATTAACTGTGTAGCTTTATGTACGTCACCAGGTATCATATTTCTTTTGTCTCTGTGTTCATACTGTGTGTGAAGATATGATGATAGTGTGTTTTTCTGAATATCAAGCATTTCACCATGTGTAAGGGTCATAACCTCTGGGACTACTCTTCCCAGATAACACAAACCTTTGGAACTCGGAGAGAGCCACTTATACGCTTTCCTTCCACATATAAAATATACATCATCGGGGAGAACATATGGAATAGTAAACATCATTATCATCACACACATTTCCCTAGCAAGTGATCCTACTTCAGGTTCTCCCATTTGACTTGTGAAAGTTTCTGGTTGTAATATCTTGGCACAATACCCTTCTGGTACCCTACCGATCATTTCTTTTGTGTTACTTCGTGTATATTTATACCGGAAGTGTTTTCAACCCGACCTAATTGTGCATAACAGTTCATGATTCATAGGCTCATGATCAGCTCTTAGTGAAAAGGTCATCGTCTGGTTATTCCTCGTCACCTCCCAAGTTCCTGGGTCATTGGAGTTGGTAATGTTCAAACATAAAAGTGATTTATCTACTTGGTACTGATGGAGTTTGAAATGAAGTGGTTTGGACTTAAGAAATTTTCCCTCCAGTGCATGCCCTCTTTGTGATACTAAAATTTCTGAGACATTTAATGGAAATGGCACTAACCCTACATTATGCTGTCCTTGGGGCACGTGAGAGCACACCCAACAGCCGGTTTGGTTTAAAACTTTGCCCACCATGGTATGATAATCCTCTAAAGGATACCCACCCCAATACTGGTTATACTTAGGTTGGCACTGTTGGATACATCTCTCATCGATTACGGACCCACAGAACTCACACATACGATAATCCTCAGACGATAGACCTTCACACTGTCTCTGAGTGTCCAGAATAGCAGATCTTTTAACAATTATTGTACTGGGTTTGGTCAGATACTCTCCCGGTTGGTTTAGCACTCCTTCTCCCGACTCTACTCCATTGATATCACCATCAGCTCCCCTCTCCGTCCTCTGTCCTCCATCACAGAAACCAGAGATCCCGAAACAACCCAAGATAATGAGGACTCTGGGAGAAAACACAAAGATAACCACAGAAGACCAATCCATTGCTGAAAACAAGGATCTACAAATTTCTTTAGCTCAGGTAACCTTTAACCCTCCCGGAACAGGTTTGTAATTAACAGGTCTACGTTATCTGCCTTGATTCCGCCTAGTCTCTCCACTGGTTGGTTGACCTTCTTACAGTGAGTGGAATGGACCCAAGTATCTCTCTCCGCCACCTTCAATGAAGTTGTACTCATCAGCAACACCTGGTACGGACCTTCCCACAATCTGTCAAACAACCTGAACACAAGAAATTTCTGATCATAACAAATTCTCCAGGTTCAACATCATGACAGTTTGTTTCAGGCATATCATGTGATAACAATTTCAGTTTCTGCTGTTGCTGTTTTAACTGTTTACTCATTGTTATAAGATACCTTACAGTAACCTTGTTGTTTCTTTTCAAATCTTCCTGTGGACTTATAATCAAATGAGGTTGTCTACCTAACAGTATTTCAAAGCCGGACATATTGAGAGGGGTCTATGCAGGGGCTGGCTGGCAACTTTTAGCCTGGGGGGCAAATGCATGCAGGCGACCCTGGCAGAGGGGTAGCGTGTAGCCAGGGTGCCCGAAGAACATGTGTGCTACGCCCCCCCCTCAAGTGTTCCAGAGAGGAGGCGAGTCCATATGGGATTAATGTAAAGTAAAAATAAAGATTAGATACAGCCCCGTCGTGGTGCCCATATGCAGTGCCCCCCTGTGCCCCAGGAGAGGATCCCCTTATGCAGGCCTCCAGTAGTGCCCCCAGTAGTGATCCCCCTATGCAGTGCCCCTTATACAGTGCCCCCAGTAGTGGTCCCCCCTGTGCAGTGCCCCTTGTGCCCCCAGTAGTAAGCCCCTTATATAGTGCCCCCATTAGTGGTATCCCCTATGCAGTGCTCCTTATATAGTGCCCCCAGTAGCAGTCCACACCCCATGCAGTGCCCCCAATAGTGGTAACCATTATGCAGTGCCCCTTAAATAGTGGGCCCAGTTGTAGTCTCCCCCCTGTGCAGTACCCCCAGTATTGCCCTTTTTATAGAGCCCCCAGCAGTGGTCCCTCGATGCAGTGCCCCCAGTGGTAGTCCCCTCCCTCTATGTACTGCCCCTAGTAGTAGTCCCCTCCCCCCTATGCAGTGCCCCTAGTAGTTGTCCCCTCCCCTTGTAGTGCCCCTAGTAGTAGTAGTCCCCCCTTGTAATAGTCCCCCCTTGTAGTACCCCCAGTAGTAGTCCTCCCCTTGAAGTGCCCCCAGTTATAATCCCCAATAGTGGTCCCCCCTTGTAGTGCCCCCCCTGTAGTGCCCTCAGTAGTAATCTCCCCCTTGTAGTACCCCCAGTAGTGGTCTCCCTCTTGTAGTGCCCCCAGTAGTGATCTCCCCCTTGTAGTACCCCCAGTAGTGGTCTCCCTCTTGTAGTGCCCCCAGTAGTAGTCACTCCCTCTTGTAGTACCCCCAGTCCAGTAGTGGTTCCCCCTTTGTAGTGCCACCAGTAGTCCCCCCCTTGTAGTGCCCCCAGTAGTAGTAGTCCCCCCTTGTATTGCCCCCATTAGTAGTAGTCCCCCCCTTGCAGTGCCTCCAGTAGTGGTTCCCCCCTTGTGGTGCCTCCAGTAGTGGTTCCCCCCTTGTGGTGCCCCCAGTAGTGGTCTCCCCCTTGTAGTGCCAGCCTCCCCCCCAGTAGACACACATAGTAAAAAAAAACAAAAAAACAATTACCTGAATCCCCGCTCCCGCTGTCACCATCCGCTCCTCTGTCTGTCCTCCCCAGGCCGGGCCGCTCTGCATTATGGGAGAGATGTCATATGATGTCATGACGCCTCTCCAATTGCCCACTGCGGGATCTGGAAGATGGAGCGGCTCCTGCAGTGGGCGCAGCAGCAGCTAATGAGAGTCTGACAGACTCTCATTGGCTGCTGCTTAAAACAAACACACAGCTGCCGTCCGGTCAGTGCTACACACGCGGGCAGTCTGTGTCACAGTGACACAGACTGCCCGCGGCCCGCATGCCGCTGCGGCCCGGGGGGCACATGGCACCCTGCCCCCCAGCCCAGCCCGCCACTGGGTCTAGGAGTTGTCCTGATACTATGAAAGACAAGTGGTAGTGCTTCTGGCCAACCCAGTCCAGTTTCCGCCATGATTTTACTTAATTTGTTTTTAATAGTACCGTTCATCCTCTCCACGTTGGCACTGGCTTGCGGTCGGTAGGGGGTGTGAAGTCTACTATTAATACCCATCAACTTACACATGTTTTGGAACACATCTCCTGTGAAATGAGTACCCTTATCACTTTCAATAATTCTGCATACAAACTCCTGATCAATTTTCTTAGCAGTAAACGCAGCAGTATTAGTGGCAGCTGGGTATGCCTGAACCCAATTAGAATACACATCAGTGCACACTAATACATACTTGGGTGGTAATTGGATTAAATCAATTTGTATTACCTGAAAAGGTCCATCAGTCGGAGGAATGTGGAATGGTTCGGTAGGGATCGTGTTCCCAATTTTTTTCCTCAAGCAGGTCAGAGAGGACATTGCTCTCTTTTCCGCTTGAGAAGAAAAACCCGGTGCACACCAGTATGCTCTCACCAATTAGCACATACCTTGCTTTCCCAAGTGAGTCAGACCATGCGCTGCCTCAGCCAGGCTTGGGTAGTACGCCTTGGGAGCCACTGGCTTACCTTGTCCATCTCTCCAGAGTCCAGAGGACTCTTGCCCACATCCCTTGGACCTCCAGACTGCCTTTTCCTGGATGGAACACAAATTTTGCATCTCAATTAATTTCAGCATGTCAATCGTTTGGAACATCATTTGGTTAATTGGCACATTTACTTTTAACCCTGCTGCCCATTTGGCAGCTTCGTCTGCCCTGTTGTTACCAAGTGACACCAGATCATCCTCACATGTATGGGCTTTACACTTAATTACTGCCACTGTCTTAGGCAATTGGATCGCTGTCAGTAGTCCTTTAATATGTCTGGAATGTGTGATTGGTGTGCCTGCTGCTGTCATAAAATTTCTCAGACGCCATAGAGCACCAAAATCATGTACCACCCCGAAGGCGTACCTAGAGTCAGTGTAGATATTAGCAGATTTACCTTCTGCTAACTCACACGCTCTCCTCAATGCTACCAGCTCCGCCACTTGGGCTGAATGAGGTGGACCTAAAGGTTCAGCCTCTATGATATCTTCGTCATTTACCACAGCATAACCTTTACATAACTATCCAGTGTCAGTTTGTCTATGACAACTCCCATCCATGTAAAATGTCACATCTACATTTTCTAAAGGTGTATCCCGTATGTCAGTTCTTGCAGTAAAGGTTTGATTCAGATATTCCATACAATCATGTGCATCAATATACCTGCAGAACTAACCTTCTGCCAGCGACTCACCTCTCTCCACCCTTTGTGCATCATGTTGCACTTATGGTAAATACCTTGCTGGATTTAACGTACTACACCATTTGATGGTGATGTTTGCAGGTGCTATTAGGGCTAGTTACCATTTTGTGAATCTAGCTGAGGAGACATGTCTGGTTTGGGCAGAGTTTAGCAAAGCAGATATAGTATGGGGAGTGTAGACAATCATATAATGGCCTAATACCACATCCTCACTCTTACTGGCCAATAGAGCAGTTGCTGCTACACTTCTTAAACATGTTGGGAGTGATCTTGCCACAGTGTCCAATTGTGCACTGTAGTATGCTACGGGCCTACCGGCATTACCATGTTTTTGTGTGAGGACACCTGCTGCACAACCATCAGCTTCCGTAACAAATACAAATCGAAAGGTTTTTCATAATCAGGTATTCCCAATGCAGATGCTCTTGTCAGACTATCCTTAAGATTAAGGAAAGCCTGCTCTGATTCCTTCCTTCTGATTCTGCTTCGATCGGGCTTTGAGGAAAAGACTAAGGGCTTCATTCAGAGGCGGCTGTACAGTCTACGACCGCACGGCCGCCTCGATGTTTGTCCAGTGCGCATGTGCACTAGGGCGCCGGCTCCTTCGTGCGCATGCATGAGACCCGCTACGACCAACAGCCCCGGTCGTAGCAGGTCTCTTTCCAAAGGGGACGAGCTGTCGATGTTGATTGACAGCTCGCCCCATTTGGAAGGCGGGCCGGGGGGGGTGGCAGCCCAAACGGAGGCATTCCCATGTGAACGCCTGCCATTTGGGGGAGGCCCCACTGACATCACTAGTGATGTCAGTGGAGAGCTTCCGGCTCTGACAGAGCCAGAAGCTCTCCTGGGCTTACGACAACTGAGACCCTACACTAGGGTCTCGTCGTAAGCCCCGATGGTCGCGATGGTCTATGACCATCGCGACCATCACCCTAGCGGTTGTAAACCCACAGCCTAATGACCGAAACAGAGGCGGCCGGTCAGGATGCAAGCGGCCGCCCAGTTTCTGAGTGACCGCTTGCATCCTCCGACCGCCTCTGAATGAGGGCCTAAGTCCTGTAATGGCAAGGCCAAAATAGAAAAACCTGGGATCCGCATTCTGCAGTATCCACACATTCCCAAGAAGGTACGGATTTGCTGTTGGTTCTGCGGCAGTGTCATGGTCTGTATGGCTTGGATTCTGGCATTTGTCAGATGTCATAACCCCTGAGTTAGGCAATGTCCCAAGTATTTAACCCTGGTCTGGCATGGCTGTAGTTTGTCATTAGCAACCTTGCGTCCTGTTTGCGAGAGATGAAGCAACAAAAGTTTAGTATCAATTAAACATGACATAAAGGAATCAGAACATAACAATAAATCATCCACATATTGTATTAGAACAGATGGGATTGGTATGAAATACCGCCGGCCCTCTGGCTCGCAGTTGGAATCCCGGGAGCGGCAGGCCGACAGAAGCAGAGTTCCTCACAGCGGAAGTCCAACAGCGCTGGAAATCCTGATCGTCCTAAAGGTAAGTAAAGACTAACCTAACCTAACCCACTAACCCTCCTTAGGGGTGCCTAACCCTAACCTCCCCCCCAAGTGCCTAAACCTAATCACCCCTCTAAGTGCCTAACCCTAACCCCACTTTCCCTGCTGCCTAAACCAAAGTCCCCCAGGGGGGGTGCCTAACCCTAACCCTCCCTCTCCCTAGCCTAACCCTCCCAGGGGGGTGCCTAACCCTAAGTCCCCCCCGGGTGCCCTAAACCTAACCCTCCCCTCCCGCGGCTGTCCGCTCGCGACGCCCGGCATCCCTTCGATTGGGATGCCGGGCGCCGGTCTCCCAGCATCGGGAAAATGACAGGGACCTAGATATAGATGCCTGTCATTTAACCCTCGACGGGATAAAGCAGTCGGGAAGCCGGCTGTCAGGATTAAGACAGTCGGTTTCCCAATTGCATCCCAGAACAGATTCATTGGCAAGTTGAAAGGATTGTAAACAGTTGTGTAATGCCTGGGAGAAGATACTGGGGCTGTCTATGAAGCCCTGGGGAAATCGTGTCCATGTGTATTGTACACCCCTGTATGTAAAAGTGAATAGATACTGACAGTCAGGATGAAGAGGTACAGAGAAGAAAGCAGAACAGAGGTCAATGACAGTGAAATGGGTTGCATTTGGTGTGATCTGCATAAGAATGACAGCTGGATTTGGCACTACGGGAAATTGGCTTTCTACTACCTTATTAACCCCTCTAAGGTCTTGTAGCAGCCTGTAACCCCTCCCACCACTTTTCTTCACAGGGAAGATGGGACTGTTAGCTATACTTGCTGTATGGACTAAAGTTCCCTGCTGTAATAGTCACTCAATTATGGGATAAACCCCTATCTCTACCTCCTGTTTTAACGGGCACTAGGGAATTTTTGGAGCTTTCCTACAGCTTTTTAGATTTACCATTAAGGGAGCTACATTTGCCATTAATCCAGTGTCCTGTCCATCCTTGGTACAAAGTGAATCTGGAATTTGGGATAACATTTGATCTACCTGAGATGGATTTTTACCTGAACCGGTAGAGTGATACATTAACCTTTGTGGAGTATCCAACATATCCCTCACCTCATGCGCAACTCTCTTTGGGATATCTAGAAATATACCATCAGGGGTACAATATATGACACATCCCATCTTACATAACAAATCCCTTCCCAGTAGGTTAGTAGGAGCCGCTGCTGCCAGGAGAAAAGAATGCCTGTTATGCAATGGCCCAATAGTAACCTCTGTGGATTTGGTTAAAGGATAATGTTGCACTTTACCCGGTACACCCATTGCTGGTACTGTCTCGCTGGTCACCTGTAAATTAGCTGGAGATTTTATCACTGATCTGGTCACCCCTGTGTCTACAAGAAAAGGATGTTTAGTACCAGCTACATCAACCATCATCACCGGTTCTTCCCTAGTACTTCCAGTTAACCTGATTATCTGTAGACTACAGGTATGGCCTGACCCCTAGCGTTGACTCTCACTCTCCAATACAGCATTTAAGGCCACAATTGGAGCTGGTGACTGTTGGAAATTTCCTGCACTCTGTGTATATCCCTTATGTGGATATACAGGTACTCCCTGGTTAGGGGGTCCTACCTTCTTCACCTTACAGTTCCTACTTACATGTCCCACTTGGTTGCAGTTAAAGCACCTTCGTGAGTGTGGTGGGTGAAAAGATTGCTGTGCGAGTTGAACAGTAGAGAAAGAGAGGGGGTGTGGATAAGGAGGGTAATATGGTGGCTGTGGATAGTATGGGTTTTGTGGCTGTGTGTGATAAGTGGGGTATGTCAGTTCTTGCAGTAAAGGTTTGATTCAGATATTCCATACAATCATGTGCATCAATATACCTGCAGAACTAACCTTCTGCCAGCGACTCACCTCTCTCCACCCTTTGTGCATCATGTTGCACTTATGGTAAATACCTTGCTGGATTTAACGTACTACACCATTTGATGGTGATGTTTGCAGGTGCTATTAGGGCTAGTTACCATTTTGTGAATCTAGCTGAGGAGACATGTCTGGTTTGGGCAGAGTTTAGCAAAGCAGATATAGTATGGGGAGTGTAGACAATCATATAATGGCCTAATACCACATCCTCACTCTTACTGGCCAATAGAGCAGTTGCTGCTACACTTCTTAAACATGTTGGGAGTGATCTTGCCACAGTGTCCAATTGTGCACTGTAGTATGCTACGGGCCTACCGGCATTACCATGTTTTTGTGTGAGGACACCTGCTGCACAACCATCAGCTTCCGTAACAAATACAAATCGAAAGGTTTTTCATAATCAGGTATTCCCAATGCAGATGCTCTTGTCAGACTATCCTTAAGATTAAGGAAAGCCTGCTCTGATTCCTTCCTTCTGATTCTGCTTCGATCGGGCTTTGAGGAAAAGACTAAGGGCTTCATTCAGAGGCGGCTGTACAGTCTACGACCGCACGGCCGCCTCGATGTTTGTCCAGTGCGCATGCGCACTAGGGCGCCGGCTCCTTCGTGCGCATGCATGAGACCCGCTACGACCAACAGCCCCGGTCGTAGCAGGTCTCTTTCCAAAGGGGACGAGCTGTCGATGTTGATTGACAGCTCGCCCCATTTGGAAGGCGGGCCGGGGGGGGTGGCAGCCCAAACGGAGGCATTCCCATGTGAACGCCTGCCATTTGGGGGAGGCCCCACTGACATCACTAGTGATGTCAGTGGAGAGCTTCCGGCTCTGACAGAGCCAGAAGCTCTCCTGGGCTTACGACAACTGAGACCCTACACTAGGGTCTCGTCGTAAGCCCCGATGGTCGCGATGGTCTATGACCATCGCGACCATCACCCTAGCGGTTGTAAACCCACAGCCTAATGACCGAAACAGAGGCGGCCGGTCAGGATGCAAGCGGCCGCCCAGTTTCTGAGTGACCGCTTGCATCCTCCGACCGCCTCTGAATGAGGGCCTAAGTCCTGTAATGGCAAGGCCAAAATAGAAAAACCTGGGATCCGCATTCTGCAGTATCCACACATTCCCAAGAAGGTACGGATTTGCTGTTGGTTCTGCGGCAGTGTCATGGTCTGTATGGCTTGGATTCTGGCATTTGTCAGATGTCATAACCCCTGAGTTAGGCAATGTCCCAAGTATTTAACCCTGGTCTGGCATGGCTGTAGTTTGTCATTAGCAACCTTGCGTCCTGTTTGCGAGAGATGAAGCAACAAAAGTTTAGTATCAATTAAACATGACATAAAGGAATCAGAACATAACAATAAATCATCCACATATTGTATTAGAACAGATGGGATTGGTATGAAATACCGCCGGCCCTCTGGCTCGCAGTTGGAATCCCGGGAGCGGCAGGCCGACAGAAGCAGAGTTCCTCACAGCGGAAGTCCAACAGCGCTGGAAATCCTGATCGTCCTAAAGGTAAGTAAAGACTAACCTAACCTAACCCACTAACCCTCCTTAGGGGTGCCTAACCCTAACCTCCCCCCCAAGTGCCTAAACCTAATCACCCCTCTAAGTGCCTAACCCTAACCCCACTTTCCCTGCTGCCTAAACCAAAGTCCCCCAGGGGGGGTGCCTAACCCTAACCCTCCCTCTCCCTAGCCTAACCCTCCCAGGGGGGTGCCTAACCCTAAGTCCCCCCCGGGTGCCCTAAACCTAACCCTCCCCTCCCGCGGCTGTCCGCTCGCGACGCCCGGCATCCCTTCGATTGGGATGCCGGGCGCCGGTCTCCCAGCATCGGGAAAATGACAGGGACCTAGATATAGATGCCTGTCATTTAACCCTCGACGGGATAAAGCAGTCGGGAAGCCGGCTGTCAGGATTAAGACAGTCGGTTTCCCAATTGCATCCCAGAACAGATTCATTGGCAAGTTGAAAGGATTGTAAACAGTTGTGTAATGCCTGGGAGAAGATACTGGGGCTGTCTATGAAGCCCTGGGGAAATCGTGTCCATGTGTATTGTACACCCCTGTATGTAAAAGTGAATAGATACTGACAGTCAGGATGAAGAGGTACAGAGAAGAAAGCAGAACAGAGGTCAATGACAGTGAAATGGGTTGCATTTGGTGTGATCTGCATAAGAATGACAGCTGGATTTGGCACTACGGGAAATTGGCTTTCTACTACCTTATTAACCCCTCTAAGGTCTTGTAGCAGCCTGTAACCCCTCCCACCACTTTTCTTCACAGGGAAGATGGGACTGTTAGCTATACTTGCTGTATGGACTAAAGTTCCCTGCTGTAATAGTCACTCAATTATGGGATAAACCCCTATCTCTACCTCCTGTTTTAACGGGCACTAGGGAATTTTTGGAGCTTTCCTACAGCTTTTTAGATTTACCATTAAGGGAGCTACATTTGCCATTAATCCAGTGTCCTGTCCATCCTTGGTACAAAGTGAATCTGGAATTTGGGATAACATTTGATCTACCTGAGATGGATTTTTACCTGAACCGGTAGAGTGATACATTAACCTTTGTGGAGTATCCAACATATCCCTCACCTCATGCGCAACTCTCTTTGGGATATCTAGAAATATACCATCAGGGGTACAATATATGACACATCCCATCTTACATAACAAATCCCTTCCCAGTAGGTTAGTAGGAGCCACTGCTGCCAGGAGAAAAGAATGCCTGTTATGCAATGGCCCAATAGTAACCTCTGTGGATTTGGTTAAAGGATAATGTTGCACTTTACCCGGTACACCCATTGCTGGTACTGTCTCGCTGGTCACCTGTAAATTAGCTGGAGATTTTATCACTGATCTGGTCACCCCTGTGTCTACAAGAAAAGGATGTTTAGTACCAGCTACATCAACCATCATCACCGGTTCTTCCCTAGTACTTCCAGTTAACCTGATTATCTGTAGACTACAGGTATGGCCTGACCCCTAGCGTTGACTCTCACTCTCCAATACAGCATTTAAGGCCACAATTGGAGCTGGTGACTGTTGGAAATTTCCTGCACTCTGTGTATATCCCTTATGTGGATATACAGGTACTCCCTGGTTAGGGGGTCCTACCTTCTTCACCTTACAGTTCCTACTTACATGTCCCACTTGGTTGCAGTTAAAGCACCTTCGTGAGTGTGGTGGGTGAAAAGATTGCTGTGCGAGTTGAACAGTAGAGAAAGAGAGGGGGTGTGGATAAGGAGGGTAATATGGTGGCTGTGGATAGTATGGGTTTTGTGGCTGTGTGTGATAAGTGGGGTAGGGCAGTGCTTGTGGCAGTGCAGGATTGGTGAGGGTGTGTAGCTGTGCAGTTAATGTGTGTCTGGTGGCTGTGATGTTACATTTATTCCTTCTAGAGCTTGAATACTAACAGCCATTAGCTTCTCGCTCTGGGTCTCTCTCTTCTTGAGGATGTGTTTATCATGCGGACTCATCTCCAGCCAGGTAGAGAGATCTGGACTCGGGTCTTTAGATTGTCTTTAAGACCATCCATAAGTACCGTGATGACCATTTCCCTGTGATGAGTGCTATCTTTAATATCTTCTATCCCAGTGTACTGGGTGACAGCCTGCAGAGCTTGGGTACACTAATCCTCTGCAGATTCACTCTCTTTTTGTTTTATGGTGAAAATTGTACTCCAGTTAACTACTACTGGAAAATATACACCCAATTGAGTTATTATGCGGGTAATGTTACCTTGGTTACCCTCGTCTATTAAGGGACCATCTCCATCCAATACGCAATCTGTGATAAACTTTTTCACATCGGTATTGTGTGGAAGACAAGCCCTTAACACCACTCACCAATCCTTATTGGTTGGTTCGTGAGCATTACCCAAATTTTTCAAAAATCTTTGGTATTTTGCTAATTCCTTCTTAGGGTCAGGGAAATCATTCATTATGGAATTTAGCTCAGTTCTTGTCCAAGGACAATGCATTGCTACATCCCTTGTGGGCACTACACCATTCGCATCTGGATTCCCATTGAGAACAGTTATTATCCGGATGGGATGGAGACCGGCCACACTGTTACCTTTTGACCTTGTTTTCTGGCTGGAGATTTAGCCTATTACTGCTACAGTACGCATAGGGTTAACAAATTCCTCTACAGGTGCAGTGGATGTTAACATTTCCTGTACTACCACTGATGAAGATGGGGCCACCACTCGTGCTTGTTGTGATGAAGCATCTAACATGGGAAATGGCAGACATAACAACAGGTTCATCATCCACACCAGAAACATTTTCCTTGTGATTACTCAAGAGAGGGTACAAGTTACATGTTACATTTTTATGAGTTTTTACATCGACTGTACCTACACCCCCATCCGCATAGGGCGGTGGTGGTGCACGTGAACCACTGACATTACCTTCCGCAACACTACCTTGCTCTGCGTGCATGCTATTTCGCGGCGCGCCTGCACCGCAGTTTTACTGCTGCATGTGCACTCCCTTGCATCGTGCACACAATGCTGGTTTGTGTCGCATGCACACCCTTAAGCCACGTATCCCCCTCGTGCTGCTACAATTTCAAACAATCATTATACTTTATCTTTTTCATTCGAGAGTGCACCATACAGATGCTATCTTGGACATTGTTCAATACCTCCTTATCAAAGCTGCCAATTCTGGGAAACGGTTTCACACTTTTCCTCGTCATTTTACACCTTACATCACAGTACCTAGTTGCATAAGCACCGTGCCTAGTATGCATAATATGCCGTGCCGACCCAAGCGGCGCTTCCAACAGCAGCACATCATCTAACATCTCTACCGTTTGCTTGGCTCCCATCCTGGGAAAATAACCCTAAGCTTTTCAATAAAGATTTAGACTGGTGAAAGAATGTCAAGGCTACTTTCACTTATCTGTGGACGATATTAATAGGATGTGCCCACAAACCTATGGAAGAATAACCAGGCTGCTTCCATGCACCTAATCCCTTTTTGACTACCTTTCACTGCTAGCATTTAGGTATTCGAATAACACCTACCCTTTTCAGTGATTTCGTCCACCCTCTGCTCAGTTCACAATCACAATTTGCCACAACTGTGCAGTTCAATTACAATGCTCAAATAACCCTAACTGATCACTGAATACTGCAATCACACTGAGAGCCGATACCTACAACAGAGACAACAACTTCACCCGCTTATGTGTATAGACTGCGGTATCTACTACCAAGCCACTAGGCTGACATCAGGCGCCTAGCACTTAAGGGTCCTACGATACCCTTAACTAGGGAACATGTTACCCCTATCAACAAATGTTCACTGTTACATACCCTTTTTCTGCACAGAAAAATTAACGTTCTCCCATATTTTGGCAACACTGACTTAAGATATTTACAACAATGTTATCTATCAATATCACAATGCAATCTCAACGGCTTTGTTTAAAATATGTGGCAGCAATACAGGAAATACGTATACGCTATTGTGCGACTAGTCGCATACACAATAATGTGACTGCTACACAAAACGTATTATTACCCTTACGCTATTGTGCGACTTCCCCTTTTAACATGAAAATTCTATCAACGAAGGAAAACAAACTATTTCATCCCTTGTACCTGGATTCTAATCAGCGCTCCTTGAACTCACACAATATACGGATAGTGGTCTCTCAGCAACCAAGTGGTAGCAGGTTCTCGAAGGCAAAGTGTTCTTTCCTGCTTATGGCACCTTTCCACCCTTTTGGTGAGAGATCGCTAACCGTGTGTCTATCGTGTAAGTAGTAGCGTGATCTCACACTGTGAGCCCCCAACTATCGATTCCAACCTAGCTATACACTCTAAAATTGTCGCTGTTTAGCATTATGATCCGCACAAGAAATAATTGCTTTCAGACTTTGACTGTGGTTCCAAAGCACAAAAGTTATTATTCACCATAAAAACAGATAGTTACATGCTGTGATCTAAATACAATTAGCGCAAACAAATTATACAGACACAAGGTACAGTCGTTACATATGCACACGCTCTGAGGGGGGCTGCCACTGACTCCTGTGTATGTGTGTGTGTTTGGTGAGGGGGGCTGGCACTAACCCCTTTGTATGTGTGTGTGGGGGGGATGGTGACTAGCACTGACCCGTGTGTGGGTCCTGTGTGTGAGTACAGTGGAGGTTATAAGAAAAAAACCTTTGTTAGAGGACTTATTTTGGTTGAGGCAATTATCGATTCCAACCTATCTATACACTCTAAAATTGTCGCTGTTTAGCATTATGATCCACACAAGAAATAATTGCTTTCAGACTTTGACTGTGGTTCCAAAGCACAAAAGTTATTATTCACCATAAAAACAGATAGTTACACGCTGTGATCTAAATATAATTAGCGCATACAAATTAAACAGACACGAGGTACAGTCGTCACATATGCACGCGCTCTGGATCCAGATCCCGGCATCAAAGATGAAACCTCCATCAACAGCAAAGCAAGAAGACTAGCATCTAGTTTCAGAGAGCCTGCATACTCTAGCATATACTCTAGCAGAGATAGGTTGGCATGATTCTATTGGTTCTTCTTTCTGGTTCTTCTGTTACAGTACAGTTCATAGGTCAATTCGTATGGTCACATTCCAGCCTCCAACAGCTCTTTGTGACCATTTTCCCACTGCATAACAAATTAGACTGACTGCATTACAGGAAACATTTCAATCCCTAACTCTCTATGATCCATAACTTGCAGACACATGTTGCGATTTCTTCCCCAATGGAACCGGAAATCTGCAAAGACACAGTGGTTTAGAATGACACCAAACACGGTCTGCTTATCATGCACTAAACCTTAGATATCAAATAACAAGAATTTCACATCATTACTAAGAATGAATAAAACCTTAAATATTAACCTTAATGCTAGGGAACCTTTTTATGTAAGTGTGCAGTGTGTAAGTATTGGGGTATTGAGAAAAGACGCTAGTTAGCGTTGTGCGACTACGTGTTTTGTGGCGTACACCATGGTACATGTTTTGCAGGGTTGATCATATTATATGTTTTAGTAACTGTCTGTATTTATATGATGAGGACTTTTAACATCTTTCTATTGCATGGGAATTGCACGACTAAATAATAGCATCACCATATGTACTTATGTGTGAGATTCGCTAAAATGGCGCTGGGCGGCCAGTCGCAAAATGGTGTCTTGTGGCCATTCGCAAAATGGCGTAGTGCAGATTTAATTTTAAACAGATTCGGTCTCAGCCAATTATCCGGCTTCGACACAATGATCACGTAAATTAGGGATAATTTGTGACTGAACATGCCACCCATACACAAACCCCAGTGCCAGTGTGCTGCACTTAGGTATTTCATTTCCACTTGCCACCGCAGGACAATACACTGAGTGACAATAGACATGCCCACAGGTGGAGCTAGACACACCCTTTGGGCGGAGCATGACATGTCGTAACCTCAGTGGTGTATGTTGCGAACTCTCATGCAATCTTGAATCTCCCTTAAACTAGTTTCCAAAAGTAGGCAAGTATGATCTAATATCTATCTATATATCTATCTATCTATCTCATATCTATCTATCTATCTATCTATCTATCTATCTATCTATCTATGGGATGTTGTTGCAGTGGTGGAACTAGAGAGTGGTGGGCCCAGGTGCAAGAATATGGTTTAGGCCCCCATATGCATAGCCACCAGTAGTGGTCCCCCTATTCAGTGCCCCCAGTAGTGCCCCATATACAGTGCCCCCAGTAGTGGTCCCCCTATGCAGTGCTCCCAGTAGTGCCCCATATAGAGTGCCCCCAGTAGTGGTCCCCCTATGCAGTGCCCCTTATACAATTACCCCAGAATTGGTCCCCCCCTGCAGTCCCCCCTATGCAGATGTCATGACGTCTCTCCCATCACAGACTGTGGGGGGAGCCAGAAGGCAGAGCTCATGAGTGAGCTCCAGCTGGCTCCCTCCGTGGAATCAGCAGCCAATGAGAGTCAAAAACACAGCCGCCGCCACTCTCACTGCGGTCTGCACTACACTTGTGGGGCCCAGGGAACACTAGCGGCGGATGAAGTGGTGGCTATGGGCCCCTGCACCACAGCGGGCCCCGGTGCAAGCAACCTGCTGCACCGCCACTAGTTCCACCACTGTGTTGTTGGTATTCCAACAGTCAAGATACCGACGGTCACGATACTGACAGCAGCATCCGACTGTCAGAATATAGACAGATTGCGGAGGTAAGTATTAGGGTCCGGGGAAGACTTAAGGTTAGGCACTGAGAGAGGGTTAGGCTGCAGGAGGGGAGGGTTAGGGTTAGTTGTGAGAGGGGAAGCTTAGGGTTAGTTGTGAGAGGGGACGGTTGGGCTGTGAGAGGGGCGGGTTAAAGGCAGCGTTAGGGTAAGGGTCATAATACTTACCTAAATCTGTTGGGATTTTGACTGTTGGGATGCTGCTGTCATTATTCTGACCCGGGCCCAGGCCCAGGCTTGCTGGAGTTACCCTGCAGGGACCCAGGTCCAATGTCACCCACCCTCCACGTTCCTGTCAGTAGCCCGGGTTTCCCCTATATTGCACGAACTTGGCTTTCTTGCTCCAGCCATCAACAGTGGTTACAGTATTATAGTGCATGCAAGGTTTGAACAGTGGCCCTGATTCAGAGCCGGACGCTCTGACAGAGCGCTTGCTCTGAATCAGGGCCGGCCTTCTTGGTTTTTAGAGCGGCCTCCTGGCCGCTCGCATAGCTGTGGGTGACCACCCACAGCTATAGCGAGCGGCCAGGAAGTTGGTCGCGATGGTCAAGACCTTGTGGTAGGGTCTCGTTGCCGCAAGCCCCAGAGAGATTTCGTCTCTCACAGAGCCGAAATCTCTCCCACTGACATCACTCGTGATGTTAGTGGGGCCGGCCCCAAACAGAGGCATTCACATGGGAACCTTTGATAAAGCTGCAGTTTCACGCAGCAAAACGCGTCAGACCTGGACTAGGATTTGGCTTACAGGAGACCACCCATACCGCTTAACATTTACTCATTTCCCTTAACTTTGGTGGGATTACCTAATACTGGAGATTCCGGATTTTGGACCAGGATTCATGCCCAGGGGGAATATTCATCTGCGAGAGCTCTGAGAGCATTGCTAAAAATCAAGACCCGTTTGATTGAGGACATTGATACTGGTAAATATATCTCCTACTGAGAGTGTACACCTTTTCTCACCATACCAATATTTGGGACTTTACGATATTTCAAGACTATTGCGTCACCAGACTTTAACAACACGGCTGCAGAGACATTGTGGCAAATGACATTGCTAATTTTACTCACCTAACGGAATATATACAGCCTTTGTGGTGGATCAACTCCATGTCCATTTATTGCTCAGCACACATATTTTTCTTCCATTAATTTCTTTTAGTGTATTGGTTTTATAATCTGTATTTTATGTGTATATTTTATCATATTGTTTGATTAAAAAACGATTTACAATTTTATGTCATTACATTTGAGCGCTGGTATTATCTGTATGTTATTCACATGGGAACGCCTCCGTTTGGGCAGCCACTCCCCCGGCCCGCCCACCAAAGGGGGCGTGCTGTCACTCAACATCGACAGCAAGCCCCCTTTGGTACGAGACCCGGAGCAACGGTGTGCCCGTTGCTATCCGGGTCTCGCGCATGCGTACGACGGAGCCGGCTCCATCGTGCGCATGCGCACTGGGTCACCATCGACCCGCTTGCGAGCGCATAGCGCTCACGAGCGG
This sequence comes from Taudactylus pleione, assembly GCA_031769625.1. Classification (NCBI taxonomy): domain Eukaryota; kingdom Metazoa; phylum Chordata; class Amphibia; order Anura; family Myobatrachidae; genus Taudactylus; species Taudactylus pleione. The sequence goes on from JAUIMM010000197.1 coordinate 3,665,169, forward strand.
GTCTGAATCAAGCCCAGTGTGAGGAGCAGCACTAACAGCCTGAAAAGTGACGATCGTGGATTTCTGTCCACGGACAGAGAGTCATACCCTCCATACTAGCCGGCCGGCGGTAAGCAACCAATATCTTGATAAAGTGGGGGAGAGCCGAATGCAAACTCGAGTATGCTTACAGAGAAACTCTCAGCATAGACAGCCCAGTTGAATGAGTGACAGAAGAGGCCATTTGTGGGTGGTGACAGGGGCAGGCCACTAGAAACGGGGGAGTGGAGGTACGAACGCAGGCGTGCCTGAGTGTTTCAACGCAATTTCTTAGGCGTGCATAATTAACAGGCAGCGTCATTGTACACGTCACCTGGTTGTATTTCACACTGAAGTGATTGCAGTGCTTCCGGCCAGGTATAGTCAACCTCAAGCGCTGCAAGCACATCCAATGGTGCTCGATGTACCAATGTATTCATGCTCTTCTAGGAGATGACGTGCGCAAATGGGCGTCTAATGAATGGCTGGTGGGCGTCTGCATACACAAACAACACAAAGTGATTGCTCGCCAAGACATAGTGGGCGTGCTGAATACAAAAAAGAGTTAAGTACTCCCGTACCTGCGCACGGCTAATAGACTAAAAGAATAGAGGAATACACAGTAATAAAAATGGAATTTGCATAAACCAACAGGGATAAGAGATAAAAAAGTCACTTATTTCGGTTGAATCCAAGTGATGTTTCTACCAATGAGGAACTTCAATCCTATGGGTGGTCTTGATTTTCAAATACCGGTCTCCATATTGAGAAAAAACAAAGAAAAAAACAGTGGTATAGTATATCTAAAATATATGGGTAATTCTGTAAAAAATAGTCCTCCACTTTGGGTCTTCAATTTATAAATAACATACCGTACTCACGTATAAAACGGAGTATGTACCACCCAAAAAGGGTTTCTTTATCCTTTATGTAGCTGAGTATACACAGGAATGGAATTCTTGACTTATTCAGAAATATATTATCAATAGTAGTAAGAGAGATGATGGGCGTACCCCAACTCACAATCAAGCATGCTGTGATAGATGTATCAAGGTTTCTTTATGTTGTCCCTATGGTCTCTCTTCATCCACCAATTCTCTTATTCACCTAATGTCCATGAAGCATATATTGAATTTTATATGAAATATTTTGTATTAGGAGCAGAATTGGTTTTAACAATTTTATTGATGCCAACACTAAAAATCCAGTAAAATAACAATCATTGTATACACATGGAGCAGATGGAACAGAATGCAATCACCTGAGAACGTGAGGACAGATCCGGACTGCCACGCTAGCAGGGAATGAAGCTCCAGGTGTATAAGTGTTACCTAGCCCATCCACCAACGTGTGTCGACCTTAGTCTTTATCAAGGTGTACATACCGGGGCTAGGAGGCCAGCTTAAATAGTCTCATTTGTCCCTCCTTCTCAATCAGGGGCGGAGTGGGGTCCACAGAAATAAAAGCAGAAACAAAAGTACAGCTCAGGCCTTGTCCTATGTTGCAAACCCATACATTTTCATAATACCACCTCAATATTGTAATCATTCAGTTGCATAAAATAAATTAATTGCGAGGGTTCCGTATTATACGTTCCACGTCGCATGTATTTCCGCTGGAAGTACTTCCTCCTCATTCGCGGCAGCTCACATATGCAGCGGATAAGATAGAGGACTCTGCTGTGCTCAGGGGGAAGAGTTTACCTGGCACAACCTAAGAATATAATCCTCTCCTTCTTCCGGCTGGAGATATTCCGGCTTCTATAGTACATGTGTTCTAAACAATATGGCTGTGCGTTCCAGATGGGGAGGGAGAGGACATTGCGCTATTGAGCTTAAGGTAGTAAATATGGCCATGCGTTCCAAACAGGAAAATATTGCACATTTATTTCCTTCCTCATATAGAGGCTAGGATAACTCTCTAATGTTATAAGAAACGGATATACAATACTTTCTAATTATAAGAAATGTAATATATATATATATATATATATAAAAGGAGGTTAGAAGTTAGCAATTAAGTATAGGACCATAGATCCTAAGGTGTCCCAGCTACTATATAAATCTCGGACATCAACATGGTCCACAGATTCTAATATATAGGTCGAGAGCCTGCTTTCTGATATAGTAACTAGGCTCATCCTCTTATCATATAACATTCTTTACATATATCTGAATAATGGTATGATCAGCTAGTACATTACATCTGTCCAGAACATCGTGAAATAACAATATCTATAGAGTAAAATAACAATATATCTCATATAAATAGTTTAAAAAATATTGAATATAAAACATTAAAAGAGGAGATGATAAAATAAAATAATAAACAATCAAGTTCAGTTAATAAAAATGAAATGATGGGAAAATAGAACTTATAGGATAAAGAAACCACTTGGTTTCAAAGTCTACATTTAACCCCGTAGGGACAAGAGTTCCCAAATCGAAGATGGTACACATTTCAAGATGTACTAATCGTTCTTCTATATTCTGTTTCCTCCAATTATGAGAGACTAACTTAATCCCACAAAAAAAACATCAGATCAGAAATTCTGCACTCATGTTTTGGGCAGAAACACCATGGGTCATCAACCCTTTCTTAATATTTTGATGGTGTTCTGCCATCCTGTCTTTTAACTTATGGGTGGTCCTCCCAACATATTGTTTTCTACACTTACACTGTAGTAAATACACTACATTCTTACTATGTCATGTTATGAAATCATTAATTTTGGATTCTTTTTTATTATCACTCGAGGTATAGGTAGTAATAGTAGTGGCATCACTCTTGCAATTCCTACACATTATGCAAGAGCCACAACGATAAAAGCCTTTTGATTTAATCAAATTTTTCTTCTTCATGTCCTCCGTGTCTAATGTGCTTATCGCAATCTGCCACCTTAGGTTGTCAGCCCTCCGATATACAAATTTTGTTTATTCTGGAAGGTATTCCCTAATTATGCAGTCTTTCCTTAAGAGTCCCCAATGTTTCTTAATGATGTATTCCAGTTCCTTATATTGACTATTATACTTCGTGATGAAGGGTATATTAGTAATTTCTTCTTTCTGTATGTTTTGCTTGACTAAAATATCTTCCCTCACACAAGTTGCATATTTTTTATATGGTTGTTCCAATTTAATTGAATCATACCCCTTTTTCTTGAACTGCTCCTTCAACATAGTACCTTGTACATGGTAATCTTCCAATCTTGAACAGTTCTTCCTAATTCTGTGGAATTGGCTGCTCGGGACTGATGCTAGTCATTGAGCGTGATGATTACTGTTCGATGGAATAAAGGAATTACATTCTGTCGGTTTGACATATGTCTTCGTTTGAATCATTTCATCTGCAAAAAAAATTTCTACATCTAAAAAGTTGACTGCATTTTTACTTGACTGAAAGGTCAATTCTATATTTTTATTGTTGTTATTCAATTGCATACAGAATGTTTCCAAGGGCAGTTGATTTCTTCTGCATCAATATATCTAGTCCATAACACCAGGTCCTCCCCAAGCTCCAAATCGTTATATATCACTTCTGATTCCCATTGGGCCAGAAATAAATTGGCATAGCTATGACCCAATGGGAATCATAAGTGATATATATCTATCGATCTCATATCTATCTATCTATCTATCTGGGATACGTTTGGCATCCCGGCTGTTGGGATGCAAAGCTTAAGTTGCCGTACTGGAATATCGATGCCAATCAGAATCTCTGCACCAGCATCCCAACTGCCGGGATACCGAAGGTAGGTAGCAGGGTTGGGGGGAGGGTTAGGTTTAGGGAATTAGGGTTAGGCACTAGGGGGAGGGTTAGGGTTAGGCACTATGGGGGAAGGGTTAGGTTTAGGGTGCAGGGAGGTGGTGGTTAGGTACCAAAAAGTGAGGGTTAGGGGTAGGGAGAGGGGGAGGGTTTTAGCATACAGACCCCCATGTGCCAGTATGTTAACCCTGTCAGGATTCTGAACCGTAGTTCCGGAGTATGCATACCGCTGTATTCATATCATGCTTACTGCTCCTGAACACAACAGGAAAGATTGATGAATCCATGTGTCCAGTGTGGAGATCGCCAATAGCTGAGAGTGTGGGAAGCTTATGGCCTCATACACGGTGCGATATCCCACCTTGCGATGTGATGGACGATCTGATGGCCGACATATCGGGCGGTCCCAGTATGCCAGCACCCCCTCCCCCACCGGCATAGTGCTGCATAGGATCATACATCGCTCACCCAGATCAACTGAACATGCAGAAAGATCTGGAGGAGCAATGTACGACCCCACAAGAGCGCACACTGGCCAATATCATACCCACACATGGTGCAATATACCAGCATTATCGTTCCAATCTGTTGGATTGGCTACTTTATCGCACCGTGCATGGGGGCCTTTAGTTCTGGGGATGACCCTTGGCTGGAATCTTTTTGGGGTGCCTTGCTTCTCGGACATGAACCCCTTAATGTTAGGGACGCCAGTATAGAGGGGCCTTGACGATTGGCGTGGCGCTTATTCATATATTTGCAAATGTATGTAACTAATACCTCTGACTCTCTATTATCATGTAGGATTTAAGTATTGTTTTTGCTGCAGTGTGCTGGGGGGTAAATCTCTTTTTTCTGTGTTCAGTGTAAACCCCGCCCTTTACAAGCACCTGTGTTAGGCAATTAAGCTAATTTGAGCAACTACCATATTTTTTTGCAAGTTTGGAGAGGCATGAAGGGAGTCAGCATTAGGAGGATGTGCTGATGCTTATAGTGCCATGTGGAGGTTTTTTGGGGTACCTCCAAGGTAAGTTAGCTCTCAGCTTTTATATGTACTGTTATCATGCAGTACACCAATTGTAATTATATGACCCAGAGTGGGTGCTACCATTATGTAGCAATAATTATTTTGGGGTGAGCGTTTGGGAGTGGGGCCCCCGGGGGGGTTCTGACTGGGCCTTTCTCATGGCATCACCACTTAATTCACATAGAATACCTTTATCACTTCTATATTTGTTTGTATATTATTTATGTCATTTTAATTCTTTCTCATTTCATTAACACTTATTGATTTATCCTTGCACATCTTTTGTTTACACTTCACTATCACCTTTTTCCCCTTTTTCCCGTTATGCCCTGGGGATGGCCCTTGGTTGGAATTTTTTTGGGTTCCTTGCTTCTCGGACGTGAACCCCTTAATGTTAGGGACGCCAGTATAGAGGAGCCTAGACAATTGGCCTGGCGCTTATTCATATATTTGCAAATGTATGTAACTAATACCTCTGAATCTCTATTATCATGTAGGATCTAAGTATTGTTTTTTCTGCAGTGTGCTGAGGGGCAAATCTCTTTTTTCTGTGTTCAGTGTAAACCCCGCCCTTTACAAGCACCTGTGTTATGCAATTAAGCTGATTTGAGCAACTACCATATTTTTTTGGCCTTTAGTTCCGGCTTGACAGACCTCTGACTATGTGGGTCTGGGCCCCAGATGGCAGACACCAGCACCTACATGCTGACCTCAGCATAATATTAAAAGGGTAGCTGACAATATCCACTGGTGCAGGGGAGAGAGCAGCATGAATGCTCCAGCGTTGCTCCCGTGCTCCACCCTGCATCTGGGGCATTGATGTGTCTCCCCTGAACCTGTGGATATTGCCAGCCACCACCTTTCTGCTGAGGTCAGCGTGCAGGTGCCGGTGTCTGCTATCTGAGATCCAGACCCGAACAGATGGAGGTCTGCCAAATGGGAAAAAACAGTGGGACAACGAATGTAGGGTCCCCCAAAAATGTCAATTACCAGTACTAGGATTTACCAGTCAGGGCTGATGGGACTATTGCTGGGGGGACACTGGGCATGGGGTCCCCTATCCATAATGCCAACAAGCCCTAGGTCATTTAGAACAAGGCTGGAATTCCTAGGAAAGCGGGGTCCACAATAGAAATGTGGTGGGTATGGGGTAAATTGTGATAATAAAAATAGAAAAATATTCCTTACTGGTGCACAGCAGGTCCTACCTAGCAAGCTTTGTAGTGCCCAATTTTAAGGGTTGCTGGGGAATGCAGGCACTTAAAGAACCACAAGTACCAGCATTCCATGGCTGGTAAAGCTTATGCCGTGTATCCACTAGACGATTAAAATGAGCGATTGAACTATAACAACATCATTATCGTTCAATCGCTTATTAATCATTCACAAATCGTGCATGAAAATGTCGAAAACGACCAGCGATACATGCTCCCGCTGGTCGTTTCTGACATCAGTCATCGTCTGAACATGCTGGTCAATCGGCCGATAATGACAGATTGGCCATGTTCAGGGATGAGGGAGGGTGCCTTCGCTGAACGACATATAGTTCAGTGTAGGCACTACAGGGGATGAGGAACGACTGTATGATTACAATGTTGTAATCGTACTGTCGTTCTATTATATGCTAGTGGATACGCACCTTAAGTGTTGGTAATAAAAATTTCAGGGGAACTCCATACTCTTTATCCCCTCATTTTTTCCACTACCACACTAGGGACCTCATTCAGACCTGCTCGCAAGCGCTATGCGCTCGCAAATGGGTCGATGATGGGGCACTTAGCGAGTGAGAGATTAATTCGCTCCGGGGCTCGCTACAAACGGGGTGGCTGTCGATGTTGATTGACAGCTTGCCCCGTTTTTTAGGTGGGGAGGGGGTGGCTGGAGAAACGGAGGCATTCCTCACTCATGATGTCAGTAGTGAGCTTCCTGCTCTATTTGAGCGGAAAGCTCACTGGGGCTTGCGGCAGATTAGACCCTACCACAAGGGTCACCCACAGCTTAGCGAGCGGCCAGGAGGGCGGTTTAAAAAAAAAAGTGGCCACCCTGATTCAGAGCGAGCGCTTGCTTTTTGCGAGCGCCTCTGAATGAGGGCCTAGGCTTAAAGGCCTAAGACTGGTTAACATTTGTGGGGGTGGAGAGCCCACAACAGGTTTTTTATTTAATTATTTAGAATTTTTGCATTAAAAAACAAAGGCTTTACAGATCCTAAGGATATATGCACTCAGGGTAAAACAGACTTTCTGCCAAATGCCAGAAGGGCTAAAGGCCAGGTGGGTAGGTCCAGCCTTGGGAAGGCCTGACTGAGCAGCTCCGCCTCCTGGTACTCTGCTCGACTGGCATGCTTAGACTGGGGCATGCCATGAGGTGTGGCCACGCCCCGCAAGACATGATCACACCTCTTCTCATGCGTGAATAATGTAGGCAAAAGGAATGCCGGAGCCAAATTAATGCCCCAGTCTTTCTAACTACACACTTGCCATAGGCAGGTCATTTTCTTTGGCGGGATTACTGTGGCTTTCCGGCAGGTTTCAAACTTGCTGCTTAGTATATCTGGTGGTGTCTCTACCTTACATGGGTGAAAATCAGGATGGTGTTTTCTGTACTAAACTGTGCTTACTCAGTGTTTTTATGGCAAATGTTGCAGTCTCTATGGTTATTACAAACCCACCATTTACTACAGTAATTTCACCGATTGCCTTTGATTTCCTTTACCACGTTAGGGGATACATATTGGTCACAAATGCCAGTAATCCAATACAGACGGTATTCTCAAAATACCCAAATCTCAGACAGCATGTTCTATTTGGTCATGTGACTCAGTGACCCTTTTCCCACGTGTGTTATACTGTGCTGATAACACTGCACAACAATGAAAATGTGTCCGATGTGAAAATAGTTACTTCTAATTGATTTCAGCATGCAAAGAATGAATATGACATTTTAAACTCTCAGTTAGCTCTGAGTTCCAAGATATAGCCCATTTATGACAATGTAGGGGTATTCCTAGTGAAGTGGGCAGAATGGAGAGAATCTTACCATCAATCTGCGTTCCACGCAGAGGGGGCGGGGCCTAATGACCCAATTAAATGAATCAGTTATTTGTCCCCTCCCCTATTCAAATATATGTGATTCACGGGATTATCCACACAAGAGAACTGTGGTGCACTGAGTGACAAGCATAGTGATGCCACCAAGACATTTCAGTAATGGAACAAAGATATCAGGGTGGGTGATTCACTACTGTTGGACAGTGACAAGAGATGTCCCAGAAGAGGAGTACAAGCGACAAGCAAAGAGACAGCACCCCCATGAATAGGCCACTATATTAGATAGTACTTTCGTATGCTGTATGTTTGTTTCGTATGCTGTATGTTTGTTTCGTATGCTGTATGTTTGTTTCGTTTTGTGTTCTTATTTGTGATTGATTGAATTATAACAACTGTTATTTATTTTCTATCAAGAAAATATCAGATTATTTTAAAATAGCTTTTCACTATGACTATATTACTAATGTACATACAGTATAGTGCAAGTAGTGTAGCTCAAAAAATAGAGCTAGTAAAAACATTCTGAAATCATTTTAGTTTTTCTTGACCTCAAATTAGTAATGTATGACTATTTTTAGAAAGGAAACAAATTAAAAATATTAATTTGTTGTACAGTGTAATCTCTCATCAGCACATGAGACAAAGATGCATGAAGACCCCATCAAAAACCCATTCTCCCTTATATGTTTTTGATGGACTTCACTCAACTGTATATACTCTCCTACTGTGCACATGATGGATATATCCAAAATATGTGATACAGGGGGGGCGGAGGGTTATTCATAAAAGTTCAAAAGCAAAATGATGCAGTCATCTACAGTAACCAATCAGCAATTAGATTTGATTGATTACGGAGAACTCAATTAAGGAAATGTTTGGGTTTAATCTGCAATTTTTGTTTTATTTCCAATAGAAATTCAGTGTGCTCCAAATTACTAAAACTTAAAAAAAAAAAATCAAATTTTAACTTTTAACAAATAATATGCTGAGCAAGCGCATTTGTTGAAGGGCGTTTCAGCGTGATCTTGAGCTCCATTACCCCAGCTCTCAATAATGTCTTAATAGACAGTATTGAAGTGCCTACAGTATGTTGAGCAAATTAGGGCAATTTAAATAAGGTTGTCATACACAGCTCATCCAGCAGACAGGTTTGAGTAATGTCTCCTTTGCGCTATATATTATGAGAATAGTATTTTATGTCACCCTAGCACCGCATCTCATGCTTTTTACAGCACCAATTTTAGGTACATATCCTTATTTTAAGGGAAATATATATTTTAATGCTGCATTTCCCATTTTCTATGTATCATGTTTATGACCTGTAAACGTGATTTATACATTTCGAGGAGTGAATATCTGATTATCTTTAAATGAAGGTATCAGTATATCCAGAATAAATTACTGACTTGCAATTGGGAGGATGGGAAAATGCGGATTCTGGTAATAATTTATTTTATTACCAGAATCCGCATTTCCGCATGGTATTAGGCTCATCTCCATCTTGCTTCCAGGTAAATTATTTTGTCTCAGTTTATAATTGGCCAAGAAAGTCACATGGCCTGATTCTGATTCGGCTGTAGCTCCAGGTCTGGAAGCTTCTTGCAATGATCAGCAGACTAGTGCATACGCCGCTAAAAAGCTATTGCAGATTTGACTTGTGGGGGCCCTATATACCACAGTTTCTCGTCACCCTAGGAACATTTTTTTTCCTTTTTATTCACCTCAGTAGTAATGCCCCTCTTGCAATGCCCACTGTAGTAGTGCCCCTTATGCAATGTCCCCATTAGCAGTGCCCCTTATGCAGTGCCCCTAGTAATGGTCCCCCATATGCAGTGCCCAATGTAATAGTCCCCCCTATGCAGTACCACCTGTAGTAATGCCCCTTATGCAGTGCCCCCAGTAGTGGTCCCCCTATGCAGTGCCACTTATATAATGCCACCTATAGTGGTCCTTATATAGTGCCCCAGACCCAGTAGTGGTCCCCCCCTATGCAGTGCCCCTTATATAATGCCCCTAGTAGTGGTCCCCCTATACAGTCCCCAGTAGTGTCCCTTATATAGTGCCCTAAGACCCAGTAGTGGTCCCCCCTATGCAGTGCCCCTTATATAGTGCCCCCAGTAGTAGTCCCCCCTATGCATTGCCCCCAGTACTAGTCCCCTCTATACAGTGCCCCCAGTAGTAGTCGCCCAATGCACTGACCCTAGTAGCGCCCCCCAGTGCCCCCATGAAGCGGCCCCCCTATGCAGTGCCCCCTGTAAAAGTGCCCCCTGTAACGGGCCCCCCTATGCAGTGCCCTCTGTAGCGCCCCCCCTATGCAGTGCCCCTTACACACACACACACAAAAAAAAATCACAACTTACCTGAATCCCCGCTCCGGACGCGACCGCTGCAGTTAGCTCCGGGTCCCGGCTCTTCTCCTTCACTATGGGAGAGACGTCAGTGTCATGACGTCTCTCCCATCATACGCTGCGGTGGGAGCCGGAAGGCGGAGCCCATGAGTGAGCTCCAGCCGGCTCCCTCCTTTGTGCAGCAGCCAATGAGAGTCTGTCTGACTCTCATTGGCTGCTGTAACAAACACACAGCTGCCGGCGGCGGCGGCTGTGTGTTTGTCACTGTGTAGTGTGGTCTCGCTCCCGGTGGTTTACACTACACTAGCGACGGGGACACTAGCGGCAGGTGCAGACAGCGCACCGCTGCTAGTGGGGGCCCCTCCATGTGTGGGGGCCCAGGGAAGACTGCCCTTGTCGCACCCCCCCTTAATCTGGCCCTGCCTGGGAGTGAGGTGGGCATGTAGACAGACTTCTGTGCGAGTCTGAGGTGTGTGTATAGACAAGGAACACCGTTTCCTGACGGATCTCTTGCTCCCAGCATGGGGCTAATGTAAGTGCTGATACAAAGGATAATGTTGCGGCTACGGTCGGAAAAACAGCGGGCAGTGAATGAATCTGAGTGGATAATAACATTAGCATATTGTAGTAAATGTGGCTGCGTGGCAGTCTGCACTTGTGGCCACTTTGTGTCAGGCTCAGAATCAGGGCTGCCACGGCTGTCTGCACATTTTATTTTGCACCAATTTTTCAACAACATTGAAGCGTGACTCTAGTCTGAATTTCTATGGTCCATCTGCACTGAGGGCCTGATTCAGAAATGGACGCAATTCCGATGTTTACACAGTTCAGCGATTATCGGTAATCTTTGTATTTGTCTGAGTCATACTGCCCATGCGTCAAGTTACATTAACGTCGGTGGTTGCAGCGAGCATTTGGCTGTAGCGTGATTGACCGTTTGGGGTGCTAAATGGCAGGGGTGCTGAGAGGGGAAGGGCGGGTACTAATTACTTTGTTGGAGGGCTCAACGGGGAACCGACCCAGGTCCGGGTCAGCACCTTTGCAGCTATGATGCAGGGGACAAATGCCCCCCACCATGCAGACGTCGACGTCACCCACCCTGTGCTGCTGTCGGCACCTCCTGTGCACCATGAAATCTGTGGATTTGCCATGCCCCCCTCAGTACTCAGGCTCATGGCAACTCTCAGCGGCCATGGGGAGTGGGAGTCTCAATACAAATACCGGCGGCTGCAACATTTGCATTTTTCGCACAGCCGCTGCGCAGACAGACGCAGCAGAGGCAGCATTAGCGTAATCAGGCCCAGAGACTTTATGTGACATTCTGCAAATGTTTGGACTAATGAGCGAAATTTGCATATCTGCAAAAAAGCATCACCTGTAAGTTCTGGGCTACAACCCTAAATTAATTATACTTTTTTCTTATGATCGGAAGCTGCTGCTCACCTCAATAGCTTGTCTCAGAGAGGATTTCTTGCAGTTTAGAATTGTAGTCAAATTGCCCTCTTGTATGTCTGTTATTATTTATATTATTAGTATTTATTTATAGTGTTTTATTGGTAGATCCTATGATGTTAATAGGTGCCAGGGGTGTGTGATGGAGGTTAGGCCCTCATTCAGAGTGTACGCTCTGAGCAGAGCGCAATCTCTGAATGAGGGCCACCCTCCATAAAAATGGAGTGTCCTTCTGGACGCTCGTATAGCTGTGGGTCACCACCCACAGCCTATACGAGCGTGCAGTTTGATGGCCGCGATGGTCGTGACCATCGCGACCATCACCACTGTGAGCCAGAGCCTGTGGTTGAGGTTTTCAACCGCAAGGCCCGGAGTGATTTTGCCTCTATCAGAGCCAAAATCACTCCCACTGACATCGATGTCAGTGGGCCGGCTTCTGACGGTAGGCGTTCCCTTGGGAACGCCCCCGTCAGGGAGGCACGCCCCCAGCACGCCCACCAAAGGGGGCGTGCTGTCAATCAACATCGACAGCACGCCCCCTTTGATCAGACACAACGAGCGAAGGAAAGTCCTTCGCTCGTCGCGTCTGGCGCATGCGCACGACGGAGCTCCCTCCGTCGTGCGCATGCTCAGTGCAGACCATTGACCCACTTGCGAGCGGACAGCCGCTCGCGAGTGGGTCTGAATCAGGACCTTAGTCCACTCCACACGGCAGATAACTTATTCAGCTTGGATCGCAGGCCTGCGTTTGCATGCTCCCGGACAATGTTTGCGGTCTGCGCATGCCCCACAGAGCGCGTGCGCAAACCGGATGCTGCGATCGCGAATGCGAATGCAGCAGATACGCAGTGGCATGGAGAAATGATTGACCACAAGTGCCGTTTGGAGGAGGAGAGGGGGAGTGGTCGAGGGAACCTGTGCGTTTGAACGCCGTTACAGAGGCGTGTATAATTATTCCCCAGCGATGGCATACGCACCCAGAGCTCTACTTGGCGACAGGAAACTTTGCAGGTTGTGAGCCAGGTCAAGCTCAAACATAACTCTGCGTATGGATCCGATGTTACCGATGTCTTCGCTGACTTGCGGATGTATGTAATGGGAAGTGGGCGGCTTTATAAGCTGGTGAGCGTATTGGTATGGTACTGCGATCGCATTCATTTGCATATTTTCACAATGTGCGTGCGATTGCCGACTTGCGATCCAAGCTAAATGATGCCCTTAACCAGGGATTGGTTAATTAACCAGTAGAAAGCAGGTGCAGAATAACACAGGGTTAAACAGTATGCAGCAGGTACACAATGTGGTATCTCCAGGTGCAGCCAGGAACGTATTGGCTTAATGCCGCGTGTATATACTCAGTCGTGGAATTGGAGTATATAATATTTATGTATAAAGGTTGCTGTCAATATCCTGATTGTGGGGACTCCGGTGCTCAGAATACCGGTGCCGGAATCTCAACACTTATGAGAATCCCGGCACTGCATCCAGACTGCTGGAATCCCGAAGGTAAAGTAGCGGGGTTGGGGGGAGGGTTAGCATTAGGTCTAAGGGATAGGGTCAGGCACTAGGGGGACCCTTAGGGTTAGTTACTAAGGGGGGAGGATTAGGTTTAGGGTGTGGGGAGGGGTAGGTTAGGGTTAGGCACTAGGGGGGAGGTTAGGGTCAGGCACCGGAGAGGAAGAGTTAGGGGTGGAGAGAGGGGGAGTATTAGAATACTGACCGACAAGTGTCGTAATCTAACTCTGTTGGGATGCCGGCGATGGATTCTGGAAAGCTGACCGCCAGGATCCCGAGCGCCAGCATCCTGTACCGATCCCATATATACTATATATAGGTAGCAGTGGTGACACAGTGGGTCTTTGCTGTGATATAGAGTTGGGTACAGGATCCTGATGGTCAAAATGCCAATGGTCAGAACGGTCAGAATCCTGACAGATTTGTGCAAGTATCATAACCCTTACCCCAACCCTCCCCTAACCCACCCCTCACGTAGCCTAACCCTAACTTTCTCGTCCCTCATCCTAACATTAACTCTCCTGTCCCACAGCCTATCCCTAACCCTCTCCTACCACAGCCTAACCCTCCCTCTAGTACCTAACCCTAACCTTCTCCCTAACTCTAAGCCTCCACCTAACCCTATTACTTACCACCACAATCTGTCAGTATTCTTCTGACTGTCAGGATGCTGACTACATCCTGTGATATACAGTACAGCAGGCTTGCCTACCCTCCCGATTTGGTTGAGAGCCTCCCGAATATCAGGTTGTGCCGCTCCCGACCCCCCGGAAAGGCAGGCAAGCCTCCCGGCTGCCGCTTGATCCCCGGACTAGTACTAGAAACCCCCGCAGTGGGGGTCCCGATTACGCAATTCTTTATTTTCGCTTCTTTATTTTCGGCATTGTGAAGAGGGGGCTGGGCCACGATGACGCGATTGTATGGTCACGCCCCCTGGCCCCACCCCCAAAATGGTGTCATAGCCCGGCCACGCCTCCCGCTATATGCAGGCATTCAGCTCCCTCCCGATAGGAGGGAGCTGAATGTCGGCAAGTATGATATACAGTACAGGTTCTGTTGTGAAGAGATGCTCAGGGGCACGTCCTTCACCATACAAGACTGAAGAGAGAAGATGTGCGGATTACCATGCATGTGCAGTAAAGCAATGGTCAGTTCAGAGGTCCCGCCTTTGGAGGTCCACGGTCCTAGTGCCCGATCAGAACATATTTTACCAGGAAAAACACATTGACGGTCACTCCTCATTTTCAATGATGTCCTAAAGAGTGTCAACATGAATTTAAGGGGCTGTGCAATAAACTATGGGCCTGATTCAGAGGCGCACGATATTTGCGTGCGCTCGCTCTGAATCAGGGCGTCCCTATTTTTTTAAATTCCGGCCTCCAGGCCGCTCGCACAGCTGTGGGTGACCACCCACAGCTTGTGTGAGCAGCATGGCAATGATCGCGATTATCGCGACCATTGGCATTGCGAGGAGACCCTTGTGGTAGGGTCTCAGCAATCGCAATGCCAAGTGGATTTCCAGCTCTAATAGAGCTGGAAGTCCACTACTGACATCACGAGTGATGTCAGTAGGGCCATCCACAAATGGCAGGCGTCCCATTTTGCTGCGAGCTCTGGAGCGAGTGAAGGTCTCACTCGCTCTGGGGCTCGCGCACGCCGCGAGTGCACACTGGGCCACCATCGACCCACTTGTGAGCGTAATGAAATGGTATACAAATGACATCAGCATCTGTCATGTAGTTTCTAACCAATGGAGTTAGCAAGATTTTTTTCTACACAGTTGGCACACATTTTATTCACAGGAACACAGCACAGAATTCCTGCTAAGCTTCAGTGCTCCCAAGTTCTGCAGTAGGAAAGCCAAAACCTGTGCTCTTAGGGCCTGATTAAGGTTGGTTCGCACGCACCCGCTAGCTGCAAAAATATGCTAATGAATGCAATCACACGGCAACCGCAGCACTATACCAAGATGCCCATCACTGTATAAAGCCGCCCACTTCCCATGGCATGGATACGCAAGTCAGCGAAAACATCAGTAACATCGGAACCATTCGCACAGTTGTGGTTGACCTGACCCTACCCCACAAACTGTTAAACTTCCTGTCACCATCTAGCCCTCTTCCAGCGTATACAATCGCAGGGGCTTCATTATGCACGCCCCTGTAATGGCGTTGAAACGCACAGTCATGCCTGCATTCCGCTGACCACCCCCCCTCTCCACCCCCAAATGATCACTTCATGTCAGTCACTATGAGATGGGACTGCGTGCTCGCGGTCATTGCTTCCCGATCACAGCGGCCTGTTCGCGCTCACGCACTGCGATGCATACGCATGCGCAGAGTGCAAACATCGACCGTCTGTGTGCGAACGCAGCCTTGCGAACCAACCTGAATAAAGCCCTGAGTTCTTGGCTTGAGATTGGTGACAAATCATGTGTATTTACTATTTAGCCTATTAAAATAGAGATTATAAAAAAAAGTCTAATAGAAGTGGAGGGTCAACTGAATTATTTCCCCCCTGCGAGTAAGTGTGACCTCTACTCTCTGCTCATTCTCCTCAACCTCTCAGCTGCTTTTGACACTGTGGTCCACCCTTTCCTCCTACAAATCCTTCACTCCCTCTGTCTACTTGATACTGCCCTCTCCTGGGTGTTCTCATACGGGATACGTTCAATATCCTGACAGTGGCGATTCTGCTGGAATCCCAGAGGTAAGCTGGGGGGGAGGGTTAGGGGTTATGGTTAAGCACTAGGGGGAGGGTTAGATTTAGGCACTAGGGGGGAGGTTAGGTTTAGGGACCAGGGAAGGAAGGTTAGAGTTAGGGTAGGGTTAAGGGTTAGATTAGGAACATTTACCTCCAGTTGTTTAAATGTTAACTTAGGCCCTGATTCAGAGCCGGACGCTCTGACCAGAGCGCTCGCTCTGAATCAGGGCCCACCTCCATTAATATGGAGCGACCTCCTGGACGCTCGTATAGCTGTGGGTCACCACCCACAGCATATACGAGCGTGCAAAATGATGGTCGCGATGGTCTTGACCATCGCGACCATCGGAACTGCGAGTAAAAGCCTGCGATTGGGTTTTTTTGGGGGGGGGATCAGAGCCAAAATCACTCCCACTGACATCACTAGTGATGTCAGTGGGGCCGGCTTCAGACGGTAGGCGTTCCCTTGGGAACGCCTCCGTCTGGCAGCCACGCCCCCGGCACACCCACCAAAGGGGGCGTGCTGTCAGTCACCATCGACAGCACGCCCCCTTTGATGAAACACTCCGAGCGAAGGAAAGTCCTTCGCTCATCGGGTCTCGCGCATGCGCACGACGGAGCTCCCTCCGTCGTGCGCATGCGCAGTGGGGACCATCGACCCACTTGCGAGTGGGCAGCCGCTCGCGAGTGGGTCTGAATGACCCCCTTAGTCGGGATGCCAGCATAGGGATTCTGACCGCTGGGATCCCGAACGCCGGCACCCCGTACCCAACCCTCTCCTACCTTTCTGACATTTCTTTCTCTGTTTCCTCTCATGACTCCACTTCCCCACCACTTCCACTAACAGTAGGTGTCCCCCAAGGTTCTGTTCTTGGACCTCTCCTATTTTCTCTGTATACCTCCTTTTTAACTCACCAGCTCTTTTGGCCTTCATTATCATCTCTATGGTAATGACACTCAGATCTACTTTTCTTCCCCTAACCTCTCCCCCACTCTCCTCACTCGTATTATTACTAGGGGTGTGCACCGGCCACTTTTCGTATTTGTGATTTGGTTTTGGATCTGGATCTTTCTTCGTGTTTTGGATCTGGATTGGTTTTGCCAAAACCACCCTTCCGTGTTTTGGGTTCTGGGTTTTGTGTTTTGGATCTGTATTTTTTTTTTAAAAAGCATAAAAACAGCTAAAATCACAGAATGTGTTGGTTTTTCTGCTCCTATGCTATTATTAACCTCAATAACCTTAATTTCCACTAATTTCCAGTCTATTCTGAACACCTCACACCTCACAATAGTGTTTTTATGTCCAAAAGGTTGCACCGAGGTAGCTGGATGACTATGCTAAGCGACACGAGTGGGCGGCACAAACACGTGACCCATCTAGGAGTGGCAGACAGGATGGCAGTTTGAAAAACTAGGCCCCAAACTGTACATAATGCAAAGAAAAAAAAGAGGTGCAAGATGGAATTGTCCTTGGGCCCTCCCACCCACCCTTATGTTGTATAAACATGACATGCACACTTTAACAAACCAATCATTTCAGCGCCAGGGTCTGCCACACAACTGTGGCTGAAATGATTGGTTCATTTGGGCCCCCACAAAACAAGCTGGCAATTAATCTGTCCCTGCACAAACTGGCTCTACGGAGGCAAGATGTCGTCCTCATTCTCCTCATCCACCGATTCCTCACCCTCTTCAGTGTTGTGTACATCCTCATCCTCACAGAGTATTAACTCGTCCCTGCTGGAATCCACCACCACAGGTCCCTCTGTACGTTCTGGAGGCTGGTCTCCCTGGAAGAGTTGATAATTCATTTTTATGAACATCATCTTCTCCACATTCTGTGGAAGCAACCTCCTACGCCTTTCGCTGACAAGGTTCCCGGCTGCACTAAACACTCTTTCGGAGTACACACTGGAGGGGGGCAACTCAGGTAAAATAGAGCCAGTTTGCACAGGGGCCTCCAAATTGCCTCTTTTTCATGCCAGTACAGGTATGGACTGTCTGACATGCCTACTTGGATGCTGTCACCGATGTAATCCTCCACCATTCTGTCAATGGTGACAGTACCATATGTAGTGACAGTAGACATGTCAGAAATTGTTGCCAGGTCCTTCAGTCCGGACCAGATGTCCAAACTTGGTCCTGCCTGCCCTGCAACACCGCCAGCGGGTTGCTTAGGATACCTAAGTTTTTTCCTGGCAGCCCCAGTTGCGGGAGAAAATGAAGAATGACCTGTTGACGTGTCACGTTCTGCTTCAGCTGACAGTGTTTTCACCAGCAGGTCTTTGCACCTCTGCAGGCTTGTGTCGGCCGGAAAGAGAGACACCACATAGGCTTTAAAACTAGGATCGAGCACGGTGGCCAAAATGTAGTGGTCTGATTTCAACAGATTGACCACCCTGGAATCCTGGCAAAGCGAATGAAGGGCTTCATCCACAAGTCCCACATGCCGAGCGGAATCGCTCCATCTTAGCTCCTCCTTCACTTTCTCCAGCTGCTTCTGCAAAAGCCTGATGAGGGGAATGACCTGACTCAAGCTGGCAGTGTCTGAACTGACTTCACGTGTGGCAAGTTCTCCACTGCGCTTGAGTCAGGTGCATACCCCCTCCTTTGCCTATGTCATAGGTGGATGTATAGGCTTGAATGGCCTTTTGCTGCTCCTCCATCCTCTGAAGCATATAGAGGGACACAGGCGCACGCTTGCCACTACTTTGTTGATGCACATGCGGCTACTGCGCACACAATTCACAAACACAAAAAAATATATATTTTTTGTTTTGTTTGGAGTGCCCTTTGGGGGTTACAGCACCCTTTAACGGACAAGCCAGCTGGCCTTTTACTTATGGGACACAGGCGCACGCTTGGCGCTGCTCTTTTGTTGATGCATGTGCAGCCACAATGCACACAATTCACAAACACAGAATTTTTTTTTAATTTTGTTTGGAGTGCCCTTTGGGGGTTACAGCACCCTTTAGCTGTCAATCCAGCCAGCCCTTTATTTATGGGACACAGGCGCACGCTTGGCACTACTTTGTTGATGCACGTGCGGCTACTGCGCACACAATTCACAAACACAAAAAAATATATTGTTTTATTTTGTTTGGAGTGCCCTTTGGGGGTTACAGCACCCTTTAGCAGTCAATCCAGCCGGCCCTTTATTTATGGGACACAGGCGCACGCTTGGCACTACTTTGTTGATGCACGTGCAGCTACTGCGCACACAATTCACAAACACAAAAAAATATATTTTTTTATTTTGTTTGGAGTGCCCTTTGGGGGTTACAGCACCCTTTAGCGGTCAATCCAGATGGCCTTTTATTTATGGGACACAGGCGCACGCTTGGCACTACTTTGTTGATGCACGTGCAGCTACTGCGCACACAATTCACAAACACAAAAAAATATATTTTTTTATTTTGTTTGGAGTGCCCTTTGGGGGTTACAGCACCCTTTAGCGGTCAATCCAGCCGGCCCTTTATTTATGGGACACAGGCGCACGCTTGGCACTACTTTGTTGATGCACGTGCAGCTACTGCGCACACAATTCACAAACACAAAAAAATATATTTTTTTATTTTGTTTGGAGTGCCCTTTGGGGGTTACAGCACCCTTTAATGGACAAGCCAGCCGGCCTTTTACTTATGGGACACAGGCGCACGCTTGGCGCTGCTCCTTTGTTGATGCACGTGCAGACACAGTGCACACAATTCACAAACACAGAAAAAATATTGGGTTTTTTTTGCATTTTTTGCACTTGGGGGGAGCACCCCTGATGGACAGAGCACCCCCTGGACAACACTACAGCACCCCTTTAGGACTGGGACACTGCACAGGACTTTGGAGTGGACACAGCCCCTATGGACAACTGACTGCACAACACAGTCCAGCCAGCCCCTATGGACTTTGAAGTAGTGGACACAGCCCCTATGGACAACAGCACCACAGCACAGCACAGCACAGCACAGCACAACACTACTCTGCACTACACTACACTACACTATACAGCCCAGCCAGCCCTAAATCCCACTCTCCCTCTCCACTGTCCACAGCCGAGTGAGAAAATGGCGCCGACGTGGGTACCTTATATAGGATCCACAACCCGCGAGACCCGGAAGGCGGGATGATGACGTTTTGCCTCGATTTCAGATCCGAGTCAGGCGGGGAAAGTCGAGCATGACTCGGAACGGCCTCGGATCGAAGGGGCTCTGGGGGGTTCAGATTTCAGAAATCCGAACTCGCTCACCCCTAATTATTACCAGTTATTTATATAGTGCCCACATATTCCGCAGTGCTTTACAGATAATATTTGTCCATTCACATCAGTACCTGCCCCACTAGAGCTTACAATCTAAATTCCCTACCACATGCACACACACTAGGGTTCATTTTTGTTGGGACCCAATTAACCTACCAGTATATTTTTGGGGTGTGGGAGTAAACCGGAGCACCCGGAGGAAACCCACGCAAGCACAGGGAGAATATACAAACCTATCTCCGACTGTCTCTCTTCTATCTCTTCCAGGATCTCCCAGCGCTTTCTTAAACTTAGCATGTCTAAGGGGCCTATTCATCATCACATATTTTTTTACAAAAGCAGGTGAAAATTTAAATTTTCACATACTTTTGTAAAAATTCATCAAGTTCCGAAAAAGCATTTTTTTGGGAACCGGATGGTGCTACTGAACGCACGGCAGCCTGTGAAGATTTACATGTCAGCCACAGCAGAGGGATCTATTAATATCCCTACCTGCTGTGTCTGCACTGCAGAGCCTCGGAGCTGAGAGCTCGGGGGCACCGCAGATATGTGGCCCGGACTCACCGACAGAAGACAGATCATGAGGGGGATTGGACACCCATGGGAGGGGCAGGACAGACACACGTGGGGGGGAGGGAAGCCAGATCGACCACCGGCGGGGAGGGAGAGGGGCCGGATTGGACACCGGAGGATGCAGATGGAGGAGGTGAAAGACAGCAGGGAATAGAAAGGAATACCTCAGCTGCAGGGGAAAAGTATCACTTTTACGTAAAGCTAACTTTGCAAAAAGAGTGATACAGTACTTTGGCCCTCATTCAGAGCCGTTCGCTATTTGCGGTCGTTCGTTTAAAAACAAGGGGTGGCTATTCAAATGATCCGTACGCACATTGCAGTCTGTTCACAACTCTAAGTCTGAACGAACGAGCAAAACATACGCTCGTTTATTTGTTAAAAACGCCCCCTGGCCGCACGCATCCTACGTAATGTCCGCTATTTATTAGATTAATCGAGTACATCGACCAGCGTATGAACTGCTCGCTATTCTTGTGGTTGGTGTTTGCTACCACAAATTTGCGAGCAGTTCTGGCTATAAAATAACCCAGTGACGTGGTCAATGACGCTGCTGTTTTAAATATACACACCCATAAAACGCCCGTTTTGACCTTTAAGCACGCCTGCGTTCGGATCTCCACTCCCCATTTTCAAGCACCTTCCCCTGTTACCACCCACATACGCCTCATTCTGTCACTCAAAATAGCAGGCACTCGCTATATAGCGTACAAACGATTTTCGGCCGCACTGACTGGTTCGCGCATGCGTACTAAAAAGCGTACGCATGCGCAGATGTGCAAACATCGCTCGGAACGAGCGTACTGCCGCTAACGAGCGGCTCTGAATGAGGGCCTTTGTTAGTGAGGCATGATGAATTCCTCCAAAAGTTTTTTTAAACTTGCAGCAAGTTTAAAACATAATTATCACTAGTGATAATTATGTGATGATGAATAGGCCTCTAAGACTGAGCTGATCATCTTCCCATCCTCTCGCATAACCTCACCTTCCACAGTTTCATTATCTATTGATGGCACAACCATCTCCTCCAGCTCTCATGTGCGCTGTCTTGGAGTTATCCTTGACTCCTCCCCCTCTTTCAAACCACACATTTAGTACCTCACTCAGTCCTGACGTTTCCATCTCAAAAATATTTCCAGGACCAGACCCTTTCTCATCCTGGTTACTACTAAGACGCTCATCCACTCACTGGTCTTCTCCAGATTGGACCAATGTAAACTTCTCCTATCTGGCCTTCCTGACTCCCACCTCTCTCCACTCCAAACGTTCTCCAAACTCCCACCTCCCCTCTCCTGCATTTCCTACAGTGGCTCCCTTTCCAATTCAGAACCCAACTCAAGCTTCTTACACTCACTTTTAAAGTACTCTCCCATTTACATGTCCTTTCTTCTACCTCTTCTGTGTCACCCTTGTGTGTCTGCCCCTCCCTTTTAGAATGTAAGCTCTCATGAGCAGGACTCTCTTCCCTCATGTGATTATCCTTCACTTACTTATACTATCATATACTCCATTCTCCCTACAACTGCACCTAACCCTGCCGTCCTTCTGCTTATTTGAGCGTTACGACTGATAATGCAGCAAAGATTATAAAACATGTACTTGTCATCCATTGTCTTGTACAGTAAGTCACTGTTTTCTTATTTTTGCTTATTTTTGTACTTTGTATAGCGCTGCTGAACCCTTGTGTCGCCATATAAATAAAGGATAACAATAATAATAATAATAATAATAATAATAATAATAATAATAATAATAATAATAATAAGCCACATTTACAGTAGCTCTGGACTTACTGATATATGTTTGCAGTCCCGTGGACACAAGACCATGGCGAGATCATGCCACGAGGGGGACTAGATGAG
The DNA here is from genome assembly GCA_031769625.1 of Taudactylus pleione. Classification (NCBI taxonomy): domain Eukaryota; kingdom Metazoa; phylum Chordata; class Amphibia; order Anura; family Myobatrachidae; genus Taudactylus; species Taudactylus pleione. The sequence continues at coordinate 3,687,728 of JAUIMM010000197.1, forward strand.
TTGACATTGTGTCGTGGCTAAGTGAATTGATCCCTAAAAGTGGAGACTAAAAAGAAAAGAGATTATATTTAGGAAACCAGTGTTTTAAAGTTATATAGACTTATGCAAAAAGAGAACCAAATATTCTAGTTCTCAGGGCTGGATTACCGATGATCCTGGCACCTGCCTAGGCAGGGCCGGATCAAGGCTTGTGGGGGCCCCGGGGCAACTAAGTTGTGGGGGGGGCCCTCAAATAAATTGGCCTCTAACATTTTCCCCGTCCAATATGGCCGCGGTCCCCCCCATGGTGACCCCCTTATAGACCCCAAACTGCAGTTTTCCCAACTACAGTGTCTCCCCTGCTCCGCACCCAACCCAACCCTTACACTTCACTTACCTTTTAAGTTTTCCAGCTGCTCCCCGCGGCTTCTCCGCTGCCCGCTCTCTGTCTTTCAGAGGCCGGGCGCAGCGCTGCGTGACGTCATGACGTCAAGCGCTGCACCACTTAAACAAAAGAAACTTTATTGCACCGATTTGTGCAATGAAGTTCCATTTCAGTGGCTCCTTGAACGGAATGAGATAGATCCCTTTCCCCGAACTGCCCACGTACCGGTAGGTTTAGTTAGATCAGTCTGAGGTCCATTTCCTATTAGTTAGATCCGCTGCCTGCGTCCTGATGATCATGCGGCTGGGCAGGCAGCGGTACTCCTGTGACACTGTTCCTCCTTCACTGGCCTTGTGTGTGGGGGCCCCCCTGTATGTGGGGGCCCCTGGACGACCACCCCTGTCGCCCCCCCTTAATCCCGCCCTGTGCCTAGGGCTCCGAGGTTAATGGGCGCCCCATCCCTCTGCAATCTTGCACCTTTCTTAAGACGCGTACACACTTGCCGATATTTTGAATAATAACGATATTGTTCACAATATCGGCCAGTGTGTGCTCCCGCTGATCGTTTATGATATCCCCAGTCGGCTGTACATGCAGCCCAATCAGGGGATATCATGAGCGATTCCATGCTGCTGAATGCAGCATGCCCCTGCTCCCCCCCTCCCCCTGCCGTCGTCTGTCGTTGGTCGGCATCGGCAAATGTGTATACGCATAGGAGACTGCTGTGGCTGCTGCTCAGTAGCCACGTGCAGTCTCCACTGCAGCTCAGCACACGCTGTGTGCTGGGCTGCTGTGAGGGAGGGGGGGCGGCGCGGGACACGGCCCCCGCCGGGCCCCTCAGGAAGCCCAGGCCCGGGTAATCTGTACCCGCTCCCCCCCCCTCTCGGCGCCCCTGGCTTAGATAACCCATGACACTGTTTGTGGTAATACAGGACAACAATGAGGGAACAATATTGTGCTCTGCGCACTATGCTTTCCTCCCAGTCAGCAGCAAATAATGATATAAGGCATTATGGTAAGTAAATTATTATGAATATAAATGGCAGGCCAGCATAAGCTGCTTTTCATCTCACCATAATTGTAATGTTCACTGTACTTAGGATGCAGACCGGAGTGTAGATAATGATATGTAAATGGAAGAAGTGTCACGTTCTTACTCTCTATCCACATTAGGTATGGTCTGTGTTATGAATCACAGCTGTAAACTTCAACCTGGAAATGCTAAAGAGAAGTGAAAATTAAAGACTAGCAATACACGATGATCTGATTTAGGCGGAAATATCACAAGGTCAGTTTTGTCCTTGATGACTTTGAGATAGCGGTGACCCGACCAGGCAGAGATCACAATCAAGCGTATTTTAGACATCCCGCACTAAGATGCTTTGTGCTTTCTGTATGTGAAAGAAATCAGAGAGAGGAGGATTAGGGGAATGAGGTGGTGAGATGATCACACAGGAGATGAAGATTACATGCACTATTGAGACAAAGGGCTCTATTTACTACAATCCGCATATTGAATGCAGATTGTAGTGTGATATTACCGAGTGAATTCGCATTGCAAATCCCCTTCAGAGCCTTATCACGGTATTTTCGCAAAAAATACCGCGATTAAGTGCCCGCGCATGCGCCGACCAGTCGCCGCTGCTACCCCCCCTGGCGCTAAGCCCCACCCCCTCGATCACGGACCCCCCCGCGACCCCCCTACACTTACCTGCATGTTCCGGGCCTCCGGTGATGTTCTCCATTCCTCCGGTCAGGTGATCTCCCATACTGCACTTGGTCCCGATCACCTGATGACTATGGGAGACCAGCTGACCAGAGGGGAGTCATCACCGGAGGCCCAATCACCGGTTCCTGGAGTCAGGTAAGTAAATTTTTTTTTTTACCATTTTTTTTACAGTAATCAGCTTGCGGTCTGTTTAGACCACACAGCTGATTACTGGGACCGACTCCCGGCTCTGCTCTCCCCGTTAGAACAGGGCAGGAGGCCGGTAACCGGGGGAGACCCTGGATAACGCCACCTTCAGGTGGCGTTATTGTCACATGGCTTTCCCCGATATTTTTTCACATTTTATTTTTAGTAACTCTGGTCGGATCACATTTCCCATTACAATTATGGGAAATGCGATCTGCTTTACTAAAAATAAGTGATACTAAGAGGTTGGAGTAGAATTTTACGGATTCTACTCCAATTGCCCTGTAATAACTATAGGTGATACTAAAAAAAAGTGAAAAGGGTGTGAAAACACCCTTTTTCACTTTATTTTAGTCAAAATAATGTTAATAAATAGAGCTCAAAATAATAATAGTGTGCAAAAGACACTTAATGAAAAAAAACACCATTAGGGTAAAGTAAATTAGACATGCTCCCACTATATGTATATAGTCTACAGAAAAACGGAATCTTCAGCAAACAGGGTGCACTCTAATGAAAAATTAAGTTAACACATTCTAAATTACATTAAAAACATATATTTAATAAAACTGTCTATACCATTAATTGGAACATGTGCAAAGGGAAAATAATGTTTCCACTAATAAACAAAAAACTAAATGTACTTGTTATCTTTTATTATTATTATTATTATTATTATTATTATTATTATTATTATAGCTGAAGTAGCTAGCATTGCCTGGGTTTAAATCTTCATGTTATTAAGTTTTATTATGTGATTTTGTCCAAATCCATCCAATGGAAGGTCAAGAACAGGTTCCCTGGGTCAAAGTTCTGCCCGGCAAACTCTGCAGTGAAGTTCGACTACGACACCAACCAATCCAATATTCATTCCAGACCGATTACCACCCCTCTGTGAAGTTTTCATCCAAATCCATCCAGTGGAAGGCCCAGAACAGGCTCCCGGGTCAAAGTTCTGCCCAGCGCACACAAACGGAATCTCCAACCTCAACCCCATAGTATGTCTTCTGGGATCCAATGTTACCATTCTTTAAAGTTTTTTTTCAAAATTATTTAATGTCGTCCAAATCCATCCAGGGGAAGGCCCAGAGCAGGCTCCCTGGGTCAAATTTCAGCCTGGCACTCACCGCCGTGAGGTCCGACTGGGACACTAACCTCTCCATTAGGCATCCCAGACCAATTGCCACCCCTCTGTGAAGTTTTTGTCCAAATCCAGTGGAAGGCCCAGAACAGGCTCCCTGGGTCAAAGTTCTGCCCAGCATTCAAGGGTCACAGTTCTGCCCAGCGTACACCAACGGGAGGTCTGACTGGGACCTTGACCCGCTAGTATGTCTTCTGGGATCCAATGTTACCACTCTGTGAATTTTCCATCCAAATCCATCCAGTGGAAGCAGGGTCGGACTGGCCATCTGGCAGTTCTAGCAAATGCCAGAAGGGCCAATGCCAAGATGGGCCGGTCCGTCTACTGAGACGCCAGGCCAAAAATCACTCCTAAAATGGCCGTACTGTAATGGGCAGAGGGAGAGGTGGGTTCTAGTGCCCGTTAGACAGCACATGTTCAGCTGGAGGCGGAGCTATTGCTTCCCTGGGTGCTGCACATCACAGTGCACCCCCCTTCGCGATCACAAGTGCGTCAACACCCCCGCGGGTAACCCTCCTCCGTTTTTCCCCCGGAATCACAACTGCGCCCCTCCTGTGATCCCAACAGCCCCACCCGTGGGTTCCCCCCCATGATCACAACTGCACCCACCCCGCGGGTACCACCCCCACTAACACAAAAGCACCCCCTCGTGGGTACCCCTTCCCCCGTGATCACAACAGCCCCCCTACATGGGTTCTCCCCCCATGATCACACTTACGCCCCCTCGCGGGTACTCCTCCCCCCCCACGATCACAGCAGCCCCTGTACATGGGTTCTGCCCCCCATATGATCACACTTACGCCCCCCCGCGGGTGTCCCCCCATGAGATCACAGCAGCACCAACCTGCAGGTAGATGCTGATGCTGGAACCCCCTTGCATTGCTATATGGGTGTGTAAATATACATATATATATATATATATATATGTGTGTAAATATACAGTATATATATATATATATATATTATGTAAATAGATGTGTATATTTATATAGGTGTATATATATTTATATATACATACACCTATATATATATATATATATATATATAGGTGTGTAAATATACAGTATATATATATATATATATATTATGTATATAGATGTGTATATTTATATAGATGTATATATATTTATATACTGTAGGTGTATGTGCGTATATATATATATATATATATATATATATATATATATATTAGGGGTGAGCGGGTTCGGATTTCTGAAATCCGAACCCCCCCGAGCCCCCCCGATCCGAGGCCGATCCGAGTCAGGCTCGACTTTTCCCACCTGACTCGGATCTGAAATCGAGGCAAAACGTCATCATCCCGCCTTCCGAGTCTCGCGGTTTTGGATCCTATATAAGGTACCTGCGTCGGCGCCATTTTCTCACTCGGCTGTGGACAGTGAAGAGGGAGGGTGGGAGTTAGGGCTGGCTGGGCTGCGTAGTGTAGTGTAGTGTAGTGTAGTGCAGAGTAGTGTTGTGCTGTGCTGTGCTGCGCTGTGCTGCTGTTGTCCACTACTTCAAAGTCCATAGGGGCTGGCTGTGTTGTGCTGTGCTGCTGTTGTTAATAGGGGCTGTGTCCACTACTTCAAAGTCCATAGGGGCTGGCTGGACTGTGTTGTGCAGTCAGTTCTCCATAGGGGCTGTGTCCACTCCAAAGTCCTGTGCAGTGTCCCAGTCCTAAAGGGGTGCTGTAGTGTTGTCCAGGGGGTGCTCTGTCCATCAGGGGTGCTCCCCCCAAGTGCTAAAAAAATTATATTTTTTGTGTGTTTGTGAATTGTGTGCGCAGTAGCCGCACGTGCATCAACAAAGTAGTGCCAAGCATGCGCCTGTGTCATAAGTAAAGGGCCGGCTGGCTTGACCGTTAAAGGGTGCTGTAACCCCCAAAGTACTCTCCAGTCCAAACCAAAAAAAAAATTATTTTCTGTGTATGTGAATTGTGTGCGCAGTAGCCGCACGTGCATCAACAAAGTAGTGCCAAGCGTGCGCCTGTGTCATAAGTAAAGGTCCGGCTGGCTTGACCGTTAAAGGGTGCTGTAACCCCCAAAGTACACTCCAGTCCAAACCAAAAAAATATATATTTTCTGTGTTTGTGAATTGTGTGCGCAGTAGCCGCACGTGCATCAATAAAGTAGTGCCAAGCGTGCGCCTGTGTCATAAGTAAAGGTCCGGCTGGCTTGACCGTTAAAGGGTGCTGTAACCCCCAAAGTACACTCCAGTCCAAACCAAAAAAAAAATATTTTCTGTGTTTGTGAATTGTGTGCGCAGTAGCCGCACGTGCATCAACAAAGGAGCAGCGCCAAGCGTGCGCTTGTGTCCCATAAGTAAAGAGCCGGCTGGCTCATTTCTTAAAGGCTGGTGTAACCCACAAAGTGCACTACTCTCCAGCAAAAATAAAAAATATTTTCTGTGTTTAGCCGCACGTATATATCAAATCGATATAACATAAATGGAGGACCAAACTTTCTCCGATAAAAATAAAATAGAGAAAGATCAAGAACCACTTCCTCCTAGTGCTGAAGCTGCTGCCACTAGTCATGACATAGACGATAACATGCCATCAACATCGTCTGCCAAGGCCGATGCCCAATGTCATAATAGAGGGCACATACAATCCCAAATGACAAAGTTCAGGAAAATGACCTTGAAAAAAACATTTAAATCAGCTGAAGAGAAACGTAAACTTGCCAATATGCCATTTACGACACGGAGTGGCAAGGAACGGCTAAGGTCGATCCCTAGTATGTTCATGACTAGTGGTTCAGCTTCACATGACGATGGAAGCCCTCCTCCCACTAAAGTCCAAGTGTGGTGGTGGTTGCGATGCCTGACCTTCCCAGCACTGGACGGGAAGAGGTGGCTCTTTCCACCATTTGCACGCCCCCTGCAAGTGATGAAAGGAGCACCCACAGTCCACTTGCTGATATGCAAATTGAAGATGTCACTGTTGAAGTACAACAGGATGAGGATACTGGTGTAGCTGGCGCTGAGGAGGAAGTTGGCGAGGAGGATTCTGATGGTGATGTGGTTTGTTTAAATCAGGCTCCGGGGGAGACAGTTGTTGTCCGTGGGATGAAAAAGCCCATCACGGTCATGCCTGGGCAGAAGACCAAACATTCCACCTCTTTGGTCTGGCAATATTTCTATCCAAATCCGGACAACAACTGTCTTGCCATATGTACCTTATGTAAAGGTGGAATAAGTAGGGGTAGGGACGTTAACCACCTAGGAACATCCTCCCTTATACGGCACCTGCAGCGCGTTCATAATAAGTTACTGTCAAGTTCAGAAACTTTGGCTAAGACCGTAAGCAGTCCAGGGACACCTAAATCCCGTTGTCCTGTTGTATCCAAGCGCCTGCAAACCACACCGTCAACTCCCTCCTCGTCAATTTCCTCCTTAGTCAGGATCGGAAGTAGTTCTGCAGGCCATGTCACTGGCAAGACTGACTCTCCTATCCCGGATTCCTCCGGAGGATCCTGCATTTCTACGCCTCCTGCTGCTGCTGCTGCTGTTGCTGCTGCTGGGAGTCGTTCATCATCCCAGAGATTAAGTAGGAACACCACTACTTTTACTAAACAATTGACCCTCCAACAGTCCTTAGCGAGGAGGATGAAGTACGACAGCAGTCATCCTGAAGCAAAACGTATAACTGAGGACTTGACTGCTATGTTGGTGTTAGACGTGCGTCCGGTATCCGCCATTAGTGCAGTGGGATTTAGAGAATTGCTGGAGGTAGTGTGTCCCCGGTTCCAAATCCCGTCTAGATTCCACTTCACTAGGCAGGCGATACCGAGACTGTACAGAAACGTCAGAAAAAGTGTCCTGAAAAATGCCGTTGTACCCAATGTCCACTTAACCACGGACATGTGGACAAGTGGAACAGGGCAGACTAATAAATATATGACTGTGACAGCCCACTGGGTAGATGTATCACCTTACGCAGCAACAGCAGCAGCGTCACCAGTCGCAGCATCTCAGAAACGCCAGCTCGTTCCAAGGCAGGCTACACTGTGTATCACCGGTTTCAGTAAGAAGCACACCGCCGACAACCTCTTAGAGAAACTGAGGGAAATCATCGCCCATTGGCGTACCCCACTTAGACTCTCCTGGGGATTTGTGATATCTGACAACACCACCAATATTGTGCGGGCATTACATCTGGGCAAATTCCAGCACATCCCATGTTTTGCTCACACAATAAACTTGGTGGTGCAGAATTTTCTGAAAAGCGACAGGGGCATGCAGGAGACGCTTTGGGTGGCCCGAAAAATTTCAGGCCACTTTCGCCATTCAGCGACTGCGTGCCAAAGACTGGAGCGCCAGCAAACACTCTTGAACCTGCCCCACCATCACCTGAAGCAAGAGGTTGTGACGTGGTGGAACTCAACCCTCTATATGCTTCAGAGGATGGAGGAGCAGCAAAAGGCCATTCAAGCCTATACATCCACCTATAACATAGGCAAAGGAGGGGGTATGCACCTGACTCAAGCACAGTGGAGAATGATTTCCATGTTGTGCAAGGTTCTCCAGCCCTTCGAACTTGCCACACGTGAAGTCAGTTCAGACACTGCCAGCTTGAGTCAGGTCATTCCTCTCATCAGGCTTTTGAAGAAGCAGCTGGAGAAAGTGAAGGAGGAGCTAAGACGGAGCGATTCCGCTCGGCATGTGGGACTTGTGGATGAAGCCCTTCATTCGCTTTGCCAGGATTCCAGGGTGGTCAATCTGTTGAAATCAGACCAATACATTTTGGCCACCGTGCTCGATCCTAGGTTTAAAGCCTATGTGGTGTCTCTCTTTCACAAGCCTGCAGAGGTGCAAAGACCTGCTGGTGAAAACACTGTCAGCTGAAGCGGTACGTGACACGTCAACAGCTCCTTCTTCATTTTCTCCCGCAACTGGGGCTGCCAGGAAAAAACGTAGGTATCCTAAGCAACCCGCTGGCGGTGATGCAGGGCAGGCAGGACCAAGTTTGGACATCTGGTCCGAACTGAAGGACCTGGCAACAATTTCTGACATGTCTACTGTCACTGCATATGATACTGTCACCATTGACAGAATGGTGGAGGATTACATCGGTGACAGCATCCAAGTAGGCATGTCAGACAGTCCATACCTGTACTGGCAGGAAAAAGAGGCAATTTGGAGGCCCCTGTACAAACTGGCTCTATTTTACCTGAGTTGCCCCCCCTCCAGTGTGTACTCCGAAAGAGTGTTTAGTGCAGCCGGGAACCTTGTCAGCGAAAGGCGTAGGAGGTTGATTCCACAGAATGTGAAGAAGATGATGTTCATCAAAATGAATTATCAGCTCTTCCAGGGAGACCAGCCTCCAGAACGTACAGAGGGACCTGTGGTGGTGGATTCAAGTGGGGACGAGTTAATACTTTGTGAGGATGAGGATGTACACACTGAAGAGGGTGAGGAATCGGTGGATGAGGAGGATGAGGATGACATCTTGCCTCCGTAGAGCCAGTTTGTGCAGGGACACATTAATTGCCAGCTTGTTTTGTGGGGGCCCAAACGAACCAATCATTTCAGCCACAGTTGTGTGGCAGACCCTGGCGCTGAAATGATTGGTTTGTTAAAGTGTGCATGTCCTGTTTATACAACATAAGGGTGGTGGGAGGGCCCAAGGACAATTCCATCTTGCACCTCTTTTTTTTCTTTGCACTATGTACAGTTTGGGGCCTAGTTTTTCAAACTGCCATCCTGTCTGCCACTGCAGTATCACGCCTAGATGGGTCACGTGTTTGTGCCGCCCACTCGTGTCGCTTAGCATAGTCATCCAGCTACCTCGGTGCAACCTTTTGGATATAAAAACACTATTGTGAGGTGTGAGGTGTTCAGAATAGACTGGAAATGAGTGGAAATTAAGGTTATTGAGGTTAATAATAGCATAGGGGCAGAAAAACCTACAAATTCTGTGATTTTAGCTGTTTTTATGCTTTTTTTCAAAAAAATACAGATCCAAAACACAAAACCCAGAACCCAAAACACGGAAGGGTGGTTTTGGCAAAACCAATCCAGATCCAAAACACGAAGAAAGATCCAGATCCAAAACCAAAACACAAAACACGAAAAGTGGCCGGTGCACACCCCTAATATATATATATATATATATATATATATATATATATATATATTAAACCTAGTAACGACTGATGTTTTGCCCCATGTATGTGATCATTAACCATAACAATATAAACACTTCAAAGTTATCTAATAACAAAGACACGGAGACAGTAATGGATTTAAAACAGGTCAGCTATTTAAGAAAGTAAATTTATTTATTTAAATATTTTAGATATTGTACGGTGGCTGGAAGGACGGCACTTACACAGAGCAGCCCAACAATGCTAACTCAACAAAACACAGCATTGCGGGCGTATATCCGCCCTATGGATGTCAAAACCTGAACATGAGTATTAATCATATACCTTCTACCAAACACAATACCATCCTTAGATGGCTGTACTGCCCCCGTAGAGGTGGTACAGTACTTCTCAACACTTAATAGAAGGTAATCACACCCAATGCACACACACTACACCCGGGCTGATGATAAGCCGTACTTCTCGCCACACAGACTATAGCTAACAAACAACCCTAGGGCAAGGGAGGGCGGGCAAACGAAACAGGAAAGAGGCCACAGGCTTGTAAGCCTGGCCTTAAATAAGCTCTGACCCACTCCTCCCACTAAGGATTTAATAGGTTGGCACCCAACCCCATGATCACTACCCCAGGCAAAAGCCCAGCCTCCTGGTTTAAGACACTCCTGTCTTATTCAGACCCTCCGTTATTCATATATATATATATAGGTGTGTGTGTATATATATATATATATATATATATATATGTACAGTTATTCAGGATGGCATTCCCATGTAAAAATCCAGCAGTCCCGGGTGCCCTCCGTGGAAAGTAAGCAACTTCCCCAGTATAAACACAATGTCGGTGGCACTCCAGTCAAATAACAACACCAGGCATGCATACCATCTATAGTATACCTGCCTGATGTTGTTGTGTTATTATACTGGAGTGCCACCGACATTGTGTTTGTATATATGTGCGTGTGTGTGTATAAGTTTTTATTTTTATATATATATTGCGCTTAGGGAAGAGAACCAGCATTAGAGCTGATTGTCTATTGGAGTTTGAACTTTAGTGCAGTACTTTTAAGGCACGCATCAACTAGACGATTAAATTGTCATAATCATGCAGTAATTTGCCTGTCGTCTAGTGGATGTGTGCCTTTACATTATGCTTATTGTTATATTGTGCCCCATGCTCTGGATTGGACGTTGGCCGTTTAGATGGATTCCTATATTGTGTATGGAGCCATCGGTTGTTTGGTTATTCATGTGTTATGTGCTATTTATTATTGTTTTTCTATGCTAGAGAGATCCGGGGGGTTAAGTCACTTTGATTGTTTTTAACTTTCTATTATGGTGTAAATTGATATTGATGTTAGTTTCTATGGCATCGAGGGCTGTCACTCCAGGCGGGGATGGGCGGAGCCACGCTAGACGCTGGGCCCGGAAGGAGATGGTTTTAGGGAAAGCTACACCAACTCTACAAACCATCCAGACCTACCCTAAAGGGACTTATATGGACTTTTATTAGATGTACCTGGAGGCACTACTGCTGGAACTGACCACTGCGACCTATAAGATAAGCTACGTTCTTATGTCTGTTTTTTTTGTGTGTGACATGTATATTTGTGTATATTAAAAACCATATACTTTACTTATAAAACATACCACACTATGGAAGCATTTTTTTTTGCTCCACAAAGGTTGTAGCTATCTGGTTAGCTATTCCCTGGGTGAAATCTGGCTGAAGGTTAAGGCTGCTGTGGAAACTGGTCGTGTATGATCTGAGGATTTGTTCCTTATATGCTTAATATACAAGCATATTCTTGGTACGCGCATATGAATATACTTGTATCTAATTTAAGTTAACACTAACTACTACACTATCAAGCGCTTGTCCTTGACCCCCTTTTTATTCATATATATAGATTAGGGGTGAGCGGGTTCGGATTTCTGAAATCCGAACCCCCACGAGCCCCCCCGATCCGAGGCCGATCCGAGTCAGGCTCGACTTTTCCCGCCTGACTTGGATCTGAAATCGAGGCAAAACGTCATCATCCCGCATCCGCGGGTTTTGGATCCTATATAAGGTACCCGCGTCTGTGCCATTTTCTCACTCGGCTGTGGACAGAGAAGAGGGAGGGTGGGAGTTAGGGCTGGCTGGGCTGTGTAGTGTAGTGTAGTGCAGAGTAGTGTTGTGCTGTTCTGTGCTGCGCTGTGCTGCTGTTGTCCATAGGGGCTGTGTCCACTACTTCAAAGTCCATAGGGACTGGCTGTGTTGTGCTGTGCTGCTGTTGTCCATAGGGGCTGTGTCCACTACTTCAAAGTCCATAGGGGCTGGCTGGACTGTGTTGTGCTGTCAGTTGTCCATAGGGGCTGTATTTTTTCTGTGTTTGTGAATTGTGTGTGCAGTAGCCGCACGTGCATCAACAAAGTAGTGCCAAGCGTGCTCCTGTGTCATAAGTAAAGGGCCGGCTGGCTTGACAGTTAAAGGGTGCTGTAACCCCCAAAGTATACTCCAAACCAAATAAAAAAATATTTTCTGTGTTTGTGAATTGTGTGCGCAGTAGCCGCACGTGCATCAACAAAGTAGTGCCAAGCGTGCTCCTGTGTCATAAGTAAAGGGCCGACTGGCTTGACCGTTAAAGGGTGCTGTAACCCCCAAAGTACACTCCAAACCAAATAAAAAAATATTTTCTGTGTTTGTGAATTGTGTGCGCAGTAGCCGCACGTGCCTCAACAAAGTAGTGCCAAGCGTGCGCCTGTGTCATAAGTAAAGGGCCGGCTGGCTTGACCATTAAAGGGTGCTGTAACCTCAAAGTACACTCCAAACCAAATAAAAAGATATTTTCTGTGTTTGTGAATTGTGTGCGCAGTAGCCGCACGTGCATCAACAAAGTAGTGCCAAGCGTGCGCCTGTGTCATAAGTAAAGGGCCGGCTGGCTTGACCGTTAAAGGGTGCTGTAACCCCCAAAGTACACTCCAAACCAAATAAAAAAATATTTTCTGTGTTTGTGAATTGTGTGCGCAGTAGCCGCACGTGCATCAACAAAGTAGTACCAAGCGTGCGCCTGTGTCATAAGTAAAGGGCCGGCTGGCTTGACCATTAAAGGGTGCTGTAACCCCCAAAGTACACTCCAAACCAAATAAAAAAATATTTTCTGTGTTTGTGAATTGTGTGCGCAGTAGCCGCACGTGCATCAACAAAGTAGTGCCAAGCGTGCGCCTGTGTCATAAGCAAAGGGGCGCCGGCTGGCTTGACCGTTAAAGGGTGCTGTAACCCCCAAAGTACACTCCAAACCAAATAAAAAAATATTTTCTGTGTTTGTGAATTGTGTGCGCAGTAGCCGCACGTGCATCAACAAAGTATTGACAAGCGTGCGCCTGTGTCATAAGTAAAGGGCCGGCTGACTTGACCGTTAAAGGGTGCTGTAACCCCCAAAGTACACTCCAAACCAATTTAAAAAATATTTTCTGTGTTTTTGAATTGTGTGCGCAGTAGCCGCACGTGCATCAACAAAGTAGTGCCAAGCGTGCGCCTGTGTCATAAGTAAAGGGCCGGCTGGCTTGACCGTTAAAGGGTGCTGTAACCCCCAAAGTACACTCCAAACCAAATAAAAAAATATTTTCTGTTTTTGTGAATTGTGTGCACTGTGGCTGCACCTGCATCAACAAAGGACGGGTGCCAAGCGTGCGCCTGTGTCCCATAAGTAGAGCTGGCTGTCTCATTTCTTAAAGGGTGGTGTAACCCACAAAGTGCACTACTCTCCAGCAAAAATAAAAAAATATTTTCTGTGTTTGTGTGTGCCTTAGCCGCACGTATATATCAATATAACATAAATGGAGGACCAAACTTTCTCCGATAAAAATAAAATAGGGAAAGATCAAGAACCACTTCCTCCTAGTGCTGTTGCTGCTGCTGGGAGTTGTTCATCATCCTAGAGAGGAAGTAGGAACACCACTACTTTTACTAAACAATTGACCCTCCAACAGTCCCTAGCGATGAGGATGAAGTACGACAGCAGTCATCCTGAAGCAAAATGTATAACTGAGGCCTTGACTGCTATGTTGGTGTTAGACGTGCGTCCGGTATCCGCCATTAGTGCAGTGGGATTTAGACAATTGATGGAGGTAGTGTGTCTTCGGTTCCAAATCCCGTCTAGATTCCACCTGCATCCTCAAAGCAGCAGCGACAAGCGTGCGTCTAGCTGTTAAACGGTGGTGTAACCCTCAAAGTGCGCTCCACAAACAATAAAAAAATTCTTTTTTTTTCTGTCTTTGTGAATTGTGTGGGCTGTAGCCGCACTTGCATCCTCAAAGCAGCAGCGACAAGCGTGCGTCTGTCTGTTAAAGGGTGGTGTAACCCTCAAAGTGCTCCAAAAAATAAAAAACTATTTTTTTTATGTGTTAGTGACTTGTGTGCCATGTAGCATCAACACAGTAGCAGCGCCAAGTGTGCACCTGTGTCATAAGTCAAGGGCCGGTTTGGACATCTGGTCCGGACTGAAGGACGTGTCAACAATTTCTCACAAGTCTACTGTCACTGCATATGATACTGTCCTCAAAGCAGCAGTGACAAGCGTGCATCTGTCTGTTAAAGGGTGGTGTAACCCTCAAAGTGCGCAACACAAACAATAAAAATATTCTTTTTTTTTTTCTGTCTTTGTGAAATGTGTGGGCTGTAGCCGCACCTGCATCCTTAAAGCAGCAGTGACAAGCGTGCGTCTGTCTGTTAAAGGGTGGTGTAACCCTCAAAGTGCGCTCCTCAAACAATAAAAAAATTCTTCTTTTTTTTTCTGTCTTTGTGAAATGTGTGGGCTGTAGCCGCACTTGCATCCTCAAAGCAGCAGCGACAAGCGTGCATCTGTCTGTTAAAGGGTGGTGTAACCCTCAAAGTGCTCTCCACAAACAATAAAAAAATTCTTTTTTTTTCTGTCTTTGTGAAATGTGTGGGCTGTAGCCGCACCTGCATCCTTAAAGCAGCAGCAACAAGCGTGTGTCTGTCTGTTAAAGGATTACATCGGTGACAGCATCCAAGTAGGCATGTCAGACAGTCCGTACCTGTACTGGCAGGAAAAAGAAGCAATTTGGAGGTCCCTGTACAAACTGGCTCTATTTTACCTGAGTTGCCCCCCCTCCAGTGTGTTCTCCGAAAGAGTGTTTAGTGCAGCCGGGAACCTTGTCAGCGAAAGGCGTAGGAGGTTGCTTCCACAAAATGTGGAGAAGATGATGTTCATAAAATGAATTATCAACTCTTCCAGGGAGACCAGCCTCCAGAACGTACAGAGGGACCTGTGGTTGTGGATTCCAGCGGGGACGAATGAATACTCTGTGAGGATGAGGTTGTACACAACACTGAAGAGGGTGAGGAATCGGTGGATGAGGAGGATGAGGATGACATCTTGCCTCCGTAGAGCCAGTTTGTGCAGAGACAGATTAATTGCCAGCTTGTTTTGTGGGTGCCCAAACGAACCAATCATTTCAGCCACAGTCGTGAGGCAGACCCTGGTGCTGAAATGATTGGTTTGTTAAAGTGTGCATGTCCTGTTTATACAACATAAGGGTGGGTGGGAGGGCCCAAGGACAATTCCATCTTGCACCTCTTTTTTTTCTTTGAATTATGTACTGTTTGGGGCCTAGTTTTTCAAACTGCCATCCTGTCTGCCACTGCAGTGTCACTCCTAGATGGGCCACGTGTTTGTGCTGCCCACTCGTGTCGCTTAGCATAGTCATCCATCTACCTCGGTGCAACCTTTTGGACATAAAAACACTATTGAGGTGTGAGGTATTCAGAATAAACTGGAAATGAGTGGAAATTAAGGTTTTTGAGGTTAATAATAGCATAGGAGGAGAAAAATCAACACATTCTGTGATTTTAGCTGTTTTTATGCTTTTTTTAAAAAAAATACAGATCCAAAACACAAAACCCAGAACCCAAAACACGGAACGGTGGTTTTGGCAAAACCAATCCAGATCCAAAACACGAAGAAAGATCCAAAACCAAAACACAAAACACGAAAAGTGGCTGATGCACACCCCTAATATAGATATATATATATACACACATGTCGATTCATGCACACACATATATATATATATATATATATATATATATATATGTGTGTGCATGAATCAACATGTGTGAATATATATATATATTTATATATATATATGTATATATGTAATGTGTCCATATATATATATATATATATATATATATATATATAAATATGTGTGTGTATATAAATATGTTTACAGGTTTATAATAAAATAATAGCCCAGGTCATTACTTGTAAAAATAACAGTTGTATTCGCTTTGCTTGACGCTTTTGCATTTTATATACAGACTGTTAAGCAGGGTGCACATGGAATGATATGCTCCATGAGCGATATCGTTCAGTGTTGTCCCCTCACCTGCCGAGCTCAATGTTGTTACCAACATTAAGCATACACACTGAATGATATCATTCAGTGATGTCACCGACTGCATCCCCGAACTTGCAGGATCTGGAAATATCGTCAGATTGACCTGCAAGTACGGCCGATGAAAGATATCTTTAACGATCTGCGTGGTCGTCCACGCATTAAACACCCAAGTTTGGGTTCAATGTTTCTCAGCCTCTGAGTGCCGCCTCTTGATTTTGAATTCTATGTTGGGGGTACAGACCCCGAGGAGGGCACCAGAGCAAGTTTCTTGTCTGATGGTGACAGGTTATTGGAGTGCCGGGGCTGATCATGTGATATATGAGTGTTCTCCCCAGAAAAAATTGCCTGCCGGGTGGCATCAAGAAGTAGCCAGGTGGGAACCCCTCACAATAATTAAATGTTTTAAACCATGACCTTATAATGATTTAAACTTGAAATAACATTTTATATATAAATTCTCCTCTTCTGAGGCCCAGTCGTCTGATTATGAAAAAGATGCAAAGTCTGTAGGATCTGGCCCTTTTTATACAGCTCCCAGATACTGTCCCCACTTTCAGGCTCCCAAAGTGCCGGGTGGTAGGCTGTTTCTTGCCGGGTGGTGCACCCGCAAAATACAGCCTGGGGAGAACACTAATATATATATATATATATATATATATATATACGCATGCTGATGCCGGAATCCCGATGCCCGGCAAAATGCAGAAGACGATATCTCCAATGGGACCAGGATACCGGCGTCGGCATCCTGGTTTATCGGAATCCCAAACAAAGGATCTGGGTAAGTATCTGCGGCTGCTCAGGGATGGGGCTTTAGCTTTAGGGTCTCCCCGGGGGGAAATCAGGGTTAGGCACCCCCCTGGGGAAGGTTAGTGTTAGGCTGCGGTGAGGGTAGATTACGTTTAGGGACCACCAGGGGAAGTTTAGGTTAGGCACCGCCCGGGGAGGTTAGGGTTAGGTACCATCAAGGGAGGGATAGGGTACTTACAAGTCAGCATCTGGATTTTCTATAGTCGGGCTTCCAGAGTTTGAACCCGCGGCTCTATATAAAAAGGTAAAAACCAGGGGTACACTCACCAGTCTATGCATTATTCATTTATTGTATTATTATATCACATAGAGACTTCACATCAACTTTTCGGTCCAGTACATGGACCTTTGTCAAGATAACCACCTAAGTGGACCAAACAGTTTATTCCACTTATGTAATTTTCTTGACAAAGGTCCACATACCGGACTGAAATGTTGGCGTGAAGTCTCTATGTGATATAATACAATACATAAATGACAGAATTTCGCATCGGACGGGCATGCTGGACGATCCGGCATGTCCGACCAGTCGATATTTTACCCTCGGTCGTCTTACCTACGTAATGGTCATGAGACAGGGTGGCAAACTGTCAAGGTAACAAAAGTTCTGATGATGGGTTGGAACTGGGACCCAGGAGGATGGCTAAAAGTACCTAAGTCTCTTTAGGGGCATGGGAGTACAGGAGAGGTGTAACCAATGTCTCCAACATGCAGCAACCACACACAACTCACACCTCTGCCTCACAGCAGCTCACACTATAATCATGCTGTAAATGGGAGGGAGTTGTCATGCTCTCCCATGTAATCGTGCACTCCCATCATACCTTGGCCTGCTGAGTGTCTTGGCAGCCCTGCTGGGTCCACCCTATGTGTGTAATGGCCATTATGGTGTATGGCATAACGTGTAAGGGCTGTTACTGTGTGCGGCATAAAAATTTGCAAGGGACACTACTGTGCGGTGTAATGTGACTGAGGGGCATTACTGTGTGGCATAATTTGAATTGGGGGTGCTATCGTGTGATAATGCCCTTTCCCAGAGAGACTACACCCCATTTTTTTTTTCAAAGCGCACCTAATGCGCGCTCTTTATCTCCTTTAGAAGTGGAGGTGGGCACCAATGCTCTTTATGTACACAGAGCAGCAAAATATGTACTTTTGGCTTTACTTTGGTGGCACCGATTTGTCTTCCTCCGTGTTCAGCTCCTTTGTCCTAAAAAATTCCTACAGTGATCACTATCTCTACAACTGCTAAACTAGGTCTCGGTCAATTTGGAAAATGCCTTTCCTTATCCTTGTGTGTGAGCTATACCAATGAAGTGCCAGCTTTACCTAACAGAACCAAACAAATACCAAATGTCTGACTATGGCACATGTATGAATGCAGTCTCATTACCGGCGGCCCGAATGCCGGCTGTCGGAACCCTGACACGGAACTAAAGAAAGGCGAAGAAATCCTGACGCCTATCTTTGACCTGACGTTGAAATCCTGACAGCTACCATCCCGAACAAAGGTAAGTGGGTGCTGTTAGGTGTATGCCGCACGGGGGGATAGGTTTAGGCACCCAGGGGGAGATTTGGGTTAGGCACCCCACCATGAGGGTTAGGTATAGGGTGCGGGAAGGGGGGGTTAGAGTTAGGCACCACCGGGGGAGGTTAGGGTTAGGCACCACCGGGGGAGGTTAGGGTTAGGCACCACCGGGGGGAGGGTAGGGTTAGACACCGGTTGGGGGGGGTAGGGGACAGTTAGAGTACTCACCAGCCCCTTTCGGGATTCTTCACAATCGGGATGCCAGCGTCTGTGTATTGACCGCCGGCATCCTATCCATCGGTATATAATACCGATTACGTTATTAAAATAAGGTTACTTTAGTGATAGAATCATAAACCAATGGATTGAAGTACTTAATATTGATCTTAGAATATGTTGTACAGTGGTGCATGTAGGGGGGGTTTCTGAGTACCCAGAAACTCCCCCTAATCAGTACTGGCCCGCAGACCCTCTTATCTACAGCTCCACCCAGAGGATGGCTCTTATGAGCTAGCCGGGTGTAGAATAGAGAGCTGCTGTAAGTGGGCGTGATTCAGCTTTGAACGGAATTGCAAAGCTGCACGCAGGCATAAACACCTCCACCACACTTCAATGAGCCAGGCAACTGGTGAAGGACTTGGGCTGTCTGCTGTATCTGGAATCTGCTGGTGTCTGCTATTTATAACCTGTGTATCACTACAAATAGTACTCACTCATCAACAAATATTCAACTCCTGAATCTCATTTTTTGATGATAAAATGGCAGATGCATATTTCAGTTTTGTGCATATATTAGTGGAAGGATAATTTTCAAACCACAATATATATCATATCTTAAATCAATTTCCATCATACTAAATCTTTTGAGATAACAGGTCAATTTAGTTGTTTCTTAGTGGAATACATTGTTCTCTCTTTGCACATGTTCCAATTAAAGGTGTGAAAGAAATTACCAAGGAAACTCTGCGCTTAGCAGGGTGATACATGGTGTGTGATGTAATGCAGACACTACACCCACATATACAAACATAGGATAGATGTGTGATGCTCTTGAAGTTTGTACAGTAATGCACCACTAGCACCAGGTTCAGGTGTGTTCGGATTGCTTCAGTGACCGATTTCCCCCTAGCTAAGGTAGGACACGCCGTGACAGAGAGGCAAGCCTGATATTATTTATTATTATTTATTACCAGTTATTTATATAGCGCACACATATTCCGCAGCGCTTTACAGTCCCTGAGCTTACAATCTATGTTCCCTACCACATGCACATACACACTACACACTAGGGGTAATTTTTGTTGGGAGCCAATTAGCCTACCAGTATAATTTTGGAGTGTGGGAGGAATCCGGAATACCCGGAGGAATATACAAACTCCACACAGTTAGGGCCATGGTGGGAATTGAACCCATGACCTCAGTGCTGTGAGGCAGTAATGCTAACCATTACACCGTCTGTGCTGCCCTTTTGCAGACACAGTGTCCAGTTAGAAAGAATGGTACAATGCAATTTTATTATTGCCAGTAAATAAACAACAATTGACACAGGAAATGTTTACCATAAACAGAATAAATAAAATAATTTACACTTTTCAATATCAAGATATTTACTTAATATCTCCCTGTCCCTAACCGGTGACCCCAGCTGGCAAGTAAGGGTCAACAAAAAGAAACACAATTTATGCAGAAAAATTAGAAAGAACATGGAACCTGCAGGTAAAGCTTGTATCAGTAGTGCACCAGCAGGTTATAGCAATGAGATACAGTCTGTGCTAATATTCCAACTTTCGCTGACAAAACGTAAGTAAAACCTGCAGGCCGAACTTGTATCAGAAGTGCACCAGCAGGTTATAGCGAAAAAGATAAAGTCTGTGCTAATATTCCAACTTATGCTGAGGAAACGTGAGTAAAACCTTGAGGCCAAGCTTGCATCAGTAGTGCACCAGCAGGTTATAGCAATGAGATACAGTCTGTGCTAATATTCCAACTTTCTCTGAGAAAAACATGCAGGCCAAGCTTGTATCAGTAGTGCACCAACAGGTTATAGCAATGAGATACAGTCTGTGCTAACATTAGGGCCTTTGCTGAAAAAAATTAAAACAATACAGAGACTATGCTGGGAGTAGTAGTCCTCCGGTCTATTGCAGCTAGCAAACACAGTCTTTTGCTAGCATGTGGGCCTTTGCTGGGAAAAATGAATACAGTCTATCTATGCCACAAATTATTACCACCAGAATTGCCAGCCGGGGTTACACAGGGTTAAATAAACATTAAATATACATTGCACCACAGAAATCAACAAGGTAAATGGTTCACAGTAAATATACACATTGTTTTGAGAAACGTCAGCAACAAATTAGGCACCAGCAAGGATGAATATACATTACATTAGAATTAACTGACTTTGAAGTTGATACCGGCAACAAGCAGCGCATTAAAGACATTTGCATTTATACCACTACCAGCAAATACATTTGTACACAGAGATACACAGGAAAACCCTTTAGCAAAATGACAATATATATATATATATATATATATATATACCAGCAAGTAAATTTACATTAGATTAAACCACACCAACAGGTTAAAGGTTACTCATTGCTAGTACATATGATGCACTTTAAAATGTAACACCAGCAAAACATTCCATTAGTGCATAAGGAAGAAAACAGCATTTAAATGCAAGGACATAATGTATTAAAGAATACCAGCATGTAAATAGTTACCAGCAATTCAAACAGTAGCACCAAACATGAGCTGGTGCAATTAAACCACATGACCACCCAGCATGAGCTGGTGGGACACAACGTAACCCCTAGCAACAAACATGCGGACTAAACGCTGGCAAACGGAAAAAGAAGTGAGCTATTTTTACTTCCCCCCTATTTCAACACCTTACTCCCCACCTAAACAATGCCACTATTTGGACAGTAAGCAGGATTATAAATGGTAGTGGGAAGGATACCCCCTTTTACCATGGGATACTGGACCCTGACTAACGACAGGATGGGAGCCAAAAGGAAAGTGCTGGAGAAGGCCCTATAGCAGGTGACAGGGTATCAATAGTACTCTCACCCCACGCTGTGGCTGTTCAGCCTCCTCACGACATCCAGCAGAGCTCTGGGATGCAAGGCACCACACCAGAGCTCCAAGAAGCAGTCCTCAGATGTCAGTACACAGGGATGCTTGCAGGGGAAATTCCCCTTCTCAGGGCTCTGTCTGGCAGAGAAGTTACTGCAGCCCAGGGGTCCTTGAGCCTTTTCCTTTGGGGTTGTCTCTTCCCTTGCACACTGTCCTCGGGTCCTCCCAGCATAGCCTTGCTCCAGGTGGGCGTCCCTCCGGTCAGCGCTGGTGGTCCAGTCGCGGTGCTGGCTCCTTCTCCTTGATCCCGCAGGCAGCTCCTTCACTCCGATCTTCCGGATCTTCGGGCACTTCTCCGGGCAGCCCACAGCATAAGGGGTCCTACGGCTCTCCCAGCAGCAACAGTCTTCTGGTGCAGTGGCTGAGAGGTACAGGTGGTGAATACTCTAGGGGTCCTGCAGGGGCAGGCTCAGCAAGGTTCTTTAGCCTCCAGGGTGAGTGTAATTACACCTCAGGCACTTGTAGGGGTTTGGTATGGCAATCCAGTGGGGTACAGTATTTATAATCCACGGTAAAGCACTTGCAGGGGCTTGGCATAACACTCCAGTGGGGTACTCCTCTCTGCTATGGAGTACAGTAATTCTAATCCCGGGCAACCAAGGGGTAAACACGTTCTCCCCATATTCCACAGATCCAAGGGCACGCCACAGAAAGATCCTCACATCTCACTCCCTCTACTCAGGGCTTGCTCTTTTAAAACCTTCACGTCTCTCTCCTCCCTGTTGGTCCGGCTTCCATGAGTGGACAGCAACAGGCCGCCTACAAGGATCTCTGCCTGGACACCCAGGCTACCAATGAGTGGGGCAGGATTTTCCCACAAAAATGGGTTACTGACCAAGGGGCATTATCTTTCCCCTTATTTGCACATGCTCAGTGGGGTTCAAGGAGAGCAGGGTCAGTCAAAGTTCACTACACCTGCCTATGGGGCCAATGGTGCTGTATAAACTTATAAAAAAAAACTGACAGGGGCTACAGGACACCTAAATGTCTCCCTAATTTACTAAGGGGTAACCCCATAACACTGGGGGTACCTCAGATGTTTCTGCTCAATTATAAATATCTCATGTAATAATAATAACAACAACACAATTCTATTACCCTTTATGCAAACATAGGACACTAAACCTACCGTACCCAACATAATCTGGACACTGGACTTTGAATGCAGATACAATATATGGTATACAATCGGGAAATCGGCTGCCTTAATACCGGCAGCCGGCTTCCCGACTGTCATATCCCGGCGAGGGTGAAATGCCTGGCGTCTAGATGTAGACGCCTGACATTTCCCCGACGCCGGGAGACAGGCGGCCGGTATCCCGATCGAAGGGATGCCGGGCGAAGCGAGCAGACAGCCGCGGGTGGGAGGGTTAGGTTTAGGGCACCCAGGAGGGACAAAGGGTTAGGCACCCCCCCGGGAGGGTTATGGTTAGGCTAGGGGGAGGGCGGGTTAGGGTTAGGCACCCCCCGGGGGACTTAGGTTTAGGCAGCGAGGAAGGGGGGGTTTATGGTTAGGCACTTAGAGGGGGGATTAGGGTTAGGCACTTGGGGGAGGAGTTTAGGGTTAGGCACCTCTAAAGAGGGTTAGGGTTAGGGGGGTTGGTTAGGTTAGTAAGTACTTACCATAGGGACGATCGGGATTTCCAGCGCTGTCGGGCTTCCGCTGCCGGGCTCTGCTCATCTGTCGGCCAGGCGCTGCCGGGAATCAAACCGCCGGCCGCATGGCCGATTCCCAATATATAGGTCTTCCTAGAATGACCCAACCACTTGACAATCTATGTAGACAGAGGACATCAATAGCACTACAATTGCTACTTTCAGGCATCTTGGTCACCCCACATACACCCCATGAGACTTTTGATTATGGTTTTATTTTTTTAAGAACCAGGTGTATTAGGGAAGGATGTCGTACCATGTCAGAACTAAAAGGCAGCACTAGACATCATGTTCTGGTTATTTCCCCTGACATGTTAAGTTCTGTTATAGAGAATGCTGTTCTTCAAATGGAAACTGTTGTTAACCACAATGGAGGACACCTTGAACAATTTTAGCGCTATTCAAAGTCATCTGCATCACCACATCGCCACCTGGTGATAACATTTGTAACTACAGTAATAATTTTCTTTTCCAATAAATGGCTAGGGCATTCCTCTGAAAAAACTGCTGTCCAAATTTCTCTTCATTACGAATCTTACATCTCGCTGAAAAATGCTCCAAGTATAGATATTGCAATCAGCATTTAATGACAGTTGGTATGAACTCTGACCCCTTCCGCCTGTGTCAGTGATGTCACTCATTCCAGCATAACACACCTCTGCAGTTCCTAGAGATCCCATGTAGGCCAGTGGGTGGCACGCACATCGTCATTGTATCATGGATCTTTTTGTAGAAATAAGACGTAACAATTGTATCACTGAGGATAATCACATTGATATGTTCCATAACGCTATAGCAGCAAGTAAAAAAAAATTGTGGCTACAAAATGTATTTTAGGCCGCTGTCTTAAGGTGCGAACACACTGGGCGATAAAGTGGACAACTGAACGATAATGATATCAGTCGTCCATTTTTAACCCCAAAAAGATGAACGATAACGACGACGCGCGTTCCCGCGGGTCGTTCGTCATTATCATCGATCGGGCTGACATGCAGGCCAACCTGACGATCTCGTCAGGTTGCTGCATGTCAGGAAATGGGGGAGAGAGCCCGGCGCTGAACGATATCGTTAATGATATCATTCAGCGGGTGTGCTCAATGTCATGAACGACATTGAGCACAGCCTGCCGGGGACAACACTACACGATATCGCTCAGGGAGCATATCGTGTAGTGTGTACCCACCATTAGACTGCATTCAGCTATACCTCATGTTCAGATTGTGTACTGTACAAACTATTCACATTCAAGATATCACACACTGGGTATGTAAAAATCTTGATGGGTGCAACTTATTAATTGAATTATATATGATCATTTTAAACCAACATTCTCTATCTCAGATGCAGAGAGAGACAATTTGAGTGGGGTTTTCTGGCTGGTAACAGGGGAGGGAAGGTGTGGATAGCTAGATTCGGGCATGATACGGGCATGTCACAGCTAGCGACTGAATCTATTTTTTGCAACTTTGCTGGCACCGGTGGCCATGTTTAAATGGACATTCTGAGTAGAGATGTGTATGGATACCCGTGTTTTGGTTTGGGATCTGGATTCATCTTCATGTTTTGGTTTTGGTTTTGGAAAACCACCCTCAAGTGTTTTGGTTTTGGATCTGTATTTTTTTTTCATAAAAATATTTTAAAAACAGATAAAATCTTGTAGTTTATACAATCTAAAACCTGAAATTTGGATTTAAAATCCAAATTCCGAACCATGAAAAAGATCAGAACCGCGACTCGGATTTATCCGGATTCATGAAATTGGAGTGGGTTCGGATTTCTGGAGAACCGAGCTGCAACCATCATATTATTTTCAAGCAGGTACAGCAACAATCTAATACAGTGGCTTGTGGCATATTTGTAATAGCTTTTAATTCACACTTAGAAATGATGTTCCGTAAGCACATACTGTACTTCTGTTATTACCCATGCTAAAGCTGGATAGACAGTATTTGATCCGTCATACGATATATCTTTCCATTGTGGATCGGATCAATATATTGTACAGATCACATATTGTGTACGCCCAATCACGCATGCCCAAGGGTCGTTCATCGTTCATGTGCTGCACAACAGATGGGACAATACTATGAACAATGCCATGATGCTAAATACAGCATGGAGCTACTATAGCTAACATATAAACATCCCACATTCATATGGTCTAGAACAGTGGTCTCCAACCTGTAGCTCGCGGACTTAATTTTGGTAGCTCACCTAGCTGCAGTACTGCCGAGTCAACTAGGAGGAAGTGACCTCTGACGTGTGCTTCCCCGTGGCATCGATGCCATGGGTGGAGCCACAAGGAAGCACATCAGGTGATTGCTGCAACCTCTACAGCAATCACCTGACGTGTTTCCACTTGGTTCCACCCACGGCATCTACACTATGGCCCAGCCGGAAAATCACACAGCAGCCCTGCCTATATTTTTTGCTCCTCTACTGCACGTTCCTCCTTGAAGCCGGTAATTAACAGTGAAATGTGCCTGTGCTTACATTTTATTTACAAACTACAACAATATCATTGTAATAATTAAATGCATTTTTATTTTCTTTTATTTTCTATTCGGTTATTAGCCAGATTTTTTTTTTCTACAGTTTTAGTAGCTCTTCAGGAGGTTTAATTTTTCTCAAGTAGCTCACGCCTCAGTTAACGTTGGAGACCACTGGTCTAGAATCAACCAGGAGATTACTGACTAACAACACTATTTATACTGGACCAGATATTTCCTTCTTTATCAAATTTCTCATGTTAACTTTAACACAAAATGGGAAATTTTTAAGTAGATTGGCTGCAAAGTGGGGTTAAGTGTTGCCCTGCATTTGCAAACGCCTTTATGTTTGATATTGAAAATGACCTATTTCTTGGAGAACCATAGATTGTTCTCTTTGTTATGTTTTTACACAATCTAGCATAGACACTTTGTTTACTTTGTGGATGGGAACAAAGG
Organism: Taudactylus pleione; assembly: GCA_031769625.1. Lineage (NCBI taxonomy): Eukaryota > Metazoa > Chordata > Amphibia > Anura > Myobatrachidae > Taudactylus > Taudactylus pleione. The sequence goes on from JAUIMM010000197.1 coordinate 3,713,746, forward strand.
AACAGTTCATTGCGGCGATGGAACATCCCAATAGGATAGATGAAAATATCAAATTTACATAGGATATCAGTAATTCTACAACCACCTTCGAATGCAGGCCTGCCAGTGCGTTTCAAAGCCGTTGCAGGGGCGTGCATAAATTAGCTACTGCGTGGCCATAAGCAGCCATAGCACTGATAGCGTGCGTGGCTGTTAGCAACTTCTAAGTTACTTCAGGGCTTGTGCAAGTGTGCATATGGGTCTGATGGTACTTGATGTTACCGATCGTTTTTCTATATTCCCCTAGTATACAGATGTGAGCGTTCTTAAGTCAGGCTGCATTTGCAAAGTGAATGTACACATTTAAATAGCACCGCTGATTAGCAACTGCCGGTGCGTGCGTTTATGCAGAATTGCGCACCGTAGTGAATCAGGCCCTATGTTATGCATACTGATGAGACAAATCACCAGCCACATCGCCCCCACACATTTTCTAATCGATAAATCAGGATGTTTTGAATGTGGTTACTTAGAAATAAGATACAGCTTTACTCACCTACCCACCAGATAGAAGTATAAAGTTATATACCCACGTACATGCTCCAGTAAATGAATTGTCTACTACATTAGGTGTCCGTGTTGGCTCCTTTATGTGGGCAAGACTACAGGCAATTTAAAGAAAAAATGGTGCTCCATGATCCATGACTGGTCGCCATCAGACAAGCATTGGATAGTAAGGACAATGGGCCTGATTCAGAGTTGTACGCTAATAACAGCACTAAAATAAGATAACACTGCAGGAGGCGTCTGAAGAAAAGTCTAAGGGGCATATCCAATCAGCCGCGGGGTTTCACCCGTGGCTAATTGTCGGGTAAAAGTCCCGTGACGCGGGGATTAGCTATTCAATTAAATAGCCTTTTCCCCACATCATTAGAACGGGACTCCCATGCGAGAACACACTGATTCCGTGAGAACTGCAGAATCAGGGTGTTATACCCTCGTTCAAGGCCGAATAGGGAGGCTTCACGCGGACTTTACCTCCCACCTACATGAGGTGCGAGGTAAAGTCCGACAGCGGGGACTCACGCAGGGGGTCTCGGGGACATCCGTGCGTGGAATCCCCGCTAACTGAATCCCGACCAGCGTTATAATTAGCTGCGGGGTAAACCCCGCAGCTAATTTGATATGCCCCTAAGCTTACTCATAATAGTCGACGGAACTCTTTTGCCGGGGCCAGGAAATCTGCATCGGAAGACGCAGATCTTGGCTTTGGCACTGTCACTAAACGGAGGAAACACGCCTATGTTTTGGGGAACAGTTTATGTTGCCGCCCATTCCCCGCCCTCAAACAGTTGCAGCCTGTCAATCAGGCTGCAGAATCCCGGACACTACGACCTTGATTTCACTGTGACCGAGCAAATGTGCACTGCGGCCTAGTTAAACTGTACAAAAAATGGGATGCGGTCAGGATGCCGGATGTCAATATACCGTGCCAGAATCCTGACGCCTGTCAGAATGCCGATGACGCCATCCCGAGGAGATGAAGATACCAATGTTAGCAGCCCATCCGCCGGCATCCCGATGGTAAGTATGTGGGTCAGGGTTAGGCCGGGGATGGGGGGTTTAGATTTAGGGACCTCCCGGAGTGGGTTAGGGTTAGGCACCAACATGGGAGGGTTAGGGTGCGAGGAGGGGGGTAGGTTTAGGCACCACTGGGGGGAGGTTAGGCACCACCGGGGGAGGGTTAGGGGGGAGAGGGGGAGGGTTAGGCTACTCACCATCCCCTGTTGGCATCCTGAACATCGGGATGCTGCTGTCGATCTTCTGACTGCCGGCATCCCGACCGACGATCAATCATATGTATTCCCAAAAAACTAGTACATCCAGTGTATCTTTAATAAAAAGGAAAGTATTAAAAACATGGCCATTGAAAGCAAACAATGAATGCTTATCTGATGCAGGTGTTCATTTAAGAACTATTTCTGTTTATAAATTATTGTTCTAATGTTTTCACAATGGCGAACTCCACTTTTATGGTGTCCATTTTCGGAAAGTTGACTGCCATTTTGGAGCGAAGTGAGAACTGACTAGTCCATAGGGGTGGAAAAGGAAGTTTCCCTTGCCATGAATGCAATGTCTGTAAGTTTATGGATAAAAAAGGAGGAAATAGTTTAAAGATTTGTTCAAATAAACTAAGAATAGAAACTGGAAGCCTAATCAATTGTATTTCGACATATGTCATTTACTCGCCTCAGTGCAGCTGCTCTTTAGTCTACGTAGGGAAAACCAAAAGACAGCTAAAACTTAGATTCCAGAAACATATAAAAACATCACAAATGGCTTCAACGCTCATAGTCTCCCGAGACATTTCAAGGAAAAACATAATTCAGATGTTAGCTATTTGAAGCTTTAGAGGTTTGGAACAAGTAAATTTTGGATGAAGGGGACATTGTGATTTGCTCCTCTCAAACAGAGAGTCCTATTGGATTTATAATTTAAATAAACTTACTCCCAATGGCCATAATGAAAATATTGATGAGATCTTTCTTGGGATACGTTCATTCATGATTGTATTTCATTTATGCCATACAGCATACAGGATACATTCTGACCTTACCGACGTTATGTCTGTCTGACAGTATTAATTACAATTTGAATAATATTTTTAGTTGCATGATTGTGATCAGTACTGTATGTACTAATTATTGTATTCTATTCTATGGTGCAGTTGTTAATTGAGCCTATCTGTAATCATTGTTTTCACATTGGGCCGTATTCAATTGGAGGCGAAATCGGGCATTTTTGCAGTTGTTTGCTAATCTACCGTCAGATCGGGCGATATATCGGCCGCGATCCGCCGATTTGCGGGTAATTTGCAGTCAATTTCGCCAATGACAGCGAAAAATTGCCATTTTTTGCCTAAAAACTGGAGAAAACTTTTCTCCAGCCTAGGGTAGGCGAAAAAAATGTGCAAAATCCATAATTTTGAGTAAAACTGTGGGGATTTCTTACAGAACCCTTTAGACAGCCCCCCTAATTATACTTTAGTGAAAAAAAAATTGTAAGTCGCGTACTTTGGCAAAACATGGCCACTGAAATTTCGGTCAATGTTTTTTTTTCATGAAAAATGCATTTAACGTATTGGGTCTGATATTTCGGAGGGCCATAAGGATGCGCCAAGTATTTTAAACATCGCACGTGGCTGGCATAGGTGTTTTTTTTAATCCCACTAAAAAACATCTGCGCCAGCCACGTGTGATGTTTAAAACACTTGGCGCATCTTTATGTCCCTTCGGAATACCAGCCCCAATACATTAAATGCATTTTTCACGGGGAAAAATTTTTTTTACCAAAATTTCAGCGGTCGATTTTCGACAAAGTAAGCAATTTAAGAAAAAGAAAATTGCTAAAGTATCAATAGGGGGGCTGTCCAAAGGGCTCTGTAAGAAATCCCCACATTTTTACTCAAAAATAGGGATATTGCACAATTTCCCCCTTTTTTAAAATGGAGAAAAGTTTTTTCCATTTTTACATGAAAAATAGTCGATAAATTATCGCAGAGAAATCATCGATATTATGAATTATCGCCGCTAATTGAATACGGCCCTATGTCTATTGTAAATGACGCTGCATTATGGATTCAGACTAGTTGTGGACCTCATTTAGGCGACATCCACCTTGCAATTGGGGTATTCATGATTCTTTATGGCTCTTATACATTATGTTCATGAGTGTTTGTTACCTTAATTTAAAACTTCTTATATAGCCCTAATATATTGTCATTTTTATTGCTCTAAAGCCTCCAAACAATGGTGATCCCCATTCCGAAAATAGACCAATAAAAAATGACTGATGCCATATTGTAAACATTATTTGTTACTTATTAACAGTTATTTATATAGTGACTATATAGGTTTTTTTTAATTCATTGCTATAGCCATCATTCCCAAGCTGGTGGTGCTGTATCATCTATGGACTCTTCACCATTAATATTAGAGTTAATTTGGAACATATATTGATTTAAAGGTACCAAGTCCTAATTCGTTCTCTGATAATAGACCTGATTCAGTGAAGTGCGCTACTGCCGTCGCTGCTACGATTTTGTACCGAGAATATGCAAAAATACTGTAGTATGCTATTGTTGCAGACTCCAAGATTTGTATTGAGACGCCCACAGACACCATTGCAAATCCAAGCAACTCCGTAGTAAATACGCAGCGGCATACGCATAGCCTTTGACAATCGACCTCCTGAGTAACCCTATGGTGGTGTAGAATGGGCGACTTGAACTGAGACTCCAGAGCCATGTTTTGTACGTATGGGATCGATGTCCCAAAAACGAATGCCACGCGCCTGCCTTTTTGGCAGCACACCCTGCTACTTCCCCCAAATTACCCTTAGCTGTCAATCACTCTACGAGTGAAAATTTGCTTGCGACTACATTAACAGACTTTGATGCATGCGCAGTGTGACTCAGAGGCGCGCTAAGGTACCCGATAACTGCTCAACTGCGAAAACATCGGCATAGCGTACTTTTCTGAATGCTTTAAGATGGTGCCAGCCATTGTAATAATAATACATGAGAACTAATTACGATTAATTAGTGACCAAATCCAATTATATTATTAACATATTATGTTCCTGATTCAGAGCCACATGCAATCCATATGCAATGCCGATGTTCACGTAGTTGAGTGATGTTTTTGCAACTGCGCATGTGTGAACATTTATGGAAACCACTATGATGCAAGCGTCACAAAGGTGCTATTGCGATCGGGACAGGTGGTATCAAAAATGTTATGGAAAAGTGATGGCTTTCCTGGGAGGTGGATAGGAGTGCACGCTATTATGGCCCTTTCAGTGGGCGCGTTATGGGAGTGTCAGTGCAAGCTCTTCCACAGATCCACAGCCGCAGGCATAGTAGGATATGGTCAGATGGAGAAACTGCACCTGCCATAGACCAGGTGCAAGTTTTAATGATGCGACTCACTGGCATCACAAGGGGGGTGCAGGCCGCACACGGATGTCACCAGCCAAGGGGTGACACCAAAGTGCTGGCTCCCCCTCAGTGACTCGGCTCCTAGAACAGTAAGGGAGCCTGCACTTCACACAGGCTGGTCCCCGGGGAGCAGCATGCACCTTCGGCACCCCCAGCCGGGGTTCGGGACGCGAGGCCACACCCCCACCCATGAGGCCACCCCCTCACCCATGAGGCCACTCCCACTTATTTGACGGCACGCAGTAGAAACTCCCCACACCATGTGAAAAGAGTGGTAGCGACGCCACTGGTGCGACTGATGGCCACCATCAGTATAAGGAAGCAGTAATCAGGATTACAGCACGCACGAAAGCTAAAGTGGGCCTCTCAGTTCATGCACAGCACAGATGTACCAGGGGCGTATCTATAATGGGTGCAGGGTATGCGGTGCACACGGGCCCCTGGGTCCAGGGAGGCCCACACACTGCACACCATGCACCCATTATGGTCTTTATACTTACTTATCAGTATTCTCCAGGGAATCGGTATGATATGCCAGCAGCAGAAATCCCGACAGTGGAAGCCCGCATGGTACAGAATGCTGACAGCGGTAGGTAAGTACTCTAACCTACCCCTCCCCCCTAACCCTCCCTTAGGAGTGCCTAACCCTAACCACCCCCTCTAGTGCCTAACCCTTACCCCCTCCCGGAGTGCCTAATCCTAAATCCCCTTCCCGCACCCTAAACCAAACCCTCCCAGGGGGTGCCTAGTCCTGACTTTCCCCCCTAGTGGTGCCTTACCCTAACCTCCCCTTCCCCTAGCCTAACCCTCCCCGGGGGTGCCTAACCCTAATCTCCCCTGAGGGTGTCTAAACCTAACCCGGCCCTTCCCCGGGTACACATCCGTTACTTACCCGTCCGGACAATCGGGATTGCGGCGCTTCGAGATGCCGACAACGGTATCCTGTTCACCTTCGGGATATCGGCATTGGCACATTGGTTGGCAGTGGGATTCAGTAGTCGGTATATCGATGCCCGGAAATTCTGTCCGCCGACAATATGACTGCATCATGTCTCCAGAGTGCTGCTCTGCAGCGCCGGTACGGCGACCATTTTCCCGGTGACTCACACATGGGCAGTACTGCTGTACCTGGGAAAACAATGCATTGAGAAGTAGATTCTGGCACTTAGCCAGAATCTACTGCACCCGCGTACGTCGCGGCACCGCCAGAGAGAGGAGGAGGCGCGCACATGGGCCCCGTCCTCTCATAAAACACCCCTGAGATGTACACAAGGGAAGGAGTCTGTAGCGGCATTTGAAAAGTTGCAGACAGGCGACCGCCGATAGACGCTGCTGTGTGCGCTTTTTCATGCGACTCAGAATCAGGCCCTATGTAACTAAATAGAGTTGGAGAGATGGGGGGGCTACACACCAAACATTTACAGAATCAGATTAATGGCAGAAAACATCACTTCCAGTTCTGGTCCGGAGGCAGGAGGACGATATCTAGCTGCCAATATTGCATTACATAAGCTTTCAGTGGTGTAGCTCTATAAACGGATAAATATGTACATGGAGAACACTATTTCGCCACTAGCCGTTTTTGCCGTCATTTGCGAATCGGTTGTCCAATCGGCCGATATATCGGCCGCGATCTGCTGATTTGCGGACAATTTGCAGACGATTTCGCCAACGATGGCGAAAAACTGCAGTTTTTTGCCTAAAAACTGGAGAAAACTTTTCTCCAGCCTAGGGCAGGCAAAAAAAATGTGCAAAATCCCTATTTTGGGGTAAAAATGTGGGGAGTTCTTACAGAACCCTTTAGACAGCCCCCCTAATGATACTTAAAATTGTAAGTTGCGTACTTTGGCGAAAACGGCTGCTGAAATTTCGGTCAATGTTTTTTTTTGGGGAAAAATTAGTTTAACGTATTGGGTCTGGTATTTTGGAGGGCCATAAGGATGCGCCAAGTGTTTTAAACTTCGCACGTGGCTGGCGTAGGTGGTTTTTTAAACCTGCTAAAAAAATTACTGCACCAGCCACGTGCAACGTTTAAAACACTTGGCGCATCTTTATGTGCGTCCGAAATACCAGCCACAATACATTAAATGCATTTTTTAAGGCAAATTTTTTTATTGCTAAAGAATCATTAGGGGCGCTGTCCAAAGGCCTCTGTAAGAAATCCCCACATTTTTACTTAAAAATAGGGATATTGCACATTTTCCCCCTTTTTTAAAATGGAAAATAGTTTTTTCCATTTTTACATGAAAAATCGTCGATAAATTATCGCTGATGCAATAACATTGCCGATAAATCGTTGATATTAACGCAGGTGCGATAATATCAGCGCTAATTGAATATGGCCCTATGTCTGTTGTAAGTGACGCTGCATTATGGATTCAGACTAGGGGTGAAATTTACTAAGAATCGGGATTGACCCGATTTTCAAAATGATTCATCTTGGCGTAACTCGCCTGAACTCAGTGATTTTTTCACTTTTTTTTTATCACATTTACCAACAGGATTTTGTTGAAAAACAAGTTTGCAGATGGTGATGTAGATCGAGATTCTCGGGTGATTTTAAAGCAAGCTCGAGTGAGTTATATCATCTGAGATTGCAGTGATTTCTCTCAGCACCACTCTCTCTAGCAAGCAGCCTGCACATATCAGTGAGATATGTGTAAGCTGCTTGTGTTGTGCCCGTAATAAACGGGTTAATTGTAACAAAAAAATTACGTGAGGTCCCCCTCCAAAACACTAACCAGCCCCGGACTTGCCAGCCAGTCCTGGTTCTTAACATTAAAGGGAAAAAAATGTGTTGGGGTCGACTGTAATTTAAGAACCAGCACCAGGCAGCAGGGACAGAGCTGGTTTTAAATATATGGAGAAAAAAATTGGCGTGAGGTACCCCTTTCACCGGGCCCCTCAGACGCAGCATCAGCCCTGACCATTAGTCAGCCCAGACCAGGGATCCCTGGGGAGTTGGGGTCCCCCCAATAAAGGGGTTACCCTCTCCCGATTTGCGGGCGATTAACAAGCGATTGCATGATAACGACGTCGTTATCGTGCAATCGCCTGTCAAAATCGCCTAGTGGATAGAGGCCTTAAGAGTGTCCCCAGCTAATTATAATATTATGTTTAATCCAAGGAGCTGTCAGTCTCTTATTTATTTATGCCGCATCAGGACCGTTTTCCACTGTTCATATTGTATACAAATGTAGCCAATTGTGGTAGATACAATTGTTCCAAATACAAAATTGCTACTATTTTCCTTCACCACATGAGAATTCTGCATCTCCTTGCTCAATGGATCTTATAACAGGAGCATATTCTGTTTCATACAGAGTCGCTATTTATGCTGTAATCTTCAGTACTGCTAAATCAAACACTTAGAGGCATATGTATCAAAGCTTGATGTGAGATAAAATTGTGAAATATATATCACCAACCAATAAGCTCCAAACTATCATTTCTTAAGCGCAGCCTGCAAAATGTAAGTTAGATGCTGATTGGTTGGTGATATATATCTCACAATTTTATCTCACATCAAGCTTTGATACATATGCCCCTTAATGCATAGTATACATGGGATTATGATTCATACAGCATCTTAGAATAAATTATTTTCAATGTACTAGTTTCTAATGATGATATTTCTTGTGTCTAATACACAGGATTGCAGTACATATAATCACATGGGAGTCCTATGTCTTAACACCTGTATATTCATAAGCAAGCAGATTATATAAGAATGGTATTGATCATCAGGTAGTTAATATTATATAGGGCTCACATCTACTGCTTTCTTCTGTTAAATGCAGGGAATGAAGGACACTCTCCTATAGTTTGCAACAGCAATGTATTCAATTTGACCCAGTGATTACATTATCAGTGTGTCCGTAACATGCACACAGCTTATCAAATGCTATTAATACTGGGTAGACAATTTCAGGGTCACTTCTATTTATCTCATGAAGCAGTTCCACTGTATGTGCACTATGTATTATACCACAGTGGATTTGAATGCTTCATTGTGCCCTTATTCTCAAATCATGCCGCAGACAATTATATGGGGCATATTCAATTGGGCACGAGGTTTAGCGAGGAAAAAACCTTGTGCCCCTCGCGCCCCCAATTTTGGAATACTGCGGGTATGCACGTTCCCGATTCCTGCGATATCTATTTAAAAGAATAGTGGTCACGGGGTTTTAAGCTCTGAAAACCCTGCGCCGCAAAAAAAAAGCACTTACCTGCCCGGTGGCCTCCCCTCTATCTTCTTACTGGAGAGTGGGCTGCTGGGAGGCGCCAGGGGCTGGTGGGAGGGGCAAGGGCAGCTGGGAGATGTAGTTCTCCCAGAGCCCATTCTGGGGGGGAGCACACAGACACTGGGGGGGACTCACTGGGACCACACACATACACACAACACTCATACACACACACACACTTACAAACACTCACACACACACACACACTAACATACTCACTCTGCAGCAGAGAACTCGGCTTCCGACGTTGGATACAGAAGAAGATGCAGAAGACAGCCCTGCAGAAGGTAAGTAATTAAGGACTAATTAAGCTAATTGGTAACTTCCAATTGCTTAATTAGTCCTCAGGGGGGGGGGGGTGCCGGAGCAAGTCCCACTAATTTTTCCTAAAAATAATGATTTTAGGAAAAATCACACTTGCTCTGGGGTCGCATTAAGAAAAAACCTCCCGACAGTCAAAAAAGAAAAAGCCCTGCACCTAATTGAATTGCAAAATCCTGCATCTACAGGAAAAACCTCGAAACTACAGGAAAAACCTCGCAGGTGCTGGATTTTTGCAATTCACGCACCCAATTGAATATGCCCCTATATGTCTCCCGTTATCAGTCACATCGGGTACGTCTGTGGTGTATAAGGGAAAAGAAATGACCCTGTCTATATTCATTGTAATATAACGTAAACCAGATTCATTGTATTAATCTAGACATGACAAGCACTCGGCTACATGTATTGATAGACATTAGAACAAGACACTCGGCAACATAAGACAATATATATTCTTTATTTTAACCACTTTTTCAAACTGTACACACATCTTTTTCTATATTTTTAACCAAATATTTCGATTTTGCTTCTATATAATTTATATAATTTTATGCCAATATAATAAAGGTTATATTTTAATGTTTGTGCACCATATACAGATTCCCTTTCTCTTTTTTTTCTCTCAAATGCTTTTTTGAATCTGTGGTAGCACCCCCTACTATAATTAGGATTAAAAATTATCATTAATTGGGGTACTTCTTGCTTGTTACTTATACCTCTTTTACACCAGAGCTAAAACCCGGGATATTGCAGGGTTAACCCATGTAGTTCCTTGATGTAACAAGGTAAAGGGTTGGATTGCCGGGTCGAGTGAAAATATCCTGGGTCGGCGAGGGGAAATTCCGGGTCTGATCCGGGTTGGAACAATGGGCCTGATTCAGAGCCGGACGCTCTTTGAGAGCACTCGCTGTGAATCAGGGCGTCCCTTTTTTTTTTTTAAAGATGGCCTCCTGGCCGCTCACATAGCTGTGGGTGACCACCAACAGCTTATGTGAGCAGCCAGGTGATGGTCACGATGGTCAAGACCATCGCGACCATCGGGCTTGCGATGAGACCCTTGTGGTAAGGTCTCGTGGCCGCAAGCCCCAGAGGACTTCCTGCTCTTATAGAGCAGGAAGTCCACCTACTGACATCACGAGTGATGTCAGTAGGGCCGCCCACAAATGGCCGGTGTTCGTGCAGGAATGCCTCTGTTTACCCAGCCACCCCCCCTGCCCGCCTCCAAAACAGGGAAAGCTGTCAATCACCATCAACAGCTGCCCCACTTTGGTGCGAGGCCCATAGCGATGGAACACCCATCGCTGGCCGAGTGTCACGCGTGCGCAGTGGGGGACCATCAACTCACTTGCGAGCGTTGTATGCTTGCGTGTGGGTCTGAATCAGGCCCTCTGTTCCAACTTCGTGTCAGACACGGAATTTCGGTGTAAAAGTGGTATTACTTATATTTTTCCTGTGCAAAATTTTTCCCTTTTTCATGTTCTATCACACTGGGAAACTTTTGCCTGAAATGCCACGTGGTAACTATACTAAAATGCAGGTTTTTAGAAGTGGAGATGTTGCCCATAGCAACCAGTCAGATTCTACTTAACATTTATCTAGCACCTTCTAGAAGATAATTGTTAGAATCTGATTGGTTGTTATCGGCAACATTTCCACCTCTAAAAAAAACCCTGCATTTTAGTAAATACACCCCCCACCAGCTGAATGAACTTTAACAGGTAGGGAGTCTTTGCCGGATAAATAGGTTTTCCACTGCTGGAGTGGGGCAGGAGCAGGAAGTAGAACACTGCTCGGAGCATCCCTATAACTCTCCGGGGTGTTCTAGAAGCTGCAGGGTGTGTGCCTGGAGCAGATCTGCTGCAGTGTTACCTGCTATAGGGTGCCGTACCAGACACCCTGCAAGCCAAATGCAGGTATCATGGGGAGCGATGGTGCCGCAGTCAGTTCTCCGTACCCTGGGCAATGGAACCACTCACACACTCCTAGTTACAGCCCTGGGATCCCTGAAATTAATAGGCAGTGAAACAAAAACACATGAAATAATTGTACAGTTGCAAAAATTATGTCTGAAATAAATCACTGCTGTAGGTCACCATCATGCACTGGATTGACAAAGCTGGTCACATAACTGTGCTGACATTTGATGTGACATTTTTAGTTTCTTAAATGTACATCCATCTCAGGGGCATATTTATAATGAGTGCAGGGTGTGAGGGGCACACGGGTCCCTGGGTCCAGGGGGTGCCCATTCGGCACACCCTGCACCCATATTTTTTAATACTTACCCCTCCAAAGTCCTGTGTTGGCGGTAGCACTGCACAAAACACTTGGAAAATGGACATCGCTGCCAATTTCCTGGCAGTGTGCGCATGCGCAGCAGTGAAATCGCCAGGAAAATGGTGGCTGCGCTATTTTCCCGATGACCTGCGCATGCAGACTAGTGCCCAGAGTTTAATGCGGCCTGCCGTTGGGGAGAGAGGAGGGGGCCCCGGATGGGGAATGTACATGAGCCCCTTCCTCTCTTAATATGCCTCCGATCCATCTCGATCACTCCCATATTATGAATAACATCCTAAATTTACCTTCAGATGTGAATTACTCCTTTCACTAGTAATAATACATTGGTGGTTTCAACTTGGTAGCCTACTGTATATAAAAAGGTTGAATAGGGGATAATGGCCTGATTCAGCACGGATCGCTATTCTGCTTATACGCACGCAACAATATGTAAAGGTTTGCATTGGCAGTGCGATCGCAGCCTAACATAAGGATGCCCACTTCCCCCTACTCACATCCGTAGACTTTGGCAACATAGCAAAACAATCGGTAACATCAGACCCATATGCACAGTTAAGGCAGGTCAGACCTCACTCAGAAACTGCTTACTTCAGCGCACGCTATAAGGCCTCAGGCTGCGTATGGTATCGCAGTGGCTAATTTAACCATGCCCCTGCAACGCCTGCATTCGCCCGACCACCCCTCCCTGTCACCAACCACAAACAGCACTTCCTGTCAATCACTCTGCCATGGGTCTGCGTAGCCTCTGCGATCGCAGTCCCGATCACAGTGGCTGGCTCGCGCATACCATGCATATGTATTCGCAGTACGCAAAAATCGTCCGATTGCGTGCGTATAAGCAGCTGCAATCCTTGCTGAATCAGGCCCTATGAACACATGGAGATACTGGCCTGGTGGTACAGCATAGAAAAGCAAAGTGCATCTTTGTTTTTGTGAAAAATACAGTGCAAAGTGTGTGAAGTAGATTTGCAGGGACAGAACTTTAGCGCATGCTCTGTCCCTGCATGCAATAGTTGAACCATCTTTGTGATGTATTCAAATACCACATTGTGATATTGGGCAAATTTATTACAGCCATCCGTATCCTAGATGCGAATTGTGATAAATAAACCCCTTAATTATAACTTTAATAAAATGCAGTGTTTAACACCGCAAACAGATTTAAACATACTGCTAATAAGTCAAGCATAATATACACATATAAAGTAGTTAAAGAAAGTGTGAATGGCTTTAGAACAATATAAAGTGGCAGTGATATTAATAACATTGCTGAAAATCACATTAGTAAATTAAAACACTTGAAGCTCAGGGGGCATTTAATAAGCTGCAATATATTATGATTAAGCACACTGAAATGCCTCTTAGAAGAAGTGTCACATAATAAATCTCACCACCATTTAGACGGCAAGTTTCATTATATCAGTATATACTGTACAGTAGTTTGGGGTTATTTTTTAACATGAAAAATGTTCTTAACAAACAGCATGATCCCGGTCTAATCCGTTCCACTAATCTTAAAATAGAGCAGTTCAAAAAATAGCAATGGATTTTTTCTTCAGACCTTTTTCCAATTGGAGCTTTAACCACCTAAAACTACCGATCGGCAGAAATAATCTAAATTACATTTGACACAGGTGAAGTATAGGTGAAGCTTTTATGTTAGATTGACAATGATGGGAGCATCGCCCTCTGTGTAGGGTGTCAGCGAGGGCTCAGCTGCAAGAAAATGATCAGTCAGCGAGGGCTGCTGTGTCCTGATGAAAACAATAATCATATTTACACGTAGGTAACCACCTCTTCTCTATGAGGTATCCATCTCAGGCTCTGGCACTAGGGGGTGTGGCAAAACACGTTGGCATGGTCATGCCCTGTTATGAATTCATGGTACGCATAGAGGCCTGCCAGCGCAGTGCCATCTTGTGGGCGTAGTTGCACCTACATGTCAGGCCCAATCCACCAGACAGGCCCTGGTGCTGTGTACCAGTAATGTGCGGTGAGGTGAGGCAGAGCCTCTCCTGTCATACTTAGGTATACTCCAAAGAATTTACTATAAAAATTATAAGAAAAATGTAAAGAAAATATTATAAATATCTTCTTTGTATTATTATAATCATTTTTATAGTCAAAACTCTGGAGTAAAAAGTGTATGGCAGGTGAGGCACTGCCTCCCCTGTCTACTTGTTCCACACCCCTTCAGTTTTTAGAGTTTGCTGAATATCAGGAGGTCCTGTCGGACCCCTGATGATGAATGGCCCGGTAACTAAAATATGCGGAAACTAGTGTTTCTGCATGGTTACCGGGCCATTTATCGATGATGAATTTTCCGATTAGTGAGCCTGTGTTCTATTCCTGACTACTACACTATTATCTATGGAATTGCTGGCATGGCTATTATAGCGGCCCAGCACTCTTATTCCGTTTAAATGGTAAAAAATAAATAACGGTACAATAGCCCTGATGTATGGCTTCATTAAACTGTCCCTCACAGAGAGCTGAGGGCCCTGGCTGTCCTTGCTGGAGTGCTGGTGCGGGACAGAACTACAAATCCCATTAGCTGCATTAAATTCTAATGAGAGTTTCATACAAAGACACTTGTTTGTTCTCTAATAAGTCAAAAGCTTCACAGAATCAAAGAGTGGTGGGAAAATTATGTGACCCAATCAAAAAATTTGTATTATTCCCAACCAGTGGCGGCTCCTGAGGTGGGGCTGCAGTACAGTCTAAAATTCAAATAGGGGAGCCACACTGACTGCCAGTGAGTCCCAGCCAATGATGTTTGGCAGCATTTGAAAGGGCAGTTGGTGTGGCTCCCCTATTTGAATTTTGGTCTGTGCTGCAGCCCCACCTCTGGAGCCGCCACTGTTCCCAACACTCTCTGTTTGAAGATTTTAACCAATTGGAGCTCAGAGGAGTTTCTCAAATAAAGATTCTCTCCTGAGAAACTTTCCGTGTGTGAGATGGGGGATGTAGTCGGCATACCGACAGTCAGGATGCCGACAGTAACAATACTGACAGCGGAATCCCAACTGTCAGAATACCGTCAGATTGAGGAGGTAAGTATTAGGGTTAGGAAGAAGTTTAGAGTTACGGGGATGGTTAGTATTAAGCACTAGGGGGAGGGTTAGGGTTAGGCTGTAAGAGGAGAGAGTTAGGATTAGGGATAGGCTGTGGGATGGAAGGGTTAGGGATAGGCTGTGGGACGGAAGTGTAAGGGTTAGGCTGCGGGGGGAGGGTTAGGCTGAGAGACGGAAGGATCAGGGTTATGCTGCAGGCATACTTGCCGACATCCTGGCTGCCCACTCCGGGATGGAGCAGCCAAGTTGGCTTAGCAGGGGTGCGGGGAAGTGTAAGGGTTAGGCTGTGGGGGGAGGGTCAGGGTTATGCTGCAGGCATACTTGCCGACATCCTGGCTGCCCTTTCTGTGAGGGAGCAGCCAGGTTGGCTTAGCAGGGGGCGATCATGTCATTTTGGCCCCGCCCCCACCACACAATGCATAGATTTCCGGCATTGCGAAGCAGGGGGTGGGGTCATGATGACACAATTCAGTGCAAATCGCGTCATCAGCCCCCCTGCTGAGGGTGTTTGTGGCTGCATTGCGGGGGGGACTGGAGGGGTCAGGAGGCTTTCCTACTTTTCCAGGGGGCTGGGAGCAGCACTCAATTTTTGGGAGGCTCCCGGCCAAATTGGGAGAGTAGGCATGTATGGCTGCAGGAGGGGAGGGTTAGGTACCAGGATTGGAGGGTTAGGCTGTGGGACGGAAGGGTTAGGGTTGGGCTGCGGGCAGAGTCAGCCCTGGGCATAGACAAATTAAGCAAATGCCTAGGGCATTTGGAATGCCTAGGGGCATCCAAGTCCGCCTATGGCTGGAGGAGGTTTGGTGCAGGCACGGCCGGGGCATCTGCTGCTACCTGGGCAGAGACTCTGGCAGCTGCTACTGCCTCTGCACAGCTCAGCTGACAGCTCCAATTGGGCTTGGCAGCAGCAAACAGAGAGCGGGCAGTGGCAGAACAACCGGTGGCAGTTTGCGGGGATGGAGCACCTGGACGGTAGCTAGTGGTTAGTGTTGGGCCGGCTCTGAGGCGTCACACAATCTGAATGAGCTTCTGCACATGGGCAGAGGCTCATTCGGGACTATAAGTAAATGGTCACAGGAGGGCTGCTGCACCATGGGCCTTTGCAGAGCTTGGAGTAGTGAGTCACACCTCACGGCTCTGGGCTCCACCTCCAGCAATCATCACACACAGCTGTGGCCTGCCAGCCTGAGACAGGAAAAGGGGGTCAGCTGCCCGCGGCTTGCTGTACCTAGAGTCGGACAGTTGTGCAGGCTGCGCTCAAATAAAGTAAGTTTGGAACTGGGAGAGGGCTGGAGTGCTGTGGAACTCACTACTGGGAGAGGGGTGCTCTTTTGGGATAAGGGTGGTGGTACTGACACTGTACTGTGCTGTGCTGGGATAGTGGGGTGCGGTGCTGGGTGAGGGCCCCTTCCGTGAGGCCACACCGCTTTTCAGGATACCACGAGGAGGGGGTCACCATCCAAAATCTTGCCTAGGGCACTAATATGGCTACGGCCGGCTCTGGCTGCGGGGGGAGGGTCAGAGTTAAGCACTAAGGGGAGGGTTATGGTTAGGCTGCAGGAGGGGAGGTTAAGAATTAGGTACTGGGTCCGGAGAGTTAGTGTTAGGCTGTGGGGTGGAAGGGTTAGGGTTAGGCTGCGGGGGGAGGGGGGTTAGGGTAAGTGTTATAATACTTATAGCAATCTGTTGGTAATCTGACCATCGGCATCCTGTACCCAACCTGTGAGATGGTGCTGAAGAAACAAGCACCAGGGGCAGAAGATAGAGTGAAAGAGATTAAACAGGGAAGTAAAAAAGAAAGTGTATATTTATTTCGTTTGGTTAATACTTTTTTTATCAGGAGTCTTATTGAATATTTGCCCAATAACAGGGATTTAGAAACGTAGCATAGTAGCCACTACTGGATGCCTAGGAAACATCGCCCCAAGTTGGCAAGGCAAAGCCCCTGTGCTTTTCAATGTTGGAGCTGGTTGTACTTAGTGGAAAGAGGGAATTCTCTTTTGCTTTCATCCCTTCTACTAAAAGGCAAGAAACTCAGCACTGAGCAGTCCAAGGGATGATTTCCATCATTCGACTGCCCCAAATCATGGTGGACAGTTCAGACTTGTTACTGCACGGGCATGGGCATGGGCATGGGCATAGAAACTACATGTCTGATATACAGAGAACAAGAGAGAGAGACACCAGGTACTGTAGTAGGAAGTTGCAGTAGTCTAGGCGGAAGATGATAAGGGCATACGTAAGAGATTTGGTAGCCTCCAGTGTGGGGAAGTATCTCATCCTAGAGATGTTGCAGAGATAAAAACAACATGGCCGGTTTTGGAAATAGGATGAATGAGGGGATGAAGGCGAGGGAACAATCAATGACAACAAACATGCAGGGGACTTGCGAGAAGGAAGCGTTAGCAACAAAAAGAGAGATGGGAGGTTAATGGAACATGTAGGGGAGGGGGTGAGTGATAATAAGCTCAGTCATAGACATGTTGAGCTTAAGATCGCTCTGGTAAATCCAGGAAAAATCTAAAAGAGAGACAGAAATGAGACGAGAGGATGGAGTGGAAGACGATCAGGGGAGGAAAAGTAGATTTGTGTATCATAAGCATAAAGGTGGCACTGCAGACCAGAGGAGCTGATTAGATCACCCAGGTAGGAAATTTAAAGAGAGAAGAGAAGGGAACCAAGGATGGAGGCCTGTGCGATTATGCATGGAGGCCAGTTTGTTACACACAGACCTGTCATGCCAGAAAGCACAAGAGAGAGGAAGAGAGTAAAGAGGGGACATAGGGATGGAGTTGGCCAGGTAACTGGATACTGGAGAAGAAATACATGAGATATTGTATGAGGTATGATACATGAGGAATGGAAAACAGAAAGAAGATAAATAATTGCCGTCATGTCTGAAACACAGACATGATCATTGAATAGCTCAAGGTAATAAAAATGGAAGAGGCAATATGAGGGATATTGGAGAGGGGGAAAGGAAGATTCTGCACAGGACTAAAAAAAAATATTGTGTAGAAGATTTAGAGGAATGTTTATTTTCCTATATAGAAGGAATAGTCAGTGGCGCACATAGAGAGGGTTTCTGAGTACCCATTACCTATTGAGCCTGAGGTGATCCGTGGTCCTGCAGCCCGTGATGGAAGCACCGCGCCCTCGCTGTGGTATGGCACCATTCACGTGTCATATTGGCCCTGCCACTTATCCACAGACCAACAAATCACAGCATTATGTCTTAATGAAAATTTGCCTTGCCCAGTCCCCCATCAAGTACCTCCTGCGGCATCCTCTTCCCTCAGGCTTCAAAAGTAAGTTTAAGGGGTATATTTACTAAAGTGATAGTTTTTAGAAGTAGAGATGTTGCCCATCCAATTAGATTCTAGCTATTATCTTCTAGAAGGTGCTAGTTAAATGTTAAGTAGAATCTGATTGGTTGCTATGGGTAACATCTCTACTTCTAAAAACTATCACTTTAGTAAATATACCCCTAAGTGAGTTTATGCCCTTAATAGTATTGCAGATTATAGGAAAATGTAACAACTTTATCCAGTAAACTCTTTATAGAGTGGTTACCTGCTAACTGTATATACATTTTGATTGCTTACTGATAAGCCTTATCTCCAAAGTCTTCAGAATTTTTTGTCTTTTTCAGGACAAGTAAAATAAAAATATATTTTTGAACCATATATTCCTTTTTTTTCTTCTCCAATTTGTTAATAACATAAATTATTTGTATATTATTTTTGTTCTAAATTAACGCTTGCACAAAGTTTAGATTTCCATTGGAGGTGCAATCCTGCACCTACTAAAGAGGCTAAGGAGTCTATTTACTAAGCTGTGTAAGGAGATAAAGTGAACGGTGATAAGGTACCAGCCACTCAGCTCCTAACTGCCATTTTTCAAACACAAAAAAATAACTAAATCCATACTCTTTGATAAAGCTTCCATAGGCGGAAGCGAAATGCGTCAGTTACACCTACTATTGTGTTGGTACTGCTTGCCAGACATCATCTTGCTTTGATTGGAAGCTTTGGAAACTTTGCTGTATAGATACAGTGAGCCGCATATATGCTAACTGAGACGGACTTCCAGGACTAGCAGCACACGGGCGATAAGAGAGAGACGGTCACAGGCTGACTTAATTAGTGCCTCTATACATCACTGAAGCCGATCACTTGGAAACCCAACGGAGGTAAATCTCCAATAGTCGGAGTGTGCAAGCGGCTAAAGAGAGGCGGTCACAGGCTGATGTTATTGGAGCCTCTGTGCACCTTCAAACCGGAGCTTCCTAACTATGCAAGCGGGCTGATCGGAATTGTATACATCAAAAGTTCTATATTATAAAGGATTATCATTGCGAATATCCCGTTTTGATTTAAACTGAAGAAAATTGGTCCGTGGGACCATTAAAAGGACTTCCTTATTCACGAGTCTGGTGAGAGTCAATTGGTTTTATAATACTAATATCGAATTGTGGCACTTTGGACTAAATATCGGGTCCTAGTACAGATATATGAGGATCCGAATTGTGGTCTATATTTTATACATGTTTTTTATGTGTGTTTAATGTATGTATATTGTCATTTGATACCCGTTATTGATATAAAATATATTGAGCAAAAATTGGCGTCCTGGTTTAAATTCTGCCCTGTCAATCCTATTTGAGTGTGTTTAACCATTTTTATTAGCGCACCATCATTTAGTTATTTTTTGTGGTTATTGCAGATTTTCTTGGGAAAATTTGTCTTTTAGTAGGTATACACAACCTACTGATGTGTGCTGCTGTATGGTGATATAGCAAGATCTTTTCTGATTAGCGCCCAGCTTTTTTGGTGTGTTGGGGTGGTATTTTTCAAACACAGCCTGTGACATGGCAGTTAGGAGCTGATTGGTTGGTACCTTATCACCGTTCACTTTATCTCCTAACACAGCTTAGTAAATAGTATACGAAGGCGGGATAAGCGTGAGTATAACTAAGAATACTATGTTTTTTGCTGTATGGCTGTTGATGACAGCCTTGTTGCTGGGCAGATTATAAGGCTGTCTGGTCAGCTGGTTGGGTGAGCCAATGATATTGCTTGAGGGAGTGGTCAGATGATCAGTATATATTGGCCTGTGTGAGCTTGGTCAGCCTCTTGGTTCCTGGAGTTTTGAAACACTATCAGGCTGAGTAGTTTTCCCCTTTTTCTGTATAATCCTACAACCTTTTCATTCCCAGTTTATTACCTTGCATTCCCCCCCTTTTTCATATCTTCCCACTGGTTCATCCTTTTACTTACATACCCTGTATATGCCGGCCTGCTCCCCCCCCCCTATGTTTCCTGTCCATACATAGCCCGGCCATGCCATCCTGCACCCCCCTCCAACCGGGCTAATTAAGCACACAAGCACCGCTCACCTTCACTAGGCATCCCCCTTTCCACCTCCACTTGTTTGGTCTCCCTTATGGCTGCAGGTCCCCTTCTCATCCCGGGTCAGCATGTATCATTCCGCGCCAGTGGGAACTCCCGCTTCCGCGCCTCCCGCTGGTGCACTGTTGTCTGCCCTCTAGCCCCCCCCTCCTTCTCCGGCGGGGGTGAGCGCTCCCGCGCCTCCTGCCGGTTCTCAGTCCCCGGCGGAGCGAGCGCCTCTATGCGCCACCGGGAGCTCCAGCTCCATTCACTGGTGCTCCTGCGTCTGCCCTACAGCCCGCTTTACCTTACCACCGGTGGGGGTGAACGCTCCCGCGCCTCCCGCCGGTGCCCAGTCCCGGCACCACAGGTGCCTCCCTGTACCAGCTGTGCATCCGCGGCTCCCGTGGGCGCTCCTGGTTACCCCCTTTAGCTCCCCCTTTCATCTCCTCCGGCAGAGGCCACCTCTCCCGCACCTTCTGCCAGTTCACGGCCACCCTGCCGCGAGAGCGGCACCATCCAACCCGCCCCCCTGTGCAACAGATGCCCCGCGGTCTGGGGGGGCCCCCCCTTAAATTTTCCTTCCAGCGCCCCCTTAAATTTTCCTTCCAGCGCCAGCCATCTTCTTTGCCCATGTGGCAGGCTCGGCGGCCATTTTCTGTGGCGGCCATTTTTGTAGTCCCAACATTCAGCCTTCAGCCTCTCCTGAGCTGCGCTTGCAGCTTTAGTTGCACTCCTTTTTATTATCCCCTGCTACCTCCACTAGCCCTCTGCCCTCTCTCCCCCACCCCCCTTTCAATTTTTTTTTTTAAGCTCCCTCACCCCCCCTCCCCCGGCCTCATATTCATTGTTTCCCTTTCTGTACCCCCCTCATGTGTTATTATTATCTGCTGCCCCTCCTTCCCTGGCTATCCTTCTGTACACCTTCATCCATGCCTCCTTATAATTTGTTTCTCTTATGGCTCCCTTCATCTTTTCTTTGACTCTGCTTCCTGTACCCCATCTTCCCCTTTATCCACCATCCTCACCTCTGTTGGTTTGATGTACCCTCCCTGCATACACCCCTGTCCCCCCCCCCTCGTGCCTGCACCCTCTTCTCCTGCTCTCCTTTCTCCTTTAGTTACAGGTCGGCCTGGCTCTGTGGGTACCTCAAGATGATGCAGTAGTTCGTGCGGCTAATGTTCCAGTGCGGTGGCTAGTGATCCTGTGCGTGTTGAGACGGTCATGGCGGTCAAGCTGGTTATGGCGGTCGAGCTGGCGGCTCCGCCGCATTAAAACATCAGAGATGGCGCCTCGCAGAAGCATTGAAGAGGAGGTTCTGGGTCCACCTGGTGATGGCGAGTATGATTGTGTCACAAATTTTGTTATGACTACAGTTTTTGTTTTTCATCTAACGTTTGCCTGGCGCGCTCGCGTTAGATTGACAGGAGGGTTGCGCAGAGGTTAGACAGGGGGTTTAGGTGGTAATTACAGGGAGGCTTATGACGCAGTTCTGGGGGTTAGGAAACAAGGGTGCTCCTCTGTGCCATGGCTATTTGGCGAACAGAGGGCGAAACACGGGTGGATTCATTATACATCTGTGTTGTGGTTACATGTTTGTCTAGTTTAGAAATTTGGAATGGGGGGATTTTATGCCCAATGTGGGCGGAACCATGACGGTAGGGTGGTTATGCCTTTTGGGTACAAAGGGTGTTTCAATTTGTTTATAGGCACGCAGCAACGTCGACCCTCCTTGGTCACGGGGCTGCCTCCGCATTACCTCTTCGAAACGGGGTAATCCTGGTTTATTAAGGCATATGTTTCGCCAGTTATGATCCCCGATGTGTTGTAGGTTGGGCTCTCGTTTGCCCTCATGCCGCACTTGCGGATGTGGCTCCTGTCCAAGGATAGCCTACGTGTATAGGTGGGTTTACCTCCCGACTCAGGGGTTAGCTCCAAGGGAGCTAGTTGGGCTCAGTCGCCATTTTGTTTGGCTGTCTTTCGCTGTGCAGCACAGGTGGTGCAGTGGTTAACGTTCCTCCCTCCCAGCGAATAGATTGTGGGTTCGGTTTCCACCTTGGTCTGATATCTTCCTGTGTTTGTGTTTCCTCCATGTATTCTGTTTCAGTGCGTGTGATTTAAGTGGTATTCAGGTGAATTTGTAAATAATGTTTGCCTTCGGGCGGTGCGGTTTCCGGCACCTATTTCGGGAAATCCATTCTTCTTACTTACGCATGTTCAAGACGGCACTGACCAGGTCGGTATAGCACATCGTCCGTATTGATTTCTCTTCATGGGTGCGGGAAGGAGTGACATCTGTTTGGACCTCCTCTTGGGGCGCAGTCACCTTTTTTCCGTGTTTTGGGTGTTCCAGTTGCGCGTGATATGATTGTAGGTTTTGTGTCCTGTTGGTAGGTTGGAGATAGTCACGATAGCAGGTTATGGTTGTTTAGTAGGTTTTTGTAGCGTAGTGGGAAATGGATCACATATCACACTAGACATTTAAGGTTTTGAGCCTCAGTGGAAACATTTTAAAAATAAATAAATAAATAAAATAAATAAATAATAATTATGTACGGGGTTTGTAAGTTGTTTGCTTAAAGGCGGCGGATTTATAGGTTTACACAGTTTGAACAAGCATTTCGTTGTTGGGCAAGTTTTCTTGTTCAATTTGACGGTGAACTAATTTGTACTTCAGCGGCAATTTTTGCTGCAATTTGTTTACCAATGAGGCTGGCTGGTCAGGTTTTTTGGGTTTTCAGTTGTAGGGAAATTTTTCAGCATGGTTTTTTACGATGCAGGTTTTTCGAGTAATTGTTGCTGTTGGAGCCGTTCCCAATTTTCATGGCCAAATTTGCTGGTTAGTGCGACTGAGGTTTAATTATTTTCTAATCTACTCAATTGGGTGTAGTTCATGCCATCTACAACCGAAACTCGTTCCTTTTGCGTTTGCGTTGTCATTTAGTTTCGTACTTTTAGTTTCAGAATATTATATTACTGATGTGAATTTCCAGATCTTCTCGTAAAGCGCTGCGGAATATGTGTGCGCTATATAAATAACTGGTAATAATAATAATAATAATAATTTCTACATACAAGTTGCGCTTCGGTTTCTTGTCTCAATGATACCAAGGAGGTAATCTTCTGCCTGGCAATTTTGGCGAGCTTATGGGCTCAGCCATCTACGGAGGCTAAGTTTTTCAATATTGCCTTTACTTCTTTGTTTGGAGCCATTCATACCGGAGTGGCTCCAAAGCCTCTGCGGTGGCGGCGCCAGCGGGGAGCTCATCTATTGTTAGCTTGAAGGTATTTATGTACATACCCAGTCAGTTATTACATGTTGAGTGAATGGTTTCCCCGTTCGCGTCGTCTCCCGGCGGTTTTTTGATGTACGGTTTTTTATACGTTGCTTGTGGTTACGGGCAGGTGGCTTTCTGACGGGTGTGAGGCTTCGCTTTTGCATTGGAACTTTCCAGCTGCTATCTTGGAGTGTTTCATTTCGTCGGGGATTTTGTTTAAAGATATTGTTTTTCAGGGATTAGTGGTGCTTTGCAAATTTTCATTGGGCAGTTCAGACCATAAAGGTGGGGGTGGATAGTTTCCTTTTCTTAACATCCATAGGTTCATTTGCCCGGTACGCCTTGCGGTGCATTACAGATGTGGCGCCCTGCTAGTGAACACAAGGAGAGTTTACAAGGAGGGTATTAGGCCTCGCTTTTACATTTGAACTTTCCAGTGGCAATTTTGGAGTGTTTAGTTTCGTTAGGGATTTGGTTTAAGATATTGTTTTTCAGGAGATTAGTGGTGCTTTGCAAGTTCATTGGGCAGTTCAGACCATAAAGGGGGGGGGGGTGGATAGTGTTCTTTTTCTCAACATCCAGAGGTTCATTTGCCTGGTACGCCTCGCGGTGCATTACAGATGTGGCGTCCTGCTAGTGAATACAAGGAGAGTTTACATGCCAATATTACCCTGCATTT
Source organism: Taudactylus pleione (assembly GCA_031769625.1). Lineage (NCBI taxonomy): Eukaryota > Metazoa > Chordata > Amphibia > Anura > Myobatrachidae > Taudactylus > Taudactylus pleione. The sequence continues at coordinate 3,738,011 of JAUIMM010000197.1, forward strand.
CTTCAGTTCACTTAGAGCACGAGGGTGGTGTACAGGCCAATTTTATCCTACGCACTACATTTTAGTTTTCTGCGGTTTTTGGTCTAAGTTTTGATTGGGGCAGTTTCTATGCTTCAGTTTCTAGTACTTAATTTCTTCAAATTGGCGCAGCGATTGCGGTGGCATTTCCTGCAGAGTTTAGGGCGTGCAAATGGCTGCCTATGAGACATGTTCAGTTGCGACTAGAACGAGTTGCGCACCTGGCGACAACCAGAAACGTTGTTTACCAACCAATCGTTGAACGACTAGCATTCAACAATTGGGGGGTGGTGAAGGGATTTTTAAATTTTTCCTCCCGGGAGCCTTGATCCGGCCCAATTTGGTTCACGGGTAGGTTTTTTAGTTTTTCCCCTTCACTCAGGTTATTTGTTTCCCCTCTTATGCATCCCTGCTATTTAGTTGCTATGTGTTTTCTTAAAGTTGTGTTTGGATGGTGCGGGTTTGGTGCGATACTCATGGTATGGAACTTTGTTGCTCACTGGGATTGCAGCATTGACAATTTGGGTTGTGAATGATGTGCGCGGTTTTATGTAGATTTTCGTGCTTGGTTTTCTTGTGTCCTCGGTGACTAAATAGGATGTGCCTGACTAGGAGGGTTGCCAGTCAGGGCAACGATGTGCGACAGCAGAAAGGTGCGGGATGATCGTTCGTGGTGAGAGGTTTTGTTGGGCTTACGGACAAATGGGAGGATGTATGATCTGGCTGGTGCATAGTTTGAATTGGAGAGTGGTGTATAAGCCTGGTGCATTAGACAGGACGAAGAAGAAGGTGAATGTGTCAGAAGACTGTCATGCGGAGTCACTGGGTGGCTTGGTTGTGAGTCATAGCTTTTAGTTGGAGATGTAACTCGGTATTTTTTCAATCCTGATTGAGGGCATCTTGATGACTTGGATTCAGTTTCCTTATTTAGGAATTCTTGTTTTGGGCTAGGTCGTGTTGGGTGGCGGGCCAGTTTCCTTTGGAGTCTGGCTTTGGCGGGAGAACGCTGCAGCTCAGTGGCTTTATGTGGCGTAAGATACGTTGTGGGGGCACTTGCCCTCGATGAACCTGGCGAATTTGTCCTGCTCCGCACGGGGGGACCCGGGCGCTTTTTGGTACGGAAGCGCCTCGGATTGGCCCTGGAGGGAAGTGGGACCCTCGCAGCGTTAGTGCGTCTAGAGGGGGGACGTGTCAGTCGTTCCCCGAGTATTTGAGCAAAGAAAAAGCTAGAACTGAGTCTGCAGCGTCTCTTTGCCACCCTGGTTAGGTTAATTCATTATAAATAAAAGCTGTGACCTTTTTTAGCCAAGCTCTTGTTGTCTGTGTCGTTATTTATTAGTTTAAGTTAAGTAAGCTATACAAGGTTGTTAAGGGTTAGAAGCAATAAACCAATGTATTTCTTATAGACCCCTAAATCTTACCACATTAACTCCACCCACCTTGTGGGGCCGCTGTCGTAGTGCATGGTACAGTACTTGCTACAGGTTGATGACAAAGGAACTCAATTGCTGACATCCTCACTTTAACTTAACCTTACTGCATCTGTAGGTTTCACTTTCACTGCACTTAAAAACAAAGGGTTCTCTTTGTTCATAAGTGATGATGGATAGTTGTCTCCAAATCACAAAGCTATTGAAAACACTACCTACAGGTACCTGGTATTATTTGTCATAACTCCTTATTGCTGAAAATGACCTTAGTCCTTTTTAGTGCCATTATTCTTCTTTCTATGTTTTTATTTTCGTGCAAACCATTTTTTTCTTTTAAATCATCTTTTATTCACCTACATGTGAAGCTTAAAAATATAACCCAGTTATTGTGACCTGCTATTCCTTACCATTGAGTGTTTCTTTTCCCTTTCATTAGTAGAATTTGCATAGCTTTGACGGCCTCAAAGTCCTGAAACATAGAGCAACTTTTATATGTGGGTACATATGATAACAGGTACAAAAAGAATTTTCAATAAGTCATTTACTTTAAAGAACTAGAGAAGAAGTAATAAGACATTATAATGGATGGCTCACTGTTTATATTTATAATACAGTTTTCTATGCTAAACAAGATGTATAATTCACAGAAAGTTATTTGAAAATTTGCAGTCTGAAAATCAGATGTTAATGAGTACATGCAGCATCAAATATTTAGATGAAAATAAGAAAAGTTTACAAATAAAGTGTAATATTACCATCACATATACACAGTGGTGACTGTTATTCTTTAGAAAGCAGCTTACACTTAACTACAGTAGGGATGGGCATTGACCACCGTAGTGAATGAACATTATGGCAGAGAGCCAATGGTTCTCAACCAGCATTTGCAAAGTGGAACACGATGTGTATTTTTGCTTCTCCCGACACGAGACCTAACTCCATGACTGCATGCTAAGCCCCACCCCCATTTTTTATTGGCCCACAGTTCGTCATGCATCTGACAGCAGTGGCCTTCTAGTGGTGCAAACCATCAATGGTTCGCCATAGATGGTTTTTGTACCAGCGACCGTTATTACAGATTGTGCCATCGGTGGTGACCATTGACGGAAAGCCACTAATGGCCACCCCTACACTGAAATTATTAAACTACTGTACCAATTGTAAAGCTAATGCCCCCTCCCATCTATAATTTCCTCTCATTCACTACACACAAGCGAGCCAAGGGCAGGATATACAGTACTAAGCATTGCATATGCGATACCATACATACTGCCAATTATCGGGTACATACCGGCAATAATATTGCCGATATTTACCTAGAGAGTTGCAAAGGACAGCTCTCCCCGGAAGAGCTGTCCTTTATGATAGAGGGACTTCTGGGTTTATGTATGCGCAGAATGATGCGCGCGTCGCAGGGGGAGCTGGAGCTGGGAGGGATCCTCTCATGGGCATCGTGAAAAGAAGCCCATATTCTATGTATTGCATTCCGGAGTTTGGTACATGTGACAAATGTGCTAGACCCCCCGAAAACTGTATTTTCAGGGGTTTTACTGCATTTCTGACATATTGCCCCATATCTGAGTCGATTGTTGCTGCATATTTATCTGCTTCTTTTGCTGGTCGTACATCTGTGACTTTATGCAAAGTCCTTCCCAGGGTACATTCGCATGTGAGAAAGTGCAAGGACTGAGACGCCCACTCAGTGGCGTAAGTTCATCCCAGATGCCTGGAGGCAAGATATTATTTGCCGCCCCCCCCCCGCCCCCCGTCACAGCCGCTGACACTGTAATGTAGCAATTTGCATGCAGACAGGCTATAGATAGATGAGGGCAGCAGCTGATGGTCTGACACGGAGCTCTCCACTAGTGTATGGTGGCTTCTCAGTAGCTGGGAAGGGTAGCCATGTATTGGGTGGCCGTGACGTTACACTCCGGGTACATAGTTACAGCCCTAAGTGGGGTGAATATGTTGTGGACAATGGAGGAGGTGCCCCCTCAGTGCTGGAGCCCGGCGGTAGGTGCCTCCATTGTCTCCCATAGTTCTGCCCCTGCACACACACCGTGACAGTATAAGTTTATTAAACATATATGTACACATACGCACCTATGTATCCCTGTAGCTATCCACTTCTCCAGTAAAGTATCCATAGGGGACCTGTGAAAAAAAACTATACTCACCGTCTCCTATGTGAGGTTCTGTCCTCTTCGTTCCACAGTAGGCATCCCACAGACTTGGAAAAAAAAAAAAAAACGAAAATCGCAATCCACGAACTTGCACCGTTCTATAGAAAGACAGCTTAGTGGCAGAATTTCACCATGGAAACCCCGCCCCTAAGCATTCATTGGCTAACAGAGAGGTCATCCCCCGTCTCTCAGCCAATGAACAGCTCCCTCCATTGTAGTCAATGGTGGGAACAGCAGGGTAAACTTTAATAACCCTGCGGCTCTCCATTGAATATGCTTAGCGGTGGAGTTTCCATGGTGAAATTCCACCGCTAAGCTCTCATTTGGGAAGTACTGTTCTACAGAACGGTACTTAAGTACGTGGATCGCGATTTTTTTTTTTTTTGCTAAGTCCGTGGGATGCCTACTTCGAACCGAAGAGGACAAAACCTTGCATAGGAGACGGTGAGTATAGTTTTTTTTTTACAGGTCCCCTATAGATACTTTACTGGACAAGTGGACCGATGCCACATAGGTGAGTATGTATACTGTACATGTGTGTGTGTACATGTGTGAGTGCATGTATGTTTAATAAACTTTTACTGTGTATGGTGTGTGTGTCCTGTGTGTCTTTAAACATTTCTTTACAGGTGAACTACAGGTACCAGTGGGCCCTTAATGCCCTGCATGCTGGTATTTGTGGCTCTCCAAGCACCATCATGTGGGGCAAGCTTGCTGGGACCTGCAGTTCTACTTGTTAGCTATTATTTATTTACACCACACAATCAACCCGCCACACACCGCCACCAGGGGTGGCGGGGATAGCCGCGGGCTATCAGCCTGGGCCTGGGGTGCCCTGGAGAGGGGGACCCCTTTATTGGGGGATCCCCAGCTCTTCAGGGATCCCTGGCCTGGGCTGACTAGCGGTCAGGGCTGATGCATCGGCTGGGGGGGCCGAGTGAAACGGCTCCCCTGGCTGTGGTGCATCAGCCCCCTGCTAAGAAAAAGTTTGGTGCTGGTTCTAGAAGATACAGGGGAACCCTACTCATTTTTTTCCCCTGTATTTCCAGAACCAGGATGGATCAGAGCCCAGAGCTGGTTGCGCGTCTTTTGTCCCCCGTATTTTGGCAACCAGGGCTGGTTCTGACTAGCCCGGTGCTGGTTGTGCTTAAGTACGGGGGACCCCCTATGTCGTTTGTCCCCTGTATTTAAACACACCCAGCACTGGGTCACTAATGCCCGGGGCTGGTTGCCCTTTATTGGGGAGGGGGGGGCACGCCATTTTTTTCTTTTTATTATGGCAACACAGACGGGTCTCACAGACCCACGGGATCGTAAATAGCATCCTCAGATCTTCCCGCAGGTTCATATGATCTGGGATGCAATGTACGACCCCATTCAGATGGTGGAGGGGGGACTGTCAGCGGGGACAGCACGATCCATCTGCTGACGGATCGGCAGTCGCCCTACACGGTGCATCGCACAGTGTATGGCCACCATTACTGTGCCACATTTGTGTTCATGTTTTAAACAATTTAATTTATGTGCAACAAACAAGCTGCTATTATGTATCAATTAAACTTCAAAAACTTCTCTGCTGTATCAGCAACAGCTCCCATCTCATATACAACAAAAGACATTGGCTTCAACTTGCTGAAAATACCAATCAGCATCAAGTAGCCTTATCTCTAGGTACTGACACAATCACACATTCGGCCTGATTCAGAGCTGCACGCAGTGTCGATATTCACCCAATTGGCTTTTTCTTTTCATTTGCACATGTGCCTACATTGCTAACAAGTTGCACAGGGCAACGCGCAGTTGCCATTGAGATGCACCATCTCCGAAATGTATTGGGCGGTCCTGGGCGGTGAGTGGGAGGTGGCTATGCAGACGCACGGAGATGCTACATCTTATGAGAGTGTCATAGGCATGTCACATAACTGGTTGTGATCTCAGACACTTTGGACCTCATTCATGTGCCATGACGCTACTTTGTTAATTATGCACTCCCATAAACTGTATGCACTCCCATAAAATGCCATTCGCATAATGAGGGACGCCTGCGTTCGGATCTCCACTCCCCCGTTTTCAAGCACCTTCCCCTGTTACCACCCACAAACGCCTCCATCTGTCACTCAAACTACCGACCTGGCTGTGTTCAAGGAGAAATTTCTGATCGTAGCGGCTAGCTTGCGCACGCGCATTGCGAACTTTACGCATGCACAGTATAGCGAACATCAGTGGCGTACGACCGTGCGGCCGCTTCGCCCGACTCTGAATGAGGTCCTTAATCTCTTACATTGGAAGCATTGACAGATTTTACCTAGGGGCTGCGAGGCTGCAGCCCCCACAGTAAAATCCTCCACCTCAGTGAGCCAGTGCAGTCTGTGACTGCACTGGCTACACTGTGACTGGAGGTGGCTTCCCATTGGAAGCACCATCTGCCAGTCATGCACAGGACAGGCAGCCCCAGCGGGAGGTGACTCCTCCCCTTGGGACTGCCAGTCTGGACTGTGATTAGCAGACAGCAGCTTCCATTGGAAGCTGCTGCTCTGCCTTTTGGGCTGCCCTACAGGGCTTCTCGGGGCTGAATACAATGCAGTCACCAGAAGCCGGTGTTATGCACATGCGCAAATGCTGGTCCCTGTGCCTGCCAGATTCATTGCACAGGCAGGCGCTGGGACCCAGACGGCCATGGCCAGACTAGCAGTAGTGGCAGCCCCCCTCAGGGAAGAGGGCAGAATCTACTGCTGATTGGAAGTCATATCTGACAGAAAATCTGCACCTAGCATAGGGCAAGTTCAGGTTTTGATGGTGCATCCCATGGTAACGCCCTAAGATGCACAAAGCAGGTGTCTGAGTCCTTGCACAGTCAGACACACACATGTACACCAGACGAAGGACTGATTCTACGTTAGCATAAAGTCCCAGGTGCGACTGCGGGTGAAATATGGTAAAACAATCGCAGCAGCATGTGACTAGATCGGGCCCATTGTCACCTACTTCTAAAGGCGCCCACACACATACCGACTTTTCATCCAATTTGTCCGATTTCGACAAATCGTGACGACGGATCATGTAAAAAATGGCCAAATCGTGAGTTTCTACTCTTGATCACGATGCCGATTCTCGTCCCCGCTCGTCGTAGCTCGCATCTTCAGATCTGCGTGCTGTAGGGCAGATTAGCCAATCTGGGATACAATGCACTGGCTGCAAGATAGATCTTTAGTCAGATTGGACATTTCTAACTCCAAATCGTGACCACGACTGCCTGGGGAGAGTTCAGGGAGAGTTCAGGGGAAATCGTGTACGGCGGCTGATTGGGAGCAAGTCGGTATGTGTGTGGGCACCTTTACAGTGGCAAATTTCTCAAATTCAGAGTAAAGAATAAAGCAGTGAAGGTAAGTTCATATATATATATATATATATTAGGGGTGAGCGGGTTCGGATTTCTGAAATCCGAACCCCCCCGAGCCCCCCCGATCAGAGTCCGATCCGAGTCAGGCTCGACTTTTCCCGCCTGACTCGGATCTGAAATCGAGGCAAAACGTCATCATCCCGCCTTCCGAGTCTCGCGGGTTTTGGATCCTATATAAGGTACCCGCGTCGGCGCCATTTTCTCACTCGGCTGTGGACAGTGAAGAGGGAGGGTGGTAGTTAGGGCTGGCTGGGCTGTGTAGTGTAGTGTAGTGTAGTGTAGTGCTGCTGTTGTCCACTACTTCAAAGTCCATAGGGGCTGACTGTGTTGTGCTGTGCTGCTGTTGTTAATAGGGGCTGTGTCCACTACTTCAAAGTCCATAGGGGCTGGCAGGACTGTGTTGTGCAGTCAGTTCTCCATAGGGGCTGTGTCCACTCCAAAGTCCTGTGCAGTGTCCCAGTCCTAAAGGAGTGCTGTAGTGTTGTCCAGGGGGTGCTCTGTCCATCAGGGGTGCTCCCCCCAAGTGCTAAAAAAATAATATATTTTCTGTGTTTGTGAATTGTGTGCGCAGTAGCCGCACGTGCATCAACAAAGTAGTGCCAAGCGTGCGCCAGTGTCATAAGTAAAGGGCAGGCTGGCTTGACCGTTAAAGGGTGCTGTAACCCCCAAAGTACACTCCAGTCCAAACCAAAAAAAAAATAATTTTCTGTGTTTGTGAATTGTGTGCGCAGTAGCCGCACGTGCATCAACAAAGTAGTGCCAAGCGTGCGCCTGTGTCATAAGTAAAGGGCCGGCTGGCTTGACCGTTAAAGGGTGCTGTAACCCCCAAAGTACACTCCAGTCCAAACCAAAAATATATATATTTTCTGTGTTTGTGAATTGTGTGCGCAGTAGCCGCACGTGCATCAACAAAGTAGTGCCAAGCGTGCGCCTGTGTCATAAGTAAAGGGCCGGCTGGCTTGACCGATAAAGGGTGCTGTAACCCCCAAAGTACACTCCAGTCCAAACCAAAAAAATATATATTTTCTGAGTTTGTGAATTGTGTGCGCAGTAGCCGCACGTGCATCAACAAAGTAGTGCCAAGCATGCGCCTGTGTCATAAGTAAAGGGCCGGCTGGCTTGACCATTAAAGGGTGCTGTAACCCCCAAAGTACACTCCAGTCCAAACCAAAAAAAAAATTATTTTCTGTGTTTGTGAATTGTGTGCGCAGTAGCTGCACGTGCATCAACAAAGTAGTGCCAAGCGTGCGCCTGTGTCATAAGTAAAGGGCCAGCTGGCTTGACCGTTAAAGTGTGCTGTAACCCCCAAAGTACACTCCAGTCCAAACCAAAAAAAAATAATTTTCTGTGTTTGTGAATTGTGTGCGCAGTAGCCGCACGTGCATCAACAAAGTAGTGCCAAGCGTGCGCCTGTGTCATAAGTAAAGGGCCGGCTGGCTTGACTGTTAAAGGGTGCTGTTACCCCCAAAGTACACTCCAAACCAAAAAAATATATATTTTCTGTGTTGGTGACTTGTGTGCACTGTGGCTGCAAAGGAGCAGCGTGAAGCGTGCGCCTGTGTCCCATAAGTAAAGAGCCGGTTGGCTCATTTCTTAAAGGGTGGTGTAACCCACAAAGTGCACTACTCTCCAGCAAAAATAAAAAAATATTTTCTGTGTTTGTATGCGCTTTAGCCGCACGTATATATCAATATAACATAAATGGAGGACCAAACTTTCTCCGATAAAAATAAAATAGGGAAAGATCAAGAACCACTTCCTCCTAGTGCTGTTGCTGCTGCTGGGAGTTGTTCATCATCCCAGAGAGGAAGTAGGAACATCACTACTTTTACTAAACAATTGACCCTCCAACAGTCCCTAGCGATGAGGATGAAGTACGACAGCAGTCATCCTGAAGCAAAACGTATAACTGAGGCCTTGACTGCTATGTTGGTGTTAGACGTGCGTCCGGTATCCGCCATTAGTGCAGTGGGATTTAGACAATTGATGGAGGTAGTGTGTCCCCGGTTCCAAATCCCGTCTAGATTCCACCTGCATCCTCAAAGCACCCTGTTAAAGGGTGGTGACACCCTCAAAGAGTGCTACACAAACAATAAAAATATTGTTATTTTTTTTCTGTCTTTGTGAAATGTGTGGGCTGTAGCCGCACCTGCATCCTTAAAGCAGCAGCGACAAGCGTGCGTCTGTCTGTTAAAGGGTGGTGACACCCTCAAAGTGTGCTACACAAACAATAAAAATATTGTTATTTTTTTTCTGTCTTTGTGAATTGTGTGGGCTGTAGCCGCACTTGCATCCTCAAAGCAGCAGCGACAAGCGTGCGTCTGTCTGTTAAAGGGTGGTGACACCCTCAAAGTGTGCTACACAAACAATAAAAATATTCTTCTTTTTTCTGTCTTTGTGAATTGTGTGGGCTGTAGCCGCACTTGCATCCTCAAAGCAGCAGCGACAAGCGTGCGTCTGTCTGTTAAAGGGTGGTGACACCCTCAAAGTGTGCTCCACAAACAATAAAAATATTCTTCTTTTTTCTGTCTTTGTGAATTGTGTGGGCTGTAGCCGCACTTGCATCCTCAAAGCAGCAGCGACAAGCTTGCGTCTGTCTGTTAAAGGGTGGTGTAACCCTCAAAGTGCTCCAAAAATAAAAAACTTTTTTTTTAATGTGTTTGTGACTTGTGTGCGATGTAGCTGCATGTGCATCAACATAGTAGCAGCGCCAAGCGTGCGCCTGTGTCATAAGTCAAGGGCTGGTTTGGACATCTGGTCCGGACTGAAGGACGTGCCAACAATTTCTGACAAGTCTACTGTCACTGCATATGATACTGTCCTCAAAGCAGCAGCGACAAGCGTGCGTCTGTCTGTTAAAGGGTGGTGACACCCTCAAAGTGTGCTACACAAACAATAAAAATATTGTTCTTTTTTTTCTGTCTTTGTGAATTGTGTGGGCTGTAGCCGCACTTGCATCCTCAAAGCAGCAGCGACAAGCGTGCCTCTGTCTGTTAAAGGGTGGTGTAACTCTCAAAATGCTCCAAAAAATAAAAAACTATTTTTTAATGTGTTTGTGACTTGTGTGCGATGTAGCCGCACTTGCATCTTCAAAGCAGCAGTGACAAGCGTGCGTCTGTCTGTTAAAGGGTGGTGACACCCTCAAAGTGTGCTACACAAACAATAAAAATATTCTTCTTCTTTTTTCTGTCTTTGTGAATTGTGTGGGCTGTAGCCGCACTTGCATCCTCAAAGCATCAGCGACAAGCGTGCGTCTGTCTGTTAAAGGGTAGTGTAACCCTCAAAGTGCGCTCCACAAACAATAAAAATATTCTTCTTTTTTTTTCTGTCTTTGTGAATTGTGTGGGCTGTAGCCGCACTTGCATCCTCAAAGCAGCAGCGACAAGCGTGCGTCTGTCTGTTAAAGGATTACATCGGTGACAGCATCCAAGTAGGCATGTCAGACAGTCCATACCTGTACTGGCAGGAAAAAGAAGCAATTTGGAGGTCCCTGTACAAACTGGTTCTATTTTACCTGAGTTGCCTCCCCTCCAGTGTGTACTCCGAAAGAGTGTTTAGTGCAGCCGGGAACCTTGTCAGCGAAAGGCGTAGGAGGTTGCTTCCACAAAATGTGGAGAAGATGATGTTCATAAAATGAATTATCAACTCTTCCAGGGAGACCAGCTTCCAGAATGTACAGAGGGACCTGTGGTTGTGGATTCCAGCGGGGACGAATTAATACTCTGTGAGGATGAGGATGTACACACTGAAGAGGGTGAGGAATCGGTGGATGAGGATGACATCTTGCCTCCGTAGAGCCAGTGTGTGCAGGGACAGATTAATTGCCAGCTTGTTTTGTGGGGGCCCAAACGAACCAAACATTTCAGCCACAGTTGTGTGGCAGACCCTGGCGCTGAAATGATTGGTTTGTTAAAGTGTGCATGTCCTGTTTATACAACATAAGGGTTGGTGGGAGGGCCCAAGGACAATTCCATCTTGCACCTCTTTTTTTTCTTTGCATTATGTACAGTTTGGGGCCTAGTTTTTCAAACTGCCATCCTGTCTGCCACTGCAGTTTCACGCCTAGATGGGTCACGTGTTTGTGCCGCCCACTCGTGTCGCTTTGCATAGTCATCCAGCTACCTCGGTGCAACCTATTGGACATAAAAACACTATTGTGAGGTGTGAGGTGTTCAGAATAGACTGGAAATGAGTGGAAATTAAGGTTATTGAGGTTAATAATAGCATAGGAGCAGAAAAACCTACAAATTCTGTGATTTTAACTGTTTTTATGCTTTTTTTAAAAAAAATACAGATCCAAAACACAAAACCCAGAACCCAAAACATGGAAGGGTGGTTTTGGCAAAACCAATCCAGATCCAAAACACGAAGAAAGATCCAGATCCAAAACCAAAACACAAAACACGAAAAGTGGCCGGTGCACACCCCTAACATATATATATAATGAAAAACACATTCAAAACATGTGTACTGTATTTTGTAAATAGTTTTAATTTATGATCCTGGATGTAATTTAATATCTATTTCTTTATAAAATATTTGTTTGAAAAGCCATATTTTTGGACTAAATTTAAAATCTTTTTTTTTTTTTTTTACTCTTACATTTTATTTTATCATTTTATTTTATCATTTATTACTAGCAGTACTGAAGCAGTGGTTGTTTGAGCAGATTTTCCAGCAAGACGATGATTGTGACCACTGTGCTTCTCTCATGTTTTTTCTCATTAACCTATTGGTCAATTGATTGACTGAGAGCCCAAATGTAAACCACAGTAAATGGCGGAGTTGGATGTGCTCCCCAATGAGAGCAAAACAACCAACCTAAGAGAGAAAGCTGTTGGATCCTTCATCTGTCCGTAGAATAATGTTGTGGTCTGGTTTTCCAATCAATGCAGCTAGTGTGATATATCGTAAAGATCGATAACTGACCTCCAATGCTTTCACTAGTAGAGAAGTGTCCTGCTGCATTCTGTCAATTCAGTGGGTCTCAAATGCACATGCATAAATTAGAGATTTTAAAAAATATATATATATATTTCCCCTTGGTAATAATTGCACCATATCGAAAAGCAAATACAGTAATTTTTTTCGTACCGATCCAAAAGATTTATACAAGCCAATTGCCCATCCCTGCTCCCTGCTACTTATTTTTTATTATTGTTATCTGGGGAGTTCCTGGGCAGATGGATAGGGGCATAGCGCCACGATTTGCGTACCCCAATATAATACCACAGCAAATGTAAACCAGAAGGAGCAAATTAGGTGCAGATATTATGGAATATATTTACATCTCAGGCGTGACTCTATGAGCTAGACATACCCTATTATGGGGCAGAAGCTTGCTTAAAGATTTTGCCAGTCTCTACTCAAGCTCTGATCCAAACATTTTGGTCCAATACCTCTACTTTTGTGCCACCATTAGCTCCTGTTCCTGACTCATTTATGATATGTCTTTCTGCCCATCAAAGGGGAATGGAGATGAGAATTTGTTTCTGCTCACGAAAATCAGTGACTGAATCACAACAGTCTACTGTATTTCTATGCAAGTGTCTACTGTCGGTGATTCAACTCATACAGTGCTGATCATGTCTCCATAACTGACTGTGCTCTCACCGTCCACTGGTCTCTAAGGAGTCATTCCCGGATGGCGTTATGTGCGCCCTTAGGGGAGATAAGCAGGAAGGGACCATTTCTCTTCCAGCTTTCTTCCATACTGCATTGAGCCGACCTGCCCCTTCGTCCAGGAGGCGTATGCTCACATGGCACATGACGTCTTTCGCAAACACGAAATATGGCACTGGACACCTTTATCTCCTCGCTTTTACCGCAAGGTCTGTCCTGGCACACAATAAACATAAATATGGATATAACAGGAAAGCAAAAAGTGGTGATGTTTTTATGCCGCTTTTCATTTTCCTTTTTAAACAGAGCCCTTGGTTCTTTAGCATCCAACTCCAGAGGGTCCAGTCATGGGGGTGACTCTTACCCTTCCCATTAGATCATTGCGTTTAGTTTTCCTAGTGCATTTTCCTTGGTTTTCCCTGGTCCTGGTCTGTCCAGTTATTTGTGGTGGTCTTGTCTCTTGCTTTTCAGACTTCATCATGTGCCATATACCTAATGACTTTTGCCCTGATCTTGATACTTTGCATGTCTTATTATGTTGGTCATACCTTTCAGTTTCCATTTGCTGACATGTTTTAACTTTCTTTTTTTGCACTTTTCCCCTCCATATCCCATTGTTGCATTTTGATTCTTACGTTCTTTGTTCTGAGACCTTAAGTAAACATTGCAAATCCCATTTTGTTGTGTCAGACCATAACATAACCGTAATCAATTATTTTAATAATTCATCCAATATAAAGTCTGTGATTTTGAAAATAAATGTATTAACTGGGAGAAATTCTGTCGTAATTCAGCTATGGATTATTTATAACACAAGTCTATTTGCTGTTAACAAGATTAATAATGATCAAATAGGCTAGAGGCTTTTAAATTGTTTGAAAAATACATATCTAACTTGAAATCTTATATTCCTTTAGGTAGCACTTAAGAATGACTGGGTCTATCCAGCATATGAATCAGATGTATTATTTTACACCATGCAGAGATAAGATAATCTAGAAATTCTGCCTTAGGGAATTTCATTACTTTCTTAGGGTAACTTGTTATATGTTTTCATAAGGTACTGAGAACAAAATAAACTGACTATATAAACATAATAATATTTTGCTGGGTACATGAGCATCCTGGGAGTTACTCAAGCAGGAGAAATGTATGAATCCCACACTGTTTACTAAAACTCTGGGAGAGAAAAGCTCTACTGGTTATTGCCTTGTGTAAGGAAATGGGCAGCCTAATAAAGCTAATTTTAGAGGACATCAATTGTATTGCATTTCGCTGACATAAACATGAATTAGAATGCAATAAAATATACTAGTATGCATTAACTTAATAAAGTTATACTGTATGCAGGATGTCAGAAAATAATGAAGTCACACAAGAACATTTATATATACCACGCTGCATGCTGTTTCGCACAGAGGCTTTTCTTCTATATTCCAATGCTCTGATTGGCTGCAGGTCAGCTGATTCCACTGAATGTTCTAATGCTCTGATTAACTACAGATTTGTTATACTGTGACCCCACCTAATTTATGGGGCTGGATTCAATTCTCCATGTATGTTTCAGAAGACTGGTTCTGCTAGCAGTTTATGGCGTTGCAAGCAGAATTAACCTACCATAACTAGACGGAAATAGTGCAAGGCAGCAGCTTGCATGTAATTAACTCTCGCCCATGGTCAGCGCAGAGAAACAAAGTGAACACAATGCATGTTTACCTCGACCATCCACCCCGCCCCACAAGCTCGCTGCCTTGGTGTCATCCTTGACTGAACTGTCCTTTGTTCCCCATATTCAATCTGTCTCAAAATCATGTTATATACATTTAAAAAACATATCCAAAATTCGACCATATCTCACACAAGACACTGCAAAAACTCTAATCCATGCACTTATTATTTCCCGCATTGACTATTGCAATAGCCTCCTTACTGGTCTTCCCAAAAACAGGCTATCACCATTGCAATCCATTATGAATGCAGCTGCAAGGCTTATCTTCCTTGCGAAACGTTCTTCTGCTGCCCCGCTCTGCCAGTCCCTCCATTGGTTGCCGGTTTTCTACCGTATTCAATACAAAATACTTTCACTTACACATAAGGCTATTAACCAAACCATACCATCATACATCTCTTCACTCATCTCAAAATATCTCCCAACCCTACCTCTCCGCTCAGCACAAGATCTGCATCTCTCATCCCCATGCATTACTTGCTCCCATTCACGGTTATAGGACTTTCTTCGCGCTGAACCCACTCTATGGAATAACCTACCTCACACAATAAGACTTTCCTCTAGTCTCCAATCCTTCAAATGTTCCCTGAAAACTCACCTCTTCAGGCAAGCTTATCAGATTCCAGAACCAACCACATAACCTTCATAGCTTCCATATCTAATTACATCCCCTTTTACAGTCCACACACAATCTCACAAATCGTCTTTCTCTCACATCCTCCTGACATTTGGCCGACATTCCTGTGTGAATGGATCATGCAGCGAACCAAGAAACTGTGCATTCTGGCTGGACCAAAAGGCAATATATAGCACCTATCCTTGTGTATCAATGCCTATTTCCCTATAGATTGTAAGCTTGCTAGCAGGGCCTTCCTACCTATATATCTGTCTGTTATTATCCAGTTTTGTTCTATTAATGCTTACAATTGTAAAGCGCAATGGAATATGCTGCACTATATAAGAAACTCTTAATAATAATAATGATAATGTTTACACCCCAGGGAAATACATCCTAAATAATTTATTAAATATACCCATAAGCTAGGATGTGGCTTGAAATGGCCACTAAAGTTAAGGAGGTCCTCAATGCAGGGGAGTAGCGAGGGTGGTTCCAGTGGAGCATGAGCTCCGGGAGCCAAAATGGACAGAGGGTGCCATCCTGAATTCTGGAATTCATGGAGTGCTACATAGTATGACGGCCACCTGTTAGTATTATCTCTGTTGGTTTGCTCTATATCCTAAATAAGTTAAGGATCTGAGATCCATTTCTACATTTCATGATCCCTCAAACTGCCCATATTGCCTCCCCTCCGGCCCTCCCTCCTCTGTGATCATCTTTTGTCACCTCCCCTTTCCTGTCACATTGATTACATTCACTTCTCACCTCTTTATTTCCCTCCCCCCTCTACCCTGTGATCGGCTCTTTGCCCCTGTCCACTCCTTATTGGTTGTGTAAAAATCCTATTCTGTTTCTGTACCTGGAAGTGACATGCAGTGAGGGCGGAAGTGCAGTTTCCTGTCCATACAGTCCAACAAAAGGACACAGTTGTCCCCTCGGGGGCTCGCTTTGCTCTCCACACTTTGGGCTCGGTGGCTCGATTCGCTCGCCACAAGATTATATTCCCTCTCTATGCCCATATGGATGGTAGGGAATGACATTGGACAGCAACTAATGACATCATGGTACAGAAATGGAATGGGATTCTCTTATTGGCTTCTGTCACCACCCCTCTCTGATTGGCTTTGCCCTTCCTCTCTCCTTTCCTATTGGCCTCTGTCACCTCCCCTCTCCTTTATTATTGGCCTCTGTCACCTTCACTCTCTGATGGCACGTTCCTCTCCCCTCTCCTATTTGATCCCCTCCCTCCTTCTCTCCTCATTCATCCATTGTGCTTCAAAGGACTTTAAAGTGACACATCTGAGGTAAAATCCTAAACTTCAATTGTAAGGTATGAGTTTAAAAAAAGTCTTTGCTTTACTATTTAAAGTAATGAGGTGTTCCCAGGCATTACCACAAAGTGTTGTTTGAAAGATCTTTTAAAAAATATTAGGAGACCTGAAATAATAATAATAATGGTGGTAGACAGAACATGACATGATTAGTAGTACTCACATTAATATATTGCAGGTGCAATGTATATTTATGAAGTAGGAGCATAGCTGAGAAGGGAGCTTCCCATAGGTGTTCCCACTGCAGTGAAAGCTGTGGAATCTCACTCTAGCACATGTATTCTGTCAAGTTAAGTTAAATGATCAAAATATATAATGCAATATCCTGTATTGACTAATAACAATTATTCAAATTAGATAAAAATCAGATCCTAGGTACTATACATAAATAAAGCAGTGCCAAAGCAGCTACCCCTTAATGGCATTCCCCCAATGGGACCTCAATGCCCAGTGTGATACTGCCACTGTTTGCTGTTTTTCTCTTAACTTCAGTATTCCCCTGCAGGCTGACCATACCCCACTGGCACAGTTCAGTACAGGGAGGGGGGACGCTATGACATGCACTTTCTCTGGGCACCATGGTTCCACGCTACTGCTCTTCCTCAATGGGTGGTTGATACAAAGAAACAAATATAAAATATTTTGCCAGTCAGATCTCACGTATTATATATATTTAAGAGTAATGTTTTTGAAATCCAGTCCCCAGTAACCACTAACAGTGCTTGTTTGCCAGGTTTTCTCACAGAGGGACATACTTATTAATTATTGGGTTCTAGATCCAATAATTTAAATTTTGTATCACCACTTATCATGGCAATAAGAAATTAACTGATGGGATGTATTAATAATCACATACAGGAACAGGGGCTCCAATCCTGTCCCTATGGTTTTGTTAGAAGAGAAGTAATTGCTAATGCGATTACTTTGCTTCTACTTCAGGACCATAAGGATCCCTCTCGTGCCAGGACTCAACAGACTGTAGCCAAGAGGCTGCAATGGCTAATGCCATTTGAAGATAGCGCTAGCTACTGAGTCCAATCTCTGGAATACTTTGCATGCTGGAGCTTGGTAAACTTTGCAATTAAGCTACCTCCATAGGAACGGAATGCAGTCATATGACCCGATGGCAGAATGCTGGCTAGGGATTATTGATAGGTGTGGAAATACCAACACCTATCATAATCCCGACGCCAGAGTCCAGAACGACGCAGGACCGAACGAGGTAAGTACGGTCAGCGCGTCCTCATAGCCGCAAACGGGGAGAGTTAGGTTTAGGGCACCCATCCTGGGAGGGTTAGGCTAGGGGAAGGGGGGGTTAGAATTAGGCACCCCCGGGGGTAGGTTAGGGTTAGGCACCCCTAAAGGAGGGTTACGGTTAGGGGTGCAAGAGGGGAGGTTTAGGTAGTTTACTCACCTCCGTTGGGATCTCCAGTGTTCGGCCTGCCAGTGTCGGGATTTCGACCGCCGGGCTCTCGCCCAGCGGTCATTCATACCGATCCCATAGAAACCTATGGCGGCTGCTTAACAGTCGAAAATGGGGGGCCACAGGAAATATCTCCGATATCTACTACGGTTCCCCGTAGATACATCCAGGGAATACTTAGTATTCGTAAGTACCCCCCTAGAAACTATACCATAAATATCACATGATAAATAGGCCCCATAATTACAAGTGATATTTTAGCATCACATAATGGATCTTTTTTTATATATAAATGTGTTGGTCTTGAATTAGATTTCATGTGCTCCATCTATGAGATACTGTAAAACATACACTGCTAGCAGACCCTGAGTGTTGGATGTGTGAATACTGATTTAGGCCCTCATTCAGAGCCGTACGCTCTGAGCAGAGCACACGCTCTGAATGAGGGCCGGTCTCCATGAAAATGGAGCGTTCTTCTGGACGCTCGTATAGCTGTGGGTCACCACCCACAGGCTATACGAGCGTGCATTTTGATGGCCGCGATGGTCGAGACCATCGCGACCATCGAAATTGCGAGCCGGAGCCTGCGGTTGAGGTTTTCAACCGCAAGCTCCGGAGTGATTTTGGCTCTATCAGAGCCAAAATCACTCCCACTGACATCACTAGTGATGTCAGTGGGCCGTCTTCTGACGGGAGGCGTTCCCGTGGGAATGCCCCCGTCAGGGAGGCACGCCCCCGGCACGCCTACCAAAGGGGGCGTGCTGTCAATCAACATCGACAGCACGCCCCCTTTGATCAGACACAACGCGCGAAGGACTTTCCTTCGCTCGTCGCGTCTGGCGCATGCGCACGACGGAGCTCCCTCCGTCGTGCGCATGCTCAGTCCATAACATCGACCCACTTGCGAGCGGACAGCCGCTCGCGAGTGGGTCTGAATCAGGCCCTTAGAGTGCAGTTCGAACAGCTACATATTATACATATACATTTTTACTCTAGCCAAGGCCGGTCCAGCATATACTCTAGTTACGATGACACTGCGTAAGGAATTGGACAAGTTTTAATTAAATGATGTCAGGTGAAACCAATACAATCTGCTGTATGTGGCATATAGGACAGCCTGTCAGATTACATTCTGATGACTTTTCTAGCACAAGTTCATAGGAGCTTCTTTCATTAGCTATTGCAGGAGACATGTTCACTGAAAAACATTTCTTAGTGTTAAATATGGGTCATCAACACATCTAGTTTGTAGGAGACTAAAAATATGTCATGTCCAGTCGAAGAGAAAAATGACAATCTAGCTCTGATGAGAACTTGTAATAATAGGTGCAGAAATTAGAGATGTGCGGTTTAGTTTTCCTGAAAACCAAACACACCCAAACTTTGGGGTTCCGAGTCAACGAGTTCCAGCTTGGATCACTTTTGTCATACCGAGTAGAACCAAATCCCGGCTCGGGTCTGCTGTAAGTTCGGAACTCAGATTTAAAAGCCAAACTCAGGTTTTGACTGCATGTAAACAGATCCACATCAGGGTTGTCTTAACAGCAGCTTGGGCGCTGGGCAAAGCAATGCACTAGGGCCCCTACCCACCCATTCACAGGAAAAAAATGAAAATTGTCAATAAAATTAAACCCTCCTGCATGCCCATCAGACCTCCCACACATGCAGAGAGACTCTGTCTGACTGGTCTGATGCTGGCGGATGAAGTGAAACTGGGACTGAGGTGAGTACTCATCATCGGGGGGATGGGGTGGGGGAAGATAGATCAGAATACAGTGCACCGGCGGCCGGCTTATAAAAATATCACAAATTTACCAACTGGCCGCAGCTGCAGGGGGGCGGATTGGCGGGCCCCTACAAGCTTCGGGCCCTTGGGCAACTGTCCAACAAGCCCAATGGAAGAGATGGCTCTGGTCCACATTACATGATTTTAGATACTACCCTCCGTTATTTACATATTTACCCTTATGGTCTGTTGGGACTGTAATTAAGGAGCCAAGAACCCAAAAAGAGTACGCCCATTTGTTTCCTCATGCACACACCTCTTGGCTATGTATATACCTGATGAGTAAGATGTATTATAAAGAAACCTTTACGAGCGGATCACGAATGACTACTGTTTGAGTACGGTATGGGAACCTTCACAATACATACTGTATAAAGGTTGAGGATGTAGTCACCGGTGGTTACAAATCTTCTATATTGGAAACACTTTGAGATGTTTAAGAAATTGGCTCGAACGTTTTACACTACTTTTTCATTTTTTTCCTTTTATTTTATGTACATTGAGAACAATATCTCCTGCAAATTCGATTATAGAGGAGCCTTTTCCGGACAACGCATGGACTGTGTTTTTTATGTTTTCCATGAATTTATTATAAAATTCTATGGACTTTATCATTCTTTATATTTTTTTACTATTGATTAAGGGTGATCTTTCTTGTAGTTATTGTGGGACAGTGAGCCTGCTCTCAGGTAGGATTGTACAGCTGAACTTGCACCAACTATTTGTTTGTGTCTCTGCTCCGCGATCCTCCAAGCATTCTCCATTTAACTGTGAAATCATTTTGGACATCCAAGAAAAGCAATGTAAACTCACCTTAATATAACATGCCTAAAAATGCTTTGTACCCTCACCTAACAAACAATTTAGTCTTCCCAATCTTAGCTTTTCAAATTTTTATAATACATGTCACATTAAAATTAGGGCCAAGTAAAATGATACCAACACCTGTGTACACACAATGAGGGGGGGACGGATATAATGCCTCTCATTGCATTGGAGGGGGAAGGGGTCTATTGAAACCAATGAAACCAAATAACTGCTTGTAAAGGTATTGCAGTGGTGGTGTAAAGGTGTATGCGTACAGGAAAAAGTGTTCCCACTAGGTACTGAAGCAACTCACAGATGTTCACAAAAGCAATAGGATGGGATTGTCTCTTGTGCATTTGACTTGGTACCATGAGAAGGGAGTGCAGTTCCTTCAACGTTACAGGTGATGAAATGTGGGTGCATCACGTGACACCAGAGACAAAACAAGCATCCATGACATGGAAACACGCATTGTCCCCACCTTCAAATAAATTCAAATCAACTCCATCAGCAAAGGAGGTCATGATGACTGAGAGACCACAAGTACAAGCTTCTTGTTCATTTCCTCACCAAAGGAGATACTGTGAATGCTGTCCGCCATTGTGACACATTGAGACAGTTGCGTAAGACATTTGTCGAAAACGACCTGGGTTGCTGCAAACAGGCGTCGTATTGCTGCACGATAACGCCAGGCCACACTCAGCCAACTGCACACATGAGTTGTTACGGCGCTACAATTGGGAGGTACTGGATCATCCTTCTTACAGCCCTGACCTGGCGCAGAGTGATTTTCATCTCTTTGGACTATTGAAGCATCGGGTGGAAGGCAATTCACAACTGGTGGTGAAGCTCAGCAAGCCGTTATGTCTTGGCTTCAGGTACTTGACACTGATAGATGCCTTGGTTGGAACAAATGCTTAGACAAGTATGGGGACTATCTGTACCAAGGACATACTATTAATTAAAGGTACATATATGAGTTTAATAAATTTACGCAATGAGAGGTCTTGTTACCTTATTTATTGAACCACCCTGGCCATGGTTGCCAACTTCTGGTCTACCCCATAGAGCAGGGTCGTGCCGGTGCCTCTGTTATACAATGCCATGATTACGACAATTGTGAAGGGCTATGTTGATGGGACTTTGTGCAAAATGTGTTGTCGGCCTCCCAGACCACCCACTTCACTCAGAAAGTGGGAGATGCCAGATGCCATGGGGAGCATCCGGGAGTCTTGCCTAGTTTTTGAGGTGTCCTGGAGCACCACCTGAGATTCGGGAGGCTCCCGGACGTTCCGGATGAGTGAGAAAGTATGCCCCCGTGGTTTCTTAATCTGGCTCTGAAGAGGGTACATTCTCAGTGGCTTTCTTGTCATATTTCCACTTTACTAAAGGACTTACTGTAAAGGTGTGTGGAGACTGAATGAGATCCTATACAGTAGTTATAATAGAACCTGTTTGCGCCTCTGCTTCAGCAGAGATACACACTTTTAGGTGAGAAATGTAATAAAAGTTCTACAAACCCTTATAATTGCCACATGTAATAAAAAAGTACTGATATCCTTTCAGTCATGATTAACATACTGTAATCCATATTTTAAGATAAACCTACCGTATAACACCCCTTAGCTTAATTCTGGATCTGCAGTTGTTTGGAGGTATGGTTATGGTACTAATGTGGTAGAAGTTTTTGCTCAGTGTGCCTCTTCATAATTTCTGCCACCCTGTACACAGGGCCGGCTTCAGGGGTCTGAGCACCCTGTGCTGGCCCGGTACGCAGCGCCCTGCAAACGCTTGCGGCGAAGACGCTCACGACCGAAATTGGAGGAGTGGCCTAATTACCATAGGCCACGCCCCCTAAGTGACGTTATTTGGAGGCGTCAGGCTGGGGGTAAAACCCAGCCCTCCGTCACTGGCTGGGCTTCCCCCAGCCTTCTCCCGTCAGTGAATGGATGCCGTGCGCATGTGCGCGGCATCCATTCACACTCCAGGGGTCTCACCGCCACACAGCTGCGGCGGTGGGGGTCCCCAACCTCCTGATATGACCACCCGCAGGCCACTTCGGCCCACGGGTGGAATACAGCGGGAGCTGAAATCGGGATATTGGGGAAGGGTGCGCCCTCTATGAGTGGCGCCCCTGTGCGACCGCACTGGTCGAACACCCCTAGAGCCGGATCTGCCTGTACACTTTTGCACACTTGCAGGTTGAGGAGGGTAGGTGTGTATGTTGAAGTGTGTTGGACAGACAATCCAATGCAAATCCAGTGCTTTGCAGTATGTATCAGCAGCACTGTATGACTACCAGCATGTTTTGTTTTAAACAATTTTAAACAAAATATTGCAAGACATAAATGAAGCATAAAATATCAGTGGTAGTATAGAAGCCAAGACTTAGGGGGAGATATTTCAAAGCGTGGAGAGAGATAACGTACCAACCAATCAGCTCCTAACTGTCATCTTTCAAACACAGCCCGTAAAATGAGTTAGTAGCTGATTGGTTGGTACTTTATGTCTCTCCACTTTTTTTTCTCTCCAAGCTTTGATGCTGTAAATCTCCTCCTTAATGTTATTTGATTAGGATTTCAAGTACACATACAATAGATATTACTGAGGTACAATTTGCAAACTTGCTAGTTCTAACAGATTACATTTGCAAGTGCGTTCCGTAGCCATCGCCAGTCTTTTTATTGTGGATCTCATTGATATCTCACACAGTTACTTCCAGTTACAGATGGCCACTCTGCTTTAGAGAATTCTAATTGAAGCAGGTTTTAAAACCTCGGTGCTCGCTGGCTCATACACGCAGAAGGTGTTTTAGTCAGTCTCTTTCCGTCTAAGGCAATAAATTCAGATTGAATACCTTGTTGGGATCTGCCAACATTACTCACTGATAATTCAGGCAGTCAGGCTGCTTGATACTAAATGGGCAGTTTGGGAAGTGTTTTACCCATAAGAGCTTTTATTTTGAGTCAAAACAGCGCATGTGAAAAATTGGATTCAATCAAAGGCAGTGCATAGTAATTTAACCAAATAGCTTATAGGTCACATATAAAAACATCCCCAGGGCAGGAGGCATTAACAGTCACGAGGTACTTAGGCCAAGCACAACATTCACGAGAATGCTTTTCTAAAATGCGGACATGAGAAACTATAGTAGCTGTACTAGTTTCCTTTTGCAAAATAAAGTTATGAAAAAGGTGCAGGAATAGAACGTGGCTGCAGACAAAAAACGAATCCATGTAGTCTGCATGCACTCATGTCATTTTCACTGTATGCTTAATTATTATTGACTTTTGCAGTGTGACTCTTCAGACCATCATATGCTTCAGATCCACCTCTCTGCAAATCTTCATTTCTAGTTTTCAGAGGCTTTACCTCAAAAGCAGAGAGTAGGAGGGACCCTTCAAGAGCGTGGGACAATACTTCCCTGCTCTCCCAGAAATGTCCATGAGATTACCAAAGTCTGGTGACTGCACATTACCTTGCAGGAGAGCAAGTCACCCTGCCGCACCCCACCCACCTCCTAATGAAATGAAGTGGGATGGGGGCGTGATGATGCATTTCTCTGCAAATTGCATCATTGTGGTGTGACCAATGGGATGTAGTTATGAGGCCGGCGGCTGCGATGCCGCCGGTCTCAATACCGACAAAGAAATCCCGACAAGGAATTTAAGATAGGCGTTGAAATACTGACGCATATCTTAATCCAGATGCCGGAATGCCCTTAGCGTTAACAGCGGTTGGGGGGTTAAGAGAGCATAGCGGGGTTAGGTTCTTTTGGGGGGGTTAGGGTTAGGCACCCCTAGGGGAGAGATTTAGGCACCCCTGGGGGGAAGATAGGGTTAGGCACCCCCCAGGAGAGTTAGGTTTAGAGTGCAGTAAGGGCCAGAGTTTTGTACCTAGCTCCATCAAATTTGCAATAGTGGTGTAGATTGACCAGTATTAGGTTTTTATTACCTACAGTAGGTTTGAACTTTGTCAGGGCCACACACTGTCACACAATCCCATAAAACCGGGACACTCTTAAATTACACAGGTTCTGGGGCTAAGGGGCTGGCTATATACACAAACTGTCACACTCTCATCTCTTCCAAAGTGCTGTTATATCACTTTTCCAACAGCCACATACATGAGATACGGAGTTAGTCAGGCCTTTGTATTTGCATGATAAACTCTGACATAGGGTTAGGCACCTCCGGGGGGAGGTTAGGGATAGGCATAAGGGGGGGAGGTTAGGGTTAGGCACCACTGGGGGGAAGTTAGCGTTAGGCACTAGGGGGGGAGGTGAGGGTTAGGCACACCCCCAGGAGGGTTAGGTTTAGGGTGCAGTAAGGGGGAGGCCCACCAGTAAGGGTTAGGCCCACCATGGGGGAGGTTAGGGTTAGGCACTAGGACGGAAGATAAGGGTTAGGCACCCCCGGGGGGGAGGTTAGGCACCCCCCCAGGAGGGTTAGGATTAGGGTGCAGTAGGGGGGGTTAGAGTTAGGCACTTAGGGGGAGGTTAGGGTTAGGCACCACTAAGAGAGGGATAGGGGGGAGGGGGAGGGAACTTACCTGCCCTGTCGGGATCTTCTCCCTTCAGGCTGCCAGCATCGGGATATGAACTTGCGGCTATTCAGCTGCCGGGACTTCATACCCATTCCGTGACCAATGATAGGTGACACAAAATGACAATATACAAATTCACTAGCATCCAGTTCTAGTTCAGACCCCGTGTACATTATTAATGAGGTTCTCTATCCACACAGGTGGCTATCATAGCCCCTATGTCTTGCTATACCATCATGTGTGGGGAAGTTTTTTTCTTTCACTTTATATTTTTGACAGATGCACTAAAGGTCCCAGCAGGCCCTGAATGTCAGGGTAAGCTGACACTTGTAGATATACAAATACCAGCATACTCTTGCATCCATAGTTATACCATATCTCTCAACTGGGTTAAATACGATATCCCGGTGGTCTAAATCCTGAAGGTCAAAATGCCAGCTCTGGAATAGCGACAGTCAAAAAATCAACGCATATTCATGAGATTTCTAACCCCACTCCTAACTCGTTAGGGGTTATGGTTAGTTACTAGGGAGCGGGTTAGGGTTAGGCACTAAGGGGGGTGGGGGAGATTAGGTTTAGGCTCTAGGGGGGAGATTAGGTTTATGCACTAGGGAGGCTAGGAAGAGGGTTAGGATACCGACCGACAGGTGTCAGTATCCTAACCTTATTGGGATGCCGGCGTGGGGATTCTGACCGCCAGGATCCAAAGCACCGGCATTCCATACCCAACCCACTGGGCACACCCCCAGCAAGACAAGGAATGAGGGACTAACATGCAGCCATGCACTAAATGGCACGCAAAGAGGATGATTTCCCTCCTCCCTTCCTTTTGTTGGGAAGTATACTGTACACTCACGCTTGTAGTCCTTCAAGTTCAATCATACCCAAACAGTGCAGGAAATCCAGGAGTTGCTGGTATCTGTAGTGTCTTCTACAAAAAAAATACTATCCTAGGGGGGAAAGCCCTAGAAAATTGAGCATGGTGCTGTTTTCTTCTAGGCGGTGGATCATCATTTTTTTTGGCAGGAATATTCCTCTCAGGAATTCAGCCCTGTTCTGAACGTGACAGGGTCGGTTGCATGGGCGCTGGGAGGGAGGGGGAGGAGGTACTAATTACTCAGGCATCTTGGAGGAGTCCAGTGTAGGCCCAGGCCAGCTGCTAAAAGTGGGGATTTGTAGCAAATGGTGCTGCTTCCAAGAGCCACACATTGACATTTCCATTCCTTATTATTCTGGAGGGGGCGTTGCCATGCCTCACGGATTTGGCCACACCCCTTCAGTACCATGCCCCGTCGTTTTCTCAATGGCCCTGGCTGATTGACATTATGACCAGGGGACCACATGCTGTGGGTATCCCTCTTGCAGTGTCACCAACCTAGCCTGTACTTAGTGCTGGTACAGTAGCTGTTTTTTTTTTCTTTTTAGTGTACCATAAGTGGTTTGACCCTCCGATCTTGCTACTCTCAGTCTAGGCTGCAAGCCCTCTTGCTGGCAACACTTTGTGGTCACACACACCATTATTATTTATCTATTTACCTTTTTGTTCTGTTTTTACACACTGAAAAAGTCTTCACTGACAGCCATCACTAACTTCATCACGGATTTTTGCACCAGCCTTTAGGTGCCTGGCCACAACAGATACGCCTACTGACAGGCATATTCCAGCAGGGTTGTATTTGCGTGAACACGCTTCTATTGTATCTGAAGATATGTACCAGGACTACATCTGCATGCTCTTGTCCCCCCATCCTCCTCCAGTACTAACGGGGAAGAAGAGTCAGATGCGGGTAACTCTACAGTTGTGTACATGTCTATTCATGGGCATACACATTTGCACATTGTTTTGGGAAGAACCCTTTGTGTTGGTGATTTATAGGATCAGTTGTACCAATGTGGAATGTCAATATTCTAATGACCAGTGAGAAGTGGGCGACCTCTCTATCAGCAACGCGACCAGAGCTATTAGGTTCCTCAGTGCGCAGGGAACCCCCATTTCTGTCACCCGTTGCACAATTTTGTCCCACTCTGCATCAGCCCCTAAATGAGTAGTCTCTTGTATTTGTCTGTACAACAATTATTATGTTCCAAAAATGACATTGTAAATGGGTTAGATTATGTCCTTCTTATAACGAGTTGTTAATTGGCGAGTTGTTAATTGCTTTATGAACATAATAGTACCTCCTTTATGATAGTAATGTTAGGTCGAGCTACCAACAAACCCACATTTTGTAGAACAGTTGAGACATTTGGGGTCAATAGGGTGAGAGTTTAGAATATGTGACAGTTATCTCACACTTTTTAAACTCGGCCAATGTAATAGAGTCCGAGGAGAAAGCAACAGAACAAACTCTCATGTTTTTCAGACTCAAAAAACTGTCACAATTTTAAATCTCATTCAGACGTTTTCCCATTTTGAAGATAAAACTCGACCAATGTGAGAGGTTACTGCTAAACTCTCATATTTTCTAAACTCTCATCTTATTATATTTGGCCTCTGAGGTCCAAAGTGGATTAGATTTACAGTACACGCTCAGAGGGGTTTGCCACATGAAATATGCACTTAGATTGGGCAGATAAAGGCTGGGTGAATGGGGGCATGTTTAAGTACCGATTTATGAAAAAATAATGATAATTTTTTTAGTCTGAAAAATATTTTTATATTTTTGTTCATGTGAAAATATTTTTGTTCATGTGAAAAACTAAAATAGAGAAAATATCATGGTTGCCATTCAAAGGGTTTGGTCTCCATTTATCCATTTATCAAAGCCTGAGATAGTAGGTAAATTGGTTAAAGAATATATATATAATAATTCTGCCATGTCTCTAACATTCATTAATAGTGGGCACGCGCCACAGCTAGGGGGATGGGACAGAACTATATGGCTTCCAGCGAGGAGGAGTACCAGCCAGGCTTCCGGGAATGGGAGTAAGTATGGAGGCAGTATGAAGCAGGATAGAGCAGGTAGGGACAGGACAGAGCAGCAGAGAGGGGGGCAGGGCGTGACAAGAGGAAGAATAAATTCCCATACAATGTAGTCATCTAAATTTTGGATGAACAGTCCTGATTTATAGTGGTTAGAAGTGATGCCAGAAAAATGGAGTAGTCTTGTTGGGTTGGCCTCTATATGTGGCAGGGATATTACCTAATTTGTCCTTTTTCAATCCAGGATGGATTTTAATTAAGAGAAAGTGACAAATATTTTTCTCTGGGGTCTATTTATTAATATTTGTGGTCCTGTCCCCAAATTAACTTTCCTTACTGTACAGTACCTTTGCAAATCAGGGCTATTAATGAAAGGCCGGGTCGTTGGCTCCAATAAGAGCTTGTTCCAATGACGGGTGAAAATTAAATGGAAAACAATCACTTTACTTCAGGGCTTGGACCTCATTCGTTAAATGCCAAAATGCGGTCATTGAATTGCTCATGTGAAAATGCAATACTGTAGCTTATGGGCTACAATAGCTAACAATGAGGGCCAAGCTTGTTAAATAGGGTATGGGGTATTTTCCTCAGAGGATGCTATCTTTTTGCGACTGGAAACAGAGGGACATCTGTAGTTTAAATGGCCCTCATTATTAAACATTGTGGAAACCTGCAAAATATGTTTAATAAATAGGCTGCTATAACTTAACAGAGTAAAAAAAAAAGACCTACATAAAATGTCAATAATTTTTTTTAGGTATTGGGGCAACATGTCCCATGTTATTATTTTGCGTTCATGGATAAAATTCTATTCATTGTTATCACAAATTGCTCAAATTATACTGTAGACTACAATCCACAAAATGACATTCAAAACATAATCAATAACTTCAGCTATTTTTGAGCTTTTTGGACAATTTTCTGCAGTGAAAAGGGCACGAGTTTTGTTCAATGCAGCAAAATGACATGGCAAATAATGTATTATTTGTACATCAACTTACTGGTCGTTTTTGGTACATGTGCCCTTTTCAGCTTCTGAAGTGTAGATCTGCCAGTTGTATTGAGAAGTATAACTTCAGTGACAGTATTAAAGAGAAATGGCTATGTCTCGCATATAAACATTACAGCCCTTGGCAGAAAGATGACTGATTTTATTTTCGGAAAACGTGTTCCTTGCCTAGTACTGCAGAAACTCAGAGACTACAGAGAAACAAAATATGAACTATCCAAAAAACTTTGGCTATTTTGCCCTAAACATGTGTTTTGTTACCTTCCTGACTCTTATTTTTAGATTATATCTGCATAATATAATCAGGGCCAGGGTCAGGGCCACACACTGTCACACAAACCCATAAAACCGGGACACTGTTAAATTACACAGGTTCTGGGGCTAAGGGACTGACTATATACACACACTGTCACACTCTCATCTCTTCCAAAGTTCTGTTATTTCACTTTTCCAAAAGCCGCATACATGAGATACGGAGTTAGACAGCCCTGTGTGTTTGTATGATAAACTTTGACATTAAACAGTGTGCATTACTAGCATCTCACTCACTGTCTCATCTTAAGACAGCCGCCCCTGGGGTCTTAGCAGAGTGCCTGGCAGGCTCATGAGCGGCTTAGCACTCAATACATTCAGATTGTGGCAATCAGCATAAACAGTCCACAATCTTTGATTCTGCCAAACCTTAGCAGGGGAGATTTATTGCAGTCACACAGTGCCACTGCAGACAGGCCCCCTCTTGTCCTGGAATGGGAGTCCAGTCCTGGCATCCCCCCCCCTGATGGCAGCCCTGCTAGACATAATCTTCAATGTTGGTCTGCAGAGTGATTTCAGGGGGTGATTCAGCTGCGAATGCAGTTACAGGGATCACACAGATTCCCGATTATTGGAAATCTGCGCATGCATCTGACCAGTACTGTGCATGTGTGATCCCGCATGCAATATGGCAGCAAACTGTCAGTGATTGACAGTCTGCTGCCATTTCTAGGTGGGTATGGGTGGCAATAACCTAAAACGGAGGCATGTTGTTGACGTTGGGGGGAGTGGAGAGGGCAGAATCTGCGTCGGCTGACGGAGATTTCCTCGCCTCTTGGATGCAGCTTGGATCAATAATGCATGCAGGTGACGTGACGCCTCCTGCTGCATTATCATATTATAGCTACTGTATCGCAGCTGCCAACATATTAGCAGCTGCGATATCATATACGTCCGCAGCTGAATCACCCGATCTGTTCTAAAGTGATTTCTGGAACTCAAGTTATTTTGGAAGCTATACTGATTTCTGTTCCTGATATACTGCATTCCAAACGGTATGAGAATATATATGTTCTACATTCAAAGTAGGGATGTGCAGGCTTGGATTAGTTCTGTTTTTCCCACCAAATTCGGATTTTTCCCGCCAAAAAATCGGGTCTCAGAAAGAGGCAAAACGTAACCTTTCATGGACAAACATCATCATTCCTCGACAAAAGTCCATGAAAGATGATGATTGTCCATGAAAGATGACGTTTTGCCTCTTTCTGAGACAAGATTTTTGGCGGGGAAAATCTGAATTTGGCAGGAAAATCAGAACTAATCCGAGCCTGCACATCCCTGATTCAAAGCCATACCAGTATTTAGTATAGCCACATAAAACAGAAGAAGAACGATGGCACTCTCCAAATTGTTCAGGCACAAAAAAATGCTTTACTTGATCATAACATTATCACCAGACTATACAGCCACCGCAGCCCTAACTGTGTGGAGTTTGTATATTCTCCCAGTGCTTGCGTGGGTTTCCTCTGGGTGCTCCGGTTTCCTCCCACACTCCAAAAATATACTGGTAGGTTAACTGGTTCCCAATAAAAATTAACCCTAGTTTATGTGTGTGCGTGTACATGTGATAAAGAATATAGAGTGTAAGCCACACTTGCCGACTTCTAGCTCCCTCCTTCAGGGAGGGTGCTGTCGGGCGTCCTCAGCAGAGGGGCGTGCCACATCAAAAGGGGGCATGGCCCAGAAAATGACTCGACAATGGGGGCGGGGCATGGGCGTGACAGCGCAATCATGTCATCGTGGCCCCGCCCCCTCTTCACAATGCCGAGATAAATGGCATTGTGAAGCAGGGGGCGGGGCCACAATGACGCAATTCAGTGCGAATCACGTCACCGCCCCCTAGATCGCCAGGGACCGGGAGGCTTGCCTACCTTTGCGGGAGGCCGGGAGCAGCACCCGATTTTCGGGAGGCACCTGACCAAATCGGGAGGGTAGGCAAGTATGGTGTAAGCTCCACTGGGGCAGGGACTGATGTGAATGGACAAATATTCTCTGTAAAGCGCTGCATAATATATGTGCGTTATATAATTAACTGGTAATAAATAAATAATAATACTGCACAGTCGCTTCACCATGAAAAAATATTTAAGCAACTCAGATCATGAACGTTGACTTCGGCCACCTGCGGACCGTTCCAGACTACCACCCAGTTCAAGTTGCTGCGGTGGTCACAACTATTTTGCAGCATGTCCATTCCGCAGGCAACTTGAACTGGGTGGTAGTCTGAAATGGCCCGGAGGTGGCCGAAGTCGACCGACATGATAAGTAGCTAACATTAGAAGCCACTGTTCATGATCTGTATATATATATAAAAATACACAAGCACTCAGCGCTGTCAGAGAGCTGCTGGTATAAAGGGGATGTAAGCCCTAAAAATGAATAGGACAAAAAAATTAATAATACAAAATACCAGCGCTGATCTAAACTAATCCTCCAAAAATAATAATAAGTGTCAATGGACAGTTGATATCACCTAAGAAAACAATTTAATAAATCAATAATAATAATCCTCCAAAACATCAAAAATGTATGAGCAATACAATAACAATGATTAAACGTGGCATATATAATGGTATGAATGAACCATGCAATAAGTTCCTTGATGGATACTCCCTCCAGATATATCACAGTCAAATGCTGGGTAAAGTGTGGTAAAGTTAACGATATCCCTTAGGCGATTAAATGACCAGTATAGGTCACAAGATATCACAGTCCTTGGTGGCATGCAGGGGCCTTTGCAGGCCCAAAGACCCTGTGAAACTCCTTCCAATTGCTGGCATCACCTACTCCTTGGACTTTTAATCCCTGTTTACTTTGACATCATCACTCTTCTCCGGTGGAACACCACAGCCCTACACTATTGCAAAGGCCGCTGCATGCCGCCAAGGACTGTGATATTTTGTGACCTATACCGGTAATTTCATGGTCTAAAGGATATCATTAACTTTACCACACTTTAACACACTTTACCCAGCATTTGACTGTGATATACAGTATCTGGAGGGAGGGATTTATTCAATTGTTTTTTTATGTGATATCAACTGTCCATTGATACTTATTATTTTTTGAGGATTAGTTTAGATCAGCGCTGGTATTTTGTATTATTATTTTACTGTTCATGATCTGAGTTGCTGAAATATTTTTTCATGGTGAAGTGACTGTGTAATATATTCTCTCTCACTGGTGATAATAATAATGTAATGATCAAGTAAAACATTCTTCTGTACTTGAACAATTTGGAGAGCGCCATTGTTATTCTTCTGCTGAATGGATGTCTCCCAAAAAATTTGTCTTGACAAAGACCCTCCGGGGCCAGAACGTCGACTATATTTCTTGAATGTTGGTTCAATAAAACTGGATTTCTGCATATATACAAGTGGTAAGTGCCCTGATCTTTGGCTTTTATGCCAATTCCTGGACTATATATATATATATATATATATATATATATATATATTGTAATTTAATTGCCTATTTCATTATTTTTTTCGCATGCATATGTTATCATCAATTCATTAAGTCAGCTGGAAATGGTGGTGCAGAGACTTGGGTTTAATCTCTACTTTATCCTGGCCTATGGCTGGCGCAGTGCCTCTTTCTGAAATTCCACTGAACATGGTTTTTGTGGCTGCAGCTCTGCATCTGAGAAAGCAGCCGCGTTCACTGACACGCCTCCGTCACTCCCATAAATAATAACTGAGACGTTTGCTTCAGGCCACTTCCCACTCACTGCCCAGGAACGCCCTTTGCCCCACCATTCCTAATTCCAATGCTCCCGTATACAACAGTGTATGGAGGCGTGCACTCAGGGTGACGCCTGTAATGCAGGGGTTTTTAGGAGTTTTGGTGAATGCACAGTAGCTAATAGTCACTCAACTGCGCAAACATCAGAACCTCTAAATCAGCCCTGAATCCTCCCCCAGTGCCGTTCCCTTCCCCTAAAACAACAATTTTCATGCTGCACACAGCAATATCTTCTGAACTGCTGGATAGATCTGGGCAAAGTTTTCCAGATCAGAATGGATGGACAGAGCCCTTGGGATTTTGCTTTGGATAAACCATTTTCTATAACCATCTTCCCCATAGGGCACTATGCTGGAGTTCCATATTCCATACCACTGTGCTTACTCTAGGACACTTGTATCCATATTGTCACAATTAAACCTCCACATAGCACTAATTAACCCTACATAAAGCTAATGCAAATTTACGGGAGATGTGTATCATCTTGCAAATGATCACCTAGGACAATTCCTACGCTAATATCTACAGTACATACTGTATATTGGGTGTGGTTCAAAAGGTCAACAATATAGACATTCAGAAGGTAGACTGGTTCTTAATGTTGACAGTAAAAACAGGTCGACATGCTCATTATGTTGACCATGATTCTTATGACATGTATTTAGGTTGACATGGTTAAATGGTCGACACAGTCAAAAGATCTACATTTAACATGTTGACCCTAAATGTAGGCACTTTTTTTAAAACTGAACCCGAAACCTAATGCTAATCCCTAACCCTAAACCTACACATAACTCTAACCTTAAACCTAAAAATCATAAAAAACATGCCGACATTACAGTATCGACATATTAAATGTTAACATTTTCATTGTGTCAACCATTTAACCCTATCGACCATTTAACCTTGTCAACAGAATGATGGTTGAACTAATGACCATGCAGACCATTTTGCTGTCGACATTCAGAACGTGTCAACCGTCTAGAATTGATTTTCTGAATGCCGATTTTTTTAACTGTTGGACCAATGGACCGGTATCTTATATATTACATTAAATATTCATACGGAAGTCCCACCTTAAGTAAATTCCCCTGTTGCTACTATATTAACCCTTTTTAATCCTAAACCAGTCATATTTTCCTTCCACAATGCCATGCTTGATAGAGCAGAGGTTCCCAAACTAGGCCATTACAGTCCAGGTTTTAAGTCTATCCATTAGTTAATTGAATATTAGTGGTGCGCTCTGGGGCAATAATAATATGTAGATTGGTGAATCTAAATGAAATTTAAAATGAAAGTGTAGCTTGGTTGGTAGTTAAATTTCACAATGTCCTGCCAAAAATGGAAAAGTCCCGACTTTAAATCTGTAGGTAGGGCGTTCTTAGGACTATTAAATAACTGGCTGAGTAGTGTGCGCTGCTTGTCCATGACCGGGATTATGTATGACCAAAATTCCTGCTGTCAAGCTACACTTTCATTTTAAATTTCATTTAGATTCACCAATCTACATATTATTATTGCCCCAGAGCGCACCACTAATATTCAATTAACTAATTACTCAGAGAGGGTGGGATACCTCTACTAGTGGAGCAGCTAGGGACAATTTACAGATAAGACTCTGGGCCTGATTCAGACCCGCTGAGCGCTCGCAAGCGGGTCGATGTTGGCCCAGTGCGTATGCGTACTACGGAGGCGGCTCCGTCGTGCGCATGCGTGAGACCCGGATAGCGACAGACAAGCCGTCGCTCCAGGTCTCGCTACAAAGGAGGCGTGCTGTCGGCTGTCGATGGTGAGTGAGTGGTGGGCGTGCCGGGGGCGTGGCTGCCCAGACGGAGGTGTTCCCATGGGAACGCTTACCGTCTGGGGCCAGCCCCACTGACATCACGAGTGATGTCAGTGGGAGTGCTCTCGGCTCTGATAGAGCCGAAAGCACTCCAGGGCTTGCGGCAATGAGACCCTACCACAAGTGTCTCGTCGCAAGCCCGATGGTCGCGATGGTCTTGACCATCGCAACCATCTTTTTGGCTGCTCGCTATAGCTGTGAGTGGTCACCAACAGCTATGCGAGCGGCCAGGAGGCCGCTCTAAAAAAAGAGAAGGACAGCCCTGACTCAGATCGAGCGCTCTGTCAGAGCGTCCGGCTCTGAATCAGGGCCTAAGAGCGCTGTGAATCCCCACTTAAATATACTATTTAAGGCTATTCATTCTTGAGCACAGGTGACTTAATTAGTACCCTAGTTAATTTGATTTAACCATCTGGACTCAAGCATGGATAGCCTTAAAACCTGGACTGTAATGGCAGGGTTTGGGAAACCCTGTGTTAGAGGGTCCTTTATAAAATAAAATTCTATAGATGTTTTTTTTTTGCTTTTACACCATCATTAAGTTTCTGCAT
Source organism: Taudactylus pleione (assembly GCA_031769625.1). Classification (NCBI taxonomy): domain Eukaryota; kingdom Metazoa; phylum Chordata; class Amphibia; order Anura; family Myobatrachidae; genus Taudactylus; species Taudactylus pleione. The sequence continues at coordinate 3,773,286 of JAUIMM010000197.1, forward strand.
GTTGTAATTCTGAAAGCAGAAGGCTTAGATAAACTACCCTTTTATTAACTATGAATTAACCTTGAATTAATCCCCAAGATTTCTGTAACAATTCCAATTCAAAACAGTACATAGCTACATGTCAGCAATAAATAATTGAACAGAAAATCCTAATTATATTGGATTAATTCAGCCCGGTTTAATTAGCCATTAATTTGCAGATATCCTAATCTGTTTGCCGAAGGATTTGTTATGGAAGCATTCTCAGTAAAGGTCTTTGTTGGTGTTTCTCGAGAAGATTAATTTCTTTCCCATTTTGCTCTTTTAGAAGTTGCTTTAATATGATATTCTGATAAATTTGTGGGCTCCTAGGAGTTTAATATTGTCCACAATTCCGAGTGAATGGAGATGACTTTGAAATATCCTATAACAAAATGTCTTACATCTGTGTTTTTTTTTTTCCCTGGAAATAACTTTCACAGCATTTTGTACTTGCTAAAATTCTGCTGCTCAATATTGTTTATGTCTCAGCCAGATAAAGGAAAGTTACTGTACTGTAGCGTGGTAGTCAGCGCCCCGTAAAAGCATGGCGTACTCGGTAATGTACATTTACTGCTGGTACGCCTGGGACACCGGATACTTTTTTAAAAACCTCCTCTTTGAAACCAAAAAAATAAGGTTAAAAAGAAGCTTTTATTTTTCTCCTAAACCCCTTTTCCTTCGAGTTTCCATTGTTTTATAGCACTATATATAAACTCTGGTACTTCCAATGAAAAACATGTATTTTTTTAAGTTGTAAAAATCAATGTTCTGCCCAGAAAGGGAGTATAATGCTTGTAGTTGTTCACTTCACAAAATTGAGAATAAATGCCAAGAAAATAGATACTGAGAACTTTATATAACTCAAAATATAAAAGGAGCTAAATATTATTGGGTGTAATTATATTTATTGTATTGTTTAATAGGAACCCTTTTGTTTATTCTTTAACCCTTGTTAATCATATGTTTTGTGATTTGCCAAAGTTTTGGTCATTATCTGTCTATTTCTGCAGACACTTAAGTTAAGCTGCTCCTGTATCGCAGAACATTCTGTTCCTGTGGGACCTGTGAGTGCTCTGTTTCAATCAAAAGGTAGAGAAAAAAATAGGTTTATCTGTTTGGGGTATGAATTGAGTGCACTATAATTGTTCAATAATGGAGTCCAAGGGGGATGGAGACTGTGGGAGAAGGATCACAGGATGGTTCCATAGGCACAAAGCTGCTAATGCCATCTGCATGTCAGCGGGGCCAAGCTCTGAGAATCTATTCCTTTCTGAGATTGGTACATAAGGGCCAGGCTAAAGTGCCTATTGAGAGCAATATGGAGTGCAGTCTGCAGTGCTAATTAGCCCTATGCAGGAGATATCTCTGGTGTCTTATGCTTTAGGCTATTGTTAATAGCTCCAATACTTAAAAACATGTGTTAACTGTAATAGTGGTTAAAGTAACTGAGTTTGACAAATAGGACCCTTAGAGAGAGTATGTGTTGCTTACACACATAGATTCATCTATTTGGGGTTGTTGGCATCCTGGCGGTTGGGATGCCGGCACTCAGAAAGTCAGTGCCGGAATCCCAAAATCCAGTCAGAATCCTGGCGCCGGCATCCCGAACCGCCGGCATCCCAATGGTAAGTATTGGGGTTAGGGGGAGGGTTAGGCACAATGGGGAGGGTTAGGATTAGGCACTAGGGGGGGTTAGGGTAAGGCCAAGGGAGGGGGTTAAGGTTTAGGCTGCAGGGAGGGAAGGTTAGGGGTAGGAGTAGGGTTAGGGTACTTACCGGCCGGTGTCGGTATTTTAACCCGGTCGGCATCCCGTACCCATCCCTCCTTCTTACATACTGAACAGCATTGAGAATGATGCCTATCCCCTCACCCTTGGCATCACGTGATTAAGACAATTTGTGACTGATATTCACAAGGCAATTGTACCAAATAAACTGATCCTTGGTTGAACCCACAAACTGGCTGCCTCTAGTGCATTTTAGTACTCACCTTCCAGCCCCAAACTCTTGGAATTTTTGTCAAAATTGAATACACTGCCCTAAATATAGGGGTTCCAAAACTCATGCATCAAGGCACCCTAACAAGCCAGGTTTTAAGGCTATCCATGCTTGAGAACAGATGGTTAAATCAAACTTTCTGAGGAATTAAGGGGTCTATGTACTAAACCGTGGACGGAGATAAAGTACCCACCAATCAGCTTATAACTGTCTCTTGACAGGCTGTGTTTGAAAAACGACTGATTGGTTGGTACTTTGTCTACATCCACTTTACCTCTCTCCAAGGCTGAGTACAAAGACCCCTGAGTCACCTATGTTTGTGCATGAATACATTTATTTCTAGTATTATAATGGAGGCTGTGACATTTCAGACCAAACACTTCAATGACACTATTTAGAAATGGCACAAAAGTAGAGTGATTTCATTGGAAATGGTCCACAGTAGCCATGTCAACAATCATAATGTTGACACAACAATGATAACACCAGAATGTTGATATGGTTCAACATGTCAAAAGGCACCATGTCGACATCCTCAAAATGTTAACATGTTCACAATGTCAACATCTGGAATTTTGCCATGTGAAATTTTGACAGTTAGGGTTACCTCCTTGAAGAAGGCAGAGCCCCTGCCGAAATGCGTTGGAGACCCCCTACATTCTGACACCACAGCCAGCTTACACCAGAGCTCTTCATTCCTGCGGAGAACTCGGTCGAGCCTTGCTGCTTACAGAACCCTCTCTACCCACCACCCGCAGGGCCGCGCTGGGCATCACACCTAGCAAAGCCCTTCGCACCCCTCTTGATCACCACTCCACCTGCTAGACCCAGGCGACCACGCACCGCACCCCGGGAGCAACCAACACCAGCTCCACTCACAGCTGTTCGTCCAGCAGCAATCCCTAAGCGATCCACACCAGCAGGCACCCACCAGGCAGCGGGAACAGAACGCCAGCAACGCGGTGCACCAAGCCCCACAGTGCACCAGCAAGCCACTACCACACACAGAGCTTCCTCCAACCGCTGACACCGCAACAGCCATCCAACACCGCATCTGCAAAAGGAAACTAACACCAGCTACCAGCAGCCCAAGCCTTTTTCACCAACAAATCCTACCGGTAGGTAAGTGACTCCGAGACTTATACCCTTGCGCGGGACGCCGCCAGGGTGTACATCCACAACCGCCAGACCCGCTGCCAACCCACCACTCCCCTCCCCCCGAGACATCCTAAGACTGTTGACCAAAGGTCCAGCAGGGGTAACGTGCCGGTCTATTGAACTGCATGGAAAGGAGCCCCCTAAAAGGGTCCACTCACCTCCCCAGTCTCCACCCACACACACCCCCAAGTGGATCGCTCACCCCACCTGGGTGCCTGGGACCAAACAGGATTAGTACTGTTTTTTTCCAATAAACCCTTTGGCCCCCATTTCTGCCTCTGTCTTCATTTCCTCACCCACCACCTCCAGTCCATTAGACCCCCTTCCCTCCCTACACCCCATCACTCCACAAACAACATCGAACACAAAAGACCACAACACACTATTACTCCAGCATTACACCCATAGGGCGAGCGCACCCTCCGCACCCTCTACCCCATTATATCGTTACACAGGACCCGGTACTCCTGCTTTTAGGAAGGTGCAGCACCCCGACACAAACAATACATCTCACATCCCATCTGCCCATACAGCAGAGCGCAGTTCTAACCCATCATTTGCAGTTAGGGTTAGGTGCCTTCAGGAGAGTTAGGGTTAGACTGTGGGGAACGTTTAGGGTTGGCCTGCAGTGGGGGAGGTTAGGGTTAGGTGGGATGTAGCTATCAGACCGGCATGCTGCCGGATTGAATCCCAATGCTGAAAGTCTGACATGGGACTTACGATAGGTGTCGAAATACCGATGCCTATCTTAATCCCGATGCTGGAATCCAGAAGGGCACCAGCCCAAACTAGGTAAATCCGGGGCGCCCTTAGCTGTTAGCTGCGGGAGGGAGGGTTAGGTTTTGGTAGTGTAGCTGGGTTAGGTTTTGGGGGGGGAGGTTAGGGTAAGACATCCCTAGGGGGAAGGGTTAGGCACAACTGGGGGGGTGATTAGGCACTAAGGCAGTTAGGTTTAAGCTTGAAGGGGGGTGACTTAGGTTTAGGCACTAACGGGGAGGGTTAGGGTGCTGGGTGTGGAGGGTTAGTGTAAGGCTACAAGAAGGGAGGGTTAGGGGGAGAAGGAGGAAGGGTAAGTATACTTACCTGACCCCTGTCGGGATACCATCCATCGGGATGCTGTTGTTGGTATTTTTGACAGGAGGTATCCCGAGAGTCGGCATTACATACCGGTTCCGGTTAGGCAGCAGGGAGGATTAGGGTTAGGGAGAATTATACTCACCGGAACGCCGCTCCTCTGATGTCTCAGCCCTGGCACAAGTACAGTGTCACCTCCGCTCAGTCCTGGCACAATATAGTTCCTACTACTAAAATTGTTGATTACAATTTACTTGATTATACAATAATATTATCACATAGATAATAAGATTTTAATCAGACACATCATAGAAGTAGAGACATAGAAAACCATATTTGATTAAACTGATGAAACCTAAAAATATGGAGTGTTTCAGATATAAGCCAAATGTGTAAACATTTTAAGGTTAGTTAGGTTACATGGCCTTAATATATAATATTTGTAAACCTAAAAACATAAGCTTACCTTAGGGTGTGTGATGTGAAATCTAGCAGAGATAGAAGAATATAATATTCATGCATAGTACACACTTACATACCGGCAGCTGGCAAGTGACTGCTTTGTGCTAGGCACTAACTTCTATACACAAGATGAGTGACATCACAGAAACTCCTTATGTTGTAATCAGTCATATGAACAGTCCAGACACAGCTGCTATATCTCTGCCTGTCTGCATCTTATACCTGAACGGAGGGGGATAAATGTCTGATTACAACATATTAATGAACACCTACATCATACTTAAATATGAATAAACTTATGAATAAACTTTAAGCAGAAACGTAACTAAACTTTTTGGTGCCTTGTGCCAGAGACAGTATTGCCACCCCCCCCCTATTTTTTAAATAAGGACATAAGATAGTGCACCTGTTAAAGGGCCATGGCCTCAAGGGGAAGGGTCAGGGAAGAGATAGGGGAGGCCAAGAGATGCTGGGGATAGAAGAAGAGGAAGCTACAAGTGAAAATGATAATAATTAGAAAAATTGACAGGCCCGAACAGCGCCCCCTGCCCTGCGGTGCCCTGTGCCGTGGCACTGGTTGCACTACCCTAGTTATGGCCCTGACTTTAAGCAATGATTCTTCTGAAAACAAATGTATGTTTTTCAGGGATTTTGTACTAATACGTCTCCAGAACATACATTTTTTGAAATTTATAAATGTATGAAAATAAATAAATCTTTAAATAATATATTTATTTATATTTTTATATATATATATATATATATATATATACAGTCAGGTCCATAAATATTGGGACATTGACAGAATTTTCATGTTTTGGCCTCTATTCACCACCACAATGGCTTTGAAATTAAACAAACAAGATGTGCTTTAACTGCCGACTTTCAGTTTTAATTTGAGGGTAATTACATCCAAATCGGGTGAACGGTGTAGGAATGACAACAGTTTCAATATGTGCCTCCCACTTTTTAAGGGGCCAAAAGTAATGGGACTATCAACTCAAAAGCTATTTCATGGACAGGTGTGGGCTATTCCCTCTTTATTTCATTATCAATTAAGCAGGTAAAAGGTCTGGAGTTGATTCTAGGTGTGACATTTGCATTTGGAATCAGTTGCTGTCGACTCTCAATATGAGATCCAAAGAGCTGTCACTATCAGTGAAGCAAGCCATCATTAGGCTGAAATATCAAAACAAACCCATCAGAGAGATAGCAAAAACATTAGGTGTGGCCAAATCAACTGTTTGGAACATTCTTAAAAAGAAAGAACGCACCGGAGAGCTCAGCAACACCAAAAGACCCGGAAGACCATGGAAAACAACTGTGGTGGATGACAGAAGAATTATTTCTCTGGTGACAAAAACCCCTTCACGACAGTTGGCCAAATCAAGAACACTCTCCAGGAGGTAGATGTATATGTGTCAAAGTCAACACTGAAGAGAAGACTTCACAAGAGTGAATATAGAGGGTTCACCACAAGATGCAAACCATTGGTGAGCCACAAAAACAGGAAGACCAGATTAGAGTTTGCCAAACAACATCTAAAAAAGCCATTACAGTTCTGGAACAACATCCTATGGACAGATGAGACAAAGATCAACTTGTACCAGAGTGATGGGAAGAGAAGAGAAGGAAAGGAACTGCTCATGATCCAAAACATACCACCTCATCAGTGAAGCATGGTGGTGGTAGTGTCATGGCGTGGGCATGTATGGCTGCCAATGGAACTGGTTCCCTTGTATTTATTGATTATGTGACTGCTGACAAAAGCAGCAGAATGAATTCTGAAGTGTTTCGGGCAATATTATATGCTCATATTCAGTCAAATGCTTCAGAACTCATTGGATGGCGCTTCACAGTGAAGATGGACAATGATCCGAAGCATACTGCAAAAGCAACCAAAGAGTTTTTTAAGGCTAAAAAGTGGAATTTTATGCAATGGCCAAGTCAATCCCCTGACCTGAATCCGATTGAGCATGCATTTCACTTGATGAAGACAAAACTGAAGGGAAAATGCCCCAAAAACAAGCAGGAAGTGAAGACATTTGCAGTAGAGGCCTGGCAGAGCATCACCAGGGATGAAACCCAGCGTCTGGTGATGTCTATGCGTTCCAGACTTCAGGCTGTAATTGCCTGCAAAGGATTTGCAACAAAGTATTAAAAAGTGAATGTTAGATTTAGGATTGTTTAGTTTGTCCCATTAGTTTTGTCCCCTTAAAAAGTGGGAGGCACATATAGAAACCGTTGTAATTCCTACACCATTCACCTGATTTGGATGTAATTACCCTCAAATTAAATCTAAAAGTCTGCAGTTAAATCACATCTTGTTTGTTTCATTTCAAAGCCATTGTGGTGGTGAATAGAGGCCAAAATCTGAAAATTCTGTCAATGTCCCAATATTTATGGACCTGACTGTATATATATATATATATATATATATATATACACATATATATATATATATATATATATATATACATACACATATACCCTGCAACCATTGTAGATACACCACTGTCCCTGACCTATAATGCACATTTCAGGAGTAAATACAAGATACTATTGGATACAGCTCCAGCCCACCGTGTCCCATAGCATGCCGGAATATACCTAAAACACACCTACAGTATGGTACCAAAGGCCACTCCCCCAAATAAATAAGCCCAGCCCTTTCAGAAACAGAGACTGAGGACTGTTGGGGCAGTCGCCCTGCTACACCCATGTTTTTTCAAAGTAATGTAGCAGAACCTGTGCAAAAATAGCCGTACTGATCTATAATAATAATATTAATAATAACAATGTGGGAGTGCGCAATCATCAAGCGCACTGTAGAACAGAGAAGTAAAAGTAAAACTTAGGGATTGTATTGCTGCAAATTCACACATCAGCCAAACTTAATTGTATTCAAGTGAAACTTCATTCCACCTTTGCTCCTGTTTACTTATCAGTATGAGAAATACATTTCTTAAATATGTTAATATATTCCTAGGAGCCAGGTGGTGTCTGCAATGTCCATAAAGCTTATCCTTAGTGTGGCAAACCTGACATTTATACTTATTGCAACAAGCAGGCACTAGTTCAAGCAGACACGAGTACAGGATACACTACAGATTCCTGGAGCAGGTACATGCTGGTCACAGAGAGAGCACATCTGATGTAGATGGATATATATCATACATTCATGAGCATAACTACCATAGGTGCAAGGGGTGCAGCTGCTATGGGCCCAGAGCTGATGGGGGCCCATCTTACTTGTCAAAGTTAAATGTGTTATATAAATTTTTCACCATTGGGTGGTACATGGGGCCCTTACAAACTTGTGCTATGAGGCCTTCAAATACCTAGTTACGCCCCTGCATACATTACTATATCCCTTTTATGATTGAGCTGTAATCCCGAACCATCCATGCCGTGTGTTGTTCCTCAGCGTATTAGTATATGTTGGATATGTTGAGAGGGGATCGCTCCCCACCGCCTCCCTCTGATTACTTTTAGAGCACTGCTGGAGTAACAATACTGCCACAACCTGGACACAAAATTAACTACTGCATATGGTCTTTTCTGTTTCGACCATTTGTGTGTCGACCTTTTGACCGCATTGTCCATTTGATCCTGTCAGCATTAGCCCATGTCGGCCTTTTCACAGTCAACCTTATGAGTTGTTGACCTATTGCCTGTCGACCATCTGGTATCAACCTATTGACTGTCTATCTAGACACTATCAATCATATATACCACACCCACATCCTTCTCATGCCTCCTCTCTGTTAGAAGAGGGGTCACAAGGTATGCTGGGGATGCAGATGCCATCTTTACCTTCTCTGAAGAAGTTGTGTGCTGAGGCCCACTGGTACTATTCCCACCAGCCGGCGGTGTTTAGCATACCCAGCACTATGCTGCAGCCTTCCCCTGCTGTCTCCCCTTCGAGACTTGTGTCAAGGGCAGTAGCAGCTTCTGCCGAAGTGGTGACACTGCCTGTATTGTCCATGTCATGGCTCCTTAACTTGAGTCCTTGCTAACTTATGTTGTTCTCACTGTTGCAGCACTGGCGGTGTCGCGTGAACACCCCGGCATTGGTGCTGTGCCAACTGCAGTTGCAGTGCCTGCATGCCCCAGTTGCATCTGCAACGCAGGTTGATGCAGGTGCTAGCGGCTCCCTGTTGAAGTGGTCACCACAGCTTCCAGTGTGTGGGATGCCATATCTTCGAGTTACGTGGCTCCCAGTTTAGTGGCCTCCCCTTCCAAGAGACCGATCAGGCTATTTTAGTTTTACCTACAGTTCCTCTGGCGGCACAGCAGATGCATGCCACAAGGAGTCTAGTGTTACCCCGACCCTGTTTGATTTCACTAAGCATTGCTTCACACTTAGATGTTATCCCTGCCATATATGTATCGCCATAGCTATGCTTGTGGGTTAGGCCAGCGGAGTGATGGCGATGCAGAACGAGCCAGTTGTATATCAGCTACAGCTGTTCCTGAGTCCAGTTCTCTAGCTAGGGCTGGGGTCAAGTGGCACCAGGCTGGGTGCAGCAGCACTTCTCCCTTTAATGGTGAGCCTGTGGCATCATGCATTCAAAGATGCCTTGTCCTGGCTGTGCCTCTGGCTCCAGGGGACTAATGGGTAGTCGAGGTGGCACCTGGGAGCATGCTGGTAGCCTGGTACACCCGGCTACTGCTTAACCCAGGTCAGGAGCCTGTCTCTATGGCTGATGCTCTAATGGCATCGGTGGTATGCTTACCCCCTTAATGTGAGCTCAACTTGCTTCCCGCATACCTGTTGTTGTAACCACACCGGTTTTCCCCACTGTTGCCCTTGCTGTTGTTGTGCCTTCGGCTTCCACCCCTGTAGCTGGTCAGCTAGCCCCACTGTTTTGACAATTATTATTGGTGGTAGGTGTGAGCTTGCTCTTTATGATTGTGCTGCTTCTGAGGGTGCTCCTGGTTAATTTAACCCGATTTTTGCTCTGTGCTTAGGATTGGGCATGGCTTCTTCTCCCAATACGCTGCCATCTGTGAGGGACAATATTAAACAAGAACCTGTGCACACTCTGTACTCTTTGTCAGCTGAGGCACCCAGGGGCACTGAGAACTATTATGGGCCCGGGTACTGAGGAGAGTATGGTCGAATCCTAGGAGAGGCCACACCCACTTAGAAAAACGTTTTCATGGCACGGGTGATGGCACAATAATGGCCGCACAAGGGGTGGGGAGGGTGAGGTTTGGGGGGGTGTCCACACAAGGGACAAGATATCAAATACAGTATATTTTTTTAAAAACATTGCCCTAGTGGGGTTTTTTTCCTCTCGAGTCTGGTCACCCTCCTTTTCTCCTCTTTGATGAGAAGTCTATTTGGGCAGTTGGACATTTGTTCATATTTTAGGCATCATGATCCCTTTTATCCCTGATTCGGCTAAATTTACTGCTGCACATCATTTTAGATGGATGGGTGTTCGGGGTGTCTTGGGAGTCGCTGTTGGAGAAATTGCAAGAAGCACTGTGTAGATTTGAGTTACCCAAAGTCCTAGCAGTGCATTGGGTTGGAATGATCTCAAGAAGAGAACATTGTTGCACCTGATGATGTCCATTGCTAAGAACCTAACCAGAATTCTGTAGAATTGTATGGTCGTCATTGTACCCAGGAGGATGTGGAGATGTTGGAAAGGTGGAGCATGCATATATCTGGTTAGGCACAAACTGCACGCATTTGTGGCAAGAGCAGTGCATAAGTTTAGGGGACAGTGGTTGCTCCTCCTTGAATAATTTTAAGGATTGTAATCTTTGTTGCACATATGGAGTTCATCTGACAGATGAAGGGCTGGCAGTAGCACAATTGTTATGGCATTGAGTTTAGCGTGATGGTTGGATATGTTTGGGGTATGGCCCCCGTGGCTGTGACTTAGCCTTGCTGTGGTAGTGTGGAAGGGCTCATGTTAAGTTTAGTAGCTATATAAGGTTTGTTGGGTGCGCCCTCCCTCAGGGCCCCATTTAATAACCAGTGATATGCTTGTTATTGTGTGTGTGTGTGTGTAAATGAATTGCTTATTTAATTTATCGTTTATCATGCATATGTTAATATTGATGTAGTTTATCATCAATTCATCAAGGCAGCTGGAAACTGTGGTGCAGAGACTTGGGTCTAATTTCTATGTTATCCTAGTTCTCTGGAGGTCATGCAATTTATAAATTACTGTCAACAGAAATATATTAATATACATGTTTGTGTTTTATGATCCAGACTAGCCAGGTTTGAATTCTACTGTAGCCTTAAGTTTACACATAGAAATATACTAAATGACATTCTAAAAAATTAAATTCAATGTAATGCACAAGTTAAACTTTTGTATAGAAATATACCATAAATATATTGATTTTCTGAAACTGTTTCATCTTGGTCTTAAGTAGAAACTGTTTGCTTTGTATCAATTCGAATTAAATATAATTAATTCATGTAAGAATATAATAGCCCATTGGGTTAATATGAAAACAAATTCTATTGTAACAAACCAGATCCATTTTATAATAATAATTATTAATAAGAGTTTATTACATTTGTATATTATTGATATATTTAAGCCCCTAACTTTCTGATTTAAATAAGACATATCACAAAACATCGTATCATACATAAGTGTTACCGAATAAGTCCTACTAATTGATTAGAAATTACATTGAGATTTTAATTGGGTAATGGTCCATTTAAATACTGAGAACATGCAGACTACAAGTAATTCTTCTGATGAATGTGCTGTTACACTGAAATGTGTCAAGAATATTTGTGCTCTAAGATGTTTACTCAATGTGAAGATCTTCAGTAGATTTCTAAGAAATTGTACCATCTTTACGACAATAAATGGTGATATTGTGTAAGATTGAGCAGACTGACGACTCACAATAAATGTGCAGCAATAATGGATTTGGATTACTTCAACACTGTAGTGGTAACCAAGATAGCACTGTCCATGTATTCTCTATGTCAGTGGCGTCCTTACCTTTAGTTGCACCCGCTGCGGGTGTATAAGAACAAGTAGGTGTGGCCTCGGGACAAGTAGGTGTGGCCTCACGTGTGGGGCAGGGCCACGCACCAGAACCCCGGTTTTAGTGTCTCCGGGGGGTCCAGGAGGTGCGGGCTGCCCCCGGGGACCAGTGTGCTTGTAGTGCTGGCTCAATCACTGTGACAGGAGCCGAGTGCTGCACGTAATTTTACAGTGCAGCACCCGGCTCCTGTCACCAGAGGGGGAGTCTGCACTTTGGTGTCACCCCTCGGCGGGTGACACCCGAGTGCGGCCCGCACCCCCCTTGTGATGCCACTGCTCTATGTATCTATCACTAATTAATGGACTATGGGCCTGATTCAGCAAGGAACGCATTTTAACAACATATTTCAATTTTTTTATACTGCAGCAACAAGGATTTACTTGCTGAGGCAATAAAAATATCTTAGTTACGAAGTGGGTGCTAATAATAAATAGACTGTTATATACTAGCCATAAACTTACTGAAGATCAAATATCTAAACTAACAGAAACCTTACAGTATATCAACCCCCCTCCCACCCCATATTAGTGACAACGCTGATACAGTATATTTCAAATAACACACAGCAGACTTCATTACAATTTGCATGATTACACAGAAAATATTTCCATCAACTTGACACCTTGATGATACGAGTTTAATCATACACATCATATAAGCTAGATACATAGAACATGTATTTAATGAAGTCTATTCATGTGGATGTTTTCATATATAAGCCAAATGTGTAAGCAATTTTAATGCTGATATTAGTATCCTATACAGTATATCTGAAATGTGTGACTGTAAATTAAATTTTAAAGATATAACATAAACTTACCTTAGGGTGTGTGATGTGATATCAGATTTTCACTGAAATAAGCAGTGAATTATTGCAGTACAGGTACACACTTGATCACATGCAGCTGATAAGTGACTTCTATACCAAAGCTGAGTTACATCACAGAAGCTCTTTATGATATAATCAGTGACATGATCAGCATAGTAACAGCTGTTACATCTGCCTAATTTAACTGAGTGGAGAGGAGATACAGTCAGGTGCATAAATATTGGGATATTGACAGAATTTTCATATTTTGGCCTCTATTCACCACCACAATGGCTTTGAAATGAAACAAACAAGATGTGCTTTAACTGCAGACTTTCAGATTTAATTTGAGGGTAATTACATCCAAATCAGGTGAACGGTGTAGGAATTACAACGGTTTCTATATGTGCCTCTCTCTTTTTAAGGGGCCAAAAGTAATGGGACAATCAACTCAAAAGCTATTTCATGGACAGGTGTGGGCTATTCCCTCGTTATTTCATTATCAATTAAGCAGGTAAAAGGTCTGGAATTGATTCTAGGTGTCACATTTGCATTTGGAATCAGTTGCTGTCGACTCTCAATATGAGATCCAAAGAGCTGTCACTATCAGTGAAGCAAGCCATCATGGCTAAAAAATCAAAACAAACCCATCAGAGAGATAGCAAAAACATTAGGTGTGGCCAAATCAACTGTTTGGAACATTCTTAAAAAGAAAGAATGCACCGGAGAGCTCAGCAACACCAAAAGACCCGGAAGACCACGGAAAACAACTGTGGTGGATGACAGAAGAATTATTTCCCTGGTGAAGAAAAACCCCTTCACAACAGTTGGCCAAATCAAGAACACTCTCCAGGAGGTAGGTGTATATGTGTCAAAGTCAACAATAAAGAGAAGACTTCACAAGAGTGAATATAGAGGGTTCATCACAAGATGTAAACCATTGGTAAGCCACAAAAACAGGAAGACCAGATTAGAGTTTGCCAAACAACATCTAAAAAAGCCATTATAGTTCTGGAACAACATCCTATGTTCAGATGAGACAAAGATCAACTTGTACCAGAGTGATGGGAAGAGAAGAGTATGGAGAAGGAAAAGAACTGCTCATGATCCAAAACATACCACCTCATCAGTGAAGCATGGTGGTGGTAGTGTCATGGCGTGGGCATGTATGGCTGCCAATGGAACTGGTTCCCTTGTATTTATTGATGATGTGACTGCTGACAAAAGCAACAGAATGAATTCTGAAGTGTTTTGGGCAATATTATATGCTCATATTCAGTCAAATGCTTCAGAACTTATTGGACAGCGCTTCACAGTGCAGATGGACAATGACCCGAAGCATACTGCAAAAGAGTTTTTTAAGGCTAAACAGTGGAATGTTATGCAATGGCCAAGTGAATCCCCTGACCTGAATCCGATTGAGCATGCATTTCACTTGATGAAGACAAAACTGAAGGGAAAATGCCCCAAGAACAAGCAGGAACTGAAGATATTTGCAGTAGAGGCCTGGCAGAGCATCACCAGGGATGAAACCAAGCGTCTGGTGATGTCTATGCGTTCCAGACTTCAGGCTGTAATTGCCTGCAAAGGATTTGCAACAAAGTATTAAAAAGTGAAAGTTAGATTTAGGATTGTTTAGTTTGTCCCATTACTTTTGGCCCCTTAAAAAGTGGGAGGCACATATAGAAACCGTTGTAATTCCTAAACCGTTCACCTGATTTGGATGTAATTAATCTCAAATTAAATCTGACAGTCTGCAGATAAAGCACATCTTGTTTGTTTAATTTCAAAGCCATTGTGGTGGTGAATAGAGGCCAAAATATGAAAATTCTGTCAATGTCCCAATATTTATGCACCTGACTGTACATGTCTGATTTTAATGAATAGAATTATGGTTTTATAAATAGGCCTCATAATGTCATTGTCAGCAGCCTGCAATCATCATGGGTGCACCAGAGTGCAGGCTGCTGACAATGAGCAGCAGCAACTGACAACTTGTCACTTGTGAAGCTGCAGAACAAATACCTGTAAAGCTGCAGTCAGCAGGAGGAGAGACAGAAGGGACAGTCAGACAAAAGAAAGCTACAGAGAGAGGGGAAAGTCAGAGCCATGCCCCGCCATATCACTCAGGCAGTGCTGGAAATGGGGTAAGACCTTGAAGTTCTACATGCAGTGGTACTGCCAGCTGAGGTGGGCACAGGTCCCCCTGCAGTGCCCCCACTTGGTGCATACAGTACAATAATAAAGGTATTGCAGGGGTTGGATATAATGCACACAGGGCCAGGCATGTATGAACATAACTGCTAGGATTATTAAACCCCTCTCCCTCATGATCATACCTGACCCCTTCAATATTAACTTCCCTCAGTTATATTACATTTCAGCTCACTCCCCACAGCTCATTACCTTGCTATCATATCATTCAGCCAGAACTTCACTGGTACACCTCTGACACATGGGAGCTGTTGGAAGTGAATTTGCTTGGAGGAGGAACAATAACATCCCGCTCTGCAGAGGAATGAGTTGGGGTGCTGTGTAACACTGCACAGAGGAAGGGGAGGAGACCTGCCCTGCAGAGCAAGATGAGAGATCATGAGATGAGTCAGTGTCTCACTCTCACAGCCTCACACTGCATGGGGAAGCCGGAAGGTAGGGTCTGTGCAGCAGTGTAACTGCCTCACAAACAACTTCTACTGTAATAAATAAAAGATACATCATCCTCCCCAATGACAGAGGGGAAGACTCGCTGGCACAAATCATTTAAATAGGACCAGCCGAGTAAGCATCCCAGTGTCCTCCCGCACAGCCCCTCCCCAACTCTAAAGGTAGTGCTTAAGTAGACAGTTCTTTTGTGGTAGTAAATCAACTACAGTAATTATGTTTATCTCATACATGCCTACAATCCCGGAATTCGCGGGAGGCTCACGATTTTTTCGGGTAACCCCCCGCACCCCTGGAAGGGTAGGCACTTCTCAAACATTCTGCCCACTTCTTAGTGAAGTGGGCAGAATGGGGAGAATTTCTGCGGTGATCGTGGGTCTCTGTGCAGGGGCCAGGCTTATTGACGTGATTCTTCATGATTCACATCATTTGGCCCCACCCCCAGCGAGGGTGGTTCCAGCGGAGCATGAGCTTCGGGTACCAAAATGGACAGAGGGTACCATCCAGGGTTCTGGAATTCATGGGGCGCTGCACAGTATGACGGCCGCCAGTTAGTTTTATCTCAGTTTGTTTGCTATATATCCTAAATAAGTGCTGATTGCACATAAAAACAGAGGCATATATTGGGAATTGCTAGATATGTTTAGAGCTGATTTGCAGAGACAAGACACAGAGCAAAGAACACCAACATGCACTGGAAAGCTATAAATGTGGGTGTTGACTGCACAAACAAGACACAGAGAGAAGTGGACACAGGCACATGTAGTAATCCCAGTCGCAGGCTAGCTTGGAAACACAGGAAAATGTACAGGAACTGCAACAGATTCTGGAGCTGATAAACACAGTAAAACACAGAGGGAAGGCAGGAATAAACTGGGGAAGCTAGTAATGCTGGTACTGGACAAAGGCAATTACTAGGAGAGTGCTGGAGGTCCAGCTGTGAGCTAATTAGTACTAGCAGGTAATCTGACACCTCAGTGACACAGGGTAATAGCCACAGGAAAGCTGCAATAGAATTAGCAGCACATATACAAAGACACACAGGGAAGGACATGAAACACTGAAGTACTGTGAGAACGCTAAAGTCTCAGAGTAAGGGTTAGCATGGAAGCTAATACAGGAAACTGGAAAACTGTGAGCAGGCTGAAGCAACACGCTGAAGGATTTAGCACAGAGCAACAGTGGAAGTAACACAGGCACTTGGAATAATGAAGTTGAACAGATCTTCCTGAAGTTCTGGGGGCGGATTTATACCCAGGGGTAGCAGATTATTGGAGAACAGCGTCAGCTGACTGAGATCATGCTACCATTGGTTAGGAGGACTGTCACATGAGAGGAACTGTCATGGCGGCGCCCATGATGGGAACTCCGATCCCCAAAACACACAGCCGACCATGGAAGTCCGCAAAAGCACCTAAGGTAGAATACTCAGCATCTCACCCCTCACTGCACCAGGCGTCTGACCACCAGGAAGTCAGGGGAAGCTGGCATGGAGGTAAGAGATAGGCTGAACCCTGACAGTACCCCTCCTTTTAGGGTGGGCACCGAACACCCATAAAAGCTCAGCTGGAACTCCTCAGAAAGACACAAAAAATACTTGAAAACACAGGAAAGTCAAAAATCTTTGAAGACACTTTTTTGAAGATTAGAAGAACAAGGTACACAACTACCAGATGGTCTCTCAAACTTCAATTGGGACTAAATAATTGGAAAAAATGGTCAACTTGTCATAGAAAGGTTGGTCACCAGGAAGTCATTGACTCTTCTTCTTTTTCCGAGACTTTTTCGAACCACTAGAAGTAGAAGACTTAAGTTGCAAAGTGTCTTTCACGGGAACTACCGAAATTATTTTTTCATCGTACTCAGGATCGTAGTCAGAATCTGTATTATAATTCATCATCCTTATGCCTCCTTGAGTCTTATCCTTCGGGACAGGTTGTTCTTGTACCAGATCTATTTGAGAAGGACTCAAAGAAATGTATCTGAGCTTAATAGTAGAGGGTGGTGCCGCAGAACTTGAGGCTTTGTTGAGATGAGTATTCCCGAGAGAACTGTCAGGATAAGTTGGACCAAATTCTTTAATGACTGCCGCAGAAAAGGCTACTAAATCTGACAACATCGGATCCTTTAAATCATAAATAGGCTCAACCCAGTCCCAGGCTTTACCTCGGAAAGATGAAATGATACATTTTACTACATTAGTAGGCTTGATTTCAGACCATGGCGAGGATTTCATAATAGCGATGAAATGATCCACCAAGGCATAATACTGCATTATATCTCCATCAAAAAGAATGGGCATAGAAACATCAGATGGATCCTGAGGGATACCTATAGATATAGTGGTAGCGTAATTTTGTGAACCTCTTAACTGATGGGGCACTAAAATGTTTGACTTTGACACAACACCAGAAGACTTCCTGGAGTAAAGAACCGGAGATCCTTTCTTGGTGCAAAAAATTTGAGATCTTTCCCTGGGATACGGATTTTGAAACTCCTTCTTGGGATGTTAGACTTGGGACTCCCTCCTGAGGAGTAACACTGGTAGCTTCCTGCTGAGGTATGACACTAGAACCCCCATCTTGGGGAGTAACACTTGTAAACCCTTGTTCTTGAGGTACAAGACTTGAGACCCCCTCCTGGGGTAAGACACTTGCACTCTCCTTCGGAAATGTAATACTCGAAATCCCCCGATCTTGGAGTATAATACTTGAAACCCCCTTTTGGGGTAAAGCACTTGGAAGTCCCTTTTGGGGAATAACACTGGAAACCACATCCTGAGGTGAGACACTTGAAGTCCCATCCTGGGGAAAGACACTAGGAACCCTCTCTCGGGGTAAGAGGCTTGAAACCCCCTCCTGGGGTAAAGAACTTGAAACAAGGATTTTCTCTTGGGACGTAACACTTGAAATCCCCTCCCGGGTATAACACTGGGAATCCCATCCTGGGGTAAGACACTTGAAATCCCCTCCTGGGGTAGGATACTTGAAATCCCTTTCTGAGGAATAACACTTGAAATGAAGACCCTCTCTAGGGGTGTAAGACTTGAAATGAAGGCCTCCCCTTGAGGCGTGAAACTTGAAATGAAAGCCCCCTCCTGGGGCATGAAACTCGAAATGAAAGCCCCCCTGGGGCATGAAACTGGAAACAAAAGTTTTCTCCAAGGGTACAACACTTGTAACCTCTTCCTGGGGTAAAAGACTTGAAATTAACGCGCCCTCCTGGGGTGAGAAAACTTGTAACATCCTCCTGGGGTGAGAATCTTAAGGCCCCTTCCTTGAGAACAGAACTTGACACTCCCTGTTGGAGTATGGGACCTAAAAACCCCTTTTGGGGAAGCAGACTTGGCTTTTCCTTTCGGGGTATGGAACATGAAACCCCCTTTTCGGATGCGAGAACAGAGACTTCCTCCAGGGGTGAGTGATTCAAAACCTCCTCTTGAGGTTTAAAACTTGAGACCCTTTCTTGGGGTGTAACACTTGAAATGATGGCCCTCTCCTGGGGCACAAAACTTGTAACCCCCTCCTGGGGTGAGAGACTTGAAACCCCCTCTTGGGGTACGAGACTTGAAACCCCCTCTTGGGGTACGAGACTTGAAACCCCCTCTTGGGGTACGAGACTTGAGACCCCCTGCTGGAGTGCGAGACTTGAGACCCCCTGCTGGAGTGCGAGACTTGAGACCCCCTCCTGGGGTGCGAGACTTGAGACCCCCTCCTGGGGTGCGAGACTTGAAACACTCACTTGGGGTAAGGAAGTTGGGACCCCTCCTGGGGCTACTGACTGGAGTCCCATATTGGGAAAAACAGAATCTGGGCTGGGACTGGAACAGGCAGAATCCGGGCTGGGACTGGAACAGGCAGAATCCGGGCTGGAACTGGAACAGGCAAAATCCGGGCTGGAACTGGAACAGGCAAAATCCGGGCTGGGACCAGAACAGGCAGAATCCGGGCTGTGACCAGTAGAAATGGAATGAGTAGTGTCCCTGACATTAGAAGGTTGAAATATCCTCCCAATATTTCTTAGACGAGGGTTGAAGCATCTTGTAACAGGGCCCCAATCAAAAACTTGAACTTTCTTTTGCTTAGTGGACATCACTTCCTTATCAGTAACTGAAGAAATGGAAATCACTGATGAATGATGGGGAGAACTGAAAGTGTAGATTTTGGAAGTCACAGACTTGCTACCACTTCTCAGTGGGCGCAGAGTACAGTCCTTAAGAAAATGATCATCATAACCGCAATATAAACACAGATGCAGTTCCCGGCGTCGCTGACGTTCAACCTCAGTAAGTTTAGGGCGCAGGAAACTTTGATGCTTTGCTGTAGTTTGCTTGGAAGGGCTGTTAGTCAAGTCAGGAGTAACACTAGAAAGCTTGGGAATAACTCGAAAAATTTTGGGACGGAGATTTTGTAGTTGTTCTAGAAGCCAGTAGAAACTCTTGAAAGGTTCAGGGTAAGGAATATCAGAAAATTGGGGTACCAGAGGACACTTGAGCGGTTCACTAGTATACACGGAAACATTTTCATCAGTAGAGGTAATTGGAACTTCAGAACGAAGCTGTGTAGAATTCATTGGCGGAACTTGTGGTGTGTCTGGGGACAAAGCAGCTAGAACCGAATGAAAAACCATCAATTGACTAGAGAGTTCTTGCAGCTGCTGTCTGACGGATTGCAGAGCTGTCTCCTGTGCAGTCACACTAAAAAGTAAATCCTGAAAACCTGCTTCACCCTGGAACCCGGCGGCTTGCATATTTTTGGGCTGTTCAAACTGTCACGATCCAATGCAAATGTTCCTCTGTGGAGGACGGTAAGCCGGGGGGTTCGGGTGACCTGGGAAGTGACATAGTTAGGTCTCCTAGTTGCGGCCGCACACAGGTTTGGCTAGACCTGCCCAGGGGCGCGGAGTCTAACTCACTTGGTAGTTTTCTCCAGTGACCCCTCCAATTGGGATTTGGTTTTCTGCTGCACCAAGTGAGCAGGTCGCGGCCCTCTGGACCGGTACCTGGGAATGGCAGAAGACCGGAAACTATATTTAATGAAGCAAATGCTAGAGCACAGGAGGTAAACTGGATGCTTAGATATTGAAACGCTGTTTAGGGATCCTAATCACAGGCTAGCATAGGAATACTGGAAAGTGTACTGAGAATCACTAAGAAATCCAAGTGCTGATTGCACAGAAAAACAGAGGCATATATTGGGAATTGCTAGATATGTTTAGAGCTGATTTGCAGAGACAAGACACAGAGCAAAGAACACCAACATGCACTGGAAAGCTATAAATGTAGGTGTTGACTGCACAAACAAGACACAGAGAGAAGTGGACACAGGCACATGTAGTAATCCCAGTCACAGGCTATCTTGGAAACACAGGAAAATGTACAGGAACTGCAACAGATTCTGGAGCTGATAAACACAGTAAAACACAGAGGGAAGGCAGGAATAAACTGGGTAAGCTAGTAATGCTGGTACTGGACAAAGGCAATTACTAGGAGAGTGCTGGAGGTCCAGCTGTGAGCTATTTAGTACTAGCAGGTAATCTGACACCTCAGTGACACAGGGTAATAGCCACAGGAAAGCAGCAAAAGAATTAGCAGCACATATACAAAGACACACAGGGAAGGGACATGAAACACTGAAGTACTGTGAGAAAGCTAAAGTCTCAGAGTAAGGGTTAGCATGGAAGCTAATACAGGAAACTGGAAAACTGTGAGCAGGCTGAAGCAACACGCTGAAGGATTTAGCACAGAGCAACAGTGGAAGTAACACAGGCACTTGGAATAATGAAGTTGAACAGATCTTCCTGAAGTTCTGGGGGCGGATTTATACCCAGGGGTAGCAGATTAATGGAGCACAGCGTCAGCTGACTGAGATCATGCTACCATTGGTTAGGAGGACTGTCACATGAGAGGAACTGTCATGGTGGCGCCCATGATGGGAACTCCGATCCCCAAAACACACAGCCGACCATGGAAGTCCGCAAAAGCACCTAAGGTAGAATACTCAGCATCTCACCCCTCACTGCACCAGGCGTCTGACCACCAGGAAGTCAGGGAAAGCTGGCACGGAGGAAATCGATAGCCGATCCTAGGCTGAACCCTGACAATAAGTTACGGATATGAGATCCGTTTCTACATTTCATGCTCCTCAAGCTGTGCTCCCCTCCGGCCCTTCCTCCTCTGTGATCATCTTCTGTAACCTCCCCTTTCCTGTCAGATTAATTACATTCACTTCTCACCTCTTTAATTCTCTACCCTCTCTACCCTGTTATCGGCTATTTGCCCCTGTCCACTCCTTTCTTATTGGCATCTGTCACCTCCCCTCTCTGATCAACTCTTTGCCCCTCCCCTCTCCTTTTCTTATTGGCCTCTGTCACTGGCCCTCTCTGATCAGCACTTTCCTCTCCCCTCTACTCTTTAATCCCCTCCCTCCTTCTCTCCTCATTCATTCATTTATTCATTCATTGTGCTTCAATGGACTTAATAGTTAGATTTCTGAAGTAAAATCCTAAACTTCAATTATAAGGTACTGTATGAGTTTAAAAAGGGTCACTGTTCTGCCATTTAAAGTTATGGAGGTGTTCCCAGGCATGACCACACAGAGGACCTCATTCAGACCCGCTCGCAAAGCGCTGAGTGCTCGCAAGTGGGTCAATGTTTAGGCCCTGAGCACGTGCAGTGGCCGCACTGCGCGTGCGTAACCCCCGGAGCGACAGAGAAATTCTCTCGCTTCTGAGCTCACTACAAAAGGGGCGGCTGTCGATGTTGATCGACAGCTTGCCCCGTTTTGTAAGCATGGCGGGGGGGTGGTTACACAAATGGAGGCGTTCCTTAAGGAATGTCTGCCGTTTTGTGGGCGGCCGCACAACCATCAGCAGTGATGTCAGTGGGGAGCTTCCTGCTCGATCAGAGCAGGAAGCTCCCTGGGGCTTGCGGTTGCCGAGACCCAACCTTAGGGTCTCGTCGCAAGCCCCGATGGTCAGTCGCTAAAGCTGTGGGTGGTAACCCACAGCTTAGCTAGCGACCAGGAGGCCGCACTTCAAAAGCCAAGTGGCCGCCCTCATTCAGAGCGACCGCTCGCATTTTGCGAGTGCCTCTGAATGAGAGCCAGTGTTATTTCAAGGTCTATTTGAAAGGAAAATATTAGGAGACCTGAAATAATAATTATGGTGGTAGACAGAACATGGTTAGCAGTACTCAAATTAATATAGGTACAATGTAAATTTGCAACGTAGGAGCATAGTTAAGAAGGGAGCTTCCCATAGGTGTTCCCACTCCAGTGAAAGCTGTTTGGGGCCATAACTGAGGTCATAAGCTGTGCACTCTGTGGAATTTCACTCTGTATTCTGTCAATTTAAGGTAAATGATCAGAATATATAATACAATCTCCTCTATTGACGAATAACAATGATTCAAAGGAGCAAAAGTCAGATCCTAGGTGATATACATAAATATAACAGTGCCAAAGGAACTACCCCATAATGTCAGAAGGTGCATCACTGAAGCATTGTACTCCCCCAGTGAGACCTCAACGCCTAGCGTGATGCTGCCACTGTTAGCTATTTCTCTTTACTTCAGTATTCCCCCACATGCTGGCCATACCCCACTGGCACAGTTCAGTATAGGGAGGGGAGGGGAGCTAGGACATGCACTTTCTCCGAGTGCCATGTTTCCATGCTACGCCTCCCCCCCCTTGTATAGCAGAGCACCCCCTCCCAACAGACAGATCATCTCCCCCTGCCCCTAGTATAGCAGACCCCCCTCCCCACAGACAGATCATCATCTCCCCCTGCCCCTAGTATAGCAGACCCCCCTCTCCCACAGATAGATCATCATCTCCCCCACCCCTAGTATAGCAGAGCACCCCATCCCAACAGACAGATCATCTCCCCCTGCCCCTAGTATAGCAGACCCCCCTCCCCCACAGACAGATCATCATCTCCCCCACCCCTAGTATAGCAGAGCACCCCCTCCCAATAGACAGATCATCTTCCCCTGCCCCTAGTACAGCAGACCCCCCTCCCACACAGACAGATCATCATCTCCTCCGCCTTAAACATGACACTTCACAGCCTGGGGAGGGGAGAGTGGAGAGGATGTGATCAGGCTGACAGACTGCTCTGACCGGCCCCCCATCCCCGCCGCAACTTACCCTCACCGCAGCCACGCTGTCACCGGTGGTCCCGCGCCACTTCACCTCACTCCTCGACGCCGACTGTACACTGGGTAGGGCTTTAATAGGCTGCTGGCCGCTGGCCTCTCTTCACGCCAGAGAGGCTCAGGTGTGGCCAGGCAGTACTGACAGGCACCCGGGCTACTTGTGTAAAACACACAGGAGCCGGCTGGGTGACGCGAATCGTGGTGCGGGGCCTTATGAAGTAATGACCAGTCCGCCCCTGCTTAGGGGTTGGAGTAGAATTTTACGAATTCTACTCCAATTGCCCTGTAGTAACTTTAGGTGAAACTAAAATAATGTGAAAAGGGTGTGAAAACACCCTTTTTCACTTTATTTTAGTAAAAATAATGATAATAAATAGAGCCCTTACTATACAGTAGCTTCTTTGAAGTGTAGTCATTAGTGCTGTCAATCCCTTTGTGCTTTTTTATGCTATACTTTACAACCTGTTTTTTTTTATACCTCCCATGGGAAGATAAGGATTATACCACAGGAGGTAGCAAAACATTAAAATTCACAGTTCTCACATATTTCCCTATAGCACATACACTACATACAGTAATTTAGGCATTTGTTTAACACAGCTATCATCTAAATATCCATTTCTCATTTCCCAACACAGCTTCTCTCAGCCCCTTATCAACTTTCAACCATTAAAAGGCTTGGACGACGATTCCATCTAGCAATTTTCTCAGTTTCCCCATAAAAAACCCATCTCCTAGGTAGTACATTAATACATTTCTTCTGCCTGTACAAAACGTGAGATGTGTTTGACCTTCAGGGCTATCACTTATTAGTAAATCCATGCACTTTTGCTGTGTCTGTAACAATCCAATATATCATCAGGTCAGTAATGCGTCAGATATCTAGCTCACCAACAGTGCAGTCTGAACTGTCCGCATTACCATGTTATTACACAGCGCCTTCCTAACTTTGTTTAATTTGGTTTATAATAAATGCTCCAGTTCCTAACACAATGATTTGCATATCATTTTCTGCTGCCTTATGGATGAAATAGAGCACTTCAAAGGATTAAAGACAAGGGGAACTTTGTTTTTCTGTAAACATTGTTATAGGATCACTGGTAAAGTGGTCTGTGACAGGGACATTTATCCCAGATTCCTGTCTTATGCGTTTTAAATCCCCAGGAGAAAGTCTGCAGTGTAGCAGGCTTGAGTCTCGGCTTTTTGAAAAGCCGGTTTGGGACCTGGGGGTTGTGGGTGAGAGGAGAGGGAGGGCTCCACCCACGGCAACTCCAGGTTTTGGTTCTCTTAGCCTGGTAACAGGCTTGTTAGGGTTTCCACCTGAGAGTGGCCAATATAAGCCTAGAGTGTTGAGGGATGAGTGTCTCAAATGGAGGAACAGACAGGGAGTTTGCTCAGAGACACTTGGAAAACCTATCTGTGAGTGTTGTGCTGTGCCTTTGTTGCTGGCAAGGGCATTAGGCCCTGCCAGGTTCTAGTAGTGAGGGAACTACCTGTGAAGTTAGTACCCCGACAGGGCTAGGATTTATGTTTATGTTTTCTTTATGTTATTTCTGACATTGTACAATAAAGACTGGCGCCGACCAGCTTGTACTTGCATCCAGACTGGTGTGCTGCTTCCCTGCTGCTGTGTGTGTGTGTAAGGAAGGAGTCCTCTACCCAGGAGAGGGACCCCCTAACCTAACTGTGTCACAATATGGTGGAGAATGCGGGCAACCACACACACTGAAGTTGCAGCGAGAGGAAAACTTTCCGTTTAAAAATTAAAGGGACAGAGACCCAATTTGTGAGTGTGGAAATAACGCTGTGTCCTTGGAGTCCCATAGAGGAGGCGTCAGCCAATGCTCAGAGAGGCAAGGTTCAGCTTCCAACCTACACCCCAGGACAAAATGGAGGACATTATTAAGGCTTTGCTTCAAGCTAGAGCAGCTCAGCAGGAGACAAACAAACTTCAGCAGGAATCTACCAGAGCTCAGCAGGAATCTACCAGAGCTCAGCAGGAGACTAACAGACTTCAACAGGTCGCCATTGAGGAAACCCGCCAGGCCTTAGCGGAAAACAGCCAGGCCATAAGAGAGGTGGTACAGCACCTGGTCGCCCGGCCCAGAGATGTTAATACTGGTCCTCCCAACACCACTCACTCCGTACGAGCCAGTCACTTCCTCCAAAAGATGACTTTGGGCGATGATGTGGAGGCCTATCTCGCCGCATTTGAAAGAACGGCCGAAAGGGAGAGTTGGCCCAAGGAGCAGTGGGCAAGTCTAGTGGCACCTTTTTTGTCTGGGGAGCCACAAAAGGCCTATTTCAACTTATGCCTGGCTGATGCCAAGGACTATAAAAAACTAAAACAGGAGATCCTAACTTGCTTGGGAGTCACCACCTTTGTTCGTGCCCAACGGGTCCACCGCTGGGAGTTCCATATGGATAAGCCTCCACGTTCACAGATGCATGACCTCGTCCATCTGTCCTCAAAATGGCTACAGCCCGAGACGCTGACAGGACCACAGATCGTGGAAAGGGTCGTGATGGACCGGTACCTGCGATCATTACCTGTGACTCTGCGCAAGTGGGTGAGCCATGCAGACCCTAAGTCCGCGGACCAGTTGGTCGAGCTGGTGGAGAGGTACTTGGCGGCTGAGGAGCTGATGAGTATGCCCCACTGAGCCCCGATGGCGCACCGGCGAACTCCCACAGACACTGGTAAGACTGTTCCAGGGGAGAAGGGTGCTGGGATGTACCTAAGACTGAGGGTGCAGAACCTGGAGACAGGCCTGCCAGGCCAGGAAGGTTCTTGCCCCGTAAACGACCAGACATTAATATGATTCAGTGTTTCCGGTGTGGTAACTTCGGCCATATTTCCGGTAATTGTTCACTTACAACTGAACCTATGCAATCTGATACTGCTCATGTCTACCGCAGGGGGTCTTTCTTTGCACAGACAGCCTGTACGGCTGACCGGCAGGCTGAGACTGATAAGCACATGTGTGTACTCACTGTAGATGGCAACCGAGTAGAGGCACTGTTAGACTCTGGTAGCTTGGTGACACTTATAAAAGCTGAGCTGGTGAACCCCTTGAGGCATACAGGGAAAACTGTTGGTGTGACCTGCATACATGGGGATACTCGATATTATGTTACTGCCGAGGTGAACATCAAGACACCATGTGGTTCGGCTATAGTTTCTGTGGGTTTGGTGCATGGTCTGATGTGCAATGCAATATTGGGGAGAGACTTTGCTCACTTCTGGAAGTTGTGGGAAAGCCGTTTTGTTCCAGAAGTGAACAACCCCTATCCATTTGAGAAGGTTGTCGATGTAGTGGAGGAGGGAGTTTCTTCTGAGTCAGAGGTACTCCCTTTTTCTACTATGATTGGCGAACTAGAGAATGCGGAGCGTGACGGTGGCCCGCCAACTGATGTGTCTCCATTGAGGTGGGACATGTTGATCGTCTGCCTGATTTAGAGGTCAGAAGAGAGGTCTTTGCCGTGGAGCAGTTGAATGACCCTACTTTGATAAAAGCCAGGGAGAATGTAAAAGTAGTTGATGGTAAACCCGCAGACCCTGATAGTCCTTTGTCCTATCCCCACATGGTAATGTGTCAGGATTTGTTATATCAGGTGACTAAGAAGGGGGAAGATATTGTGGAACAACTAATAGTTCCCAAAGCCTACAGAAGAACAGTGTTGGATCTGGCCCATGGTCATATAACGGCAGGCCATCTAGGGGTAGAGAAAACCACTGAGCGAATAGTGCAGAGGTTTTTCTGGCCCGGGCTCCATAAAGAGGTATCTAACTTTTGCGCATCCTGCCCTGAGTGTCAGTATTATGCTCCCAGACCACATTTTAAGGGTCCACTAGTTCCATTGCCTATTATAGAGGTGCCAATAGTGAGAGAGCACCTGGAACAGGCTCAACAGGCACAGCAGAGGGTATACAACCGCAATGCTCGGTTACGCAGCTTTGCTCCTGGGGACAGAGTGTTAGTATTGGTTCCCACGGGGAAAAATAAACTTTTGGCTAAATGGCAAGGGCCCTTTGAAATCTTAGAAAGAGTGGGACAGGTCAATTACAAAGTGTACCAGCCGGGGAAAAGAAAGCCGGAACAGATATACCATATAAATCTGTTAAAGCCCTGGAAAGATAGAACGGTACTGTCGAAAGAAATTAAAAATATGCTAGAGATAGGGGTTATTGAAGAATCACATAGTGAATGGTCAAGTCCCATTGTGTTGATTCCAAAGCCCGACGGGAGTGTGCGTTTCTGCAATGACTTCCGAAAGTTGAACAGTGGTTCAAAATTCCATGCCTATCCGATGCCACAGTGGAGAAGGAGGCGTTGGCCATAAAGTGGATGTTAGAGACTCTCAGGTACTACTTGGTTAGAGAAAGTTCAAATTGATCACTGATCATGCCCCTTTGAAGTGGATGTCCGAAAATAAGGACAGTAATGCGAGGATTACGAGATGGTTCTTGGCGTTACAAACTTTTACATTTTCAGTGAAACACAGGCCAGGGGGCCTGTTGTCTAAAGCAGACGCGTTGTCATGAGTTTATTGTTTGGGGGCTTCAGTTGTTCCGCCCCATAGGTCGAAACAAAGGGGGGGGATATGTGATAGGATCACTGGTAAAGTGGTCTGTGACAGGGACATTTATCCCAGATTCCTGTCTTATGTGTTTTAAATCCCCAGGAGAAAGTCTCCAGTGTAGCAGGCTTGAGTCTCGGCTTTTTGAAAAGCCGGTTTGGGACCTGGGGGTTGTGGGTGAGAGGAGAGGGAGGGCTCCACCCACGGCAACTCCAGGTTTTGGTTCTCTTAGCCTGGTAACAGGCTTGTTAGGGTTTCCACCTGAGAGTGGCCAATATAAGCCTAGTGTGTTGAGGGCTGATTGTCTCACCTGGGAGAGCAGACAGGGAGTTTGCTCAGAGACACTTGCAAAACCTATCTGTGAGTGTTGTGCTGTGCCTTTGTTGCTGGCGAGGGCATTAGACCCTGCCAGGTTCTGGTAGTGAGGGAACTACCTGTGAAGTTAGTGCCCCGACAGGGCTAGGATTTATGTTTATGTTTTCTTTATGTTATTTCTGACATTGTACAATAAAGACTGGCGCCGACCAGCTTGTACTTGCATCCAGACTGGTGTGCTGCTTCCCTGCTGCTGTGTGTGTGTGTAAGGAAGGAGTCCTCTACCCAGTAGAGGGACCCCCTAACCTAACTGTGTCACAACATCTTTATCCCTGAAACAAGGGCTACTTCTAAATCACACTTTACATGTACATTTATGTACTGTCGCATAATGTTTCTTGTTAGTTGAAGTACCTTATTGTACAAGCCAGAACATACATATAAGTCAATGTTCATTATATTGTAGGTAAATTTAATTTTACCATTTAACCCCTGTACTGCTGGGTACCCTATGTTGGAAATGTTGTTTGTGCAGGCGTTGATACTGCAGAGTTATATAGGTACTAGGGATGAGCGGATTTGGATTTCTGAAATTCGAGCCTCCCCGAGCCCCCCCCGATCTGAGCCGGATCAGAGTTAGGTTCGAGTTTTCCCGCCTGACTCAGATCTGAAATCGAGGCACAACGTCATCATCCCGCTGTCGGATTCTCACGGGTTTTGGATTCAATAAAAGGTCCCCGTGTTGGCGCCATTTTTCACTCCGGCTGTGGACAGTGAAACAGAAGGGTGGGAGTTGTGCTGCTGTTGTCGTCCATAGGGGCTGTGCCCACTCCAAAGTCCATAGGGGCTGGCTGGGCTGTGTTGTGCAGTCTGTTGTCCATATAGGGGCTGTGTCCACTCCAAAGTCCATAGGGGCTGGCTGGGCTGTGTTGTGCAGTCTGTTGTCTATATAGGGGCTGTGTCCACTCCAAAGTCCATAGGGGCTGGCTGGGCTGTGTTGTGCAGTGTCCCATAAAGGCTGTAGTCCTAAAGAGGTGCTGTAGTGTTGTCCAGGGGTGCTCTGTCCATATCGGCTGCTCCCCCCAAGTGCAAAAAATATATATTTTTCTGTTTGTGTGCACTGTAGCCGCACATGCATCAACAAAGTTGCGCCAAGCGTGCGCCTGTGTCATAAGTAAAGGACCGGCTGGCTCATCTGTTGAAGGGTGGTGTAACCCCAAAGTGCCTGAAAAAAAAATTAAAAAAATATTTTTCTGTGCTTGTGTGCGCCTTAGCCACACATGCATCAATATCACATAAATGGAGGACAAAAATTTGGCCGATAAAAATAAAATAGGGAAAATTAAGAGCCAATTCCTCATAGTGCTGAAGCTGCTGCCACTAGTCATGACATAGATGATAACATGCCATCATCATTGTCTGCCAAGGCCGATGCCCAATGTCATAGTACAGGGCATATAAAATCCCAAATGGCAAAGTTCAGGAAAATGACCTTAAAAAATAAATTTAAATCGTCTGAGGAGAAACATAAACTTGCCAATATGCCATTTACGACACAGAGTGGCAAGGAACGGCTAAGGTCCTCCCCTATGTTCATGAGTAGTGGTTCAGCTTCACATGACGAAGGAAGCCCTCCTCCCACTACAAAAGTTAAGCTGGCAACAGGACAGCAAGGAACTGTGCTTTCTAATTCTAAGAAGATATCACAAATCCCCATGGAAAGTCCAAGTGTGGCGACGGTTGCGATGCCTGACCTTCCCAACACTGGACGGGAAGAGATGGCTCCTTCCAAAATGTGCACGCCCTCTGCAAGTGCTGGAAGGAGCACCCACAGTCCACTTGCTGATATTCAAATTGAATATGTCACTGTTTAAGTACAACAGGATGAGGATATTGGTGTAACTTTCGCTGAGGAGGAAGTTGACGAGGAGGATTCTGATGGTGAGTTGGTTTGTTTAAATCAGGCAACGGGGGAGATAGTTGTTGTCCGTGGGATGAAAAAGCCCATCACGGTCATGCCTGGGCAGAAGACCAAACATTCCACCTCTTTAGTCTGGAAATATTTCTATCCAAATCCGGACAACTGTCTTGCCATATGTACCATATGTAAAGGTGGAATAAGTAGGGGTAGGGACGTTAACCATCTAGGAACATCCTCCCTTATACGTCACCTGCAGCGCGTTCATAAATAGTTACTGTCAAGTTCAGAAACTGTGGCTAAGACCGTAAGCAGTCCAGGGACACCTAAATCCCTTTTTCCAAGTGCCTGCAAACCACACCGTCAACTCCCTTCTCGTCAATTTCCTCCTCAGTCAGGATCAGAAGTAATCCTGCAGGCCATGTCTCTGGCATGACTGACTCTCCAATTCAGGATTCCTCCGGAGGATCCTGCATTGCTACGCCTACTGCTGCCGCTGCTGCTGTTGCTGCTGCTGGGAGTCGTTCATCATCCCAGAGAGGAAGTAGGAACACCACTACTTTTACTAAACAATTGACCCTCCAACAGTCCTTAGCGAGGAGGATGAAGTACGACAGCAGTCATCCTGAAGCAAAACGTATAACTAAGGCCTTGACTGCTATGCTGGTGTTGGACGTGTGACCAGTATCCGCCATTAGTGCAGTGGGATTTAGACAATTGATGGAGGTAGTGTGTCCCCGGTTCCAAATCCTGTCTAGATTCCACTTCACTAGGCAGGCGATACCGAGACTGTACAGAAACGTCAGAAAAAGTGCCCTCAGTGTCCTAAAAAATGTGGTTGTACCCAATGTCCACAACCACGGACATGTGGACAAGTGGAACAGGGCAGACTAAGGACTATATGACTGTGACAGCCCACTAGGTAGATGTATCGTCTTATGCAGCAACAACAGCAGCATCACCAGTAGCAGCATCTTAGCTCGTTCCAAGGCAGGCTACGCTGTGTATCACCGGTTTCAGTAAGAGGCACACCGCCGACAACCTCTTAGTGAAACTGAGGGAAATCATCGCCCAGTGGCTTACCCCACTTAGACTCTCCTGGGGATTTGTGATATCTGACAACGCCACCAATATTGTGCGGGCATTACATCTGGGCAAATTCCAGCACGTCCAATGTTTTGCTCACAAAATAAATTTGGTGGTGTAGAATTTTCTGAAAAATTACAGGGGCGAGCAGGAGACGCTTTGGGTGGCCCGAAAAAACTCTGTCCACTTTCGCAATTCAGCGACTGCATGCCGAAGACTGGAGCGCCAGCAAACACTCTTGAACCTGCCCTGCCATCACCCGAAGCAAGAGGTTGTGACGCGGTGGAACTCAATCCTCTATATGCTTCAGAATATGGAGGAGCAGCAAAAGACCATTCAAGCCTATACATCCACCTATGACATAGGCAAAGGAGGGGGTATGCACGTGACTGAAGCGCAGTGGGGAATGATTTCCATGTTGTGCAAGGTTCTCCAGCCCTTCGAACTTGCCACACGTGAAGTCAGTTCAGACACTGCCAGCTTGAGTCAGGTCATTCCCCTCATCAGGCTTTTGCAGAAACAGCTGGAGAAAGTGAAGGAGGAGCTAAGACGGAGCGATTCTGCTCGGTATGTGGGACTTGTGGATGAAGCCCTTCATTCGCTTTGCCAGGATTCCAGGGTGGTCAATCTGTTGAAATCAGACCACAACATTTTGGCCACCGTGCTCGATCCTAGGTTTAAAGCCTACGTGGTGTCTCTCTTTCCGGCCGATACAAGCCTGCAGAGGTGCAAAGAGTAGGCTGGTGAAAACACTGTCAGCTGAAGCGGAACGTGACACGTCAACAGCTCCTTCTTCATATTCTCCTACAACTGGGGTTGCCAGGAAACAACTTAGGTATCCTAAGCAACCTGCTGGCGGTGATGCAGGGCAGACAGGACCAAGTTTGGACATCTGGTCCGGACTGAAGGACCTGGCAACAATTTCTGACATGTCTACTGTCACTGCATATGATACTGTCACCATTGACAGAATGGTGGAGGATTACATCGGTGACAGCATCCAAGTAGGCATGTCAGACAGTCCGTACCTGCACTGGCAGGAAAAAGAGGCAATTTGGAGGCCCGTGTATAAACCGGCTCTATTTACCTAAGTTGAACTCCCTCCAGTGTGTACTCCGAAAGAGTGTTTAGTGCAGCCGGGAACCTTGTCAGCGAAAGGCATAGAAGGTTGCTTCCACAAAATGTGGAGAAGATGATGTTCATCAAAATGAATTATCTATTCTTCCAGGAAGACCAGCCTCCAGAAAGTACAGAGGGACCTGTGGTGGTGGATTCCAGCGGGGACAAATTAATACTCTGTGAGGATGAGGATGTACACAACACTGAAGAGGGTGAGGAATTGGTGGATGAAGAGGATGAGGATGACATCTTGCCTCCGTAGAGCCAGTTTGTGCAGGGACAGATTAATTGCAAGCTTGTTTTGTGGGGGCCAAAACGAACCAATCATTTCAGCCACAGTCGTGTGGCAGACCCTGGCACTGAAATGATTGATTTGTTAAAGTGTGCATGTCCTGTTTATACAACGGGTGGGTGGCAGGGCCCAAGGACAATTCCATCTTGCGCCTCTTTTTTTTCTTTGCATTATGTACTGTTTGGGGCCTAGTTTTTCATACTGCCATCCTGTCTGCACTGCAGTGTCACTCCTAGATGGGCCACGTGTTTGTGCCGCCCACTTGTGTTGCTTAGCATAGTCACCCAGCTACCTCGGTGCAATCTTTTGGCCTAAAAGCAATATTGTGAGGTGTGAGGTGTTCAGAATTTATTGGAAATGACTGGAAATTAATGCTATTGAGGTTAATAATAGCATAGGAACAGAAAAACCCACAAATTCTGTGATTTTAGCTGTTTTTATGCTTTTTTCCAAAAAAATAAAGATCCAAAACACAAAACCCAGAACCCAAAACACGGAAGGGTGGATTTGGCAAAACCAGTCCAGATCCAAAACTCGAAGAAAGATCCAGATCCAAAACACAAAACATGAAAAGTGGCCAGTGCACACCCCTAATAGGCACACACCAGCATATGACTCAAACTATAAACAGCCCAGTTACTTAATCAGTGGTGCTGATTTACTGAAAGATAACAGGTACAGCCATACTCACCGTTAGATGTACACTGGTAATGAAGCGAAGCTTGAGTGGAACGGGATCGTGTACAGCTTACCAGCCAGTGAGTAATTGCTGCTTGTGGATAGTGATGCAGGATGCTAGGTATACACTGGGGTCTCTCATATGGAGCTAAGCAGGAGACTTCTGTCTCCCACCATGTCACTCACACTGTCACACCCAGTATAAAGATGGCTGCAGTCACATGTGCAGTATCACATGAGGTTGAACGTCAGACATTCCTGCAAACTCTGGGTCCTAGTGCCCAGCATGAATGCACAGTGAGGAGACACACTATTTTCTAACACTCCATGCAACTAGTAGAGAGAGAGGAGGTAAGTATTATTAGAGTAATGTCACTCATTCTCACCTTCCCAAATGTGCTACCTGCATCCTATTTGTTATTTCTTTGAGTCATATATCTTGACAAGGCCCATCGCGAATTGACTTGGGAAGTCTTTGCCAGACTCTATACAAATAACGGATAGCAAACCTCTCACACAGTACATACGGGATGTAGTTAGGAAGCCGGCGGTCGAAATGCCAACCGCCGGCTTCCCGACTGTGAAATCCCAGCATGGAACTAATGATAGGCATACCGATCGTAGATAAGCTTGGTGTCGGGAGCGCTTAGCTGCAGGGGGGAGGGATAGGATTAGGGACTCCCGGGGGAACTTATGGCTAGGCAACCCCCCCATGGGAAGGTTAGGTTTAGGCTAGGGGTAGGGGGGTTAGGGTCAGGCACCAATGGGGGGAGGTTAGGTTCAGGCGCCCCCCTGAGGGTTAGGGTGCGGGGAGGGGGGGTTAGGTTTAGGCACCCCTGGTGGGAGGTTAGGTTTAGGCACTAGGTGGAAGGTTAGGGTTAGGCACCCCTAAGGGAGGGTTAGGGGGGGGAGAGGGAAGGGTTAGGGGTGTTACTTACCTCAGTCGGGATCTTCAGATGCCGGCCTTCCGGCGTCAGTATTTCATCCACTGGGCTTAGGTCCGGCGGTGATTCATACCAATTCTGTACATACCAAGAGAAGTGGATAAGCCACATAGCCTTGGAGAGAGATAAAGTGGATGGTGATAAAGTACCAACCAATCAGCTCCTAACTGTCATTATTCAAGCACAGCCTGTAAAATGACAGTTAGGAGCTAATTGGTTTGTACTTTCTCCATTCATTTTGCCTCTCTCCAAGGCTTAGTACATAGACCCTATAGAGTGGCGCATTAATTAAAAGGCTGTGCAACTGAAATACTGTACCTGCAACCTGAGAAGCAGTGGGTGACAAAAAGCTTATGAGCAGAATTATCAAGCCTGGAGAGAGATTACGTGGAGAGGTTGCTCAAACCTGCCAATCAGAGATGTAGAGATGAAACTACCATAAGATTAAAAAGCTACAGCATAACCAGTGGCATCACTAGGAGGGTGTGGACCACACCGAGTATCACCCTCTGAGGGGGTGACACCAAAATGACGGCTTTTCCTCAGGGAACAGGAGCAAGCAGTGTGGGGAGAGTGTCTGGGAGAAGCCCGGCATCTCCGGGGGTGCTGGCCATGCTCCCAGAGTGATAAAACTGAGGGGGTACCATAAGGATACGCCCCCTCTCAGCGAGGCCATGCACCCTTTTAGGATGCTGATAACACGTGTGTAAAAGATGGCACAGTCCAGTTAACATAAATGAAATTAGGCTCAGACTGGGCCACCGGGGAGTCAGGGAGATCCCTGGTGGGCCTTACTGATTCGTATCCATGCCCTCTATCACGTGAGGGTGGGGAGTACGGCGATGGCACAGTACAGTATAGCAGGGTGCAGTGCAGCTGCTCGCCGGGGAATCGTTAACTGTTCTGACTGACCTGGTGGCGGCTGCAAGTGGTGAGCAGGTTAATGGGGCCCAGCAGCTACTGGTGCACTTTGCAAAAGGATTCAAGGCCATGCCTCTTTCTCTAATAGACCACAGCACATGCAGTTAGCCCTGTGCATGTTGCTCAGCAGTATATTGGGGGTTACTCATGTTTGTCATGGACATTGACCACTTTTAGAAATTTGAAGAACTCTTTAAACATGGATCAAAGGCCTGCATGGTTCTCCAGTGACTCCATTCTATAGACAGTAAAGTAGTAGCATAAGCAACAGCATCATCAGGAATTTAGAATAATGGAAATTGAACAGGATACTCTAAAAAAACAACTGGTACAATTCTATAATTTTTCTGGATCTCTAAACTGGACCTTTACTCTCTCTTATCCCCTGGGCTAAATCTTGACTTTATTTGTTCCTCTAAGCTTGACCTGGACTCTCTCTATGTTCCTCTGGACTCTCCCTGGAATCATAAACTGTACCTAGACCCCTTTGTACATCTGGCAGCTTATCTAGGATCCGTTTTAGATTTCTCCCTGGCAATGACAGGCTCTGGCATTGGTAGGTCTCTTGGCTAGTCTGTCAGCTATCTAGTAGCTTGACAGCTTTTCCTGAATGATTAGATGATCATTTAGCAAGAATGACAGCTTTCTCTGTAAGGTTGGCAGCTCTTTCTGTAAAGTATACAGCTTTTTCTGTGAGTTGCAGCCCTTCCTCAGTGTTGTTTAGTCACACACTTGCAGGCTCAGTGGTTGTAGCTAAGCTGATTTCCCATGAGCTATTCATTGCATTGGTCACAGCAATGGCATCACCAACCTCCTCTATAGTTGCACTCCCAACTTTTCTATCCACTTTCTGCATTTTGGCGTCATCTTCTGGCTTATTACATCACTTCTTCTTTATTCGATCTTCATTTACTGTATGCTGGTAGGTGCAGTTTCTAGTACCTGAGGCAGCATTGGATGGTCCTCCTCTTCTAGTGGGGATATCAGTAAGTGTCATTACTGCATGTGGGTTATCCAGTCTAAAGATCTACAGTAAAAAGGTCGACAATGGCTAGATAGACACCAGATGTTAGATAGTCAATAGGTCGACAGGGACAAAAGGTCGACAGGGACAAAATGTTGACAGGCTAAATGTCGACATGTAAGAAGGTCAACGGGTACAAATGGCGGACATGGTCAAATGGTCAACACAAAAATGGTCGACACATGTGTTGTTTTCTTTTGTTTAGGGTTAGGCACTTACCCCGACGGTTAGGGTTAGGCACTTACTCCCATGGTTAAGGTTAGGGATTTACCCTGATGGTTAGAGTTAGGCACCAGGAAGGTTAGGGTTAGGCACTTATCGGAGGGTTAGGATTAGACACTAGGAAGGACGGTTAGGGTCAGGCACCTACCTCGACGGTTAGGGTTAGGCATCAGGAAGGAGGGTTATGAGAAGGGCACCAAGGGGAGGGTTAGGGTGAAGATTGGGATTAGAAAAAAAAACATGACACTGTCGACCATTTGTACCTGTCGATCTTCATACATGTTGACTCTTAGTGTGTAGACTTTGTGTCCCTTTCGACCTATTGACTGTCTAACATCTGGGGGTAAATTTACTAAGATGGGAGTTCTATTAAGAAGTGATGTTGCCCATGGAAACCAATCAGATTGCAGGTATTATCTTCTAGAAGGTGCTAGATAAATGAGAAGTAGAATCTGATTGGTTGCTATGGGCAACATCACTTCTTAAATAGAATTCCCATCTTAGTAAATTTACCCCCTAGTGTCTATCTAGACATTGTCTACATTTTTACTGTAGATCTTTCAATCCACACCCGCAAGTGGAACCCCCCAAACATGTGCAGGAAATGTTTAAAAATGCAATCCGGTCATTGTAGTCATCTTCAACCACACTAACAATGTAAGTAATCAGAATGTCGAACACTTGCACCTTACCCACTCTAGTAACACTTCTAGGGGAATTATAATAAACATAAAAATATATATGCATATTTTATTTTGTTAGACATATAGAGTATACATATGACTTCAGCATTTACACTTAAGCATATACAGATTCATTACGACTGCCAGAACAATGTAACACACTATAAAATAGGAATAAAAGTAGGTACACGCTTTACAACCAGTAAAGTGATATTTTGCTTGGATGTTTTACACCAGATGCACTTTAATTAAATGGCTAAGTGTGAGGTGGTCATGCCAATTACATTTTATGTGATAACGCACCTGTAGCTTTTGGCAAGATAGCACTCCCCCAGTGCAGCACATGAGTACAACCTGAAACGCTCATGCTGTTTAGCCGTCTGTTTTGGTTTCATTACATGGCATGGCACACTGTGTAATGTACCACGTAATATAAATAACAGGCTTAGAATATGGAAATAAATAGTCAAGTTCAGTACAGTCTGAAACCTTTTTATAGGATGATGAGGAAAATGCACCAAGAGCTTTTCAATCAGATACAAACCCAAGTGTAGAAGTGCTCCATTATGTACTAATTAAGAGCTGCACAATTAAAGGTCACATTCGATGATGCATACTGTATTGCAGTGGCCATGGAGTTATATTTATGTTATCTAATCTATCAAAAATATTCCAATGGTGTAGCCACAGGGATCCAGTCACACTGTCGCTATTGACCATGTCGACATTCATAATGTCGACACCACAATGCCAACATGGTTCAATGTGTCAACATTCACCATGTCGACATCTTCAGAATGTTGACATGTTTACACTGTCAACATCTGAAACAGTTAGGGTTAGGCACCACCAGGAGGGTTAGAATTAGGCACCACCAGGAGGGCTAGGTTAGGGTTATGCATCACCAGGAGGGTTAGGGTTGGGTTGTGGGGGGGAGGTTAGGGTTGGCTGTGGGGGAAGGTTAGGGTAAGGCTGCAGTTGGGGGAGGTTAGGGTTAGGCACCGCCAGGAGGGTTAGGGTTGGGCTGCAGGGGAAGGTTATGGTTAGGCTGTGGGGTGGGAGGATCGGGTTAGGCACCGCTAGGAGGCTTAGGGTTGAGCTATGGGGAGGGGTTAGGGTTAGGCTGCGGGGGAAGGTTAGTGTTAGGCTGCGGGGGAAGGTTAGCGTTGGGCTGTGGGGGGGGTTAGGGTTAGGCACTGCCAAGAGGGTTAGAGTTAGGCTGTGGGGGAAGGTTGGGGTTAGGAACTGCCAGGAGAGTTAGGGTTGGACTGCGGGGGAAGGTTAGGGTTAGGCTGCCGGGGGGGAGGTTAAGGGATAGTCACTAGGGGTGGGTTTGGGGTAGGGATTAGGGTTAGGTATAGAAAGAGCATACTTACCAGAGCGCTGCTCCTCAGATGCAGGTGACCGCTGGGCCCAGTAAGAAGATGCCACCAGAAATGTTAGGTCAACATTCTATCATGTCATCCATGTGGAAAAGACAAATGTCAACATTTCGACCATGACGACCAAGTCGATATACTCAAACTGATGCATGCTGACCTGATAAATGATAACCTAACATACCACACCCATAGCCACAGGCTTCTAAGCTGCAGTGCAAAATCTGAGGTAAAGTCCCCATTCTCTATGTAGCCTCTACATTAACCACGTGTTAATGCAGTCTCAGTCCTATTTGCATAGAGACTCCATCTTTTGCATAGAGACCCATCCATTGCACAGAGACTGAAGCTTTTCCACAGAAAGAATGCCTATCTTGTACACAGAAAGCCCCCCCCCTTGTACAGACAAGAGCGAACCCACCCCCCACCGCCCATCCACCGATTCCTCCCAAGAAACGTGGACAGAAAATTCCCTTCCTCTGATTACTTTTTCCCAGAATCCTCCTCTTCTACCTGGTACCTCAACATGATTATGTGTATATTGCATCTCTATGACCACAGTCTCTCATAGCGCTGTAAGCCCCTCTCTGCTGGTTTCCAGGCAGAAATGGGGCACTTACACAGGGGGATCTCTCTCCACCTGGCTGAGCTCTCCTACCTGACAGCAATCAAAGTACTGTATGGAAATGGGACCTAGGTACCAGTGGTATGGTAAACATAGGGGCCAGCATATATGCCCAGCACCTGCAGTGTCACAGGTTGGCAGTGAGGATGGAATCTCTGTCTGGCCTGGGATTGTCCCAGTTCATTTCCAACACAGAATGACAACAAAAACAGAGTAATCATCCAGAAATTCCATTTTGCTCTTCCCCAGCCTCCACAATTATACCCAGACACCGTTAAGGAATATTGCGCACAGATATTCATAAGCAACCATTGCACCCTAATATTTGTCAGATAACATTTTTCACATGGACAAATCATACATACAGAATGATATTCACAATAGTATGACCTACCCTGTAATAATCTATCAACTGTACTGCATAATAACTGCACAGAATGAATGGAATGGTTCTGCTTTAGCATCAAGTCATCAGTCATACCTGGAGAATCTGTGATTCA
Source organism: Taudactylus pleione (assembly GCA_031769625.1). Lineage (NCBI taxonomy): Eukaryota > Metazoa > Chordata > Amphibia > Anura > Myobatrachidae > Taudactylus > Taudactylus pleione. The sequence continues at coordinate 3,812,944 of JAUIMM010000197.1, forward strand.
CTTAGATTCGCAAATGGAAACACGTATCTGAGCCCCGTGGGTCACACTGACGATTATGATTTCAGAGGGTCAGGGCTGTAATATTTAAAATAAAATAAAAATGTTCAAAATAAAGTTTTTTGTTTCTTGTACATTTAAAAACTACCCCAGGCAATTCTTATTACAGTAAATTGTATTTCCTACCAATTCAACAGTTTAACAGTGACCCTTACAGTAAGAGGATGACATCTTACTGATAACTGCGTCTATGAGACAATCAATACGAATCAACGGTATTTACTTATTTTACTATCAGGTTTTTTGGAGAGTTCTGGTTAAAGGGTTTGTAGTTAAAAAAAAAAATCAATACCTATATTATTAATCTGGGAAAAAATCTATAGTGAGCAAAACTCTATTTGTGTAATACGTACAGTAGTCTAGAGCACTTTGTAAAGCCAGCGGATACTCTTTAATGCAATACAGTGTTTATAAAACCGTAAGCCTTGTGAGATCCATTCCAAATGGAATGCTAGTGAGAGCTGAGTATGGATCCATAATTACTATGTTGTGGCAATGGGTCTTGTGAACTGGTGATTAAAACGCTTTGGAGATGGAATAGATTGAGGACTGTCCGTTTCTCTATTGTTACAGCGCAGGCATCATTATTGATTGAAATCATTGATCTGGAAGAATGCAGAAAATGGTAATGAAAGGCCAATGGAGGCAACATACACTGTCTTTACACAGCGGAGAGGTAACTTGAATAGAATGTAAATTTGAAGATCTATAATCTCACGTGGGCAGGTGAGACAGCTAGGAGAGAAAGGGAAAGAGAGAGCATTTAAAAAACAATCCTACAGAATAAGATGAAGCATTTTACATGGCTGCTAATGTTTAAAGTGAAACAAAACCCCAAATAATATTTTGCATTTGATAATAAGGGTTGGGTACGGGATACCGGCGCTCGGGATACCGACGGTCAGAATACCCGATGCCGGCATCCCGACAGGGTTACGATACAGACACCTGTTGGTAGGTATCCCAGGGCCGAAACTAGGATATCTGTCTCCCGGTGCAAGGCAGCAATTTTGCGCCCCCTCCCTTCACATACCTGGATTTTTTCCTTGCTCCTCCATAAGGCAGTGCCCTAGTCAAACGTCCCCGGTATAGTGACTTACATTATTCCACACACCATAATGCCCATTACACATTATGCCACATACTGTAATGCCTATTACCAAAGTGCCACTTACATATTTGCCCGACACCATTTTATACCCCACAGTAAGGCTTCTAATTACTTTAAAATTACCTACTCATTGTCAGGGGTTTTATGCTCATTACCAGGGGTTCCATGCTCGTTGCCAGGGGGTTCCATGCTCGTTGCCAGGGGGTTTCATTCTTGTTGCTATGGGGTTTCATGCTCGTTGCCATGGGGTTTCATGCTCGTTGCCGTGGGGTTTATGCGCATTAACATGGGGTTACATGCTCGTTGCCAGGGGGTTACCTGCTCGTTTCCAGGGGGTTTCATGCTTGTTGCTATGGGGTTTATTGCTCGTTGCCAGGGGGTTTCACGGGAAAAGATGCAGCTTTCAGCATCTTCTCCTGGCACTTGCGCTGGCCTACAGACACTAGAGGTCTAGTAGGACCTCTAGCATCTGTCTCCTCCTTCACAGCGGCCATTTTTGGATGGCCGTTTTCTGAACCTGCAGCCCCCAAGCCACTGTGAGTCAGCCCTTTTTCACCCCTTGCATTCCGGCACCCGGTGCACGTGCACCTCTATCCCCCCCCTAATTGCGGCCCTGGGTATCCTAACCCTTCTAGTACTCCTAACCCTCTCTCCCTGCACCCTGAACCTGGCCTCTCCCCCTAGTGTCTAACCCTAACCTTTCCTGCCTAGTGCCTAACCCTCCCCCCTAGTGCCTAACCCTAACCCTTCCTGCCTACTGCCCAACCCTCCCCCCTAGTGCCGAACCCTTAACCTTAACACTCACCTTAACCACGCTACTTACCTTCGGGATGGCGGCACCGGGATCTGACAGGTGTCGGGATTCCGGTGCTGGTATTCTAAGCGTCAGCATCCCACTTGCCGGGATATTGACCGCATCCCCGATAATAATACCATTCCATCAGTAGCAAAACATCTTCAGACAGGCCTCAGTGCATTTTGCTGTATATCTGTGAAAGTCAATCTCAAATCCTAAGTCATTGCCTTTGACCAATCAACTTCCATAGTAGCAAATTTAGATGAGTAAAATGTAAAAAACTTTAACAGTAAATATTAGAGGATGTGTGCAGAACCCCTGTGTCTTGATTTTGCCACCCTCAAGTGTTTTTGTTCATTTCTGTTTTGGTTTTTGATTTCTTTAAAATTGCTAAAAACAGCCAAAATCATGTAATTTGGACCTGTTTATTTACATGCAATCCAAAACCCGAGATTCAGTGTTTAAATCTGAGTTACTAACTTACAGCAGACCCGAGCCAGGACTCTGATCTACTCAGAACCCCAAATGTCGGTTGTGTTTGGTTTTCAGGAACACAGAATTGCACATCTCTATTAAATATTAAACTATTTTTGTATCTCCCAACCCTGTCTCCCACACACCACACATCAGAGATGACTGTTACAATTCCATTCATACTGTATACTCTAAATTCCTGAAAATGCTAATTGGCGAATGTAGTGCAGAGTGATTGTTCATAGGATTCCTCAACAAAGGCGCAATTCAAAGACTGTGTTACCGGAACATTGCACCTCTTCAAAATGGCCGGATCTGCCACAAAACAAACTTTTTGGTGAAACGTCACCATAAATATTACAGCAGGCTAATGACCATTTACTTCTTTGTGCAGAGAGTGTTTATCCCATTATAGGTGTAATGTTAGTGTTACTAATAAATGCGGACAACCAATATCTCACAAAGGGTACGTGTACCAAGTGGTGATAATCCCTGTTTCTGGGTTTTTACCGCTAAAGGGTTTATTAGCGCTTCCCTAAAATGTATTAAAAGGCTGACTTTGGAGAAATCAGAGATTTCTCAGGAGGTGCCTTTGACTTGTGTAAATAACACCTTCACCACAGCCAGCTACGATGGCGGAACATTATGGGGTATATATACTCCCCTAACAAATAGTCCCATCTGAGGATGGTGCCATGTGTACTTACACTTTCATGCCACTGGCTCCAGACTACAACGTGCATTCCCGGTTCACCTGCCATGAGATCTTGCGATTAATCGAGATCTTGTGCATGTGCATTGGGGACACCCGGGAGCCATACTAGGCTGAAGCGCTAAATGACTTGCTGAGATCGCCAGAGGGGGATGGATGCACTCTTTACACAATTTCCAGAAAATTCTTTACTTGTTTGCAAACTATATAAAACGTGGACAGTTACAGAAAGGTGTGTTATCAACCTAAACCGCTATCAGATTTAAATTATTGTTTAACCGATTTTGCTTTGAGATACAGGTATTGTTAATCGGTTTACCTTGTATTAGTAGCGAAACATCAAGGGCTTGATTCCGAGATGCACCCAAGTTGTCTGTAATAACGGGATGTAGTTTGGAAGCCGACGGTCTAAATGCTGACCGCCGGCTTCCAGGCTTTCTAATCCCGCCCTGGTACTATTGACAGGTTTTGAAAACGCAACGCCTGTCCTTATCCATACGCTGGAAGACTGACGCACTGCATACCAAACGAAGGTAAGCCAGGCATCGGCCGCGGACAGCCACGCGGGGGGGATAGGCACCCCCTCAGCAGGGTCAGGTTTAGGCTAGGGGAAGGGGGGGTTAGGGTTAGGCACCCCCGGGGTGAGGTAAGGGTTAGACACCCCCCCGGGGGACTTAGGTTTAGGCTGCAGGAAAGGGGGAGTTAGGTTTAGGCACTTAGAGGGGGGATTAGGGTTAGGCACAGGGGTGGGGAGGTTAGGGTTAGGCACCCTAAAGGAGGATTAGGGTTAGGGGGTTAAATTAGGTTAGTTTACACTTACCCTTATGACGATCGGGATCTATACCCTTGTCGGGCTGCCGCTGTCAGGATACCTACTACACTCGTAATAACACCTGCATTGCGTACCCGGAACTAAATGTGTATATTCATGCTGAGTTGTAGGCATCTCTGCACCTGCACCGGCGGCATCCATTAGTTTGGATAAATAGCCGTCATCAACATCAATGTGCGCACCTGCACCAGCCCAATCCCAGCTGCGAGAGATCCTTCTGAATTCTACACCCCCTTGTCAGTGCCCCATTACCACCCATTCACCCACAACGTGGAGAGACACATCTGAGATGTGTACAAACTCTGAATCACCTGTGGATGCATAAGCTCCACTAGGGAGAATGCGCAATGCTAAACGCGAAGATCCCTCTGCAGAGCAGACTTGAAAGCCGCATTTATGAAAGGTCTAACGCAGCAGATGTCACAGCGATCTCCTGCATTACTGAACTATCGGCAGATCGCAGTGGACAGAATTGTAAAGCCGCACACAAGTGGCTGTACAATTCCATCCTGCTAAAATTCAATTGCTGCAGGAGGCGTCTGAAGTGAAGGGACGCCTCCCATCAGCATCTACGATCCTAGCACTGCGACAGAGGTCACAGCCTGGGATCATCATTTTGCAGCACCGGCCAGCTGAGTAAGCCTCAGCTTATGCAGGCAGGCCAGCTTGCGAGGCCAGGAAGTCTGTGTCCAGGGACACAGACTCTGGCATCGGCACTTCCGGAAAATGGGCACAATGCTCTCATTTCAGGGTACGCAGGCCGTCCTTGCACTGCCCCTCAAACGCCTGTGCCTGTCAATTAGGCAGAGTTACAGGGGGCCTGAGCGCGAACTGCGCAGATTCCCGATCATTTCTATCACCATCTGTGTCCTTTGCTCAATCAGCCCCATTGTCTTCCGTTGGCGTTACCAACTACTTTCGTGGGTACTGCATACGCTGGACAGATCTCTTCAGATCCCTTTCATGTGTGTTGGCAGTTCTCCATCCCTGTTACTAGACAGGTAGCACAGAGCATGATCGAGACCTCATATCCAATGGGGCTTTTTTTAAAACATTAGTGGACCTATGCTATAGGAATTTCTGAAATCCGAGCCCCCCCGATCCGAGGCCGATCCGAGTCAGGCTCGACATTTCCCGCCTGACTCGGATCTGAAATCGAGGCAAAACGTCATCATCCTGCCTTCCGGGTCTCGCGGGTTTTGGATCCTATATAAGGTACCCGCGTCGGCGCCATTTTCTCACTCGGCTGTGGACAGTGAAGAGGGAGGGTGGGAGTTAGGGCTGGCTGGGCTGTGTAGTGTAGTGTAGTGTAGTGCAGTGTAGTGTTGTGCTGTGCTGAGCTGTGCTACTGTTAGGGGCTGTGTCCACTCCTCCAAAGTCCATAGGGGCTGGCTGGACTGTGTTGTGCAGTCAGTTGTCCATAGGGGCTGTGTCCACTCCAAAGTCCTGTGCAATGTCCCAGTCCTAAAGGGGTGCTGTAGTGTTGTCCAGGGGGTGCTCTGTCCATCAGGGGTGCTCCCCCCACGTGCAAAAAAAATATATTTTTTGTGTTTGTGAATTGTGTGCACTGTAGCAGCACGTGCATCAACAAAGTAGTGCCAAGCGTGCGCCTGAGTCATAAGTAAAGGGCCAGCTGGCATGTCCATTAGAGGGTGCTGTAATCCCCAAAGTGCACTCCAAACAAAATAAAAAATATTTTCTGTGTTTGTGAATTGTGTGCACTGTGGCTGCATGTGCATCAACAAAGGAGCAGCGCCAAGCGTGCGCCTGTGTCCCATTAGTAAAGGGCCGGCTGGCTTGTCCGTTAAAGGGTGCTGTAACCCCCAAAGTACACACCAAACAAAATAAAAAAATATTTTCTGTGTTTGTGAATTGTGTGCACTGTGGCTGCACGTGCATCATCAAAGGAGCAGCGCCAAGCGTGAAACTGTGTCCAATTAGTAAAGGGCCGGCTGGCTTGTCTGTTAAAGGGTGCTGTAACCCCCAAAGTACACTACAAACAAAAAAATATATATTTTCTGTGTTTGTGAATTGTGTGCACTGTAGCCGCACGTGCATCAACAAAGTAGTGCCAAGCATGCGCCTGTGTCATAAGTAAAGGGCCGGCTGGCTTGACCATTAAAGGGTGCTGTAACCCCCAAAGTACACTCCAAACAAAATAAATAAATATTTTCTGTGTTTGTGAATTGTGTGCACTGTGGCTGCACGTGCATCAACAAAGGAGCAGCGCCAAGCGTGCGACTGTGTCATAAGTAAAGGGCCGGCTGGCTCATTTCTTAAAGGGTGGTGTAATCCACAAAGTGCACTACCCTCCAGCAAAAATAAAAAAATATTTTCTGTGTTTGTGAATTGTGTGCACTGTGGCTGCACGTGCATCAACAAAGGAGCAGCGCCAAGCGTGCGCCTGTGTCCCATAAGTAAAGAGCCGGCTGGCTCATTTCTTAAAGGGTGGTGTAATCCACAAAGTGCACTACCCTCCAGCAAAAATAAAAAAATATTTTCTGTGTTTGTGTGCTCTTTAGCCGCACGTATATATCAATATAACATAATTGGAGGACCAAACTTTCTCCGATAAAAATAAAATAGGGAAAGATCAAGAACCACTTCCTCCTAGTGCTGAAGCTGCTGCCACTAGTCATGACATAGACGATAACATGCCATCAACGTCGTCTGCCAAGGCCGATGCCCAATGTCATAGTAGAGGGCACATACAATCCCAAATGACAAAGTTCAGGAAAATGACCTAAAAAAAAACATTTAAATCATCTGAAGAGAAACGTAAAGTTGCCAATATGCCATTTATGACACGGAGTGGCAAGGAACGGCTAAGGTCTTTCCCTATGTTCAAGACTAGTGGTTCAGCTTCACATGACGATGGAAGCCCTCCTCCCGCTAAAAAAATCAAACGAGTTAAGCTGGCAAAAGCACAGCGAAGAACTGTGCGTTCTAAGAAGATATCACAAATCCCCAAGGAGAGTCCAAGTGTGGTGGCGGTTGCGATGCCTGACCTTCCCAGCACTGGACGGGAAGAGGTGGCTCTTTCCACCATTTGCATGCCCCCTGCAAGTGCAGAAAGGAGCACCCACAGTCCACTTGCTGATATGCAAATTGAAAATGTCACTGTTGAAGTACAACAGGATGAGGATACTGGTGTAGCTGGCGCTAAGGAGGAAGTTGGCGAGGAGGATTCTGATGGTGATGTGGTTTGTTTAAATCAGGATCCGGGGGAGACAGTTGTTGTCCGTGGGATGAAAATGCCCATCACGGTCATGCCTGGGCAGAACACCAAACATTCCACCTCTTTGGTCTGGCAATATTTCTATCCAAATCCGGACAACAACTGTCTTGCCATATGTACCATATGTAAAGGTGAAATAAGTACGGGTCGGGATGTTAACCACCTAGGAACATCCTCCCTTATACGGCACCTGCAGCGCATTCATAAAAAGTTACTGTGAAGTTCAGAAACTTTGGCTAAGACCGTAAGCAGTCCAGGGACACCTAAATCCTGTTGTCCTGTTGTATCCAAGCGCCTGCAAACCACAACGTCAACTCCCTCCTCGTCAATTTCCTCCTTAGTCAGGATCGGAAGTAGTCCTGCAGGCCATGTCTCTGGCATGACTGACTCTCCTATCCGGGATTCCTCCGGAGGATCCTGCATTGCTACGCCTACTGCTGCCACTGCTGCTGTTGCTGCTGCTGGGAGTCGTTCATCATCCCAGAGAGGAAGTAGGAACACCACTACTTTTACTAAACAATTGACCCTCCAACAGTCCTTAGCGAGGAGGATAAAGTATGACAGCAGTCATCCTGAAGCAAAACGTATAACTAAGGCCTTGACTGCTATGTTGGTGTTAGACGTGCGTCCAGTATCTGCCATTAGTGCAATGGGATTTAGACAATTGATGGAGGTAGTGTGTCCCCGGTTCCAAATCCTGTCTAGATTCCCCTTCACTAGGCAGGCGATACCGAGACTGTACAGAAACGTCAGAAAAAGTGTCCTCAGTGTCCTGAAAAATGTGGTTGTAACCAATGTCCACTTAACCACGGACATGTGGACAAGTGGAACAGGGCAGACTAAGGACTATATGACTGTGACAGCCCACTGGGTAGATGTATCACCTTACGCAGCAACAACTACAGCATCACCAGTAGCAGCATCTCAGAAACGCCAGCTCGTTCCAAGGCAGGCTACGCTGTGTATCACCGGTTTCAGTAAGAGGCACACCGCCGACAACCTCTTAGAGAAACTGAGGGAAATCATCGCCCAGTGGCTTACCCCACTTAGACTCTCCTGAGGATTTGTGATATCTGACAATGCCACCAATATTGTGCGGGCATTACATCTGGGCAAATTCCAGCACGTCCCATGTTTTGCTCACACAATAAACTTGGTAGTGCAGAATTTTCTGAAAAGCGACAGGGGTATGCAGGAGACGCTTTGGGTGGCCCGAAAAATTTCGGGCCACTTTCGCCATTCAGCGACTGCTTGCCGAAGACTGGAGCGCCAGCAAACACTCTTGAACCTGCCCCGCCATCACCTGAAGCAAGAGGTTGTGACGCGTTGGAACTCAACCCTCTATATGCTTCAGAGGATGGAGGAGCAGCAAAAGGCCATTCAAGCCTATACATCCACCTATGACATAGGCAAAGGAGGGGGTATGCACCTGACTCAAGCGCAGTGGAGAATGATTTCTGTGTTGTGCAAGGTTCTCCAACCCTTTGAACTTGCCACACGTGAAGTCAGTTCAGACACTGCCAGCTTGAGTCAGGTCATTCCCCTCATCAGGCTTTTGCAGAAGCAGCTGGAGAAAGTGAAGGAGGAGCTAAGATGGAGCGATTCCGCTCGGTATGTGGGACTTGTGGATGAAGCCCTTCTTTCGCTTTGCCAGGATTCCACGGTGGTCAATCTGTTGAAATCAGACCACTACATTTTGGCCACCGTGCTCGATCCTAGGTTTAAAGCCTATGTGGTGTCTCTCTTTCCGGCCGACACAAGCCTGCAGAGGTGCAAAGACCTGCTTGTGAAAACACTGTCAGCTGAAGTGGAACGTGACACGTCAACAGCTCCTTCTTCATTTTCTCCCGCAACAGGGGCTGCCAGGAAACAACTTAGGTATCCTAAGCAACCCGCTGGCGGTGATGCAGGGCAGGCAGGACCAAGTTTGGACATCTGGTCTGGACTGAAGGACCTGGCAACAATTTCTGACATGTCTACTGTCACTGCATATGATACTGTCACCATTGACAGAATGGTGGAGGATTACATCGGTGACAGCATCCAAGTAGGCATGTCAGACAGTCCGTACGTGTACTGGCAAGAAAAAGAGGCAATTTGGAGGCCCCTGTACAAACTGGCTCTATTTTACCTGAGTTGCCCCCCCTCCAGTGTGTACTCCGAAAGTGTTTAGTGCAGCCGGGAACCTTGTCAGCGAAAGGCGTAGGAGGCTGCTTTCACAAAATGTGGAGAAGATGATGTTCATAAAAATGAATTACCAACTCTTCCAGGGAGACCAGCCTCCAGAACATATAGAGGGACCTGTGGTGGTGGATTCCAGCGGGGACGAGTTAATAGTCTGTGAGGATGAGGATGTACACAACACTGAAGAGGAATCGGTGGATGAGGAGGATGTTTTGTGGGGGCCCAAACGAACCAATCAATTCAGCCACAGTCGTGTGGCAGACCCTGGCGCTGAAATGATTGGTTTGTTAAAGTGTGCATGTCCTGTTTATACAACATAAGGGTGGGTGGGAGGGCCCAAGGACAATTCCATCTTGCACCTTTTTTTTTTTTCTTTGCATTATGTACTGTTTGGGGCCTAGTTTTTCAAACTGCCATCCTGTCTGCCACTGCAATGTCACTCCTAGTTTGGCCACGTGTTTGTGCCGGCCACTCGTGTCGCTTAGCATAGCCTTTTGGACATAAAAACACTATTGTGAGGTGTGAGGTGTTCAGAATAGACTGGAAATGAGTGGAAATTAAGGTTATTGAGGTTAATAATAGCATAGGAGCAGAAAAACCAACACATTCTGTGATTTTAGCTGTTTTTATTCTTTTTTTCAAAAAAATACAGATCCAAAACACAAAACCCAGAACCCAAAACACGGAAGGGTGGTTTTGGCAAAACCAATCCAGATCCAAAACCAAAACACAAAACACGAAAAGTGGCCGGTGCACACCCCTAATAGTAACAGAACAGTTTCAGACTAATAACTACATTCAGCTACATATTATAGCCTGCAATGCGGGTTTTTGATCATCTCCCAACCCCATCCTTTCACACAGACTGGGTACTCTGGTTCCCTCCAACAATCCAAAAATATACTGGTAGATTAATTGGCTCCCAACGAAAAAATAATAATTATTATTATTATTATTAACAGTTTCTTATATAGTGCAGCATATTCCATTGCGCTTTACAATTGGAAACATTGATAGAACAAAACAGGGTAATAACTGACAGACATAGAGGTAAGAGGGCCCTGCTTGCAAGTTTACAATCTATAAAATACCCTAGTGTGTAAGTGTGTGTGTGCATGTGGTAGGGAACATAGATTGTAATAGATAGCTCCACTGGGGCAGGGACTGAAGCGAATGGCCAAAATATTCTCCATAAAGCGCTGCGGAATATGTGTGCGCTATATAAATAACTGGTAATAAATGAATAATAACTAAATTTGTGATGGAGAATCAATCTACTGGGCTCAGATTGGTCTTCAGTTCTGATGTTTGAAAGAGAAGTACAGTAGATGAAGCAGATCACAGGGAAATATGAATGTAGCAATTGTACGTACTTGCTATGTTGCCACTAACGCTTCTTCACAAGTGCGCAAGCCCTTTGCAGAGACTGTGGAAGAAGAAGAAAACTTTTCATAGCTGTGGTGAGCCAGCTGTGAATGGACTTGGATTTTGGGTTCACCAGGACAGGCATGTATCACTATTATCACCTCAATATGTCATGTATCACTATTATCACCTCAATATGCTGCAATAAGAAATTATATTTAACAGGGGAACACTGCAAGTAATGATTTGTTCCTTAATATTGCGAGACAAAAAGCTCCGCCAGCTGTTCTGCAATAATAGACAGTAGGCTGCCTTTCAACACACTGCCAGGGCCATTGCCTAAACACTCCCCTCGCCTCACAAACAAAATTAATGAGTGTTTTTTAAATTTGAAAAATTGGAGATAAGGGGTCAATGACTGAGAACATTAGAGAAAACACAGTATGTACATAAAACCGCTGGACTCTAACACAAAGGTACACCAGTAGGATAGTTTGTTTAACAGTACCGCAGGTAATTAAATAGGTAGAACACCTGCGCTTAAAATCACATAAAGTATAACACTGATGGACAGTTAATACACATTAAAAAATGGTTTAATACATCAATAAAAATGAATAAGCATGAATAGTTGCTCTGAATGTGCTGAAAAGGTGCTCTGAGAACAAAAGCACAGGGCTTAATGCAATAAAGGACATGTATTATAGAGATCCACTTGATCGGCTCCTTGTTAATGATAGCTACAGTCAGGGCAGGATTAAGGCTTGTGGGGACCCCAGGGCAACTAAGTTGCGGGGGGCCCCTTCAAGCCACACAGAGTCGAGCCCAGTCGTGCCCCCAGTAGCAGTCTGCCCCAGCAGTGTCCCCAGTAGCAGTCCCCCCTCAACAGTGGTCCCCCAAGAGTACCCCAAGTAGTAATCCCCATCTATGCTGTGTCCCCCAGTAGTGGTCCCACCAGTGTGCAGTTCCCCACAATAGTAGTCCTCCAAACAGTGCCTCTAGTAGTCCTCCCAGCAGAGCCCCTAGTAGTCCCCCCAGTAATCCCCCCCAGCAGTGACCCTTGTAGTACCCCCTATAGTGCCCCTAGTAGTAGTACCACTCAGCAGTGCCCCTGTCGTACCCCCTGCAGTGCCCCTAGTAGTACCCCCCAGCAGTGCCCCTTGTAGTACCCCCTGCAGTGCCCCTAGTAGTACCCCCCAGCAGTGCCTCTTGTAGTACCCACTGCAGTGCCCCTAGCAGTAGTACCCCCCCAGCAGTGCCCTTTGTAGTACCCCCTGCAGTGCCCCTAGTAGAACCCCCCAGCAGTGCCCCTTGTAGTACCCCCTGCAGTGCCCCTAGAAGTACCCCCCAGCAGTGCCTCTTGTAGTACCCCCTGCAGTGCCCCTAGCAGTAGTACCCCCCCAGCAGTGCCCTTTGTAGTACCCCCTGCAATGCCTCTAGTAGTAGTACCCCCCAGCAGTGCCCCTTGTAGTACCCCCTGCAGTGCCCCTAGTAGTACCCCCCAGCAGTGCCTCTTGTAGTACCCCCTACATTGCCCCTAGCAGTAGTACCCACCCAGCAGTGCCCTTTGTAGTACCCCCTGCAGTGCCCCTAGTAGCAGTACCCCCCCAGCAGTGCCCTTTGTAGTACCCCCTGCAATGCCCCTAGTAGTAGTAGCCCCCAGCAGTGCCCCTTGTAGTACCCCCTGCAGTTCCCCTAGTAGTACCCCCCAGCAGTGCCTCTTGTAGTACCCCCTGCATTGCCCCTAGCAGTAGTACCCCCCCAGCAGTGCCCTTTGTAGTACCCCCTGCAGTGCCCCTAGTAGCAGTACCCCCCCAGCCGTGCCCTTTGTAGTACCCCCTGCAATGCCCCTAGTAGTAGTACCCCCCAGCAGTGCCCCTAGTAGTACCCCCCAGCAGTGCCCCTAGTAGCAGTACCCCCCTGCAGTGCTCTTTGTAGTACCCCCTGCAGTGCCCCTAGTAGTAGTACCCCCCCAGCAGTGCCCCTTGTAGTACCCCCTGCAGTGCCCCTAATAACCCCCCCTATGCATACACACAAAAAAACAACAACTTCCACTTACCTTAATCCCCGCTCTGTCGTCTGCTCCTCCATCCGGCGTCTTCCCGGGCTGGCCCGCTATGCATGATGGGAGAGATGTCAAGGCGTCTCTCCCATCAGCCACTGCGGGAGCCGGAAGACGGAGGCTGCGGCGGTGGGAGCAGCAGCCGATGAGAGTCTGACTGACTCTCATCGGCCGCTAAAACAAACACACAGCTGCCGGCACCGGTGGCTGTGTGTTTGTGCTGTGTGGTGCAGACGGCACTTATGTGCCGTCCACACTACCACCCTGCCCCAAGCTGATGCAGCAGCACTGAATGTGCTTGCTGTAGAATGGCCAAAGCTGCAGAGCTCCCTCCTCCCGGGAGCAGGTGCCGCCGGCACCTGTTCCCGACAGGGTCATACTGACCCTGTGTGGGGGTCCTCTGTGTGTGGGGGCCCAGGGACGACCGCCCCTGTCGCCCCCCCCCCCTTAATCCGGCCCTGGCTACAGTCAGTGGTATTAGGACTGACTCTCATTGAAATGGTAGATTGTATTAGGGCACCAGAACTTTACCAATAATGGATGAGTAGTTCCTGGGGAAATCCTCTGGCATCCAGACCATCACCCCTGATGAAGCTGAGCGACCATTGCTCAGGGACACGCGTTGAGTCCCAGATCACACTCACTTCCGGACTCCAGTGCTACTTTGGATTACATTGGACTATTTCTTTCTACTTTGGAACTGTATGCAGCCTTTTGGAGGATACTTTTATTTGTGCTTCGACACCATCTCTGATGGATAGATAGATATTAGATCGATAGATATTAGAAAGACAGATAGATATTAGACAGATAGATAGACATTAAATAGATAATAGATAGATAGATAGATAGATAGATAGATAGATAGATAGATAGATAGATAGATAGATAGATATTAGACAGATAGATAGATAAATAGATACATAGGAAATACTGTGATAGATTTTACTGGATATATATATTGTATATATGTTTATATAATATATAATGTATATATACTGTGTATATAATGTATATATACTGTGTATATACTTGAACTGTATGAATTGTGACAATTTCTATGGCTCAAAATTATATAAAATAACATCACAGTGTTGTATTATTTCACACATGACATCGTGAAACAATATATAAAATAAATAGCATCCTATAGCTGGTCACAGAGCTTCCCAAGGATAACAGGCAGAGAACTGCCAGAAAGAAGCAGTAGCTTAGCAGTGATGGTTCATTCACTCTCAGCATGACCATTAGAACGATAATAGTCGCTAAAGTCAAATGGAGTTACAGCTAAAACAGTCTTGTTAAAATGCAATGGACCATTACAAATGCTCCCCAGTGAGTGGAAAAACATTTAGTCATTATTTTAATGCAACTAATCTGGAGTAAGTAAATAACGAGGGGGGAAAGAGCAAAGGTCATACAATTGGAACAAGAGAGAGGAATGTATGAGCCATATTATAAAATGAAGGACAGTCACTGCATTAGAAATAACTCGCACAGGAGGTAGCAAATAATTATTTTAACAGAGATCTGTGATAGGGTGTCATCCCTAAATAATGCATAATTACTAGGAGGAAGTGTCTATTATAAGGCACCCTGGGGCTCCACGAGTAGCAGGATACTTTTTTGGTAGAGGTAGAAACATCTAAGGTATTAGAACAAAGACTTATTTGAAAAATGCAAGTCCGATATACATATCAACAATCCTATAAATAACCCAAGCATTGGTAGCTGAAGTCACACCTAATATGGGTGTTTTTAGGCAGACCATGGGGCCCTAGGCTAGCCACTGATGTTATGGGACGTGTGCACAAGCTTATGGATACTGATGTTATGGGACGTGTGCACAAACTTACCAGAATACTAATTTTTTAGGACATGTGCACACACTTACTGGATACTGATGTGATGGGACGTGTGCACACACTTACTGGATACTAATGTTATGGGTCATGTACACACGCTAACTGGATAGGATACTGATGAAATGGGACATGTGCACACACTACCTGGATACTGATGTTTTAGGGCATGTGCACACATTTACCAGATACTGATGTTATGGGACGTGTGCAGTGCTTGTACACACACTTACTGGATACTGATGTTATGGGACGTGTGCACACACTCACTGGATACTGATGTGATGGAACATGTGCACACACTTACTGGATACTGATGTGATGGAACATGTGCACACACTTACTGGATACTGATGGGATGGGACATGTGCACACACTGGATACTGATGTTATGGGACATGTGAACACACTTACTGGATACTGATGTTATGGGACATGTGCACACACTTACTGGATACTGATGTTATGGGACATGTGCACACACTTACTGGATTCTGATGTTATGGGACATGTGCACACACTTACTGGATACTGAAGTGATGAGACGTGTGCACACACTCACTGGATACAGATGTGATGGGACGTGTGCACACACTAACTGGATACTAATGTTATGCAGGCTTGCCGATATTTAGCTCCCTCCTTCCGGGAGGGAGCTGTCGGGCATGCATGGCTGGGGGTGTGAAGCAGTCAAAGGGGGCGGGGCCCAGCAGGTGACTTAACATTGGGGGCGGAGCATGGGGCGTGGTAGCGCGATCGCGTCATCGTGGCTCCGCCCCCTCTTCACAATGCCGTGATTAATGGCATTCTGCAGCCGGGGGCGGAGCCACGATGACGCGATTCAGCTGCCGGGGGTTTTCACTTATAAGCGCGGGGGGGTGCGGCGATTGCGGACACATTGCCGGGGGCCGGGAGGATTGCCTGTCTTCCCGGGAGGTCGGGAGCGGCACCCGATTTTCGAGAGGCTCCCAACCAAATCGGGAGGGTAGGCAAGTATGATGTTATGGGACGTGTGCTTACTGGATACTAATGTTATGGGACGTGTGCAAACACTTACTGGATACTGATGTGATGGTACATGTGCACACACTTACTAGATACTAATGTTATGGGACGTGTGCACAAACTACCTGGATAGTGATGTTATAGGGCATGTGCACACATTTACCAGATACTGATGGGATGGGACATGTGCACACACTTACTGGATACTGATGTTATGGGATGTGTGCACATACTCACTGGATACTGATGTTATAGGGCATGTGCACTAGGGGTGAGCGGGTTCGGATTTCTGAAATCCGAACCCCCCCGAGCTCCCCCGATCCGAGTCCGATCCGAGTCAGGCTCGACTTTTCCCGCCTGACTCGGATCTGAAATCGAGGCAAAACGTCATCATCCTGCCGTCATAGTCTCATGGGTTTTGGATCCTATATAAGGTACCCGCGTCGGCGCCATTTTCTCACTCGGCTGTGGACAGTGAAGAGGGAGGGTGGGAGTTAGGGCTGGCTGGGCTGTGTAGTGTAGTGTAGTGTAGTGTAGTGTAGTGTAGTGCTGCTGTTGTCCACTACTTCAAAGTCCATAGGGGCTGGTTGTGTTGTGCTGAGCTGCTGTTGTTAATAGGGGCTGTGTCCACTACTTCAAAGTCCATAGGGGCTGACTGGACTGTGTTGTGCAGTCAGTTCTCCATAGGGGCTGTGTCCACTCCAAAGTCCTGTGCAGTGTCCCAGTCCTAAAGGGGTGCTGTAGTGTTGTCCAGGGCGTGCTCTGTCCATCAGGGGTGCTCCCCCCAAGTGCAAAAAAAATAATATATTTTCTGTGTTTGTGAATTGTGTGCGCAGTAGCCGCACGTGCATCAACAAAGTAGTGCCAAGCGTGCGCCTGTGTCATAAGTAAAGGGCCGGCTGGCTTGACCATTAAAGGGTGCTGTAACCCCCAAAGTACACTCCAGTCCAAACCAAAAAAAAAATTATTTTCTTTGTTTGTGAATTGTGTGCGCAGTAGCCGCACGTGCATCAACAAAGTAGTGCCAAGCGTGCGCCTGTGTCATAAGTAAAGGGCCGGCTGGCTTGACCGTTAAAGGGTGCTGTAACCCCCAAAGTACACTCCAGTCCAAACCCCAAAAAAATTATTTTCAGTGTTTGTGAATTGTGTGCGCAGTAGCCGCACGTGCATCAACAAAGTAGTGCCAAGCGTGCGCCTGTGTCATAAGTAAAGGGCCGGCTGGCTTGACAGTTAAAGGGTGCTGTAACTCCCAAAGTACACTCCAGTCCAATCCAAAAAAAAAATTATTTTCTGTGTTTGTGAATTGTGTGCGCAGTAGCCGCACGTGCATCAACAAAGTAGTGCCAAGCGTGCGCCTGTGTCATAAGTAAAGGGCCGGCTGGCTTGACCATTAAAGGGTGCTGTAACCCCCAAAGTACACTCCAGTCCAATCCAAAAAAAAAATTATTTTCTGTGTTTGTGAATTCTGTGCGCAGTAGCCGCATGTGCATCAACAAAGTAATGTCAAGCGTGTGCCTGTGTCAAAAGTACGGGCCGGCTGGCTTGACCGTTAAAGGGTGCTGTAACCCCCAAAGTACACTCCAGTCCAAACCAAAAAAATTTATATTTTCTGTGTTTGTGAATTGTGTGCGCAGTAGCCGCACGTGCATCAACAAAGTAGTGCCAAGCGTGCGCCTGTGTCATAAGTAAAGGGCCAGCTGGCTTGACCATTAAAGGGTGCTGTAACCCCCAAAGTACACTCCAGTCCAAACCAAAAAAAAAATTATTTTCTGTGTTTGTGAATTGTGTGTGCAGTAGCCGCACGTGCATCAACAAAGTAGTGCCAAGCGTGCGCCTGTGTCATAAGTAAAGGGCCAGCTGGCTTGACCGTTAAAGGGTGCTGTAACCCCCAAAGTACACTCCAGTCCAAACCAAAAAAAAAATTATTTTCTGTGTTTGTGAATTGTGTGCGCAGTAGCAGCACGTGCATCAACAAAGTAGTGCCAAGCGTGCGCCTGTGTCATAAGTAAAGGGCCGGCTGGCTTGACCGTTAAAGGGTGCAGTAACCCCCAAAGTACACTCCAGTCCAAACCAAAAAAAATTATTTTCTGTGTTTGTGAATTGTGTGCGCAGTAGCCGCACGTGCATCAACAAAGTAGTGCCAAGCGTGCGCCTGTGTCATAAGTAAAGGGCCGGCTGGCTTGACCATTAAAGGGTGCTGTAACCCCCAAAGTACACTCCAAACCAAAAAAATATATATTTTCTGTGTTTGTGAATTGTGTGCGCAGTAGCCGCACGTGCATCAACAAAGTAGTGCCAAGCGTGCGCCTGTGTCATAAGTAAAGGGCCGGCTGGCTTGACCGTTAAAGGGTGCTGTAACCCCCAAAGTACACTCCAGTCCAAACCAAAAAAATATATATTTTCTGTGTTTGTGACTTGTGTGCACTGTGGCTGCACGTGCGTCAACAAACGAGCAGTGCGAAGCGTGCGCCTGGGTCCCATAAGTAAAGAGCCAGCTGGCTCATTTCTTAAAGGGTGGTGTAACCCACAAAGTGCACTACTCTCCAGCAAAAATAAAAAAAAACTTCTGTGTTTGTGTGCGCTTTAGCCGCACGTATATATCAATATAACATAAATGGAGGACCAAACTTTCTCTGATAAAAATAAAATAGGGAAAGATCAAGAACCACTTCCTCCTAGTGCTGTTGCTGCTGCTGGGAGTTGTTCATCATCCCAGAGAGGAAGTAGGAACATCACTACTTTTACTAAACAATTGACCCTCCAACAGTCCCTAGCGATGAGGATGAAGTACGACAGCAGTCATCCTGAAGCAAAACGTATAACTGAGGCCTTGACTGCTATGTTGGTGTTAGACGTGCGTCCGGTATCCGCCATTAGTGCAGTGGGATTTAGACAATTGATGGAGGTAGTGTGTCCCCGGTTCCAAATCCCGTCTAGATTCCACCTGCATCCTCAAAGCAGCAGCGACAAGCGTGCGTCTGTCTGTTAAAGGGTGGTGACACCCTCAAAGTGTGCTACACAAACAATAAAAGTATTGTTCTTTTTTTTCTGTCTTTGTGAATTGTGTGGGCTGTAGTCGCACTTGCATCCTCAAAGCAGCAGCGACAAGCATGCGTCTGTCTGTTAAAGGGTGGTGTAGCTCTCAAAGTGCTCCAAAAAATAAAAAAACTATTTTTTTAATGTGTTTGTGACTTGTGTGCGATGTAGCCGCACTAACATCCTCAAAGCAGCAGCGACAAGCGTGCGTCTGTCTGTTAAAGGGTGGTGTAACCCTCAAAGTGCGCTCCACAAACAATAAAAATATTCTTCTTTTTTTTTCTGTCTTTGTGAATTGTGTGGGCTGTAGCCGCACTTGCATCCTCAAAGCAGCAGCGACAAGCGTGCGTCTGTCTGTTAAAGGATTACATCGGTGACAGCATCCAAGTAGGCATGTCAGACAGTCCGTACCTGTACTGGCAGTAAAAAGAAGCAATTTGGAGGTCCCTGTACAAACTGGCTCTATTTTACCTGAGTTGCCCCCCCTCCAGTGTGTACTCCGAAAGAGTGTTTAGTGCAGCCGGGAACCTTGTCAGCAAAAGGCGTAGGAGGTTGCTTCCACAAAATGTGGAGAAGATGATGTTCATAAATTATCAACTCTTCCAGGGAGACCAGCCTCCAGAACGTACAGAGGGACCTGTGGTTGTGGATTCCAGCGGGGACGAATTAATACTCTGTGAGGATGAGGATTTACACACTGAAGAGGGTGAGGAATCGGTGGATGAGGAGGATGAGAATGACATCTTGCCTCCGAAGAGCCAGTTTGTGCAGGGACAGATTAATTGCCAGCTTGTTTTGTGGGGGCCCAAACGAACCAATCATTTCAGCCACAGTTGTGTGGCAGACCCTGGCGCTGAAATGATTGGTTTGTTAAAGTGTGCATGTCCTGTTTATACAACATAAGGGTGGGTGGGAGAGCCCAAGGACAATTCCATCTTGCACCTCTTTTTTTTCTTTGCATTATGTACAGTTTGGGGCCTAGTTTTTCAAACTGCCATCCTGTCTGCCACTGCAGTTTCACGCCTAGATGGGTCACGTGTTTGTGCCGCCCACTCGTGTCGCTTAGCATAGTCATCCAGCTACCTTGGTGCAACCTTTTGGACATAAAAACACTATTGTGAGGTGTGAGGTGTTCAGAATAGACTGGAAATGAGTGGAAATTAAGGTTATTGAGGTTAATAATAGCATAGGAGCAGAAAAACCTACAAATTCTGTGATTTTAGCTGTTTTTATGCTTTTTTAAAAAAAAATACAGATCCAAAACACAAAACCCAGAACCCAAAACACGGAAGGGTGGTTTTGGCAAAACCAATCCAGATCCAAAACACGAAGAAAGATCCAGATCCAAAACCAAAACACAAAACACGAAAAGTGGCCGGTGCACACCCCTAATGTGCACACACTTACTGGATACTGATGGTATGGGACGTGTGCACACACTTACTGGATACTGATGGGATGCGACGTGTGCACAAACTACCTGGATACAGATGTTTCAGGGCATGTGCACACATTTATCAGACACTGATGAGATGGGGCATGTGCACACACTTACTGGATACTGATGCTATGGGACGTGTGCACACACTCACTGGATACTGATGTTATAGGACGTGTGCACACACTTACAGGATACTGATGAAATGGGACATGTGCACACACTTACTGGATACTGATGGGATGCGATGTGAGCACACACTACCTGGATACTGATGTTTTAGGGCATGTGCACACATTTACCAGATACTGATGTTATGGGACGTGTGCACACACTTACTGGATATTGATGAAATGGGACATGTGCACACACTTACTGGATACTGATGGGATGCGACATGTGCACACACTACCTGGATACTGATGTTTTAGGGCATGTGCACACATTTACCAGATTCTAATGTTATAGGACGTGTGCACACACTTACTGGATACTGATGTGATGGGACGTGTGCACACACTTACTGGATACTGATGAAATGGGACATGTGCACACACTTACTGGATACTGATGGGATGCGACATGTGCACACACTACCTGGATACTGATGTTTTAGGGCATGTGCACACATTTACCAGATTCTAATGTTATGGGACGTGTGCACACACTTACTGGATACTGATGTGATGGGACGTGTGCACACACTTACTGGATACTGATGAAATGGGACATGTGCACACACTTACTGGATACTGATGGGATGCGACGTGTGCACACACTACCTGGATACTGATGTTTTAGGGCATGTGCACACATTTACCAGATACTGATGTTATGGGATGTGTACACACACTTACTGGATACTGATGTTATGGGACACACTTACTAGATACTGATGGGACGGAACACGTGCACACACTCAATGGATACTGATGTGATGGGACATGTGCACACATTTACTGGATACTGATGTTATGAGATGTGTGCACACACTTACTGGATACTGATGGGATGGGACGTGTGCACAGACTTACTGGATACTGATGTTATAGGGCATGTGCACATATTTACTAGATACTGATGGGAAGGGACGTGTGCACACACTCACTGGATACTGATGTGATGGGACGTGTGCACACACTCACTGGATACTGATGTGATGGGACGTGTGCACACACTTACTGGATACTGATGTTATGGGACGTGTGCACACAATTTCTGGATATTGATGTTATGGGACATGTGCACACACTTACTGGATACTGATGTTATGGGACGTGTGCACACACTTACTGGATACTGAAGTTATGGGACGTGTGCACACACTTACTGGATACTGATGTTATGTGACGTGTGCACACAATTTCTGGATACTGATGTTATGGGACGTGTGCACACACTTACTGGATACTGATGTTATGGGACGTGTGCACACACTTACTGGATACTGATGTGATGGGACGTGTGCACACACTTACTGGATACTGATGTTATGGGACATGTGCACACACTTTCTGGATACCGATGTTATGGGACATGTGCACACACTTACTGGATACTGATGTGATGGAACATGTGCACACACTTACTGGATACTAATGTTAAGGGACGTGTGCTTACTGGATACTAATGTTATGGGACATGTGCACACACTTACTGGATACTGATGTGATGGTACATGTGCACACATTTACTAGATACATAGTTATGGGACGTGTGCACAAACTACCTGGATAGTGATGTTATAGGGCATGTGCACACATTTACCAGATACTGATGGGATGGGACATGTGCACACACTTACTGGATACTGATGTTATGGGACGTGTGCACATACTCACTGGATACTGATGTTATAGGGCATGTGCACACACTTACTGGATACTGATGGTATGGGACGTGTCCACACACTTACTGGATACTGATGGGATGCGACGTGTGCACACACTACCTGGATACTGATGTTTCAGGGCATGTGCACACATTTACCAGATACTGATGGGATGGGGCATGTGCACACACTTACTGGATACTGATGCTATGGGACGTGTGCACACACTCACTGGATACTGATGTTATGGGACGTGTGCACACACTTACTGGATACTGATGAAATGGGACATGTGCACACACTTACTGGATACTGATGGGATGCGACGTGAGCACACAGTACCTGGATACTGATGTTTTAGGGCATGTGCACACATTTACCAGATACTGATGTTATGGGACGTGTGCACACACTTACTGGATACTGATGAAATGGGACATGTGCACACACTTACTGGATACTGATGGGATGCGACATGTGCACACACTACCTGGATACTGATGTTTTAGGGCATGTGCACACATTTACCAGATACTGATGTTATGGGATGTGTGCACACACTTACTGGATACTGATGTGATGGGAGGTGTGCACACACTTACTGGATACTGATGAAATGGGACATGTGCACACACTTACTGGATACTGATGGGATGCGACGTGTGCACACACTACCTGGATACTGATGTTTTAGCGCATGTGCACACATCTACCAGATACTGATGTTATGGGATGTGTACACACACTTACTGGATACTGATGTTATGGGACGTGTGCACACACTTACTAGATACTGATGGGACGGAACACGTGCACACACTCAATGGATACTGATGTGATGGGACATGTGCACACATTTACTGGATACTGATGTTATGAGATGTGTGCACACACTTACTGGATACTGATGGGATGGGACGTGTGCACAGACTTACTGGATACTGATGTTATAGGGCATGTGCACATATTTACTAGATACTGATGGGATGGGACGTGTGCACACACTCACTGGATACTGATGTGATGGGACGTGTGCACACACTCACTGGATACTGATGTGATGGGACGTGTGCACACACTTACTGGATACTGATGTTATGGGACGTGTGCACACAATTTCTGGATACTGATGTTATGGGACGTGTGCACACACTTACTGGATACTGATGTTATGGGACGTGTGCACACACTTTCTGGATACTGATGTTATGGGACGTGTGCACACACTTACTGGATACTGATGTTATGGGACATGTGCACACACTTACTGGATACTGATGTGATGGGACGTGTGCACACACTTACTGGATACTGATGTTATGGGACATGTGCACACACTTTCTGGATACTGATGTTATGGGACATGTGCACACACTTACTGGATACTGATGTGATGGTATATGTGCACACACTTACTATATACTAATGTTATGGGACATGTGCACACACTTACTGGATACTGATGTGATGGTACATGTGCACACACTTACTAGATACTAATGTTATGGGACGTGTGCACAAACTACCTGGATAGTGATGTTATAGGGCATGTGCACACATTTACCAGATACTGATGGGATGGGACATGTGCACACACTTACTGGATACTGATGATATGGGACGTGTGCACATACTCACTGGATACTGATGTTATAGGGCATGTGCACACACTTACTGGATACTGATGGAATGGGACGTGTCCACACACTTACTGGATACTGTTGGGATGCGACGTGTGCACACACTACCTGGATACTAATGTTTCAGGGCATGTGCACACATTTACCAGATACTGATGGGATGGGGCATGTGCACACACTTACTGGATACTGATGCTATGGGACGTGTGCACACACTCACTGGATACTGATGTTATGGGACGTGTGCACACACTTACTGGATACTGATGAAATGGGACATGTGCACACACTTACTGGATACTGATGGGATGTGACGTGAGCACACACTACCTGGATACTGATGTTTTAGGGCCTGTGCACACATTTACCAGATACTGATGTTATGGGACGTGTGCACACTCTTTCTGGATACTGATGTTAAGGAAAGTGTGCACACACTTACTGGATACTGATGAAATGGGACATGTGCACACACTTACTGGATACTGATGGGATGCGACATGTGCACATACTGCCTGGATACTGATGTTTTAGGGCATGTGCACACATTTACCAGATACTGATGTTAAGGGATGTGTGCACACACTTACTGGATACTGATGTGATGGGACGTGTGCACACACTTACGGGATACTGATGATATGGGACATGTGCACACACTTACTGGATACTGATGGGATGCGACGTGTGCACACATTACCTGGATACTGATGTTTTAGGGCATGTGCACACATTTACCAGATACTGATGTGATGGGATGTGTACACACACTTACTAGATACTGATGGGACGGAACATGTGCACACACTCAATGGATACTGATGTGATGGGACATGTGCACACATTTACTGGATACTGATGTTATGAGATGTGTGCACATACTTACTGGATACTGATGGGATGGGACGTGAGCACACACTACCTGGATACTGATGTTTTAGGGCATGTGCACACATTTACCAGATACTGATGTTATGGGACGTGTGCACACACTTACTGGATACTGATGGGATGGGACGTGTGCACACACTTACTGGATACTGATGGGATGGGATGTGTACACACACTGGATACTGATGTTGTGAGACGTGTGCATGCACTTACTGGATACTGATGGGATGGGACGTGTGCACACACTTACTGGATACTGATGTTATAGGGTTTGTGCACACATTTACTAGATTCTGATGGGATGGGACGTGTGCACACACTTACTGGATACTGATGGGATGGGACGTGTGCACACACTGGATACTGATGGGATGGGACGTGTGCACACATTTACTAGATACTGATGGGATGGGACGTGTGCACACACTTACTGGATATTGATGGAATACTGATGGGATGGGACGTGTGCACACACTTACTGGATTCTAATGTTATAGGGCATGTCCACATATTTACTAGATACTGATGGGATGGGACATGTACACACACTTACTGGATACTGATGGGATGGGACGTGTGCACACACTTACTGGATACTGAAGTTAAGAGTGGATGCGGGGAGGATCCCGACAAGCTGGATGCCGTCTGCGGAAACCCCGGCATTGGAATCCCGAAAACCGTGACAACGCCGCAGAAATCCCAACATGACTCGGGATGCCGACATCGGGATCCCGATAGATGGCATCCCATTCATAAGGACATTGCGGAAAGGTGGGGATCATCTGCGAGGAGATGATGACTTTGGTTTTAGCGCCCCGGGGGGAGTTAGCGTTAGGCTCCGGGCAGGGGGAGTTAGGTTAAGGCACCACAGGGGGGGTTATTATAGGGTTAGGCACTAAGGGGGAAGGGTTAGGGTTAGGCACTTACCGGGAGGGTTAGGGTGTGGGGTAGGGAGTGTTAGTATTAGGGTACAGGAAAGGATGGTTAGGGGGTAAATAGGACAGGGGAACATTACTTACTGTTCCCCTGTCGGGATTAGAACCATCGGGATGCCACTGTCAGAGCACTGACAGCCGGCATCCTGTCCATCGGTATTTCATACCGATTCCATTATGAAACGGGTGCACACACTTACTGGATACTGATACTTACCCATTTAGCGAGCAACAGTGGGCCTGATTCAGACCTGGACGCTAAGAAGCATTCGCTCGATGCTGCCGATGGTTTGCATTGTGCGCATGCATCGCAGTGCGCATGCCGAGCCAGCTACTGCGATCGGGAATCGTGCACTTATAGCAAAAAGACTAAGCGTCACCTTGAGTGACAGATAGTGCCGTTTGTGGGTGGTAACAGGGGAAGGTGGTTGTGAACTGGGGAGTGGATGTACGAACGCAGGCGTGTCTGGGCGTCTAAACGGTGTTTTAGGGGTGTGCATAATTAGCAAAGAAGCGTCATCGTACACGTCACTTGGTTGGATTTTAGACAGCACTGATCGCAGTGCTTGCTCCGATGGTTCTTGATGTTACTGATTAATCATACACTTCCTGGAGATGACGTGTGTTAAGAAAGGAAAGTGTGCGTATTTATACACCTGTGTCCACTCTCTGCCGTCACTCTCTAAGACATAGAGGGCGTTCTTATGCCACACAATGCGATCGCGGATTTGCATACCCGGTCCCTTTTGGCAGCGAGCGATCGCGACTTAGCGTCCGGGTCAGAATCAGGCCCAGTGTTCGGTAAGGGGCTGGGGGCAATGACGCGATCCGCACTGCATCGTGTCATCGTCGCCCCGCCCCCTGCTTTGCAATGCCAGCAATATCGGCATTGCAAAGCTGGGGGCGGGTCTGTGATGATGAAGATGCTCCCAACAATCCTGCGTTTTCATGGCCACCTCCCATTGCCCCTCTCAAACGGTTCTGGCCTGTCTATCACTTTGCAAATAAATCCTCATTGTAAGTGATATTGGTAACGACTAGGGGTGTGCACCGGCCACTTTTCGTGTTTTGTGTTTTGGTTTTGGATCTTTCTTCGTGTTTTGGATCTGGATTGGTTTTGCCAAAACCACCCTTTTTGGGTTCTGGGTTTTGTGTTTTGGAACTGTATTTATTTTAAAAAAAAGCATAAAAACAGCTAAAATCACAGAATTTGTGGGTTTTTTTGCTCCTATGCTATTATTAACCTCAATGACCTTAATTTCCACTCATTTCCAGTCTATTCTGAACACCTCACAATAGTGTTTTTATGTCCAAAAGGTTACACCAAGGTAGCTGGATGACTATGCTAAGCGATACGAGTGGGCGGCACAAACACGTGGCCCATCTAGGAGTGGCACTGCAGTGGCAGACAGGATGGCAGTTTGAAAAACTAGGCCCCAAACTGTACATAATGCAAATGCAAAGAAAAAAAAGAGGTGCAAGATGGAATTGTCCTTGGGCCGTTGGGCCCTCCCACCCACCCTTATGTTGTATAAACAGGACATGAACACTTTAACAAAGCAATCATTTCAGCGCCAGGGTCTGCCACACAACTGTGGCTGAAATGATTGGTTCGTTTGGGCCCTCACAAAACAAGCTGGCAATTAATCTGTCCCTGCACAAACTGGCTCTACGGAGGCAAGATGTCGCCCTCATCCTCCTCATCCACCGATTCCTCACCCTCTTCAGTGTTGTGTACATCCTCATCCTCACAGAGTATTAACTCGTCCCCACTGGAATCCACCACCACAGGTCCCTCTGTACGTTCTGGAGGCTGGTCTCCCTGGAAGAGTTGATAATTCATTTTTATGAACATCATCTTCTCCACATTTTGTGGAAGCAACCTCCTACGCCTTTCGCTGACAAGGTTCCCGGCTGCACTAAACACTCTTTCGGAGTACACACTGGAGGGGGGCAACTCAGGTTAAATAGAGCCAGTTTGTACAGGGGCCTCCAAATAGCCTATTTTTCCTACCAGTACAGGTACGGACTGTCTGACATGCCTACTTGGATGCTGTCACCGATGTAATCCTTTAACAGACAGACGCATGCTTGTCGCTGCTGCTTTGAGGATGCAGGTGCGGCTACAGCCCACACAATTCACAAAGACAGAAAAAAAAGAAGAATTTTTTATTTTTGTGGAGCGCACTTTGAGGGTTACACCACCCTTTAACAGACAGACGCACGCTTGTCGCTGCTGCTTTGAGGATGCAGGTGCGGCTACTGCGCATACATTTCATACACAAACACAAAAAAAAAAAGAAGATTCATTTATTTTGTTGGAGCGCACTTTGGGGGTAACACCACCCTTTAACAGACAGATGCACGCTTGTCGCTGCTGCTTTGAGGATGCTGGTGCAGCTACAGCCCACACAATTCACACAGACAGAAAAAAAAAGAATTTTTTATTTTTTGTGGAGTGCACTTTGAGGGTTACACCACCCTTTAACAGACAGACGCATGCTTGTCGCTGCTGCTTTAAGGATGCAGGTGCGGCTACAGCCCACACATTTCACAAAGACAGAAAAAAAAAGAATTTTTTTATTGTTTGTGGCGTGCACATTGAGGGTTACACCACCCTTTAACAGACATACGCAGAGCTTGTCGCTGCAGCTTTGAGGATGCTGGTGCGGCTACTGCGCATACATTTCACACACAAACACAGAAAAAAAGAAGATTATTTTGTTTTGTTGGAGCGCACTTTGGGGGTAACACCACCCTTTAACAGACAGACGCACGCTTGTCGCTGCTGCTTTGAGGACAGTATCATATGCAGTGACAGTAGACTTGTCAGAAATTGTTGGCACGTCCTTCAGTCCGGACCAGATGTCCAAACCGGCCCTTGACTTATGACACAGGCGCACGCTTGGCGCTGCTACTGTGTTGATGCACGTGCGGCTACATCACACACAGGTCACAAACACAGAAAAAAAATGTTTTTTATTTTTTGGAGCACTTTGGGGGTTACACCACCCTTTAACAGACTTATGGGACACAGGCGCACGCTTGGCGCTACTCCTTTGTTGATGCACGTGCAGCTACAGTGCACACAATTCACATAGACAGAAAAAAAAATATTTTTTATTGTTTGTGGAGCGCACTTTGAGGGTTACACCACCCTTTAACAGACAGACGCACGCTTGTCGCTGCTGCTTTGAGGATGCAGGTGCGGCTACCGCCCACACAATTCACAAAGACAGGGAAAAAAATAAGAATTTTTTTATTGTTTGTGGAGTGCACTTTGAGGGTTACACCACCCTTTAACAGACAGATGCATGCTTGTCACTGCTGCTTTGAGGATGCAGGTGCTGCTACAGCCCACACAATTCACAAAGACAGAAAAAAAAGAATATTGTTTTATTTTTTGTGGAGCGCACTTTGAGGGTTACACCACCCTTTAACAGACAGACGCACGCTTGTCGCTGCTGCTTTGAGGATGCAGGTGCGGCTACAGCCCACACATTTCACAAAGACAGAAAAAAAAAGAATAATTTTTTTATTGTTTGTGGAGCGCACTTTGAGGGTTACACAACCCTTTAACAGACAGACGCACGCTTGTCGCTGCTGCTTTGAGGATGCAGGTGTGGCTACTGCGCATACATTTCACACACAAACACAGAAAAAGAGAAGATTATTTTATTTTGTTGGAGCGCACTTTGGGGGTAACACCACCCTTTAACAGACAGACGCACGCTTGTCGCTGCTGCTTTGAGGACAGTATCATATGCAGTGACAGTAGACTTGTCAGAAATTGTTGGCACGTCCTTCAGTCCGGACCAGATGTCCAAACCGGCCCTTGACTTATGATACAGGCACACGCTTGGCGCTGCTACTGTGTTGATGCACGTGCAGCTACATCGCACACAAGTCACACAGAAAAAAAAATGTTTTTTATTTTTTGGAGCACTTTGGGGGTTACACCACCCTTTAACAGACTTATGGGACACAGGCGCACGCTTGGCGCTACTCCTTTGTTGATGCACGTGCAGCTACAGCCCACACAATTCACAAAGACAGAAAAAAAGAAGAATTTTTTTATTGTTTGTGGAGCGCACTTTGAGGGTTACTCCACCCTTTAACAGACAGATGCATGCTTGTCGCTGCTGCTTTAAGGATGCAGGTGCGGTACAGCCCACACATTTCACAAAGACAGAAAAAAAAAGAATTTTTTTATTGTTTGTGGAGCACACTTTGAGGGTTACACCACCCTTTAACAGACAGACGCATGCTTGTCGCTGCTGCTTTAAGGATGCAGGGGCGGCTACAGCCCACACATTTCACAAAGACAGAAAAAAAAAGAAGAATTTTTTTATTGTTTGTGGAGCGCACTTTGAGGGTTACACCACCCTTTAACAGACAGACGCATGCTTGTCGCTGCTGCTTTGAGGATGCAGGTGGAATCTAGACGGGATTTGGAACCGGGGACACACTACCTCCATCAATTGTCTAAATCCCACTGCACTAATGGCGGATACCAGACGCACGTCTAACACCAACATAGCAGTCAAGGCCTCAGTTATACGTTTTGCTTCAGGATGACTGCTGTCGTACTTCATCCTCATCGCTAGGGACTGTTGGAGGGTCAATTGTTTAGTAAAAGTAGTGGTGTTCCTACTTCCTCTCTGGGATGATGAACAACTCCCAGCTGCAGCAACAGCACTTGGAGGAAGTGGTTCTTGATGTTTACCTATTTTATTTTTATCGGAGAAAGTTTGGTCCTCCATTTATGTTATATTGATATATACGTGCGGCTAAGGCGCACACAAACGCAGAAAATATTTTTTTATTTTTGCTGGACAGTAGTGCACTTTGTGGGTTACACCACCCTTTAAGAAATGAGCCAGCTGGCCCTTTACTTATGGAACACAGGTGCATGCTTGGCGCTGCTCCTTTGTTGATGCACGTGCAGCCACAGTGCACACAATTCACAAACACAGAAAAAAAAATTTTATTTTGTTTGGAGTGCCCTTTGGGGGTTACAGCACCCTTTAGCGGTCAATCCGCCGGCCCTTTATTTATGGGACACAGGCGCACGCTTGGCACTACTTTGTTGATATGCACGTGCGGCTACTGCGCACACAATTCACAAACACAGAAAATATTTTTTTATTTTGTTTGGAGTGTATTTTGGAGGTTACAGCACCCTTTAACGGTCAAGCCAGCTGGCCCTTTACTTATGACACAGGTGCACGCTTGGCACTACTTTGTTGATGCACGTGTGGCTACTGCGCACACAATTCACAAACACAGAAATTATTTTTTTATTTTGTTTGGAGTGTACTTTTGGGGTTACAGCACCCTTTAATGGTCAAGCCAGCCGGCCCTTTACTTATGACACAGGCGTACGCTTGGCACTACTTTGTTGATGCACGTGCGGCTACTGCGCACACAATTCACAAACAAAAAAAATATATTTTTTTATTTTGTTTGGAGTGCCCTTTGGGGGTTACAGCACCCTTTAGTGGTCAATCCAGCCGGCCCTTTATTTATGGGACACAGGCGCACGCTTGGAACTACTTTGTTGATGCACGTGCGGCTACTGCGCACACAATTCACAAACACAAAAAAATATATTTTTTTATTTTGTTTGGAGTGTCCTTTGGGGGTTACAGCACCCTTTAACGGACAAGCCAGCCGGCCTTTTACTTATGGGACACAGGCGCACGCTTGGCTCTGCTCCTTTGTTGATGCACGTGCAGCACAGCACAACACTACACTGCACTACACTACACAGCCCAGCCAGCCCTAACTCCCACCCTCCCTCTTCACTGTCCACAGCCGAGTGAGAAAATGGCACCAACACGGGTACCTTATATAGGATCCAAAACCCGCGAGACCCGGAAGGCGGGATGATGACGTTTTGCCTCGTTTTCAGATCCAAGTCAGGCAGGAAAAGTCGAGCCTGACTCGGATCGGCCTCGGATCGGGGGGGTTCGGATTTCAGAAATCCGAACCCGCTCACCCCTAGTAACGACACTTGGCACATGCTCAGTGCGACTCTGATGCATGGGCAGATAATTTATCAACTGCATAAACATCAGCAAACGTTATCCATACTCTGTCCTGAGGTTATGGTGTCCCTGATGGAAGGACTTACCTCTGTGCTCATATATAGTTCTGGCAGGGGCGTTTCTAGAAAGGAAGGGGCCTGTGTGCAGTCTCCGACACGGGCCCCCACCTCTCAGCCCGGTGGCCGACACCACACCTAGCTGTGCGCGGCCAGCGCCGGAGTTATAGACTCTGGGCACTAGAGTGTGCCCAGAGTCTATAGTGTCTGCACAGGTCACCGGGAAAATGGCCGTGGCGGCCATTTTCCCTGTACTGCGCATGCGCAAATGATGGGAAAATGGCCTTCGCAGCCATTTTCCAGTTGTTTTACAGTGCTGGACACCCGCGCCGAGGTGGGCCTCTGGAGAGGTAAGTATTATTATGGGTACAGGGTGTGGGGTGCGGGGCCCCCCTGGACCCAGGGGCCCATGTTCCCCGCACACCCTGCATCCATTATAGATACGCCCCTGGGTGCTGGGTTGTAAATAACAAATAAGAAGAGCTGTCACTGGAGAGGTTCATGTTGCTCATAAACTGAACCACCATTATAGAAGCTTTTGTGTTGATGTTGCGCTTCTGTGCCCTCTGAAGGGAAATTGTGACCCCCAAGTAGGGGTGTATCTACGGAACCAAGCGCCCCTGGCAATGTAATGGACTGGTGCCCCCCTCTATGCAGTGCCCCCAGTAGTAACCCTCCAGTAACAATCGCCCTATGCTGCATTGCCCCAAGTAGTCCCCCCTATACAGTGCCCCCAGTAGTAGACCCCAGTTGTAGTCCCCCCTATACAGTGCCACCAGTAGTGGCAACCCCCCCTAAGTTGCCCCCAGTAGTGGCCACCCCCCTAAATTACCCCTAGTAGTGGCCACCCCTATACAGTGCCCCCAGTAGTGGCCACCCCCCTAAATTGTCCCCAGTAGTGGCCACTCCTATACAGAGCCCCCAGTAGCAGGCACCCCCCATAAAGTGCCCCCAGTAGTGGCCACCCCTATTTCAGTGCCCCCAGTAGTGGCCACCCCTATACAGAGCCCCCAGTAGCGGGAACCCCCCCCCATAAATTGCCTCCAGTAGCAGCCACCCCCTATTTCAGTGCCCCCCCTACACACACAAAGAAAAAAATATATAACTTACCTGATCCCCGCTCCTGACGCGACCGCCGCTGTCCAGTCAGAGTCCCACCCGCTCTTCTCCTGCATGGGAGAAACGTCATACGTCATGACGTCCCTCCCATCACATGCTGCGGGTGGAGCCAGCACACGGTGCTCATTAGTGAGCTCCAGCCGGCTCCCTCCGCGGACAACGCAGCCGCTGGCAGCTGTGTGTTTGTAAACTGTGTAGGGCAGACCGCTCTCACTGCGGTCTGCCCTACAGTTGTGGGACCGGGGGACTTGTCCACCCCTTGGCTGCTGGTGGCACTTCCGGATGGCGCCCCCCCCCTTTGGTTGGCGCCCCTGGCGAGTGCCATCCTGGCCAATGGGTAGATACGCCCCTGCCCCCAAGAAGCACATCCTGATGTTATAAAGAACAATCTACATTTGGCTGAGCATAAAAAACACTAGGGGTAAATTTACTAATATTCGAGTCTGATCGAGTTTTTTTTTTTGTAAACTCGATTTGCATGGCCGAAACTCGGGTGATTTTCCCGTTTTTAAACTTGCAAATTTACTAAGAAGTGAGTTTAGCTGAAAGTGAGTTTTCCGATGGTGAAGCAGATCGAGATTTCTCCCACGAGTACCAAGTTTAGATGAGATTACTCACCCGAGATTGTAGTGTTTTCTCTCTGCAAAACTCTCCCCAGCTAGCGGCCTGTTCATATCAGTGCGACATGTGATGGCTGCTTGTGTGTTATAGATATAGATTTATTTGGGGCAGCTAGCGCTCACCTATAGATTTAGGTCTGTTTGTAAATAAATAGCTTGGAACAGAAAAAATATATATTTTTCAATAAAAATACGGTTTTAGGGTGAATGAAAATCAATAAAGAATTGCTCTGTCACTGGTATAAAAGGTGAAATTTTATTGTAATATTAGGTTCACAATTATATAGTCAAAACAGATTCACAAAGACTAACAGGGAAACATCAAGGGAAAGGGGAGGGATGACAGTGAAGGACGGTGTAAAAAAAAAAATATATATATATATATACTGTATAGAAAAAAAAAATTGTGTATACAAATGAAAATAAAAATAAAAACAAGTATAAAAAAATGTCAGTTTCAAAAAAATCAAATCTTGTAAACAAGGTAAGTGAATAAATGACGTTCCAATGGTTGAGATGTAAAGTCAGAAATAAATGTTCTTATCCTAAATGCATGTTTTTTATGTGTGACACTTCCTCTTATGAGTCCGGAGTTATATTGCTGTTATCCGCAATACAGGCTGTCAGTTCTGCAGTAACTGACAGCCTCGCCCAGCACTGAAGGGGTGGTGAGGTAAGTGTTTAGGATAGCACTCACATACACATAATACTTACCTGTTGCCAGCTGGTCTGGCCCCTTGTCCCATGTAGAATCAGATTGGAGGTAAAGCGGAAAGGTGCGCTAGCGTTCAACCAATTAATACCCTGGATCCAATTTGGCAGCTATCACAGTGGGCTCTGCTTCCCACAAACAATCAGCAAACAGAAGAAAACAAATAGTGAAGCGTCGTGTAGAATTCAGTAAAATAATTTATTAAACATTTGATGCATAATATTCCTAAAATGGCATAATGATGTTCTCAGCCAAGGACTAAGAAGGAAGTTATAAGCTTAAAAGGTATTGCTAACAAGATGTAATGATACACACTGTTTCAATTTCTAAAGCTCTGTATAAACATATATATAAAAAGCATTGAAGGTTTTGTATATATCAAAGCAGTAATTTCTTGTGAGGTTATTTAGGATGAAAGTTGCTAATTAGCCACATTATTGATATGTGGTAATGCACAATACATATCAGAACAATAGGTTCCTGTAGGGTATTTTAAAAATGAAGGTCAATAATAACCTGCACTATTAAATGCATGGCAGTCCGTAGTACACTATGGCACAGTTACCGAGCAGGATAAGTTTCCAACTTCAATGTTTCCAAATTATACTAATTATTATTATTATTATTATTATTATTATTATTATTATTATTATTATTATTATTATTATTATTATTATCGTTTATTTATATGGCGCCACAAGTGTTCCGCAGCGCCTTACAAAGTACATAAACAGATTGATTTACACAGTGACTTACAGTACAGTACAGTACAATACAATACATTACAGGACATGGATAATATACATTGCTACATTCACGACCATAGCACCCAGATAAGCAACAATGCAAAGCAACCAAGTGTTAGGTACCCTGGTAGAGAGTAAGACGTAGATGAATGTAACCCCCCTTTCATCTGAGTGGTGGTTACCTGCATTGTATGTAATATATTTATATTATATACAGCATATAGTAATTTATCTTAAAGTGGCTTGTGCATTAAAGGATCTATGGATATATTTGTGTAGGGAAAATGTAACCCCCATTGTCATTTGTACTTATGTCAGCAATGAAGGGGTTAATGTAAATGCTACCAGTATTGGTTGATTTGAAGGGAGGTTGCCATGGCAGCTGAGAAGGCACTATATACAGCTGTGGGGCACTGAGAAGGCACTATATACAGCTGTGAGGCACTGAGAAGGCACTATATACAGCTGTGGGGCACAGAAGGCACTATATACAGCTGTGGGGCACTGAGAAGGCACTGTATACAGCTGTGGGGCACTGAGAAGGCACTGTATACAGCTGTGGGGCACTGAGAAGGCACTATATACAGCCGTGGGGCACTGAGAAGGCACTGTATACAGCCGTGGGGCACTGAGAAGGCACTGTATACAGCTGTGGGGCACTGAGAAGGCACTGTATACAGCTGTGGGGCACTGAGAAGGCACTGTATACAGCTGTGGGGCACTGAGAAGGCACTATATACAGCTGTGGGGCACTGAGAAGGCACTATATACAGCTGTGGGGCACTGAGAAGGCACTATATACAGCTGTGGGGCACTGAGAAGGCACTATATACAGATGTGGGGCACTGAGAAGGCACTATATACAGCTGTGGGGCACTGAGAAGGCACTATATACAGCTGTGGGGCACTGAGAAGGCACTATATACAGCTGTGGGGCACTGAGAAGGCACTATATACAGCTGTGGGGCACTGAGAAGGCACTATATACAGCTGTGGGGCACTGAGAAGGCACTATATACAGCTGTGGGGCACTGAGAAGGCACTATATACAGCTGTGGGGCACTGAGAAGGCACTATATACAGCTGTGGGGCACTGAGAAGGCACTATATACAGCTGTGGGGCACTTAGAAGGCACTATATACAGCTGTGGGGCACTGAGAAGGCACTATATACAGCTGTGGGGCACTGAGAAGGCACTATATACAGCTGTGGGGCACTGAGAAGGCACTATATACAGCTGTGGGGCACTGAGAAGGCACTATATACAGCTGTGGGGCACTGAGAAGGCACTATATACAGCTGTGGGGCACTGAGAAGGCACTATATACAGCTGTGGGGCACTGAGAAGGCACTATATACAGCTGTGGGGCACTGAGAAGGCACTATATACAGCTGTGGGGCACTGAGAAGGCACTATATACAGCTGTGGGGCACTGAGAAGGCACTATATACAGCTGTGGGGCACTGAGAAGGCACTATATACAGCTGTGGGGCAAGCAGGAGGACAGTTGGTGTGAGGTAATTGCCTGGAGAGGGAGAGACCTGCTAGCTCCCCTACATATGATGAGGGGAAAGGGAGAGGTAGTAGCCTGAGTGAGGGGACAAGCTCCAGCAATGGTGACACCCGCAGATATCACAGATATAGGGAGAGGGCTGGTGACCCTCCCAGGAGCAGAATACGAGGAACATGCTAAAATGGCTGCCAGAGTGTGAGCAGAAGTCTGAGGTACTGTAATAGTGGAACATAGAGGAGGCACCTGCAGTGTGAGGCCTGCAGCCACATTTGAGGGAGACACTGCCAATAAAAACCTGCTACCAGTCACACTTATATTATTACTGCCCTGATCCACATCAAATTTTTCGTCAGCAAGGCATCTGTACTACATATCACTGGCCAGCCCACAAGCTTATTAACAGGGACTTTTATATTAAATATTATTGAAATCCAGGCTTGGAATAGTGGGCCTGATTCAGAGCTGAATGCTCTGACCAGAGCGCTCGCTCTGAATCAGGGCCCTCCTACCTTTTTTTGGAGCGTCCTCATGGTCGCTCGCATAGCTGTGGGTTACCAACCACAGCTATAGCGAGCGTCCATGATGATGGTCGCGATGGTCGGGCTTGCGACGGAGACCCTGCGGTAGGGTCTCGCTGCCGCAAGCCCTGGAGTGATTTTGGCTCTATCAGAGCCAAAATCACTCCCACTGACATCACTAGTGATGTCAGTGGGGCCGGCTTCAGACAGTAGGCGTTCCCATGGGAACGCCTCCATCTGGCAGGCACGCCCCCGGCACGCCCACCAAAGGGGGCGTGCTGTCAATCAACATCGACAGCACGCCCCCTTTGGTGCAAGACCCGGAGCAACAGCTTGGCTGTCGCAGTCCGGGTCTCGCGCATGCGCACAGCGGAGCTCCCTCCGTCGTGCGCATGCGCAGTGGGGCAAAATCGACCCGTTTGCGAGCGTCCTTTGCTTGTGAACGGGTCTGATTGACCCCCAGTATTCAAAACAGTAGTATCAACCCCACATAACTCCAGCCACCTAAAGTGAGACAGAAAACCAGCCTACCAGCGCTGACAGGGACACAGCACTATAGAGAGGTAACCCAATAGCATCATTACAGTGACCAAAGTTCTGCCAGAAAATAGAGAGATATCACCATAGACAATGACTGTTCCATACACTGTATAAGCTAGGGATGTGCAGGCTCGGTTCTACTCGGTTCCGTTCGGTTCTTTTTACCGAATCTTATTGGCTATCCAAAACTCGTGACAGCTGAAACCCAATAAGATCCGGTAAAAAGAATCGAACGGAACCGAGTAGAACCGAGCCTGCACATCCCTAGTATAAGCACCAGTAAAACTTCATTTCATAAGAGGTCAAATAACAGCTAGTCTAAAATCCTGATTATTTGGCAGAAATCCAGATAAGATTTATTTATAAAGTATTGGCTGAAGTAATCACTACTCAATAAACCCAGCCTGCATTATCCATACCTACTAAGGTCTGACAGTAAGCTAGCCACTTACTTCTGCTGTATAATCTATATACAACATCCAAACTATGAACATATGTGTCATCTGCATCTGAGGAGCAACCACTAGCTCTGGAAGTATCAATTCAGAAAGTGATATAAAATTATTAACAATATTAAGTTTCATATATATGCATATACATTTACAAAGAAGCAGTATAACACGGGCAGCTATATAAAACTGTAGAAGACAGCAGTGTACCATTGGCATCATAGAACAGGATCATCCTTTAATGTAATATCTGCAGAGAATGTCAGGAACCATCTAAAGTATGTTCACCAATGTAAACATACCCAATTACAATTGTTATAATGTTACATGACTGTTTTCTGTTATAAATTATGCTCACAGAGGAAAGGTGAAGGATACAGTTCCCAGTAATACGTGTGAGACAGGCCTTAGTGTATTAACACTGGTGAAGATCACCAGAAAAGGGGGAGCGAAGGTTAGGTGTTGGGTGTTGAATACTAAATTGGGACATCATCCACACATTAAGTTAATGGGCTAATTTAAGTCCCAGTAGTTTAAATAAGGTAAAAGTAACTATCCAGAGGTTACAGAAATACTAGCATAGTATATTTAACACAGGGTTCCTGTTGTGATCTGGAAGATATCCAGATATAGACCTTCTTGGCTATTAAGGAAAAAAGCTGTTAATCTTGTAAGTAGTTTGTGGATTAAACACTGAAGTTTACAACAAATAAAACTTGCTGATTATACTGTTGTCATAAAGCAAAGTTATATTGTTAAGTTTATGACTAAACTTACCTTTGTGGGAATCCTTTACTCAGACCTTGTGAAAGAGTTCCAGAAAAATAAAAGAAACCCTTTTATGTAACATGTGTTAGTTATTGTAGTGATTGTGTATTGTATTTAAATTGAATATAAGTGGAGGCTTAATATATCACTAATGATAGCAAAGTGTTAATTAAGGTTTCCCCAAGCAAGCCTTAGTTATTCCTCAAGAGAATTGTAGCTTGCGTAGAGGCACTAACTATTGCGTGATCCCATAATCCCACCAGGATAGAAAGTCTAAGGGTGGGCTACATGAAGGTAGAGTAAGGAGAAGCACAAGAGGGTAGAGGGCCCTGCTCATAGGAGCTTACATTCTAAGGGATCAAACAATGTTAATTGATCAAACATGTTATTGTATCAAAGAACGTAAAGGTATACAATGCTGATTGCTGGTAAGTAATACTTGCAAGGATAGAATGTAGATAGAAGGGTTTCATTTTCCTGGCAGGAGGTCTGGTGTATGCCTTTCCAAAAGGCTGTTGGATTAATTCACCAGTAGAAGTTAATCAACGCTCCAAATAGGTACAGATGTCTCCGTTATGTGGAGACATTCCGTCGGGTGGCTCTGACACCTCCGCTCATTGCAGAGTACACGCCGGCCACAGATAAACCAGCATATTCAGGTACCTGTGAGCCGCCTAGTGCCATCCAATGGCATACAGCTGAGTATCCAAGACCTTGCGTTACAGAGAGTGCTCGTTTGCAGTGGAGCACACATTGGACGGAGCGGAGGTGTCCGAGCCTTCCGACGGAACGTCTCCACATAACGGAGAGACCGTCCCTCATTGGAGCGCTGATTAACATCTACTGGTGAATTAATCCAACAGCCCTTTGGAAAGGCACACATCAGAAATCCTTCCGGGAAAATTAAACCCTTCTATCTACGTTCCATCCTCGCAAGTATTACTTACCAGCAATCAGCATTGTATACATTTACGTTCTTTCATACAATAACATTGTTTGATCAATTAGTATCATTTGGGAACATTGAAGTTGGAAACTCAGAAACTGTGCCATAGTGTACTACGGACTGCCCTGCGTTTAATAGTGCAGCTTATTATTGACCTTCATTTTTAAAATGCCCAACAGGAACCTATTGTTCTGATATGTATTGTGCATTACCACATATCAATAATGTGGCCAATTAGCAACTTTCATCCTAAGTAACCTCGCAGGAACTTACTGCTTTGATATATACAAAACCTTCAATGCTTTTTATATATATGTTTATACAGACCTTTAGAAATTGAAACAGTGTGTATCATTACATCTTGTTAGCAATACCTTTTAAGCTTATAACTACCATCAAGGGTCCTTGGCTGAGAACATCATTATGCCATTTTAGGAATATTATGTATCAAATGTTTAATAAATTATTTAACTGAATTCTACACGACGCTTCACTATTTGTTTTCTTTCGTTTGGAGGTACCTGAAATAAAGATCTGATGCTCACCTCCAACCTCACACTGGTCTCCATAGCATCCAGGGGTCTTGACAACATAACAAACCGAGTAATGGAACCGATATGGACAAGTATTGGTATGTGTTGTCACACACACCAATACTTCCTGAATGACAGCTGACGCGCCCGCCCGCAAGCCAATTAGAGGTTGCTTTACATGTAGCGGCTGCTCCGCCTCTCGGCTCGCCGCTCATTGGCTGGTTACACGTGGGTCCCAGCCAATGAGCGGTGGGGCGAGAGGGGTGTGGAGAAGAGCCCCAGGCTTCATACCAAGTATGGTGTTCCGGGAGAGGGGGGACCCCTTCTTGTGGGGGTCCCCACCTCCCCTGAGTTCCCCGGTTTGACCTGACCTGCTTGGGGTGCGAATGCTTTGGCCATGGTTATCCGGTAATAGGGTATCCTGGCTGTGGCATTACACCCCAGTCGGTTTGGGTCCGGTGCTGGTTTTAAATATAGGGGGACCACTATGCTTCTTTCCCCCAATATTTAAAACCAGCACTGGCCCTGCAGCCAGGTGCTGGTTCATAAATTACTGTGGAACCCTACTCTTTTTGTTCCCCATATTTTTTGGAACCAGGACTGGCTGAGAAGTCCGGGGCTGGTTATGTCTTTTTTTTGGGAGGGGGGAGGCTACATCATTATTTTTAAATATAAACACTTTAAATTAAGTACACATGCAGAAACAAACACAAATCACACTGATCTGTGTATGTTTCTGACAAACTCGCAGCTCAGGAGGTGCAGTGTTTTAAACTTCTATTTCTCTCTGAGTTTGCCAAAATCTCACCCGAGATTGTAATCTCGATTCTTGGTAAATTTGCGAGTACTATTTCTTGCATGAAAAGCCACCAGAGTTTGTCTTTGCGAGATGAAAAACATGCCTAAACTCACCTGAGATTGTCATCTTGACCAAACTCGAATCTTAGTAAATTTACCCCTATAGTCATCTGTGTAGACCTTACTGCAACTTATTGCTTAATTTCTATATGCTAGTAAGTGATGCATCCATCTCTATAATGATGGTTAAGTGGTGGTCATTAAGGAGGAGAGCTTTCAACTCGTCGGATAGTCAGAAGTTTTAAAATGGCTGCAAATTGCCAGCGATTTTGCCATCCAAGTCACCAGATTTATTATAAAGTGGTTTGGAGTGTCCAAATGCAAGTAATGGGGCAGACGTGTGCTATGGTTTTGAAACCCCTAAATCACATACTGTATCTTGAGGCTAAGCTTTTAGTAATGTTAAAGAAAATCTCTCACCTTCAGTGACGTACTGATACCAGGTAACCAGAATCAATGACAAATGAGAGCCACTTTTCATTGGCTGCTCGTCTATTACATGGGAGGAATTACCTGACATGAACTGTCATCAGTCCGTATAGCTTCTATAGGGTTCTCTTTTCAAATCCAACAGATTACAGAAAACTCAAGAAAAGAAGAAGAGGATTATAACTAAATAAATAGTTATATCACTACACTGTAGCTGCAAATAAAACGGGTTGGGTACGTGACCCCGGCAGTCAGGATGCCGATGATCAGAATCCTGTCGGGTTTTGGTAAGTAACTTAACCTTTACTCTAACCCTCAACATAACG
Organism: Taudactylus pleione; assembly: GCA_031769625.1. Taxonomy (NCBI): domain Eukaryota; kingdom Metazoa; phylum Chordata; class Amphibia; order Anura; family Myobatrachidae; genus Taudactylus; species Taudactylus pleione. The sequence goes on from JAUIMM010000197.1 coordinate 3,854,598, forward strand.
CTTACCCACTCCTGCCACAGCCTGCTGCTGAATGAAATATAAGCTTGTGTAATGTGACCGAGAACAATACAGAACAACCTGACAGCATGAGATGGTGAATAATAGCAGCTCCGCAGAAATGTGACACCAAGTTATATCAGGAGGATAGTTAATGTCAATGGACGGGCGGTAATTATCATTGGAAGAAGAAGGGATGTGGGTGGTAATAATTTAAACGGCCTAATTATTTACAGGTAACAAACATGTAAAGAAAATAAAAGTTTTCTCACAAGTTTGAGACTTCAAGATATTACAGGTGTACAACATGTCATTTCTCTATTTATAACTTTCACTACCTGATAGAGCTTACTGTACATCATTGTATTCTATATAATATATACTTTGTCAGCTACTAGTCATCATCATGTGTGTGCTCTTGCACCAACCTATATTTGGTGTAAATGATACAACTGTAAATGGGCTTATTAACGTCTATGACCAACTGAGCCTACCCATGGGCGCCGAAAGGGGGGGGCGGGTAGAGTTTACCCAGGGCCGGATTTGATAGAGACCCGGGTCCGGCGTTGCCACCTCCTCCCTAACAGCAGCTCAGCACACAGCACCGGACCCAAACTGACTAGGGTGTAATGCAGCAGCTGGAGCAGTCTCGAATAGCTGTGGGGGGGAGCGATCACACTGATCGCGCCCCACCCCCTGCTTAGCACCAGGCTGGGGGGCTTGCAGCACCCTCTCCCTGTTGCACAGCGCCACTACGCGGCGCTGAAAAAGTGATTATTTATTTATTATTTTCGAGGTGGCGTTGCCATGCCCCCCCGCAATTAGGCAACGCCCCTCCATTGCCCAGGTCCGGACAGGCTCTCAACGGCCCTGAGCGTAGCCTACAGTTCCGGCGGATCCCCCATTGTACTATGGGTCTGATTCTGAACGGATCGCTAAAGCGTTCTGCTGCAAAAGTATGCTAACAATTGCAATCGCAAAGCACTCATACCGACAACATACAGGCGCCCACTTCCCCGCTCGCACATCCATAATACCTTGCAATCCATCCAAAACATTGGTAACATGGAAGTATATCGGAGCCTCTCGCACAATTACGGCAGGTCAGACCTCACTTATAAATTGCTAACTTTCCTGCATGCAATGAGTACACAAGCTGCATAGGCCGTCGTAGTGGCTAACTTATGCACGCCCCTGCAACGCCGTTCAAACTCACTGGCACGCCTGCGTTTCTCCAAACAACCAACATGGCGGCCTCGCCTGGTGCTCTATGTAAAATGAAAATACATGGTACAGGGGAACTTGCCTAGTATTCTTATAGCTCCCATTACAGTATGTGTCGTCAGTTCCAGGCCTGCCTATTTTGTCCCGTATGATCCTATGTAGTGCACCTTAAATGACTGCCTCATCTGGATCTTTCATGGGTAGATAAATAATTCCTTGCAACAGATGACCCGAAATGGCTACCAAATTCTTGTATTACCGCCATGGCCTTCGTATTTCCTACAGAGCTAAACCTTCTTCTCATGTTCAGTTTTCTGTACTGTTTTTGTAATAGTATTCTTACTCCAATAGGACTGAAGGTACTGAACTACCTGTTAAGCACCTTAAGTCCTATTGGAGAAAGAGCATTATATAAATTAAATTATTATTACTATTTTAAACTCATAAGATCCTGCCTTGTGTCCATGGTTCAGGCTGGTGGTGGCCAGTGCCAGATTAAGGTTCACATGGGCCTGGAGCTGAAATTTATGAAGGGCCTATTGTGTGCTGCCGCAGGGGGTATGACCAACACGGCAGGGGTATGACTACTGTTGTGGAGGGTTTGATCTGTACAGGGGATGTGGGGTGTGGCTAACACCATGGAGGGCAAAGCTACCGTCTATCGCCAACCACCACATTCTCTAATATACATTTTATATATACACACTAGGGGTGAGCGGGTTCGGATTTCAGAAATCCGAACCCCCCCGAGCCACCCCGATCCGAGTCCGATCTGAGTCAGGCTCGACTTTTCCCGCCTGACTCGGATCTGAAATTGAGGCAAAACGTCATCATCCCGCCTTCCGAGTCTCGCGGGTTTTGGATCCTATATAAGGTACCCGCGTCGGCGCCAGTTTCTCACTCGGCTGTGGACAGTGAAGAGGGAGGGTGGGAGTTAGGGCTGTGTAGTGTAGTGTAGTGTAGTGCTGCTGTTGTCCACTACTTCAAAGTCCATAGGGGCTGGCTGTGTTGTGCTGTGCTGCTGTTGTTAATAGGGGCTGTGTCCACTACTTCAAAGTCCATAGGGGCTGGCTGGACTGTGTTGTGCAGTCAGTTCTCCATAGGGGCTGTGTCCACTCCAAAGTCCTGTGCAGTGTCCCAGTCCTAAAGGGGTGCTGTAGTGTTGTCCAGGGGGTGCTCTGTCCATCAGGGGTGCTCCCCCCAAGTGCTAAAAAAATAATATATTTTCCGTGTTTGTGAATTGTGTGCGCAGTAGCCGCACGTGCATCAACAAAGTAGTGCCAAGCGTGTGCCTGTGTCATAAGTAAAGGGCCGGCTGGCTTGACCGTTAAAGGGTGCTGTAACCCCCGAAAGTACACTCCAGTCCAAACCAAAAAAAAAAATATTTTCTGTGTTTGTGAATTGTGTGCGCAGTAGCCGCACGTGCATCAACAAAGTAGAGCCAAGCGTGCGCCTGTGTCATAAGTAAAGGGCCGGCTGGCTTGACCGTTAAAGGGTGCTGTAACCCCCAAAGTACACTCCAGTTCAAACCAAAAAAATTATATTTTTTGTGTGTTTGTGAATTGTGTGCGCAGTAGCCGCACGTGCATCAACAAAGTAGTGCCAAGCGTGCGCCTGTGTCATAAGTAAAGGGCCGGCTGGCTTGACCGTTAAAGGGTGCTGTAACCCCCAAAGTACACTCCAGTCCAAACCAAAAAAAAAATTATTTTCTGTGTTTGTGAATTGTGTGCGCATTAGCCGCACGTGCATCAACAAAGTAGTGCCAAGCATGCGCCTGTGTCATAAGTAAAGGGCCGGCTGGCTTGACCGTTAAAGGGTGCTGTAACCCCCAAAGTACACTCCAGTCCAAACCAAAAAAAAAATTATTTTCTGTGTTTGTGAATTGTGTGCGCAGTAGCCGCACGTGCATCAAGAAAGTAGTGCCAAGCGTGCGCCTGTGTCATAAGTAAAGGGCCGGCTGCTTGACCGTTAAAGGGTGCTGTAACCCCCAAAGTACACTCCAGTCCAAACCAAAAAAAAAATTATTTTCTGTGTTTGTGAATTGTGTGAGCAGTAGCCGCACGTGCATCAACAAAGTAGTGCCAAGCGTGCGCCTGTGTCATAAGTAAAGGGCCGGCTGGCTTGACCGTTAAAGGGTGCTGTAACCCCCAAAGTACACTCCAGTCCAAACCAAAAAAAAAATTTATTTCTGTATTTGTGAATTGTGTGCGCAGTAGCCGCACGTGCATCAACAAAGGAGCAGCGCCAAGCGTGCGCCTGTGTCCCATAAGTAAAGTGCCGGCTGGCTCATTTCTTAAAGGCTGGTGTAACCCACAAAGTGCACTACTCTCCAGCTAAAATAAAGAAATATTTTCTGTGTTTAGCCACACGTATATATCAAATCGATATAACATAAATGGATGACCAAACTTTTAAAAATAAAATAGAGAAAGATCAAGAACCACTTCCTCCTAGTGCTGAAGCTGCTGCCACTAGTCATGACATAGACGATAACATGCCATCAACGTCGTCTGCCAAGGCCGATGCCCAATGTCATAATAGAGGACACATACAATCCCAAATGACAAAGTTCAGGAAAATGACCTTGAAAAAAACATTTAAATCAGCTGAAGAGAAACGTAAACTTGCCAATATGCCATTTACGACACGGAGTGGCAAGGAACGGCTAAGGTCGATCCCTAGTATGTTCATGACTAGTGGTTCAGCTTCACATGACGATGGAAGCCCTCCTCACACTAAAAAAATCAAAAGAGTTAAGCTGGCAAAAGCACAGCGAAGAACTGTGCTTTCTAAGAAGATATCACAAATCCCCAAGGAGAGTCCAAGTGTGGTGGTGGTTGCGATGCCTGACCTTCCCAGCACTGGACGGGAAGAGGTGGCTCTTTCCACCATTTGCACGCCCCCTGCAAGTGCTGAAAGGAGCACCCACAGTCCACTTGCTGATATGCAAATTGAAGATGTCACTGTTGAAGTACAACAGGATGAGGATACTGGTGTAGCTGGCGCTGAGGAGGAAGTTGGCGAGGAGGATTCTGATGGTGATGTGGTTTGTTTAAATCAGGCTCCGGGGGAGACAGTTGTTGTCCGTGGGATGAAAAAGCCCATCACGGTCATGCCTGGGCAGAAGACCAAACATTCCACCTCTTTGGTCTGGCAATATTTCTATCCAAATCCGGACAACAACTGTCTTGCCATATGTACCTTATGTAAAGGTGGAATAAGTAGGGGTAGGGACGTTAACCACCTAGGAACATCCTCCCTTATACGGCACCTGCAGCGCGTTCATAATAAGTTACTGTCAAGTTCAGAAACTTTGGCTAAGACCGTAAGCAGTCCAGGGACACCTAAATCCCGTTGTCCTGTTGTATCCAAGCGCCTGCAAACCACACCGTCAACTCCCTCCTCGTCAATTTCCTCCTTAGTCAGGATCGGAAGTAGTCCTGCAGGCCATGTCACTGGCATGACTGACTCTCCTATCCCGGATTCCTCCGGAGGATCCTGCATTGCTACGCCTACTGCTGCCGCTGCTGCTGTTTCTGCTGCTGGGAGTCGTTCATCATCCCAGAGAGGAAATAGGAACACCACTACTTTTACTAAACAATTGACCCTCCAACAGTCCTTAGCGAGGAGGATGAAGTACAACAGCAGTCATCCTGAAGCAAAACGTATAACTGAGCCCTTGACTGCTATGTTGGTGTTAGACGTGCATCCGGTATCCGCCATTAGTGCAGTGGGATTTAGACAATTGCTGGAGGTAGTGTGTCCCTGGTTCCAAATCCCGTCTAGATCCCACTTCACTAGGCAGGCAATACCGAGACTGTACAGAAACGTCAGAAAAAGTGTCCTCAGTGTCCTGAAAAATGCCGTTGTACCCAATGTCCACTTAACCACGGACATGTGGACAAGTGGAACAGGGCAGACTAAGGACTATATGACTGTGACAGCCCACTGGGTAGATGTATCACCTTACGCAGCAACAGCAGCAGCGTCACCAGTCGCAGCATCTCAGAAATGCCAGCTCGTTCCAAGGCAGGCTACGCTGTGTATCACCGGTTTCAGTAAGAGGCACACCGCCGACAACCTCTTAGAGAAACTGAGGGAAATCATCGCCCAGTGGCTTACCCCTCTTAGACTCTCCTGGGGATTTGTGATATCTGACAACGCCACCAATATTGTGCGGGCATTACATCTGGGCAAATTCCAGCACGTCCCATGTTTTGCTCACACAATAAACTTGGTGGTGCAGAATTTTCTGAAAAGCGACAGGGGCGTGCAGGAGACGTTTTGGGTGGCCCGAAAAATTTCTGGCCACTTTCGCCATTCAGCGACTGCGTGCCGAAGACTGGAGCGCCAGCAAACACTCTTGAACCTGCCCCGCCATCACCTGAAGCAAGAGGTTGTGACGCGGTGGAACTCAACCCTCTATATGCTTCAGAGGATGGAGGAGCAGCAAAAGGCCATACAAGCCTATACATCCACCTATGACATAGGCAAAGGAGGGGGTATGCACCTGACTCAAGCGCAGTGGAGAATGATTTCCGTGTTGTACAAGGTTCTCCAGCCCTTCGAACTTACCACACGTGAAGTCAGTTCAGACACAGCCAGCTTGAGTCAGGTCATTCCCCTCATCAGGCTTTTGCAGAAGCAGCTGGAGAAAGTGAAGGAGGAGCTAAGACGGAGCGATTCCGCTCGGCATGTGGGACTTGTGGATGAAGCCCTTCATTCGCTTTGCCAGGATTCCAGGGTGGTCAATCTGTTGAAATCAGACCACTACATTTTGGCCACCGTGCTTGATCCTAGGTTTAAAGCCTATGTGGTGTCTCTCTTTCCGGCCGACACAAGCCTGCAGAGGTGCAAAGACCTGCTGGTGAACACACTGTCAGCTGAAGCGGAACGTGACACGTCAACGGCTCCTTCTTCATTTTCTCCCGCAACTGGGGCTGCCAAGTATCCTAAGCAACCCGCTGGCGGTGATGCAGGGCAGGCAGGACCAAGTTTGGACATCTGGTCCGGACTGAAGGACCTGGCAACAATTTCTGACATGTCTACTGTCACTGCATATGATACTGTCACCATTGACAGAATGGTGTAGGATTACATCGGTGACAGCATCCAAATAGGCATGTCAGACAGTCCATACCTGTACTGGCAGGAAAAAGAGGCAATTTGGAGGCCCCTGTACAAACTGGCTCTATTTTACCTGAGTTGCCCCCCCTCCAGTGTGTACTCCGAAAGAGTGTTTAGTGCAGCCGGGAACCTTGTCAGCGAAAGGCGTAGGAGGTTGCTTCCACAGAATGTGGAGAAGATGATGTTCATCAAAATTAATTATCAGCTCTTCCAGGGAGACCAGCCTCCAGAACGTACAGAGGGACCTGTGGTGGTGGATTCAAGTGGGGACGAGTTAATACTTTGTGAGGATGAGGATGTACACACTGAAGAGGGTGAGGAATCGGTGGATGAGGAGGATGAGGATGACATCTTGCCTCCGTAGAGCCAGTTTGTGCAGGGACACATTAATTGCCAGCTTGTTTTGTGGGGGCCCAAACGAACCAATCATTTCAGACACAGTTGTGTGGCAGACCCTGGCGCTGAAATGATTGGTTTGTTAAAGTGTGCATGTCCTGTTTATACAACATAAGGGTGGGTGGGAGGGCCCAAGGACAATTCCATCTTGCACCTCTTTTTTTTCTTTGCACTATGTACAGTTTGGGGCCTAGTTTTTCAAACTGCCATCATGTCTGCCACTGCAGTATCACGCCTAGATGGGCCACGTGTTTGTGCCGCCCACTCATGTCGCTTAGCATAGTCATCCAGCTACCTCGGTGCAACCTTTTGGACATAAAAACACTATTGTGAGGTGTGAGGTGTTCAGAATAGACTGGAAATGAGTGGAAATTAAGGTTATTGAGGTTAATAATAGCATAGGGGCAGAAAAACCTACAAATTCTGTGATTTTAGCTGTTTTTATGCTTTTTTTCAAAATAATACAGATCCAAAACACAAAACCCAGAACCCAAAACACGGAAGGGTGGTTTTGGCAAAACCAATCCAGATCCAAAACACGAAGAAAGATCCAGATCCAGATCCAAAACCAAAACACAAAACACGAAAAGTGGCCGGTGCACACCCCTAATAAACACACATCTATCTAAGATATGTTATTAACATTAATGATTAATAACAATACTAACACATTATTTTTATCTAGCATAGACTTTAATTAATCAGTGCACATAATTTTAAACAAACATTCCGGAACTTTTATTCTATAAATATTGGCAGTGTACCTTAAGACACAAGGGACCAAATGTAATAGGGTGAGAGGTTAGAAAATGTGAGAGATTAGCAGTAAGCTCTCACACTTTTTAAACTCAGCCAATGTAATTGAGTCCGAGAACAGGGTAAACTAACGTTTTTATACTCAAAAAACTGTCATGATTTAAATTCTCAACCAGATGTTTTCCCATATTGAAGATCCATCTTGCTCAACGAGAGAGCTTACTGCTAAACTCTGACATTTTCTAAACTCTCACCCAATTACATTTGGCCCAAGGGTCTGTTCAGTGGGTGCATATTGGGAGTGTTACGGGCATATCAAGAAACACGCCTGAATATACAGATGCACAGCCGCAAGCATAGTAGGCCATAGTCAGATGGAGACACTGCACCTGACATAGGGGTGGTGGAAGTTTCGATGGTGCGACTGATGGCATTTGGTATTTTTCTACGGGCGCTGAAAGTGGGTGTCTCAGTCTTTCTACATGGGTGCGCACGGATGTATACAAATTATGCCACATTGAAAAGCAGAAGCCACTTTATTAGGGGATTTTGCTTTATCAGTCCAAGTTGGAATCCCTAGCATGTGGCACACATCTCAGCCATTGACAGAAGTGTGTATTTGTGGGGGATGGACAATAAAAGTTTAAAAGCTTGAGTATGTAAGTGCCCCTGAAGATACCTTACTCCTCATACTCCTGGGAACATTTACCACTGGGGAACAAGTGAACCCTGCCTGGTCTGTCCACAGATTCTGGGGCAAGTGGCGGGGGATTCAAGAGTCTCCCATCCCTACTGAATATTACAGCGGTAGGCAACTATTGGAACAACAGGCTTGCCCCTGCTGTGTGTCAGTGGGGCCTGTTGGAGGTTACCCTGCCAGTACTATACCATACTCTCGGGAAGCAGCCATGCTTGCACCTTGCAATGACTGATGTGGGGCAGAGGCAGCTGGGGGGACGGTAAACAGCGCTTAAGCCGACCTAGATCTTATTGGCTGCGCCACTTCCTATGGGACCTACTTTTTAAAAAAAAAAACGAGGTTGTTACCGGCTATATATTGCGTATATATTTCATATATACTACATCTACTACAATTATGCAAAGCTACCACATGTCCTCAATGCGTGAGCCCAGGCAGATACCCTAACAAGGGAGATGGCTCAGACGGAGGACTGCCCGCTGGGGTAAGTATGGGAGCGGAGTTGCGACAGAATGTGCATGAGGCAGGATGGAGCGATAATGGGGAGGAAGAGGAACACAGCAGAGAGAACGGGCAGAGCTAGTGGAAAATTAGTTAGTCTGGTGGTTAAACTAATATATATATATATATAGATATATATGTATAGATATAGATATATATAGATATAGACAGATATAGTCAGAAGTAAACAAACAGCACTCGTTGCTTTGAAAAAAGTCACACTCCTAAACAAAACAATTGGCGTGTACACTGTATAAATACGTGGGATCTGTCTGTGATTATTGATGGCCACCTGACAAAATGTGCCCCTGTGTATGATTTGTACTGACAGATATCTCTCTCTCTCCCTCCACATTTATTTTATTTATTTATACACAAAAAAAAAAAAATATATATATATATATATATATATATATATATACTCAAAGAAAAACAGGACGGCCGTGCCGTGTATGGGGGCCTTTAGAGTGTCCTGTCTGTGCCTGAATGCCTGTGTGATTCTTCTGCTGGGAGCCGGCCAGGGTGGGTGGCCGACTTCCAGTCAATATCTGGCGCAGTGTGGGGGCCCCCAAGGTGTGGGGGCCCCTGGACGACCGCCCCTGTCGCCCTCCGTATAATCCGGCCCTACCTGCAATGTACTCTTATTTGCTTTGTTTGGCAAACTCATCTATATCACTCCCTCCTTGCTGCTGCTGGGGGCTATCTGTATCTCTGTCTGTATGTCTATCATCTATCTATCCCATATCTATCTATCTATCCCATAACTATCTATCTATCTATCTATCTATATATCCATCCCATATCTATCTATCTATCTATCTATTTATCTATCTGTCTATCACATATCTATCTATCTATCTATCTATCTATCTATCTATTTATCCCATAACTATCTATCTATCTATCTCTTTATCCCATAACTATCTATCTATCTATCTATCTATTTATCCCATAACTATCTATCTATCTATCTATCTATCTATCTATCTATCTATCTATCTATCTATCTATCTATCTATCTATCTGTCTGTCTGTCTGTCTGTCTGTCTGTCTGTCTGTCTGTGTGTCTGTCTATCTATCTATCTATCTATCTATCTATCTATCTATCTATCTATCCCATAACTATCTATCTATTTATCCCATAACTATCTATCTATCTATCTATCTATCTATCCCATATCTATCTATCTATCTATCTATCTATCTATCTATCTATCCCATATCTATCTATCTATCTATCTATCCCATATCTATCTATCTATCTATCTATCTTTGCATCTGCTTTGCAATTTGCATCTTGTTAGTCTGCATACCCATTTATTCGCTTTCTGACTTGCAGTAGTGTGCTATATGGGAGCTGGAGTAGATATGTATGTGAGGGGCTGTGCAGAGGGTTTTGGGGAAGCAGGGGCGGCATAGTGAACCTTTGCTTAGGGAGCCTTAAAATCTTGCACCGGCCCTGGTAAAATCAGATGTTTTACATTTGCGGGCAAACATATGCCGGGTCCCTTTAACAGTTATTAATTCATTAATATGGCCCCCAAATAATATAATGCTGAACTGAAATAAAGGAGCCTAATGGGTGCAAAAAAAAATTCTCATACCATTACATCGCCACCACCAGGGCCGGATTACCAATGGGGCAGGTGGAGCTGCAGCTCCAGGCCACCCTGTCAAAATAGGCCCAAAGCATCTGCTGTAAACAGGAATTTTTTAATTCCTGCTACAGTACAACCTCACTGACAGCGGCCGCCGTCTGTGGCGCCGCATACTAAAACCCCCGGCAGACTGCTCAGCACCCCCTCCCGGCCACCGGTAATGCAATAACCAATGACAAAAGATACGGTGGGCCGCGGGGGGAGACAGAGCAAAGCCGCTTGTTGAAGGGTATCTACCTGCTGCTCTTTACTAGCTCTCTCCCTGCGCCAAATACTAGCATCTTGGCAGCGGCGCTTCCTCATGACGTCACATAGGTGGTGACCCCACTCGGAGCTCAGCTCCGTGTAGGCTGGATTACCGTGTAGGCTGCCCGGCCGCCTGGTGACTGATGTTGTCTTCCAGGTATCGGGATGTCGTCTACTGCAGGCTGTTGGCTGCTACTTATCACTGAGCCTCAGGGAGTGCTACTCTAAGCACCGAAAGGTAAGTAAGCACCGACAGAATTATTTTTTAAAGCAGTTATAAAGTATATATATTTGTGAATACAAAGAGAAACAGGACGGCACTCCGGGCTTGAACATCCATAGAAAAAAAGCAGATACTTCCACTGCACAGTGAGTTGTCTCACTGTGCAGTGGAAGTATCTGCTTTTTCTATACGTGCCGATCCGACGGATCGCATCCCCAGGTCTTCCTGCAAAACCATCTGATCTGGGATGTAATGTACGAACCCATTCAGATGAAGGAGGGGGAAGCCGACATATCGTGCGGTCTGCGGGGACCGCACTATTGCCGGCTGTGACAGCATGATCCGTCTGCCAACGGTGTATGGCCACCTTAAGGGACACGGATTATAGAAGCCCTAATGCAGTGAAGTGCCCGCCCCATTAGAAAGCTAATGGCTGAGTTCCTGCAGCTTCAAAAGGTATGTGTGTGATACCCCTAAAGTGTTTATGACCCAAGATCATATATGTACACAGTAAATAAATGATATGAGATGCATTGCCCTTTAAGGTCAAATTAATTAATATGTTAACTAGGGGTGAGCGGGTTCGGATTTCTGAAATCCGAACCCCCCCGAGCCCCCCCGATCCGAGTCCGATCCGAATCAGGCTCGACTTTTCCCGCCTGACTCGGATCTGAAATCGAGGCAAAACGTCATCATCCCGCCTTCCGAGTCTCGCGGGTTTTGGATCCTATATAAGGTACCCACGTCGGCGCCATTTTCTCACTCGGCTGTGGACAGTGAAGAGGGAGGGTGGGAGTTAGGGCTGTGTAGTGTAGTGTAGTGTAGTGCTGCTGTTGTCCACTACTTCAAAGTCCATAGGGGCTGGCTGTGTTGTGCTGTGCTGCTGTTGTTAATAGGGGCTGTGTCCACTACTTCAAAGTCCATAGGGGCTGGCTGGACTGTGTTGTGCAGTCAGTTCTCCATAGGGGCTGTGTCCACTCCAAAGTCCTGTGCAGTGTCCCAGTCCTAAAGGAGTGCTGCAGTGTTGTCCAGGGGGTGCTCTGTCCATCAGGGGTGCTCCCCCCAAGTGCTAAAAAAATAATATATTTTCTGTGTTTGTGAATTGTGTGCGCAGTAGCCGCACGTGCATCAACAAAGTAGTGCCAAGCGTGCGCCTGTGTCATAAGTAAAGGGCCGGCTGGCTTGACCGTTAAGGGTGCTGTAACCCCCGAAAGTACACTCCAGTCCAAACCAAAAAAAAAATTATTTTCTGTGTTTGTGAATTGTGTGCGCAGTAGCCGCACGTGCATCAACAAAGTAGTGCCAAGCGTGCGCCTGTGTCATAAGTAAAGGGCCGGCTGGCTTGACCGTTAAGGGTGCTGTAACCCCCGAAAGTACACTCCAGTCCAAACCAAAAAAAAAATTATTTTCTGTGTTTGTGAATTGTGTGCGCAGTAGCCGCACGTGCATCAACAAAGTAGTGCCAAGCGTGCGCCTGTGTCATAAGTAAAGGGCCGGCTGGCTTGACCGTTCAGGGTGCTGTAACCCCCGAAAGTACACTCCAGTCCAAACCAAAAAAAAAAATTTTTTCTGTGTTTGTGAATTGTGTGCACAATTGCCGCACGTGCATCAACAAAGTAGTGCCAAGCGTGCGCCTGTGTCATAAGTAAAGGGCCGGCTGGCTTGACCGTTAAGGGTGCTGTAACCCCCGAAAGTACACTCCAGTCCAAACCAAAAAAAAAATTATTTTCTGTATTTGTGAACTGTGTGCGCAGTAGCCGCACGTGCATCAACAAAGTAGTGCCAAGCGTGCGCCTGTGTCATAAGTAAAGGGCCGGCTGGCTTGACCGTTAAGGGTGCTGTAACCCCCGAAAGTACACTCCAGTCCAAACCAAAAAAAAAATTATTTTCTGTGTTTGTGAATTGTGTGCGCAGTAGCCGCACGTGCATCAACAAAGTAGTGCCAAGCGTGCGCCTGTGTCATAAGTAAAGGGCCGGCTGGCTTGACCGTTAAGGGTGCTGTAACCCCCGAAAGTACACTCCAGTCCAAACCAAAAAAAAAATTATTTTCTGTGTTTGTGAATTGTGTGCGCAGTAGCCGCACGTGCATCAACAAAGTAGTGCCAAGCGTGCGCCTGTGTCATAAGTAAAGGGCCGGCTGGCTTGACCGTTAAGGGTGCTGTAACCCCCGAAAGTACACTCCAGTCCAAACCAAAAAAAAAATTATTTTCTGTGTTTGTGAATTGTGTGCGCAGTAGCCGCACGTGCATCAACAAAGTAGTGCCAAGCGTGCGCCTGTGTCATAAGTAAAGGGCCGGCTGGCTTGACCGTTAAGGGTGCTGTAACCCCCGAAAGTACACTCCAGTCCAAACCAAAAAAAAATTTATTTTCTGTGTTTGTGAATTGTGTGCGCAGTAGCCGCACGTGCATCAACAAAGTAGTGCCAAGCGTGCGCCTGTGTCATAAGTAAAGGGCCGGCTGGCTTGACCGTTAAGGGTGCTGTAACCCCCGAAAGTACACTCCAGTCCAAACCAAAAAAAAAATTATTTTCTGTGTTTGTGAATTGTGTGCGCAGTAGCCGCACGTGCATCAACAAAGTAGTGCCAAGCGTGCGCCTGTGTCATAAGTAAAGGGCCGGCTGGCTTGACCGTTAAAGGGTGCTGTAACCCCCGAAAGTACACTCCAGTCCAAACCAAAAAAAAAATTATTTTCTGTGTTTGTGAATTGTGTGCGCAGTAGCCGCACGTGCATCAACAAAGTAGTGCCAAGCGTGCGCCTGTGTCATAAGTAAAGGGCCGGCTGGCTTGACCGTTAAAGGGTGCTGTAACCCCCGAAAGTACACTCCAGTCCAAACCAAAAAAAAATTATTTTCTGTGTTTGTGAATTGTGTGCGCAGTAGCCGCACGTGCATCAACAAAGTAGTGCCAAGCGTGCGCCTGTGTCATAAGTAAAGGGCCGGCTGGCTTGACCATTAAAGGGTGCTGTAACCCCCGAAAGTACACTCCAGTCCAAACCAAAAAAAAATTATTTTCTGTGTTTGTGAATTGTGTGTGCAGTAGCCGCACGTGCATCAACAAAGTAGTGCCAAGCGTGCGCCTGTGTCATAAGTAAAGGGCCGGCTGGCTTGACCGTAAAGGGTGCTGTAACCCCCGAAAGTACACTCCAGTCCAAACCAAAAAAAAATTATTTTCTGTGTTTGTGAATTGTGTGCGCAGTAGCCGCACGTGCATCAACAAAGTAGTGCCAAGCGTGCGCATGTGTCATAAGTAAAGGGCTGGCTGGCTTGACCGTTAAAGGGTGCTGTAACCCCCGAAAGTACACTCCAGTCCAAACCAAAAAAAAAATTATTTTCTGTGTTTGTGAATTGTGTGCGCAGTAGCCGCACGTGCATCAACAAAGTAGTGCCAAGCGTGCGCCTGTGTCATAAGTAAAGGGCCGGCTGGCTTGACCGTTAAGGGTGCTGTAACCCCCGAAAGTACACTCCAGTCCAAACCAAAAAAAAAATTATTTTCTGTGTTTGTGAATTGTGTGCGCAGTAGCCGCACGTGCATCAACAAAGTAGTGCCAAGCGTGCGCCTGTGTCATAAGTAAAGGGCTGGCTGGCTTGACCGTTAAAGGGTGCTGTAACCCCCGAAAGTACACTCCAGTCCAAACCAAAAAAAAATTATTTTCTGTGTTTGTGAATTGTGTGCGCAGTAGCCGCACGTGCATCAACAAAGTAGTGCCAAGCGTGCGCCTGTGTCATAAGTAAAGTGCCGGCTGGCTTGACCGTTAAAGGGTGCTGTAACCCACAAAGTACACTCCAGTCCAAACCAAAAAAAAAATTATTTTCTGTGTTTAGCCGCACGTATATATCAAATCGATATAACATAAATGGAGGACCAAACTTTCTCCGATAAAAACAAAATAGAGAAAGATCAAGAACCACTTCCTCCTAGTGCTGAAGCTGCTGCCACTAGTCATGACATAGACGATAACATGCCATCAACGTCGTCTGCCAAGGCCGATGCCCAATGTCATAGTAGAGGGCACATACAATCCCAAATGGCAAAGTTCAGGAAAATGACCTTGAAAAAGACATTTAAATCAGCTGAAGAGAAACGTAAACTTGCCAATATGCCATTTACGACACGGAGTGGCAAGGAACGGCTAAGGTCGATCCCTAGTATGTTCATGACTAGTGGTTCAGCTTCACATGACGATGGAAGCCCTCCTCCCACTAAAAAAATCAAAAGAGTTAAGCTGGCAAAAGCACAGCGAAGAACTGTGCTTTCTAAGAAGATATCACAAATCCCCAAGGAGAGTCCAAGTGTGGTGGTGGTTGCGATGCCTGACCTTCCCAGCACTGGACGGGAAGAGGTGGCTCTTTCCACCATTTGCACGCCCCCTGCAAGTGCTGAAAGGAGCACCCACAGTCCACTTGCTGATATGCAAATTGAAGATGTCACTGTTGAAGTACAACAGGATGAGGATACTGGTGTAGCTGGCGCTGAGGAGGAAGTTGGCGAGGAGGATTCTGATGGTGATGTGGTTTGTTTAAATCAGGCTCCGGGGGAGACAGTTGTTGTCCGTGGGATGAAAAAGCCCATCACGGTCATGCCTGGGCAGAAGACCAAACATTCCACCTCTTTGGTCTGGCAATATTTCTATCCAAATCCGGACAACAACTGTCTTGCCATATGTACCATATGTAAAGGTGAAATAAGTAGGGGTAGGGACGTCAACCACCTAGGAACATCCTCCCTTATACGGCACCTGCAGCGCGTTCATAAAAAGTTACTGTCAAGTTCAGAAACTTTGGTTAAGACCGTAAGCAGTCCAGGGACACCTAAATCCCGTTGTCCTGTTGTATCCAAGCGCCTGCAAACCACACCGTCAACTCCCTCCTCGTCAATTTCCTCCTTAGTCAGGATCGGAAGTAGTCCTGCAGGCCATGTCACTGGCATGACTGACTCTCCTATCCGGGATTCCTCTGGAGGATCCTGCATTGCTACGCCTACTGCTGCCGCTGCTGCTGTTGCTGCTGCTGGGAGTCGTTCATCATCCCAGAGAGGAAGTAGGAACACCACTACTTTTACTAAACAATTGACCCTCCAACAGTCCTTAGCGAGGAGGATGAAGTACGACAGCAGTCATCCTGAAGCAAAACGTATAACTGAGGCCTTGACTGCTATGTTGGTGTTAGACGTGCGTCCGGTATCCGCCATTAGTGCAGTGGGATTTAGACAATTGCTGGAGGTAGTGTGTCCCTGGTTCCAAATCCCGTCTAGATTCCACTTCACTAGGCAGGCGATACCGAGACTGTACAGAAACGTCAGAAAAAGTGTCCTCAGTGTCCTGAAAAATGCCGTTGTACACAATGTCCACTTAACCACGGACATGTGGACAAGTGGAACAGGGCAGACTAAGGACTATATGACTGTGACAGCCCACTGGGTAGATGTATCACCTTACGCAGCAACAGCAGCAGCGTCACCAGTAGCAGCATCTCAGAAATGCCAGCTCGTTACAAGGCAGGCTACGCTGTGTATCACCGGTTTCAGTAAGAGGCACACCGCCGACAACCTCTTAGAGAAACTGAGGGAAATCATCGCCCAGTGGCTTACCCCACTTAGACTCTCCTGGGGATTTGTGATATCTGACAACGCCACCAATATTGTGCGGGCATTACATCTGGGCAAATTCCAGCATGTCCCATGTTTTGCTCACACAATAAACTTGGTGGTGCAGAATTTTCTGAAAAGCGACAGGGGCGTGCAGGAGACGCTTTGGGTGGCCCGAAAAATTTCTGGCCACTTTCGCCATTCAGCGACTGCATGCCGAAGACTGGAGCGCCAGCAAACACTCTTGAACCTGCCCCGCCATCACCTGAAGCAAGAGGTTGTGACGCGGTGGAACTCAACCCTCTATATGCTTCAGAGGATGGAGGAGCAGCAAAAGGCCATACAAGCCTATACATCCACCTATGACATAGGCAAAGGAGGGGGTATGCACCTGACTCAAGCGCAGTGGAGAATGATTTCCGTGTTGTGCAAGGTTCTCCAGCCCTTCGAACTTGCCACACGTGAAGTCAGTTCAGACACTGCCAGCTTGAGTCAGGTCATTCCCCTCATCAGGCTTTTGCAGAAGCAGCTGGAGAAAGTGAAGGAGGAGCTAAGACGGAGCGATTCCGCTCGGCATGTGGGACTTGTGGATGAAGCCCTTCATTCGCTTTGCCAGGATTCCAGGGTGGTCAATCTGTTGAAATCAGACCACTACGTTTTGGCCACCGTGCTCGATCCTAGGTTTAAAGCCTATGTGGTGTCTCTCTTTCCGGCCGACACAAGCCTGCAGAGGTGCAAAGACCTGCTGGTGAACACACTGTCAGCTGAAGCGGAACGTGACACGTCAACGGCTCCTTCTTCATTTTCTCCTGCAACTGGGGCTGCCAGGAAAAAACTTAGGTATCCTAAGCAACCCGCTGGCGGTGATGCAGGGCAGGCAGGACCAAGTTTGGACATCTGGTCCGGACTGAAGGACCTGGCAACAATTTCTGACATGTCTACTGTCACTGCATATGATACTGTCACCATTGACAGAATGGTGGAGGATTACATCGGTGACAGCATCCAAGTAGGCATGGCAGACAGTCCATACCTGTACTGGCAGGAAAAAGAGGCAATTTGGAGGCCCCTGTACAAACTGGCTCTATTTTACCTGAGTTGCCCCCCCTCCAGTGTGTACTCCGAAAGAGTGTTTAGTGCAGCCGGGAACCTTGTCAGCGAAAGGCGTAGGAGGTTGCTTCCACAGAATGTGGAGAAGATGATGTTCATCAAAATGAATTATCAGCTCTTCCAGGGAGACCAGCCTCCAGAAGGTACAGAGGGACCTGTGGTGGTGGATTCAAGTGGGGACGAGTTAATACTTTGTGAGGATGAGGATGTACACACTGAAGAGGGTGAGGAATCGGTGGATGAGGAGGATGAGGATGACATCTTGCCTCCATAGAGCCAGTTTGTGCAGGGACACATTAATTGCCAGCTTGTTTTGTGGGGGCCCAAACGAACCAATCATTTCAGCCACAGTTGTGTGGCAGACCCTGGCGCTGAAATGATTGGTTTGTTAAAGTGTGCATGTCCTGTTTATACAACATAAGGGTGGGTGGGAGGGCCCAAGGACAATTCCATCTTGCACCTCTTTTTTTTCTTTGCATTATGTACAGTTTGGGGCCTAGTTTTTCAAACTGCCATCCTGTCTGCCACTGCAGTTTCACGCCTAGATGGGTCACGTGTTTGTGCCGCCCACTCGTGTCGCTTAGCATAGTCATCCAGCTACCTCGGTGCAACGTTTTGGACATAAAAACACTATTGTGAGGTGTGAGGTGTTCAGAATAGACTGGAAATGAGTGGAAATTAAGGTTATTGAGGTTAATAATAGCATAGGAGCAGAAAAACCTACAAATTCTGTGATTTTAGCTGTTTTTATGCTTTTTTAAAAAAAAATACAGATCCAAAACACAAAACCCAGAACCCAAAACACGGAAGGGTGGTTTTGGCAAAACCAATCCAGATCCAAAACACGAAGAAAGATCCAGATCCAAAACCAAAACACAAAACACGAAAAGTGGCCGGTGCACACCCCTAATGTTAACACAATGTTTATAACAAAAAGAAATAGGCTGATTGATGTATACATAAGTGTGTTGCCTTGCTTGTATCAGTCGTGGCCTAGTTATCATTCATATATACTGTGGTCTCAAGAATAAATAATGTCCACTTTAACTGCATAAAGACTACCCCCTTATTCAGGGAGAATGGAGCCTGCAGCCCGAGCCGGACATAGGAAACTAATGGGCGCGCGGCCAGCCACAGACCAGCTCAACGGCAACCAAGGGGAGAACCCCTTACCCCCCCTAGAGCAATGAAGGCAACCAGTGACCAGTGTGGCGCGTTCGGTCAGTGGGAAAATGACCGGCATGCGACCGCTAGTATAAGAGCGCTGCCGCAGGGAATGCTGGGTGTAGTAGCCTGAGGGAAGCCTCTGAGGAGAGCGGTGCAGAGTGGAGCCCTGTGAAGGGAGCGCGACCTACCGTTATAAATACACTGATGCATGCCCATTAGCACAGAGCTAGAGAGCCCCATTCAGTCAGACTTTGCCTTGACACTTCAGGAGAGTTACAAAAGGCTCAATGCAGCATTATAGTTAGAGTACCAAGACTGTGTTACACGCACACCAGCAAAAGTAAATAAGCAGTGACAGCCCTTTTATCTCAGAATAACCCAAGTAAAGTGGAATGCAGTGCACCCTGCAGTGACAGCCCTTTTACCTCAGAATAACCCAAGTAAAGTGGAATGCAGTGCTCCTGGAAGTGACAGCCCTCTTACCTCAGAATAACCTAAGTACAGTAGAATTGCTAATTATTAGCTAAACAGCTCCCTCTTCTAAAAAGGGCATACCGTTTGCAGTACCAATTTGACAGCTGAGAGGAATTGTGAAGGGTAGAGTGAGTAAAAAGAAAAGCCATATCATCCGCCAGGATACAGAGAGAGTAGCCAGGAGTGATAGCTGCAATTGCTCTTCTGTGACTTTCATTAATTGACCCCCCCAGCTGTTTCTGAAAGAGAAAGTGATATACTACAAACACGGTAGCCAAACCGCCATCTAATTGTTCTTACCTAAAAAGCCATGCAGGACTTTATATTGCACTAGGACTACTTAATCCCTGCCTTTAAGGAACTATTCACCAACCCGGGCAACGTTGATTTAGCACTAGTGGCCAATTATCTCGTGCATGCAGAGAGGGGACTTGAGACTAGTGTAATACCTTGTTCGGGTGCACCTGAAAATAGTTGGTAATGTTGCTAGGGTCAAACCATTGCACAGGGTGTTGTTGTATGTCCATTTGTGTTTAACTCGTTGCTCCCATAGGTGGGTCGAGTATCCTGCGTTCCTGATTAATAAATATAACTCGGACCAAAGTGTATTTCCTTCTCAGAAAAGTGTCCATTATATTGTTTCTTTTGAAATGTATTAATTAGGGGTGTGCACCGGCCACTTTTCGTGTTTTGTGTTTTGGTTTTGGATCTGGATCTTTCTTCGTGTTTTGGATCTGGATTGGTTTTGCCAAAACCACCCTTCCGTGTTTTGGGTTCTGGGTTTTGTGTTTTGGATCTGTATTTTTTTGAAAAAAAGCATAAAAACAGCTAAAATCACAGAATTTGTAGGTTTTTCTGCTCCTATGCTATTATTAACCTCAATAACCTTAATTTCCACTCATTTCCAGTCTATTCTGAACACCTCACACCTCACAATAGTGTTTTTATGTCCAAAAGGTTGCACCGAGGTAGCTGGATGACTATGCTAAGCGACACGAGTGGGCGGCACAAACACGTGACCCATCTAGGAGTGACACTGCAGTGGCAGGCAGGATGGCAGTTAGAAAAACTAGGCCCCAAACTGTACATAATGCAAAGAAAAAAAGAGGTGCAAGATGGAATTGTCCTTGGGCCCTCCCACCCACCCTTATGTTGTATAAACAGGACATGCACACTTTAACAAATCAATCATTTCAGCGCCAGGGTCTGCCACACAACTGTGGCTGAAATGATTGGTTCGTTTGGGCCCCCACAAAACAAGCTGGCAATTAATGTGTCCCTGCACAAACTGGCTCTACGGAGGCAAGATGTCATCCTCATCCTCCTCATCCACCGATTCCTCACCCTCTTCAGTGTGTACATCCTCATCCTCACAAAGTATTAACTCGTCCCCACTTGAATCCACCACCACAGGTCCCTCTGTACCTTCTGGAGGCTGGTCTCCCTGGAAGAGCTGATAATTCATTTTGATGAACATCATCTTCTCCACATTCTGTGGAAGCAACCTCCTACGCCTTTCGCTGACAAGGTTCCCGGCTGCACTAAACACTCTTTCGGAGTACACACTGGAGGGGGGGCAACTCAGGTAAAATAGAGCCAGTTTGTACAGGGGCCTCCAAATTGCCTCTTTTTCCTGCCAGTACAGGTATGGACTGTCTGACATGCCTACTTGGATGCTGTCACCGATGTAATCCTCCACCATTCTGTCAATGGTGACAGTATCATATGTAGTGACAGTAGACATGTCAGAAATTGTTGCCAGGTCCTTCAGTCCGGACCAGATGTCCAAACTTGGTCCTGCCTGCCCTGCATCACCGCCAGCGGGTTGCTTAGGATACCTAAGTTTTTTCCTGGCAGCCCCAGTTGCGGGAGAAAATGAAGAAGGAGCCGTTGACGTGTCACGTTCCGCTTCAGCTGACAGTGTGTTCACCAGCAGGTCTTTGCACCTCTGCAGGCTTGTGTCGGCCGGAAAGAGAGACACCACATAGGCTTTAAACCTAGGATCGAGCACGGTGGCCAAAATGTAGTGGTCTGATTTCAACAGATTGACCACCCTGGAATCCTGGCAAAGCGAATGAAGGGCTTCATCCACAAGTCCCACATGCCGAGCGGAATCGCTCCGTCTTAGCTCCTCCTTCACTTTCTCCAGCTGCTTCTGCAAAAGCCTGATGAGGGGAATGACCTGACTCAAGCTGGCAGTGTCTGAACTGACTTCACGTGTGGCAAGTTCGAAGGGCTGAAGAACCTTGCACAACACGGAAATCATTCTCCACTGCGCTTGAGTCAGGTGCATACCCCCTCCTTTGCCTATGTCATAGGTGGATGTATAGGCTTGTGTGGCCTTTTGCTGCTCCTCCATCCTCTGAAGCATATAGAGGGTTGAGTTCCACCGCGTCACAACCTCTTGCTTCAGGTGATGGCGGGGCAGGTTCAAGAGTGTTTGCTGGCGCTCCAGTCTTCGGCACGCAGTCGCTGAATGGCGAAAGTGGCCAGAAATTTTTCGGGCCACCCAAAGCGTCTCCTGCACGCCCCTGTCGCTTTTCAGAAAATTCTGCACCACCAAGTTTATTGTGTGAGCAAAACATGGGACGTGCTGGAATTTGCCCAGATGTAATGCCCGCACAATATTGGTGGCGTTGTCAGATATCACAAATCCCCAGGAGAGTCTAAGTGGGGTAAGCCACTGGGCGATGATTTCCCTCAGTTTCTCTAAGAGGTTGTCGGCGGTGTGCCTCTTACTGAAACCGGTGATACACAGCGTAGCCTGCCTTGTAACGAGCTGGCGTTTCTGAGATGCTGCTACTGGTGACGCTGCTGCTGTTGCTGCGTAAGGTGATACATCTACCCAGTGGGCTGTCACAGTCATATAGTCCTTAGTCTGCCCTGTTCCACTTGTCCACATGTCCGTGGTTAAGTGGACATTGTGTACAACGGCATTTTTCAGGACACTGAGGACACTTTTTCTGACGTTTCTGTACAGTCTCGGTATCGCCTGCCTAGTGAAGTGGAATCTAGACGGGATTTGGAACCGGGGACACACTACCTCCATCAATTGTCTAAATCCCACTGCACTAATGGCGGATACCGGACGCACGTCTAACACCAACATAGCAGTCAAGGCCTCAGTTATACGTTTTGCTTCAGGATGACTGCTGTCGTACTTCATCCTCCTCGCTAAGGACTGTTGGAGGGTCAATTGTTTAGTAAAAGTAGTGGTGTTCCTACTTCCTCTCTGGGATGATGAACGACTCCCAGCAGCAGCAGCAACAGCAGCAGCGGCAGCAGTAGGCGTAGCAATGCAGGATCCTCCGGAGGAATCCCGGATAGGAGAGTCAGTCATGCCAGTGATATGGCCTGCAGGACTACTTCCGATCCTGACTAAGGAGGAAATTGACGAGGAGGGAGTTGACGGTGTGGTTTGCAGGCGCTTGGATACAACAGGACAACGGGATTTAGGTGTCCCTGGACTGCTTACGGTCTGAGCCAAAGTTTCTGAACTTGACAGTAACTTTTTATGAACGCGCTGCAGGTGCCGTATAAGGGAGGATGTTCCTAGGTGGTTGACGTCCCTACCCCTACTTATTTCACCTTTACATATGGTACATATGGCAAGACAGTTGTTGTCCGGATTTGGATAGAAATATTGCCAGACCAAAGAGGTGGAATGTTTGGTCTTCTGCCCAGGCATGACCGTGATGGGCTTTTTCATCCCACGGACAACAACTGTCTCCCCCGGAGCCTGATTTAAACAAACCACATCACCATCAGAATCCTCCTCGCCAACTTCCTCCTCAGCGCCAGCTACACCAGTATCCTCATCCTGTTGTACTTCAACAGTGACATCTTCAATTTGCATATCAGCAAGTGGACTGTGGGTGCTCCTTTCAGCACTTGCAGGGGGCGTGCAAATGGTGGAAAGAGCCACCTCTTCCCGTCCAGTGCTGGGAAGGTCAGGCATCGCAACCACCACCACACTTGGACTCTCTTTGGGGATTTGTGATATCTTCTTAGAAAGCACAGTTCTTCGCTGTGCTTTTGCCAGCTTAACTCTTTTGATTTTTTTAGTGGGAGGAGTGCTTCCATCGTCATGTGAAGCTGAACCACTAGTCATGAACATACTAGGGATCGACCTTAGCCGTTCCTTGCCACTCCGTGTCGTAAATGGCATATTGGCAAGTTTACGTTTCTCTTCAGCTGATTTAAATGTCTTTTTCAAGGTCATTTTCCTGAACTTTGCCATTTGGGATTGTATGTGCCCTCTACTATGACATTGGGCATCGGCCTTGGCAGACGACGTTGATGGCATGTTATCGTCTATGTCATGACTAGTGGCAGCAGCTTCAGCACTAGGAGGAAGTGGTTCTTGATCTTTCTCTATTTTATTTTTATCGGAGAAAGTTTGGTCCTCCATTTATGTTATATCGATTTGATATATACGTGCGGCTAAACACAGAAAATAAATTTTTTTTTGGTTCGGACTGGAGTGTACTTTGTGGGTTACAGCACCCTTTAACGGTCAAGCCAGCCGGCCCTTTACTTATGACACAGGCGCACTCTTGGCACTACTTTGTTGATGCACGTGCGGCTACTGCGCACACAATTCACAAACACAGAAAATTATTTTTTTTTGGTTTGGACTGGAGTGTACTTTGGGGGTTACAGCACCCTTTAACGGTCAAGCCAGCCGGCCCTTTACTTATGACACAGGCGCACGCTTGGCACTACTTTGTTGATGCACGTGCGGCTACTGCGCACACAATTCACAAACACAGAAAATAATTTTTTTTTGGTTTGGACTGGAGTGTACTTTCGGGGGTTACAGCACCCTTTAACGGTCAAGCCAGCCGGCCCTTTACTTATGACACAGGCGCACGCTTGGCACTACTTTGTTGATGCACGTGCGGCTACTGCGCACACAATTCACAAACACAGAAAATAATTTTTTTTTAGGTTTGGACTGGAGTGTACTTTCGGGGGTTACAGCACCCTTAACGGTCAAGCCAGCCGGCCCTTTACTTATGACACAGGCGCACGCTTGGCACTACTTTGTTGATGCACGTGCGGCTACTGCGCACACAATTCACAAACACAGAAAATAATTTTTTTTTTGGTTTGGACTGGAGTGTACTTTCGGGGGTTACAGCACCCTTAACGGTCAAGCCAGCCGGCCCTTTACTTATGACACAGGCGCACGCTTGGCACTACTTTGTTGATGCACGTGCGGCTACTGCGCACACAATTCACAAACACAGAAAATAATTTTTTTTTTGGTTTGGACTGGAGTGTACTTTCGGGAGTTACAGCACCCTTAACGGTCAAGCCAGCCGGCCCTTTACTTATGACACAGGCGCACGCTTGGCACTACTTTGTTGATGCACGTGCGGCTACTGCGCACACAATTCACAAACACAGAAAATATTTTTTTTTTGGTTTGGACTGGAGTGTACTTTCAGGGGTTACAGCACCCTTTAACGGTCAAGCCAGCCGGCCCTTTACTTATGACACAGGCGCACGCTTGGCACTACTTTGTTGATGCACGTGCGGCTACTGCGCACACAATTCACAAACACAGAAAATAATTTTTTTTTGGTTTGGACTGGAGTGTACTTTCGGGGGTTACAGCACCCTTTAACGGTCAAGCCAGCCGGCCCTTTACTTATGACACAGGCGCACTCTTGGCACTACTTTGTTGATGCACGTGCGGCTACTGCGCACACAATTCACAAACACAGAAAATAATTTTTTTTTAGGTTTGGACTGGAGTGTACTTTCGGGGGTTACAGCACCCTTAACGGTCAAGCCAGCCGGCCCTTTACTTATGACACAGGCGCACGCTTGGCACTACTTTGTTGATGCACGTGCGGCTACTGCGCACACAATTCACAACCACAGAAAATAATTTTTTTTTGGTTTGGACTGGAGTGTACTTTCGGGGGTTACAGCACCCTTTAACGGTCAAGCCAGCCGGCCCTTTACTTATGACACAGGCGCACGCTTGGCACTACTTTGTTGATGCACGTGCGGCTACTGCGCACACAATTCACAAACACAGAAAATATATTATTTTTTTAGCACTTGGGGGGAGCACCCCTGATGGACAGAGCACCCCCTGGACAACACTACAGCACCCCTTTAGGACTGGGACACTGCACAGGACTTTGGAACTGACTGCACAACACAGTCCAGCCAGCCCCTATGGACTTTGAAGTAGTGGACACAGCCCCTATTAACAACAGCAGCACAGCACAACACAGCCAGCCCCTATGGACTTTGAAGTAGTGGACAACAGCAGCACTACACTACACTACACAGCACTAACTCCCACCCTCCCTCTTCACTGTCCACAGCCGAGTGAGAAAATGGCGCCGACGCGGGTACCTTATATAGGATCCAAAACCCGCGAGACTCGGAAGGCGGGATGATGACGTTTTGCCTCGATGTCAGATCCGAGTCAGGCGGGAAAAGTCGAGCCTGACTCGGATCGGACTCGGATCGGGGGGGCTCGGGGGGGTTCGGATTTCAGAAATCCGAACCCGCTCACCCCTAGTATTAATGTATTGTATTGTATATTAATGTTGCTATTAGGGATTAGCGGGGTCGGTTCCCTGAGAACCGAACCCACCCGAACTTCGGGGATCCGGGGCGATCCGAGCCCAAGCTCGGATCTCCCTGTCTGCCCCGGATCCCATTGTAGTCAATGGTGGGAGCCGCAAGGTTATTAAAGTTTACCCTGCGGCTCCCGCCATTGACTACAATGGAGGGAGCCGTTCATTGGCTGAGAGACGGGAGATGACCTCTCTCAGCCAATGAACGCTTAGCAGCGGGGTTTCCATGGAGATACCCCGCCGCTAAGCTCTCATTCGGGAAGTACCGTTCTATAGAACGGTACTAAGTTCGTGGATCGCGTTTTCGTTTTTTTTTTTTTGCCAAGTCCGGGGATGCCTACTTTGGAACGAAGAGGACAGAACCTCGCATAGGAGATGGTGAGTATGTTTTTTTTCACAGGTCCCCTATGGATACTCTACCGGACAAGTGGACCGATGCTACAGGTTACATAGGTGAGTATGTGTACATGTGTGTGTGTGTGTATGTATGTTTAATAAACTTATACTGTCACGGTGTGTGTGTCCTGTGTTTTTTTTAAACATTTTTTTACAGGTGAACTACAGGTACTAGTGGGCCCTTAATGCCCTGCATGCTGGTACTTGTGGTTCTCCAAGTACCAGCATGCGGGGCAGGCTTGCTGGGACTTGCAGTTCTACTTGTAAAGACAATGTTTGATATTCTTTATTTACACCACACCACACAATCAACCCGCCACCCACCGCCACCAGGGGAGGCGGGGATAGCACCGGGCTATCAGCCTGGGCCTGGGGTGCCCTGGAGAGGGTGACCCCTTTATTGGGGGGGTCCCCAGCTCTCCAGGGATCCCCAGCCTGGGTTGACTAGCGGTCAGGGCTGATGCTGTGGCTGGGGGACCCGGTGAAAGGGCTCCCCTGGCTGTGGCATCAGCCCCCCGCTAGAAAAAGTCCAGTGCTGGTTCTGGAACATACAGGGGAACCCTACTAATTTTTTTCCCCTGTATTTCCAGAACCAGGACCGGATCAGAGCCCAGAGCTGGTTGCGCAGAATACGGGGGACCCCTACGTCGTTTGTCCCCCGTATTTTGGCAACCAGCGCTGGTTCTGACTAGCCCGGTGCTGGTTGTGCTTAAGTACAGGGGACCCCTATGTCATTTGTCCCCTGTATTTAAGCACACCCAGCACTGGGTTACTAATGCACGGGGCTGGTTGCTCTTTTTTGGGGGGGTGCACGCCATTTTTTTCTTTTTTTTACACAGGTTTTTTTTTTTTTTTTTACCACAGCAGCACAGACGGGTCTCACGGACCTGTCATTGCTCTGTGCCAATCACACAGATGCATGTAGCATGGATCTCCCGGGTTCGTGCTACATGCAAATGGGCACCATAACGCTGATTGGCTTCCTGTCTGCCACTGCAGTGCCACTCCTAGATGGGCCACGTGTTTGTGCCGCCCACTTGTGTCGCTTAGCATAGTCATCCAGCTACCTCGGTGCAACCATTTGGCCTAAAAACAATATTGTGAGGTGTGAGGTGTTCAGAATAGAGTGGAAATGAGTGGAAATTAATGTTATTGGGGTTATTAATAGCGTAGGAACAAAAAAAGGCCCATTTTATGTGATTTTAGCGTTTTTTTTTATTTTTTAAGAAAAAATCCAGATCCAAAACACAAAACCCAGAACCCAAAACACGGAAGGGTGGTTTTGGCAAAACCAATCCAGATCCAAAACACGAAGAAAGATCCAGATCCAAAACCAAAACACAAAACACGAAAAGTGGCCGGTGCACACCCCTAGTTGCTATAAACTGATCCATTACATTCAATTGCCTTGTTTGAGGATTTGAGAATAAATTTGCTTTGATACTTGAAACTGAGTCAATACCTTGAGAATCAGAGCCTAACTGCAATCGAACAGAATTGCTAAAACAATTTGGTAAGCAAATTGACTGAAAGAAACCTCATCACACTACGCAACTTTAGTTCTAAAAATCTTAAGTGCTTATAACATGTGTGTGCGTTCACTCAGTTCCTTCTCTCTCTTCCTTTCTGTCTCCCTCTCCTCTCTCTCTCCCTGTCCCTTCCTCCCACTCCTTCCTCCCCCTCTGTCTCTCTCTTCCATCCCTTTCTCTACCTCACTCCATTCCTCCCTCCCTCTGCCCCCTCTCTTCTCCCTCCCTCTCTCCCTTCCCTCCCTCTCTTACACCCCTCTTTCTCTCTTCCCCTCCCTCTCCCTACCTATCCCTTCCCCCTCTCTCTCCCTCCCTGTCCCTCCTTCCCTCTCTTCCCCCCCCCTCTCTCTATCTATACTGATCTGACAATCTAGGAGGTGATGCACTGTGAAAGTCTGGATGCAGGAGAGATCGGATGAAGATTGGACACCAAATTGTGTGCAGATCATGTGGAGATCGTGTGCAGAGCTGCCGGGGAGAGTTTCAAGGGAAATCGTACACAAATCGTACACATCGGCTGATCGTGTGCAGATCAGGGGACAGGAGCTGTGCCGTACGATGTTGGGCTGCCGTTGTCTGTGTGAAGAGTGACAGGTAGCACAACCTGTGACTAGCTAGTGATGGCTGCTAGACAGAGACAGAGAGCAGGGGAGAGCAGTGACTGCAGTGCAGTTCACCTGCTAACGCCCGCAGTTTCCGGCAGCATGATGTAGATTGAAGTATGTCTCTGATCAGAGACATCCTTCATATTTATGGTAGGCTGATTCAGCGGTGCCCTCTAGTGGCCGGCACCCCATGGCAGCTGCCTAAGGGCTATTTCACACCTGCCGGTTTTCACCGGCAGGCAAAAATCCCGGCGTTTTTTTTGCCGGGTGTGAAATTTAGTGGTAGATGGAAGCGGGTGGGTCCTTTCGCACGGCACAGTCACCATGTTAAAGCCGGGAATATGCACTGTGGGGGACTGCTGCCGTGCCCGTATTTCACCCAGGACCGGTTTTAGACCAAATGGATCCCAGGATGAGTGATAGAGAGGAGGCTTAGTAGCTGCTGCCTCCCTGGACCCTCCGCAGCCCAGCACGTGCTGGGCTAGGAAGGGAGGCTGCTGCTGCTAAGTCTCCTCTCTAACCCTGCAGGATGTGATCCATGCCTGGAGAGAGAGGAGGGAGATGAATCACGTCTGGACCCAACCATTGAGCATCACTACCTGGGGGAGATAGGAGAAGGGCTGTGGAGGGGAACACCAGGGGAAGGAAAATAAAGTAGAGCGGGTGGAGAGAGGACTGTGGGCCTGATACAGCAAGGAACGCAGTTGCTTATACGCATGCATTCGGCCAATTGTTGTGTACTGCGCACGCGTAGGTATCGCAATGCGCTTGCTCGAACTAGTCACTGTGAACGGGACTGCGATTGCAGAGGATACGCAGACCCATGGCAGAGTTATTGACAGGATGTGCCGATAGTGGGTGGTGACTTAAAAGTGGTCGAACAAACGCAGGCGTGTCAGTGCGTTTGAATGCCGTTACAGGGGCGGCCATGAATTATGCACTGCAAATCCATACGCAGCCTGAGCACTCACTGTGTGCAGAAAGTTTGCAGTTCCTGAGTGAGGTCAGGTCAACCACTATATTGCATATGGGTCCGATGGTCAGGGCCGCCATCAGAGGGGACTGCTGGGACTGGAGTCCCGAGCCCAGACACTGTCAGAATGGGGGGCGGGGGCGGCGGGGCCCGCCCACTCCTACCGCTGCTGAAGAACAGCCCACAACCAACACTGTCTTCTTGAGTTAAAGAGAAGGGCCTGCTGGCTGCTGCTACCAGCCGCCGCCGACCCGCACTGCGTGTAACGTAATGACGCCGCACCGCTGGAGGGTGAGGTCGAAGCCTAGGAGCAGCGGCGCATGTGGAGCTGCCGGAGAGGAAGAGAAGAACTCAGAAGAAAGGAGGGGACTCTTCAAGGAAGGAGATAACTTAAGGTAAGTAGGTGAGAACAAGCTGGGCAGGTTAGACGGGCGACGGCACAGCACTGGTCTGGTGCAGACTGCCAGTGATCTAATAAACCAGGGCAGGGGGTAAAAGGAAAAATGCTGAGCAGGGCAGATGGCACAGCACTGGTCTGGTGCAGGCTGTCACTGCCAGTGATCTAATAAACCACGGGGAAAAGGGAACAAGCTGAGCAGGGCAGGGCAGATGCCACCTTGACGTGGTGACAGGCTTTATCATTTTTGGCCAAAAATTTTTCTAGGAAAAAGGCAGCGGAGAAAGGGCGGGGAGAAGAGGGGGAGGGGTCTGTCTATTTTGTCAGTCCCAGACCCCATCATTTCTGATGGCAGCCCTGCCGATGGTACTCGATTGTACCAATGTTTTTGCAATCTTTCTAAATATTACGGATGTGAGTAAAGGGAAGGGGGCGGCTTCATGTAGTGCTCCTGGTCAGGTCAGGTCAAATGATGTGCCTCTGGTGGTCGGGGTCTTAGCATCTCTTTATGACGTTACCATAGCAAAAGCATTTCATATATGCTTCATTCTTGATAAAGATGAGCGGATCGGTTTTGGCTCGGATCTTCCCGCCAAGTACAGAACAAGGCAAAACGTCATCTTTGTCCGTGAAAGATGACATTCTCGTCTCTAATTCTTGAAAGCATTATTTTATTATTACAATAAAATGTAATAATGTATGTAAAAAAAATGTGTAATACAAGTTATATATTTAATATAAATTGTCTTAGTATGTGTCTCTATATTTTCTTATAACTACATTTGAAGAATTGAGCTGAACGCCCATGGGACTTATGAAATAGGATGCAATCAGGTGCCGCTGCGGGAACTCCTGCAAGTCTTCCCTTATTTTTAAAGCGGCAATCATTTTAAAAGGCAAAACCATCTTGGTTTTGCCTTTAAAATGATTGCCGCTTTAAAAATAGGTATACCTGCAGCGGCAGCAGATTACACCCTATTACATTATCCCCAATATCTAAGAATTAGGACAGCGTTGCACGCAGTGGCATCCGCGTCTGTGGCTTTTTTCAGTCACTGGTCTGCAACTTTATAGAAATGCCACAACAAGCCATTCCTCTGGTGTGCACGTGTGCATATAAATATGCAAGGACTGAGGCACCCACTTTGAGCATAATTAGTTACTCAGATATCACTTGGTGCCGATCGTCCAAGGTAAGTATTCTCTAACCTAATTCTACCCTCTAACCCTTCCTTAGGGGTGCCTAGCCCTAACCTTCCCCCCCAGTGCCTAACCCTAATCCCCCCTCTAAGTACCTAAACCTAACCCCCCTTCCCCGCCGCTTAAACCTAAGCCCCCCGAGGGGAGCCTAACCCTAAGTCCCCCCCGGGGGTGCCTAACCCTCCCTTCCCCTAGCCTAAACCTAACCTCCCGGGGAGGTGCTTAACCCTAAGTCCCCCCAGGGAACCCTAAACCTAACCCTCCCCCCTCCAGAGGCTATCCGTGCTTGGCGCCCGGTGTCCCTTCGATTGGGATGACGGGCGCCAGTCTCCCGGCGCCGGTAAAATGACAGGCGGCTAGATTTAGACGCCTGTCATTTAATCCTTGCGGGGGTTAAGCAGTCGGTAAGCCAGCTGTCGGGATTAGGTCCGCCGGCTTCCCAACTGCATACTGCATCCAACATCGGCAGCATGTCCAACTCAGAAAAAGGCCCTTAGTTGCCATTGCAATAATTCCTATTTTAATAATCAGAGATAGGAAATACATGGTAAATGGCACCATAAATCAGTATGATGCGTAAGTTAAAACATTTAATAGCAATAGATCTGTCCGATCCTTTAACAAGCAGTAGAAAGGATCAGACAGAACCCAAGCAATGCTATTGCTAATACACCTTTTAGTTTATGCACACCGAGTAGGAGACCATTTATTATGTTTTCTCTATCAAATTATTATTTTGTTTTGGCACCCAGCCTTAAATTACAAATACATTTGCCAGAATGCCCACTAACCGACAAGTGCAAAGGATTATTTACAGTATCTGGTACACA
This sequence comes from Taudactylus pleione, assembly GCA_031769625.1. NCBI lineage: Eukaryota > Metazoa > Chordata > Amphibia > Anura > Myobatrachidae > Taudactylus > Taudactylus pleione. The sequence goes on from JAUIMM010000197.1 coordinate 3,886,294, forward strand.
GTGGCGTATCTATGGTGGGGTGAGCGGGGCACGTGCCCTGGGTGCCCTGGAAGGCTGACAGAGTGGGCCGCCGGCCAAGGCAGTATACACGGCAGAGTGTCTGCTGCTGGACATCCTTACAGATGTTTACCGGTGTCACTCTATCTAGCGACAGCCACTGCCTTCCCCCTCCTCAGTTCCCAACACCAACTCTAGTTACGCCTCTGCTGGTACACACAGTAACAGTCAATAGGTACCTACAATTTCTTGTATCACTCCCTCTATTACACTTTTCAATTTGTATTACAATATGGTGATCAATTCTCACCCACTGGATACTTTGTTAACACCATTGCAAATGTCCTGGAGAAAATTTGAAGGTTCTCTCTAAGCTCCAAGTCTATCAGTGAAGGAGTCCCAGAAGCTGACAGATAAGCACATTGCATGCGCCTTTTTGGTACTTATTCACTTGCCATTTTGCTTGACTCATTATTCTCACTTAGAGATACTACACTATCAGGTGCATGTTGTTTCTCTCTGATGAGTTCCATTTGAAACAAAATGTGTTGGAGAGCTAATTTTATTAGACATACTGCTCTACTTTTGCTCTGTTCTATATGGATGTAATTGAGATGACTTCCCTTAACATCACCATCGCCTAGTGACAGCTTTGGTACAACACATGTATTATTACACTAAATGGTCTAAAATACTATACCAATAACGCACTTTTCTTTCAGTTTTCACACACGCACCATACCTCTCAACCGTCCCAGTCCAGCTTTTCGGACACTGTCCAGCCGTCCAACCTGTGATCTGCAATGTCCCATGGTGAGCTGGAGGTTGGGAGGATCCTCTCACCCTTTGCTCTGCTAAGCAGAGCCAGAGGTGAATAGAAGCCGTGCGCATGCGCGGTGACTATTCGGTGGTAAGATGGACTGGGGCATACCCAGCAGTTCCTACAGCTACAGGGCTTCAGCATGCTGAAAATGGGGGTGTGGCTCCTGGACAAGGCATTCCTTGCGAGGCCACGCCCATTTCCCATGAAGCCAAGCCCCCCTTTTGGCTATGTGCTTTCACCACAAGCAAAAGTGTGACACATGCAAATGCACAGACACACACACATAAATGCCTCCGCAATATGAACATGCACAACTCCCGTATGGGCTGATCATTTTTAAATGGTGTATAGCAAAGAGAGGAATCCCTTTTTTGTATTTTTTAATGACAATAAAATGCACTTGTAGCATGTACTCTCACTAGATCATCCATTTACCTGGTCTGATGGTAATTACTGTCTTACACATCGTACAAGATACAGTATTCAGTCTGAATCTTGATAGATAGCTACTCAGAAGGAAATAGCTGCAGATGTTTACACCACAGGCTGGCTTGCTGATAAATCTGGTGCCATAAGTGGAAGACAGACCTAACAATGTTAGTGACTGTCTGATTCATTTTCCTGGCACACTTAATATACTGTAGAAAAACAAGAACAGTTGTAAAACAAAGTGTATCAGTAAGGTTACAGTAAACTGAACACAGCACCTCTGTTGTACCATTCATTCTCAGAGAGCATTGTAATGATACCATTATTAAAAAAAAGTTGCAAGCCTGCCCTGTACAACATATTTTAGTACGAATTGGTTACTCAAGCCTCATGTGTGACATGATGTTAAAAGAGTGGTGGATCCAAGGGAGCTGGGGTATTCAGGGCGATTTCTTCTCCCCCCTCCCAACTCCCTCCTGCCCATACCTCACACACCTTTTCCTTGCAAACTGGCACAATAGGATGTCTCTGGTGATGCCTCCCTGGTCCTCGGCAAAGTCCTGCACTACTCTGCCGGATCACACCAAAAAAGTGTGTGTATCTCATGGGAGAGAGCGGGGCGATCCAGGGTTGTCTTAACAGCAGTGTGGGCCCTGGGCAAAGCAATGCACTGGGGCCCCTACCCACCCATATACGGGAAATAAATGTAAATGGTCAATAAAATTAAACCCTCCTGCATGCCCTTCAGACTTCCCACACATGCAGAGAGACTGGTCTGAAGCCGGCGGATGAAGTGAAACTGGGACTGAGGTGAGTACTCGTCACCAAGGGGAAGGGGGGGGAGGGGTGGGGTGGGGGAGGTTAGATAAGAATACAGTGCACCGGCGGCCGGCTTATAAAAATATCACAAATTTACCAACTGTCCGCAGCTGCAGTGGGGTGGGTTGGCGGGCCCCTGCATGCTTTTGGGCCTTTGGGCAACTGCCCAACAAGCCCAGTGGAAGAGATGGCCCTGGTGCGATCTCCCTGATCATCTTCTGGATCCGCCACTGTTAAATATTACAAAAGGTACACTTCTATAATAGTTGTAATAGTTACCCTACTTTGTATACTAAGGGCCTGATTCAGCACAGATCGTACGGCTGCGTTCGCACGTACCCGCTAGCTGCGAAAATATGCTAATAAATGCAATCGCATGGCAACCGCAGCACTATACCAAGACGCCCATCACTTAATAAAGCCGCCCACTTCCCATGACATGCATCCGCAAGTCAGCCAAAACATCGGTAACATTGAGTAACATCGCACCCATTTGCACAGTTGTGGTTGACCTGATCCTACCTCACATACTGTTAAACTTCCCGTGGCCATCTAGACCTCTGCCAGCGTATGCAATCGTAGGGGCTTAAATATGCACGCCCCTGTAATGGCGTTCAAATGCACAGGCAAGCCTCCTTTCTGACGACCACCCCCTCCCCATTCCTCTCCACCCCTAAATGGTCACTTTATGTCATCACTATGCTGTTGGACTGCATGCTCACTACGATCGCTTCCCGATCGCAGCGGCAGGCTCGTGCACGCGCACTGCAATGCATGAGCACAAGCATCGACCGGCTGCGTGCGAACGCAGCCATGAGATCCAACCTGAATAAGGCCCTAAGGCCATTCCATTGCCATGTTTACATTTTGCCATTATATCTTTTATAAAGAATACTATTTCTTACATTGGACCTTAAAGATATTTCTTTGTTTGCAATATGAAGGCAATTTGTACCTGATAATTTCCCACACTTAAAGCATCCTTTTTCTTTCTATTCTTTAAATATGACTAGGGGCTATATCTTAGGTCATGCACTAATAGGCACAGATTTATCAGCGAGTGATATTCTTATTATCACCCGTTAATAATCTTAAATGGTGCTCCAACCAATCAGCTCCTAAATGTCATTATTCAAACACATGACAGTTAGAAGCTGACAGGTTAGAGCACCATTTTAGATTAGTAACAAGTGATAACAAGAATATCACTTGTTGATAAATCTGGGCCATAATATTAACTGTTCAACCCAGGGTTTCATATGCTGTCTCTCATGAACCTACCCAAAAATATATGAAGGCATGACTAAGAGGGCATTCAAAGTAAGAATTATGGATCATAATAATAATAATATTAAAAATGCCCCAGAAGACAATAGAAAGATGAACACACTGACGGACATTGACAAACATTTTTTTTTCTACAACATCAAAGTAACACAAAAGATCTGAAAGGGTTCACTACGGAAAAAATAATGGGGGTCATTCAGACCCACTCGCGAGAGGCAGTAGGCTCGCAAGTGGGTCGATGTTCCCCACTGCGCATGCGCACGACGGAGGGAGCTCCGTCATACGCATGCGCGAGACCCGGCGAGCGACGGGCTTCCCATCGCTCCGGGTCTCGCACCAAAGGGGGCGTGCTGTCGATGTTGATTAACAGCACGCCCCCTTTGGTGGGCGTGCCGGGGGCATGCCTGCCAGAGGGAGGCGTTCCCATGGGAACGCCTACCGTCTGAAGCCGGCCCCACTGACATCACTAGTGATGTCAGTGGGAGTGATTTTGGCTCTGATAGAGCCAAAATCACTCCAGGGCTTGTGGCTGGGAAACCCGACCGCAGGGTTTCCTTCGCAAGTCCGATGGTCGCGATGGTCAAGACCATCGCGACCATCTTGTTGGACGCTCATATATGCTGTGGGTGGTGACCCACAGCTATACGAGCGTCCAGGAGGACGCTCCATTTTAATTCGATGTTGATTGACAGCACGCCCCCTTTGGTGGGCGTGCCGGGGGCATGCCTGCCAGAGGGAGGCGTTCCCATGGGAACGCCTACCGTCTGAAGCCGGCCCCACTGACATCACTAGTGATGTCAGTGGGAGTGATTTTGGCTCTGATAGAGCCAAAATCACTCCAGGGCTTGTGGCTGGGAAACCCGACCGCAGGGTTTCCTTCGCAAGTCCGATGGTCGCGATGGTCAAGACCATCGCGACCATCTTGTTGGACGCTCATATATGCTGTGGGTGGTGACCCACAGCTATACGAGCGTCCAGGAGGACGCTCCATTTTAATGGAGGAGGGCCCTGATTCAGAGCGAGCGCTCTGGTCAGAGCGTCCGGCTCTGAATCAGGCCCAATGTTCATTAGAGGGGGTGAGATGTACCAAATGCTTCTTCATGAAGAAGCTGGGATGATTTTCATTATGAATAATCTCATGGTTTCATCACAAACATCAGTTACTGTATGTGACATTTTTGTGAATATTTGTTACAATCTCCTGGCTTACCTATCAAGATATTAGTAGTCTTTTTGAATTCCTATATTGAGACTAATAAAATCCTAATGTTTAAATATTTACTTAGCTGTGTTGATCCTTCCTGATATGTGAAACATCCTCTGTTAAGATAAGATGAGAGAGTATGTATTACAGAATGAAATTTTAAATTGTACAATGTAGTAATAATATGAATTTAAATTAATTATATTCAAATATTGTCCTAATACTATAAGTCAAAGGTAGATATACTGTATAGCTAATTTTCTATCTACATACACACCATATACATTATATATTATATATGTTCATATCTAATATCTCACTCTTCACTTTGTTTTTTGTTCATGCATGTTCACGTTTTGTTTGTTTTGTACACCCATTTAAAACACAATTTTATAAACATTATAATTATGTCCCTTTTTATTTTTACACTATTTTAGTATACACTAATCAATGTCACATATCACATATATTATTTATCATTATTGCACCATCACTAATTATTCACTTTACATATAATTTGTATGTGTATATATAAATATATATACAGTATACAGTATATACTGTATATTGCACCTTTCATTAAGCTATAGTTTATACTATTTATGTTTTGTACAACTAAAAAACATATTTTGTTTTAGAATAAAATACTAATTATTATAGTCATTTAAATAGTTAAATATATTAAATATACACTTTGGACCTTTGTAAATTAATATGTAATTCTATAATATTAATTTTATTATTTAACTGGAAGCAGAACACATATCTCATATTGAGGCTTTATTAGTATCATATATGAATATATAGCGAGAAGCAGACCGAGTTTGATTGACAGCTAACGGCTTAAAATTTCGGATTGGGTCACTGTGCTTTAAAATCCCGAGCGCAGCTGGTGCTCCCGTTAGTTCATCTGAAAAAGCTATAGCGAAATAACATGTTGGGTGTTTCCTTGTGTACCTGCTAATTATTTATTGTTACTTATTATGTAAATGTGTTACAAAATAATAACTACATTATTATTAGTGTTCATTCTAGCACCCTGCACCTGCCACAACCCGTTCAGTTCCTCTTTCCTGCCTGGGGCTTCTAGCACACTATCTGCTCTTGTGCTTCTAGCACACTCAACTTATGCAACAGACTGCTGAGATACAGACCAGAGTGTGCTAGAAACACCAGAGCAGATAGCAACACTCCAGGCAGGAAAGTGGAACTGCACAGGTTGTGACAGGTGCAGGGTGCCAGAATGAACACGAATTATGATTAATTACATATTCCTAAAACTATAATGAATATATCTACTGTACATTACTTTTAATCCCCACGAAGCATATTACAACAGCGCACAATATACTTAGATGTGAGCCACTGCACTCACTTAATGAAGTGATTACCACTTCTGAATATGCAATTTATACTGTGGCAACATTAGCAATTTGTTGCCAACTATGTTGTTAAGTTACCAAACACTGATTGGAATTAGAGATGTTTGGGCACGGTTCTCAGTGAACCGACAACAAATTTAGGGGTTTCCGAGTCGAACCAAGCCCGAGTTCAGAATCACTTTGGTGTACGGGGTCAAACTGGGTCCCGGTTCAGATCTTCCTGTGGTTTGTAACTCAGATTTAAAAACCGAACTTGGGTTTTGGATTGCATGCTAACCGGTCAAAATTATGTCATTCTAGCTGTTTTTTTATTTTAAGAAAAATACAGAGCCAAAAATAAAATATGGGATGGTGGTTTTGCAAAGATGAATCCGGATCCAAAACCAAAACATGGGGGGCGGCCCACATCCCTGATTAGAATTGAGATATGGACTGGGCTACAGCACGTAGCCTACATTGGCAACATTGGTAGCCAACAACACTGTAAAGTTATTAAATTGTATTTACATTTAGATAGGGAGTGCAGCTGCGGTTACAGGACATGGAGAACCCAAATAGGAACTGTGATATATTGTGGGCATTATACATGTTATAAATTAATGTATTTAGAAATTATGTGACAATTGCATCGTACATTTTTGTACATATGGACTGACTAAAACCAATCACGTTGTGGGCCTTCTCCGAATCACCAACTTTCGCTAGATAAGTGGGGGGGATTGTTCGGGGGGGTGGCGGCCAGTCCGGAAGACCTGTCCTCTCGCAGGCAGCCGGGAGCGCCACCCAATTTTCGGGAGCCTCATGGCCATTCCAGAAAAGTAGAGAAGTATGGGTAAAGTTGTCACTCCAGGATTCATAAACTCATTCATTAGCTGGCCCCCACAGCTTATTTTGTCTTGGTTTGAAGATTGAATTGTATTTGCTGCAATTAATACAAGCCGTATTGCGGTGATGATCAGTGGACAGAATTTCTTTGATTATTTGTTTTTTCTAGAGCATTTTAGAAAATTAAAGCAAACATCTGGTTGCTATGGGTTACAGAACAGTTCTCCTGGTCACCATTTTTCATAAATGTCCCTGTAAGAGTGGTAGCTGCAGGCTAGATCCTATTGGTAAGTGTGCTGATTCCTGATTCCAGGAAACTCATTAAGGATTACTGCAGAGCTGCTGGTCCATAGTGTCAATGCATGGCTGTACTATTCGCATCATCATAGAATTGTGTCATATTTCCCTCCCTCCTCTCCACAGGCCGCAGTTCCCAGCATTATTCTCTCCATCCTGCCTACTTCACTAGGAAGTAAGTGGGATAGAGGAGAAACACCCACTCTTACAGCTTACAGGAGCCCCAGGGTCTCCCACAGATTCTGAGACAGTAGGCAAGAATGATTTATACTAGTAAACACATTAAGGGCAAAATTTACTAAGAATCGTATTTGGTCGAGATTGCAATCTCAGGTGTACGATGCAGGAAAACAAAATAATAAATCTCAAGCGCACCTAATGGGAAAGATATCTCTTCACTAGTCCAATTATGTAGCAATGAAAGTCAATATATGGTGATTTCACACCACTAAGTCCAAGATTTTTATATATATCAATGTTACTGTGTCCTAGAAATCTAGCAAATAATCTCCAATAGTTCACCGTAATCACAACGATACCAGGTCGTCACTCCAAATTCCTCTTTAAGATCTTTTATCCACGTATCACCTCCTCTGTATAAGATTCCAAATATGCAGGCATGCAAAACAAAAGAGGTTTGCCGATTATTTGCTCCATTTCTAGGACACAGTAACATTGATATATATAAAATTATTTGACTTAGTGGTGTGAAATCACCATATATTGACTTTCATTGCTACATATTTGGACTAGTGAAGAGATATCTTTTCCATTAGGTGCGCTTGAGATATATTTTTTTGTTTACCTGCATCGTAATCCTGTGACGTTTGAAAGTCAACTTTTTCTCTAACTGCCCTATTTAATGTGGAGCGTGATTGTTATATATATTTCCAATATTGCAATCTCAGGTGTGTTTAGGATTTTTTTCAACTCGTAAATTTACTAAAGACAAACTCGGAAGAGATTTTTCTATTTACACCGAAAAACTTGGGTAAGATTGCAAGCACGATTAAATACACCATCGGCCAAACTCCAAAGAATTTTCACTGAAAAATATACAACTCGGGAATTTACCAAGAATCGTGATTAGAATTAAGGGTGTAATTGTAGCAAACTCGGACCTAAATAAAAGTTTCAAATAGACCACCCCCTGGGCTGTGTGTTTTGCTGAAAAAAAATATATCTGTGTCTACAGTTTGTTTTAAGGGTTACATTTAAAAATGACGTAGGGTTCCCCCCAGAAAAGCATAACCAGCCCCGGACTACTCAGCCAGTCCCGGTTCCTAAAAATAAGAGGAAAAAAAACATGTAGGGTTCCCCCGTATTTTAGGAGCCAGCACTAGACTGCTGAGCCAGTCCTGGTTTTAGAAATAGGGGGAGGGGGGGAAATTGCATAGTGTTCCCCCTATTTTTAATCAGCACCGGGGTCAAATCCAGCCAGGGTGTAATGCCACAGCCAGGAGACCCTTTCACAGAGTCTCACCGGCCAAAGCATTATCACCCCAAGCTAGTCACCCCCCTATCCCAAGCACCCCAGACTTAAGCTTGGGGCTGTTCCCTGCACCCCGTGTAAGTGGTTGCATGGGTAGTAATGGGGATAAGTATAATGATACTATTGTTTTTTACAGAGGAACTACAGGTGCCAACGTGCCTGACCTTTGGCACTGGTGAAACTACAAATGCCAGCAGGCAGCCGGTACCCGTACACCCACTGTAAAAAAAATTGTTAAAAAACCACAGGACACACACAACGTAATAAGTAACATTTTATTGCACACCTAACTCACTCACACATACTTATCTGCTGCCAAATGTTCTGTCCCTTCTTCAATTAGAAATCTACGGCTGTACCTGTAAATAAATAATCCAATACTCACCTAAGTCCTGGCGCTGGTCTCTGTAGCATCCAGGGGTCTTGGTAAAATAAAAAAACAAGACCCCGGACCAGAACGAACATTTAGCGATGCATGTGTTACCACATACATCGCTACCCGGTTAATGACAGGATACCCCTCGTGGCTTCTGTCATTAGCTGAAGCCATAGCCAATCTGCGACCACTAGAATTAGCAGCCGCTAATTGGCTTCAGCTTAAGACTGGGGTGCTCAGAAGAGGGGGGACCCCTTTATGGGGGGGTCCCCACCTGCCCTGAGATCCCTGGCTTGGGATGATAATGCTTTGACCAGGGAGAAAAGGTGAAACGGTCCCCTGGCTGTGAAATTAAACCCTGCCAGGATTTGAGCCAGTTGCTGGTTTTAAAAATAGGGGGAGCCCTACACAAATTTTTTCTCCCTATTTTTTAAACCAGGACTAGCTCAGCAGCGCAGTGCTGGTTCCTAAAATATGGGGGAACCCTACACATTTTTTCCCTGTATTTTTGGAACCAGGACTGGCTGAGGTACCCAGGCTGGTTATGCTTTTGCTTGGGGGGGCCTACATAAAAAAAATTTTACATTGAAACCTTTTTTCAAGCTTTAAAACACACAAGCAGCCTTCACTGATATGTGCAGGCTGCTTGTTCGGTAGTGTTTGACTGCGTCAGACACTGAAAGCTGGGGTGAGGAACTCGATTCTTGGTAAATTTGAGTGTTTCAGAAGTCTAAAATCACCCAGGTTTCAGCGAGCCTAATCAAGTTTCTAAATGGCAAAACTTGACCAGGCACAATTCTTAGTAAATTTACACCTAAGAGTATAAAAGTGGCCCCAGGAGGAGGCGTGTAAACCTTTGCTCCTTCAAAGTAGAGAAACTTGTCAGAGTGTCAAAAAATGTTTAAATGAGCTTCAAGTGTTGTTTTGAAGACTGCGCATTTAAGGGAGGGGCTTTTCTGCCCAATGACTATTTGCATAGCCTCGGAGGTTGCTGTTATTGGATGTTGGTGGCTTGCTGCAGGTGGGGGGAAGGCAGACGTGCAGGAGGATGGGAGACGGACTGCTGCATGGGGGGGTGACTTTTAAAAACAAATTATGTGAGTCTGTGTCAGTGTGTGTGACTGTGTACCTGTCAGTGTGTCAGTGACAGTGTGTGTATAACTGTGTCAGTGTCTGTGTGTCTGTGTCAGCGTGTGTGTGTATGTGTTAGTGTGTGTGTATCTGTGTGTGTGTGTTAGTGTGTGTGTCTGTGTCAGTGTGGGTGTATCTGTGTCAGTGTGTCAATCTGAGTCAGTGTATCTGTTATGGTGTGGCTGAGAGATGATGCAGGGGGGAAGGTGATGGTGTGGCTGAGAGATGACGCAGGGGAGTAGGTGATGGTGTGGCTGAGAGATGATGCAGAGATGAGGTGATGGCATGCTGAGAGATGACACTAGGGGTTAGGGGATAGCTTGGCTGAGAGACAATATAGTGGGGAGGAAATGGTATGGCTGAGAGATGATGCAAGGGGAGGCAATGGTGTGGCTAAGAGATGACACAGGGGGAGGTGATGGTGTGGCTGAGAGACAATGCAGGGGGAGAAGTGATGGTGTGCTGAGAGACGATGGAGGGGGTGAGGTGATGGTGTGACTGAGAGATGACACAGGGGAGAGGCGATGGTGTGGCTGAGAGACAACACAGCGGAAGGTGATGGTGTGGCTGAGAAATGATGCAGGGGAAGTGATGGTGTGGCTGAGAAATGATGCAGGAAGGAGGTGATGGTGTGACTGAGAGATGACACAGAAGGGAGGTGAAGGTGTGCCAAGAGATGATGTGGGGGGAGGTGAAGGTGTGCTGAGAGATGACGCAGGGGGAGGTGAAGGTGTGGCTGAGAGATGACATGGTGGTAGGCAATGGTGTGGCTGAGAGACAATGTGGGGACAGTATGCTCCATCAAGAAAGGGGGGCAGTGATGGTGTGGCTTAGAAATGATGCAGTTGAAAGTCAATAGCTTGGCTGAGAGATGACATGGGGGAGGTGATGTTGTGGCTGAGATAAAGCAGAGAGGGCGGTGATGATGTGGCTGAGAGACGACACAAGGGTGAGGTGATGGTGTGCTTAGAGATGATGCAGGGTGGAGGTGAAGGTGTGCTGAGAGACAACGTGAGGGAAGGTGATGGTGTAGCTGAAAGATGACACAGTGGGAGGCGATGGTGTGGCTGAGAGATGATGCAGGGGAGATGATAGTATGCTGAATTAATGCATGGGGGGCAGTGATAGTGTGGCTGAGAGATGATGCATGGGGGCAGTGCTGGTGTGGCTGAGAGATGATGCAGGGGTGAATTGATGGTGTGCTGAGAGATGACACAGGGGGAGGCAATGGTGTGGCTCAGAGAAGACACAGGGGAAGGCGATGGTGCGGCTGAGAGATGATGCAGGGGGGAGCGATGGTGTGCTGAGAAATGATTCAGGGGGTGAAGTGATGGTATGGCTGAGAGATGACACAGTGGGGAGGTGATGGTGTGGGTGAGAGACAACTTGGTGGGAGTCGATGGTGTGGCAGAGAGATGATGCAGGGGGAGGGAAAGGTATGGCTGAGAGATGATGCAGGGGAGGAGGTGATGGTGTTGCTAAGAGATGACACAGGGGGAGATGGTGTGATTGAGAGACAATGTAGCTGTAGATGATAGTATGCTCAGTCGATGCAGGGGGCAGTGATAATGTGGTTTACAGACAATGTAGGGGAAAGACGATGGTGTGGCTGATAGGTGACATGGGGGAGATGATGCTGTGGCTGAGAGACGATGCAGGGAAGGAAGTGATGTTGTGGCTGAGAGACGACACATGGGTGAGGTGATGGTGTGCTGAGAGATGACGCTGAAGGTTAGGGGATGGTTTGGCTGAGAGACAACATAGGGGGAGGTGATGGTGTGGCTGAGAGATGGCACTGGGGGAGGCAATGGTGTGTCTAAGAGATGACACAGGGGGAGGCAATGATGTGGCTGAGAGACAACGCAGGGGGAGGTGACATTGTGCTGAGAGATGACACAGGGGGAAGCGATGGTATGGCTGACAGACAACACCAAGGAAGGCCATGGTGTGGCTGAGAGATGATGCAGGGGGAAGTGATAGTGTGGCTGAGAGACGATGCTGGAAGGATATGACTCAGTGGGAGGTGATGGTATGGCTGAGAGAAGATGCAGGGAGAGGTGATGGTATGGCTGAGAGATGACACAGGGGGAGGCATGGTGTGGCTAAGAGATGATGCAGGGGGGCCGGTGATGGTGTGCTGAGAGACGACATGGGGGAGGTGATAGTATGCCTGGAGATGACACAGCAGGAGGAAATGGTGTGGCTGAGAAACAAGGCGGGAGGAGATGATAATATGCTGAGTCAACAAAGAGGGGGCGGTGATGGTGTGGCTGGGAGACAATGTAGGGGAAAGGCAATGGTGTGGCTGAAAGTTGAAATGGGGAGGCATTGGTGTGGCTAAGAGAGGACACAGGGGGGCAGTGATGGTGTGGCTGAGAGATGATGCTGGGGTGAGGTGATGGTGTGCTGAGAGATGATGCTGGGAGTTAGGTGATGGTTTGGCTGAGAGACAATGCAGGGGTGGAGGTAATGGTGTGGCTGGGAGGTGACACAAGGGGGAGGAAATGGTGTGGCTAAGAGATGACGCAGTCGGGAGGTGATGGTGTAGCTGAGAGAATACTTGGGGGTAGAAGTTATGGTGTGCTGAGAGATGACTTAGGGGGAAGTGATGATGTGCTGAGAAATGATGTGGTGATCATGTGGCTGAGAGTTGACATGACAGGAAGTGATGGTGTGGCTGAGAGATGCTGTGGGGGAGATGATAGAGATGATAGTATGCTGAGTCGACGCAGGTGGGGGCAGTGATGGTGTGGCTTAGAGATGATGCAGAGGAAAGGTGATAGTGTGGCTGAGAGATGACGCAGGGGTGAAGTGATGGTGTTTTGAGAGAAGACACAGGGGGAGGCAATGGTGTGGCTCAAAGAAGACACAGGGGTAGGCGATGGTGTGGCTGAGAGACGATGCAGGGGGGGAGCGATGGTGTGCTGAGAAATGATGCAGGGGGTGAAGTGATGGTATGGCTGAGAGATGACACAGGGGGGAGGTGATGGTGTGGCTGAGAGACAACTCAGCAGGAGGTGATGGTGTGGCTGAGAGATGATGCAGGGGAGGTAAAGGTATGGCTGAGAGATGATGCAGGGGAGGAGGTGATGGTGTTGCTGAGACGACACAGGGGAGGTGATGGTGTGGCTTAGAAATTACATGGCAGGAGGTGATTGTGTGGCTGAGAAGTGATGCGGGGGAGAGGTGATGGTGTGGCTGAGAGACAAAACAGGTGGGAGGTGATGGTGTGGCTCAGAGACAACACAGTGGGAGGTGATGTTGTGGCTGAGAGATGATGCAGGGGGAAGTGATGGTGTGGCTGAGAGACAATGCAAGAGGGAGGTGATGGTGTGCTGAGAGATGATGCTGGGAGTTAGGTGATGGTTTGTCTGAGAGACAACGCAGGGGTGGAGGTGATGGTTTGGCTGAGAGGTGACACAAGGGGGAGGAAATGGTGTGGCTAAGAGAGGACGCAGGGGGAGGTGATGGTGTAGCTGAGAGAAGACTTGGGGGTAGAAGTTATGGTGTGCTGACAGATGATTTAGGGGAAGATTATGGTGTGCTGAGAGATGACACAGGGGGGAGGTGATGATGTGCTGAGAAAAGATGTGGTGATCATGTGGCTGAGAGATGACATGACAGGAGGCAATGGTGTTTCTGAGAGACACTGTGGGTGGAGATGATAGTATGCTGAGTCAACGCAGGTGGGGCAGTGATGGTGTGGCTTAGAGATTATGCAGGGGAAAGGTGATGTTGTGGCTGAGAGATGACATGGCGGAGGCGATGGTGTGACTGAGAGATGATGCAGGGGAGGTGATGGTGTGACTGAGATCTGATGTGGGAGTGAGGTGATGGTGTGGCTGAGAGATGATGCAGGGGGGAGGTGATGGTGTGACTGAGAGATGATGCAGGGGGAGGTGAAGGTGTGCTGAGAGATGACGCGGGTGGAGGTGATGGTGTGGCTGAAAGATGACATGGAGGGAGGGGATGCTGTGGCTCAGAGATGATGCGGGGGAGATGATCGTATGTTGAGTCAATGCAGGGGGGGCGGTGATGGTGTGGATGAGAGACTATGCAGGGGAAAGGTGATGGTGTGGCTGAGAGATGGCATGTGGGAGGCGATGGTGTGGCTGAGAGATTATGCAGGGGAGCAGTGATGGTGTGGCTGCTAGATGACAGAGGGGTGAGGTGATGGTGTGCTGAGAGATAACAGAGGGGGAGGCAATGGTGTGGCTGACAGATGACACAGGGGGTCAGTTATGGTGTGCTGTGAGATGACACAGGGGAGGTGATGGTGTCAAGATGATGGTATGGCTGAGAGATGATGCAGGGTGGAGGTGATGGTGTCGCTGAGAGAAGACACAGGGGGAGGTGATGGTTTGGCTGAGAGACGATGCAGTGGGGCAGTTATGGTGTGCTGAGAGATGACACAGGGGAGGTGATGGTGTGGCTTAGAAACAACATGGTGGGAGGTGATTGTGTGGCTGAGAGGTGATGCGGGGGAGTCATGATGGTGTGGCTGAGAGACAGCACAAGGGGGAGGCAATGGTGTGGCTCAGAGACAACACAGTGGGAGGTGATGGTGTGGCTGAGAGGTGATGCAGGGGGAAGTGATGGTGTAGCTGAGACACAATGCAGGAGTTAAGTGATGGTGTGACTGAGAGATGACAGAGAGGGGAGGTGATAGTGTGCCAAGAGATGCTGCAGTTGGAGGTAATGTTGTGCTGAGAGATGACATGAGGGAGGTGATGGTGTAGCTGAGAGATGACACAGGGGGAGGTGATGGCGTGGCTGAGAGACAATGCAGGGGAGAGGCGATGGTGTGATGAGAGACGATGCAGGGGGTGAGGCGATGGTGTGCTGAGAGACGATGCAGGGGGTGAGGGGATGGTGTGGCTGAGAGACGACATGGCAGGAGGTGATGATGTGGCTAAGAGATGACACAGTGGGGAGGTGATGGTGTGGCTGAGAGACAACTTGGTGGGAGTCGATGGTGCGGCTGAGAGATGATGCAGGGGGAGGGAAAGGTGACGGTATGGCTGAGAGACGATGCAGGGTGGAGGTGATGGTGTGGCTGAGAGACAACACAGGGAAAGGTGATGGTGTGGCTGAGAGACAACACGGGGGAAGGTGATGGTGTGGCTGAGAGACAACGCAGGGGGGAGTTGATGGTGTGGCTGAGAGATGACATGGCGGGAGGCAATGCTGTGGCTGAGAGACGATGCGGGGGGACATGACAGTATGCTGAGTTGATGCAGGGGGTGGTGATGGTGTGGCTGAGAGACAATGCAGGGGAAAGGTGATGGTGTGGCTGAGAGATGACATGGGGAGATGATGGTGTGGCTTAGAGATGATGCAGGGGGGGCAGTGATGGTGTGGCTGAGAGACAATGCAGATATGAGGTGATGGTGTGCTCAGTGATGACGCTGCTGGGTGTAAGGTGATGGTGTGGCTAAGAGATGACACAGGGGGGAAGCAATGGTGTGGCAGAGAGACGATGCAAGGGGGAGGCAATGGTGTTGCTGAGAGATGATGCAAGGGGGAGGCAATGGTGTTGCTGAGAGACGATGCAGGGGGGCGGTGATGGTGTGGCTGAGACACGATGCAGATGTGAGGGATGGTGTGCTGAGTGATGATGCTGCTGGGGGTTAGGTGATGGTGTGGCTGAGAGATGACACAGGCGGGGAGGCGATGGTGTGGCTGAGAGACGATGTAAGGGGGAGGCAATGGTGTGGCTGAGAGACGATGCAGTGGGGAGGTGATGGTGTAGCTGAGACGAATCATGGGGGTAGGTTATGGTGTGCTGAGAGATGATGCAGGGGGAGATTGTGTGGCTGAGAGATGCGTGGGGAAGGAAGTTACACAGGGGGAACGAGTTTGGTTGAACCGCTGTTTTATGATGATGACCTTGTTAATTTTCTTACACAAATATGCATCTTCCGGATGATGCAATCTACATGAATAGTGAATACCAACTGAAGACGCTGTCTTCCCAGGGAGGATACATTTCTTCAGATGTTCCACATTATGAGAAACTACTGTATAGGTAAGGTGCATATGGAATAGAAAGGAATGTTCCCAGAGTGACGAGAAATGGGTGGCGTGTCATGTTGTTGGTATGTGACCCTAGTTACGTCACTGGATGCAATATATCGTTAAATTGCATTGCCACATCGCTTGGTCATCTGCTCGTCCAGGTGTGTACCCAGCGGTAAAGTGCTGTGCAGCCACATATTTTGCTGGTAGTATTTAACCTTTATTACGAGGGTGGATCCAAAAGTCTGTGTCCTGGCATAGTAGTAGACGTCGCCCCTTATTTATTTTCTGTATGTATGTACTAGAGGTCTTAGTAGAACACTGTGGAAATTTGCAGCACAATTATTTTATTTTTGCAGATATTGAATAATAATCGGACCAATATCACTAAAATTGTGGAAAATCATCAGTAAAAGTTGAAAAATGGACAATACTGAAAACAGGACAAAACTGAAATTTGAGCCATCATTAAATATCTGCAAATGAAGAAGGTGACGCCTATTGACATTCACATTCGAGCTCAAGGAACACATTCATGGGAAGACTCCAAGCATTGGTCTACGTGGAATCGGAACAAAGTGGATATGGTCACTTACATTTGGGGCATGGTGACCCATGTTGGGGCATGAACCACTAGACCCTACCCTCTACCTTTGTTTTAAAAATAGCCTTCATCTGCCGCACGCAGCAGTGGAGTCTGGAGTCTAGGCATATGTACCAAATGACCTGACTGCGCTTACAATTGTGATGTTCACAACTGTCAGAAAACTTTCCAACCACCCATTTGTATTTTATGTCATAGTTTAGTGCCTCACGTACAAAATAAAATTGATAACGAGCAACAGCTTTTGGCAGCCTGGGCTGGATCCCAGTAAAACAAGTAGATAATGAGCATGAGGTCTGTCTCTGTGCTGGTTGTTACCAGGAGAGAACCACGTGGTTGGGGCAATTATAGCACAAAACCAGACATGGGGGTCTATTTACTAAGCCTTGGATGGAGATAAAGTACCAACCAACCAGCTCCTAACTGCCATTTTTCAAACACAGCCTGTGACATGGCAGTTAGGAGCTGATTGGCTAGTACTTTGGGGTCTATTTACTAAGCCTTGGATGAAGATAAAGTGAACGGAGATAAAGTACCAGCCACTTAGCTCCTGTCATGTTACAGGCTGTATTTAAAAAATGACAGTTAGGAGCTGGTTGGTTGGTACTTTATCTCTGTCCACATTATCTCCATCCAAGGTTTAGTAAATAGACCCCCACAGTGCTTAGCCCTGAGAGGATGTATTGTGAGGGGCAAAGCTGGAGTCTATGGTTTTATAGATGTAGAATCTTGAAGAATGAAGCCAAAATTGATAGGCTGAAGCACAGGTTCTCAAACTCGGTCCTCAAGACCCCAAGCAGTGAATTTTTTTCAGGTCTCACAGAGGGCCTGATTCATTCCGATCGCAACTGCGATTACGCATGCAATCGGCTGATTGTAGCATTCTGCGCATGCGTATACATCGCAGTGCATGAGCCGGCCACTGAGATCAGGACTGCAATCGCAGTGACTACGCAGACCCATCGCAGAGTGATTGACAGGAAGAGCAATTTCTGGGTGGCGATGGGGAGGTGATCTATGAAACACAGGCGTGCCATTGCATTTGAACGCCGTTGCAGGGGCGTGCATAAATTAGCCACTGCGATGCCTTCTGTAGCCTGAGTACTTATAGAGTGCGATGAAGTTAGCAATTGCTGAGTAAGGTCAGAGCTTGTGCAAGTGTGTGTGAGGCTGCGATGTTACTCGATTGTACCTTTGGTTTCGCAGTCTTGCTAAACATTACGGATGTGTGTAAGGTAATGTGGACGTCCTTGTGTAGTGCAGCGGCGGCATAGAGATCGCAATGAATTAGCATACTATCGCAGTTCAACTGCGCACGTAATCGATAAGTAGTGAATCAGGCCCAGAATCACAAGTGAAATAATTAGCTCCACCTGTGGAGTTTTTTAAATGTTTCAGTGAGTAATGAATACACCTGTGCACCTGCTAGATGAATTGGAAATTGTGACCGGTGTGGGATCCTGAGGACCGAGTTTGAGAACCACTGGGCTGGACTTTGCATAATCCAGATGAATGAAAAAGAAGTAGACAAACTGGTAAACAAAATACAACTATTTGAAGCATCATGTGAGAATGACATTATGATGTTGCTTGTGTAAAGGTTGGTAGGAGTGAATGCCTATATAGGCTACATGTAAGTAAATGCTCTAATTCCTAAATTACTTATTTAGCATTAGAAGGAATGTGCAGGTGCCAGTATTGATGATGGACAAGTAGTATTGCTGCAGATCTGCCCATGTTGCAGTTGTCGTTGGTAACAGTGCAATGCTGCGTGATGTCTATAGCTGGTACATCCTGATGATTACCAATTGCTAAATGGAACTTAGTAATGGTCCAATCCAACCTAACAGCTCAGTAATGATTCAATCCATCCATTATTTAAGTAAATTATATGCCTTGTCACAATATTACTGCAAATAAGCTTCTTTTATGATGCCCTGAACACTGTTTATATTTATTGTTACCAATAAATTGCTACCCTATTTATTACATACACTTTCCTCTGTGATATAGGTATGAATTTTTAAAATATGGTCCCTTTTTATAATATGGTCCCCTTGTATGCACGTATTTAATACTCTTTTTAAAAAATTGGTATCATATACAATCTACTGTACCATGATTAATTGAAGGAAATCCAATATCTAATTTAAAACACGTTGCTATGCTCCACACTGATGAAGTAGGCAGGTGACCTGTGAAACGCGCTGTTTTATCATTCATTCGGTAGTTGATGCTCACTTATTGTAATCCACATATAATGAAGTACAATCAATATTACCTATATGAGACCTATTCAATGAATTCATGTTTTAAATGATGTACTAATAACCTGAGATTTTGAACAATTATCAATGCTGGAATAGGCTATCTCAAACATTTCATAGGTATAAAACCCAAGCAGTAGAAGAAATCGTAACTTTAAGGACCATATACCTTTTGAAATCTCACCTACTGTATTTGATGAGCCCCCATTTATTAATTCTTAGTATAATATACTATACAATGTTGATATTGAACATGTATTTCCTGTATACCTGCATCCAAGGCAATTGTTTTACTCTATATTCATTAGTATAAAATAGTGGCTGCTCAAATCAACTTCATGGTTCTTTACAGGTACTTGAAAAGGGAGGGGTTTTTGAAAAAAATTAATTTAAGCACAGTGCAAAAGACCAGCCATAAGATTTGAATACTATATGATAATAAAAATCCAGAGATCTTTGTTGCATATACTTGCAAAGATATGTTTTTAAGTATCGGACATGTCAAAGGCATCTCTGTTCAGCTGTCCCTAATGCTACATGATAATAGCGCCCACTTTGGGTTATACTCTTTATCCACAAATCCAACATCTTTGCTGCACCAAAGCCGTTGCATACTGGGAAGATTTGGCTGTGTGCTAAGCTCAGCTGTTATATATTGACCCAAATGCCTGTGAGAATGCTACGGCTCCATAGAAGAGTTTCACTTCATCCTAAATCTGCAATTTGCTACATTTGGACAGCAAAGGAACGATATGCTTCATTTTCCAAATTGCAGAGAACAACATGCGACTGCATAATTATAAAAGGTCTACCAAACTGCTTTGGTGACAAATCCCGCTTTAAGCTCTACTGCAATTAATATAACGTTAATATATAAAAAGCCTGTTTTAGCTACAGTATAATTATGAAATCTATTCATTATTAATGGTTTAGTTAACTATCATGTACAGACCATTTTACACAATTTTATGACTTCTCATTCCTTTTTCAGTCATTTTAACTTAGTGCTCTGGGTGATGCATAATTTATTTGATTGTAAGTTGGTCTGTGTAAAATGTAAAGACTGAGGAACAAAAAGAGATAATAAAAGAGAAAAATATTAAGAGATAGACACAAGTAGTATTCTATTACATTGTACTGTAATAGAAAAACTCATACAAGAAGAGGCCGAAAAATTAAGGTGAAGAAAATTAAGATGATGGAAAGGAACACAAACTGAATAACAGAAAAAGGAAATGGAAAGTGGAGAAAAAGGAAATAGTAATGAAAGTGAAGTAACATAAAATAAAATAAAAAGAAATGGAAAGGGGATGAGAATGTAATAGTAAGGTGAGGAAATGGAAATAAAATAAAAAAAAAGTAAATAGAAAGGGGAGGAGAATGCAACAATTAGGTGAGGGATTGAAAATAAAAGGGAAAGGAAATGGAAATGGGAGAAGAATGCAACAATTAGGTGAGGGAATGTAAATAAAATTTATCGAGAAAGGAAAGGGAAAGGGGAAGATAAAATAATAATAAGGGGAGTGAATGGATATAAGATAAAAGGAAGGGGAGGATAACATAATAGTAAGGTGAGGGAATGGATATAAAATAAAAGGAAGGGGAGGATAATATAATAGTAAGGTGAGTGAATGGATATAAAATAAAAGGAAGGGGAGGATAATATAATAGTAAGGTGAGGGAATGGATATAAAATAAAAGGAAGGGGAGGATAATATAATAGTAAGGTGAGGGAATGGAAAAAAGATAAAAGGAAGGGGAGGATAATATAATAGTAAGGTGAGGAAATGGAAATAAAATAAAAGGAAGGGGAGGATAATATAATAGTAAGGTGAGGGAATGGAAATAAGATAAAAGGAAGGGGAGGATAATATAAAAGTAAGGTGATATAAAATAAAAGGAAGGGGAGGATAATATAATAGTAAGGTGAGGGAATGGATATAAAATAAAAGGAAGGGGAGGATAATATAATAGTAAGGTGTGGGAATGGAAATAAAATAAAAGGAAGGGGAGGATAATATAATAGTAAGGTGAGGGAATGGAAATAAAATAAAATGAAGGGGAGGATAATATAATAGTAAGGTGAGTGAATGGATATAAAATAAAAGGAAGGGGAGGATAATATAATAGTATGGTGAGGGAATGGATATAAAATAAAAGGAAGGGGAGGATAATATAATAGTAAGGTGAGGGAATGGAAATAAAATAAAAGGAAGGGGAGGATAATATAATAGTAAGGTGAGGGAATGGAAATAAGATAAAAGGAAGGAGAGGATAATATAATAGTAAGGTGAGTGAATGGATATAAAATAAAAGGAAGGGGAGGATAATATAATAGTAAGGTGAGGGAATGGATACAAGATAAAAGGAAGGGGAGGATAATATAATAGTAAGGTGAGGGAATGGAAATAAAATAAAAGGAAGGGGAGGATAATATAAATAGTAAGGTGAGTGAATGGATATAAAATAAAAGGAAGGGGAGGATAATATAATAGTAAGGTGATTGACTGGAAATAAAATCTCTCAGCATCTTGCTGCAATTTATTTCTATTGGCCAGCCTCAAAAGTTAGAACTAATGTTAAATACAGTAATTTATCACTGCATAGTATCTCTAGCTGATGGTTTTGATTTTTTTTTGTTAGCTTATAGATATATAGACCCAGATATTAGCTTAATGGTATGTGCTGTTTTTTTGTTTATGTTAATTTATTGCTAGCAATATTAGTGGGAGTGTTTTGGGGGTTGTTAGCAATCAGTGGATTCACATGCCAGGTCTCCTATGTAAGACTCATTATTAGGGTGGTTTCCTGGATGGAGTGCCAAATCTCATAAGGGCCAAATTTCAGAGTGCACTTTACATTTTAAATCAAATATTGGTGTTATACCAGCGTCAAAAAGAAGGGAAACAGAAGGGAAACAACCAATGTACAACCTAACAACAAACAAAACTTTAAGTTGGATCAACAAATGTGTGTTCACATTCTCCTTACTACAAGATTGTGTGGACTACATAACCAGGACTTTCATCACTCAACTCCCTGTTTGGTAGCTACATAAACCTTGTGCCTCACTTACTACTATTTGTGTTGGCTCTGTGCTTTACATACAATATTAATTGCATACTGTATCTGTGTTAATGTCAGTTTACCTCTCTAATAATGTATTTTACCTTAGCTCTCTTGCCTAGTCTTATACCATCTTGCTCCTACCACTATATACTTTATTATTCAATTTCTGCTCCCATCAAATCTCCACTTTTATTATACTCAATAATAAACTTTTGCTGTGCATACACTTTTCCCACACTGTACTTTTACTTCCATTTCTGGAAATCTGCACTTTCTCTTAAATTCTTTCTTCATTCCTACTTTCAACTTTTTCTTCCCCTATTTACCTAATCCTTACCATGACCATGTTTTCTTCAACTCCCCCTTCACTCAGTGTCTACCTAATCTTTTGTTCTGCCCCTTGCTTCCACCTTTATCCTTTTCCCCTGGTCTCCTCCCCTTAACTCCGCTCCTTTGTCTGCCTTCCTCCCCATCTTCTCCCATTACTCCACTTTCATTCTCTTATACTCCACCGGGGTTCTACAACCTCACTGCTAATCAGCGCTACACTCTATTCATCGGTCCCCCAAATGAATCTCACCTCCAAGCTGCAGCAACCCTGATAATCTCATTCACATCTCTCCAACAAACTCAGTCCCTCTATCCTGTGCTCTCTGGAATGCCAGGTCAGTCTGTAATAAACTGGTTCCCACCCATGACCTTTTCATCTCCAACTCCCTGAATCTCCTAGCCATTACTGAAACCTGGATTTTACCCTCTGTCACCACTTCTCTTGCAGCTCTACCTCTGGGGTTCTCACCTTCTCCCACACCCCTCAACCTGGGGGACACCATGGTGGTGGTGTTGGGGTCGTTCTATCTCCTGATTACTCATACCAACCCATACCCTCTGAACCATCCCTTACATTCTCTACATTTGAAGTTCATGCTATATGCCTCTTCCAACCAGTACCACCTCTAAGTAGTGGTAATTTACCATCTCCCTGGCCCTCCATCCAAGTTCCTTGACAACTTTGCTTCCTGGCTCCCTCACTTTCTCTCCTCAGACTTTCCCTTCATTATCCTAGGTAACTTCAATATTCCAATTGATATCCTCATATAATCCTCTGCCACCAAACTCCTCACCTTCACATCTTCATGAGGCCTCTCCCAATGGACCTCCTCACCCTCCCATGTGAGTGGGCATTAGCTTGATCTGGTCTTCGTTGCAATATTTCTGATTACTCCAATTCCCCATCATTCCCCCTGTCTGACCACCACCTTCTCTCTTTTAACCTGTCCCTTTCTCCTTCCCCTCCTCTACTTCCAAAAGCCACCATCACTTAGCGTAACATTGAGGCTATCAACACCGTCTCCTTTTCTTCCCTGTTTGACTCACTTCTCTCCCCTATCCTCTCTCCCCTGCCCTTAACAAGCTGGTTCCTTACAATGTCTCCCTTACTTCTGCACTGGACTCTGTTGCTCCGGCGATCAATACTCACACTCGCAGATCCACTCCTCAACCCTGGGATTCCAAATGCACCAGATACCTGCAAAAGTGTTCATGAACCGCAGAGCGACAATGGAGATCACGCTTTAAGGCAGATTTTCTCCATTTCAAATTTATGCTCTCATCCTACAGGGCTGCCCTTTCCCTCTCTAAACAGTCATATTTTAAGAACCTCATCTCATCTCAGTCCTCTAATCCCCAGAGTCTTTTCACCACTTTCAATGCCCTCCTCCCCCCACCCCCTCCTTGTCTCCCCTCCTTGCTCTCTGCCTTTGACTTTGCTACCTACTTTACATCTAAAATTGATTCCATATGTCAGGACATCATATCCAACCAGTCCCCCAGCTCTCCACTTCCTTTCCTGGATCACCACTTCCCATCCACTTTACCAACTCTATCATCCTTCTCCCCTGTATCTAGAGAGGAAGTTATGGCCCTCATCCGGTCCTCTCCTCTTCCAGCTCCCCTCTTGATCCTATCCCCTCCCACCTCCTCCGCTAGCTCTCTCCTTCTGCCTGCTACCATTTTACCCACCTCCTTAACCTCTCCATCTCATCAGGCACTGTCCCTTCTGCATTTAAGCATGCCCTTGTCTCCCCCATTCTTAAAAAACTTACCCTTGATCCTAACATTCTCTTTAACTACCGACCCATCTCTCTCCTCCCTTTTGCCTCCCAACTCCTTGAGCGTATTGTCTACAACCACCTTACCGCTTTTATTTCCTCCCACTCCCTCCTTGACCCTTTTCAGTCTGGCTTCAGTTCTCTCCACTCCACTGAAACTGCAGTCTATTACAGTAGGTGTTCCCCAAGGCTCTGTTCTTGGATCTCCTCTATTCTCTATCTATACGTACTCTCTAGATGAACTCATCAGCTCTTTTCACCTCCATTATCATCTCTATGCAGATGATACTCAAATCTACCTTTCTTCCCCTGATCTCTCTCCCCTCTCTTCTGACTCGTATCTCCAACTGTCTCTCTGCTATCTCTTCCTGGATGTCCCAGTGATTTCTTACACTTAACACTCACTCGTCATCTCCAGATTGGACTACTGTAACTACCTCCTACACAACCATTCAAAAGTTTGGGGTCACTTAGAAATGTCCTTATTTTTGAAAGGAAAGCACTATTTTTTTCAATGAAGATAACATTAAATTAATCAAAAATAAACTCTATACATAGTTAATGTGGTAAATGACTATACTAGCTGCAAACATCTGGTTTTTAAAGGAATTTCTACATAGGTGTATAGAGGCCAACCATCACTCCAGTGTTCTAATGGTACATTGAGTTTCTAAGCGTGTTAGAAGACTAATGGATGATTAGAAAACCCTTGTGCAATTATGTTAGCACAGCCAAAAATGGGTTTGCTCGTTAGAGAAGCTATAAAACTTTACTTCCTTTGAACTAGTTGAGTATCTGGAGCATCACATTTGTGGGTTCGATTATACTTTCCAAATGGCCAGAAAAAGAGAACTTTCATGTGAAACTCGACAGTCTATTCTTGTTCTTAGAAATGAAGGATATTCCATGTGAGAAATTGCCAAGAAACTGAACATTTCCTACAATGGTGTGTACTACTCCCTTCAGAGAACAGCACAAACAGGCTCTAACCAGAGTAGAAAGTGAAGTGGGAGGCCCCGGTGCACAATTGTGCAAGAAGACAAGTACATTAGAGTATCTAGTTTGAGAAATAGACGGCTCACAAGTCCTCAACTGACAGCTTCATTAAATGGTACCTGCAAAATGCCAGTGTCAATGTCTACAGTGAAGAGGTAACTCCGGGATGCTGGCCTTCTAGGCAGAGTGGCAAGACAAAATCCATATCTGAGACTAGCCAATAAAAGGAAAATATTAATATGGGCAAAAGAACATAGACATTGGACAGAGGAAGATTGGAAAAAAGTGTAATGGACAGATGAATCGAAGTTTGAGGTGTTTGAATCACACAGAAGAACATTTGTGAGATGCAGAACAAGTGAAAAGATGCTGGAAGAGTGCCTGACGCCATCTGTCAAGCATGGTGGAGGTAATGTGATGGTCTGGGGCTGCTTTGGTGCTGGTAAAGTAGGAGATTTGTACAAGTTAAATGGGATTTTGAATAGGAAAGGCTATCACTCCATTTTGCAATGCTATGCCATACCCTGTAGACAGCGCTTGATTGGAGCCAATTTCCTCCTCCAACAGGACAATGACCCAAAGCACACCTCCAAATTATGCAAGAACTATTTAGGGAAGAAGCAGACAGCTGGTATTCTGACTGTAATGGAATGGCCAGCGCAGTCACCAGATCTTAACCCCGTTGAGTTGTTGTGGGAGCAGCTTGACCGTATGGTACTCAAGAAGTGCCCATCAAGCCAATCCAACTTGTGGGAGGTGCTTCAGGAAGCGTGGGGTGAAATTGCTTCAGATTACCTAAACAAATTTGTAGCTAGAATGCCAAAGGTCTGCAATGCTGTAATTGCTGCAAAAGGAGCATTCTTTCATGAAAGCAAAGTTTGAAGGACAAATTTATTATTTCAAATAAAAATCATTATTCTAACCTTGCCAATGTCTTGACTATATGTTCTATTCATTTTGCAACTCATTTGATAAATAAAAGTCAGTTTTCATGTAAAACACAACATTGTCTGGGTGACCCCAAACTTTTGTTTGGTACTGTATTTGGCCTCCTCAAATACCATCCATCTCCTCTCCAGTCTGTCCTCAATGCTGCTGCTTGGCTCATCTTCCTCTCCAAATGTCCTACATCTGCCTCCCCTCTCCTTCAAGCCTTCTACTGGCTCCCCTTCCCTTTCAGAACCCAATTTAAGGTTCTCACACTCGCATACAAAGCCCTCACCCAATCTTCTCCCATTTACATCTCTGATCTCATCTCCCTTCACTCTCCTGTCTGCACTCTTCGTTCAACTAATGCACACCACCTCTCATGCCAACTGATTACTTCCTCCCAATGCCGCCTCCAAGATTTTGCCCGCACTACTCCCCACCTTTGGAACTCTCTCAGTCTCCCCATCAGACTCTCCACCTTTCTACAATCATTCAAATGGGCTCTCAAGACTTCATCAAAGCCTTCCAGCTGTAATCTTAACTAGCTGCTACATGCTCCTTTCTCCCCTTTTACCGCACATCTGTGTCACACTTGTTTGTCTTCCCCTCCCTTTTAGGATTTAAGCTCTTATGAGCAGGGTCCTCTACCCTCTTGTGCTTCTCCCTACTTTACTTGTATCTACTTCTAACTCACCACTAGGGCACCTAATACTTAGTTGCTTATGCTCAGCTGCTTATGTGGGTGTTATTGTTGCTAATGTAGCAATGTATATTATCCATGTCCTTGTCCTGTAATGTATTGTTCTGTAAGTCACTGGTCACCTATTTGTTTATGTACTTTGTAAGGCGCTGTGGAACACTTGTGGTGCCATACAAACAAATAAATGATAATAATAAAATAAAAGGAAATGGTTGGTGTCGGAGAATGTAATGTAGTAAGGTGGGGAAATTTAAATAAAATAAAAGGGAAAGGAAATGGAAAGGGGAGCAGAATGTAATAATAAGGTGCGGTAATATAAATAAAATAAAAGAGAAAGGAAATGGGAAGTGGGGGAGATTGTAATAGTAAGGTTCGGGAATGTAAATTAAATAAAAAAGAATGGGAATGGAAAGGGGAGGAGAATACAATAATAAGGTGAGGGGATGGAAATAAAATAAAAAAGAATGGGAATGGAGAGGGGAGGAGAATACAATAATAAGGTGAGGGGATGGAAATAAAATAAAAAAGAATGGAAATGGAAAGGGGAGGAGAATGTAATAGTAAAGTGAGGGAATGGAAATAAAATGAAAGGAAATGGAAAGGGAAGTAGAATATAAGGTGTGGGAATGAAAGGAAAATTAAATAGTAATAAATTACAAAGGAAACTGAGAGGGGAGGAGAATGGAAAGTGGAGGAAAATGTAATAATAAGGTGTATGAATGGAAATAAAAGACAAAGTTAATGGAAAAGTAGTGGAGAATGCAAAAAGTAAGGTAAGGGGATGAAAATAAAATAGGAGATAGAAAATTGGAGGAAATTTTAATAGGTGAGGAAATTAAAATAAAAGAATAGAGAAAGGAAATAGAAAAAGGATGGAAAAAGAAGGAGAACATAATAGTAAGGTGAAGTAGAGGTAACTAAAATAAAATTAATAAAATATAAAGGAAATGGAAAGTGGAGCGAAAAGTAATAATAAATGTGAAGGAATTGAAAAGAAATGTAGAGGAAAAGGACAAGAAGTGAAAGGTAAGAAAAAAAATGGAAAATAGAGTGAAAAGCAATAATAAAGGTGAAGAAATGGAAAGGGAGCAGAGAGGAAAAGGACAAGACAGAGGTGAAGGAAAGAGAAACAAAATGTAAATGGAAAGGAAACTGAAAAATAAGGAAGAAACTAGCAAAACATTACAAAGTGAAAAGAATAAAGAAAAGTAAATTGAATGGTAATGGAAATGAAATAGATAGAAAAAAATATAGGAAATGGGAGGCAAATGATAAAATGAATGAAAAGGAGAAAAGAAAGGGAGAGTAAAGGGCACGGTTGGACTGGCCCACATCGGTACAGGGGAGATCCCCATTGGGCCCCACTGCCTGATGGCCCCACCTCCTCTTCTAATGTCAGGTTACCTGGTAGAGCAGAAACATGGATGAACAGACCACTCTAGTACTGTAGTATCCATGTTGTCTACATGCTATGGCCTCTAAAATGGTTGGGCAAGCTTCTGCGATGGCTGGGCACACCCCTTAAGCATGGGCCTCTAGCACTGCCTTCCCCCGATGGACCCTTCTTGCCCCAGTCCAACACTGGTAAATTGGATAGTGATAGGATGAGGAAGGGGTATGGCAAATGGTATGTACAACTAAGGGAGGTTGAAGGGACATAACGTTAAGAAATTAAGCTTGTCCTTAACTAGCTAACTGGGTTTTTTGTGCAATGGCAGGTAACAGAGATATATGCAAGAGTTAACACACTGTGCTAAAATGCAGACATACAGTTGTGTTACTGCAGTGTCAGTATGGCGCAAGCAAGGGGTTGCTGGGTGTTGTGGTGCGCCTGGTGTTGAATTCACCATGTTGGATCAGTGGTATTCTAAAGGAGCCAATTGGTGGTGGTACAGTATGTGGCTGCAGTCCTTGTGACTGTAGCAGGGTCCAAAGAGCCTGAAGTGCATCCATATCTAATGGACGCTGGAGGAGAAGAGCATAGGGATGGCCATCAACCATCGATGATTTCAAAACATTGATGGTGGCTGTTGGATGTTAACTAGTTTAGGCATCAAACACAGAGAACCAATGTTTAGCTGCCATCGATGTATTACTGGGCGCCAATTTTTTTCCCCTTAACGGGACAGAGCTTAGCCCTGCCCTAAGTGGCCGCTAAGCCCCACCTCCATTTTTGATTGGCCCACGACTCACCGTGCTCCCAGCAGTGGTGGTCATCGAGGGGGTGCAAACCATAAATATTTTTTGTGTAATTGATGGTAATTACTGATAGGCCCATTGATGGTAACCATCTATAGACACCCACCGATGGCCATCCCTAGAAGAGCATGAAACATAGCCGCACATGTGCAGTAGCACATTCAGCAGGTCAGACCTGCTGTAAGAGTTGCAGCAGGTCCTAGTACCCACCAGCTCAAGCAAACAGGAGGGGGACCGCACAGAGGGCCTGATTCAGAGCCGCTCGTAAGCGGCCGCTCGTTCGCTCCGAGCGATGTTTGCACATCTGCGCATGCGTATGGGTCGTAATGCACATGCGCCAACCAGTCAGTGCGGTCGGAAAATGTGTGTTCGCAAAATTGCGAGTGCCTGCTAATTTGAGTGACAGGATGAGGCGTTTGTGGGTGGTAACAGGGGAAGGTGCTTGAAAACGGGGAGTGGAGATCCGAACGCAGGCGTGCCAAACAGTAAAAACGGGTGTTTTAAGGGTGTGCATAATTAACAAAGCAGCGTCATTGACCACGTCACTTGGTTGTTTCTTAGTCTGAACTGTTCGCATGATTGCGGTAGGAAAATCCAACCACAAACACTGCGAGCAGTTCAGACGCCTTTCGATGTACTTGATTAATCTAATAAATAGCAGAGATGACGTATGATGCGAGCGGCCAGGGGACGTCTTTACAAAATAGTGAGCGCATGTTTCGTTCGCTCGCTCAGACATAGAGGCGTCAACAGACCGCAAAGAGCGAGCGCTCAATTTAATTAGCCGGCCTCTTTTTCTGAACGAGCGAGCGCAAATAGCATCCGGCTCTGAATCAGGCCCAGAGTGCTGCTGCTCTCCTTCTAACACTCTTCAGCTCATTACATATAAGTTATATTTTCTGAACTTTGCATTTACCATATCCTTTCCTCTAAAATGATACAGCACTAAAACATAACTTCCACATAAACCCGGAATTACAGATACAGCATTTAGAACAAGGTGCATAATGCTTTGTGTTCACCATTATATTCTTTGTGGTCTTATGAAATGTATGATGACAAGAAGCCCATAATTTTAGTTAGTAGATTTTCTAAAATCTAAGTACAATATATATTTCAAGGTGCACAAATGTATCCCACTATTACTTTGTGTAATGTCCTGTGACATCTCCCCAGCTCATACAATATACGTAAGTAAATACACATTATACAAATTAAATATGCATGTTCTGACTTCTTTCCTTTTTTAGGGACAGAGCGAATGTAGAAGATTATTTCTAGAGGTCATAAGTCTCTGATCAACTCACGGTTGGATCCATGTTCCCAGTTAATAACAAATTCAGGCGACAGAACACAGACTCCGCTCCAGTGAATAGATATTCTGAACAATATTATTTCCCCACTGAATGACAAAATTCTCCTTTGTCATCTGCTCTATTATGTTAACATTCAAAGGCTTTTGAGGGATAATTTGGACAATTACAGTTAATAGTGAATCGGGTCTGCAATGTCATTTTCTGTGCATCCATTTTCCACACTCTGATGCTCAGGTTAGTGGTTTAAAGTGGACCTGACGTCTATGCACCATAGTAGTAGTGGATCGGTCTGATATTCATAAGGATATCAATTTACTAAGAACTGATTACATTTTTGAAGCGAGAGGCTCTTAGTGCCTCATGCCTCGGTGGTGTCACTAGTTCCTAGCTGCCTTCCTATACAGATGGGAGTTTACATTTTTTAAGGAGAACATTAAAATTAAAGACCCAGAATTGCCCTCCAACTATATGAATGCAGTCTCTTGGGTAAAGGAACCAAGTTCATGTAACTACTATTATATCCCTTTTACAGCAGAGCTAAAACCCGGGTTATTGCAGGGTTAATCCGGGTCGCTCCTTGGTGTAAAATGGGACAGGGTTGTATTCCCGGGTCAAGTGACCCGGCAATACAACCCAGGTAACTTGGAGGGTTTTACACGGGAACAACCTGTGGAACCCTGCAGTGTAAATGGGTACCCCGGGTCATTTAACCTGGCTCCCTTTTACAGCATGGGGACTACGGGTTTCTCAGCGCTTGTAGATGATGTCATCTCCAAGCACCGGGAGACGTGTCCCACTGCACCCGTGTGCAGTGTGAACGGCGCCGCAGTAGAAATGGTCTGTCCTGGGTCTGACCAGTTTTGGACCTGTGTTCCAAATCGGACCCAGGATTTAGGTGTAAAAGCAGTATAAGAGAAACCCCATATGCAGGATTAAATCCTGTGTATCCACTAATATGTTGATTTGTGTTTGATTTCATATGTATAAAGTGGCACAATAGCTCAGTGGATAGCATTGGTTCCTCACTGCTCTGGGTTCATACTGTATGTGCAATTTCACCTAGGCCTTATCTATGTGGAGTTCATACAGTATGTACGACTCCTGTTTATGTGGGTTTTCCACAGGCTCTTTGAACACTTACAAAGTAACCCTAGTATGTTCATGTGAATACTACGGCGAGTGACTACCAGTGCTTGTGTGACTATTCTAGGGAATATAATCAAATATCAAATATTAATGTAATTGGTTAATAATAAGGTACATACAGTATATGAAACACTGTATGTAGTATTATTTGGATTTTCATCCTTACTTTGAATGGCAAAGAATATTCTAGATCCAAATAGTTATCTCTTGGTGTGTGGTATGACAAGCCGATATTCAGAATTTCGTCAGTCAGCATGTCGACGCCAAAATGAGTTCTTGCTCCGAATGTCGACACGGACATTAGGTCGATGGAAAAAATGACAACATTCACAAATGTTGACATGGTCGCCAGAATGTCGTACCATTTTTGGCATATTTTAGGCTAACCCTAATCCTACTCCTAAACCTAGCTCTAAACCTAAAAATAACACTAAAATGTACAGTTGACATTCTGGTGTCGACATATTCAATGTAGAAATTATGAACAGGTCGACATTCTGAATAGATACAAGCTCATGAAGTCAAGTAAAGGCATGGGGGTTTATGTACTAAGCCTTGGAGAGAGATAAAGTTGAGGGAGATAAAGTACCAACCAAATAGCTCCTAACTGTCATTTTTCAAATGCCTGTAACATGGCAGTTAGGAGCTTATTGGTTGATACATTATCTCTCTGCACTTTATCTCTCTCCAAGGCTTAGTACATAAACCCCCATGGTAATCTAATTGGTGTGCCACACTGGCAGATTGCTAGCTGGATGTAGATCTGGAGCCATCACACACTGGGCTTTATTCAGAGGCGGGCGTACGGTCTACAACCGCACGGCCGCCTCGATGTTTGTCTAGTGCGCATGCGCATGAGGGAGCCGGCTCCTTCGTGCGCATGCGTGAGACCCGCTACGACCGACAGCACCGGTCGTAGCCGGTCTCTTTCCAAAGGGGGCGAGCTGTCGATGTTGATTGACAGCTCGCCCCGTTTGGAAGGCGGGCCGGGGGGGTGGCAGCCCAAACGGAGGCGTTCCCATGGGAACGCCTGCCGTTTGGGGAAGGCCCCACTGACATCACTAGTGATGTCAGTGGAGAGCTTCCGGCTCTGACAGAGCCAGAAGCTCTCCGGGGCTTACGACAAGTGAGACCCTACCCTAGGGTCTCGTCGTAAGCCCCCATGGTCGCGATAGTCAATGACCATCGCGACCATCACCCTAGCGGTCGTTAGAGCTGTGGGTGTTAACCCACAGCCTAACGACCGAAACAGAGGTGGCCGGTCAGGATGCAAGCGGCCGCCCAGTTTCTGAGCGACCGCTTGCATCCTCCGACCGCCTCTGAATGAGGGCCTCTGTGTTCAGGAGCCATCACACAAACTGAATACTGTACACAAGTAGCACACATTATACACTAGGTTCAGCCATTTCTGATAAGGTAGTTTAAACTAGGGGTGAGCGGGTTCGGATTTCTGAAATCCGAACCCCCCCGAGCCCCCCCGATCCGAGTCCGATCCGAATCAGGCTCGACTTTTCCCGCCTGACTCGGATCTGAAATCGAGGCAAAACGTCATCATCCCGCCTTCCGAGTCTCGCGGGTTTTGGATCCTATATAAGGTACCTGCGTCGGCGCCATTTTCTCACTCGGCTGTGGACAGTGAAGAGGGAGGGTGGGAGTTAGGGCTGTGTAGTGTAGTGTAGTGTAGTGCTGCTGTTGTCCACTACTTCAAAGTCCATAGGGGCTGGCTGTGTTGTGCTGTGCTGCTGTTGTTAATAGGGGCTGTGTCCACTACTTCAAAGTCCATAGGGGCTGGCTGGACTGTGTTGTGCAGTCAGTTCTCCATAGGGGCTGTGTCCACTCCAAAGTCCTGTGCAGTGTCCCAGTCCTAAAGGGGTGCTGTAGTGTTGTCCAGGGGGTGCTCTGTCCATCAGGGGTGCTCCCCCCAAGTGCTAAAAAAATAATATATTTTCTGTGTTTGTGAATTGTGTGCGCAGTAGCCGCACGTGCATCAACAAAGTAGTGCCAAGCGTGCGCCTGTGTCATAAGTAAAGGGCCGGCTGGCTTGACCGTTAAAGGGTGCTGTAACCCCCGAAAGTACACTCCAGTCCAAACCAAAAAAAAAATTATTTTCTGTGTTTGTGAATTGTGTGCGCAGTAGCCGCACGTGCATCAACAAAGTAGTGCCAAGCGTGCGCCTGTGTCATAAGTAAAGGGCCGGCTGGCTTGACCGTTAAAGGGTGCTGTAACCCCCAAAAGTACACTCCAGTCCAAACCAAAAAAAAAATTATTTTCTGTGTTTGTGAATTGTGTGCGCAGTAGCCGCACGTGCATCAACAAAGTAGTGCCAAGCGTGCGCCTGTGTCATAAGTAAAGGGCCGGCTGGCTTGACCGTTAAATGGTGCTGTAACCCCCGAAAGTACACTCCAGTCCAAACCAAAAAAAAATTTATTTTCTGTGTTTGTGAATTGTGTGCGCAGTAGCCGCACGTGCATCAACAAAGTAGTGCCAAACGTGCGCCTGTGTCATAAGTAAAGGGCCGGCTGGCTTGACCGTTAAAGGGTGCTGTAACCCCCGAAAGTACACTCCAGTCCAAACCAAAAAAAAATTTTTTTCTGTGATTGTGAATTGTGTGCGCAGTAGCCGCACGTGCATCAACAAAGTAGTGCCAAGCGTGCGCCTGTGTCATAAGTAAAGGGCCGGCTGGCTTGACCGTTAAAGGGTTCTGTAACCCCCAAAGTACACTCCAAACCAAAAAAATATATATTTTCTGTGTTTGTGACTTGTGTGCACTGTGGCTGCACGTGCATCAACAAAGGAGCAGCGCCAAGCATGCGCCTGTGTCCCATAAGTAAAGGGCCGGCTGGCTCATTTCTTAAAGGGTGGTGTAACCCACAAAGTGCACTACTCTCCAGCAAAAATAAAAAAATATATTCTGTGTTTGTGTGCGCTTTAGCCGCACGTATATATCAATATAACATAAATGGAGGACCAAACTTTCTCCGATAAAAATAAAATAGGGAAAGATCAAGAACCACTTCCTCCTAGTGCTGTTGCTGCTGCTGGGAGTTGTTCATCATCCCAGAAAGGAAGTAGGAACATCACTACTTTTACTAAACAATTGACCCTCCAACAGTCCCTAGCGATGAGGATGAAGTACGACAGCAGTCATCCTGAAGCAAAACGTATAACTGAGGCCTTGACTGCTATGTTGGTGTTAGACGTGCATCCGGTATCCGCCATTAGTGCAGTGGGATTTAGACAATTGATGGAGGTAGTGTGTCCTCGGTTCCAAATCCCGTCTAGATTCCACCTGCATCCTCAAAGCAGCAGCGACAAGCGTGGGTCTGTCTGTTAAAGGGTGGTGACACCCTCAAAGTGTGCTACACAAACAATTAAAATATTGCTCTTTTTTTTCTGTCTTTGTGAATTGTGTGGGCTGTAGCCGCACTTGCATCCTCAAAGCAGCAGCGACAACCGTGCGTCTGTCTGTTAAAGGGTGGTGTAACCCTCAAAGTGCGCTCCACAAACAATAAAAATATTCTTTTTTTTTTCTGTCTTTGTGAATTGTGTGGGCTGTAGCCGCACTTGCATCCTCAAAGCAGCAGCGACAAGCGTGCGTCTGTCTGTTAAAGGATTACATCGGTGACAGCATCCAAGTAGGCATGTCAGACAGTCCGTACCTGTACTGGCAGGAAAAAGAAGCAATTTGGAGGTCCCTGTACAAACTGGCTCTATTTTACCTGAGTTGCCCCCCCTCCAGTGTGTACTCCGAAAGAGTGTTTAGTGCAGCCGGGAACCTTGTCAGCGAAAGGCGTAGGAGGTTGCTTCCACAAAATGTGGAGAAGATGATGTTCATAAAATGAATTATCAACTCTTCCAGGGAGACCAGCCTCCAGAACGTACAGAGGGACCTTTGGTTCCAGCAGGGATGAATTAATACTCTGTGAGGATGAGGATGTACACACTGAAGAGGGTGAGGAATCCGTGGATGAGGAGGATGAGGATGACATCTTGCCTCCGTAGAGCCAGTTTGTGCAGGGACAGATTAATTGCCAGCTTGTTTTGTGGGGGCCCAAACGAACCAATCATTTCAGCCACAGTTGTGTGGCAGACCCTGGCGCTGAAATGATTGGTTTGTTAAAGTGTGCATGTCCTGTTTATACAACATAAGGGTGGGTGGGAGGGCCCAAGGACAATTCCATCTTGCACCTCTTTTTTTTCTTTGCATTATGTACAGTTTGGGGGCCTAGTTTTTCAAACTGCCATCCTGTCTGCCACTGCAGTTTCACGCCTAGATGGGTCACGTGTTTGTGCCGCCCACTCATGTCGCTTAGCATAGTCATCCAGCTACCTCGGTGCAACCTTTTAGACATAAAAACACTATTGTGAGGTGTGAGGTGTTCAGAATAGACTGGAAATGAGTGGAAATTAAGGTTGTTGAGGTTAATAATAGCATAGGAGCAGAAAAACCTACACATTCTGTGATTTTAGCTGTTTTTATGCTTTTTTTCAAAAAAATACAGATCCAAAACACAAAACCCAGAACCCAAAACACGGAAGGGTGGTTTTGGCAAAACCAATCCAGATCCAAAACACGAAGAAAGATCCAGATCCAAAACCAAAACACAAAACACGAAAAGTGGCCGGTGCACACCCCTAGTTTAAACCCTATGATGCACAGATTCACTCTTGTCATCTTGACTGTGTGTCCTCATTACCCCATTCTCCCTCCTTTACCTCCAGTACTTGTTTTCCTTTTCTCCCCTCAATCCCATCTCTTCTTCCAACCCTGTGCATTGTCTTTCTCTCATACTTTTATTAATTTGCACAATTAACCTTGTGTGTCTGAGCTTTTCAGTGAAGCCAAACATGATACGACCATGTCAGCCTGTCTGTCTATCATGACAGACTTGAGCTAAAACAGAGAAAGGGAGATATATAAAGTGGAGAAGTTGCCTATAGCAACCAATCAGTTATTAGCTATCATTTATCTAGCACAGTCTATGCAATGATAGACACTGATTAGTTGCTATGCGTGTCCTCTCCATGAGGTCGCTCAGGCGCAAAGCCATTGGTGAGGTAGTGAGAAGGAGGCCGAGCAATGCTCTCGGATCCCTCTTCGCATCCCCTGAACTCTTTCCCATAAGAAGGATCGGGGATCCGAGAACAAGCACCATCTGAGGATCGCGCTTGCTCTTGCACGCAAACTCCGAAAACTTTTAGTTTTCGGAGTTTGCTGAATATCAGGGGGTCCTATTCGGACCCCTGATGATGAATGGTCCGGTAACTAAAACATGCGGGAACTAGCGCTTCCGCATGGTTACTGGGCCATTTATCAATGATGATTAGGCCCCACAGAGATCAACATACTGTTGTTTGAGAATTAATTTATCTCTACTCTAAATGTAGCAGAGACCGAGTAGAAAAAGGAAGAATTGGACAGGGGCTGTGAGCTCATTAGCAAGCATAAAAGGAGAGGGAGGAGTGACAGTTGCAGACCCACCACAAGCGAGTGACAGCTTGACAGCGAAGCGTGTGCTGTACAGAGTATTGTTGTCCAGCAATGTGGACATGAGTGGAGATGTGAAGCATTGCTAACTGCAAACAATGCAACTTATGCTGGGTACACACTAGGCGATATATAGTTTGTACAGCTGACGAATTAAGTATCGTTAAGTCCGTCTGGCAGTGTGTACACATTGTGAAAGACGTCTTTCACAGATATATTGCGTCGGCCACCTGCTTATGTGTGCTGTACATATGACAACCAAATGACTGATATACTGGCTCATACTTGCCTACTTTTGAAAAAGCATTTCAGGGAGATTAGGAAAGCAACAACTATGAGTGCAGCGATAAAGTGGACGTGTACTGCTACATCTGAGAGGCGTGCCATAAAATGTGAATGAGCCTCAAAGCAGTTAGTAAGATCTATTTGTAGATGAAAATGCACGGATACTTTTTAGAGAATGCATGTAGCCATAGGGATCATTGGGCCTGATTCAGCACGGAACGCAAGTCTGCATACGCACGCAACCCGGCAGCTGCGAAAATATGCTAATGAATGCAATTGCAATGCTGCCGCAGCACAAAATGCAGACGCCCAGGACTACATAATGCCGCCCCCTTACCTTTACTCACATCCGCAATATCTTGCTATACAGCGAAAACATCGGTAACATCGAGAACCATCACTCCCATCAGCATAATAATGTTTGACCTGACGTTACTCAGGATTTGTACATCTAGAGCTCTGGCTGCGGCTTCCGTCACAGGGGCTTAATTATGCACGCACCTATAACAGCGTTCAAAGGCACAGGGACTGACCACCCTCCGTCACCACCCCCAAACGGTCACTTTCTGTCAATCAATGTGTGCTGAGACTGCGAGCTCCTGGGATCGCTTCCCAATTGCAGTGGAGTGTTTGCACACACACACACTGGTAAGATGAAATCAGGGAGATTATTAGAGGTATATTTACTAAAGTGAGAGTTTTGAGAAGTGGAGGTGTTGCCCATAGCAACCAATCAGATTTGACTTAACATTTATCTAGCACCTTCTAGAAGATAATAGCTAGATTCTGATTGGTTGCTATGGGCAACATCTCCACTTCTCAAAATGGGCCGCTAGCCAATCAGCGGACAATTTACATGTAGTGGCTGCTCATTGGCTGGGACCCACGTGCAACCACATGTAAAGCGGCAGCTCATTGGCTAGCGGCTCATGTGAACTAACAGATGATCACGGCAGGCTTGCCTACCCTCCCGATTTGGCCGGGAGCCTCCCGATTTTTGGGTGCCGCTCCCGGCCCCCCGGAAAGGCAGGCAAGCCTCCCGGAAGTTTGTGAACCTCCCGACCTCCCCCCTGGAAAAAACGGAAACCACCGCAGCGGGGGGCCCGGTGACGCGATTCGCGCAGAATCGCGTCATCGTGGCCCCGCCCCCTGCTTCACAATGCTGAAAATAACAGCATTGTGAAGAGCGGGCGGAGTCACGATGACGCGATCATGTGGCCCCGCCCCCGCCCCCAGTGTGCCACCAAATGGCCGCCCCGCCCCCAGCTCCGCCCCCAATGGCCGGTCCCGCCCCCTGCTATTAGCCGACAATCAGCTCCCTCCCGGAAGGCTGGAGCTGATTGTCGGCAAGTATGGATCACGGTCATCTGTCATTTCCTGAGGTGCAAGTATTATGTCACAACATATATTTCGACCTGTGCACATGGATCGCGTAACTCGTTTTCTTATTTTGCCAAGTACGGGGATGCTACGGAGGGAGAGCAGCGCCAGGATGGAGGTGAGTATGGGATCTTTTTTCCAGGTACATCCATGGAATCTACATGGGACAAGGGGACAGACCAGCTGGCACAGGTAAGTATGTGTGAGTTGCATATGTGTATCTAATAAAGTGCTACTGTATACAGTGTGTGAATACTGTGTTTTTTTAATTATTTATTTTACAGTTGGGGTACAGGTGCCGGCCGCCTGCTGGCACTTGTAGTTCCACAAGTGCAAAAGGACAGGAATGCTGGCACCTGTAGTTCCACTGTAAAGTACAATAGTTTACAGCTATCTTACACATTATTACCACCTTACCCACAGCCCAGGGGTGCGGGGAAGAGCCCCGGACTTCAGACGAAGCCTGGGGTTTTGGGGGTTGGACCCCTTCTTGGTGGGCCCCGTTTCCCCCGAGATCCCCGGCTTGCCCTGAGCGGCTTGGGCTGATAACGCTTTGGCCACGGAGCCCCGGTTATAGGGTCTCCTGGCTGTGGCATTACACTCCAATCGGTTTGGGTCTGGTGCTGGTTCATACGCATTTTTTTCCCCGTACTGTATATTTAAAACCAGCACTGGCCCTGCAGCCAAGTGCTGGTTCATAAATTACGGTGGAACCCTACTCGTTTGTTCCCCATAATTTTA
Organism: Taudactylus pleione; assembly: GCA_031769625.1. Lineage (NCBI taxonomy): Eukaryota > Metazoa > Chordata > Amphibia > Anura > Myobatrachidae > Taudactylus > Taudactylus pleione. The sequence goes on from JAUIMM010000197.1 coordinate 3,925,606, forward strand.
AGAACCAGGGCTGGCTGACAAGTCCGGAGCTGGTTATGCTTTTGAAGGGGGACCCTACGTCATTTTTATTTTAAAGATTTAACCCTTCTTTAACAGGTAGACCACACAAGCAGCCTTCACATATCTCACTGGGAGAGTTTTCAGAGAGAAAACACTGCAATCGGGGGTGAAATCTCGATCTGCTTCACCATCGGCCAACTCACTTTCAGCTAAACTCACTTCTTAGTAAATTTGCGAGTTTAAAAAATGGGAAAATCACCTGAGTCGGCGATGCTAATCTAGTTTAAATAAAAACAAACTTGATCAGACTCAATTCTTAGTAAATTTACCCCTTAGAGTATTCTTAACCTCAATATCATTAATTTCCAGTCATTTACAGTCAATTTAGACCAACTCACAGTATTGTTTTCACCATTATTGGCCAAAGGCTGCAGTGAGCTGGCTGGTTACTAAGCGACAGAGCAGTGGCACAGACACCACAGTATAAAGCACATCTACAGTATGAAACATTGCCACATAGCAGTGGCAGAAATGAAAGGTAGTGCAAGATGGAATTGTCCTTGGGCTCTCCCACCCACCCAGTGGGGTACGGCAAGCAGAGTCACAGTACTTATATACACAGTGGGCTATGGCCCAAGGAGTCACAGTGCTTGTATACACAGTGGGGTACGGTCAGCAGAGTCACAGTACTTGTTTACACAGTGGGCTATGACCCAAGGAGTCACAGTGCTTTTATACACAGAGGGCCAAGGCCCAAGCCAGGAGTCACAGTGCTTGTATAAAGTACACAGTGGGCTATAGGCCTGATTCAGAGCTGAACGCTCTGACTAGAGCGCTCGCTCTGAATCAGGGCCCTCCTATCTTTTTTTGGAGCGTCCTCATGGACGCTCGCATAGCTGTGGGTTACCACCCACAGCTACAGCGAGCATGATGATGGTCGTGATGGTCTTGACCATCGCGACCATCGGGCTTGCGATGGAGACCCTGCGGTAGGGTCTCGCTGCCGCAAGCCCTGGAGTGATTTTAGCTCTATCAGAGCCAAAATCACTCCCACTGACATCACTAGTGATGTCAGTGGGGCCGGCTTGAGACGGCACGCACCCTTTGGTGCGAGACCCGGAGCGATGGAGAGCCCGTCGCTCGCCGGGACTTGCGCATGCGCACGACGGAGCTCCCTCCATCGTGCGCATGCGCAGTGGGGGAACATCGACCCGCTTGCGGGTGTACTGCCGCTCACGAGCGGGTCTGAGTGACCCCCTATGACCCAAGGAGTCACAGTGCTTTTATACACAGAGGGCCAAGGCCCAAGGCAGGGCCGCAACTAGGGGGGGCTGGAGGTGCACGTGCACCGGGTGCGCCGCTGTACCCGGTGCCAGTGACCTCCAGCCCGGCACTGCAGAGAGGCTCCAAGCCGGATGTCCGCTGGTAATATTTATTACCAGCGGGCGCCCGGCTCCTTCTCTGCAGCGACGCGGTGTAGCCGGAGGCTGGAGTTCTCTCCCGAACTCCAGCTTCCGGCTCTCCCCACGGGCACTATGGGGGAGACGTCATGACGTCTCCCCCATAGTTCCGAGGAGCAGCCGGCGGACAGGACGCAACGCTGGATGTAGGAGCAGGGTTCACGGTAAGTATTTTTTTTTTATAAGCTGCACTACATGGGCATTATTATGGGGGCATGGGCATTACCACAGGGGCATTACCACAAGGGCATTACTGTGGAGGAATGGGCATTACCACAGGGGCATTACTATAGGGGCATGAGCACTACAGGGGCATTATTATGGGGGCTTGGGAATTACCACAGGGGCATTACTATGGGGGCATGGGCATTACCACAGGGGCATTACTATGGGGGCATGGGCACTACAGGGGCATGAGCACTACAGGAGCATTACTATTGGGGCATGAGCACTACAGGGGCATGAGCACTACAGGGGCATTACTATTGGGGCATGGGCACTACAGAGGCATTACCACAGGGGCATTATTCTGGGGGCATGGGCATTACTACAAGGGGGTTAATATAGGAGCTTGGGCTCTACAGGGGCATTACTATGGGGGTATTAACATATGGGCATTACTATGGCGGCATTACAATATGGGCTCTACTACAGGGGCATTGCTTTGGGGCATTATCATATGGGCACTACTACAGGGGCATTACTATATGGGCAGTACTACAGGGGCATTACCTCAGGGGACATTACTATAGGGGCACTGCTGCAGGGGGGATTACCAGGGGGGGGCACCAATTTACTGTCTTGCCCCTGGTGACAAAAATCCTAGTTTCGGCCCTGCCCAAGGAGTCACAGTGGTTGTATACAGTACACAGTGGGATACAGCACAAAAAAAAAGTTTTTGTTAAACTTTTATTAATTATTGTACTTTTTTAAAAATATTATTTTACTTTTTTTTACACTGGAGCAGATGGTCATGAGTACAGCACAGCATACATCAGCATACTTTGTACACACAGCCACTTGTGAGTCTGGACCATACTTGCCGACATTCAGCTCCCTCCTTCCGGGAGGGAGCTGAATGCCTGCATTGTGTGTGGGGGCGTGGCCGGGCTATGATGCCGCTTTGGGGGCGGGGGCGGGACCGCACGATCGCGTCATCGTGGCCCCGCCCCCTATTCACAATGCCGGAAAAAAGGCATTGTGAAGCAGGGGGCGGAGCCACGATGACGCGATTCAGCGCGAATCGCGTCATCGGGCCCCCCGGCAGCGGGGGTTTTTACTAGTAGTCTGGGGAGGTAGGCGGCAGCCGGGAGGCTTGCCTGCCTTTCCGGGGGGATGGGAGCGGCACACGATATTTGGGTGGCTCCTGACCAAATCGGGAGGGTAGGCAAGCCTGGTCTGGACACAACCACTGCAATCAGCAGAGTAGTGCAGCATACATCAGTGTGCCATGCAGTGTGCCCCCCTATACACAGTCACTTAACAGCACAGCCACTTGTGAGTCTGGAGTAAGAGGTGCCAGGATGTAGGTGAGTATGGGATCTTTATTCCAGGTACTCCAATTGGATTCTACATGGAGAAGTGGACGTGAACAGCTGGCAGCAGGTAAGTACAGTATGTGTGAGTGGGTTAGGTGTATGTATTAAAGTTATACTGTATATGGTGTGTGTGTACTGTGGTTATTTAACTATTTATATTACAGTGGGGGTACGGGTGCTGGCAGCCTTCTGGCACTTGAAGTTCCACAAGTGCCAAAGGGCAGGCATGCTGGCACCTGTAGTTCCACTGTAAAATACAATAGTTTAGAACTATTTTTACAATACTATTACCCCCATACCCACAGCCCAGGGGTGCAGGGAAGAGCCCCGGGCTTCAGCCTAAGCCTGGGGTTTCAGGAGAAGAGGGACCCCTTCTTGGGGGAGTCCCCACCTCCCCTGAGATCCAGTGCCAGATTAAGGCCCACATGGGCCTGGAGCTGAAATTTATAAAGGGCCTATTGTGTGCACCGCAAGTGGTGTGTCCAGTGCTTGGGGGGTTGACTAGTGATTTGGGGGTGTTGTCTGCACGGAATTGGATTGAAATGCCAGCGGCATCAGCCCGACAGAGGAGATCCCAACATCGCCAGGTAAGTAAACCCTTCCCCCCCCCCTAAACATCCATTAGGGGTGCCTAACCTCCCCCCGTTAGTGCCTAAAGCTAAGCCCCTGCCCCCTAATCCTTACCCACCTGGAGGGGTGCCTAACCCTAACCCCTCCTAATGGTGCCTAACCCTAACCCCCTTCCCCTACCCTAACCCTCCCGGGGAGGTGCCTAATATTACGTCCCCCCGGGAGCCCTACACCTAACCCTCCCCCCACCCACCGACTATCGGTAAGCCGGGTGTTGGGATTCTGTAGTGGGGCTAAAGATAGGCTAAAGATATCTTTAGTCCCATATCGGGATGTTGGTGTCAGGATAATGGCGGGCGGGATAGCGCCAGCAGGTATCCTGACTACATCCCGTCTGCACAGCAGTTGTGGCCTGTGTTGTGTGGTGTGACTAGTTCCTACCTTTAAAAGCCTAAGAGGTCTATTTACTAAGCAGTGTTATCAGACAGAGTGAAAAGTGATAAGTATGTGATAAGGTGCCAGCCAATCAGCTCCCAACTGTCATTTTTCAAACACAGCCTGTGAGATGACAGTTGGGAGCTGATTGGCTGGCACCTTATCACTTTCTTATCACTTTTCACTCTGTCTCCTAACACTGCTTAGTAAATGGACCCCAGAATCTCTCTTCCCTTTTTGCTTATATCAGTAGTGTAATGCGTGAGTCTACAAAGAAGAATACTCCTTGTTAAAATGGCACATAGTGATGATATACTGTAAATCTGAAAATGTCTCTATTAAAGAGCACACGGGTCACTTAGGGCTCTATTTATCAACATTATTTTTACTAAAATAATGTGAAAAAGGGTGTTTTCACACCCTTTTCACATTATTTTAGTATCACCTATAGTTATTACAGGGCAATTGGAGTAGAATTAGTAAAATTCTACTCCAAACCCTAAGTATCACTTATTTTTAGTAAAGCAGATCGCATTTCCCATAATTGTAATGGGAAATGTGATCTGACCATAGTTACTAAAAATAAATGTGAAAAAAATATCGGAGGAAGCCCTGTGATAATAACGCCACCTGGAGGTGGCGTTATCCAGGGTCTCCCCCAGTTACCGGACTTCTGCCCTGCTCTAACGGGGAGAGCAGAGCCGGGAGTCGGTCCCAGTGATCAGCTGTGTGGTCTAAACAGACCGCAATCTGCGGAGGCGGCGCTTAGGGCCAGGGGCGGGGCTTAGCGCCGAGGGGGTAGCAGCGGCGACCGCTCAGCGCATGCGCGGGCACTTAATCACTGTATTTTTTGCGAAAATACTGTGATAAGGCTCCGAAGGGGATTAGCAGGGACAGAGCTTTATCGCAAGCTCTGTCCCTGCAAGGGATTTGTAGTAAATCCCTGTGATATTGCCTGAATTCGCAATGCGAATTCACTCGGTAATATCACACTACAATCTGCATTACCAATGCAGATTGTAGTAAATAGAGCCCATGGTGATGTAATGAATGTGACATCTTTCTCTATAAAAATACCTTATCGTAATAATAGTTATACTGAGAAGTTGTTAGATCTAGACACCATAGTGAGATCCAAAACAAAGTCACATAGGGTCTGATACCGCATGCAGTTGGCCAATGTTTTTAATTCTGTGCATGAGTCCCAGTCACACAGTGCATGCGTTCCCATTGTTAGCGCTTAGAGATGCAGAACAGTATCGGATGCATCCATTGGTGCACAGATGGTCTAAAGACGCACAGAGATCGCACTGCAACGCCGCAAGACGCAAGTGGGCGTCTCACTATTAATGAAATTGGCCGCAGCATTAGCATAAGGATGAAGCTGCGTCAAAAGACTCTAAAATACACAGATATATATCAAAACCAACACGATGCGCCCAAATGGTGTAGTATTTTGTGATTCCACTTCTGTGTGCTCAAACTTAATAATATGATGTACAATAAGGCATCATACCAGAGATAAAATAAATGGGCTTATGCCTTATATCATATTATTAATTTTGAGGACACAGGTGGAATCAGAAAATACTGCACCATTGGGGTGCGTCTTGTTGGTTTTTTAACACTCTGGACAAGTAGAGCCTCAGTCCTGTGCAACGCTATCTTTGAATTTTGAGTTATTTATTTCACTGGTATTGTTATTTTTAAGTGCCTGCACCTTCGTTCTTTGGAGCTCATTCAGAACCGATCGATAAGCTGCGTTCACTCGTTCTTGACAATAATCGCACATATGCACATGCGTATGGTTTGCAATGTGCGTGTGCAAGCCAGTCTTCGCGATCGGGAAACGAGCGCTCATTCTACACAGCCTGGCCACTACTTTGAGTGACAGATTGGGCCGTTTCTGGGTGGTAACAGGGGAAGGCGCTTGTGAACGGGGGTGTGGATGTGCGAACGCAGGCATGTCTGGGTGCCAAAACGGAGTTTAATGTGTGTGCATAATTAGCAAAGTAGCGTCATTGAACAAGTCACTTGGTTGTTTTTTATCCTGAACTGCTCGCAGTGCTTGCGGGAGGGTATGGTCTACCGCAAGCGCTGCGAGCAGCACCGATGGCCCTCTATGTTCCCAATTAACAACACACTTCCTAGAGATGACGTGTGCAGCGAATGACAGGTGGGAGGTTTTATAGTCCTGCGTACGCTCACTGCTGTCACTCACTAAGATACAGAGACATCCTTACACTGCAAAGAGCGATCACTTGATTTGCATACCCGGCCCCTTTTGCGAGCGTCCGCAGCTTAGCGATCGGGTCTGAATCAGGTCCATTGATATATATATATATATATATATAAAATTAAAATCTTGTCAGTGCCTGTATACTAGTGCAGTGATCATCGTTAGTAGCAGCCAGCAGGTAACAACACTGTGGGCCTGTTCAATCAGCAGAAGCCAGGCAGCCAGCAAAGGAGTGAGTATCAGTCACCCAGCCGGGCCACCTTCACAGATCGGTGGCTGTGCTCACTGGTCGGGCACAGCTGCTTCAGAGAGTGGTGGTACCTACAGTATGTGACGTCACATACAGAGGCCTATCAACAGTTAATGGCGCACAAGGCAAAGAAAAATTATGGTGCGCCTCCAATTAGGAACAATATTCTATTATCTTTAATATCTAAAAGTGAAATAAAATACATATTGGTGCACAAACAAAACAAAATGAGAATAAAAAATATTTTTACTTTCCTGCACTGTACATAATTGTGATGGAAAAGCTTGTGTGTTTGGGGTTACCTGTCTCAATGATTTAAATTGTTTTTTTTTATTTTTTTTTTGGCATTGCAGGTTTTATTTCTCACAGGACTCTTTGCAGGACATTCTACTGTATGGGGAAGTGTAAGGAGGGAGCTGTCAGCAGGGGTCATGCTTGTGTTGTGGCAACACTCACACACACATATACAGATGCCAGCATTACACCCACCTCTGGTTAGTGCCCGGCTGCAGTACTGATGGAGGGGTGAGTGGGTGGAACTTTAGAAGACGTCACCTGGGTGCTCAGTTTCAGTCATCCCAGAAATAGCGCTTTGGGGGCGGAGCCTAATGTGAATTAGGGGCGTGGCTTAGCGCTAGTCAGGACGGTCCGAAGGCAGAGTCTTGGACAGTCTGGGGGAGGAGTTTTGAGCAGAGTTGACTCAGTAGGCGGGGCTTCAGGAGACAGGGTATAATGAGCAATGATTCTGGTGGCCGTTAGGTTAGATAGGAAGGACAGGGCTTTGGAATGCTGGGGTGGTGACGGGAAATATTTTTTTTTCCTGTCACCACTACCTGCACTGCAGTTGGTCCTGTGGGCCTATTTTCATGGGGTGGCCTGGAGCTGTAGCTCCACCCGCCCCATTGTTAATCCGGCACTGCTGAGATCCCCGGCTTGGGATGACCGGTTTGGGGAGTTAATGCTTTGACCCGGTGATAGGGTCTTCTGGCTGTGGGATTACACGCAGGTCAGTTTGTGTCTGGTGCTGGTTTTGTGACTGGTCTGGTGCTGACCCTACACATTTTCCCCCCCTATATTTAAAAGCAGGTCTGGCTCTGCAGCCAAGTGCTGTTTCCTAAATTACGGGGGAACCCTACTCATTTCTTTCTCCATAATTTTAGGAAACAGGACTGGCTGAGCAGCCGGGGGCTGATTATGTGTTTTGGGGGAGACCCCACGTCATTAAAAAAAAAAAAACACTTTAGATTAGTTATACAGGCAGAAACATACACAAATCACACTGATCTGTGTATGTTTCTGCCAAACTCGCAGCTCAGGAGCGGGAGTGTTTGAAACTTCAATTTCTCTGCGAGTATGCTCTAATCTCAACCGAGATTGTAATCTCGATTCTTGGTAAGTTCCCGAGTTGCATATTTTTCATGTAAAGTGCTTCCTAGTTTGGCTGATGGTGAGTTGTTTTGAGTTTGAGTTTGCAAACTCATCTGAGTTTTACCAGTGAGAAGAGAGAAATCTCTCCCAAACTCATCCGAGTTTATCTTTAGTAAATTTGCAAGTTGAAAAAAATGGTTAAACTCACCCTATATAGGTTACATATGTAGATTGCATAAAATACAGGGGTAGATTTACCAAATCTTGGAGAGAGATATAGGGGAGAGAGATAAAGTATTAACCAATCAACATCTAATTGTCATTTTTCAAACATTGGGGGAGATTTAATTAAACTTGGGGAGAGAAAAAATTGTGAGAGAGAACGCACCAACCAATCAGCTTCTGTCAGTTTATAGGCTGTTTAAAAAATGACAGGAGCTGGTTGTTGGTACTTTATCTCTCACCAGGGGCGTATTTATAATGGGTGCAGGGTGTGCGGTGCACATAGGCCCACACCACGCACCCTGCACCCATATTTTGTTTTATACTTACCTCTCCAAAGTCCCACGGAGTAGCGCTACAGAAAATGCCTTGAAAATGGCCACCGCGGCCATTTTCCCAGTGTTTTGCACATGCACCGTAGGAAATCACTGGGAAAATGGCTTCCGCGCCATTTTCCCGATGACCTGCGCATGCGCAGTAGTCTCTGGGCGCACACTACTGCCCGGAGTAAACTGCTGGTGTCAGTTCACTGAATGTGGGGTGGGGGGATCCATAAATGTGGGGTGAGGGGATCTATTAATGTGAATGTGGGGTGGGGGATCTATTATTGTGAATGTGGGGTGGGTGATCTATTAATGTGAATGTGGGGTGGGGGATCTATTAATGTGAATGTGGGGTGGGGGATCTATTAATGTGAATGTGGGGTGGGGGTACTTGTTAATGTGAATGAGGTGAGGGGATCTATTAAGGTGAATGTGGGGTGGGGGATTCTATTAATGTTGGGTGGGGATCTATTAATGTGAATGTGGGGTAGGGGATCTATTGATGTGGGGTGAGGGGATGTATTTTTATGAATGTGTGTATTTGGAGAGTATCTATTAATGTGTATGTGGGGTGGGGGGATGGATAGGATGCGGTCCTAACACTGATGATGGGAGTGCGGGTGCGTAGAACATTGGTGCCGGCATTCAGACAGTAAGAACTGGGATTAGGGGGATGGTTAGGGCTACGCATTGAGGGGGAGGGTTAGATTTATGGAGCGGGAGGTTAGGTATAGGTACTAGGAGGATATGTTAGGTTTAGGCAGTGGGGAGGGTTAGGGAAAGGGGGAGGTTTTAGGATACTGAGAGGTGGCGGAATCCTAACCATATCGGGATGATGACGTGGGGATTCTAACTGCCGGCATCCCGTCCACGACCCGGTTAGATCTATTAATATGAATGTGACAGTGGGAGATGGAGTATTAATGTGACTGTGGCAGGACAGAGATACATTAATGTCAGTGGGGGAGCTAGGGTGTCAGCTTATAGGAAGATTTGTTATTATTTGATCATTTTTTCTGTGTCTGAGATTACAACAAATGCCAACTGAAATTCTGTGTGGTCATCTATATACTACATAATATATTTAAGGTTGAAGCATTTTAATTAGAATGTTGTATTAAATGGTTGTGGATGAGCATGCAAAGGATCTGCAGGGCCGGTGCAAGGTTTTTAGGCACCCTTGGCAAAACTTCTGCCTACTCCCCCCTCCCCCCACACACATTTTATGGACGGGAGGGAGGGAGAGAGAGAGAGACTGACTCACTCAGAGGTGGACGCATTTAAAACATCGGTGGGCGTGTTGGTGTCAGGGTGGCGTCGAAAGACGCTGTTCCACTGACACTGGTGGCCATATATCATCCACATTCTGAGTAACCATAGGGTCGCTCTAATGTCTAATGGTGCGGCAGATATCTGCTCGAAAGTGTGAATTGTACGGCATCATGGTGGCAGGGCCAGATCAAGCCTTCGGGGGGCCCGGGGCACTTAAGAAAGGTGGGCCCTCTGCACCATGTCCTCTGGCTGTGCCCGCTGCTTGTACGCCTCCTCCCCCCACATGTCCATGAGGCAGCACTGCAGGTTCTACCAGCACTGCAGGCACATTATATATATATATATATATATATATATATATACATATACCCAAATCATTCTATCATGTGTAATAAATGTCCCCCCAATTGTCTTCCTCCCTTTTATATATTGTATAATTTCGTCTCTTTCCACCTCCCAACAATACATCACTCAACCCTTATATAATATAATATATTTAAGGATCCCCTCCTCAGCCTTTATATAACATAATTAATGGCCCACTCCTTATGCAATATATTTAATGTATTAAATGATCCCCCCTAACCCCCAGCCCATATATATTTAATGAACCCCCTCACCCCCAGCCATTACATATTTAATGAACCCCCCTCACCTCCAGCCATTTATATTTAATGATGCCCCTTATCCCCAGCCATTATATAATCAATTAACCCCCCTTATCCCAAATATTATATATTTAATGAACCCCCCTCACCCCCAACTATTATATATTAAATTAACCCCCCCTCACCCCCATTATATATTTAATGAACTCCCCCTCACCCCCAACCATTATATATTTAATGAACCCCCTCACCCCCAGCCATTATATATTTAATGAACTCCCCTCACCCCCAGCCAGGGCCGGATTAAGGCCCACATGGGCCTGGAGCTAAAAATGTTCAAAGGCCAATACTGAGAAGGGGAAGAGCTGTGATCGGTGCTGTGTGAGTGTGTTCAGAGTCACCTTGGTGTGTACATCCCCTACACTATGAACACTAATTACAAAGAATTAGAAAAATTGCATAATTTTTATGGGGGGTGGGGTGGGGGGGACTAGAAAAACTATTGAAATAAATACAGCTGGTAATCATGCTGTCATGTTAATGGGCCTATTTTTATGTGGAGGCCTGGAGCTGTAGCTCCATCCGCCCCATTGTTAATCTGGCCCTGCCCCCAGCCATTATATATTTAATGAACCCCTCCTCACACCCACCCAAAATACATTTAATGATCCTCCTCACTCCCAGACATTTATATTTTTAATGAACCCCCCTCACTCTCATTTTCAAACATATTTAATTACTCCCCCCTCCCGTATCCTACCAGTTTTTGTCACTTACTTCAGCACTCCCGAAGTCCCAGGCTCCCAGCTGTCCGGCTGCACCAGAGTCCAGCGTCCTGCTCTGCTGCTCCTCGTTGACTTCTTGGGACATGAGGACTCTTGATCTCTCATCCCCTGTAGCACAGGCGCGGCTCCGAGTAGTCATCACCGCCAGGGGAGGAAGCAAAGGAAGACAGCACTGCCGGGTGCCGGGTGACAGCACTGCCAGAGACACCGCACTGGCCGGGGAGGAAACTATTCTGTGTGTCTCCAGCCGGCAGCAGAGTCACCGGAGCCAGACTAGGAGCTGCGAGCTATGGCTGGTCACCTGCGGCTATCTGTCCACAGTAGCTGCTTGAAGGCAGGGGTGGCAGGGGTCGTTCTAGCGGCTTGCCTTGTCTGAGGGGGTGGGTGTTGTCGGGCGCAGCCATCACCAGCTGTCCTCACAGGGCTTCCGGGAGGGCAAGACCATGGAAATGTATTGACACCTATTTGCCTCCATTGTCAGCAATACAGAATATTTTAGTGCCTTACAGTGTTTTTTTCACAGTAGCCCTTTGTCAAAAGGTTCTTATTGAGAAATTCAGAAAAAAATATTAAATTAAGTAAATTGTGCCTATATATAATTCTTAAGGGGCCTATCCATTACATGATTTTTGGAACGATCCGACCAAAACCTGGAGGTTTTGGTCGGATCGTTCAAAAAGTCGTCTAATGGATAGATTGCAAACGTCCTGCGCCATGCACTCCCGTGAACAACAAAAGAAGTCTTTTGCCATTCGAAACTCTGGTCAATTTCTGCATATTGCTGAACGACTTTAGAAAAGTTGTTCAGGAGATATGCAGTGAATGGCCAACGGCGAACGGCAAATTACTTTTTTAATGAATATTCACTCCATTCATTAAATATGTCCACTCCCTTGTCTCTTCAGTGACAATCCTTGGGGCTCTATTTACTACAATCCGCATATTGAATGCGGATTGTAGTGTGATATTACCGAGTGAATTCGCATTGCGAATTCAGGCAATATCACAGGGATTTACTATAAATCCCTTGCAGGGACAGAGCTTGCGATAAAGCTCTGTCCCTGCGGATCCCATCTGCACTCTAGTCGCGGTATTTTCGGAAAAAATATCGCGACTAAGAGCCCACGCATGCGCTGACCGACCACCGCTACTACCCCCCCACCGGCACTAAGCCCCGCCCCCTGCGATCGCGGACCCCCGCGACCCCCCCTCCCCCACCCGCGACCCCTCCCTCCCTTCATTAGACTTACCTGCATCCTCCTGTCCTCCGGTGATCTTCTCTGGGCTTCCCGATCAGGTGATCTCCCATACTGCACTGGGGCCCGATCACCTGATGACCGGTCCCCAGTGCACTGTGGGAGACCAGCTGACCGGAGAGGAGCCATCACCGGAGGCCCGATCACCGGTCCCTGGAGTCAGGTAAGTAAAAAAAAAATGTTTAATTTATTTTTTTAGTTTTTTTACAGTAATCAGCTTGCGATCTGTTTAGACCACACAGCTGATTACTGGTACCGGCTCCCGCCTCTGCTCTCCCCGTTAGAGCAGAGTGGGAGCCCGGTAACCGGGGGAGACCCTGGATAACGCCACCTCCAGGTGGCGTTATTATCACAGGGCTTCCCCCCGGTATTTTTTTACAATTTATTTTTAGTAACTATGGTCGGATCACATTTCCCATTACAATTATGGGAAATGCGATCTGCTTTACTAAAAATAAGTGATACTGGGGGTTGGAGTAGAATTTTACTAATTCTACTCCAATTACCCTGTAATAACTACAGGTGAAACTAAAATAATGTGAAAATGGTGTGAAACCACCCTTTTTCACTTTATTTTAGTAAAAATAATGTTGATAAATAGAGCCCTTGGTCTTTAAAGATATCGTTCACAAAGTTTTTCATGTTTGTGAAAGATTTTTTGCATGAAAGACTTTTTGTTGGCAGGAAATATCTTTGGTCTTTGACAAAACAAGTCTTCTAATGGATAGGCCACTTTAGACTCAGTTATGTGGTGGTGGACAGGGCTGCGCTTCTGTAAACTTGCGATGATAGATGTGACCCATAAACTTAAACTAAACTTAACTAAAATAAACACAGGAGACCAAGTTATGCCGTTTAAATTAATTGGTAAGCTTTATTTAGTTACAAGGTAGACATGGTGGCAGGAGAAAGAACGGCAACTAACCAGCGTCCACTTGTCTTAGGCCGGAAGTATATCACAACTTGTGAGGGCCAACTATCCCAGACAAGGGTAGGGTGATCTTAAAAACTTGCAAGGGCCAACTATCCCTTTCAGAGCAAGTGATGCGGCCCTAACACCCATGCCAATGAACCATTCATCCTGCTCGTTCGAGAGGTGCCGCTGACCCCAATAGGGTGAAATCAGCCTATCAGTGCATTGAAGGGGTGCGCACCGCTATTACTGCTGCAAGATGGACACTTCAATATTGCCGGTCTTTCCCGCCACAGCGGCTCCCAGGAGAAGGTAGCAGCCCGCCACCATGCTAACCAACCAAACCCTTAAATACTGCAAAAATTTCTTCTAGAAACAAAAAATTACCCTCCTCAGTAAGATGTACTCCATCCCTGTGGAAAAGGTGGGCATCCTGAATCCGAATTAAAGGATGATGCACCACTAGCCCTCCCAATTCCAGCACGTGCGTAGCCACCCATTTGTTAACCTTCCTCCTGGACCTGTCCAAAGCCACACTGTTATAGCAATAGCGCCAGGAAAGCCTGGCAATGATAGGGGACCACACCAAAAGGCAGTTAGGTAATAGCCGAACCACCTCTCTCAAGTCACAAACAATCGCATGGCGCAACTCTAAGGAAGTTTGCTGACCCAAATCATTGCCCCCGAGATGGATAATTAACACTAAAGGGGGACCAAATTCAGCTACTGACCTGTGCAAGTTGTGCAACAAAGCTTCCCACAGCATGCCCCTTTGTCCCAACCACCTAACACTCTCCCAACGTGGGAACACGGAGGCATCTTCAGCAAAGCGCGACTGCCCGGCCCAAAAAATAAAAGAGTGACCGATAAACCAAATGGGCCTAGCGTCCTGGAAACCTGCAAATATACAGAAATATAATAGATGAGTATATATGCAACATGTAAATCACAAAGGAGGAGTGGGAGGGTGGGAGGGGGGAGGAAGACTTGACCCGAGGTGAAAACCTACAAAAAACCTGCTGGATCTTTTCTATGCTTCTTTTATTCATATTAATATTATTTTAAGCTGATCGATCAATGTCCAAAGCAGGGCAAAAAACAGGGCAAAATCTCTCGGGACCCCCACCGGAAAGGCAGAGAGTTGGCCAAGGCACTCAAGTCCAAACGAATAAATTATAACAATTTATGATTCCAGACGAACATAACTTCTGTAGGCATTGGACTTCCATCTTCCGAGAGCCTGGATCTCCTGTGAAGAAAGACCCGATGAGGCCGCAAAAGTGGCGGCACCTATTCTAAAAGAATGGATGCCGTAAACCGAAGTGGAAAGACCGAGGTGCCGAATGCAGCGATGGAAGACCGATCTAAATTGGAATTTAGTCAGAGGAGATCCATCTTCATGCATAAGCCAAACCCCCGGCAGCATTGGCCTCCAAAGAGTACATTGGGAGGCCAAGTGAACCGGACAAATCCCGTCATCAGGACAGGACTTCAGGGACACCCAGCGACCTCTACCCATTTGATCGGTCTTGGAACGCCGAATACGGCACAACAGCGTATCGCGCAGCAGAATGTGGGAACGAAGCAGAGGGGGTTGAGCGTGGCGCGAAGACGCTACCAGCTCGCTGATGCAAAATGCCCCATGAAAGGTCATCGCAAAAGCGAGGCAGAATAACAGAACCTCGAATTGCGAAGAACAAATGCCCGTCAAACTTTCACCTAGACGCGCTAACAAATCAGGACCAATAGGACGACGCTGGTCATTCGTGGCAGGCCTGACGCGAGACCAACCCCTAAGGGCCCTTTGTATTAAAAAACTATTAGTGATGTCTCTCTGCCCCACTAGGCGCAAAAAAAAATGAAATCCCAGCAAGCCTCTGGGCAACATAAGCCCGCGACCTGCCGGAATCGAACAAGAAACAAACAAAAGCAACCATATCAGTATAACGAGAGCTACCAGACGAACTCCGTCCTTGCAAAAAATTCTCCCACTGTTGCCAAGATGTCTGGTAGGCCGTCAACATCTGTGGGGCCCAGACCGATGTGCGAGATCTTCCATTCTGGTCTGATGATCTGCCAACAATGAAATGGACAAGGCTCACCTTTTAATGCCGCGTACGGGGCCAATTCGCGGAACCTTCGCCAATCCTGTCTGGAGAGCGCATCTGCAATGGAATTATCAGTACCCGGCACATGACGAGCTGTGAACAATATGTTAAATTGCAAAGCGCGCAGAACCAGCCAAGCAAGAAGCCGCAACACTGGTAGCGACAACGATCTTTGGTTATTGATCGCATGTACTACCCCCAGGTTATCGCACCAAAACACTATGGAACGGTCACACAACCGCTGACACCATAGCTCTAATGCCACCACTATGGGAAACAGCTCCAGTAGGAGCAAGTTCTTGGTCAATCCTGCCTGCACCCATTCCGCCGGCCAAACCGAGAAACACCAATCTCCCCCCAAAAAAGATCCGAAACCTGATGATCCAGCAACATCCGTGAAGAGCTGCAGGCAAGCATTAGGCTGAGGACCCGCAGGCCAGACGCGCACTCCATTAAAATCACCCAAAAATGTCTCCCAAACTGCCAGGTCCAGCTTTAGTTCAGCCGACAGCCGCAGAAAGTGGTGCGGTTGATGTAGCCCTACCAAGGCCCTCTGTAGCTTCCGACAAAAAATCTTCCCCATCGGGATAACTCGACACGTGAAGTTAAACAGCCAGAGCAGGGATTGACCTTGACGAAGTGTTACCTTTCCTCCTGCCAACGCTAGGAGGATAGTATCCTGCAAACGCTGAATCTTGTCCGGCAGCCGGCAAAGACCCTCCAAGGTATCAAATTCAATACCCAAGAAAGCCAGCTTAGTAGCTGGGCCCTCAGTCTTATCATGCGCAATAGGTACTCCAAATTCCGAGAAGAGTGCTTGCAATGAAAAAGGAGGCGATTGCAGCGACGCAAACCGGCTGGACCCACGCACAAGAAGTCGTCCAAGTAATGTGCTATGCTCGTCTCCCCAGACCCCACTGCGACACACCAATGGAGAAAGGAACTGAAACGCTCGAAGAACGCGCAGGAAATCGAACAACCCATCGGAAGACATTTGTCCAGGTAATAGCCATCCGGCAACCGAAACCCCATGAAGCGAAATGATTCTGGATGCAAGGGCAACAATCTGAAGGCGGACTCAATGTCCACTTTCGCCATGAAAGAACCCGGACCCGCTGCGCGAACTAACGCTAACGCAGATTCGAATGACTGGTACTGCACGCGGCAGACCTCAACATCTATGGCGTCGTTAACTGACGTACCTGACGGATGTGACAGGTGCTGAATTAAACGGTAACTCCCGGGGGCCTTCTTGGGGACGACACCCACCGGGGAAAGGACCAGATCGGGTATCGGAGGCTGCGGGAAAGGTCCAATCATGCGACCCAGCCTGACCTCCTTCATAACCCTGTCCTTAAGCACATGAGGCAAATCGAAGGCCGAGCATAAATTCCTAGGGGACCCGGAACCGACAGGCCGTATTATTGGAAGCGAAAACCCCTCTGCAAAACCCTTACTCAAAAAGGCGGCGGCGTCCCGCACAGGATACCAGTCTAACCATTTTGCCATGGCATCCAGACGGATGGGAGTTGTCGCTTTACTTCAAAGTCGCGGCCCTTGACCGTTTGGCAGAGGGTGTCGTGGCGGAGGCCTGAGCTCCTCCTGGACTACGGGAGCAGTCCTTACTGGGGTGTGTCACGCCACAGCGGAGGCACTGGTGTTGAAAGCGACACCTGTTACCCAGGGTACAATTCCCATTATTGTACGCGTAACACTTACGCTTGTTTTGCCCTCCACTGGCTGTCCTTGGTGCCGAGGGGGACGAGGGTTGAACTGGCCGCCCAGGGAACTGATCAGAAAGGATGCGTGTAGGCTGTGTCACCTCCATCCACACCTCAACATCTTTACAACCCAATTCCATGACCTTGACCCGATCTTGCTTTCGACGAAACTCTTCGTCGTATTGACGCCACGCCGTACTGTGTGAGGCCTTGAATAGGCCATGTATCAGGTGTAAGTATCGTATTACATTAAGGTACTCGGAAGGCCTGGTTTCAAGATAGCAAGTTGAGAACACGCAAAACCCAGATAGCCAATTCGTGTAGGACTTAAAGGCCTCCAGACCAATACCCCCTTTTGCCTTTGCGGTCGCAGCAGCTTTTTTCGCCGTAGCTGTAAGGGTGAACATATCTACGTAGCGCCCTTTTTTGATCCGCTGCTTAACCCTGGTACACATACCTCGAGTGACAGCTGTATTAGCGCAGTGTACTACATCCTCCGGACCCGCTCCACGATCTACACTGGTACTACTGCCGGAGGACCATTCGCTAGAATGCCTTTGACGACATGAGCGACGTCTACGAGACCTACTTGCCCTTTTACGCCTAGCCTTATGCGAACTATCTCTTGAAGAGGAGGAGGAAATGGAAGTAGACCCGCAGTAAGATGTACTGTCACACTCACCAGAAGCACTGGCAAAGGCATTGCTGCCTCCAATCCCTGCGCCAGCTGTGGCTTCAGCCGCCGCACTTCTGGTCGGAGCTGCAACCACTGGTAACTCCTCCAGACTGTCGTCTGTAAAAGAAGAAACTGAAGCAGCATCGTGCGCATTTTCTGTGCCCGCAGCCTGATTAGGCTGAGGAAGGGAGATGGCAGAGGGAGAGAAAGAAACAGAAGGAGTTGCTGGCATGGGAGCGAGGGAGAGACCGCAAATCCTGCCTAACTGCTGCACCAGAGGGCCAAGCTGCATCTGGATGGCGGACGCCGCTGACGCAGAAGGACCCCCCGTGTCAGCGTTTCCGGGTTGCTGGGTCAAAAGCGGCATCAGTGCACCCACCACAGAGACCAGCAGTCCGGCAATGGCACCAGCGTCAAACGAGGGAACACTCCTTGTCGATGCAGGCCCTGCAGGCGTAGAGACCGCCTGTGCAGCTGCCACACCTGCAGGCCTGGAAGAACTGGCCACTACAGACATGGGGGAACCCATGTCTGAGTCACCATTGTTATTATACACAGAGGGGAGCAGAATAGGAGGAGGACCAACCTGCCTGTCACTGTGCAGGCGCTGGCTCCTCCCCCTTCATCTCCGCCCCCCGCCTGTGTTTGTAGTATCATGCGTGCAGGCCGGCGCCATGACAGGCACCCGGCCTGCACGCTTATGACCCCTTTTCCACCGCCCCTCCGTCCGCACAGTGGCCGACCCAATCTGGGCGGCCACCGGGGGAGAAGAAACAGGCGGTGTTATTGCCTGCTGCCGCCCGCGGGAACGACCAGAGCACGCGCCCGCAACTCCCGCGGGCGCTGTGGCACGCCCGGCCTCTCCCGATCCCCGCCTGCCCTGGTCCCTGGCCGCGCTAATACTGGTGACCAGAGGGGAACCAGAGGCAGGCGGAGGCAGTGCGCCCGCGACCTCCCCGCTCCCTGGAGGTAAGGAGGGCACGCCTGACCCTCCCGAACACCGGGAGGGCAGGGGATAAAGCGCGCTGTACCCGTCACCGTCTGACAGACGGGCGGGTAGCGAGCGCGCACGGCAGGGACGGTTCATGCTGCTCCCCACAGATTTTATAGCAAGGGAAAGAAAGTTAGAAGATAAGAAAAGAGAGTGTAGGTATAGGGAAAGTATGGAGAAGAGAGTTAGATATACAGTAGGGAAAGAGAAAGTAGGTATGAATAAAGAACTTTTATTCCCAAAAGACAGATCTGCTAAGGAAGAACTGTACTTTCCTGGTGGCAGATCAATTCAAAGAGGCAGATTTTACCACAGCAGATTCTCTACACCCTCTCACTAAACCCGCCCCTTAACCTAACGTCCTATCACATCTGCCTACTTGCTGTCAACAAACATTTTTAACTTTATTAACCCCTCTATCCCTGACTAGAAGTTTATGTGCCGTCGGCTCTATTCCTAACCTCCGTTATATTTTGTCTGCATATTTTATGACTGGCAGGCACCAGCACTGGTTTTGCATATAACATTGGCCATAAATAATTTCATTTGGTCCAGGACACACCCGAGTGGCAATATATATGTCCATAGGTGGAGCTAGACACGCCCTTTGAGCAGAGCTGACCACGCCCACCTCGACGGCTACACGCGATGTATTCTACTGCCGTATGCAATCTCCCTGAAACTAGTTTTCAAAAGTAGGCAAGTCTGTACTATAACAAACCTCTGTGAGGGTATTGTATCACTGTCTGTAAGAGGCACGTGTCCAATGCCACTTTGTACATTAATATTATGCTGACAACCATACGCCATGTGATTCCTATTGAAGATGGTAAATCATTAATAAAAGCTGTTGTCTGGATTTGATTTATCTTGTAGCAGACTCACCACATGCAGACAGATAATAATACTTTCCATAAGATTCTATTAAAGACATCTGTACTGGGCAGCTGGAGAAGTTAAACAGATAATTACCGCAGCATGCATCGTGTTGCGTTTGGTTATTAAGGTGATAAATTAAACTTTACATGATGACATTGAACACTGCAGACAACATACAATGGAAATTAATTGAATTTAAACTTTTAGGGTGTGTATTATCTCAAATTAAACAGACCTGCATGCAGTGAAATACGCACGTGCAATAGTCATTTATTTTGAAAGGATGAATTTATAATTTCAGTATTTTTCTCTGGTTTATCAGGTAGAAAGTATAAACATAAAATGATTCTGAAGTATATTACTGGTTTAGGAGTGAAGACTTGGAGGTTCATGCAGTACTATCTGTGCCTCTGCTCCCCATTACTATCTGTACCTCTGCTCCCCATTACTATCTGTGCCTCTGCTCCCCATTACTATCTGTGCCTCTGCTCACCATTACTATCTATGCCTCTGCTCCCCATTACCATCTGTGCCTCTGCTCCCCATTACTATCTGTGCCTCTGCTCACCATTACTATCTGTGCCTCTGCTCACCATTACTATCTGTGCCTCTGCTCCCCGTCACTATCTGTGCCTCTGCTCCCCATTACCACCTGTGCCTCTGCTCACCAGTACTATCTGTGCCTCTGCTCCCCATTACTATCTGTGCCTCTGCTCCCCATTACTATCTGTGCCTCTGCTCCCCATTACTATCTGTGCCTCTGCTCCCCATTACCATCTGTGCCTCTGCTCACCATTACTATCTGTGCCTCTGCTCACCATTACTATCTGTGCCTCTGCTCACCATTACTATCTGTGCCTCTGCTCACCATTACTATCTGTGCCTCTGCTCCCCGTCACTATCTGTGCCTCTGCTCCCCATTACTCTCTGTGCCTCTGCTCCCCATTACCACCTGTGCCTCTGCTCACCAGTACTATATGTGACTCTGCTCCCCATTACTATCTGTGCCTCTTCTCCCCATTACCACCTGTGCCTCTGCTCACCAGTACTATCTGTGCCTCTGCTCACCAGTACTATCTGTGCCTCTGCTCACCATTACTATCTGTGCCTCTGCTCCCCATTACCACCTGTGCCTCTGCTCATCATTACTATCTGTGACTCTGCTCCCCATTACCACCTGTGCATCTGCTCACCATTACTATCTGTGCCTCTGCTCCCCATTACCATCTGTGGCTCTGCTCCCCATTACCCTCTGTGCCTCTGCTCCACATTACCATCTGTGCCTCTGCTCCCCATCACTGTCTGTGTCTCTGCTCACCATTACTATCTGTGCCTCTGCTCAACATTACCACCTGTGTCTCTGCTCCCTGTCACTATCTGTGCCTCTGCTCCCCATTACCCTCTGTGCCTCTGCTCCCCATTACCACCTGTGCCTCTGCTCACCATTACTATTTGTGCCTCTGCTCCCCATTACTATCTGTGCCTCTGCTCCCCATTACCACCTGTGCCTCTGCTCACCATTACTATCTGTGCCTCTGCTTACCATTACTATCTGTGCCTCTGCTCCCCATTACCACATGTGCCTCTGCTCCCCATTACCACATGTGCTTCTGCTCACCAGTACTATCTGTGCCTCTGCTCACCAGTACTATCTGTGCCTCTGCTCACCAGTACTATCTGTGCCTCTGCTCTCCATTACCACCTGTGCCTCTGCTCCCCATTACTATCTGTGCCTCTGCTCCCCATTACCACCTGTGTCTCTGCTCCCCATCACTATCTGTGCCTCTGCTCCCCATTACTATCTATGCCTCTGCTCACCATTACCACCTGTGCCTTTGCTCCCCATTACCCTCTGTGCCTCTGCTCCCCATCACTTTCTGTGCCTCTGCTCACCATTACTATCTGTGCCTCTGCTCAACATTACCACCTGTGTCTCTGCTCCCGGTCACTATCTGTGCCTCTACTCCCCATTATCCTCTGTGCCTCTGCTCCCCATTACCACCTGTGCCTCTGCTCACCATTACTATCTGTGCCTCTGCTCACCTGTACTATCTGTGCCTCTGCTCCCCATTACTATCTGTGCCTCTTCTCCCCATTACCACCTGTGCCTCTGCTCACCATTACTATCTGTGACTCTGCTCACCAGTACTATCTGTGCCTCTGCTCACCAGTACTATCTGTGCCTCTGCTCACCAGTACTATCTGTGCCTCTGCTCCCCATTACCACCTGTGCCTCTACTCACCATTACTATCTGTGCCTCTGCTCACCATTACTATCTGTGCCTCTGCTCCCCATCACTATCTGTGCCTCTGCTCACCATTACTATCTGTGCCTCTGCTCAACATTACCACCTGTGTCTCTGCTCCCGGTCACTATCTGTGCCTCTGCTCCCCATTATCCTCTGTGCCTCTGCTCCCCATTACCACCTGTGCCTCTGCTCACCATTACTATCTGTGCCTCTGCTCACCAGTACTATCTGTGCCTCTGCTCACCAGTACTATCTGTGCCTCTGCTCCCCATTACCACCTGTGCCTCTACTCACCATTACTATCTGTGCCTCTGCTCCCCATTACCACCTGTGCCTCTGCTCACCATTACTATCTGTGCCTCTGCTCACCATTACCACCTGTGCCTCTGCTCACCATTACTCTCTGTGCCTCTGCTCACCTCCAAGATTCTTGGTGATTTCCGATCATAATTAAGTTGGAAGAATAGAGGCAAGACAGTGTCAAGGATGGCAAGTACTTTATGCACAATTGCCTTTAATAAATCACTCAGGGGCCTATTCATCATAACTAAACTTTCCCTGGAGGTAATTAGATTTAGAACTCGAATGGAGTTCTACCTAATTGCCGGAGGAATTCATCATTCCTCCTCCCTATAACTTTCTATTCTGAAAAGCTGTCATTTTTGCGATGATAGCATTTCGGGAAATAGATAGTTATCCCAGCCTGCTCTAACATCGCATCTGTAGGCAGTGCTGAGCATGCGCTGTTACATCTGTAAAACCAGCGCATGCACAGCACTGCCTACAAATGCTGTAAGTTTGTGTCCCCCCCTCCGCTCACCTGCCCCCCCTCCCCCCACCCGCTCACCTCCCCCCGTTCATCACTTACCTGCTCACGCAGCAGCCTCCAGCTCTGTCTGCTATGCTGTCATGTGGTCTCCCAGCAGCACACAGTACTGTTTAGAAAAAAAAAATTTTTTTTTTCCTTTTTTCTAAACTTTATTGTGTTCTGCTGGTAGATCACATGACCCCCGGGACGGAAGGCAAGCCTCCCAACGGCTGCCAATCCGCCCGACCCCCCCGCAGTAACACTAGAAACCCCCGCAGTGGAGGTGGGTGGCCATGACGCGATTCGCTCTGAATCGCGTCACAATGGCCCAGCCCCCTGCTTCACAATGCCTTTAATATCAGCATTGTGAAGAGGGAGCAGAGCTACAGTGACGCGATCGCGCGGGCACACACCATGTTCCACCCCAATGCTGCATCATCGCAGCGCAACTCCCCCTTTTTGCCACGACACGCCCCCCACCATGGAAGCCGGACAGCTCCCTCCCGGAAGCATGGCCTGCAGTTCCGTTGACATGCCTTCACTTAACTTTGTCTATGTTAAAAAACCAGTTAATCCTCATGAGTCATAAGTGGAGATGTGATTGTAATATACACAAATCTACATCACCCATATATACACACCCTCGGCTCCGGGGAATGCGCATTGTTAAATCATGCACCCAAGGCAGCATCAGGTCCTTTATACAGAAATACTCAGTAAAAAATGTTACAAACTATACTGTAACTGTACCCATACTGACAGTCCCTTTTAATGTTTTAGCATTGTACAGCTGGAATGAAAGAGTTGTGTATATATAGATATGAGAATGGCTTGTCTCCAGGGTTTCAGAACAAAGACTACAAATAATATGCAGATCCACTTTACTAGACAATATGCGTCTCGTAGACGTCGCTCACGTCGTCAAAGGCATTCTAGCGAATGGTCCTCCGGCAGTAGTACCAGTGTAGATCGTGGAGCGGGTCCGGAGGATGTAGTACACTGCGCTAATACAGCTGTTACTCGAGGTATGCGTACCAGGGTTAAGCAGTGGATCAATATGCACCCAATGCTATTGTCACCATACAGTGATTGTCACAAGGGGTTATATTTAACAAAAAATAACCTGTGATAATCTGTCTTGTATTGAGTATTGCAGGCTGTCACTGGCAAAGCCTGTCTATCAGTCATACCTGCTCTGTTAATTAAGTCTGCATTACACAAATGTTTGAGCTTGGATGAAGACGATGTGAATTTATTCTGTAGCATCTAAGGGTATAATAAGGGCAGACACAGAACACCATCTTGCTAGGCACAGAAATGCCAGTTACCCCTCCAAAGCTCCAAACTCTGCTGTACTGAGCATGCTGTGATAAAGGACCAGGATTGCCGGGCACCGCTCACCTTAAGGCCCTATAGTGGTAGCACCTCTGCAGCAGTTGATGTCCTCCCAACGCACAAGGAGAATTCTGAGTTATTTCAAATTACACCAGAGAAATGAAATAAAATTTGCACCCAAAAGTGGGTGTCTGAAGAAGATCAATGTGTACATATATGTCCAGGGCCAGTGCTAAGTTCTTTTGCCAATCCCCCAGACTCCTGGACTTGCTCAACTGCTCCAAGAGCAGGGGCATTGGCGCGTCTATAATGGGTGCAGGGTCTGAGGTGCGCACGGGCCCCAGTGTTCAAGGCAGCCCACACCGTACACCCATGTTTAATAATTACCTCCCCAGAATCCCAAATCAGAACTGCAGCAGCAGCACAAAGCACTGGAAAAATAGTACTGTGGCCATTTTCGAGAGTCTTGCACATGCACAGTAGAGATGTCTCCGGGATCATGGCATGGACACCATGTTACTGGAGACCTGTGCATGCTCAGTACTCTGGCACAAGAGTCTACATGGAGCCTGCACACGGGACCCCTCCATTCTTAAACCGCCCATGAGCAGGGGACATGGATTGTGGAATGGTGCACACAGACTGAAAAGAGTATTCAGCTTAGGCATCTGTCCCTTACTGTGAACGCTGTCCCTGTAGACGTCTGACGTATTGCACATACTGCATCTTACATGCTAATTACGCCTCCTTATGGGCTGACTGTAATAACTCCAAAAAGTAGTATTTGGAAACCCCCCTCTAGAAATCCTTCTTTTGCACCTGCACCAGTATACAGCGTATGCAATTTTGTTCCAGATCTACCCAGTCGCATTTGTGTGAACATACAGTACCTTTACTGTACATGACCTACGCCTGCACACCCCTTACTACAGTATGTCCATCCTCTATTTTTAAGCGCAGAGAGTCATAAGCATAAGATGTGTCTAATTCTGCATATGGGCACATACATATGTCTTTTGTTCGTATTCGCAGCACAGAAATGCATATTTTACACACAGAAACCCTGTATATGAGCCCCTTAGCTTCCATGTGCTAGCTGCATGCTGACGTGATATAAGCATCCTCTGAAAAATGACTCCATAATCTATTTGTTTCTAAATTAGTCATTTGATCTGTACAATTACATTTAAGTAAGTCAATTAGTAAACTAGAGGATTGAATTTATTAAAAACAAATTATTTTTTAATCTAGATAACAAGTGTATTGAGCCAATTTTCATAACGTTTAGAATTTAATTCAATGGCAACAATTAGTTCTTAATAAGACACTGCTACATTATTCATATTATGTTCTGCCAATTATCTATAGTCAAATAGTCACTTTTAGCCACAGCTGCTGGTGTGGTTTTTAGCATTGGCCCATTAGACATGTTTACCTGTCAATGTGTGTATGGGGCACAGCTGCGCCCCCCTAGCTTCTGGCTGGTATTGCACTCTCTTCCCCAACACACACAGATTCCATATATGGTAGGGTACCGCCCACTTCCAGGTCCCCATTAGGAAAAATTTTAACAGCAAATTACATTTTCTATGTTAGGGGTGGCAATCCATATGGTGGAGATGATTAATTTCAGGAGATGCTAAAAACTTGTGCATTGAGCAAAACTGAAATACAAGGTAAGCATATTTATATAACAAATCAGTATGACCAGTGTTCAGCCCTTAAATGAAGTTAATTAGTGTTAATTATTTTGCAGGTTAGGTAGTTAGCTATAATTAAATACAGTGGTTAAGTGTAGGCCTCAAATGTTTACTGTGTTTTCCCAACTAGCTAGCTAGTTACATGCAATTCATTGTGAAGGAGTTTATGAAGACTAAAACCCGAGTTATTGCAGGGTTAACCCGGGCAGCTCCCTGGTGTAAAAGGGGAGAGAGTTGGATCGCTGGGTCGAGTGACCCGGCAATCCAACCCAGGTAAATAGCAGGGTTTAACACGGGCGTAGTTCCACAAGTGCCAAAGGGCAGGCATGCTGGCACCTGTAGTCCCACTGTAAAATATAATAGTTTACTTAAATTTTCCCACTTTATTACCCCCGTACCCAACGCTCCAGGGGTGCAGTGCGGGAAAGAGCCCTGGGCTTCAGACCAAGCCTGGGGTTAAGGGAGAGGGGGGACCCTGAGATCCCTGAGACCCCTTGGCCTGACCGGCTTGGGCTGATAATGTTTTGGCCCCGGAGCCCCGGTGAAAGGGTCTCCGGGCTATGGCATTACAGCCCGGCCGTTTTGGGTCTGGTGCTGGTTTTAAATATAGGGGGGACCCTATGCAATTTTTTCCTCCTCTATATTTAAAAGTAGGACTGGCCCTGCAGCCTGGTGTTGGTTTCTAAATTACGGTGGAACCGTACTCATTTTGTTCCCCGTAATTTTAGAAACCAGGACAGGCTGGCAAGCCTGGGGCTGGTTAAGCTTTAGGGGAGGGGGGGGGTCTATGTCATTTTTTACAGATACAACACAAGCAGCTTACACATATCTCACTGATATGTGCAGGCTGCTTGCTGGGGAGAGTTTTGCAGAGAGAAGATACTGCAATCTTGGGTGAGTCAGCTCCTTCAAAACCTGCAACTCGGGCAAGAAATCTCGTTCTGCTTCACCATCGGCCATCTCACTTTCAGCTAAACTCCCTTCTTTGTAAATTTGAGAGTCTCAGGAGCTTCAAATCACCCGAGTTTAGGTGAAGCTAATCGAGTTGAAAAAAAAGCAAACTTTCCCAGACTCGATTCTTAGTAAATTTACCCCTAAGTATATTTAAAAACTAAGAATATATTATAGTGCCATAAAGATAAGGACACTATCTAGCTTTAAACACACTAGGGGATACATTTATTAAAGTGAGAGTTTTTAGAAGTGAGTTTTAGTAGAGATTTTGCCCATAGCAACCAATTAGATTCTAGCTATTCTAGAAGGTGCTAGTTAAATGTTAAGTAGAATCTAATATGTTGCTATGGGCAACATCGCTTTTAAAACTCACTTCTAAAAACTCTCACTTTAGTAAGTTTACCCCAAAATGTTTAAAGCTAGATAGAAAATTACCTGTTCTTAGCGTGTATTTCTAACTTTCATTCATCTGGTGCCTTTGCAGCACTTTTTTGCTTTATTCCTAATAACCTTGCAAAAGAAAATTAATTATAAATGTTTAGCCTTGGAGAAAGTTAGGAATGGCAAGATGAGCATTAGACCTTCATAACTCTTCCTCAACCAGTATTACTCTATCAATTATTAATTTCTTTGTGACCTAAATAATGAATAAGATTTTACTTACTTTACATACGCACCCTCAGTTACACCGATTCAGTGTTCAATAGGAAAAAAAAGTCCTGGTTTATAAAACCCGAGCAATCTTTATTCCAAGTAGAGGAAATGTTGAGTGTGACCCTGATCTTCAGGCTTCTAATAGGGATGAGCAAAATTCATGAGGACCAGTTCATTGGACAACACAGGATTATCCAGCCAATAGGTTTATTGTCATTGACACAAGTATCTTGTTACCTGTTCAAACAAAAAAGTTTAAAACCAGTTTTAAAAGTATAAAAAGTCTAAGTTAAAGTCAGCAGTATTGGTCCTGTTGTTAAAGCGTAGATAATCTGTCCACAGTCCTTATTTCCACCTGGATGTTCCATTTTTCTGCTTCTTGGATAAAGTGCATGGTCAAACCCAAAAGAGTGGGCAGTTGTATGGGAAAAGGAATGAGTCAATTCTCTGGATTAGGAGAAAGCTTTAATACGTCTCAGTTCTGTAGCATTTGTAGGTACATTTCTTATGAACTAACAGTTTTTGCACAGCAAGCAGGCCTCTGCTGCAAACCCCCTTTCCTCCCCACAACAAAAACACAAAAGGTGCACGCACAACTTCTTCAGGGACAAAATGTTAAAAAAAATATTATTATACATTTTAAAAGTTTTAATTTTTCTGAAATTTTCCAGATTTTTCTGCCTCTAAAATACATTGTACAGTCTGGGCAATTGTAGCGCATTCCAAACCCTAGTTCTCTGGTAAAAGCTGTGCTATAGTCTCACCGACTTCCCAGCAGGTGTGAGATAATGAACAGATTGTGTAACTGAATCAGAATTATCCTTTGAGAGAGTTATCTACATATGTAGTATAGCTTTGTGTTGCAAGTTCCATTTACCAGTATATGAAGATACAGTAATCAGGGTTGGACTGGTCCACAGGGGAAATCCCCGGTGGGCCCCTACTGCCTGCGGGCCCACTGCCTCTTCTAGGTGTCATGTTCCAGACTGTGCACTGAATTGTACATTGTTACCTTGTGGAGCAGGAACACTGATAAACATTGTTTCTTGGTTTGCTTCTATAGAAACTACACCAATATTTGCCTAATGGTTAGCCAAGCAACTGTGGTGGCTGGCCACACCCCCTCTGGTGGATGACCACACTCTTTAAGCATGAGCCCCTATAACTGGATCCAGTGCTGTCATCAGAAATTGTGGGGTCTAGGACTGACGAAACAGACAAGACCCCTCCCTCCTGTGTTTCAGCAACTCCAGCCCCGCAGTGTCTCTCCAGTATCAGCCAGCCCCCCTTCTGTCTCTGCCAGCCAGCCCCACTTCTGTCTCTGCCAGCCAGCCCCACTTTTGTCTCTGCCAGCCAGCCCCCACATGACATGACACTTACCTTTTTCTCTTCTGGCTGGCAATGTCTCTACAGGATCAGTCAGCCCCCCTTCTGTCTCTGCCTGCCAGCCTCCCATCTGTCTTTGCCAGCCAGCCCCCCTTCTGTCTCTGCCTGCCATCCCCCCTTCTGACTCTGCCCACCAGCCCCTTTTTCTCTTCTGGCTGGCATGGCTGCTCCTCACACCCATATGTGACATCATGTTACTGAAAGGGAGAGGGGTCCTCTCCCTTTCAGTAACATGATGTCACATATGGGCCAGCGCGCTAAAAACAAACTTTATTGCACAGCCATGGTGTTACAAGTGGGCACCCTGTCACTGCATTGCACATGGGTACTAGTGGCTGGTAAGCGGGTGGTAAGAATGGGAGGTCGGGCCCCCCCTCTCTGCCTGAGTGTCCGGGCCCAGGACTAGAGTCCCGGCAGTCCCACCCTGATGGTGGCCCTGACTGGACACTGAAGATAATAAAGTACAAAACAAAACAAATGTATACGTGTAGTCACAGGTTCAAACCTAGGAATTTTTGCTCTACTAGTGCTACAGTAAATAAGGAGAAGCGGCCAATAAGATGGTTTGAACAAGTTTAGATTACATATGAATACTAGTGGTTACAGCAGCCTGGATAAATTATAATGTTTCAGAGATGTATTAAAGCTTGTCGAGATAAAAAGTGGTGAGAGAGAAAGTACCAACCAATCAGCTTCTGTAATTTTTACAGGCTGTGTTAGAAGCTGATTGGTTGGTACTTTCTCTTTCTCTCCACATTTATTTCTGTCCAAGGTTTGATACATCTCCCCCTATAACTGTTAAAAATGCTTAGTTGTGTCTAGCACAGGGGTCATAACTTTGTTATCAGTGCAGGTTGTGAGCAATAACAAACTCTGAGGAGCTGTCTCTGGCTCTGATTCAGCAAAAAACGCATGCATGCGGACTCACGCAATCGGCTGCTGCGAGAATATGCTAATGAATGCACACGCACGGCAATCGCAGCAGAATAAGCAGATGCCCAGCACTGCATAATACCAACCACTTCCCTATACTTGCGTCCTCTATACCTGGCTAGACAGCGTAAACATCTGTAACATCGAGACCCATACCCACAATAGTGGTTGACCTGACCCTCCTGCAGACATAGCGAGACTTCCTGTGTACAACTAGACTCAGGCTGTGTCCGCTGCCGCAAAGGCTTCATTATGCACGCCCTTGAAACGCCGTCCAAATGCACAGGCATGCCTGCGTTTGCCTGATCCCTCACCACCCACAAATGGCACTTCCTGTCAATCACTGTGCTCTGGGTCTGCGTAGCCTCTGCAAACTCAGGTACCATCACTATAGTTGGTTTGCGCACGCGCACTGCGTCTTATGCGCAGATTGCAAACATTGGCCGAGTGCGTGTGAACGCAGCATTGCGTTTCTTGCTGAATCGGGCCCTCTGTCTGCTTGATGTCATATTATGGTCCTTTCAGGACATGATTGCATGCATAATTTCATATAATGTCTGTAATGAATTCAACATACCATTCATGGGCGTTTCCACTTTACATATTGTATTGTAGAAGGATTATACTTCCTGTAGAGGACTGCCTGGAGGCTTTTTGCAGATGCAAATGTTCTATGGGGAAGAGAAAATGAGCTAAAGCTGCTCCAATAAAATACATATATCAAATGAAAGAGAATAGGCACCTTCTAGGGCAGTAATTAAATCCTTAATGAATTCCTTATGCCGGGATATAAGTGACTGCATGCCACTTGGAATAATGAATATGTCTTATCTGTTTGCAATCTCTAGACCAGGGGTTCCCAACCACAGTCCTCAAGGCACACTAACAGTCCAGGTTTTAAAAATATCCATACTTGAGCACAAGCTACTTAATTAGTACCTCAGTTATTTTGATTAAACCATCTGTGCTTTAGCATGGATATCACCAAAACCAGGACTGTTAGTGTGCCTTGAGGACCAAGGTTGGGAATCACTGCTCTAGACCTTCCTTATCCTACTTCCTTTATATTTGTTCTTTTGGTATGAAACAGAACAAGGGGCGGATTGGGACTTTAAATTGGCCCTGGAAAAAGCATGAAAGTGGCCCTATGTGTGCGCGCCCGAAAAAGTGGAAAGTGGGCGTGGCCTTGCTGCAAGGGGTGTGATCTAATGTGAAATGCCATGCCCTCAAGCCACAACCCCCATTTTCATCATGCTGGGGGCATGCCCACCGTTCAAGGAGTAGATGGCTATGCCCACCGTCCCTCTCTCCAGTGAATAAGCACAGCGAGCATGTGAATGAGTATTTTCTTACCTATATGATTTCTCTGCAATGGGGAACTTCTGAATAAATTGACCCTCCCTGGAAGGCAGTGTGTTGAGTCTGTATTCACTATTCATGTAGAAAATCACATGCCGCCTGTTTGTGTAGCAATAAAGCCAATGTTCTCATCATGTAACAGAGATTCAACCAGATAATACATAATAACAGAAGTTTTGGGGGAGGACAAAATGTGAGTTTCCCATATCAAACAATTTTATATTAATAAAATATATTTGCTCATATGGTACAGTACCATTTCTATCAGTAATATGGTTTCATTAGAATTGTTGTCTTACTGAAGATCACTGTCCCCCAGTCTTTTCTTCCACTACCATCCTACTTGTCTGTCTCCAGCACTATCACCTTGGTGTGTCTCCAGCCCATCCCCCCCCTATGTGTCTCTCCAGAGCTATCCCCCTGCTTCTTTCCAGCGCTGTTCCCATACGCCTCTGACACACCATCATCCTGTGCATCTCCAGCACCATCCTTCCGTGTCTCCGCAATACCGTCATCCTGTGCCTCTCCTGCGCCTCCCCAGCACCATACTTCCATGTCTCCGCAATACCATCATCCTGTGGCTCTCCAGCACCATCCTCCTGCATCTCCCCAGGACCATCCTGCTGGCCTAGAACATAATATCCCCCTCCCCAGATAGATCATCATCTCCCCTTAGCACTAAATAACCCCCCTCCCCCTTAGACAGATCATCTCCCCCTAGAACAAGATAATACCCTCCCCCTTAGACAGATCATCTCCCCCTAGAACAAGATAATACCCTCCCCCTCAGACAGATCATCTCCCCCTAGAACAAGATAATACCCTCCCCCCTCAGACAGATTATCTCCCCCTAGAACAGAATAACCCCCCACCCCCTCAGACAGATCATCTCCCCCTAAAACAGAATAACCCCATCAGACAGATCATCCCCCCTAGAACAGAATAACCTCCCCTCCCCTTCAGACAGATCATCTCCCCCCTAGAACAGAATATCCCCTTACCCATCAAACAGAAAATCTCCCCCTAGAAGAGAATAACCCCCCTCCTCCTTAGACAGAAAGTCACACAAAATAAACCCCCTCAGACAGATTATCTTCCCCTAGAACAGAATACCCCCCTCCACCCTGACACATAATCATTTCCTCTAGACTAGATTTTGTACTAGGGGCCCCAGTACAAAACAACCCCTCCAGACAGAAATCAATCTCTCCCTATCAACCAGTGTAGCTTAGCTCTGCAGGCAGCCTGTCCGTCTTTAAAAATAATGTCCTGCATGACAATGCTAGCCTGCAAATTGCAATCAGAGTCACTCAGTGACTCCTGTGCCATCTCCCGTCCAGCCCGACTGTCTCCAACCCTGTCTACAGTCCGGCTGGCAGCCTGGGAAGTGTAGTGCAGATGGAGAAGGTGAGTGGGCATTATCAGCACTTCTTCCTCCCCCATGTGGATGTGCCCCCAGTATTGTGAAGATGTGACCTTACCATTGATGTCGGTACTGGACGCTAACCTGCTCTGCCTCCGAGATACGTGACGTCACCGGCTGGCATTTGTGGTACGTGTAGCTCTGTGTCAGCTGGGAGAGACTTGGAGACTTCTCTTCCTGCGTTACCAGCCGCGGACCGCACTATTAGCTGTGACAGTCAGTCGGTGGGCTGCCTGTCATGAAAGAAAGCCGTGACCGGGGATGTGCTAAGGAGGGCAGGGCCACAGGTGCAAAGCGGACCCACACACAAATAGGCCCACCGGGAATCTTCCCACTGTAGGTAACGGCCAATCCGCCTCTGAACAGAACAGTGGCAATATTATACCAGACTTACAACTGTGTGGATACAGTGAAGGCACTCATCTTATATAAAAAGGTTTCTTATGATAACACCCACCGGGTAGGCATGGGTGGAACTGGTCATGCCCGCTATGATGCAGTCATGCCCACAGAATGCTACAGCCACACTTCCCATCCCGAATTAGAAACAGCCCAATGTTAGGAAGTATAGTGTAGTATATTTAATAAAGTATAATCAACCTGACACTTAAGAATAATGCAGTTTTTAAAAACAGTGGCAGCTCCTATACATTGTGCCCAGCTCCAAGGCTCCTGGACTTTATTAGGTGAATTCCATTTTGGGGTGGTTGCTTTCTGATTGATTTTTCATATTCAAATAAGTACAACAAAGGAAATTAGCAATTTAATCTTGTAAACTGTAATACCTATATCCTCCTATTCCTTCTTTTTCTTCCCTGTGTGAGATGATCACTCCAGCGCCACACACAATCCATGGATCACTATCGCCCTCTATGCTGATACTGTCTACTGTCTATATATATATATATATATATATATATATATATATATATACATATATATACACACACGCACACACACACATTCTCCTGAGGAAGCCCAGCCGGAAAAGCGTAAGAGGTGAAACGCGTAGAGACTAAGGGACGTGGTGACGCAGATACCTGACCAGGCTAGGATACCAATTGAGATTAGCTCTTAAAGAACTTTTAAATTGTAATTGTGTTTTCTATATGTTTATTTTGTGTGGTCTGTATAATAAATTTTAATAGTACTGCACCATGAAAGTTTCTTTTCTCCCCAACATACTGATCTAATTATAATCAAACTAATACGGGAGACCTGAAGGGCTAGCAAATAAGAGGGACCCTGCCGAGAAAGACAAACTGGTGAGGAGATCCAAGAATCCTTCTATATGCCTGCATATACAATCCTAAGGGTACGCATATATATAGGTCTTTGAGAAAAAATCCTGTAGTTCAATACTACTACACTATAAGGCGCTGTGTTCTCACTCTTGTTTTTGATATATATATATATATATATATAAATCACAGGGGCTCTGCACTCACCAAAATAATGTGATGGCTATGTCCATGTTATAATTCTGAGCAATAGAGTAGGGACTTGCAGTAAAGTGGGGTCCCGTGACGATGGGCTGCAAGCTTAAATGCATTGATCAATTCATGAACTAAAACCCCACTGTTTATTATGTTTATTATTATTCTTATTAGTTATTATGGTGAGTGCAGAGCCCCTGTGATTTCTATTTAAACAATGTGGTCACATACCATGTTGCACCCCAAATCTAGGAATGGTGAGTGCCATGGATTAGTGCTTTTTATATATATATATATATATATATATATATTTATTGTGATAGGATCACTGGTAAAGTGGTCTGTGGCAGGTACATTTGTCCCAGATTCCTGTCTTATGTGTTTTAAACCCCCAGGAGAAAGTCTGCAGTGTAGCAGGCTTGAGTCTCGGCTTTTTGAAAAGCCGGTTTGGGACCTGGGGGTTGTGGGTGAGAGGAGAGGGAGGGCTCCACCCACGGCCACTCCAGGTTTTGGGCCTTGCAGCCTGGTAACAGGCTTGTTAGGGTTTCCACCTGAGAGTGGCCAATATATGCCTAGTGTTTATAGGGCTGAGTGTCTCACCTGGGAGAGCAGACAGGGAGTTTGCTCAGAGACACTTGAAAATATATCCGTGAGTGTTGTGCTGTGCTTTTGTTGCTGGTGAGAGCATTAGGCCCTGCCAGGTTCTGGTAGTGAGGGACCCACTTGTGAAGTTAGAGCCCCGACAGGGCTAGGATTTCTGTTTATGTTTTCTTTATGTTATTTCTGACGTTGTACAATAAAGACTGGCACCGACCAGCTTGTACTTGAATCCAGACTGGCGTACTGTTTCCCAGCTGCTGTGTGTGTAAGGAAGGAGACCTCTACCCAGGAGAGGGACCCCTAATCTGACTGTGTCACAATATGGTGGAGAAAGCGGGCACCCACACACACTGAAGTTGCAGCGAGAGGAAAACTTTCCGTTTAAAAATTAAAGGGACAGACACCCAATTTGTGAGTGTGGAAATAACGCTGTGTCCTTGGAGTCCCATAGAGGAGGTGTCAGCCAATGCACAGAGAGGCAAGGTTCAGCTTCCAACCTACACCCCAGGACAAAATGGAGGACATAATTAAGGCCTTGCTCCAAGCTACAGCAGCTCAGCAGGAAGCTACCAGGGCTCTGCAGGAATCCACCAGGGTGCAACTGTTGGCCTTGGAGACAGCCCAGGGGCAACAACAGGTTGCCATCGAGGAGACCCGCCAGGCCTTAGCGGAAAACAGCCAGGCCATAAAAGAGGTGGTACAGCACCTGGTCGCCCGGCCCAGAGATGTTATTACTGGTCCTCCCACCACCACTCACTCCGTACGAGCCAGTCATTTCCTCCAAAAGATGACTTCGGGCGATGATGTGGAGGCCTATCTCGCCGCATTTGAAAGAACGGCCGAAAGGGAGAGTTGGCCCCAGGAGCAGTGGGCAAGTCTGGTGGCACCTTTTTTGTCTGGGGAGCCACTCGCTTGGGAGTCACCACCTTTGTTCGTGCCCAATGGGTCCACCGCTGGGAGTTCCATATGGACAAGCCTCCACGTTCACAGATGCATGACCTCGTCCATCTGTCCTCAAAATGGCTACAGCCTGAGATGCTGACGGGACCACAGATCGTGGAAAGGGTCGTGATGGACCGGTACCTGCGATCGTTACCTGCGACTCTGCGCAAGTGGGTGAGCCATGCAAACCCTAAGTCCGCAGACCAGTTGGTTGAGCTGGTGGAGAGGTACGTGGCGGCTGAGGAGCTGATGAGTATGCCCCACCGAGCCCCGATGGCGCACCGGCGAACTCCCACAGACACTGGTAAGACTGTTCCAGGGGAGAAGGGTGCTGGGCGGGGGAATGTACCTAAGACTGAGGGTGTAGAACCTGGAGACAGGCCTGCCAAGCCAGGATGGTTCTTGCCCCGTAAACGAATAGACATTAATATGACTCAGTGTTTCCGATGTGGTGACTTCGGCCATATTGCCGCTAATTGTTCACTTACAACTGAACCTATGCAATGTGATACTGCTCATGTCTACCGCAGGGGGTCTTTCTTTGCACAGACAGCCTGTACGGCTGACCGACAGGCTGAGACTGATAAGCACATGTGTGTACTCACTGTAGATGGCAACCGAGTAGAGGCACTGTTAGACTCTGGTAGCTTGGTGACACTTATAAAAGCTGAGCTGGTGAACCCCTTGCGGCGTGAGGGGAAAACTGTTGGTGTGACCTGCATGCATGGGGATATTCAATATTATGTTACTGCCGAGGTGAACATCGAGACACCATGTCGTTCTGCTATAGTTTCTGTGGGTTTGGTGCATGGTCTGATGTATGAAGCAATATTGGGGAGAGACTTTGCTCACTTCTGGAAGTTGTGGGAAAGCCGTCTTGTTCCAGGGGTGAACAACCCCGATCCATTTGAGAAGGTTGTCGATGTAGTGGAGGAGGGAGTTTCTTCTGAGTCAGAGTTATTCCCTTTTTCTACTATGATTGGCGAACTAGAGAATGCGGAGCGTGACGGTGGCCCGCCAACTGATGTGCCTCCCATTGAGGTAGGAAGTGTTGTTGGGCCAAGTGATCATCTGCCTGATTTAGAGGTCAGAAGAGAGGTCTTTGCC
Organism: Taudactylus pleione; assembly: GCA_031769625.1. NCBI lineage: Eukaryota > Metazoa > Chordata > Amphibia > Anura > Myobatrachidae > Taudactylus > Taudactylus pleione. The sequence goes on from JAUIMM010000197.1 coordinate 3,962,106, forward strand.
GTGGAGCAGTTGAATGACCCTACTTTTGTAAAAGCCAGGGAGAATGTAAAAGTAGTTGATGGTAAACCCGTAGACCCTGATAGTCCTTTGTCCTATCCCCACATGGCAATGTGTCAGGATTTGTTATATCAGGTGACTAAGAAGGGGGAAGATATTGTGGAACAACTAATAGTTCCCAAAGCCTACAGAAGAACAGTGTTGGATCTGGCCAATGGTCATATAACGGCAGGCCATCTAGGGGTAGAAAAAAACACTGAGCGAATAATGCAGAGGGTTTTTCTGGCCCGGGCTTCATAAAGAGGTGTCTGACTTTTGCGCATCCTGCCCTGAGTGTCAGTATCATGCTCCCAGGCCACATTTTAAGGGTCCAGTAGTTCCATTGAATATTATAGAGGTGCCGTTTGAAAGAATAGCGATGGATTTGGTTGGGCCCTTAATGAAGTCTGCCAGGGGACACCAGTATATTCTGGTCATAATGGATTACGCTACCAGGTACCCGGAAGCGATCCCGTTGCGCAATACATCAACCAAGACCATTGCCAGAGAGCTAGTTCATGTCTTTAGCAGGCTGGGTATACCTAAGGAGATACTAACTGACCAGGGTACACCGTTTATGTCAAAAGTCATGAAAGAGTTATGTCGCCTGTTCAAAATTGAACAGTTAAGAACTTTGGTTTATCACCCCCAAACCGATGGGCTGGTCGAGAGGTTTAACAAGACGTTAAAACACATGCTTAGGAAAGTGGTCGACAAGGATGGTAGGGATTGGGATTACTTATTGCCATATTTATTGTTGGCCATAAGAGAAGTTCCCCAGTCCTCCACCGGGTTTTCACCCTTCGACTTGTTGTATGGGAGACACCCAAGGGGGTTACTAGACATTGCCAAAGAGACATGGGAGGGGCAGTCTAGTCCTTACAAAACGGTGATTGAGTATGTTTCTCAAATGCAGGAGAGAATTGCTGCGGTAGTGCAGATAGTGAGAGAGCACCTGGAACAGGCTCAACAGGCATAGCAGAGGGTATACAACCGCAATGCTCGGTTACGCAGCTTTGCTCCTGGGGACAGAGTGTTAGTATTGGTTCCCACTGTGGAAAATAAACTTTTGGCTAAATGGCAAGGGCCCTTTGAAATCTTAGAAAGAGTGGGGCAGGTCAATTACAAAGTTTACCAGCCGGGGAAAAGAAAGCCGGAACAGATATACCATATAAATCTGTTAAAGCCCTGGAAAGATAGAACGGTACTGTCGGCCGACCGAGCCCCTCCAGTAAATCCAGGGCCCTTAGTTTCCGAAGTGACAGTGGCAAAAACCCTGTCTGCAATTCAACAACAAGAGGTCAAGGAGTTTCTGATCAGAAATAGGGTGCTGTTCTCTGACGTGCCTGGGAAAACCTCGGTCATTAAACATGACATAATCACTGACCCAGGGGTTAAAGTTAATCTAAAACCCTATAGGTTACCAGAAGCACAAAGAGAATCGGTGTCGAAAGAAATTAAAAATATGCTAGAGTTAGGGGTTATTGAAGAATCACATAGTGAATGGTCAAGTCCCATTGTGTTGATTCCAAAGCCCGACGGGAGTGTGCGTTTCTGCAATGACTTCCGAAAGTTGAACAGTGTTTCAAAATTCGATGCCTACCCGATGCCAAGAGTGGATGAACTGATTGAGAGACTAGGGACGGCAAGGTATTTAACCACTCTTGACCTAACCAAAGGGTATTGGCAAGTACCGTTAACCGAGAGCGCCAAACAAAAGACAGCTTTTTCAACGCCAGAGGGCTTGTTTCAGTACAAGATGTTGCCCTTCGGGCTACATGGGGCACCTGCTACCTTCCAAAGAATGATGGACAGGATTCTAAGGCCCCATAGACGGTATGCGGCAGCTTATCTGGATGACGTGGTCATTCATAGTCCTGATTGGCAATCTCACTTACCCAGGGTACAAGCAGTGTTGGACTCCATCTATAAGGCAGGTTTGACAGCCAACCCAAAAAAGTGTTGTCTAGGCATGGAGGAAGTAAAATATCTGGGATACACCATTGGCAGAGGCCTGATAAAGCCTCAGCTCAATAAGGTTGATGCCATACAAAACTGGCCACGGCCTCTGAATAAGAAGCAGGTGAGAGCCTTCTTCGGAATTACGGGGTACTACAGGAGGTTTATACCCAACTTTGCCACCATGGCAGTCACACTGACTGACCTGACCAAAGGCAAACAAAAAGTCATTGTAGAATGGAGTCCTGAGGCAGAGAAAGCTTTTCTGGAGTTGAAAGTAGCGTTGTGTTCCCAACCAGTCCTGATGACTCCTAATTTTGAAAGGGAATTCATAGTACAAACCGATGCATCAGAAGTAGGTATAGGAGCAGTTCTGTCCCAGAACAAGGAGGGTGAGGAACACCCTATTTTCTATCTAAGCAGAAAGTTCAATGTACATGAGAGAAACTATGCCACAGTGGAGGAGGAGGCGTTGGCCATAAAGTGGGCGTTAGAGGCTCTCAGGTACTACTTGGTTGGAAGAAAGTTCAAATTGATCACTGACCATGCCCCTTTGAAGTGGATGTCCGAAAATAAGGACAGTAATGCGAGAATTACGAGATGGTTCTTGGCGTTACAAACTTTTAAATTTTCAGTGGAACACAGGCCAGGAAGCCAGCTGGCCAATGCAGACGCGTTGTCATGCGTTCATTGTTTGGGGGCTTCAGTTGAAACAAAGGGGGGGGATATGTGATAGGATCACTGGTAAAGTGGTCTGTGGCAGGTACATTTGTCCTAGATTCCTATCTTATGTGTTTTAAACCCCCAGGAGAAAGTCTGCAGTGTAGCAGGCTTGAGTCTCGGCTTTTTGAAAAGCCGGTTTGGGACCTGGGGGTTGTGGGTGAGAGGAGAGGGAGGGCTCCACCCATGGCCACTCCAGGTTTTGGGCCTTGCAGCCTGGTAACAGGCTTGTTAGGGTTTCCACCTGAGAGTGGCCAATATAAGCCTAGTGTGTATAGGGCTGAGTGTCTCACCTGGGAGAGCAGACAGGGAGTTTGCTCAGAGACACTTGAAAATCTATCCGTGAGTGTTGTGCTGTGCTTTTGTTGCTGGTAAGGGCATTAGGCCCTGCCAGGTTCTGGTAGTGAGGGAACCACTTGTGAAGTTAGAGCCCCGACAGGGCTAGGATTTCTGTTTATGTTTTCTTTATGTTATTTCTGACGTTGTACAATAAAGACTGGCACCGACCAGCTTGTACTCGAATCCAGACTGGCGTACTGTTTCCCAGCTGCTGTGTGTGTAAGGAAGGAGACCTCTACCCAGGAGGGGGATCCCTAATCTGACTGTGTCACAATATATATATATATATATATATATATATATATATACATACATATATACACACACACACACATACAGTCAGGTCCATAAATATTGAGACATTGACAGAATTTTCAGATTTTGGCCTCTATTCACCACAATGGTTTTGAAATGAAACAAACAAGATGTGCTTTAACTGCAGACTTTCAGATTTAATTTGAGGGTAATTACATCCAAATCGAGTGAACGATGTAGGAATTACAACAATTTCAATATGTGCCTCCCACTTTTGAAGGGGCCAAAAGTAATGGGACTATCAACTCAAAAGCTATTTCATGGACAGATGTGGGCTATTCCCGCATTATTTCATTATCAATTAAGCAGGTAAAAGGTCTGGAGTTGATTCTAGGTGTGACATTTGCATTTGGAATCAGTTGCTGTCAACTCTCAATATGAGATCCAAAGAGCTGTCACTATCAGTGAAGCAAGCCATCATTAGGCTGAAAAATCAAAACAAACCCATCAGAGAGATAGCAAAAACATTAGGTGTGGCCAAATCAACTGTTTGGAACATTCTTAAAAAGAAAGAACGCCCGGGAGAGCTCAGCAACACCAAAAGACCCAGAAGACCACGGAAAACAACTGTGGTGGATGACAAAAGAATTATTTCCCTGGTGAAGAAAAACCCCTTCACAACAGTTGGCCAAATCAAGAACACTCTCCAGGAGGTAGATGTATATGTGTAAAAGTCAACAATCAAGAGAAGACTTCACAAGAGTGAATATAGAGGGTTCACCACAAGATGCAAATCATTGGTGAGCCACAAAAACAGGAAGACCAGATTAGAGTTTGCCAAACAACATCTAAAAAAGCCATTACAGTTCTGGAACAACATCCTATGGACAGATGAGACAAAGATCAACTTGTACCAGAGTGATGGGAAGAGAAGAGAAGAGAAGGAAAGGACCTGCTCATGATCCACAACATACCACCTCATCAGTGGTTGCCAATGGAACTGGTTCCCTTGTATTTATTGATGATGTGACTGCTGACAAAAGCAGCAGAATGAATTCTGAAGTGCTTCGGGCAATATTATATGCTCATATTCAGTAAAATGCTTCTGAACTCATTGGACGGCGCTTCACAGTGCAGATGGACAATGACCCGAAGAATACTGCAAAAGCAACCAAAGAGTTTTTTAAGGCTAAAAAGTGGAATGTTATGCAATGGCCAAGTCAATCCCCTGTCCTGAATCCGATTGAGCATGCATTTCACTTGATGAAGACAAAACTGAAGGGAAAATGCCCCAAGAACAAGCAGGAACTGAAGACATTTGCAGTAGAGGCCTTGCAGAGCATCACCAGGGATGAAACCCAGCATCTGGTGATGTCTATGCGTTCCAGACTTCAGGCTGTAATTGCCTGCAAAGGATTTGCAACAAAGCATTAAAAAGTGAAAGTTAGATTTAGGATTATTTAGTTTGTGCCATTACTTTTGGCCCCTTAAAAAGTGGGAGGCACATATAGAAACCGTTGTAATTCCTACACTGTTCACCTGATTTGGATGTAATTACCCTCAAATTAAATCTGAAAGTCTGCAGTTAAATCACATCTTGTTTATTTCATTTCAAAGCCATTGTGGTGGTGAATAGAGGACAAAATATGAAAATTCTGTCAATGTCCCAATATTTATGGACCTGACTGTATATATATATATATATATATATATATATATATATATAAATATATATATATATATATATATATATATATACATATTCAAATATATAATTTACTATGGAGTCGGTCCCCTTTTGCAGATATAACAGCTTTCATTCTTCTTGGAAGGCTTTCCTCAAGATATTGGAGTGTTTCTGTGTGAATTTGTGCCCATTCATTCTGTAGAGCATTTATGAGGTCAATCACTGATGTTGGATGTGAAGACCTGGCTCACAATCTTCGTTCCAGTTTATCGGAATGTGCTCGATGGGGTTGAGGTCAGAGCTCTGTGCGGGCCAGTCAAGTTCTTCCACACCGAATTCATCAAACCATGTCTTTATAGTCCTTGCTTTGTGCACAGGGGTAGAGTCATGTTGGAATAGAACATGGCCTTCTCCAAACTGTTGCCACATAGTTGGAAGCATGGCATTGTCCAAAATCTCTTGTCCTTCACTGAAGATAAGGGGCCTAGCCCAAACCCTGAAAAACAGCCCCATACCATCATCCCTACTCCACCAAACTTCACAGTTGGCACAATGCAGTCAGGCAGGTAACTTTCTCCCGGCATCGATCTGCCAAACCCATATATATATAAATATATATATATATATATATATATATACACAAATAGAAAAAAAAACAGCACTCTCTAGTCATTGGTTGAAGCAATTTATCTGGTTTTAATCTTCAGTCTTTACAGAGAGGGGATTATCTATCTTTTACCAGTGCACTCCATCTGGATTTAGAAGTGGTGAACATCTCTTTCTCTCTTTCTGTTTTTCTCTCTCTCTTTCTCTCTCCTTTTTTTTGGCTTGGATCTTTCCGCCAAGTACGAACGAAAGATGACGTTTTGCCTCGTTCTAAGATCCAAACTTGGTGGGAGGATCCAAGCCAAAACTGATTATATATAAAATGTGTCTGCTGGTCCGGCACTCCAAAAGTAACTGCTGCCGGTGCCTTCACTGCTTTAAAATATAGAAAGTGGATGGTGCTGCACTCTTGGCATTATAAACCGACAATACTCCTCTGGATTATGTCATCAGTGTGTCAGTGTTTAATAACTGTCGTCAGGATTAATCCCTATGACAGTTATTAAACACTGAAACGTTGATGACATAATCCAGAGAAGTATTGTCGGTTTATAATACCAAGAGTGCCCCACCATCCACATATATATATATATTTAAATATATGGAGCAGAAGGTGCGGCACTCACGGACCAAAATTGAAGTATACAGAGGTGATACAGGCAGAATGACATTTCAGTTTTTTATAACTGTCTTCAGACAGTTTTTTGTTTTTTTGTTTTTTTTCTGAAGACAGTTATAAAAAACTGAAACGTCATTCTGCCTGTATCACCTCTGTATACTTCAATATTGGTCCGTGAGTGCCACACCTTGTGCTCCATATCTCCCCTTGCTGTGGGGGCACCCGGCAAAAGTGATTTATTCGTGAAGAGTGCCTGTCCTGTTTTTTTATATATATATATATATATATATATATAATTGGGACATATGTTGTTATATGCACATCTGTGATCAGCGTCACTATCACTATTTTTGTAAAAAAAAAAATATATAGAGTTATGGTCATTTTAGGCTACAGGTGACCTACCCTATTGGTCTTGCTCTTATTTGGAGGGATTATAGGAAAAAGAACAAAGAAGTTATTATACAAAATATTTTCTAAACGACTGACATCTACTAATAATATTTTAAGTTTAATTAAGAGAAATGGTGCACATTTAAAATGTTGTGTGCAGTATAAATCAGATTATTTTTGCAGGAATAAATAGTTTCCTAAGCAGCGTGTGAGGTCTTATCTCCCGCTAAAGCATCTTCTGCAGTCATTAGCTTACATGGGAAGAGATAACATCACCAAACAGCTTCTGGCACAGGAGATAGAGACTCTTTTACTTTATCAATTTAAAATTAAACTCCAAGATATAAGGTGCTTTATAATGGTGGAAAATTATTGCTTATATTAAGGTAAATTTTAACCTTGAGCTCATGTTGATGAAATTCAACGTAACTTTTTTTTCACATTTATAAATTTGAGACATTAATGTTGAATCCATTTATAAGCTGACATTAATGGAGAACTTGTTTATATTTGTTTTATTTTTCCATATTTCCTTGTTTTTTATTCTTATTAGAAGGGTAGTCGGGCTCTTATTGTTAAATAATGGTTTAATGGAGGCAGGGGCAAGTAATGGAGGCAGGGGCAAGTCCATGTCTATAAAGTATCATATATTCAGTCTATACTAATTTTTAATACTGTACAAATATTTCATAGAATTATATATAATACATATATATATATATATATATATATATATATATATATATGTGTGTGTGTGTGTGCCCTTTCTGGTTGTTCAAGTTCATATTAAAGATCAGTATATTAGTACAGTATATTAGAAAGTGGCTGGACTTCTTTGGGGCATCACCAGTGGCATAACTAGGGCAGGGCGAGCGGGGTGCGTGCCCTGGGCGCCGTTGGACCGGTGGCGCGGGGGGGCGCCGCCGGCCACGGTACCGGCCCGCCCGCCCTAGTTAGCCAGTGTAGCGCCGACCGCAATGAGTGCGGTCAGCGCTACACATTTACACAGGACCGGCGCTAGGCTTCCAGCGCCGGTCCTGTGCCTCACACCTAAGCCCATTCCTTCCCCCTGAGCGCTTGCCCAATAGCACTAGGAGGCGGGCTCAGGCTGTGCATAACACAGACATCGCCGCCAGCGCTGACTCTCATTGACTGCTGCAGCACCCACTGCAAGAGCCAGGCTTCCGTCCGGCTCCTGCAGTTGGTAATGGGACAGACGTCATGACGTCTGTCCCGTTATGCTGAGCGCGCCAGCCTGGGAGGACTGGCGGGCGGCGGCGG